>JAZKJV010007825.1:0-1493957 GCA_037367405.1 Ottelia alismoides | reverse complement strand
TTCTGCTTTGGGAATTGGGAGATCCTGTTGTCGATGCCGCTCATTCTCTTATCCACTATCGTCAATTTATCAGCTATGAAGTGCATGTTTGGAATCAGATCCTCTGCTATTTCGGCGACAGTCTGCTTCCCGCCTTTGGTTTAAAGGGTGTTCAGGGAATCGGTGTATGCTCTGCTGGCAATCTGATTATGGCTTATTTCTGCCATCTGCTCCAGTACTCTCCAGACGGTCTCAGCTCCACACGATGTGTAATTTCCTCCGCAAGCAACGCTGACTAACCCTTGAGTCTCATAATTGAGGCCAGAGTAGAGTGACTGGACTAGGATGTTGTTGTCCAGGTCATGGCAGGGACATTTCTGTAGTAGGTCTTTAAACCTATCCCAAGCCTCACAGAGTGGTTCATTGGGCATTTGAGAGAAACTGGTGATGCGGGTCCTCATTTGATTGGTCCGACTCATGGGGTAGAATTTCTTCAAAAATAGGTTTTTGAACCTCTCATAAGTAGTCACAATCACCCCCAAGTTCTTCACCCAGTAGTCTGCTTTCCCTTTTAAGGTGAAAGGTAGTGCAGTGAGACAAATGTAGTCTTGGCTGACATGTGGGTGCCTCAGATTGGAACATATCAGCTCTAGGTCCCGCAAGAATTCGTATGGCTCTTCAGTCGTATTACCATGGAATTGTGGTAATTGACTTATGAAATGTGGCTTCAGTTCATAGTGGATCTCTGGTTGGGGTGGTTGCAAATAATTCCACACTTTGTACTATCCAGGGTTGTATGCGGCTTCCATTGGTAGTTCTTCCTCAGCATTCATTTGTTCTAGCTGCTCCCTCAGTAACTGTTGTTGCTACTCAGATGCAGCCAGTCTTGCAAGAATCATCTGCATTGGATCTTCATTATGTTCATCTTCTGGTTCCTTTCTGGGAGGTGGCTTGAGAGGCATTTATTCTTCACCCTAAGAATAGAAGGGGTTTCAAATTAATAGTGTAGAAAGAATTTGAGAAATCAATGAGGTGAGAGTCTTCTTTGATCTGTTTTGGTGAGGGAGGGACAGTGTGGTTTCTTCCCTCCAGGAAGCTGAGAGAATCATACGAGGAGGATTCATGGGAAGGGTATCCATGAACCCAAGGTGATCGTGAGTAAGAGTGCCTTGGAAAATTTGTGATGGTTAGAGAAGGGTTCGTGGTGTCCGAACTATATTTTCCATTCTCGATTGAAAAGAATTAACAAGATGTTTATGGTTCATGATCTAGGCACAAGTGTGCAGTCTTCGTTGATGAACTATTTTCTACACACACTCCAAACACAATACAAGGGTTGTTTCACCAACTCAACTCAAAGTGAAGACCGTGAAGGTTCGGTCAATTATCTTGTAAATTTTAGAATTTGGTGATGATGCAATCTATCAGAGCTGTTAAAGCGAGCTGTTAGGAACCCAATGCTCTCAGGAGACTGGCTTATCCCAAATTAGATCTTTCCTGGCCAGTATGAATTACGGACCATTTACCGGCAACCCGATCAACTCAATCTGTTAAGGACGTCACGGGCCGCTTTACCGGCTACCGGAGAGATCCTTACTGGAGGACGACTAACTCAAGACAGTAGTCTGAAAAGAGTTAAGGCGTGGCTCTATCCTAGTGTGGATCGCTCTCTCGCTCAAGCAAACCAAACAATAACAGGGTTGTTCTCCGACAAAAATTCTTGATTTTATGTGCTCTTAAGATCGGCTTTATTTAGCAGTCCCAATTTGAATTAGGTGATCACTGAAGAATTTAGATGAGCACAAAAACACGTCTACCGTCCAGTCCCAATTTCCTTTAGAGTTATGTGATAAAACAAGAGGGAGAAATCCGGAAAAGCCGATGCATGCGGAAAACTATGACGAATGCTCGGTTAGAATACTTACAGTGAATCCTCGTAATCTCCATGTGGGATGCTAGACAGAACTGAAAAATTATTCTAAATGAATGCAAGCCGATGAATAACCGCACCTAAGCAGAAAGTTCTATTAGTGTGGAAGAATTGAGTTAAATTTGGCTAAGTTGAACGATCTATGTGTGTCTCGATTAATGTGCAGTGTGGCTTAGTCTACAAGCACAATCAAAATATAAAATGCTTTGAGAGCCGTATGTGCAGGTCTATCCTAATCGCCACTCAAGTCAAGACCCACCCTCACCGGAGAGTGAAACATGCAACGACACACCACAAGAATAGTTCAGAGTCTTTTTACACATGCGAGAGTCCAATCGGACACCACTGTAAATGAGCAATGAAATAAAATTGCAAAAATTGAAAACCTAGACTCTACGCTCTCTCACAACTCGACTCGAACTTAATTTAATTACGGCTTTTCGGAAGTTGGTGAAGATGCATCGGTTTCTTGAAAAATCGCTCCACGTACGTCGGGTACCTTGCAAGAAAAATAAGAGAGATATGTGTCAGGCGGATCAATAGTCGATGCGGTGACCGCTCAATAATCCTCAAATCAATCAATAATTAACCCACAATAAAATATATGCAACAAGTATCAAAAATGTGGAGTTAAAATTTATTATAACTCTACATGCAAGTGTGTATAGGTGTAAGCATGAGTAGAGGTCGAACACTGGGAGGCGAATGGTGATGTGATGAAAATTGGTGGTGCAATTATTCAATTCAATGACCATGTCCAATTCATTATTGTTTTTGTGGGTTTTTAATTTTATATGTTTTTTTAGTATTATTTTTTTATTTTATGATTTTTATTTAGTTTTTAGATTTTATATTTTTTTAATTATATAATATAGATATATATTTTTATATAAAGAGATATGTATAAGAGAAGAGAGAAATATAGTAAATGGGTATATACATACATATATTTATGTAAATACTCAATATATATATATATATATGAGATATAATTTTTTTTGGCTTTTTTATATTTTTATATTAGTTTTGTTATTTTTCAGGATTTTTCTTATTTTTATGTATTTTTAATTCAAAAATGTCCCTCATGTGGAACTAATTAAATAGGCCGAAACTAATTTGGATTTTTTATAAATATAAATAAATCCAAAAATAACCCAAATTAATTTTAATATGTAAATAATAATATATAGATAATTATAAAATAAGAAAACATTTTTTTGGTGTTTTTCAAGGGTTTTTATATTTTTTTTAGGATTTTGGAGATTCTTGAAATTTTTATATTTTCTTTTTCTGTTTTTAGGGTTTTTCATTTTCTGGACTCAATATATATATAAATATACCATATATAATTTTTTTAGAATTTTTCAAAAATATTTTATATTTTTTTGGTATTTTATAAAGTAGACAGTACAAAAATGGCTCCTTTTTCATTTTTAATAATTAGGTAAAATTCAAAAAATGCAAAATGGACATGTGGCGTGAAAGTATGGGGCATGAAACATCTAACCTATTTTTTGTGGAATTTTAGGACCAACATAGGTATTTTTAATAAATACATAAAAGACGCAAAAATAATAAAGCCTAGCAGGGCCATTTTTGCAAATAAAATTAACTACAGGGGGCTTTGTGCAAAAATACCATCAGTAATAAACATTTATTTAATGTTTCAGAATTATTTTACAATGTACAAAAATCGCCAATGGATATATGCAAAATTCACGCACCTCACGTGGGACTGCACGTGAGGCGTGAAGGACCTAAATGTAAATACATGAAACTGCATGGGCCCTTTTACAAAATTTACAATTATTTTAGAACGCTATATTTTATTTACAGAATTAAAAATTAATTACAAAAAGAGCGGGGGCTAAATATGAAAATTACCCCCAAAGGCGCTTGATCCAACGGCTGATATGCGTGACTTATCCACGTGGCGCCTCCACGTTTGCCGATGCCACTTCGACGATGAACGCTGGAGATTAGATCAGCCGGGCTGATCTGACGGTGAAGGCTTCGCTCCATCAGACGGTTGAGCTTCCTCCTGGGACTCCTCCTTCATCCGACGGCGGGGAGGGCATCTAGAAGAACAGGGAGGAAGGTTTGCCTGGGCGAACTTCCTCCGACGATTTCTCCATCCCCTGCCGCTCTTTGCTGCTCCCAAGGATCCCAACACGTCGCAAGTGCTTCCAGCTAACCGCAAGGGGCCTCAGATTGGCCAGGAGGTCACTGAAGCGCCGCCACCAGGTCGATGTCGAGATGGCACTCCAGGTACCTCTAGCAAGCGTCAAAGAAAACCTCCAGGTGCCTCAAAGCACCTTGTACCTGCACAGAATGAAACAAGGGACGAGGGCAAACTGCCTCGTCCCGTTAGAACTGAAAATGGATGGAGGGGGGCTTCAGGTGAAGATCTCCCACGACGGGTGGGGGATGGAGATCGGATCTCCAGATCCGGTGAAGATCTGGGTGAGTGAAGGTGCCTGGGGCGTGGGAAAATGAAAGAGCAGGAAAATGGAGGCGAGAGGGTGGTCGGAAAACGTCGAGGGTACCGTGAAATGCTCGCAGGAGCAGAGCTCCGGCGAACTACGGGTACTCGATTTTACGCTACACCTAAGAACTAAACACTAATCTAAATGCACAAATAAAAAGCTACATAAAATTCTAACTAAAATGAGTAAATGCGCAGCTCTTATACCTGGGGGCCTCCAGGGAGCAGGACGGACGTCGGAGCTCCGCCACGACAAAATTTCTTCCTCCTCCGGCCGATTCACGGTGCTATGGAGCTCCTCCTGTCACAAGGGCTCGTCTAGGACCGGATACAAGGTGTTTTGGGGGAAGTAAGTTGGCCCAATTCGGCCAAGGAGGAGGGGGAACTTATTTATAAACATGTGTATGCGCCCTTATTGACCAACAAATAATAAGGAATCGGTGATATATACAAGGGAAACAAGCCTTGGGCGTGGATATACAATATGCCAGAAACATTTCTTGTGAAGGAATCAATTGCGATCGATGGATGGGGCAGCTGGGAAAAATGGGAGAAGACGGGGGGTCTGACAGATTTGACGGGCTGGTAGCTGAATTATTTATGAACATAATGGGAGCCCTTATTGACCAGCCAAAAATAAGGAATAAAAGCTATATACAAAGGAAACAAGCCATGGGCATGTATGTACAATGTTTTGGGAGTAATTTCCGTGAAGGGACCAATGTCATTGGAGCGACGGGTTGATCGGGAAAATTTGGCGAAAACGCAAGGCTGGACAGATTTGACGGGCTGCAGAGGCTGAGGGGACAGTTGACCGCGATCAACATTGGCAGGGCTGTGATTGGTCCATGTCAGCCCAAATTTTACTCATTATTTTATTATTTTAACCTAATAAATGAATTTATTAAATTTCACTTATAAAATAAAAAATGTGTATTAATTAATGTAGTATTTATTTATGATTTTTATTAAATTTTTTGATGTATTTTATTATGGTTTTATTTTAATAATGTGTTTATACGTATATTTACATGTATTTTGTGTATTTTATTTTTATTTTGTAGATTTTATTTTATTATTTTATTTTCTTATTTTATAAATTTATAACTTATTTTTGTGAGTGTAGATATATTTTTGTTTAATTTTTATGAGTTAAATAAATAGGTATATGTATATGTAGGTATACTTATAGGTATTTTACCTATATATATATATATACTTTATTTATTTAATGTATTTTATTTTGTTTTTATTTTGGATTTGTATTTTTAAGAAATTAGATGTAATATTTACAATTTAATAAAAATATGAAAGAATAAAATAATAAAAGAATGTGTTCCCCTTTTATTCATGTATATCTATAACATAGGTATTTTGCCTATGTATTACATAAGATTATTTAATTTTACATATTTTTTTTTGGTTTTAATTCTAATTTCAGTATGTATATGTATTATGTATATTATTTACAAGATTCTAAAATTATCACTTTATAGAAATAATAAATAATGAATAGAATGTATATTTTAATCAGTACTATATACAATGAGGGCCAAAAACCTAACTTTCGCAGATGAACTCCAAAAATTATGAAACCAATTTTATTAAATTTTTCTTGGAAAGCTATATACAATTAAAGTGATTTTGGGTGATTTTGAGTTTTTATTTGCAAGATATGGGTCTGTGAAGTTGAGATTCTGGCTTTTTATTCTATGTATAAAATGTACACTGTGTATCATTTTTGTACAAACTCAATTTTGTAATTTTATTCACATTATTATCTACAACTTTCATGTACAAAGTTTCTCTATTTGATGAATGAATAATTATATACAAAATAGGTGTCAAAAATGCATAAATAAATGAAGTATTTATTGTACTATTGGCCCGTAGCTGCCCCTACTTTATTCCTTGTCGACCAATTCCATGCTGGCCTTGGTCTCAGGGTTCGGGTCATAAAATATTTGCAATATTTTATTCCTTTTTCTTTTCTTCTCTTTATTCTATAATTTTGGCATTAAAAACCTTATTTTATGTACACTTAATACAATAAATAATGAATGCTATTATGAACAAATTGATGCTATTTACATGCATTTGTTGGGGTTTTTAAGGCCAAAATGATAGAATAAAGGTGATGAAATGGAGATTCATCACCCCCCTATACTTGCCTTTGCTAGTCCCTAGCGAACACTTATGCAATAAGTACAAAAGAATAAAGAATCAGAAGAAAAGAAAAAGAGAAATAAAGAATAAATTGAATTGATCATGATTATTAAACTCATATGTACAAAATCAAAGTTTGGAGCTCAGGTTAGACCTTGGTGTGAAAATGTGTGTGGAACCTGGTTGGGAACCAAATTTAAAAAACAACAGCCTCCGAGAGTCACAGAACTTGTTCAAATCACCTCAATAGCCAGGTCAGAACTAGCCTACATCATACGCAAATCGTTATGACTATGAAGCTGACTTGTACAGTGTAAGTGATAGTGGCTCTCCCCCACTGAAATGACAAAGGAACTGACTTCTCCAGAATGACAACCCAATGATTCCCCAATCCAGCCCTCTAACGTCGAGGAGCAGGGTATTCCCTTCTAAGTTCAAGTGACATCCAACTCAAGAGGAGGAGGTGGAGAAGAGAATGGACGGCAGCCAGTGTAGCTACCTATCCCGGAATGCAAGACCAGTGTAGTCAAGTCATCCAGCTGCAGGCTCACATGGTATTACTTTGATGCTCAAGCTTGCTTTTTTCCTATACAACATATATACATACTCCGGCAGGCACTTTTATTTTTATTTTCAAGCCTGTCCACTTTTTTGGAGTTTTTTTTCAAACATACTATTTACAGCAACATTTACATAAGGACTTTTTCCTCTTGAGCCAGAAGACTATCCCTCTTTTGAAGCTTTATTGCAACCCACACTCGCCTCTCATTCGACTTCATTGAAACTGGATCAGGTTGGGATGCACTTCCCTCCCTAGACGAGGACGAATGTTTCCACCCGTGTGCGTCTCAGTCTGGCAAATCCAACCCCCTCACCACTCCAACTGAGTTGAGCCATGTGAAGGGTGCAAGTGTCCAAGTTAGGTCACGGTCGGCAAGAGTCATGCGTGTGTCTCGAAAAGTTCTAGTTAGTCAGTTGAGGTGACTTGAACCCAACCCTGATTTCTCAAAGAATTAAGTCTGAATAGACCTGAAGTACCTTAAACCTAGTTCCCATAAGGTTCCAGTGCAGTTTGGTGTGGTAAGGTCCAACCAAGCTCCAATCTTCGACTTTATTGGACTAGTTCAATCATCAAGCTCAATCAAAGAATATAAATGCTATGCAAAGGCTATTTACAAATATGCAAAGAATAATGCAATTTTTCAAAGAATTTGAATACAAAGAGAGAAATTTTTACACAGCGAAAGAATTTTGGCATTCAAAGTATAAATATATACAGCTATTTACACGGGCGTGCCGCTTTATTTTACAAGACTTAAAGAACTTTAAAGAATTTACAGGTTTTAACAAAGTGATTTATTTAGGTGTATATACAATTAATAAAGAATTTTATGTATTTTATTTTTTTTTATTGTATTATTTTATTTATTAAGATGCTTTTATTCCTCAAATTTATTTAGAAAAAAAATTTAAAACTATAGTACAAAATAATTTTTGCAAATATTTACAAATATTTGAAAGCCATTTTGCAAAGATTTTGCAAACACTATATATACATTTTTCAAAATATTTTTATAAAATGTTTTCAAAACCATTTGCAGATAGATTTTCAAATCCTTTATTTCACACAAATAGAAGAATTTTTGCAATCAAAATATTTTTACAAAGGTTGAAAATACTTCACAAAAAGTTTTTCAAACAGTTCACACCATTTTTCAAATCATTTTGCAAAAAAATTTTTAACCTGATTTATTAATCAGTATATACACAAAGAATCTGAGGAATAATCACATCTTTCTATTAAGGTTTTTTTTAAAAAATTTAAAGAATTATTAGCCATATTATTAAAAGAATAAGAAAGTATGAGTTATGGCTAAAGTATATACAAAGTATATATGACCGCCCTACACTTAGCTTGAGCTATGCCCTCATAGATCGGAAAAGAGAAAGTGAAGACATAACTCGTACTGAGTATAGACAAGTCTAAAGAATATACGAATAAGAGATGAAGGAAATAGAAGTTGACTGTCCCCCCTATACTTAGGATCAAGTAATCTTAAGTATAGCATACTGTACACAAATCAGGGAGGGTCAAGGGTGGGAATAAACAGATGAACAAATCAGGGGTGCACCCCCCCATACTTAGGATAAAGTACGTCCTAAGTACAGGAAACTGACAAAAAGGGGAGACACCTTTTATTTATATAAAGAAATATGAAAAAGAAAAGAAGAAAAGAAGAAAAGAAGAAAAGATAGACATATACAGATTGATGAAAAGATCGTGGAGAATATACGCATCACTCCCCCTATACTTAGGGTGAGATATCCCTAAGTATAGGCAACAACAAGAGTTACAAAACTGAACAAGGAAAGAACAACGCGATGTGTACCCCCCTATACTTAGGACGAGGTACGTCCTAAGTGTAGACACAAAGATATGGCGATAGATCTGGGGCACACTAAAACATACGGGAGCAAGAATGAAAAAGGCACACATATATACAAGCGGTGAAAAACTGGTGGAGTACAGGACGGTATCTGACATGTGAATACAGTACTCTCGTCGTCGTCTCCCTATGAGAACGAGGACGCAGTCAGAAGGTGAAAAGACACCCTGATATACAGTCATGTGGGTGTCGGCTACCAGAGTAAAATAGATCGAAAGTACAGATATCGGGTCCGGTAGCATGAAGCAGTCAATCGTCTCATAAGGTCGGCATGATGGAACAGAGCCGATATAGTAAGATCGGGAGGAAGAAGGAACAGTACAGAGTACTCCGGTCAATCAGAGTCTCAGGAAGATATGGAAGATAGAGAATAGGAGACACCATTGTATTCGATGATCGTGAGGTAGGAAAATCATAAGTACACACCGAATACCGCAGGACATGGCTCAACCCTGCGAGGGTCGTCAAGGTGAGCAAGCTCAAAGGAGATAGGGATCATACCAATCAGAAGACTTGGTCTAGTGACCCGCAGATCGGATACACAATCAGAGAGAAGACCAAGTACACTACTCAGAAGACTCGGCTTCGTGCTCCAACAGACAGGAGACACCAGAAATGAAACCGAATACCTACAAAGTGATGTACCCTCCCGCAAATAACCCTCAGAGAGTGGTACATGCTAATCATCAAATAAGCAGAAAGAGACTCGACCTTGCGAGGGTCTTCAAGGCGAGCGGACGCAAAGGCGTCAGGGATCCATAAGACGGATGATCAGGTATGGTCTCGGTATGCGACATATCGACTACCCGCAGAAGAGACCGATAAATCAAGAAAGTGTGGCAACGTCACGCAGATTACCCTCGGGGAACATGTTGCCAGCTAGGCATGGAAATAACTGATATCAGGAGCTTAACCTTGTGAGGATCGTCAAGGATAGAGAAGGGCTCGAAGGAGCCGGGTCCATCAGACGGACCCACATAGTGGTCTCAGTAGTCGACAAATCGGCTACCAACAGAAGAGACCAATCAGATCGGAAATATGTCATAGTCTCCCGCAGATAACCCTCAGAGAGTGCTACGAGCTAGTCAAGGAATAATCAGAAAAGAGCTCATCCTTGCGAGGACCATCAAGGAGAGCGGACTCAAAGGAGTCTTGATCAAGTCGGTCTCATGCTCCAACAGATCGGGCGCACAATCAGAAAGGGGAGGCCAATCAAGCATATCATCTGACTTGGTTCCGGGTTCCATCACAATGGCGACCCAAGCAGTGGATGAAACCATAGTCCTAAAAATTGTCGCATTCTCCTGCAGATAGTCCTCGGGGAGGAATGCGAGCTATATCAATGTAGGTCAAGGGAATGCTGGCAAGTCATCTCAGGTCCTCAGAAGCATTCAATCATTCAATCATCCGGAGGGCATAAGATCATGTGAAGGAGCAAATAATCAGGTCAATCACAAAACATCCCTCGGGTCAATCCAATCTGGATGAGACGACATGAAAGATAATCATAAATCCTCAAAGTGCCATGGGTGGATCAAAGAGTCAGGAGATCAAGGATGAGTCAATCAAGAATATGAGAAGGTTCATGCAGGATCCACACATCTTTATCAGGAAGTCCAAGTCAGAATAGGCATTCAATCCTCAAAATCAAGATGGGTGGAACCTCAAAATAGATAGATCAATTAGTACTCATGAAATTATCACCAAGTCATCGCATCATACCATATCCTCAATCTGGTGTGCGAGAACTAAAATTCCTCAATAATGCATCACACCTATGCTCTATGCATCATCAAAAATCCTCAATACGCTCGTATGCATGTATCCAAAGTGAAATCCACCCAATCAATCTCAGCATCCTCAACATCATTGGTCTGTCTTACACAGATAATCAAGGTAATCATGGAATCGTCGATGCGGGCTATCTATGTGCACAGCATTCCCGGGTAAAGGGAGTGGTGATACATGGGACACAAGGAGGATGGATAAGAAGGGTAACATAATGAAGTGGAGAAGCTGATTGAGCTTACGTGCCAATATCACGGGTGAAAGAAGAGTGATACAAAGGGGACGAGGAGGGCGGCCAAGAAGATCGAGACATAGACAAAATTGGATGTTCCACACAAGGTGGGAACACCGTCAAAATGGTGGTCCGAAGAGCAGGCTCTCCTCGAACCGGAGAAAATGGGGATGGTAGAGTGGATACAAGGAAGGTGATGAAGAAAATGTCGGGAACGAATGGTCTTGGCGAAGAAATGATTGAGCTCAAGCGCCAATATCACGATTCAATGCAGATGAGGAGAGATATGTATAAGAGAGGTAGAAAGACACAAAGATAAAAAATGCATGACTGATACGGACGGGACCTACTACTCTAATAATGAAAGAAAAGCATAATGGACTCTAAGTCACAATCAAGACACAAGGCAAACCCCCAATTCACCTACTCAACACAGTGAAGACCGTCAGGTGACGATCATTTATCTTTTCAGTTTTAGAGTGAGGTGAGAATCACAAAGTTGTACAAACAATTAGGAGGCTTGATGGGATTTGGGCTCTACTCCTTAGTGTGTACATGAGAAATTTAAAACGCATACAATGAGGGGGTTGCTCTCCCCAAGACAAGGAAATCCATTATGTTTTATTTTTAGGTCCAATAGAGTTAACAGTACTATTTTATTTAGGTTATCACTTTTTTTGGGTATTTTCCATGCACGTGCCTATCGAGGTTAGAATTTCCATTAAGCATCCTAGGTTGGAAAAACAGAGGGAGAAGATCGGAAAAGCCATGCAAGTCAGAAATTGATGATGCATGCGAAGTAAGAAGACTTACAGTGCCTCCAGCTCTCTCCATGCGGGATGAATAACAGAATTTGAAACCTATGCTATATGCAAATGCAAGCCGAAGAAATCGCCCTAGGTTCAGAAATTGCTATTATCGTGAAGCACCACAAGTCGCTCGCCAATCTTCAAGCCAGGAGTCCGGTCTAGGCTCACCCCTCCTCCTCTCGACACATCAAGTTCAGTAGAAGCGCTTGGCAGGGTGAGCTTGCAGCGCGTAGGCTCGAAGATGGCGAGGCGACTGTTTAGAGTTTGATCTAGGTCCAAAGCGAACTATAGGTACATGCAAATATATTAGGGTGTTTGGACCTAACTCTATGAGAAAGCAACTCCTATGGCTAAGGGCTCATTCACACAAAATAATAAAAAGAAAATAAAAACGGAAAAGCGTCAAAACCATCGAGGCCCCCAAGGGAACAATCCCTCGGGCAATGGACCTTGGGAGTCGGAGTGTACCTGTGAGAGTCTTGTATTATTACAATTCAAGTGTCACTCTCTCACATTAATATACATAATAAAATAAAATGCATAAAATGAGACTGCCATCCAAAAATTCTCCTTCATTTGCGTTTGATGCTCTCTCCTATTGGCCGGCGTAGAAGGGCCAACTCCGCCTTGCTTGGGTGCATAGGTCCTCCTAGAAGGTCCTCCTTCGCTTGGAGGTCCCTCGCATCAAAGACAAAGAAAGAAGACGGGTCATAACAGTCACTCAAATAATGTCAATAAAAAAGTCAAATAAATAAATATAATGGACATGAGCAAATAATTATATAAATGAATTAAAAACCACACAAAATTCATACAAAATCCGTTGCCTCCCCGGCAACGGCGCCATTTGATGTAAGAGGAAAATTAAGGGTCGTATTAATCCACCAGGCGGATCAATAGTCGATGCGGTGACCGCTCAATAATCCTCAAATCAATCAACAATTAACCCACAATAAAATATAAGCAACAAGTATCAAAAATGTGGAGTTAAAATTTATTATAACTCTACATGCAAGTGTTTATAGGTGTAAACATGAGTAGAGGTCGAACACTGGGAGGCGAATGGTGATGTGGTGAAAATTGGTGGTGCAATTATTCAATTCAATGACCATGTCCAATTCTTTATTGTTTTTGTGGGTTTTTAATTTTATATGTTTTTTAGTATTATTTTTATGATTTTTATTTAGTTTTTAGATTTTATATTTTTTTTAATTATATAATATAGATATATATTTATATATAAAGAGATTTGTATAAGAGAAGAGAGAGAAATATAGTAAATGGATATATATATATATATACACATATATTTATGTAAATACTTAATATATATATGAGATATAATATTTTTTTGTCTTTTTTATATTTTTATATTTTTTTTTATTTTTCACGATTTTTCTAATTTTTATGTATTTTTAATTCAAAAATGTCCCTCATATGGAACTAATTAAATAGGCCGAAACTAATTTGGGTTTTTTTTAATATAAAATAAATCCAAAAATAACCCAAATTAATTTTAATATGTAAATAATATAATATAGATAATTATAAAATAAGAAAACATATTTTTGGTGTTTTCAAGGGTTTTTGTATTTTTTTTAGGATTTTGGGGCTTCTTGAAATTTTTATATTTTCTTTTTTTGTTTTTAGGGTTTTTCATTTTCTTGACTCAATATATATATAAATATACCATATATAATTTTTTTAGAATTTTTCAAAAACATTTTATATTTTTTTGGTATTTTGTAAAGTAGACAGTACAAAAATGGCTCCTTTTTCATTTTTAATAATTAGGTGTGTAAAAAATGCAAAATGGACATGTGGCGTGAAAGTATGGAGCATGAAACATCTAACCTAATTTTTGTGGAATTTTAGGAGCAATATAGGTATTTTTAATAAATACATAAAAGACGCAAAAATAATAAAGCCTAGCAGGGGCATTTTTGCAAATAAAATTAACTACAGGGGGCTCTGTGCAAAAATACCAACAGTAATAAACATTTATTTAATGTTTCAGAATTATTTTACAATGTACAAAAATCGCCAGGGGATATATGCAAAACTCACGCGCCTCACGTGGGACTGCACGTGAGGCGTGGAAGGACCTAAATGTAAATACATGAAACTACATGGGCCCTTTTACAAAATTTACAATTATTTTACAACGCTATATTTTATTTACAGAATTAAAAATTAATTACAAAAAGAGCGGGGGCTAAATATGAAAATTACCCCCAAAGGCGCTTTATCCAACGGCTGATACACGTGACTTATCCACGTGGCGCCTCCACGTTTGCCGATGCCGCTTCGACGATGAACGCTGGGGATTAGATCAGCCGGGCTGATCTGACGGTGAAGGCTTCGCTCCATCGGACGGCTGAGCTTCCTCCTGGCACTCCTCCTTCATCCGACGGCGGGGAGGGCATCTGTAAGAACAAGGAGGAAGGTTCGCCTGGGCGAACTTCCTCCGACGATTTCTCCCTCCCCCACCGCTCTTTGCTGCTCCCAAGGATCCCAACACATCGCAGGTGCTTCCAGTTAACTGCAAGAGGCCTCAGATTGGCCAGGAGGTCACCAGAGCGCCGCCACCAAGTCGATGTCGAGATGGCGCTCCAGGTACCTCAACGAGCGTCAAAGAACGCCTCCAGGTGCCTCAAAGCACCTTGTACCTGCACAGAATGAAACAAGGGACGAGGGCAAACTGTCTCGTCCCGTTAGAACTGAAAATGGTTGGAGGGGGCTTCGGGTGAAGATCTCCGACGACGGGTGGGGGATGGAGATCATATCTCCAGATCCGGTGAAGATCTGGGTGAGTGAAGGCGCCTGGGGCGTGGGAAAATGAAAGAGCAGGAAAATGGAGGCGAGAGGGTGGTCGGAAAACGTCGGGGGTACCGTGAAATGCTCGCCGGAGCTCCGATTTTACGCTACGAGTACTCGATTTTACGCTACACCTAAGAACTAAACACTAATCTAAATGCACGAATAAAAAGCTACATAAAATTCTAACTAAAATGAGTAAATGCGCAGCTCTTATACCCGGGGGCCTCCAGGGAGCAGGACGGACGGCGGAGCTCCGCCGCGACAAAATTTCTTCCTGCTCCGGCCGATTCACGGTGCTATGGAGTTCCTCCTGTCACAAGGGCTCGTCTAGGTCCGGATTCAAGGTGTTTTGGGGGAAGTAAGTTGGCCCAATTCGACCAAGAAGGAGGGGGAACTTATTTATAAACATGTGTATGCGCCCTTATTGACCGGCAAATAATAAGGAATCGGTGATATATACAAGGGAAACAAGCCTTGGGCGTGGATGTATAATATGCCAGGAACATTTCTTGTGAAGGAATCAATTGCGATCGATGGACGGGGCGGCCGGGAAAAATG
Source organism: Ottelia alismoides (assembly GCA_037367405.1). Lineage (NCBI taxonomy): Eukaryota > Viridiplantae > Streptophyta > Magnoliopsida > Alismatales > Hydrocharitaceae > Ottelia > Ottelia alismoides. Next base: position 1,478,743 of record JAZKJV010007825.1, on the reverse strand, counting down.
GGAGAAGACAGGGGGTCTGACAGATTTGACGGGCTGGTGGCTGAATTATTTATAAACATAATGGGAGTCCTTATTGACCGGCCAAAAATAAGGAAAAAAGCTATATACAAAGGAAACAAGCCATGGGCGTGTATGTACAATGTTTTGGGAGTAATTTCCATGAAGGGACCGATGTCATTGGAGCGACGGGTTGATCGGGAAAATTTGGCGTAAACACAAGGCTGGACAGATTTGATGGGATGCAGAGGCTGAGGGGACAGTTGGCCGCGGTCAACATTGGCAGGGCTGTGATTGGTCCATGTCAGCCCGAATTTGACTCATTATTTTAACCTAATAAATGAATTTATTAAATTTTACTTATAAAATAAAAAACGTGTATTAATTAATGTAGTATTTATTTATGATTTTTATTAAATTTTTTTGATGTATTTTATTATGATTTTGATTTAATAATGTGTTTATACGTGTATTTACATGTATTTTGTGTATTTTATTTCTATTTTGTACATTTTATTTTATTATTTTATTTTCTTATTTTTTAAATTTATAGCTTATTTTTGTGAGTGTAGATATATTTTTGTTTAATTTTTTTGAGTTAAATAAATAGGTATATGTATATCTAGGCATACTTATAGGTATTTACCTATATATATACACACTTTATTTATTTAATGTATTTTATTTGTTTTTATTTTGGATTTGTATTTTTCAGAAATTAGATGTAATATTTACAATTTAATAAAAATATGAAAGAATAAAATTATAAAAGAATGTGTTCCCCTTTTATTCATGTATATCTATAACATAGGTATTTTGCATATGTATTACATAAGTTTATTTAATTTTACAAATTCTTTTTGGTTTTAATTTTAATTTCAGTATGTATATGTATTATGTATATTATTTACAAGATTCTAAAATTATCAATTTATATAAATAATAAATAATGAATAGAATGAATATTTTAATCAGTACTATATACAATGAGGTCCAAAAACCTAACTTTCACAGATGAACTCCAAATATCATGAAACCAATTTTATTAAATTGTTCTTGGAATGCTATATACAATTAAAGGAGATTTTGGGTGATTTTGAGTTTTTATTTGCAAGATATGGGTCTGTGAAGTTGAGATTCTGGCTTTTTATTCTGTGTATAAAATGTACATTGTGTATCATTTTTGTTCAAAATCAATTTTGTAATTTTATTCACATTATTATATACAACTTTCATGTACAAAGTTTCTCTGTTTGATGAATGAATAATTATATACAAAATAGGTGTCAAAAATGCATAAATAAATGAAGTATTTATTGTACTATTGGCCCGAATCTGCCCCTACTTTATTCCTTGTCGACCAATTCCATGCTGGCCTTGGTCTCGGGTTCGGGTCATAAAATATTTGCAATATTTTATTCCTTTTTCTTTTCTTCTCTTTATTCTATAATTTTGGCATTAAAAACCTTATTTTATGTACACTTAATACAATAAATAATGAATGCTATTATGAATAAATTGATGATATTTACATGCATTTGCTGGGGTTTTTAAGGCCAAAATGATAGAATAAAGGTGATGAAATGGAGATTCATCAGAAATAAAATGGGATTTACAATGAAAAATTCAGGGGTCAGACTACCCGAATACGGAAAACCGAACAAAAATTTTCAAGACACAAAACTAAGTCGTTTGTCTCCCCGGCAACGGCGCCATCTGACGGGTCTGAAATCGCCGAGTTAAGGAGTTGTTTTTATTTTTCGCTCGTTGTAGGCGACAACCGGAAACGGTCAAGAAAATAACCACACAAAATTTAATAAATTTTTAATCAAGTGGTTTTATGTTTATTTTACTTGGGCAATTCCAAGGTCGATCACAAGGAGGCAAAGGAACAACCTAAATGTATGTCTGTCAAGATTCGTGTACGGTTTTTGAGGCAGTTTTTTTTGGAATTTTTAAATGCAATAAGGGATGCAAAATGCAAATTCGGCCTATTTTAGGGACTAAAATATCAATTATGTTCAAATGATGTCCGAAAATCATGAAACTTGGCCACAATGCATAATATGATGAAATGAGTGCACTGTAATTTTTTTGAAATTTTTGGATGCACTATATTTTTTTTATTTTTAAATGCAAACAGAATGATTTTCAATATTTAATTATAATAAATATTAAACCTACTTATTTTCAAGATATAAAATTATCTAAGATCTTCACTAGGTGATGGATCTCAGAAAAATCCTAAACTTCGAAAATGTAGGGTTTAATACCTATTAAAAATTAAATACTGAAATATGCAAAATGATTTTTACAAGACAAATTATGCACGCAATTGCAATTCTTTTTGTGCACAATGTCAAGCAAAATAAATCGTACAATTTGTGATTTTTGGGGAATTTTAGGAGCAATGGTTACTTAATGGCAAATTAAATAGCACGAAATGGGCAAAGTTTGCAGTTTTTCACAGACTAATAAAATATTAATTAACCATTCATCACAAAAATAACCACAATATGTCAAGATGTAGAGAATTAAATGAAGAACATCATGTTATTTTTGGATAAAAAAATAATGTAATGTAGAGGTCCAAAATAAAGGGAGAACACAAGGATACAAATGCAAATAGCAATAAAATAAATATAATGCAGAGGAGGACCTAAATGAAATTACCAATAGTTCTGGGGGCGAAGCTACAAAATGTCCAAGGATGGCACGTGCGTAGCACATGCCTTTGGTCGGTGGACTTGAAGCGCGAATCTGAGGATGGTCCAGGGGCTCTTTGCAAATTCTCCTCCGCGTCACGTGACCCTCATAGGAAAAGGTGGTGCGGCTGAAGGCTCGGGACGGTGCTCCACGTGTCGAGCTTCTGTGCCTCGTCTTGGACCGAGGCTCTTGGCTTGGATAGCTGGTTCGGGGCTCGCTTCGGAGTAAACCTGGGCCGTCGATGAAGATGAATTGGACACTCGATATGGGTGCTATGGTGGACGGTCTAGATCTTGATCCCTATTGATCGGACGATGGTGGTTGGCCAACACATGGCCGGCGGGCGTCTGAGTAGAATGGTGGAGCTCCGGTGGAGTAGCTGTGGCAGCTGGAGGTCGTTGGCTCGTCGGAGATGGAGTTGTGGAAGGTCAAAGCTTTTACGTTGAAGTCGATGATGGTGGTGTAGAAGCGACAGTTGGCGATGGTGTCGTTGGCAGTCGTTGTTGGCTGACACACGGCCAATGGTCGCCGGTGAAGATGCGTGGGCGGAGGAGGTTGTCGAAGTTGTTGAAGAAGCTGGCATTGGTGATGACGGGGGGTCGGTGAAGTAGGCGGTGGCGCTAGAGGTGACTGTTGAAGCTAGCGGTGGCGTGAAGTCGAGGCGATGGAGCTCTGGGGAAGCGTTGGCAGAGACGGCGATGTCGTTGGTTGAGTTGATGAAGCGGTGGCGAGGTCGAGGCAGAGTTGGTGGGTCGTAGATGCTCGGCGAAGATGAAGATGGAGGAGGAGCGTCGATGAATACAAGGGAAGGTGGAGGAGGGTCGTAGCTCTGACCGGAGCGGAGCTCGGAGCGACGGCGGAGAAAGAGAGAGAGAGAGAGAGAGAGAGAGAGAGATAGAAAGTACCTGGGAGGAGATATGCTCGACGGCGAACACGTCGGAGCAGAGCAATAACGATGAAGGCTTGTTGCGACGAAGCACTAGGCCCCGGATCACGCCACAAGGCGGAGGACTCGCTGGCTGTCACTACCAGTGGGGACCCTTTGGAGGTTAAACGAAGGATGATGGATTGGGGATCGGAGTTCTTCAATAGGTGAAGGGACCGGTGATGGTTTGCGGGATGAGCGAGGGTTGTTGTCGAAGATCGCGGGGCGAAGTTGGTTGGTCGGCGCGGGGAAACGGAGGAGGGGCGGCGGTCATTGCGAAGATAGCGGGGGCGGCGCACGAGATCCGCGGCTGAGGAATCGGGAAGGAGCTGGGAGAAGACGAAGGTCAGCGGCCGTTCGATCGGCCGAGATTAAGCAACGTGGAGGGGGGCGGCAGAGGAGATGGGGCACGTGCGGAGCACGTGCCTGGGAGGAACGTGCGACGCACGTACATGCTCTTAAATTTTTTTATATAAAATGGAAATAAAGAAAAGGCTAAAAAATGATGACACGTGGCGGCCTCTGGGGCTGCCACGTGTCAGAACAAAAAAACGAAAATAAAAGATTTGAAAAATAAAAAAGAAATAGTAAACAACCTCGGATCGAAAAAGTTCTTTCACGAAAAATGCTCGTCTCGACGAGATCTACAACTTTCATGAAGACATCAAAGCAAAATCGTTCAAATGTAAAATGTGAATTTTTGGGGTATCCCATGTACATAGAATACCTTGATTTTTGGGTTTTCTATTTTTTTGTCATTTTTAAACAAGATAAAAAGTCTGAAAAAAACAAGGAGAAATTAGATATAAATAAAAGACATCTAAATCTATTTTTTTGGATTTTTATTAATTAAGAAAGTATGTACATAAAATATAGGTCAGAAACCGCTAAAATATACAATGTACAAAAGAGGCCCAAAACCCAACTTTCACATACGAGCTCCGATTCACTTGAACTTGGTCTTGTTTTGAAGGTAATTGAATGTGCATTAGTTCAAAAGTGAGTAGGATTCAATCGGGCACTGGATGGGGAAGATATGGGGCTTTTAGTCCGAAAATCCTGAAACTAGGGTTTGGGTTTTTGCTCCACTTATCTGGGTTAGTTATTTTTTTTGTATTTTTTATTTATTCTTGATAGTGATGTGCACACAGTGGAGGTGGTTTTGTGTCATTCGGAGTTAGCATGAAGGAGTTAAAAATCTGGGAAATTAGGCTATTTACAGGTCATTTATGGCTTGGATTTTTGGCTTCTTATTTTGTGCGGAAATTAATGCTAAAATGCAATTCTTATGAAATCATGCATGAATACTAATTATGCAGAATAAATGCAGAAATGTTGTTGATTTTGAGGGATCTGAGCTTAATTAATGAGATTTAGAGTGATGAATCCGAGATTCATCATCGGCCTTACTCTTTCGAGAAGCAAAGAGCCTGATCCAGATGTGCTTGCATACAAGAGCTGTCACTTTGGACATGCGTCTCCTACATACAATCCCTGGCGACGGAATCCTTTGCCTTAACGGAAGACCATGGATGTCACTTATGTGATCCTCCCTATCATATTCAAATTCTAATTAATTATCATGAATCATATTCACATAATTAATTCTTCCAAGGTAAATAACTACTATATTAATAATAGAATGTTTTAGTTTTAATTGTATTCCAATTATTCTAATCATATTAAATTGATGATCCAATTAATATCCAACAAACATTCTTTTATTGTTACTTGAAATATGGTATTATATCAAATATGTATTATTTCGAATTTTATTAATTAGAAAAATTTACCGTAATCTCTCCTGCATTATCAAGTCCCTACCCGTTGTAATGGTCAGTACCGACGAGAGTGGGACAGACCGCACACGGTGCAACCTGCTACCCCAACGCTCCCCGACTAGACACCATATCCACCTCAGGAAAGGACAATACCAAATTGATCATTGTGTACTTGATATGATAATTGGTTCTTCAACCGAAGTTATACCATATATAATAATAATCAAAATATTTTTGATTAACATTGTAATGAGGTTTGCTAAACAAATCTCAAATCCTATTCAAGCAACATGTTTGTTGGAAAGTAGATTGCGTAACCAATTGTGATCTAGATCATATCTAATTAATTATTTGTTAAGGCAATGTCATTTAAGGAAATAATTATTATAAATTATTTCATAAATATTTTTCCATAATTATTACAGGAAATTAAACCATTTAATTTCACTAATTGATTAAATGACAATCACAAGGTTCTTGATTAGGAAAGTAATTTCCAGCAGTGACCCTCACTTACTAAAATTAGCATATCTCAATTAATTTAAATCCAAAATAAGCAAAGTAAGTTTCTAAATTTTGATAATTTGATTTATCAACAGACCTAAGAGATTTGCACACAGTTCAAGGCATTTTTACAAAGTAATTAACTCCTTAATTACGTTAAGATTCGCAGTCCCCGAAACAGTGGATACATGTTCACTAATTTGATCATAACGTGAGCAAACGGATTGGAAATCATGCAGACTCAAATCCTACGGTTTCCTTATTTAATGGGGAACAAAATCCAAGTTTTATTTTCGTGTTTAAAAAAACAAAAAGGTCCGAAAAATAATCACTAAACAGAGATGCGAAAATGAAATATGAGAAAACTTTTGCAACCCTAACGAACCTAAGTCGGCTTAGGTTTATGGATCGTATCCATAACCTTCAACCTGGATCTGATACCACTTGAAGGATATGGTTAGATCCTCAAGCGCATCATGGAAGCGTGAGGATTGCATCATATGCGATCGGGAGCGACTAGTCGCACTAGTTGCTCGATGCAGCGGAATTTTAAAATAAATTTCTTTCGATGAAATCACATGATCCAAGAACACTTCTCGGATCATTTCATCTAAACCACAAACAAGTATTAGGATTAACTCTTGAAGCGTGGTTGTGATCGAATCTCTAAACGAAGAGACCTCCTGTCTCAAGTCTGATCCGACGGAGGAGATGCTTGCGAGCATGTTGATGAAACACGTGATCCTCACAATCCATGTTGATGATCCAAGTGGCGAATCTCCTGATCTCGACACACGAGATCCATCATCTTCTTCATGAGCGAGGCACACCGAAGGAGACAGAGATTCACGAGCAATCGAACTGGCAACATAACGATGACGCTGCGGCGATGGAGACTCTCTCTAGGGCTTGAGAGAGAGGAAGAGAGAGGGCGTGTATAGAGAATGAGAGAGAGGGAGACTTGTGTTTCTCATTAGCATTTGAATATCAAGGGGTGCCTTCTATTTATAATATTTTGGGATCCATGGATCTCAATCCATGGGTAACACAAATCCAATGGCTCACATTGATTTGTGTTTCTTTTAATGGTCATGATGTTGTTGTTAAAAACACAACAACAATTAATTTAATAAAATCAAATATATATATATATATATTATAATTTTATTTTATATCAACTCAATCTCCATTGGAGAAATAAGGAGGCAAGCCTCCTTCCATAAGGAGGGTGGACGGCCACCACATTCCTTATAGGAATTGTGGTTGTCCACTCTTCCTTTATGGAAGGTGGCTCTCCTTTCCCTATTACATGAGATTACATTATCTCATGATTCTCTCCAATATTTGCAATAATTTTTGCTGCAAATTATTTCACAAAAATAAATCCAAATTATTTTGTGAACATTGCAATCATGCCATTGGAAATTTGTGAATCTTATTCACAACCCAAAATAAAATGTGAATTACATTTTCAATATAACGTCCAATGTGAATCCAATTCACATTAACATTTAATCAACAAATGTAAATTATAAATAGCTCTCTCTTATATATTATAAATCACATTTATAATATATATGATTAATATGGATAGTGCTATCCACGTTATTCATATCCAAGATAATTAAATCACATTTAATCATCTTGGATCTCTATTCTCATGTGCCTAAATAATATGAATCTCATTCACATTATTCACATCTTTGATAATTAAATCACATTTAGTTTTCTTAGATAACTCTCCTTATAATATGAATCATATTCATTTTATTCAAGATAATTAAATCTCCTTAATTATCCATTTTCTCAGTGCTCGGATACATATATCAACAATGAAATTATCCTGAACCCTTTCAAGGATAATGCGCTTTCTCCGTAGATACTTGGATATAAGGACAGGGTGATTGTATTGTTCCATGGATAGTGACTTGGATATTGAGATCACATCTAAAATCCATATCTCGGTCCTCCCATAGATGCTTAATTAAATCAAGACCGCAAATCTAATCTTTTCATCTGAATCACATTCATATCAATGTCCAATATTTGGTCTAAGATTAGATTTCTTCTCTACTGAGAGGAGTCACTAAAATCCAGACCTATTTCGTCACTCCCTAGGAATGGAAGCGTCATGGCTATACAACCGTTTATGATCGTATCACCCTCAGGTTTTCCTAATACCTGTACACCTTGCATACTGGAAGACCTAGAATAATCCTGAAGTATAAGATCAATTTTACACTGTCTACTTCAGGGATTTATCATTAAGTTTCTCATTCGATCATTAGGACTTGATATCAATCATATACTTTCCAATAGCATATATCATACCTAGCTGTTGATCATATACTTTCCAAAAGTATATATCAATCCTTACAAATTCAGTCAAGCTTCCAAAGCAAGACGACTGCGCGTGGAATTTGTTTCTTCCCAATATATCATGAGTGAGCTCATGTCTTTCGGTTTAGTAAATGAACCTGTATGATCCCTTTGAGAGATCATATTACTCATATGCCCTTGTATGCACACCAACGTGCCGGTGTATAGACCTTGATTAGGTCATCAACCTATTGGTCTGCCAAATGTATATACTACGATATATAGTAACATATCTGTCTCCGGTCAGAGGATGCGTGCCTATATCATGACAGCATATGATATAGGACTTTGGTTATCTCGATCTCGTTAAGTCAACTCTTTTAACCTAACTTATCTAACACCTCCAAATCTCTATTCCTATGTAGAGGACCTGTATCAGGAGGTCGGTTAGATATAAGCTAAGTGAGAAAGGATTGCCATCTCCTACTCAAGCTGGAGATCCTCTCTTAACAATAATTTGATGGTACTTGATGATTCCTCAATCTAACTCTTTAGATATTCATCCAAGAACCAACCTCTTATGAATCAATAATTGAATCAACAACTGTATGATCATTAAGACGACCATGGTACATAACCCTAATTGTACTAAGGGACCTATTATGCAAATTAGTTATTCTTCATTTCAGATCAGGGAATGATATTTGCAACAACATTTATTGCGTAATGGCTCACCGTGGGCTCGCATGTCCAACACCAATGCAATGAGGGACCTCACTGGGTTTCATTGATGTTTTCATCGCATTTATTTTATTTTGTTTCTTGTGTGTTCTGACTTTATTTTATTTTGTTTTCTATGTGTGAGCCCTAGACCTAGTCTTTTATTTGATGGAGCTAGGCAGTGATTAGGTCCAAACACCTAATAGAATATCTATTCATATAGAATCGATTGGGCTTTGTTAAATAAATTATTAACTATTTGGATTTGAGATAGTATGTCGAGAGAGGTCACATATATCGTTGGCAGGACCCGTTGTGGCGGGCATCAAGCGGCATCGAAGACTAAACCTTGATCTCATTTTTAGATAGTTGGCACCTTGTTCTTCCCATAATAGAAGTTGTTGTTTAGGACGGTTTCTTCTTGCATCATTTAGGTAGTTTTATTTCTGTCTTTATATTTATGTGCTGATCATATTACATGTAGATTGGTAGAGAAAGCTACGCCATCTATCACGTGCATGCATCATTGATTCCATCGCGCATCGGCTTTTCCGTCTTCCTCCCTCTGTTTTATGGACATCGGAATAAAAGGAAATCGAAAAATTCGTTAGACATGTCTTTTTTCAAAAATATCCAAAAAAAGTGATAACCCAATAAAATCAGAACTGCTAAAGAAACTCGACCCTAAAATAAACATAACAATCACATTCATTGTTTTGGGGAGAGTAACCCCTCCCCCTCTTGTATGCAGGTACTTACCTCCAGACAGAGTCGGCGAGGACGTATCCGCTAAGGATTAGAGCCCAAATCCATGGACTTGTGCCCTATGCTCATGTACATTACTCATTAATGTATGGTTGAGATGCAAGCACTTACCTTCGACCCTTAGCAGAAGTACTACTGTCCAAGTTGGATGTGCATCGCCGACTTGGTCAGGTTCTACCATAGATGACCTCACCCTTGAGTTTGATTAAGTAACTATATTATGACTAAATTCTAAAATAGAAAAGATTAACGATCGAGCTTTCCCGATCATCATTGCCTTGAGTTGGTGAATTGGGGGTTTGTTTTCTCATCATTGTTTTCACTCCAGATCTACTCTTCACTACTCCCCACATCACGATGATGGGCAAGCGGTCTCTTAGGCTACCTTATTGGCACCGCTTCATAGCACACATGTCCATTCATCAAGGGAGGTTCTTAAGAGCTTAGACCCGCTCTTGACACCTGAGAATTCCACCTCCTTCTTTGACCTTCCTAACACATCACCCGAGGTACAATAACATCAGTTAGAGCAGACTTTTGTTGACTTGGTGACACCCAAGGTCCGCTTTTTTTCCTTTTCAAAGTCTGACAAGATGGCCCATGAGTGGAGAGAGGATGAGCAGCCATATATTCATGACGTGTTTGATCAGTCTATGATCAACAACACCCTCTTGACATCCCTAGAGGCGATGTAGAAATAGATTAGGGACCAGGGGTTGCTCATTACATAGGTGAGGTGGGAGTTGACACAGATGAGAGAAAAGAGAGCAGATGCGAGAGATGATAGACCCGATGGTGGAGAAATTCCTAGACTTGAGGACCAAGCAGATGCGAGACCATTAAGCACCATGAGGGCATTGCACAACCATTGTGTGGCTCTCACTCATAGGTGGATTCAGCTTCTTGCTATTCTAGGAGATTTTGAGCTCCATCCAGAGATGATTCAGTTGTTGCCCAAGTTTTATGGGCACACCACTGAAGAGCCCCACATACATCTTCAGGAGTTTGAGATGATCTGCAGCATCATCCACGACAAACTAGTGGACGAAGATACTATCAAGTTGATAGCCTTCCCATTTTCCTTGGTCGACAGAGCATCCTACTAACTGAAGCACTTTGGGAAGATTTTGTTACTACTTGGGAGCAGTTGAGGACCGAGTACCTCAACAAGTACTGCCCACTCGGTCGGACGAATGCAGCAAGAGCGATGATCATCAACTTCACCATGACACCAAACGAGCAGTTCTACGAGGCTTTGGATCAATTTAGAGAGCTCATTGACAGGTGTCCACATCATGATATCAGCGAGACCAATCTGGTCCAGAGTATCTTTTGTGGGATGATACTTGAGCTAAAGGGGCTAGTCAATGCCTCTTGTGGGGGATTCTATTTTTCCAAGGATGAGGATCAAGTCTGGGACATCTATGAGGAGATGGTTGAGAACTACATAGTGATGACCTAGAACTGTGTCTACACTCAGGGGAAACCCTCTCACAAGGCGTTGTCTCACCACAAATCACCACAAAGTTGGATGCGCTGAGGTCGGTCCATCTTCAACTTCTATAGCAACAACACTAGCAGAGTCATCAGCTGCAGACATGGTCATCATTAACCAGAAGTTGGACCGATGGAAATTATAGAGAAGAAGACATGCCAGGGCCTAGACAAGGTCAGCAGGATTAAGAAGCTGGACCAGACTTTGAATGACCTGAAGATGCAGATCATGTACCTACAAGAGGCCCATACAACTTCCTCGCCGCAGTCCATGTCACATGCTAATCAGGAGAGAAGATATTCACAACCATTTGCCTCACACAGACAGATCACATTCAGTCAGCCCCCCAGTACCAGTTGCCACCACCACCTTCACTAGACACACAGATGATGGTCTATCAGAGTGATCGGTCATTAACGTCCCTTCCCCCACCTTTGCCCGAGCAAATAGAGTTGTTGATGGAGGTAAATGGGATTTTGTATTCCTAATACCAACAATAGCTCGGTATCTACCATGACCATCCAGGCTTCAGATGGTCTACCGGAGGTGCTCAATCCCAGCAGCAGTCTCTGGCATAATCAAGGCAGGGTACGCAGCAGCAGGAGCCCATTACTCCCACCACACCGTTCCTCGACCCCAGTACTCGGTTCGGCAGTGGAGGCATCAATAACCTCACTCCTAGTTTCACTAGCCTCCCCCTCATTCGTATCAGCAGCAACAACATGGCCATCTTTAACACTTTCAGAGAGGCAACCCATCTGGTTCTCATGCACCCTCGTATGAGAACCAAGCTTTAGAGGTTCTTGATCGTATGCAAGTAGAATAGAAGACTATTTTCTGGTGAGAGATGGATTAGTTCAGGCGGGAGATGAGAGAGATCATCAAGGGTAAAGCCGCCATACCCACAGAGATCGAGCCTAACCCGAACAATCTGAAGAGGAAATCTGAGCATGTATGGTCTACATAGTCCGACACTCCTAGTGAGGTACTTGATGATATGCATTAGTTATTTGTTCTTGATTTGTGACACTTAGGAGCGGTAGGAAGCCAGTAGGAGATGCCTCACCTAGGCAATAACAGGATGCCCATTCAGGAGTGCCAGATGAGATAGAGAGTGGTGCTGAGGTCGTTGTTGTTGACAATGATGGTGATGCTGATTCCACTAAGGTAGATGATCTAGACGATGGTACTGATGCCGTCCCTTCTCCAGATGTTGCAAATGGTGGTGCTGATGCCACCAATATTTCATATGATGGATCAGAGCGCAGTACTGATGTCGTTTCTTCAGATATTGTCGATGGTTCTGATACCACCAAGAGTCTATGTATAAATACTCCAGTTGTTTTGACTCCTATTCATGTGCCTGAGGATGATGTTTTTTAAAAAATACAAAAAATGGAAAAAATTTGAAAAACAAAAGATGAATAATGGAAAGGTTTCTATTTCTTCTCCCGGTCCATTTGATGTGATACGTGATGATGCTTATATGGATTCCTTCCATTTCCATGATCAGAGATCTTTTCCTACTCCAGACCCTCTAGTTCTTGAGGAGGGTGCATCCATTCCCTTCCCTCAAGCACTCCGCTTAGGGAAGCGCCCAAAAATAGAATATCCCAAAAAGAGGCAACAACTAGAGTTTAACGAGTAGATGATAGACAGATTTCATATCTAGATGACTCTCAAGGAGGCATTAGAGGACATCCCTCTCTTCCAGAAGAACCTTAGAGATAAGACCACGGTACGTAGGAAGAAGAGGCGTAACCATGATGTAGAGATTCAAGTGCTCACCCATGCCACATGGTTTTCCATCTAGAATCGATTGCCAGCCAAGAGACCAGATGCAAGGGCTTCATATGTCAGATGCCACATTCACGAGCAGCGTTTCGATCGTACTCTATTAGACAGTAGGTCTTCGACTAATCTTCTTTGGGTAGCCTTACTTGACCGCTTCAAGTTTGGCCCTCTTCGACAGAGCAAGACAAATCTTCAGTTTGCAGATAGAGATGTCAAGAGGCTGAAGGGGTTAGTGAAGGACATGGTCATCACCATTCAGGGCCTGAAATTCCCTGTGGACTTCATTGTGTTGGACATGGAGATCCCTGAATGCGTGACAGATACCCTCATCATATTAGGCGGACCTTTTCTGGCAACAACAAAGGCTGTGTTTGATCATGATAACAGGAAGGTATACTTTCACATCAAGGGTGAGAGTATACAAATAGAGATGATTGAGGAGTTGAGAGCTAGAGATTCAGTTAGCTCAGAGCATGGATTAGAGTAGACAATTGATTCAAAGCCATACATCCATCACGAGTGTGATTTTGTGATTACAGATAAGGAGGCAATTTGGACAGATCTGATTTCTTGAGCTCTTATCACACCTTTATACTCAACAGATTCATAGCCATCAGTTGATGAGAGTTCAGAGAGAACACTTGTGGCGTAGGATACTTTAGAGGTTGACGATGTAGACTCTAGTAGAGAGATTGATTTTATTTTATGTCACTCAGATTCAGATCCCTCAGACTCAGACATAAATTTTGATTGGCATGATTTTGATGAGTATTTGTCGTGTTTGATATCTACAATGCCTGTAGCCGGGACGGAGACGGTGCCATTGTAGTCGATAGAGACACCGTAGGGCCATCTTCATCGAGTTCAGATGAGCAGTGAGAATTCTCACATTCAGATCTTGTAGATTTCACGCAGACATTTTAGAGGCCAGATTTGCCAGCTCCCACATGCCCAGAGTTGAAGACCTTACCGCAAAGCATGAATTACGGATTCCTTGCGAGCAAGCCATGCATGTTTCCAATCATTATATAAACGGATTTGACCGATGACCAAGAATCTCGTTTGATGGACGTTCTTGAAAGGAACCGCAAGGCAATCGGTTGGTCTATAGTAGATCTCCAGGGGATAAGTCCAGCCTTGTACTCCCATCATATCTATCTCGAGGATGATGCTAAGCCTTCGCATGGGTTCCAACATAGGCTGAACCCAAATTTTCGAGAAGTGGTCATGAAGGAAATATCCAAGTGGTGGAGCGTTGATTTTATCTACCCCATCTCTGACTCCAAGTGGGTTAGTCCATTACATGTGGTATGCAAGAAGACGGGTATCACTACAGTTGTAATGGGTCTATCGAGAAGATTGCTACCCGTGTACCCACTTCTTGGAGGGTTTGTGTGGAATTAAATCATTCCACCAAGAAGGATCACTTCCCGCTACCATTCATTGATCACATTATTGAGAGATTAGCTAGGAAGAGCCATTACTGCATTCTTGAAGAGTACTCGTGGTATAATCAAGTGTCCATTGTGCCCAAAGACCAAGATAAGATGACATTCACATGTCCGTTTGGGACATATGACTTTAGACGGATTCCCTTTGGATTATATAATGCCCCAGCTACATTCCAAAGGTGCATACTTTCCATCTTTTTGGACATGGTGGGTGAATGTTTAGAGGGCTTCATGGATGATTTTTTTGGTCTACGACGATGGATTTGATACTTTTCTTGCTTGCCTAGACTGTGTGCTTCAGCAATGCATTGTGGTCAACCTTGTTTTATCGTGGTAGAAAAGTTGTTTTATGATGACTCAAGGGATGGCCCTTGGTCATATCATCTCCAACAGGGGTATGGAGGTTGATCCGACAAAGGTGGATATCATAAATAAGCTTACTCTACCGTCCAATGGGAAGCAGTTTTTCTAGGGCATGTAGGTTTCTATCGATGGTTCATTCAGGACTTTAGTCGTATTTTCTGACCGTTTAATGATCTTCTCATGAAAGACATCGAGTTCCTTATGGATAATAAGTGTCTTTCGTCATTTGAGACTCTCAAGGATTTGGGTGTCCAAGCTCATGTCCTTTAGTAACCTGATTGGTTTCTCCCATTCGAGATCATGACGAATGCTTCTGATTTTGACATAGGGGTTGTGCTAGGATAGAGGAGAGATGGATTTTCTTTTGCCATCCACTATGTTGGTCGTACTTTGGATGCCACCCAATGGAATTATATTGTTACCGAGAAGGAGATGCTGGCAGTAGTTTTTACTTTGGATAAGTTCAGATCTTATATTCATGGATATAAAGTGACTATTTACACTGATCACATTGCCATCCGATACTTAATGGCTAATAAAGATGCCAAAGCATGCTTGACTAGATGGATCCTTCTACTCTGGGAGTTCGATATTGAGATTAAGGATAAACCTGGAGTCAAGAATGTGGTAGCGGATCACCTCTCCCGATTAGAGCATCATCTTGAGGATTCTGAGACAACCACATCTATTACTAAGACTTTCCCAAACGAGGCGATTCTTGCTATAACCTCTCTCCCTTGGTATGCTGACATTGTGAACTATCTTTTGCCAATAAAGTTCTACAAGATTGGAACCATAAGATGAAATGAGACTTTCCTAGCGAAAAACAAGTCGTACCATTGGGAGGATCCCACCGTTTACTATGAAGGGGGATAGTGTCTGGCATCGGTGTATTCCTCAGGAGGAGCACCAAAGCATCCTCACCTATTGCCACAATCTTAAGGCAGGAGGACATCACTCTAGGAGACGCAAAACACAAAAGGTTCTCAAATCCGACCTTTGGTGGCGAACACTATTCAATGATTCAGATGAATTTGTGAAGCGGTGTACTGCTTGTCAGAGGATTGGTAATTGTGGTCATAGAGACATGATGTCGATGCATCCCATTCATTTCTGTGAGGTTTTGACGCATGGGGAATCGATTTTATGGTCTCATTCCCTAAGAATCAGGGATTTGAATGCATTTTGTTGGTTGTGAATTATGTGAGTCATAGGGTTAAGGCCATCCCTGCCTGAGTCGCTGATGCGAGGACTATTTGCATATTTTGAGGAAGAATATCAGATCATGATTCGAGGTTCCTAAAGTTTTGATTTCTGACGGGGGACTCATTTTATCAATGATAAGGTAAGGGCACTTGCTATAGAGTTCAGAATAGACCATAGAGTTGCCACTCCATATCATGTACAAACGAATGGTCTTGCTGAGGTTTCAAATCGGGAGATCAAGACGATATTGCAGAAGGTTGTCCACCCTTACTGAAAGGATTGGTCACAGCTTTTGGACTCGGTCTTGTGGGCCTATAAGACTTACTTCAAGACAACTATTCAATGATTCAGATGAATTCGTGAAGCGGTGTACTGATTGTCATAGGCTGGGTAATTGTGGTCATAGAGACATGATGTCGATGCATCCTATTCACTTCTGTGAGGTTTTGATGCATGGGGAATCGATTTTATGGTCTCATTCCCTAAGAATCGGGGATTTGAATGCATTTTGTTTGTTGTGGATTATGTGAGTCATTGGGTTAAGGTCATCCCTGCCTGAGCCGCTGATGCGAGGACTATTTGTAGATTTTGAGGAAGAATATTAGATCATGATTCAAGGTTCCTAGCATTTTGATTTCTGATGGGGGGACTCATTTTATCAATGACAAGGTAAGGGAACTTGCTATAGAGTTCAGAATAGACCATAGAGTTGCCACTCCATATCATGTACAAACGAATGGTCCTGCTGAGGTTTCGAATCGAGAGATCAAGACGATATTGCAGAAGGTTGTCCACCCTCATTGAAAGGATTGGTCACAACTTTTGGACTCGATCTTATGGGCCAATAGAACTTACTTCAAGAAAACTATTCAATGATTCAGATGAAATCGTGAAGCGGTGTACTGATTGTCAGAGGACAGGTAATTGTGGTCATAGAGACATGATGTCGATGCATATAATTCACGTCTGTGAGGTTTTGACGCACGGGGAATCAATTTTATGGTCTCATTCCCTAAGAGTCGGGGATTTGAATGCATTCTATTGGTTGTGGATTATGTGAGTCATTAGGTTAAGGCCATCCCTGCCTGAGCTGCTGATGCGAGGACTATTTGCAGATTTTGAGGAAGAATATCAGATCACGATTCGAGGTTCCTAGAGTTTTGATTTCTGACGGGGGGACTCATTTTATCAATGACAAAGTAAGGGCACTTGCTATAGAGTTCAGAATAGACCATAGAGTTGCCACTCCATATCATGTACAAACGAATGGTCTTGCTGAGGTTTCGAACCGAGAGATCAAGACGATATTGCAGAAGGTTGTCCACCCTAACTGAAAGGATTGGTCACAGCTTTTGGACTCGGTCTTGTGGTCCTATAGGACTTACTTCAAGATACCTTTGTGTACATCTCCATTTCGACTCGTTTATGGCTAGCCATGTCACTTACCTATTGAGATTAAGCACAAATCACTATGGGCGGTCACAAAGACATTATTGGATCCATAGAAAGTAGGAGATCTGAGGAGAGTAGAGTTGGTAGCCCTAGAGGAGCTTAGAGATACGACCTTTCCAAGTAGCCTACAGTATAAGGATCGAGTAAAGATATGACATGATTCTCACATTAGTTATAAGCAGTTTGAACCATACCATGGAGTATGGCGATTTGATGCTAGACTGAGATTATTTCTCGGGAATTTACATAGCAAATGGAAGGGACCTTATTTAGTCAGAAAAGGTGCACAATAATGCCAATATTGACATATCCTAGTTGTCTTCTGAGTCCACCTTTCGAGTCAACGGTCAACACTTGAAGCCCTTTCTTGATCACGACCCATTAGCCGTTGATGTTGCCCCGATTCATTTTGTATGAGATGTGTTCTTTGATTCTCATCTTCTGTATCTCATACCTGATTTACACATCTGTTCTGCCTCTTTGTATATCCATGTTTTCTATTTTGTTCCTTCATTCTCATGTTCTGTTTAACACCCCAGGTCTTGCTTAGGATTCTTGCTATACTTAGGATATGCTTTATCCTAAGTATAGGGGATGTTGGACCTATTTTGTTCATATTTCTTTCTGTTCTATTACCTATGTTTTACTGCCTATACTCAGGGACATCCAACCCTAAGCATAGTAGAGGTAATATCTAATTTTCATTTCTTTGATTGTTCCCTCACTTGTCCCTCAATTGCTGATATTCATTTCAATACTTAGGGGTTTTTTAACCTAAGTATATAGGGGACAAGTCGAGTCGTTGATTTCATGTACATTCCCTTCCTCGGTTTTCCCCTTTTGTACAGTCTTCTATACTAAGGAATACTTAATCCTAAGTATAGGGGGGATCATTGACTTCTATTTGTGTTATTCCTTCATTCTTCGAGTCATTATAGTATAGGATTCTTTTCACTTTTCTATACTTAGCACGAGTTATGACTTCTTTTGTCGCTATGTTGATCACTATCAGAGCATAGTTTGAGCTAAGTGTAGTGGGGGTGTCGTATCTATTGTATATATACTTTAGCCATAACTCGTACTTTGGGGTTAATAGCATGGCTATTATTATAAAGTTGGAATAAAAATGTTTTGAAAAATATTTGCAAAAATGTATGTAAATTTTTTTGTAAAATTTTGTAAAACATTTTGAAAAAAAAGTTTATAGAAACCTTTGTAAAATTAATTTTATAAAAACATTTGTGAAATGTTTGTAAAAATGTTTTGTTTGTAAAATTGTTGTAAATTATTTTGTGTATAAAAATTATGTATATGGTATAAACGTTTTGTAAAATGTGTGAAAGCAAAATGTTTTCAAAAACCTTTTTGAAAAATTATTTGTAATGTAATTTGTAATATTGTTTGTAAAATTAGTTTTGAAAAAGGTTATAAAAATTTTTTGAAAAAATTTATAAAATGGTTTGTAAAAATGTTTGTAACATATTTTGTCACATGTGTTATAAATTTTGGGCATATAAATTATTTGTAAATAGTGTTGTAAATTCTTTCTAAATAAAACCTATACTTATTTGTAAACCTATATATAAAATTCTTGTATATAAAATCCTTTAATAAATTTGTAGATAAATTACACTTGTAAAAATTGTGTATAAAACTCTTAAATCAAACCCTTGTAAATATGTACATATTTTTGTAAATATGTGTAAAAACTTTCTTTCTTTTCTTTCTTATTAAAAATACCATAAAATTGAAAAAGGAAAAAATTGTAAAAATTCTTTGAAAAAATTTTGAAAAAGATTTTTTCTTTTCTTTTCAAATGTTCTATAAATACCTTTTGTTGCATGTGCATTTGCATTTTTCAGAATAGTATTGACATTTAAACTAGTTCGGAATAAAATTGAAGAATGGAGCTTGGTTAAGACCTTAGTACGCTTAATTTCAGAGGAACCTTATAGGAACAGGAGTTGAGAATTTTCAGGTCCTAGCGACCTAATTCTTTGAGTCCACAAGACTATGTTCACATGTCATATTTATTGGGCTAAGTAGACCACCTAACAACACACACATGATTCTTCTAGATAATGGCTTAACTTGGACAAGCACTCTACACGTAGCTCTTCATGGATGAGGTTTTGAGGGGGCAGAATCCTTTAGCTTGGGGTAGCACACGAGTGTGTGAAAATTGGCGAACCCACTCGTCTTTTTCTAGGGATTGATGCGCATCTCAACCTGGTCTAGTGGCATTGAGGTCTAAAGACAGGATGATGTGGGGTCGCGATAATGCTTCAAAAGAGGGATAGTCTACTGCCTCAAGAAGAAGAACTGCTTATGTACATGCTGCACCTTGTAGATATGTTGTATATATGTCCTAAAAAATGCAAAAACCCCAAAAAAGAGGGCATGCCTGATTGAGCATAAAATGCCCGCTGGAGTGTATATAGTTGAATAAGCAAGGCTTATGTGATACATTATCTCATCTTATGGAAGCTTTCAGCTGGAGACTTGGATACACTGGTCAAGCTCTAAGGGATATGGGGCTAAACTGTCCACTGTCCATTCTATCCATTCCCCCACCTCTAAAGATGGTTGCACTTGAACTTAGAAGGGAATATCTCGCTCCTCGATGAAAGAGTTTCTAGACTGGGGGACTAGAGTTACCTTGTTGAGGGAGGCTGTTTTTTGCCATTTCTGAGGTGGGGAGCTATATATCACTTACACGTTACAAGTAAAGATTCATATTCATAAGAGTTTGCATGTGTAGATTTGTTCCGACCTGACTGTTGAGGTGACCTGAATAGGAGTCTTGTGGAATATAAAGTCTGTTAGGTCTTAAACCTAATTCCCAATAAGGTTCCGTCAAACTAATAATCCAAAGGTCTGATCGATCTCCATACTACAATTTTATGAAATAAATTTAATAATAAATATTGTTCTGAGTTCTTTCCCTTTTTTATTTCTTTCTTTTTTTACTTATTTTTCAAATAAGTGTTTGCTTGGGGACTAGCAACGTTAAAGTGTATGGGATTTATGAATCCATGATTCCCATCCTTTATTCTTTTATTTTAGCCAAATTCCCTATGCAAATAACCTATAAATATATATCAAATTCAATAAATTAGCATTATGCATTCTTTTGTTAATAATGTATATCTAACTTTCTTTTAACCAAACTAAAAGAATAAAGAAGAAAAGAAAAAGGAAAAAAATAAATAAGGACGTCTTTATGCAATAAGTACAGACTGACTCGAACCATAAGAGAAGGTCAAATATTGGCCTGATCGGTAAGGAATAAAAGTAGGGAGAGATAGGGTCATTATTCACTGTATAAATTCATCACTCCTCATCATGTATATATACTTCACCTATTTTTATTTCAAAAAATAATCTCAATATAATTTAATTTCCTTAATAATTTTTGCAAATAAAAATGTGATGTAAATAATAAAATAATTGAAAAACCTGCACCTGCTCGGAGCTTTGGAGCACCTGGCTACACTTAATCGAAGCACAACCTGCACCTCCTTCTTCCAGTTTGTCCAGACACTTTCTTATCCATCATATTGAGAACCCTACCTCCAAATTTGATCTAGACCATATGTCATCGCCCAAAAGCTGACCGCCAGATCTTTCCATACCATCATCTGACCGCATGTGTGCCACATTCAATGAGTCGTCAGATCCGTCGAGCAACGATCCATCAGGGTCGTATGTCAGAACCTCCACCAGTGCTGGGCACATGTCATGCAAGTATATTCCCCTTTTACCACTCTCTATTATGTTATTTCATTTCAGTACAATAATTGTAGTAATTAGTTAAGAACATTTGCAGCCAGGACCTCACATTTTTATTATTTTCATTTTAGTCCAACTGAGTTGAAGTCACGTGCATGTACACGTGTTTTGTGGGTATTTTACGAACTTGATCCTAGGATTTTAGCTGGTTAATGAATAAAAAAAAGTTTTTAGTAATTGCATTTCTACACCTCTATGCATGAATCACATGTGTTCTACGTTTTCTACGGTCTTTTGCATTTTGGCCCCTGAACATTTTATTACTTGTTAATTTTGGGCCCTAGAACTTAAATATTTTGTATCTAAGTCCTATGTGCATTATTTCATTTTCAGTCCTCTTTTATAGTTACAATAAATATAAAAGTAACTCTAAAATTGCATAAAAATTAGGTTTAGTTCATGCTAGCATTTTCTTTAAGTGGTAATTTTTGTTTGTTGATTTATTTTATTTACTTTTACTAAAAATTCAAAAATAGCACAAAAACCCCTTGTTTGCCTTATAAAATTCATGAATATTCAGAAAAATACCTTGAAATTAAAAAATTATTAGGGTAGCCTTGTTTTGATTTATTTGATTTTATATTACCATTGTCAACGCATTTTCTTTCATAAAATCTGAAATTTGCAAACCCTAAAACACCCATAAAAAGTATATAAAATCATAAATGTCCAAAAACTGTATTCTCGGTCTCTATTTGTAGACATTTACATATAGTTTAAATAAAATTGATTCCGAGGAGTTTTAAGCATATTGATATTTTATTGTGAAAAACACTCCTAATTGTGCATTGTTTGGTTATTTTCTCATTTTTTTATTTTTATAAATCCCAAAACCATCTTAAAATTATCTAAAAATTACAAAACATCAAAAATTATTAATTTAACATAAAATAATTTTACTTACTTTCTGATTATTTTACCCTTATTGAAAAATACAAAAAGTGTGTGTATTTATCTTTTATTCTTTTTTCCTTATTTTCCTCATTTCAAAAATTTAATTGAAAAAAAAAACTAAAAGAAAATAAAAACCTTTAATCTTATGATTTGACTAATGATTTTATCATAGTGCTCCTTGTGTTCGACCATGGTTCTTATACCAGTTTTATAAAGTAGCTTAAACCACCATTTTACCTACTTAATTTGTTTATGGTTGAATACTTTTCTCGATTACGATCATTTAGCTTGGGTGACAACGTCAGCTTAATCAATCAACTTATCCTTAGTCATCCGGATCACTCTTCATATAACTATCAACAATTCGGGCAGGGATGACTTCCACCCAATAATTCACCTAATCGACGACAAGAAGGATGCGCATTAATAACCCTGACTGTTAGAAAATGGGTTCATAAAGTCAATGTCCCAAGTGTCAAAAATATCAAAAATCAGGATGTACTTTAGAGGCATCGAGTCTTCGGAACCAAAGTTCCCTCACATCTTCTGATAGTCAGTCCATCCTTTCACATTTGTTGTTGCATCCCTAAATAGTGCAGCCAACCCATAGGCCACATTACAACACCTTGGTTGCCGTCGGGTTTCCAAAATGGTGTCATCCTGCTTCAAGCTTATTGCAGTGCTCGAGGACACTAGTTTGTTCTTCCTGATGGATGCACTGACTCCAGATGCGATCTGTGCCTTCCTGAAAAGGTACAACTCTTTCTACTAGCAGAAATGGTCGTGAGATAAACTTTTTCCTTCTTGTACTTATTCCAATCTTGTGGTACTAACTCAAAAACATGGTAGTTCATAATATCAACATACCACGGGAGTGAGGCAACACTCAAAATTGACTCATCCAGAAATGTGTCTAATATTGGTGCATCACCTAAGGGAATATATGTTCATTCAATCCTATAAAGATGATCTACTGATGAAGCGCTAAATGCATGTATTAAAATGTATCCATTGTAGTACGGGCACATAACGTATCATACATAACCGAATGAATGATATTCGCAAGGACGATTCGGCTTGAATTTATAACCTGGGAAGTCCAAGGTCGAACACAAGGACACAAGCAATTAAGTATGAAATTTAAATGTCAATATTTTAGATAGTGATTCGTAAGGTAATTATGTGAGCAAATGAACAATACACAAAAGTGATGATTTTCAACACATTATTATGCACTTAATTAGATGAAAATAATAATGCACAAAATATGAGGTAAAGTCGCTCATAATACAATTGGAAACATAATGAACATTGGGTTAATTACAAAAATTTTCTGAATAATTAAATATCGATTATGGCATGAAAACATAACCAATGATAACTTTAAGCAATTTCAACACAGCTCTAATTTTAAAAAATAAGATGTTCAAATAATTTCAGAGATCAATTAAACTGTTATTAGCTTAATGATGATGATTACAAATAACTAATAATTAGTCATTAAGAAACATGAGGAATATAAGGTTCAATTGTTCACAAAGATGACATTTTCAACTTCATTGAAGAAATTAAATTAGCACTTAGAAGATGAAATATTTCGTGTGTGATTTTAACTCAAAAATATCAACAAAGCACGCCAATGGAAAGAGTAACAAATTAGCTTTCAAACGAGACCAAAATCACTTTTCTTGGATCTATAGATAAAAAGATATTCAACATTAATCCAGGGGTATTTTTGCACAAAAAACTCCAAGTTTTAATACATAACATGACAGAAATGGACTAAATTACAATTAAAATCCCATAGGGGCTATTATGTAATTTTTACATAGGCAGGAGGTCTTATCTACAATATTGGGAAATCAGGGACTAGCATTGTAAATAGCCCAGTCACGTGCGCAAGTCACGTTACCAAGCGAGGTCCGGAGTGAGGCTCGGCAATGATGTGTCAACACTATGCTGGCTCGGCACAAGCTTGGTCACGGGCTTGGATACGGAGCCAAAGGTTTGAATCGTTGCTTCGGTATGTCGACGTGTCTCCACAACAACCGTTGGGATTACACCCAATCTGGGGAATCCAACGACGATTGCTCCTCCCCTATTCTTCAAGTCCCCTGTGGATGGAGGGGCTTCGGCTGGGCTCCAGTGAGGTTGCTCGTGCCCTTTCGTGCTCCTCAGACTCTAATGAAGGTCGGGTGACCTTCCTGAATGCGTCGCGTAGATCGTCGAAGGTTCTAGAACATGAGTAATGCTAGAGATCACTCTGTCAATGAAATGTCCCCCGTAAATGTAATTGGAGATCGAAGATGCGTCTCAATATCTGCATTGACGTCAAAGCAACCTGCAATGTTAGTCCACAACTCAAATAAACACACAATGACTATTCTACAGTAGATTTGAGGTGAAATGGAAGCTCTTCGGTCGATCGAGCTCAAGTGGGTTCTTGCTCAAGCAGAGTGGGAACGTGGATAGATTTGGATACAAAGATGAAGAAGCGATAAGTAGGACTGGAGATATGTGCATGAAAGAATGGATCGAATGCGAGTGTCTCCAATGATTCAGATGAGAGAATAATTGATAATCTAGCCCAAGAAATATCGGAGCACCATGATGAAATATTTTCACAAATCATATAAACATTTTGAAAATCATGTCAAATACAATAATTTTCAAATCATTTTCAAAACATTTTGTACGAAAACGAATTTTCAAAAATGTAATACGATAACCATAATCCCAATAATTTGGAAACAAAATTAAAAAATGAGCTATGGCTAAAGTATACATGTAATATATATTGTAGCCCCCCCCCATATTTGCTATGTCCTCATAGCACAAAGTGATATGAAGCCATATATCAACTAAGCATAAAAGAATATACAAGAACTGAGTCGAGAATATTACAAGTGTAAGAATGAGAAAGAATGAGTCATAGTGAATATACAGGGATGTCCCCCCCCTATACTTAGGTTTTGAATAACCTAAGTAAAGAGGGAGATAAATACATAGAAGAGACTCAAGTAATGGAGAATGTATGGATACATTTCCCCCTATACATAGGCTGAGAGTAGCCTAAGTGTAGGTAGGAAGAAGAATATAATCAAAGGGAATTTACAAAAATAGAATCAGAATAAATATGAATCTTTTGATACTGAATATGTCGATGTGAATCTATCATGATAATCAAGCCTTCTTTGAAAAATCTGAAACTGAATCAATAGGCATGAAGTCGATCATCTCAACGGGAGTTAACCTTTCCTTGGATTTTACAAAATGCTAACGTAATTTCCCGTTAACCAGAAAGGAAGGCACATCCTCTAAAAGCTCTAAAATCTCTACACTACCATTCCCATGCACTTCCTTAACAATGAAAGGATCCATCCATTTTGACTTAAGTTTACCATGGAAAATCTTTAACTTCGCATTAAATAACAATACCTTTTGTCCCATGACAAAGTTCTTGCATCTAATTTGTGCATCATGTCACTTCTTAACTTCATCCTTATAGATTGTTTGTTGTCATATTCTCGATTACGGATTTCCACTAATTCATTTAGGTCAAGGTCTCTACATAATTTCCTTAAGTGACAACTCCACTTTATCTTCTTTATTGCCCGTTCAGATTTGTGCACTAACTCAGCGGGCAAATGCCATGTCTTGCCATAAATCATCATGAATGGTGAAGTGCCTAGAGGTGTCTTGTAGGCCGTTCTGTAAGCCCACAAAACTTGGTCCAACAACTGCGACCAGTTCTTCCTATCTGGACAGACTAACTTTTGAAGAATGCTCTTCACCTCTCTATTTGAAACCTCTACCATGTAGTTTGACTATGGGTGGTAAGGACTAGTTATTCTATGCTCAAATCCATAGTCCTTTGATAAAGCTTTCATCATTCCATTCATAAAGTCGATACCCCATCAGGTATCAAAACTCTAGATACCCTGAACCGTGAAATGATACGTTCCTTTAAGAACTCGCAGACAGTCCTACCATCCACAACTTGGGTTGGAATAGCCTCCACCCATATCGACAAATAATCAACCGCTAACAAGATGTATTCAAAACCTTGGCTATTAGGAAAGGGACACATGAAATATATGCCCCATGCATCAAAAACATCGAAAAAAATCACAGGTTGCATGGGCATCTCATCTATAGAACGAACAATCCCTCCTATCCTCTGGAAAATAGGGCACGATCATACAAAATCAGTGGCATCTCTAAATAAGGTCAGCCAAAAGAAACCACACTCTAACACCTTGTGAGAGATCCTCTTTCCTAAATGGTTTCCTCCATCCTTAAGTGAATGACAATATGTGAGGACACTCTGGTATTCCTCCTGAGGAATACACCTTTTTCAGATACAATTCGAACAGCAAAGAAAAGGAACTGATCCTCCCAATGGTATTTCCTTGAATCTGAATTGAGTCGGTCTATACTGCCCCTAGTCCATCCATGGGGAACTTGCTCGGAGACAAGGTAGTTCACCATATTGGCATACCATGGAAGTAAGTCAACAAGATAAATAGACTCATCTGGAAAGGTCTCTCGAATAGGCTCACTATCACGGGAATCCTTTAATTCAATCCTCGAAAGATGATCGACCACTACATTTTTGACTCCAGGTCTATCCTTAATCTACAAATCAAACTCCTGGAGTAAGAATATTCACCTAAGAAGACGCGTCTTTGCATCCTTCTTTTCCATGAGATAGGTAATGGTTGAATGATTGATTAATCCTTGATTCTCACTCTTTATTCTTTTATTTTAGCTATTTATCTTGGCAAAACAGAATGTAAATATCTGTAAATACAATAACATAGAATTACGCATGTGTGTGTTAATATTGCATATTTAGCATGTATTTATGCAAAAATAAAAGAATAAAGAAAAAGAAAAAGGAATGAGGTATTTAGAATAAATACAGAGTGACCTGAATCCCAAGATAAGGTCAAGTCTTGACCTGATTGCCAAATAAAATAGTAGAGAGAGATAGGGCCTACTTTGTATTGTACATATGAACTATATATGTAAATAAATATTTTTGACCAAAATAAAATTAAATTATTATTTTACCTCCTTGTACATATTTCTAATAATGGATAAAAATAAAATAAAAGTCAAAAAAAATTAAATAAAATCAAAAATAAAATAAAAGCCTCCTCACTTGTACAAAGCACATGTCTATATATATCACATCCACTATTTAGTTTAAACCAATAAATAACTCATAAAAATAAAATAAAAATTATTTTGTACTCCTTAAATCATGTTGAAAATAAATAAAATATAAAATTAGGGTATTTTTGTAAAATAACAAAATAAAACTAATTGTACATAATACATAGGTATATTATACCTTTATATAACACTATATATAGTATATACACTAATTTACTTTTCATAAAAACAATTAAAAATCATAGAAAATTCCTCGAAAAATAATAAACATTTTTTATTTTATCCATTTTTCATTTAAATTTATTTATTATTTTTAATGTAATTATCTTTACTTTTCTTTTCATGTTTTATACTATAGGGTATTTTGTCCTACTCCTAGCACCTCCTGATTAGGCCACGTCAGATTGTTGACCCAGGTCAACGTCTCCTTCTAGGCTGACCCGACTCGATTTGCTTCGCCGGAGCCTTTTCTCCCATTTTTTGTGATTGGGTCAGGCCTAGTCTCGATACGATTTTTTGCTCAAGCCTTCTCCTAGGATCCACGACCCTTGCAGATCCCTCAGAAGGCACCGATCTTCCTAGGGTTGTGCTCTCTCGTTCGAACTTTCCAGCCTCCTGGGAACCCTATAAAGTATATGCTCCACCTCCACAGCACAAGGGCTCGTTCCTTTCTCCCATCTCGATCCTTAGACACCTCCTGTTGGGTGACAACTACTTGGAGCGTCCTTTGGAACTCGGTTTGGTGTGGTGACGACGCAGCTCAGCTATGTGGCCCGAGTCCTCTGCTGCGTCTATCCTCCTTTCCTTCCGCAACACGGTTGAGGCCATCACCTTAACGTTCTCCTTCGCCTGAATCTTAGGAGCTTCTCTGACCCTTCAAGTACCTATCCTATCACCCGTATTTTTCATTTCGATTCCATCTACCCCATTTCGCTCCGTCGCACACCACCTGCTCCGACCAGCTGGTCGGAGCCTCATTGCCCACCTCCTATCCTTGTCGATCGAACCCTCTACGATCGCTCCACCTTGCACCACAACCTGATCATCCTTGGACTCAACCTAAAGGTCAAGGTTAAGGCTAAGATCTCCTCCCACCACCTTTGCCAGAGATCGACTTCCATTTGCCCACGCTTCTTTCACCTCTAGCTTCAATAACCTCGATCAGAGCCATGCCCCGAGTCTTCTCTACCCATTGCAGATGTTGGTTCGTGCAGTAGACCCCATTTGGCCACTCAGCTGCTCAGGCGGAGCAGATCCAGAAGGAGCTTGACCACCGCACCCATCTGACCGTTGCCACCACCATCGGAGCCATCCAACGGGAGTGGAGCACTCTCAAGACAGCACAAGACCCATTGGTGGCCTTATCGGAGCAGCGGATCGCTTCCATTGCCCGCTTGAAGTTTGCATAGGAGCTGTTCTTCCACCATCCTCAGCTACCGTCGGATGAAGCCTTCCTCTACCAGATTTCATCTCAGTCGTCGACAGCAGCAACTTTTCTACTGTTGGATCTGACACCATCTGACCGCACGTCCCTGACATTCCCTGGCCAACAGATCTGCAACGTCAGGAGATCAGGCACGTACGATAGCACTTGCGCTCAAGTGCCACGTGCCCCCCACGTGCACTGCACACCTGCGTGGGGGTATATTTCTCTTTTGCCCTTGTCTTTTTCAATCTTTTCCTTTAGTCTAGAAAATAAAAGATTAGTTTAAGACATTTACAGTGTGGCCCCTTCCTCTTTTATATTTACGTTTTAGTTCAGTTTGTATGAAGTTATGTGCTGACCCACGTGTTTACCTGGTGTTTTTGCATATGTTATCCTGAACTTTATGGGTGTTACAATTTGAATGAATAGTTCATGTTATTTGCATTTACACCCATGTAAGGCGTATTCACGTGTTGTGTGCATGTAACCTGGGCTTTTTGCAATATTCACCCTGAGCTTTTTATATATGTTGATATTAGGCATGTAAACTTTACGGTAATTGCAATTAGGTTCATATGCATTGTGTGTCTTGTTTTTGATCAAATAAATACTAATTAACTCTAAAAATTCCATAAAAATTACTGTTATCACCTACTAACAAGTATATTTATGGTAATTTTTTTGAATTAATTTCGTATTTTTTGTTATTTTCTAAAATTCAAAAAACGCATGAAAAATGTTCTGTCTAATTTATAAAATACATAAAAATTATAAAAATTATTTTAGAAATTACAAAAAAATTAATATTGGTTTCTTTTTGTGTGCTTTACTTTCATTAACATTTTTGTGCGAAAAACCCATATAAAAACCTTAAAAAACTAAAAACTATAAAACACTTACAAAAATCATTAAAAATTCTAGAAAATTTTAAAAATTGGATTTCAAGTTCTGTTGTTAGACATTTTTATTTACTTTCTCCAAAAAATCACAACCAGGACATTAGGGCATTTTTAGTATTTATTGCCTTTTAGTATAGGTTGTACAATGTTTTCCATGTTTGCCTTTGTTTTATTTTTATAAAATCATATAAACACTGGAAAAATCTTAGTAAATCATAAAAAACATCTGAGAATTTAAAAAACATAAAAATATTTTTGTTTCTGATTTTTGAGCATTTTTGACCTTAATAAAAATTGTAAAGGCTTGCTTTAGTGCTTTATTGCTTTATTTCTCTTGCTTGCCTTTTCTTATTTTGAAAATATAAAAATTTACAAAATTAAAATTGAATAAAAATATGCCTTTATTTGTCTGATTACGACTACTTCGTAGGCTTTACTTGTGTTCCTTGAGTTCGACCCTGGTCGCTATACCAAGTTAAAATAAAATAGCGGAGACCACTTACATTGATTTGATTGCTTTATATTTATTATTGGAGTGGTTTTGATTTTTCTTGTTGAGCATGGCTTGTCGATTGGGGTCGCAATGACCTTGATTTACTTTGACACTTAACCCTAGTCGTCTTTTCACTCATGAGAATGGCACCATTACCGGGGAGCACGACTTAGTAGTCTTTTTCAGATTTGTGTATCTCTTTATCTCTATCTTGTATAACTGATTTTCTGACATTCTTCTTGCTTGGCTTTTTGTGCGAGGGACTGCCCGAGGGTGCTGCGGCTGTCGGTTGGAGTAACCGTACCAGAGGAGGAGCAGGAGGACAATAGGGATTTGTTATATTAGATAGAGTTTTTTAGGGTAATTAGATTTATTTCAGCTAAATTATTATTGAAATAATTCTCGGACCCTTGGACACTTCTTCTTGGACTTGATCTTATCAAGGTATGTTTCACCGAGCACCGGTATACTCGGGGGACCTCACCGCGGTTATCGTCGGTTTTGTTTTGACTTCCATTTTGTCTCATCGATTCTCGAAGAATTTGGCCCTTAGACTTAGGAATTCCCTTGATTGTGACGTAAATAATTTAAGGACCCATCCCTAATAGATCGCTTGCACCTATAGAGCGCAATTGGACCTAATTAATAATTCATAACAAAAACTCAACTTGGTTGATTGAGAGGTCACGTGCCGCTAGAGCCATATACAACACGTGCATGATCTATTGTGGCGGACACCAATCAACATCCGAGATCGGACATCGACCTCTCTCTCTCTCTCTAATCAGTTAACTATTGTGCTTCACGATCGTTAGAAATTGATTGTCTAAGGCCATTTTCTTCTTGCATCATTTCGATTAGTTTAAATTCTGTATTTAAATATTGAAGGATATGGTTAGATCCTCAAGCGCATCACGGAAGCGTGAGCATCGTATCGAATACGACGAGGAGCGACTAGTCGAACTAGTTGCTCAATGCAGCGGAATTTAAAAATTTTTTATACGACGAAACCACATGATCCAAGAACACTTCTCGAATCGTTTCGTCTAAACCACAAACAAGTAATAGGATTACCTCTTGAAGCGTGGTTGCGATCGAGTCTCTAAACGAAGAGACCTCCTGTCTCAAGTCCGATCCGACGGAGGAGACGCTTGCGAGCGCGGGGATGAACCGTGTGCTTCTCGCAATCCATGTTGATGATCCAAGCGGCGGATCTCTTGATCTCGACACACGAGATCCGACGTCTTCTTCACGAGCGAGGCGCACCGAAGGAGACGGAGATCCACGAGCAGAAGAACGGGCAGCATAACGACGATGCCGCGACGATGGAGAACCTCTCCATGGCATCCATGGTGGGGGGCCATGAGAGGGAGAGAGAGAGGGCTGACCTCTAGAAAGAGGGAGAGAGATGTGTTGTGTGTAAAATAGAGAGCATGGTGTGCCTCTCTATTTATAGGGTTTTGGGATCCATGGATCTCAATCCATGTGACATATAAAATCAATGGATGAGATTGATTTATGTCAATCCAATGGCTAAGATTGTTGTTGGTAAAACCAACAAATTTAGATCAAAATATATTTGACAAAATCAAATACAAATTAATCCAAATCAAACCAATAAATAAGGAGAGAAGACACATGGAGATTTCATCTCCATGTACCTTCCAAAGTGGACGGCCACACATTCCTTATAGGAATGATGTGTCGCCCCCCTCTTTCCATGGAGAGAGCAATCTCATGGAAATCCATGAGATTGCATATCTCCTTGAAAATCTCCTCTATTTATTTCCAACAACTTTTGTTGGCTTTTTATTCTTCAAAAATAATTCACAATTATATTTGAGAATATTGCAATCTTGCCATAGAAACATTGTGAATCAAATTCACAACCCAAAACAACATATAATGTACATTGTCAATTAATTACACAATGTGTATCCAATACACATAATAATTAATCAACACATATAAATTATAATTAACTCTCTCTAATACATTATAAATCACATTTATAATATATTTTGAATAATTGGATATTTCTATCCACATTATTCTTATCCATAACAATTAAATCATATTTAATTATATTGGATAACTTATTCTCATGTACTCAAATAATATGAATCACATTCACATTATCTACATCTTTGATAATCAAATCACATTTAATTATCTAAGATAACTCTCCTTATAATATGAATCAAATTCATATTATTCAATAATTAAATCACATTTAATTATCCATTTTCTCAATGCTCGGATACATATATCAACAATAGAATTATCCATGAACTCTTTCAAGGATAATGCGCTTTCTCCGCGAATACTTGGAGATAAGGACAGGGCGATTGTATTGTTCCACGTATAGTGACATGGATATTGAGATCACATCTCAAATCCAGATCTCGGGCCTCCCATAGATGCTTGATTAAATCAAGACCGTAAATCTAATCTTCTCATTGAATCTGAATCACATTCAGATCAATATCCAACATTTGGAATAAGATCAGATTACTTCTCTACTGAGAGGAGTCACTAAAATACAAACCCGTTTCATCACTCCCTAGGAATGGAAGCGTCATGGTTATACAATCGTTTATGATCACATCACCCTCAGGTATTCCTAATACCTATACATCCTGCATACTGGAAGACTCAGAATAAACCCGAAGTATTAGATCAACTTTATATTGTCTACTTCAGGATTTTATCAGTAAGTTTCTCATTCGATCATTGGGAGTCGGTATCGATCATATACTTTCCAAAAGCATATATCATACCTAGGTCTTGATCATATACTTTCCAAAAGTATATATCAAACCTACAAATTCAGTCAAGCTTCCAAAGCGAGACGACCGTGCACACGGAATTTGATTCTTCCCAATATCTCATGAGTGAGCTCATGTCTTCCGGTTTAGTAGTGAACCTGTATGATCCCTTTGAGAGATCGTATTACTCATATGCCCTTATATGCACACCAGCGCGCCGGTGTATAGGCCTTGATTAGGTCATCAACCTATTGGTCTGCCAAATGTACATACTCAGACATATAGTAACACATCTGTCTCCGGTCAGAGGATGTGTGCCTATATCATGACAGCATATGATATAGGACTTTGGTTATCTCGATCTCGTTAAGTCAACTCTTTGACCTAACTAATCTGACACCTCCGAATCTCTATTCCTATGCAGAGGACCTGCATCAAGAAGTCGGTCAGATATCAGCCTAACTGGGAAAGGATTGCCATCTCCTACTCAGGCTGGAGATCATCTCTTAATAATCATTTGACGGTGCTTGATGAGTCCTCAATCTAACTCATTAGATATTCATCTAAGCACCAGCCTCTATGATTCAATAATTGAATCAACAGCTGTATGATCATTAAGATGGCCATGGTACATAACCCTAATTGCACTAAGGGACCTATTATGCAAACTATGTACTATTTATTTCAGATTAAGGAGTGAATTGCAATAACATTTATTGCATAATGGCTTGCCGTGGGCTCGCATGTCCAAGTTTCATTATTCCAATTAGATTCATCTATCCCTAATGTGTTTGATCCCTCAGCCTTTGCTCTATGCTTAGGCCACTCTTCATCCTAAGTATAGGGGGACCAAGTTGTCTCTGATTATTCACCTTGACCTTTATTTCATTTCATTTCTCTTTGCCTTGGCTATTTCTCAGGGGGAACCGAGTCCATGTATTCTACTAAACTATTCTTTTCACTCATTCATACACCCTCTCTTCTTGGTTTTAGTTCTATACATCTCTTTATAACATGAGCTATGGCGTCATATCACATTGTGCTATGAGGACATAACATCGGCTAAGTATAGGAGGGTGTAACTTATATATTTCATACATACTTTAGCCATAGCTCATACTTTATTTTATTTTCAAACTTTTTGGGCTATGGGTAATGTATTATTTTGAAACTGATTTTTGAAAAAATAATTTTAAAATGATTTGAAAACTTTTTGACGTGATTTTCAAAAATGTTTTGCATGTGTTTGTAAAAATACGATTTCTTTTGTTTTGGAAAAGTCTTTGTAAAATATTTGAATAACCCATATCTATGTGATATTGTCTTGAAAAATGTTTTACGTAGGTTAAAAAATGAGTTTTACTTATTTTGAAAAATCTTTGTAAAAAATTTGGAAAACCAGTACTTATATAACATGGTTTGTAAATGTTTTCAAAATTCTTTTCAAAATTTAAGTGTGTAATTAAGAGTAACAACTATTTTTAAATATATCTAAACTTTTAAAAAAATGGAACAAAGAAAAAAGAATTGAAAATCAAAAAATTGCTAACTAATCAATTTGTGTTTTCCTAACACTTACACATTCACTCAAAGCTTATTGAAATTCATAACACTTGCTTTATGAGGTCCATAAATTTAGAGTTAACATGTCTTAATCATTAGGGGCTTTGACCTAATAGTTTATATTTCTCTAATTTGAAAGATATGTATTCTATATTGCACGCCTAGTCTTATCCTTAAAGAATATAACCAACACTTCATGCACCATTGCATTTATGATGAGGTGAGTTGAGGTTTCATTTGAGGAACTAGGATTTAAGATTTAACTTTTGACCCGATCTTATGATGCTCGATGATGTGATTAAAATAATGAAGACTTCATAAACCTATGTGTCAACAATCTTAGCCTGTATGAGAATATGGTTCTTATACTAATCTCTTGACATTTACCTAAATTCTAGGGTGTGATGAAATAAAAATAAACTGTTGATCAGTATGCACTAACTATTGGTAAAAGCAGTGGAGCTAGCCAGAAAGAAAAGAAAATTAAGAAATTGAAAAGAAAGCCTCTTGCACCAAAATGTCAAATCAAAAGGGCTTCCTCCAGTGGCAAGCACTTCAAACCTTTTAAGAGTACATTTGGACCAAAATCTTAAAGATTTTATAAGTCAGGCTAGTACCTTAAAAAGGCTCTGATTTGTATGCCATACAAGTCTGGATGTCGAAGGTATACTAGATACTCAAAAGAGACACACACCGGTACATTCCCACGAAAACAAGTATAGATGGCTCAACCTCTTTTGATGGACACATTGATTAGCAACAAAAATTACACATGTTGTGTTAATAAGGCACTTGAGAGAACCCTTGTTCCAATGAGAAGGGATAGAAGAAAAGACACAATCGTATACCCTCCATCATCTGACCTTACATCTACATTTGTTAAGTCTGACAAACTAACAAGATGGTGAGTTCAAGCAAAATTAAATTTATTCCCTAGTGTTGAGGATTAGGTCCTCAGGAAAGTCTCTTTGACTGGAACCTTAGGTGACATCTTGACTCGACTCTTGTGGATGTAGTCAACACTAAACTGTCATACCTCTTATTTGTCTATATATATTTAGAGAGTTTAATAATTAGAGAAGTTGAATTACTTATGATTGAGATCATGTTCATCTTATAATTTTAAGATCTCTAAAACCAAAATGTTCAGGATTGGGCAAATCTTGTATCTACATATGCACCGTCAGGGAATCATATAACTGACTAATTCATTCTTCATTTATTAGGTCAAGGACGACCTTAGATTAAGTATAGGGGGTGATAAATCCCATATTTATCAACATTACTTATAAATATTATCTCTCTAGCTTAATGAGTTCACTAACTTTAATTAAAAATTAACATTATTAAATAAGTCAACTTTTGTAAATAATTAACACTAATTACGTGATAAAATAACTATATTATGGTGCCTATATTTTATATGTTCCTTTTTTATTAAAAATTAAATAAAAATTAGGTTAATATTGTATGTTTTTAATCTAACATTAAATATAAATTAAAATCCGAAAAATAACAAAAGAAAATAAAATCAAGTGCTTTTATTCTTTAAAAATACTTTAAAAAATACTACTATGTACATATGATGCATTTTCTCTTCGAGTTCTACTTGAAAGTTGTAGATATCATTGAGATCTATAACTTCCATGTTCATCACTTTTTCTAATTTACTCCTAATTATTTCATTTTCATTTATCATTAATCTATTCTTTTTCTTTTTTTTGGTTGGGCCACGTGGCCCAACTAGAGCCCGCCACGTACCTGCACCTCCTCTCCAGCTGTGTGTGGTCTAGACTGTCAGATCACCAAGATCAGACGAATGCACTTCAATCTCCTCCGCTTGATTTTAGACCGCTTGATCCGTCTGACCAAGCACATCTCATCCATTGAGTAGTGCCCAAATGGTGGCCGTCAGATCGCATGATCAGACAATTGAGGTGTATCATCAACCTCAATCCCCACCGCCTCCAAGCGTTGCATCTCCACCAACCAACCAATTTCCCCTAAATTCCCTAACTTCTCTGACAACCGTCTTTGCTAACCGAGCATTCCTTAACACAGATCTAACTACCCTCTCCTTTACCCTAACCTTGACCTCCATATCCATGTAACCCCCATTCCTATTGATGAATCTCCATTTCATCACCTTTATTCTACCATTTTGACCTTAAAAACCCTAGCTAATGCATGTAAATAGTATTAATTTGTGCATAATAGCATTCATTATTTATTGTATTTATTGTACATAAAATAAGGTTTTTAATGCTAAAATTATATAATAAAGAGAAGAAAAGAAAAGGCAATAAAATATTGAAAATATTTTATGACCCTAACCTCGAGACCAAGTCCATATCTGAGTTGATCGACAATGAATAAAGTATGGGGAGATAAGGGCCAAAATAGAAATAAACATCCCATTTATTCATTCATTATTTATGCATTTTTGGCACCTATTTTATTCGATATTATTTAGTCATCAAATAAAGAAATTTTGTACATAAAAGTCATAGATAATAATCTAAATAAAAATACAAAATTGAGTTTGTACAAAAATAATATACAATGTTCATTTTATACCCAGAATAAAATGCCAAAAACCAACCTTCACAAACCCATATCTTTTCAATAAAAACTCAAAACATAGTAGAATCACCTCTAATTGTATATAACTTTTCACAAGCTACTTAATGGTGGTGGTATTATATTTTTTGGAGTTACAGTGTAGAAGATAGGTTTTGGGCCCCTACTGTACAATATACCGATTAAAATATGCATTTTATTCATTCTTTATTATTTTTACAAATTCTTATTTTTATAATTTTTAAATATTTTTTATAAAACATGTACATATTAAAATTAGAATAAAATCTAAAGGAAGATGCAAAATAAAATAAGTTTATGAAAAAAGACAAAATACCTATGTTATTATATGTATATAAATAAAAGAGGAATATATTCTTTAAATCTTTATTTCTTTCATATTTTTATAATATTGTAGATATTATACATATTTTATTAAAAATACAAAACTAAAATAAAACTCAATAAAATACATTAAAATAAATAGTATACATAATGCATAGGTAAAATACCTTTAAATATACCTACAAAATACACAAACTTATTTATTTAAGTGTACAAATTACATAATAAAAATAAAATAAAAATATATTTATACTCACAAAAAAGTTATAAATATATACAATAAAAAGAATAAAATAATAAAATAAAATATACAAAAAAAATAAAAATACATAAAACATAGATGATTATACCTATAAATACACTAATAAAATTTAACTACTAATAAATAAAGCCAAAAAATAAATAAAAATCATAATAAAATATTACATAATATAATAAACATTTTTTTATTTTATACTCAAAAATTAATAAAATCATTTGCTATTTAAAATTAATTATTCTTTAATAAAATTGCAGTTTTATCGCGTAACGTGCCTACGTTGACCAATGGCAAGTCATGGACTGTTGAACTCTGGTCAACTGTCCCGTCCACAGACCTGGCCCGTCAGAACCGTCTTTTCCCTCGATTTCTTGCATTTTTTTTGGTTTCACCATCGCTCAATCGGCTTCGATCACTTCACAAGATTTCTTCATCATTCTTCTAGGATCCACGTTGGACATGTAGATAGCTCGTATATACTTTTGATTCTTTGATTTTGGCTGGTTAATAAGGGTGCTCCCTAATGTTGATAAATAAACCCTACATCCCTCCATTACAAATTTGGTCACTTTCCAACCCCTGAAGCCCCATGACTCGGCCAAAGCGAGCATCCTCATGATAGGAGGAGATCCCCTAAGCTCGCGGTGGTCGAAGTCGGGTGGAGGTGCACCCAAGGCGATCCGCTCCAGCGACCACCTCTGCTCCTTGGCTCCAGCTAGGTATGAGCTGCTCACATTCTTGTTTTTCGTTAGATTTTCATTCCCGCTTTTTAATTCGGTTATTAGTTTAATGATTAACCCAGGTGTTTATTGTAAACTCGATGATTCGTAGTTCGTCGGAGCTCAGCTCCGGCGAACTCTCCCACCGTGTTCCGCCATTGATCGACCCCCATTTCCACCTCATTTCGTGCCCCTTCCATTTCCCCACATCCCAGGCACCTTCGCATCCCCTAGATCCATCATGGATCTGGAAATCGGGTCTCCACCTCAGCCACCTTCGCTGGAGACCTCTGTCGCACCCGTTTCCCATCCATTTCGACCAATAAGAGCCCCCGGACCCCACATTTTCTTTCGCGTATTTTCCTTGCAGATTGGGTGGGCCAAAGGACCCTTGTTGGGTCGATTTTGCCTAAGAACAAAGGTCCCTCAAGGTATGATCTTCCCAGAGCTCGCCTGACTTCCTCGTGAAGTTCTTGAGCCTCTTTTGACCACCATCAGCTGCGGATCACCTCCCCGGATGTGTAGAGCCAATAGACATCGAAGAAGAACACCGGAGGAGGGTGGAATCGACGAACGAAGCTCGGGGAAGAAGCCCTTCTTCCCCGTTCTTCGTGGACAGCATCGACTGTCGGATGAAGCTCCTCCTTCAGTTCTAATCCTGGCCATTCAACCATGCCACGCCTCCATCCATTTGATGAAGCCCAAGATCTCATCCTCACCATAGATCGGCGAAGGGGTATCAAGCTTCCAGGTCTCGCCACGTGTCTAAGTAGAGGAAGGAGCACCGTCTGATCACGCTATTATGGGGTAAATTGCATCATATGCCCCTCTTTTTCTGTATATAAAAATTAGTTCTATAAATAAAAGTTTATGTTGTAAAAAAATAATTAGGGTACTTTGCATGTAAGCCCCTGAACTTTTTATGTTTACACTTTGGTCCCTGCCAATGTCACGTGCAATCCCCATTTGACGTTGGAAATTTTGCATAGATAACCCTGACAATTTTGTATATCATAAAATAGTCTAGAATAATTAAATAATGTTTTATTATGTTGGGTAAAGTGCATCTGGGCCCCTGAAGTTTATTTTATTTGCAAAAATGCCCCTGCTAGGACATGTATTTTTGTATGTTTTATCTAATTATTAAAAATAGCTACATAGCTCCTAAAATCCCAAAATATAGGATTAGATGCTCCATTCATTGTAATTATATGCCACGTGTCCACTTCGCATTTTTTGCATTTAATCTATTTATTAAAATTAAAAAGGAGCCTAAACAATCACTATCTAAATTATGAAATACCAATAAAAATATAAAAACTTTTTAAAAAATTCCAAAAAAATTATATGTGTTATATTTTGATATTTATTGAGTCCAGTTAATAAAAGCCTCAATAATACTAAAAGAACATTATAAAAATCATAAAGTTCCATAATCCAATAAAAATGTAAAAATTCTACAAAATACCAAAAATATGTTTTTTCTATTTTATAATTATCTATAAATTATTATTTATGTATTAAAATTAACTTGGGTATATTTGGGACCTATTTATTATTTTTAAAACCCAAATGAATTTCGAATTATGTATTAATCCCATATTTGGGATATTTTTTACTTTAAAAATACATAACAATTAGCATAAATTTCTGGAAAAATATAAAAACATTAGAAAAAATTAAAAACCCAAAAACAAAGTATTTTCTGAATTTTGTTTATATTTAATAGCATTAATAAATATATTTCTATGTATTGTGTAAATTAAGCCTTATATAGGCTATATTGATTTTATAAAAGAAAAAGGAAATATAAAAAGATAAAAATATAAAAATGAAATATAAAATAAGAAAATTAAAAATAAAAAAATCAAAAATAAAAATAAAAAATCTGAAAATATAAACCCCACAAAAAACAATAACATGGACAAGAAAAGAATTGAATAATGTTGTGTGCATATTTTCACCCCCAACTATTTGCTCCCAGTGTTCGACCTCTACACATGCTTACACGCTATACACATTTGCTTGTAGAGTAATATTAAATTTTAACTCCACATTTTTGAGATTTAATTACTTTATTCATATTGTGGGTTAATTGTTGACTAATCAAGATTTGTTTAGCGGTCAACGCATCGACTAGATCTCTCGCCTTGTGAGATTTCTAGACACTCAATTTTTCCCTGTTATCACCTATGTAGGTGGCTGAAACCTCCATGGAATCCATCTTCAACCACCAGTCCTTTTCTTCAAATAGCTTGTCATCGACGTGATTTGACCTTATCCACCCTTGTGTGTGGCTTTTCCTAGCCTCCAACTCCTCTTCATGATAGGATCGAGGAGCAATTGAAGAGCGACGACGGTGTAAGAATTCCAGTGTCGACCCATGGCTGATGAGGCATGTTATAGCCGCGATGCAACCGTTAAATCTTCTAGGTGAGTCGTCCTCATCAAGCGAAGACCCAGAGGTCTCCCTAATCCTCTAGCAAAGATCCATCCTTCACCTTAGCACAACTCTTCAATTTTAGGTATTTAAGTTTTGTTTTCTTTCTTATTTTCTTTGAATTATCCATAGAGGTACATAGTTCCTTCTTTAAAATCTAGCAGACCTCGACCTCCACAGTGAACTCACCATTTACACGGGAGGATCCACTCATCCATTCGCTTCTCCAGAACCCTAATTCGCACTACTTCCATTTCTCGTCCGAGAATGTAGATATCCCATTAGACCTCCATTCTTTTCGCACTCATAGGTCTCCATCCACCCCACTATTCATACGCATACATACGATATTTTGCTTCGGTTATTGTTATCACTAAGTTTGCAGGTCATTTGCTTTTCGATGATCAGAAATTGGGGTAAGCTCCAATCTAGAGCTCCGCCTCTGATGATCAGACATCATCAGCCATTTTCAGAGCTTCCCACACCTTCTCCTGGCGATGACTATCTTTGTTGGACCTCCAAGGTTCTCCATTGACATATGTATATAGCATGAGGTCTAGGCAGAGCTTCGGCAACCTCACCGGAGCACATCCTACTCCACCGACCAATGGGGAGAGGGAATAACTCTGTAGCATAAAATTTCTATAGGATCAAATCTCTTTGATCTAATCCAACGACCATGATCATCTTCGAGCCAGATGCCCAATCCTACAACCCCGAACATCTCCAAACAAGAACCGAAGTGACTCACGCTCTCCATGTGGTCCAAGCCACGTACCTCATCCCAAATCTAAATCGAGCACGTGTTATATACATGAGGTTTGGGAATTTGTAGCGTCGCACTGTGAAGTCCTCAATTTACAAGCAGTTTCGTTAAGGGCGCGTGCCTCACATGCGCACCTTGGAACATTTATGCATTAGCCTTGTTGGGTTATATTTATTGCACTTTAGTCCCTCC
The DNA here is from genome assembly GCA_037367405.1 of Ottelia alismoides. Lineage (NCBI taxonomy): Eukaryota > Viridiplantae > Streptophyta > Magnoliopsida > Alismatales > Hydrocharitaceae > Ottelia > Ottelia alismoides. Next base: position 1,436,948 of record JAZKJV010007825.1, on the reverse strand, counting down.
AGGGACTTGCTTGTTTTTTTTGTGATATTTATATTATGTTCTTATTACGTTTATACCCTTAGACCGTTGATTGAATAACTTGAGCAATATATCTCCTATTAAAGTGATTTTAGTTTCATTATGATCCTTATTTAATTGATTTTTATATGATATGATTTATTTCTTGATCCGAACATAAAAAAGGATCGATTTATCAGATATAACTTAGATGCTATTATTAATAAGAAATAAACAACGACTTATTCATACTTCTGCAATTGGACCTTCATTCTTATTCTCAATATCGCTTAAGTTTAGCATTTACTTTCAGGGTATAATTTATGTTTGTACATACATGTGGTTAATTAATTCATTCGATTCATTGTGTTGATTATCTAACATGCATTAAAAACCTCTTAAAAATGCATCTCATTCATATGTCTCTTTATAGTATAGTTGTTTTCTTTTGACATGATAATATATTAATCACATAAATATGATATTAAACACTTAATTACTTACTTTAATAGTTCATGTTCTTTTGTTCGATACTAGACTTGACTATGATAAATTAAAGTTGAATCCTCTTCGTAGAGATTATTTGATTTGATTCTGATTGAGAGCAAGTTGGCCATATTATAATGAGTGAATATTAGCATTACCAATTAGTGTTTCATCAAGTAGGTAAATCTCAAGATTTGATTGTAGGATCTGATTTAGCGCCCATTACTATAGTCGGAAAGTCCTATGACTACCTTCTATTTTTCTCAACATATGGGGAAACCGGTAAAATCCTCCTCCACTGACCGCATCCCAGAACTCCCTTCTTAGAACCATTATGATAAACCAAATCGAGTGATCGACTCTTCCTGACATCCTGTATAAATTCTATGACCGAAAGAAAAGATAATAGTACTAACCACACATCCTCGAATGTCGTCGCATAACCATTAGAATAACATTGGGGCACAGTTGGAATACGTGTCTCCCAGCCAACACAACTGATGTGGTCGCGATCATCTAGCCATTTATCCGGAGACCAAAGGGTGCATTCTCATCGCCTGAGGTCGCTATCTCCAACTACCCATGGCAACACGGAAACTCCATCCATGTGCGAAACTTCAACGCTAGAAATGACACCCTTGGAGACATACACAACACACAGGGATTGCATCCATGATACAGATCAGATATCTCAATATTCATAATTAGTATCACATCACTTTTATCATCACCTCAAAGATGTCATAGTTATGTAAATTACATATGTTGATTTATCCATTAAAATAATTATATTTCTAGAAAATCCAACCATAAAGCAATTTAAACCACTAATTAATTGGGAGATGAACGTGACCATATAAAGATATGGTAGAATATCGATAATTATAACTCTCATACCTTTGATTCACATATGATTATTTCACCAATCATTTTTCCACTTCCCATTTATACTAACCTTATTTATTTATATTTTATTACAGGGTTCTATTGTAACTAGTAGACGACCATGGGGTAAAAATGCAAAGTCACCCCATTACATGACAGCATGGACCCCACCCCTATATATATTCCCATGCACGACATTTTCAATTTAAGCACACACACTCTCTCTCTGGACTGTTTCTTCCAATTTTCTCTCTTTTTCTTTATCTCTAATATCTATTGTCAAATATAACAAGCATGCACACATACTGGTAAACTGCATCCCTTGTGCACAATTTCCACGGATCCGAGTCTCTCAATTTAAGTGTACACAACACAATATTAACGGATCCCCAATTATTGAAGCAAAAAGCAAACGGTCGCTTTGTTAAAAAAATGTGATTCCAAGTGATGAAATAGGACTGGAACCTTCAGCAGAGCATCATTCTCAATACTTAGAAACATGAGCTCAATGAAAACCACCAGATTTCTCTGTACCTAGGTGACGTATTCATTACATGCAGGATAAATATTCATAATCTCTCTTCTCCTCTTCTATATGAATATTCGATGTTCTATATTATTTCTCTCCTTTCCCTCCATACCTTTTTGTGCATACCACATAATTCTGTGAATGCCCCTTTTTTTTACAGTTAAAATCAAATATATATGCCTCATGCAAATACATGAATAATACATGAGTCACTTTTATTCATTATGGGAATCACACAACCCGAAGTCCATGAAATGGTCAAAGTGCACCTAAATTTGGAAATGGTTAAAAACTGTAGGTGTGCCCTTTTTTAGCCCTGCAAATTCTTTACCAACATGAAAATGACGGAGGTACTTTTGGCAAAAGCATTTTTGTAAAGGACGTTAACTTTTTTGCACTAATTAAATGTATATATTGAGAGCATATCTGCGAGATCAAACATTTACAAGTAAGATGAAATAGAAAGAAAAAATAGACCTTAGGTTTCTCCTTCCACCAAAACACATATGTATATTATCTCAATACTCCCCCCTCAAGGTACGATAAATATATCACTCATGCAAGTCTTGGATCAGGTAACAAAAAATGGAAGAAAATTATATCCATATATGTCATGTAGTCGTTTAAGTTCTTTACCAACATGATTCCACATATCAATATTTTTTAGCAGGATTTAAAACAAATTATATACCAGAAGGGCATTTGTATCATATTGCAAACACAAAAAAACTTCCATATTTTTATTATCAGCAGCAATAATAACAATCGAGCTCGCCCTTCATAACCACAAAGACCACCCATAAAGCGTCGCAGGCATCTCTATCTTAGGTTAGGAGCATTTCTAATAAAAATGAATCAATATCAGTTGCTAATTTGCTACTCAACATTTCTTGGTAGACAGAATTGGACAGGCCCCACCATCGTTCAGTACTCAAATTTCCAATGCACTTGTTGTTCTCCACTTCAAGTGGAGAAAATTTCATCCAATAAGCCCCAACCATTAGACGCATATTCCCACTGTGATCTTTCTAAGAGATTATGCCAAAATCCGTGTGTGCACATATCACAAAAAATTCTTAAAGCCCCCAAGAGAAACTATCAAATACTTGGTATAAATAACCCAACTACAACCCTACTGCACAAAGGAACGATCTGACGATGAAATCAAAATTCAACATGTAGCAAATAAAATACGGAAATAGGCAGCAAGGAGGGGGGATTCATACCTCGTAATTACGAGAAATTAGTCCTCAGCAACGAGCTCTTCGCGCCGACGTTCGTGATTTCACGATCGTCAACTCCGGTGACAGTCCGACGATGAAGTGACAGCTCTCAAACAGAGATCAAGGGCTGGAAATGGCTATTTGGTCGACCAGATCTGAGCCTTAGCCTATATGTATCCAGGTTCGTTAACCGGAATTCGGATTCGGATTTGGTTCGTGTTCAGATCTGTTTACCGACCCATTATCGTAAACTGACCGTATCTCCCTCGTCCGATGTCATATTTCAATGTTCTTGGTAATGTTGGAAAGGCCTTGATTTGTACTACTCAATAGACTACTCATTTCTAAATTTTGATATTGAACCAGGTCTGAAATTTTAAATGAAGATAAAGATAGTGTATTGGAGTCGGACTGAAATTTGTATCTTGAGTCGTATCAAGACCCGATTTATATGGGCGTCTAAAATTTGTACCGTATTTTGTATTTTAAGACCTAGCTAAGTCTTAAACTAGACCACTGGTCCTAAGTACCGAAACTCAAATCTAAAGGTATACGTCAGATGCTCAAATCTCATCCTCACTGAACCTCACCAAATCCAATATCATCCTTTATTTTCAAATTGAGATTAAACATGACCTATTTCACTTATTATATTTTTTTCCTTAAGATGATCAACAACATTTTCAGAAATAAATTTCAAAAATTTTAAGGTCCAAAAGGGTCCATTTGTTGTGTTGAAAAATAGGATCCGTGTTTTTTGTTATATGGAGTTGTGACCCCAGTTTTTATTAGACTCAAAGGAGTTGTGTTCTTGTTCCTGAGTGGAGGGTGATACTAGACAAGCTTGTTATTTGTTCCAACTAAGACTTGGGTTAAGAATTCAATGGGAGAGAAGTCTTGGCCAAACCTATTTCTCGTGGATACTTATCTTGGGTCTAGTAGATTCCCATGTAATAAACTAAATAATAAATTTACAAATTAACAATATCTTGATGTGGAAATGAAGCCGGAGGCTCACGATGAAATGAAAAGACATTTCTTACACATGTTTGAAAATTTGAAATGTATCGGTTACAAAGTCTCTACTCTACATAACTCATGGGTTCTGCGTACAATGCATGCACGTACAAGTGTCACATTGTAGTAGTTTTGATTCTCACTATTACCCTCTACTCAAGTGATTGTTCCTTGTCTAAATTATTCGCTACCATTTTTCAGCTTTTGCTCTTTCTTGTTGGATTTTTCTTCAGGTGACGTTGAGTGTCAGATGGAAGCTTGTTTCTTTTAGTTTTCACAGTAGACCACTAGTAAGTCTGGGTCTTTTTGCATGCTCTCTCGATTCTATTTTTTATTCTAGATGAACTCAGACACTGATTATATCCTTTTCCATCTTAGTATTTTCATAAGTTTTTCATGGTCTTCTGACCACCTTTTATAATAAGAATATTACGTGGACATGGACACTAATTACTTGTCATTTTTTATGGAAATAATCATATGATAATGGTATTGTGGTTTATTTTTTTCTATTGGTTGGATGACCAAGATTTCAGAGAATGAGATGTGCACCCCGTCAATATTAGATAAATGATTAACTGTGTGAGAGCGTTATGATGAATACTCATTCATCACTCTTTATTCTTATATTTTAGCTACAAAAACCTTTGCAAATACATGTAGATAGGTGTAAATATAAATAATTACCAAAAGCATGCATGGTGTAAAAAGTACTAATTAGCATGTTTTTGTGCAAAAATAAAAGAATAAAGATTAAAAAGAAAAAGAGGAAATATTTAGAATAAATATTGAGCAACCTAACCCAAGGGAGGGCTCATGTGTGTAAATATACCTGTAAATGAAATAAATATATTTTCCTCTAAAAATAGAATAAAATGACTTGTGTATATTGTGTATATATTTATATTTATAAAATCCAAATAAAAATTGAAAAATTAGAAAGAAAGATAAAAACATTCACATTTAGATATTCATCATGTACATAGCCACTCCTATATTTATTTCACCCTATAAATAAATAAATTAAAATTCCAAAAATTTTGTATATATTCTACTTTTTATGTTGTAAATAAATAAAATAAAAACCATTAAAACAAAAACAAAATAAAAAGAACAAAAATTAAAAAAACCAAAAATGCATTGTAAATATACCTTGTATATAGATGTATATATATATTTATTTCACTATTGTATATAAATAATAAAAATAAAATAAAAATATCCTTTTATTCCTAATTTTATACTATAAATAAATAAAATATAAAATGGGGATAAAAATGTATAAAAATAACAAATTAAAAATCAAAAATAAAAATTCAATATTGTATATATACCTATGTATAGTACTATATTGTAAATACCTTAATTTTATTTTGTGTTGTAATTAAATCGGCCATTTGTTATTTTTAATTCAATTTCTAAATCTTTTCTAACGTGGATGATGCCCATTGGTCCACGGGGGTTGTTGACCGCCCGGTCAACTCCCCCTGTGGACCACTTCCCACGGATCTGGTTCGCGGACCCGACTTCCCCCATTTATTCCCGCCAGACCCGATCACCATTTAGCCTAACCCAGGGTCCTAATCACTCCCCAAGTATACGGGAATCTCGCTCGACATTGATCCTAGGGATCCGTGCTCAATCGAGCCGGACCCGAGCCCGTCTTCCCGGACCTCCCACCATACATAAGCTGAGCTCTTCCACCTCATTTCGCATCTTTGGCTCCCCATTCATTCGTCACGTGACCTCCACAGCCACCCCCGAGGTGACAGCTCCAGGTTGGCAGTGTTGTAGAGAGGTGAGGTTGGTTGGACCATCGATCCGGCGAGCTCTCGCCACCGTGCTCCGCCCAGTGCAGGAGCTCGAGCCTCGGGCCATGACGTCCCGCGAGGCAAGGACCCAGAGCACCAGCGGCTCATCCCCAGTCGACTCGACCACCCAGGTAGCCGTAGTTTCTCTTCCTTTTCTTTGATTTTGATTTACCCCCAATTCTTGTCGTCGCCAACCATCTCCGATTCTGGCCACACCCACCGTCCATTCGATCATCGGACCCTTCCATCACATTCGCCTCCTTCCCGCGCACGTTCTACGCCCCTCCATTCGATCCAGCTCGCACAGGAGCTGGGGATTCGAGCTCCTCTGTCCACCCCTCGTCGGAGCTCGACCGCCTTGCCTCACCGACCACCGTCACCCCTCCTAACGGGGTCGAGGCAATTTTCCCTCGACCAGCGAGTTTGCTGGTGCACTTTGCAAGGTCATTCGAGCCCATCTGAGGGCTTGGATCATCTGATCCAGCAGCTTCACCTCCGCTTACTCCGCCTGAGCTCCTCGGAGCTCCGTCGGACCATCGGAGATCACCATTGGACGCGGAAGGCCATAGCGGTTCACCTCCAATCATCAGGGCCCCACGAGGAGGCCGGGAGCACGCGCAGCGGGCCGGCGAAGATCGTCGGCCATCAGTTCCTCCAGGACCTCCAGATACCGTCGGATCCCCTTCGTCCTCTAGTTCGCATCTCAACCGTTCATCTGAGGAGCCACCGTCAGCGTTAGATCCTTGGAGGAGCGATCCGCACCGTTCGTTCGCCGAGGTCAAGCCACAGCGCATCTCCACCGTTTGATCCCCCACGTGGCTTCGCCTTGGCCGTTCGATCAGCATCGAAGACCCAGCGTTGGGCGCCACCCCTTCCCAGCCGTAGATCATCACACGTGGCGCCCATCCGACGGCCTACTTAATAAAGGGTAATTTATCCCTTAGGCCCTTATCTTTAGTGTAGTTTCGTTTCAGTCCTGTAAATATTTTTAGAATTTTATTTATGTTGGTACTTTTGCATATTGGACCCTGTCTTGTTTTCTTATTGCATTTAAGCCCCTGTGTGTGGTGTGTCACGTGCGTCGACACGTGTTCCTTTGGGCTATTTGCATATGTAGCTCTGTAGTTCTGAAATGTTATGAAATGAATGAATATTTTTGGATATTTGCAGATATGCCCCTGTGAGTAGTTTTTATGCGCATGTGCGTTATATTAGTGGGTAAATTACACTAAGGTTCCTGGGCTTTTAATACGAGTTATTATTTAGCCCAGAAACATTATTTCTTTGCAAATAGGTCCCTAAGTGCCCCAGACACGTGCGGCGCGCGTGATTTCTTCAGAATTTTGCACCGGACCCCCTGGAGCTTTGGATATTTGCGTACAGGTCCCTGTGCACTATACCTAGGTTTTAATTTTTAATAAAATATCAAACTTACTCCGAATTCAATGAAAATTGGAAACATGGCTCCTGCCATGTTGTAAAATTTTCTAGAATTTTTGGGGACATTTTTTGTTTTATTTGTTATTTTTAAAAATTCAAAAATAACCTTTTTCGTTACTGCTTGATTTAAAAATTCACAAAAAATTATTAAAACTCACCTAAAAATTATAAAAAAATTAGCTACTGTTTAGTTTGTCTTGCTTGATTTTCTGACCAATTTTGGTCATTTTTCATTACATAAACTCATAAAAATTGAAAAACACCTAAAAACTCATAAAAATTCTAATAATTAATCTAAAAACCCAAAATAATAATTAAGGTGCCTAAATTTTCCTTGTTTCTTTCTCTTTACAGGAAAATTACCTCCAGGCTTATTGGGGACTTTTAGATATTTTATCTAAGTCCCTCAAGCTCGGCTGGACAGTACCTTCATATTCTTGCATTGTTTTATTTTTAGAAAATTAAATAAAAATCAGAAAAATCCCAAAAATTCACTAAAAATAGTAAAAAACATAAAAAGCATAAAAACATTTTTATTTAAATTTTTGGTTGATATTTGAGTGTTTAAATAATTGTTTGAATTTGACTTATTCACTTCTTTTCTTAATTTCTTAATTATTTAAAAATCCAAAAAATATAAAAAGCCTAAAAATCCACCAAAAAACACTTGTCTCTTATTTTTAATTCTTTTTTTAGACTACTTCGTAGGCCGCGAGGCCATCTCGTGCTCCCTGAGTCCGACCCTGGTCGCTATACCAGGCTAATCTAATAGCCAAGATCGCTATCGATTTTATTTGATTTGGATTTTATTTTGGTGGTTTGAACTTCATTTTCTTGATTGGCCGAGGGACTTTTGAGCGACTGAGGTCGCAACGACCTTAGTTCTATTTCTTCATCCTTAGTTGCTCGGGTTTTTCGGTCATCACGTTACAGATGGTATCGGAGCTCATCCATCCCCTATGGTGTTAATCATCCACAAAAAACTTCAGAAAGATATCACAAGGATAGGTTGTGAAGTCCTACGACTCAAAGTTTGTGATGATATTAATCCACTTTGAATGACTCCTCTATTACTCTTTTTTATCTTATCTCTATGTTGTGATCTTATAACAAGCTCTATCTTGTGTTGTGCATAACATGCCTCCTTGTAGAGCCCCTTTATCGTTGGGCAATTTTCTCAGATAATGGAAATGATGCAAAATATGCAGCAAAGGCAGCAAGACTTGGAGGAGCATCTTATTCTTGTGATGCAAGACAGGATTGTCAAGGATGCATCTCCTCCTCCTCCTCCTCCAATAGTTATCAAAGAAGTGACATAACAACATGATGTCAAGTTCACAAAATATCGTAAGGAAAAGGTGCCAGATTTTTTGGGGAATACTACTCATATTGCAGTTGATCTATGGTTGCAAAACGTAGAAAAGGTGTTTCGCACCCTGAATATTGCAAAGGGTCAAAGGTTGTTTCTACCTATTCATTGTCAAGATATGTAAAGGAGTGGTGGCTTTCTATTGAGACACATTTGGAGAAGCCAATGACTTGAGACCGCTTTATCGGTTCATTTTGGGAGCACTTTTACCCAGAATATTGGAGAGAGCAAAGGAAAAATGAGTTTGCCAATCTTATCCATGGTAGCAGAACTGTGAACAAGTACTTGGTGAAGTATACCATGTTTTTGACGTTTGATGCATCTTCGATTCTGACAGAATATGGCAAGGTCTACAAGTTTAGAAGGGGTTTATGCGAGGAGATTTGAGAGCATCTGGTTCCACTTTGTCTGGACACTTTTGAAAGATGTACTAAATGATGCATGCAAAGTTGAGGAGGCCCTTTGTGAGAGCAGATTGGAACATGGAGGTCATGGCTCTAATAGGCACTTCCGTTCAGATAGGTAGGGCATGCACAATGGATAACATTTTCAAACTTATCATTAGTCAACATGCATACCCGATACTTCCAAGAGGGATCCAACTTTGGGTTGTGCCCTCATAAATCAGAAGGGACCAACCAAGGCTATGGTGAGCACAACAACATAGATGCTAGATGCACAGAATGATACTCGAACTTGCTTTTATTGTCATCAGGCGGTACATGTGAATGCAAATTGTCTCAGAGATATTTTAAGTTTGAGACTATAATACATTGTGGTGGAGCACATTGTTGTGGGTCTATATTTCAAGGTAGAGGAGGACGCCAACAAAGGAACATATTTGGTTTGAATGTAGCATGAAGGACTAGGCATATGATTGCCATTACAGATGGTTAGGCTCATGCATTTGGTAGTGTAATATATCTCGGTAGGTAATTTTTATGCTCATACACTCTTTGATTCTGGACCTTTGCCTCTTTCATTTTGTTTGAGTTTGCTTCTTTAATTATCCAAGATCCCATCAAAATGGAGCGTCCTTATTTCATTAAGGGACCAAGGGGTCAACTATTTGGGATACATGCTATTACCATATCTCATTCTCCTTATTTCATTAAGGCACCAAGGGGTCAACTATTTGGGATACATTCTATTAGCATATCTCATTCGAATGTAGATGGAGGATTTCAATATCATTCTTGATATAGACAAACTTGAGGAACATCGTGCATGATTGGACTACTTTCAGAAGCAAGTGGTATTTTGTATTCTTATCTTGAGTAGATTGTGTATGATGGTTATACTTCAAAAATGGGCACACATTGCATTTCTACATTCCAAGCACATTATCTTCTTTCCCAAGGATGTAAGGGTTGCATCACACAAGTTGTATTCGATCAAAGTCTAAGAGAGGCCATATGAGATGTATATGTTTTTCGTGAATTTTCACATGTCTTTCTTGGTGACTTACTGGGACTTTCCCCATAAAGGGAAGTTGAGTTTTATATTTCCTTTGTAACAAAGACTCATACGACCTCGATCATGCCTTATAGGCTGGCACCAACCGAGTTGATGGAACACAAAATTCAGTTGAAAAAATTATTGGAGAAGGGCTTTATATGCCCTTGCACCTCTCCTTGTAAAGCACCGGTGTTGTGCGTGAAGAAAAAGGACGAATCTTTGCAAATGTGCATCGACTGTATACAACTCAATAAGGTGATAGTCCATAATCATTAACCCTTCCTTTTATCGATGACCTCTTTGATAAAATACAAGGGTATTCCATCATTTCAATGATAGATATCATCTCTCACTACCACCAATTGTGAATCAATGATGTAGACATTCCGAAGATTGCTTTCCAGATGACATATGGTATTGTGAGTTAATGGTGATGCCTTTTGATTTGATGAATGCTCGCTCTACATTCGTGGATCCGATGAAGAGGGTGTTCAAGGAACTCATGGATACTTTTGTGGTAGTCTTCATTGATGACATATTGGTCTACTCCAAGACCGAGAAGCAACACAAAGTACAATTGTGATTAATGCTCGAGATATTATGAAAGCACAAGCTATATGCAAAATATAGTATGTGTGTGTTCTAGTTATGGGAGGTGGCCTTATTAGGCCTTTCCATTTTCAGGGGAAGGCATATATGTGAATCCAACAAAGGTAGATGTAGTGCCTAGTTGGGAGTAGCCTAAGAACGCAACGGAGGTCCGTATCTTCTTCGGTCTTTCAGGCTATTATCGTAGGTTTGTAAGGGGTTCTCTATTCATGCAAAACCCTTGGCCCATCTTACAAAGAAGGAGATAGATTTTGTCTAGTCAGACAAGTGTGAGAAGTGCATCATGACTCTTAATGATAAATTGACAATTGGTCCAATCTTGGTGATTCCATGAGGTCCAGAAGGTTTTACATTATACACAAATGCCTCTGAGGATGGACTAGGAGTAACTTTAATAAAAATGTTCAAGTGGTTGTCTATGTTTCTAGTCAGCTAAAACTGCATGAGCGAAATTATCCTAACCATGACGTGAAGTTTACAAAAGTTATATTTGCATTGAAGACATGAAGACGCTATATGTATGGTGTTGCGTTTGAGATTTTCACTGATAATAAAAGCCTTGAACATCTCTTTGATTAAAAGGAGTTGAATATGAGGCAAAGACATTGGCTCGAGCTTTCAAGGATTATGAGTAAGCTATCTCATATCATCTAGGAAATGTGAACATGGTGGCTGATGCATTAACCTGCAGTGTAGGTTATGAAGAGAAACAACTATAACATTGTTGGACATGCGAGTATTAGTCGAGATCTTTAATGGGTTGTTATTTATGAAAATAAATGTGAATAAGTGTCGTCGTAACCCAAAGAATCCCTCAACAAAATTTTTTTATTCTTAAGCTGAAATTAATACAAAATTGTAGCAAGAGAATTTGCTATTTAATTTACCTATATAGCAAACATGATCAAACTCAGTTAGGCTACAAATCCGCAGTGTTATTCTAATAGTTGAAAAAATAATTAAAAGAAAAACGGAATTCAAATGCCAGCTATCTTGGTTTTTGTAGGATTTTTATCTTTTTTATTTTTTATTTTTGTTTTTTAATTTTTCTGATTTTTAATTTTAATTGAATTTTAGTTTTGCACATTTTTAATTTTTGAAAATAATTTCTAGAGAAAATTTAATACTTGAAAGAAATGCAACCCTTTTGGATTTTTTTCAAATATGATAAATATGATAAAAATGTCTAAAGAAAATATTTTTGTGTTTTAATATATTTTTACTATTTTTATTGATTTTGGGGAATTGTTTTCAAATTTTTAAGATTTTAAAATGAATAAAAATAGGTGAAAAATGAAGCAATGGACAAACAAGAATATTTTGCAATTTAAAAATCAAACAAAAGCAAAAATTATTGAATTTATTCTCACTTTTACCCTCTACTCAAGTGATTGTTCCTTGTCTAAATTATATGCTACATACCATTTTTCAGCTTTTGCTCAATCTTGTTGGATTTTTCTTCAGGTGACGTTGAGTGTAAGATGGAAGCTTGTTTCTTTTAGTTTTCACAGTAGACCACTAGTGAGTGTGGGTCTTTTTGCATGCTCCGTCGGTTCTATTTTTTATTCTAGTTGAACTCAGACACTGATTATATCCTTTTCCATCTTAGTATTTTCATAAGTTTTTCATGGTCTTCTGACCACCTTTTGTAATAAGAATATTACGTGGACATGGACACTAATTACTTGTCATATTTTATGGAAATAATGATATGATATTGGTATGTGGTTTGTTTTTTGCTATTGGTTGGATGATCTAGATTTTGGAGAATGAGATGTGCACCCCATCACCATTACATAAAGGATTAATGGCATGAGAGCATTAGAGATGGTATCGGAGCTCAGTCATTCCCTTTGGTGTTAATCATCCATAAAAAAACTTTAGAAATATATCATAAGGATGGGTTGTGAAGTCCTTCAACTCAAAGTCTGTGATGATATTAGTCCACTTTGAATGACTCCTCTATTATTATTTTGATCTTATCTCTATGTTCTGATCTTATAACAAGCTCTATCTTGTGTTGTCAAAACATGCCTCCTTGTTGAGCCCCTCTATCGTTGGGCAATTTTCCTAGATAATGGAAATGATGCAAAATATGCAGCAAAGGCAACAAGACTTGGAGGAGCACCTTATTCCTGTGATGCAAAACATGATTGTCAAGGATGCATCTCCACCTCCTCCTCCTCCAATAGTTATCAAAGAAATGACATAACAACATGATGGCAAGTTCACAAAATATCGTAACGAAAAGGTGCCAATACTACTCCTATTGCAGATGATCTTTGGTTGCAGAAAGTAGAAAAGGTGTTTCGCACCTTGAATGTTGCAAAGAGTCAAAGTTGATTTTTTCTACCTATTCATTGTCAAGATATGTAGAGGAGTGGTGGCATTCTATTGACACATTTGGAGAAGCCAGTGACTTGAGACCGCTTTATCGATTCTTTCTAGGAGCACTTTTACCCAGAATATTGGAGAGAGCAAAGGAAAAATGAGTTTTGGTAGAAAAAGTGTAAACAAGTACTTGGTGAAGTATACATAGTTTTTGACGTTTGATGCATCTTCGATTCTGATGGAATATGGCAAGGTCTACAAGTTTAGAAGGGGTTTATGCATGGAGATTTGAGAGCATCTGGTTCCACTTTGTCTGGACACTTTGAAAGATGTACTAAATGATGCATGCAAAGTTGAGGAGGTCCTTTGTGAGAGAAGATTGGAACATGGAGATCAAGGTGCCAATAGGGCATTCCGCTCAGATAGGTAAGGCATGCATAAGGGACAACCTTTTCATACTTATCATCAGTCATCATGTGCACCCGATACTTCTAAGAGGGATCAAACTTCGGGATGTGCCTACACAAATCAGCAGGGACCAACCAAAGATATGGTGAGCACAACTACATAGATGTTAAATGCATAGAATGATACTCGAACTTGTTTTTATTGTCATCAGGCGGGACATGTGAATGCAAATTGTCTAGATATTTTCTAAGTTTGAGACTATAATACGTTGTGGAGGATCACATTGTTGTGGGTCTACATTTCAAGGTAGAGGAGGACGTCAACAAAGGAGCATATTTAATTTGAATGTAGCAGGAAGTACTAGGCATATGATTTCCATTACAGATGGATAGGCTCATGCATTTAGCAGTGTAATATATCTCGGTAGGCAATTTTTATGCTCATGCACTCTTTGATACTGGACAATTGCCTCTTTCATTTTGTTTGAGTTTGCTTCTTTGTTGGTCCAAGATCCCATCAAAATGGAGAATCCTTATTTCATTAAGGGACCAAGTGGTCAACTATTCAGAATACATGCTATAACCATATCTCATTCGGATGTAGATGGAGGATTTCAATATCATTCTTGGTATAGACAAACTTGAGGAACATCGTGCATGCTTGGACTGCTTTCATAAGAAAGTGGTATTTCGTATTCTTATCTTGAGTAGATTGTGTATGATGGTTATACTTCAAAAATGGGCATACATTGCATTTCTACACTCCAAGCACATCATCTTCTTTCTCAATGATGTAAGGGTTGCATCACAAAAGTTGTATTCGATCGAAGTCAAAGAGAGGCCATATGAGATGTATATGTCGTTCGTGAATTTTCACATATCTTTCTTGGTGACTTACTAGGCCTTTTCCCATAAAGGTAAGTTGAGTTTTATATTTCCTTTGTAACAAAGACACAAGCGACCTCGATCACGCCTTATAGAATGGCACCAACCAAGTTAAGGAACTCAAAATTTAGTTGAAAAGATTATTGGAGAAGGGCTTTATATGCCCTTGCACCTCTCCTTGTAGAGCACTGGTGTTGTACGTGAATAAAAAGGATGGATCTTTGCAAATGTGCATCGACTATATAAAACTCAATTAGGTGATACTCAAGAATCATTATCCCTCCCTTGTATCGATGACTTCTTTGATCAAATACAAGGGTCTTCCATCTTTTCAATGATAGATCTCAGATCTCACTACCACAAATTGAGAATCAGTGATGTAGACATTTCGAAGATGGCTTTCTGGATGAGATATGGTATTGTGAGTTCATGGTGATGCCTTTTGGTTTGATGAATGCTCCCTCTACATTCATGGATCTGATGAAGTTGGTGTTCAAGCCACTCATGGATACTTTTGTGGTAGTCTTCATTGATGATATATTGGTCTTCTCCAAGACTGAGAAGCAACACAAAGTACAATTGTGATTAGTGCTCGAGATATTATGAAAGCACAACTTATATACAAAATATAGTAAGTGTGAGTTCTTGTTATGGGAGGTGGCCTTATTACGCCTTTCCATTTTAGGAGAAGGTATATATGTGGATCCAACAAAGGTAGAGGTAGTGCCTAGTTGGGTGTGGCCTAAGAACGCGACGGAGGTCTGTATCTTCTTGGGTCTTGCAGGCTATTATCGTAGGTTTGTAAAGAGGTTCTTTATCGTGCATAACCCCTGGCCCATATTACAAAGAAGGAGATAGCTTTTGTCTGGTCAGACAAGTGTGAGATGTGCTTGACGACACTTAAAGATAAATTGACAATTTTTCTAATCTTGGTGATTCCATCAGGTCCAGATGGTTTTACATTATACACAGATGCCTCTGAGGACGGACTAGGAGTAACTTTAATACAAATGGTCAAGTGGTTGTCAATGCTTCTAGTTAGCTAAAACCGCATGAGCGAAATTATCCTAACCATGACATGAAGTTTACAACAGTGATATTTGCATTGAAGACATGAACGCTATACGAATGTGTTGTGTTTGAGATTTTCATTGATAATAAAAGGCTTGAACATCTCTTTGATTAAAAGAAGTTGAATATTAGGCAAAGACATTGGCTCGAGCTTCTCAAGGATTATGAGTAATCTATCTCATATCATCTAGGAAATGTGAACGTGGTGGCTGATGCATTAAGCTGAAGTGTAAGTTATGAAGAGAAACAACTACAACATTGTTGGACATGCGAGTGTTGCTCGGGATCTTTAATGGGTTGTTATTTATGAAAATAAATATGAATAAGTGTCATCGTAACCAAAAGAATCCCTCAACAAAAAATTATTTTATTCTCAAGCTGAAATTAATAAAAAATTATAGCAAGAGAATTTGCTATTTAATTTACCTGTATAGCAAACATGATCAAACTCAATGATGCTACAAATCCGGAGGGTTATTCTGATAATTGAAAAAATAATTAAAAGAAAAATGGAATTCAAATGCCAACTATCTTGGTTTTTGTAGGATTTTTATCTTTTTTATTTTTTATCTCTATTTTTTAAATTTTCTATTTTTAATTTTTGTTCGATTTTAGTTTTACAAATTTATAATTTTGAAAATAAATTCTAGAGAAAATTTTATACTCGAAAGAAATGCAACCATTTTGGATTTTTTGAAATATGATAAATATGACCAAAAACGCCTAAAGAAAATATTTATGACTTATAATATATTTTTACCATTTTTATTAATTTTTTGGGAATTATTTTCGAATTTTTAAGATTTTTAAAATCAATAAAAATCGGAGAAAAATTAAACAGTGGATAGATAAGAATATTTTGCAATTTAAAAATCAAACAAAAGAAAAAATTACTGTATTTATTTTTCCTAAAAACTATGATGAATTATCTACAAATAGAAAGGGAAATCAGAATTTTTGGAATTTTCTACAATTTTCTGAGATTTTTAGTAATTTTAAATTTTTTGGATTTTAAAGATAGTTAATGTACGTGAAATTTGCATAGAAAATAAAATATACAAAAAAAACAATTCTATTTTTGATTTTTCACGTAATATTAAAAATTTTATGAATTTCCTAATTAAAAACAATGAAAATGTGATATTTTTGATTTTTTAATAATAGTAAACATCAATAAAATGCACTAAAAATTATGCTACAAACAGGCAAGTAATAAAAAATCAAACAAATTTTTTGAGAATTTATTGAGAAAAATTAACATTTATTTCAACAATAAAAAGTATGCAAATATAAGTCCGGAATATAGGACTGAAACACAATTATTTAATGTTTTTGAATTTAAATGTAATAGGAAATAAAGGTGTTGGGAGATATTGCAAATTACCCAAGATGCATGTACAACACACATGCTAAGCTCTAAAGGGTATGTGCTTCTTTGCAAATTTTGTAATTTCCAGGGGTGCGAATGTAATTTTTCCAAAAAAATAGGGTTTTTGTTAGGTTTCTTCTGTTCTTCTTTGTTTCATGCAAAAGCGGCACATCACCCCCTTTCCTTCCTTCACAAGCAACGATGACGGTCGACTGTCTCCAGACGGGTGTGGGGGGTTTGTAGTGGAGCTCACGTGGAGATGGTGGAGGGCGATATCAAGATGACGGAGGGCTGACGTGGCAGTTTCGCTCTAGGCAGTGGATGAGGTTCTTCAGATGATGTGGCGATTGCGTGGAGGAAGGAGGCCAGCGGATGTGTTCTTCGCGCGGGGGCGCATGGGGTTTGTCGTTCCTTCTTCTCCTTTGCCCCCAGGACAGAAGGCAGCGATGACTCTTAGATCTTTGGAGCTGCGGTTTTTGATGATCGATGGTCGATGGCGGCATCGAAAATATGGAGGGTGGCGGTCGGTGGTGCTTCTGGTTGGGCGACACACGCCCTTCTATTGGTCTGGAAGGTGGTCACGACGATTGGCAAAGGAAGGGCGGTGCATGCGAGCTCTAGGGAAGGAAGTCGTAGGGTGGTCGCTTCGTGCGCAGTTGGAGCTGCGGGCTATAGCAGATATCGATCGGCAGATGTGGGGTGGTCGGCGGCGTTCCTCTAGGTGTAAGTGCATGGGCAGCGACGGCGGGAGTGCTGCCGCCCTCACACCAGATTTTTTTATTTTTTTTCATTTTTTTAGACTAATAGCAACTGTATCTTTTTTTAATTTTTTTGAAATCCTTGTACCTGCAATGAAACAAATACAAAGACAACGACTCGAGCACGATGGTTCGGTAAAAAAATCAAATAAAAAAGGATTAGTGGGCGAGGAAGTTTCGACAGAGATGATGGATTGGAACCAAGCCTCCGGCCACCGTACATGATCGGAGAAGAGAGATCGTGTGAGATAGAATGTGAATGTGTATAGGGATTAAGGGGATGATTATGAAATCAGAATCGTGGGTGAATTGAATCGTGAAGGTTGATTGAGAATGAGAAACTAAGATCTAAAATTAAAAATTGACAATGAAATTAAACCTAAAAATTACACTACGATTAACCAAGATGAAAAACGAGAAATAAAATGGATCTCATCGTGGAAGACGATGGAAGCCGTGATGGCCTCGATGAGGACTGGCTCGCTATCACCAGACGACTCGGAAATTGGGCACCTTTCTACGAAAAGAAGTGTCTTAGTGATTAGGCACCTCTCTCCAAAGGTTGATCCTTTGGAAATGAGGGAGGAGGAGCCAAATAAATAGAAAAAATGAATTTGAATGGAGAGAAAAAAAGGAAGGATGTTAATGGTAGAATAAAATTTATTAAATTAATATATAAAATAATTTTAGAAATTATTAAAATAATAATAAATATCAACAACTTAATGAGCCACCTTAATGGTGGGTTAATTAAGTAACAAACAAACAACAACAACAACAATGCCTTTTCCCACAATTAAGTAGGGTCAGCTACATGGATTCTTCGCCTCCATTCAGATCTATCTTGAGTCAATCCCGGGCTTATATCCACAAAACTAAGATCCCTTCGTATGGTCTCTTTCCAACACTTCTTGGGTCATCCTCGCCCTCTCTTAGCCGGCTCAACATCCCAACCCTCACAGCTCCTAACCGGTGCATCAGTTGATCTTCTTTGCAAATGTCCAAACCATCTTAAGTGATCTTCTCGCATCTTATCCTTGATCGGAGCTACACCAACTTTCTTTCTGATTACATCATTCTGAATCTGATCGTTACGTGTGTGTCCACACATCCACCTTAACATTTTCATTTCTGCTACATTCATTCTTTGCACATGTTTATGGTTCACGGGCCAACATTCGGATCCATAAAGCATAGCAGGTCTCACAGATGCTTTGTAAAATTTTCCTTTAATTTTTAAAGGAATTTTCTTAATACAGAGAACAACAGAGGATCCTCTCCACTTTAGCCAGTTGGCATTTATTATATTAGTAATATCTCCATCAATTTCCCCATCATGTTGCAGAATAGATCCCAGATATCTAAAGGAATCTCTCTTCTGAATGTTATCGTCAACAATCATCACCTCGATTCCTTCACCATTGCTTCCATCAAAGGTTCACTCCATATATTCCGTCTTGGCCCTACTTATACGAAAGCCTTTAGTCTCCAACTCATGTCTCCAGACCTCAAGCTTCTCATTTACTCAATCTCTAGTCTCGTCAATTAACACAATATCATCAGCAAATAACATGCACCAAGGTAACTCATCCTGAATGTGACTTGTCAACTTGTCCATAATCAAAGTAAAAAGAAATGGACTCAAAGCAGAACCTTGATGTAAACCAATGTTGATGTCAAAATATCCAGTCTTCCCAGACGGGGTCCTTACACGAGATAAAGCCCCATCATACATGTCCTTTATGAGGTTAATATATAGGACAGGTACTTGTCTCTTCTCCAACACTCTCCACAATATCTCTCGTGGGACAGAATCATAAACCTTCTCCAAATCAATAAAGATCATGTGGAGGTTCTTCCATTTAGCTCTATAAATCTCCATTGTTCTCCTCAGCAAATGGATGGCTTCAATCGTTGAGCAACCTGGCATGAATCCGAATTGGTTTTCTTTTACGTTGGAAACTTGCCTCAACCTTCTTTCGATCACACGTTCCCAAATTTTCATAGTGTGACAATTTGTATGTTTGCTTAAATCCATGTTGAAAAGATCCGACTGTCATGAGACAACTTCTTAAATAGTATTTTTTTAGAAAAAAATGCTATTTAGGAAGTTGTCTCTAACTGTTTTACGCTGGTTGTCGGCTACCTAACGCAACCCTCCTCATTTACCCGGGCTTGGGACCGGCCATGGCTGAGTTGGGTTAATTAAGTAATTAATTAAAGTTAACACATATGGTATATTAATTACCTAAATAAATAAATAAATTTTTTTCATCACTTTATTAATTTAAATAATAAATGTTAATTATTTACTTTTTTGTGGTGGTTATTTAAGGAAATTAATTATATATAATATATATACAGATGGTACATTATATAAATAGTTATATAAGGATATTATGTTATTTTGTGTTTTATTTTTTTAATTTTATTTTTATTATAAATATTTATTAAAAATATTTACAATAACTTACAAATACATTATGTATATAAATAAGTATGGATAAATATATACAATAAATAAATGGCAAAATTGAAAAAACCACCCCAGAAAATCATCTTTCAAACTGTAACTCCAAAAATTATGAAACCATTGCCATTTTAAAGTTAATTTAATTTAGAATATGATGGAAGTGAGTTTGATTCAATTTGAGTTCATATGGAGCCGAAATTGGTCTTTCAATTATCTCTTTAGGACATTTTTTGAGTGTGGTTACTTTTATTCTGTACATGATTTTATTTTAGAAGTATTTTTATTATTTAGGAAACATTTTTATTTACAATTTTTGTTGGGAAAATTATTTAATTTGAGGTCAATTTATGGACAAATAAAATAGTGTTAGTTTTATGCAAATATATACATAATAAATAAAGAATGAAAAGTACTTACAAAACATTTTTTTGAATTTTTTGATTAAAGACCCTATCTCGCCTTACTTTATTCCTAGTCAATCAGGTCAAGTCTTGACCTTCTCTCAAGGTTTGGGTCATCCTGTATCAATGACATATATACAATATTCTATTTTCTTTATTTTTTCCTTTATTTATTTATTTTATATTAAAATAGTAATATATGTATAATATTTACACACAGAGATGTAGGTCAGTAATAATATGGATTTAGTAATATAAACAGGTGATTTATAAGGGATTTAAACTAAAATAAATGAATAAAAATGATGAAATGCAGATACATCATCCCCCTATGCTTTACATTTGCTAGTCCCTTAGCAATCTCCTATATGAAAGAATAAGTGAATAAAAGAAAAATAAAGGAAAAACAAAGAAATTAAGACAGTTTTGAGTATCAAACTTATCTTCATAAAATTGTAGTATGAAGCTCTGTCAGACCTTTGGATTATTGGTAGCGGATCCTTATTGGGAAAAAGATTTAAAACCTAACATCCTTCAAGTTCCACTAGACTCCTATTCAGGTCTCCTCAATAGTCAGGTCAGAACAAGTCTACATATATAAATTTTTATGACTATGAATCTTTACTTGTACGGTGTAAGTGACATATAAATCCCCATCTCAAAAGTAGCAAAGAAACAACCTCTCTCAACAAGCTAAATCTAGTCCCCCAGAATAGCAACTCTTTCCTCGAGGAGCGAGGATACTCCCTTCTAAGTTCAAGTACAACTAGCTCAAGAAGCGGAGATGGAGAAAAGAATGGACGGTAACCAGTGTAGCTACCTATCCTTGAATGCATGACCAGTGTAGTCAAGTCATCCAACTACAAGCTTACAAAAATTTGACTATGAAGCTCTTATTATTATTATTATCTATACTTGTATATACACTCCGGTAAGCATTTTACTTTTCAATCCAGCCTGTCCACTTTTGGAGATTCTGCATTTTTTTCGTTCATTTTTTTTGAAAATATATACAAGGTATAGCATGCACATCAGGAGTTTTTCCGCTTGAGCTAGTAGACTATCCCTTTTTTGAAGCATTATTGCAACCCACAACATCCTGTCATTAGACCTCAATGCTACTAGATCAGGTTGAGATGCACTACTCTAATTAGAGGAAGACATATATTCCCACTAGTTATTACAGATCCGTGTGCTACCCCAAGCTAAAAGATTCTGCCTCCTCACTATCTCCTCTATGAAGAGATACGTGTAGAGTGCTTGTCCAAGATAAGCCATGGTCTAGAAGAATCATGCGTGTGTTGTTGAATTTTCTACTTAGACAACTTAAGATGACATGTGAACATAGTCTTATGGACTCAAAGAATTAAGTCGCTAGGACATGAAAAGCCTTAATTCTATTTCTTATAAAGTTCCTATGAAATTAAATGGATTAAGGTCTGACTAAGCTCCATTCTTCAATTTTATTCCAGATTTAGGTTAAATGTCAATATTATCCTGATAAATGCACATGCAAGAAATATATACAAAACAAAATTTTTAGAGAGAAGTTTTTTTAATTAATTTTTAAGAGAAAAAGGTTTAGTAAAATATATATACAAGTATATACACATATTATAATTTTTTTAAAGGATAATTTTTTATTATTTTATTGTTTTTGTTTTGTTTTTTTTTTGTGTTTTGTGTTTTTTTTGTTTTTTTAAGACGCATGTGGATTTTACGCATATATACATATCCCAAAAATAATCACATTTTTAAAAGTATGAATTAATTCTAAAGTATATATATAATATATATGGCACCCCCTATATTTAGCTTGAACTATGCCCTCATAGTGTTCAAAGAGCAGCAAAGGAAGACGCAACTCGTGCTAAGTATAGAAAAGTGAAAAGAACACTATACAACAATGACTCAAAGAATGAATAGAAGTCGGTGATCTCCCCTATACTTAGGATTAATTAATCCTAAGTATAGAAGATTGTACAAAATGTAAAAATCGAGGGAAAGAATTGACAGACTCAATTGCTCGTCTAGCCCCCCATACTTAAGGTAGAATAGCCCTAAGTACAGAATATCAACAAGCAAGGGGGAAATCAAGAGATCAGAAGAATAAAAAAATAAAAACATAAAAGAGATGATATGAACAACATCACTCCCCCTATATGTAGGGTAGAGTATCCTTAAGTATAAGAAATAATAGGAATGATGAACAGGACGAATATGAATAACAGAAATCATTCACCCCCCTATACTTAGGATAAAGCACATCCTAAGTATAGCATATATACACACGGAAAGGATTGAATGATAAAACAGAAGAAGAAAGAATGAAACGAAAGGATATAGAAGAAGTAGTCAGCTCATGTATAAGACGCAAAAGATGGAATCAAAGGTCATCATCTCATACCACAAATATAGAATCAATGATGGGCAAGAATGTTTCATGATCTAGATATGGCTTCAGCAACTGTCTGTTCACAACAAATGGTTGTGCGTCAGATGACAACCCAGATATGATAATACTCCCCATTGTCATGCACAGCTCTCACAATGAACGGTCCTGACCATTTGCTTTTCAATTTTCTTGGAAACAACTTCAACTTAGCATCAAATAACCAAACTTTCTGATCTTGGGAGAAAGTCTTCCTTCGAATGTGTTTATCATGCCAGCGCTTGACTTTCTCATTATACATGAGTGAGTTATCATATGAAAAGTCTCGGAGTTCCAGTAATCTATTCAAATCCAACTTCCTGTTCTTTCCTGCCTTCTCATAATAAAGATTGCATACACAGAGTGCCCGTAAAGATTTGTGAATTAATTACACTGGCAGGTGGTAAGGCTTTTCATACATCAATCTGTTGGGAGATGATGAAACTGTGATATATCACTCTAAAAGTTGAAAATAGAGCTTTGTTCTCGAGTAATTAGCTGTATATCTACACTTATATTGCATAATTAGAATTCATGCATGTGTAAATAATATATTCACCATGTATATTCCTTGTAAAAATCACATGTATATTCACCATATTTCCCTTAATTGTATCTATTTTATACTAACTCCAACTCCAATAAAATCAACTCTATAATGTATATATTACAAACACCAATCAAGGAAAAATATCAAATAAATACTAACTTGTAAAATTATCCAATAAAAATCCAAGTTTGAGACTATGAACCTTAAATTGCACATATCTCTTTCATACAATGTCCCATTTAGGTCTACTCACTTTTAAAGTAATATACATTCAAAGACCTTCAAAACAAGACTAATTTCATGAAAATCAGAGATCGTATGTTAACCTTGGGTTTTGGGCCCCTATTATATATTATACATATTGACCAAAATACCCTTTATTTTATCATTTTATTTTCATAATTATTAAAGATCCAAAAAATAGATTAAATTGCAAATATTTCTTTCACATTTTCTCTATTTTATTTTTACTTTTATCTTATTTAAAAATAACAAAAAGTTGCAAAACATAAAATGTGGTATTATATATATATAATGTACCACCCAAAAATGCACTTTGTATAAACGACTTCTTTTGATTTTTGATCCTTCACGAAAGTTGTAGATCTCATCGAGACGAGCAAGCTTATGTTGACCATTTTTTTATTTGAACCCTTTTGTTATTTTATTTTTATTTTTCTTTACATTTAATTTTTGAATTTTCCAGGTGTGCACGTGGTAACTTCTGGAGCTGCCACGTGTCACCCAAAATTTTTATTATTTGTTTATTTATTTCGTATTTTCTTTTATTTATTATTTATTTTATTTTATTTTAATTATTTAATCATTTATATTTATTTATGTATTTTTTCTTTTGTTTCTTTTCTCTTCAGTATTTTTAGTAGCCTACATATTATATTTTTTTATTTTTTTATTTTTTCCTGCTCCCTTTACTTGTTCCTCACTCCAAGTCTCCACCACTCCTCCACTTTCTCCACCATTCTCTTCAGTTTCTCCACCTCTTTTGTAACTTCCTCTCCTCCTTTTTATTCTTTTCTCATCTGTCATTTTTCCTCATCTGCCAAATTCATGAGAAGAATTCCAGCTCCAGAGCGGTCGAGGTGACAACGACAACCTTATTCTGTAGAGCGACGACGAGTTCCAGCCATCGTTGGTTATTGGTGAGATCCACGAGCCTTGTGCATGTAGCATCCCTCCACAAGGGGGTTGCCTAGCTTCTTAGCTTTTCACCATCTGATCAAGGCCATGACGGAGGCCGCACACCGCAACCTCACTCTCCAGGCGACTACACAGGTAAATTTTCTATCTCCATATCTTCATTTTTTATCTAACAATTTTTTTTCTTTATTGGTCATCACCAAAACATTTCATAAACACCACCACCATAACAATCATCATCACCATCATTTCATCTCTAAACATTTTTTCCTGTTAAAAAATACAAAAAATTACAAAAACAAAATAAAAAAGAAGACGGGCCCTCCAGCCTACCGTGCTTCCTCCAGCCACTGTCAGCCATATTCCTCCGCCATGCCACACCCCACCATAGGCCACCGCCCTCCAGCTGTGGTGCCACCAGTGCGCCGCCCCTCCCTTTGCCCAGCCCGTCGTGCACCTCCTGTACGGCAATGGCGGTGCATCCCCCCTCCTTGGCAGTCCCTCCTCGCCACCAATCCGCTGCCACTAGTGAAGGTCCTACCGTCCATGCTCCTCCTGCTGCACGCCATCCAAACGCGAAGACCAAACCACATAGTGCCCTGCCCCATGGCCAGATTCTGCCTCCAGCACGAGTGTCACCCCCTCGCGAGCATCAGCCCTCCTCTGCACCTCCGCACCGTGCACGATGCCACACCTCCGCGCACGAGCCGCTACCACACCGACCTTGCTGCTCGTCTATGCCGACGCACCCCCCCTGCCCACCACCAGCTCACCCAACGCAGGCGCGTCCACGCCGCCGCACTCTGCCACACGCAACTGCGGCACCCCAGGCCGCCTCCTCCTTAGCCGCGCACCCTCGACGCTGCGCTTCCATCGCCAGGCGCAACTGCGCCCGCCTGCCCGTGCGCCAAGCACTCCATGCCTCTTGTGCATGCTGTCGCGCCCCTCTCCAGTCGTGCGCTGCCCAGCTGCCATTGCCAGCCCCTGCTCCGTCGCCCACTCGCCAGCCCTGCACCTCTCCGCCAGATCCAACCGCCACCCTCCTGCCCCATGCGCCCTCGTGCCCTACCGTGGGAAGGGTACGTACGTTCTAGGTCATTTTATCTTTTTATCTTTTTTATTTTTTTATGAAAATTACAGTTCCATCCTTTTAGCTTTCTTTAATTTTAAAATAGTCCTTGTGCATAGTTTTTATTTATTTTTTTATTTTCTGTATTTCAAAGACACCCCTGACATTGAGCATTAATTTGGACATTCATTTTGCATCATTTTTTATACAAAATAACATTTTGTTTAGAAATTAATTCTGTACATTGTGGCTATTTAGTTAGATTTTTGTGAGCTTTAGGTAATTAAATAAATTTTTTTTGGTGAAAAATTATATATTTTACCCATTATGGTATATGAAATTTGCACATACTAAAATATTACTCCAAAAATTGTGAAAATTTGAAGGTGATGCTTTTTAGTTAGCTTAAATTACTATCCACATTTCATCTAAATTGGAGTCATCTTTTGTATAAAATAAATTGTTTAGTTATTTCAGTAAATAATTCTTAATTAAATCCACGAATATCATTTTTCTAAAATTTCAACTCTCATGGATTTCTTATTAAAACATCTTTTTGATATAATTTTTCTACTTAGATAATTTAATTTCGTGGATTTATTAGAAATTAAATCCCCACAGTCACTCTGTTTCGATTAAAAAAATAATAAAAAAATCATATATTGTAGAAAATTCCAAAAAAAAATAGTGTAGCTTAACTTCATCATATTTCACTTCCAGTGATTTTTTCATAATTTTTGCATATTGTTTGCACGAAAAATTGCATAAAAATCACAAAAAAAGTTTGCATTTTTCATTATTGCATTTTAACCCCAAAAATTCCAAAAAAAATACATTTTGCAATCATCATTGGATTAGGTTTTTAGAAAAAATGTAACTTGGCTAATTTGGATTAATTTCACATTAAAGTTAATTTGGCTAAGTTGTGTGTTTTCTTGTTAACTTAATTCTATCGCATTTTGCATTTGGCATTTTTATTGCATATTAAAATTACAAGAAAATCTGTTTGGAAAATCGTGAGCTAATTCGTCTAACTTGATCCGATGTTGTTCCTTTTCCTCCTTGAGTCGACCTTGGGGATTGCTCAGGATAAAAAATACCTCAAACCAAACATTAATTAATTAATTGATTATTCGATTTGTGCGATTAATTTTTGATCGATCCTGATTTCCCAACTACAACAAATCAGCACAACATCTTAACTAAAAGGGGGATTTTCGGATACGTCAAATGGCACCGTTATCGGGGAGGCAAACAGATTAGGATCATTATAGAAAATTAGGTTTGGTTTTTCCATCCCCGGGTAGTCTGATTCCCGGTTTTTCTTGTGAATTTTTCTTTGTTTATTAATTTGTTTATTTTGTATCGTTCTCTCACTGGTCATCGTTTATATTGTGTGAGGAAAAGGAGGCATCGAAGGTGATTCGCCAGGTGTGCCAAAGAACCAGCATCGATTTGAACTGAGTGGTTTTGAGAGAATTTGTAAAAAAAGTGCCTGCATTTACAGTGGTTCCCTTTTGGGTTCTCGTGCCTGTAGATGAATAAAAAATGGGACTCTTTGTGTTGGTGGCTGCTTGACGTAGGATAGAACCTGCACTTGCGGCTCTTAGAGCTTACTAGGGCTATTTGTGCTCGTAATATCTAGGGCCACACTTCACCATTAAAATTCGCACTTAGACCGTAGGATTGTAGCCAAATTTAATCTCGTTCTTCACTCACTAATAGAACTGTCTGTCTAGGATCGACTTTTCATAGCTTGCATTCTATTTAGTGTAAAAATGTCAATTCAGTATTGCATCCTACATTGTAGAGAGTTGAAGGCACTGTAAGTCTTCTTACTCAAGCATTCATCATCGTTTTCTCGATCGCATCGGCTTTTCCGATTCTCTCTCTCGATTTTTATAACCTAGGATAAAGGAATTGGGATTGGGCGGTAGACGTGATTGCTTGTGTGGATTAATTACAGTGACAACGAATCTCTAAAATCGGGACTGCTAATTGAATTGGACCAAAAAGATTGACTAAAAGTAACCCTTGTTTGCGATAGAGCAACCCTAAACCCTAATCCTAGATAATATCACAGGCTGAACGCCTATAGGTTCAACTTACCAGCACCAAGTAGCCTCTGCCTGCTCTGGTAGGTAGATAGGGGTGAAGCAGCGGTGCACTGTGACAAGTTGCTAGTAACCCTCTGGGGTGAGGTTATAAGCCTTGTCAGCCTCCGCCTACTTCAGTAGGTAGATAGGGGCAGGTCCTTGAACTTCTCAGCTGGTGATAGGAGCGCAGAGAGGAAGGGTGTTGGTATCTTAGGCGATAGGTTAAACAGGAGAGATGCATCTGGCTTTGAGCCGACTTCCCTTTAGACCACGTAATCCTTGCTATTTGCTTGAATATCACACATAAAATAAACCAGATTAATCAGGCCCGTCTTTGGGTCCTTCACCATGTTGAGTGTGAACTCAAGGTTTGCTCTTGTGTTTGTCTTTGTGTCTGTCCGTGTGCGTTATCCTGTGTAATTGCACGTTTTGTACCTCAATCTGCTTACATTCGTCCTTTCCTCTTCAAGATGTCGGGATATTGGTCCTCATACCCTGAGACCTCTTGTTATTCCTCCTCGACCATATACCATTCATCTTTGCCTTCTTCTTCTTCCATGTATCCTTCGCCACCCACGGGAGACCCTTACCTGTGGTCGGTTCCACCTCGACCCAATTATGAAGTCAGACCTTCGACTGACTTTCCCACTTCTTCTCATTTCTCACCTACTCCATATTCTAACACTCTGAAACCACGTCCATCTTGGGCTGATTGTTCTTATTCTTGAGAGCGTACTGGAATCAATGAACCATATGAAGAACAAGCCACTGCTGAGTTAGATGACTGGCAGGACAACTTGTCGATCGAACAACCCAAATGGAGAGGCCTGCATATCAGGATTTCCCGGACTTGATTGACTTTAGTGATCAAGCTTACATTGACCATCCCTTATACCAGCCATTTAGAGAGCCTACACATTCACAGGATTGGACTCATGAGCTAGACTTACCAGTCCGTCGCTCATTGACTCCATCATATGAGACTCTGACCAATATCTCCCATTCAGATGGTCCATAGTCAACCCAGCATTACATGCCAGAGTTTAGGTGTGTTGAGTATGAGACCCCAATATCTCAGAAGTATCCTCCAATTGAGCAGAACTCTCCCATGATTCGTCATGAGAATTTTGTGGAGGATGAAATCTATAGACTTATTGAGAAAAATGAATCATTTGGTAATAAGTTGAGGGATGTCATAGAAATATTACACTCAATTTCTGCCAGCTTGGGAATGAAAGTGGAAAAGGATATGAGTAGTTTTGAGGTTGAAAACAGAGCGAACATTAGGGAACCCGTACACTCTGTACAGCTGGAGTCAATTCTACCTCCCTCTTCTACTAATCACTTACCCTCCAATATAGAGTATGATCATTCATCCATCGAAAACACCAAAATATTGAAAATCTCAAAAAGACAAAAAAAAATAGAAAAACAAGAAAAACTCATAAAAATAAAAAACAAAAAAGACCAAAAAAATTGGATCCTGTCCTAAGGGAAGCACTCTATATGGAATTGATTTTTAATCTTCCCTTAATAAAGGTCATAGATCACTTCCCTGACCTCAAACGATTTGTGAGAAGTAAATTGATGCCCAAGAGGTCGAGCAATAAGAGAACAAGGACTGAGAGACATATAGTGTCTATGGCCACCTCCTTGGTGATGGGAAAAAAGACCATGAGCCGTACAGTGAAGCGGTTGCCTAGGGTTGAATGTGACAACGAATCTCTAAAATCGGGACTGCTAATTGAATTGGACCAAAAAAATTGACTAAAAGTAACCCTTGTTTGCGATAGAGCAACCCTAAACCCTAATCCTAGATAATATCACAGGCTGAACGCCTATAGGTTCAACATACCAGCACCAAGTAGCCTCTGCCTGCTCTGGTAGGTAGATAGGGGTGAAGCAGCGGTGCACTGTGACAAGTTGCTAGTAACCCTCTGGGGTGAGGTTATAAGCCTTGTCAGCCTCTGCCTACTTCAGTAGGTAGATAGGGGCAGGTCCTTGAACTTCTCAGCTGGTGATAGGAGTGCAGAGAGGAAGGGTGTTGGTATCTTAGGCGATAGGTTAAACAGGAGAGATGCATCTGGCTTTGAGCCGACTTCCCTTTAGACCACGTAATCCTTGCTATTTGCTTGAATATCACACATAAAATAAACCAGGTTAATCAGGCCCGTCTTTGGGTCCTTCACCATGTTGAGTGTGAACTCAAGGTTTGCTCTTGTGTTTGTCTTTGTGTCTGTCCGTGTGCGTTATCCTGTGTAATTGCACGTTTTGTACCTCAATCTGCTTACATTCGTTCTTTCCTCTTCAAGATGTCGGGATATTGTTCCTCATACCCTGAGACCTCTTGTTATTCCTCCTCGACCATATACCATTCATCTTCACCTTCTCCTTCTTCCATGTATCCTTCGCCACCCACGGGAGACCCTTACCTGTGGTCGGTTCCACCTCGACCCAATTATGAAGTCAGACCTTCGACTGACTTTCCCACTTCTTCTCATTTCTCACCTACTCCATATTCTAACACTCTGAAACCACTTCCATCTTGGGCTGATTGTTCTTATTCTTGAGAGCGTGCTGGAATCAAAGAACCATATGAAGAACAAGCCACTGCTGAGACAGATGACTGGCAGGACAACTTGTCGATCGAACAACCCAAATGGAGAGGCCTGCATATCAGGATTTCCCGGACTTGATTGACTTTAGTGATCAAGCTTACATTGACCATCCCTTATACCAGCCATTTAGAGAGCCTACACATTCACAGGATTGGACTCATGAGCTAGACTTACCAGTCTGTCGCTCATTGACTCCATCATATGAGACTCTGACCAATATCTCCCATTCAGATGGTCCATAGTCAACCCAACATTACATGCCGGAGTCTAGGTGTGTTGAGTATGAGACCCCAATATCTCAGAAGTATCCTCCAATTGAGCAGAACTCTCCCATGATTCGTCATGAGAATTTTGTGGAGGATGAAATCTATAGACTTATTGAGAAAAATGAATCATTTGGTAATAAGTTGAGGGATGTCATAGAAATATTACACTCAATTTCTGCCAGCTTGGGAATGAAAGTGGAAAAGGATATGAGTAGTTTTGAGGTTGAAAACAGAGCGAACATTAGGGAACCCGCACACTCTGTACAGCTGGAGTCAATTCTACCTCCCTCTTCGACTAATCACTTACCCTCCAATATAGAGTATGATCATTCATCCATCGAAAACACCAAAATATTGAAAATCTCAAAAAGACCAAAAAAATAGAAAAACAAGAAAAACTCATAAAGATAAAAAACAAAAAAGACCAAAAAAATTGGATCCTGTCCTAAGGGAAGCATTCTATATGGAATTGATTTTTAATCTTCCCTTAATAAAGGTCATAGATCACTTCCCTGACCTCAAACGATTTGTGAGAAGTAAATTGATGCCCAAGAGGTCGAGCAATAAGAGGACAAGGACTGAGAGACATATAGTGTCTATGGCCACCTCCTTGGTGATGGGAAAAAAGGCCATGAGCCGTACAGTGAAGCGGTTGCCTAGGGTTGAATGTGAAATAAAAGACACTATCTTTACCCATACAAGAATCGATGATGACTCTCCGATAAATATCCTCCCGACCTCTGTGTTTGACAAGCTCAAACTCAGGCCAATCAAAAAGTCGAGATAGATCGTTCAGCTCGCTGATCGATCTATCAAACAGTTAAGAGGAAATATTCCAGTCATCGTTACTTTCCAAGGTGCTCTACTTCAGGTAGACTTTACAGTCATTGACATTGAGCACTGAGGAGAGTTTACCTGGTCTCCAATTATTCTCGGGAAGCCGTTCTTAGCCTTGGCTAAGGTGCCTATAGATTGCCAGACTCGGGAGATCGATTTTACAGCATTGGAAGCGCTCTGACCTCACTCATTCTTTGATACACTTTACTCTAAGGTGACCCGCATATCCGCAGACAGTCGTTACTACTGAGTGATAGATGAGTCCCTTTTCTCTATTACACCTGAGATATCTTCTGTCCGGATGACCCATTGGTTCAAAGACTCCCCGCACCTCCACTTCACCAACTGCTTGCAGCACCACCACTATGTCAGCTTCAATAAAAGATTCACAACCTGAAGCTGTCATTGAGTCGGACACGATTTTTGTTGATTGCCTTGACCATTTTGATGATCCGACACAAGAGCCCAATAATGCCAAGCCAACTGAGATCACTAGCAGCTTCCCGAGACTTGCACTGACCCTGTAGAAATATTACAATCTATATGGTGACTCGTCTGATGAGGAACCCATGGTCAATATCGCACCACATCCCAGACCTTCAAAGCAGAAAACCAGAAATGAATTGACCCCACCCAAAAACACGGTTGCTCCCTCCTCTAGCTGGTTATCTAGTGAAAGGAAGTCAAGAAATGATTCCTCGAGGAGTTCCCCCGAACCCCTTAAGGAGCATCGCTCTCCACTCCCTCTCAATGATTCAGGTTCTAGAAAACCAACTAAGAAAGTTTCCTTCAACATTCCGGAGAAGGAATTTTTGGAGGAATCCTCATCGGGTCCGGATAAGGTGATTTATATGAGTGAGCTCGGTTCGGCTATTCTCAAGCCTTATCTGAGCAAGCAATTGTGTGTTGACCCTCGTTGGACGATCCCTACACCTCACTATTATTCATCAGAGGACGATTCCGACAACGACACATATGTATATTATCCACCTCCTCGCTCCCGTAAGAAGGTTTGTCACAAACCTTCTTGATCCTTGTATATTCTAACTCCTCCTTATATATATTTTCTTTCCCTCCCTCCCCAGTGATTCGAATCACTCACCCAAGCTCCATATCGTTTCCTTTTATGGATATACTTAGGATGATCAAATCCTAAGTATAGGGGGGAGAGTGACCTGAGTCTCTTCATCATTCTCTGTATATTCTCAATATCTCAACGGTTCTCACACTCACCCCTATCCTATACTTAGGCTTACTAGAGCTTAAGTATAGGGGGAATCGATGCCCATCATATATATATATATATATATATATATACTCATCCATTTCCCCTCTTAACCTTGCCTGTCCCATTTTTTGATCTTCTTCTACACTTAGGCTGCCAGAGCCTAAGTATAGGGGGGCAGAGCAACTTCTATACTTTTTGTTATTTTAAGCTCTCCTACGCTTAGCACGAGCTATGTATTTTTCCTCACTTTTCATGCTCTGAGGACATAGCACACGCTAAGTACAGGGGGCGTGTATATATTACATATATACTTTACCCATAGCTCATACTTTCGCGTATTTTCGCTTATTTTTGTACATATTATGCAATAATTACGGGGTGGGTAAAAGTTGAAAAAATTGATTTTTTTTGTAAAATACATGTATATTTGTAGTACTTCTAAAACTATTGAAAATTTGAAAAAAAATAAAAAATTGTAAACTACATGTATACTTGTATAATATTTGTATAATTTTTTATAATTATTGTATACCAAAAAAACAAAAAAAAAATAAAGGCTTCTTATTTACTCTTGCATATCATCCTTGCATTTCAAAAAAAGGGGGATCTTGCATGTCACTCATCTCTATAGCATGTCATCTGCATCTCATCTCCATATTTAGCTTATGCAAAGTGAAAAGTTAGTGTGTTTTGAACCAAGTTATGAATAGATGTTGAGGATGGATTTGATTTGACCTTAATCTACCTAATTTCAGAGGAACCTTATTGGAATTGGAGTTAAGATTTTTTAGGTCAAGTGACTTAATTCTTTGAGTCTGCAAGTCTATGTTCCCATATCATCTCGATTGGTCTAAGTAGAATATTTCGTACACACGCATGATTCTTTTATACAGTGACCTAACTTGGACAAGCACCATGCACGTAGCTCTTCATTGATGAGGTGGTGAGGTGGTAGAATTCTTTAGCTTGGAGTAGCATACGGGTGGAGACATATGTCCTCCTCTAGAGAGGGTAGTGCATCTCAACCTAGTCTAGTGGTGTTGACGTCTAAGGATAGGATGCGGTGGGTTGCAATAAAGCTTCAAAAGAGGGATAGTCTACCGGCTCAAGAAGAAAAACTCTCGATGTACATGCTGCACCTTGTATATATGTCAAAAAAAGAGAAAAAGGGAAAAATGAAAAGAAAAAAAAGAGAACTCAAAAAAGAAATGGACATGCCCGATTGAAAAAAAATGTTTGTAGGAGTCTGTATATTTGCAAGGCATATGCTTCAAAGCCTCATACCATAGAAGCATGCAGCTGGATTACTTGGCTACACTGGTCAAGCATCCTAGGATAGGTAGCTACACTGGCTATCATCCATTCATCTCTCCACCCCCTCTTCTTGAGCCGGACGCACTTGAACTTAGAAGGGAATACCCTGCTCCTCAAGGAAAGAGTTACTGGACCGGAGAATTAGAGTTACCTGGTTAGAGGAGGTTGTTTCTTTGTCATTTCTAATGTGGAGAGTTATATTTCACCTACACAGTACAAGTAAGATTCATAATCATCAGAATTTACGTATGAGGATTTGTTCTGACTTGATTGTTGAGGCGATTTAAATAGAAGACTTGTGGAACTTAAAGGCTGTTAGGTCTTAAAATCAAATCCCGATAAGGTTCCGCCACATTATTAATCCAAAGGTTGAGTCAAGCTCCATTTTCAACTTTTGTTCATAACCTTGGTATGGAACCCAAAATCATTTCACTTTTGCATTTCATTTTAGTTGCTCGGGGATGAGCAAGGTTTAAGTATATGGGCTTGATGAATCTGTGATTCACTCTAAAGTTGAAAATAGAGCTTTGTTCTTGAGTAATTAGCCACATATCTACACTTATATTGCATAATTAGCATTCATGCATGTGTAAATAATATATGCATTTTAGCATTCAAAATTGCATAAATAAGATGCCTGAAATTTCTTGTAAAAATCACCTGTATACTCACCATATTTCCCTTATTTGTATCTATTTTATACTAATTCCAACTCTAATAAAATCAACTCTATAATGTATATTTACAAACACCAATCAAGGAAAAATATCAAAAAATACTAACTTGTAAAATTATCCAATAAAACCCAAATCCAAGTTTGAGACTATGAACCTTAAAATGCACATATCTCTCTCATACAATGTCCGATTTAGGTCTACTCACTTTTAAAGTAATATACATTCAAAGACCTTCATAACAAGATCAATTTCATGAAAATCAGAGATCATATGTGAAACTTGAGTTTAGGGCCCTACTGTATATTGTACATATTAACCAAAATACCCTTTATTTTATCATTTTATTTTCATAATTATTAAAAATCCAAAAAAATAGATTAAATTGTATATATTTCTTTCACATTTTTCCTATTTTATTTTGAATTTTATCTTATTTAAAAATAACAAAAAAAATTGCAAAACATAAAAATGTGGTATTTTATATCTATAAGGTACCACCCAAAAATGCACTTTGTACAAATGACTTCTTTGATTTTTTGTCCTTCACGAAAGTTGTAGATCTCATCGAGACGAGCCATTTCATGTTGATCATTTTTTTATTTGAACCTTTTTGTTATTTTTTTATTTTTCTTTAAATTTAATTTTTGAATTTTCCACATGTGACACGTGGCAACTCCTAGAGCCGCCATGTGTCACCCTATTTTTTTATTAATTGTTTATTTATTTCGTATTTTATTTTATTTATTATTTATTTTATTATTTATTTTATTATTTATTTTACTTTAATTTAATTATTTAATTATTTATATTTATTTATGTATTATTTTCTTTTATTTCTTTTCTCTTCATTATTTTTAGTAGCCTACATATTATATTCTATTTTATTTATTTATTTTTATTTTTCCCTCTCCCTTTACTTGTTCCTCACTCCAAGTCTCCATCACTCCTCCACTTCCTCCACCATTCTCTCGATTTTCTCCACCTCTTTTCTAACTTCTTCTCCTCCTTTTTGTTCTCTTCTCATCTCTTATTTTTTCCCATCCGCCAATTTAATGAGAAGAATTTCAACTCCAGAGAGGTCGAGGTGACAACGACAATCTTATTCTGTAGAGCGACGACGAGTTCTAGCCATCTTCAGCTAT
Organism: Ottelia alismoides; assembly: GCA_037367405.1. Taxonomy (NCBI): domain Eukaryota; kingdom Viridiplantae; phylum Streptophyta; class Magnoliopsida; order Alismatales; family Hydrocharitaceae; genus Ottelia; species Ottelia alismoides. The sequence goes on along the minus strand of JAZKJV010007825.1, from coordinate 1,401,043 downwards.
TGGAGAGATCCGCGAGCCTTGTTCGCGTAGCATCCCTCCACAAGGGGATTGTCTAGCTTCTTAGCTTTTCGCCAAGCTGATCGAGGCCACGACAGAGGCTGCATACCACAGCCTCACTCTCCAGGCGACCACACAGGCAAATTTTCTACATTCATCTCTTCATTTTTTTATCTAACAAATTTTTTTCTTTATTCTTCATCACCAAAACATTTCATAAACACCACCACCATCACGGTCATCATCAAAATCATTTCATCTCTACACATTTTTTCCTGTTAAAAAAATACAAAAAAATTACAAAAACAAAATAAAAAAGAAGGCAGGCCCTCCATCCTGTCGTGCTTCCTCCAGCCATTGTCAGCCATTTTCCTCTGCCGTGCCACGCCCCACCACAAGCCACCGCCCTCCAGCAGTGGCGCCGCCAGCGCACCGGCCCTCCCTCTGCCCAGCCCGTCGTGCGCCTCCTACACACCAACGGCGGTGCATCCCCCCTCCCTGGTATTTTCTCCTCTCCACCTATCCGCTGTCGTCGATGAAGGTCCCACTGTCCACGCTCCTCCTGCTGCACGCCATCCAAATGTGAAGACCCAACCGCACGGTGCCCCGCCCCACGACCAGATTCCGCCTCCAGCACAAGCGTCGCCCCCTCGTGGTCGTCAGCCCTCCTCCGTGCCTCTGCACCATGCGTGATGCCACACCTCCGCGTGCGAGCCGCTGTTGCACTAACCTTGCTACCCGTCTCTGTCGAGCCCCCCCCCCCGCCGATCACCAGCTCACTCAGCGCAGGTGCGTCCACGTTGTCGTGTTCTGCCGCACATAGTTACGGCGCTCCAGGCCGCCTCCTCCTTGGCCGCACACCGTCGACGTTGAGCCTCCATCGTCAAGCACAGTTGCGCCCGCTGCCCGCGCGCCAGGCCCTCCACGCCTCCAGCACGCATCGACGTGCACCGCTCCAATTGTACGCCGCCACCGCTGGCCCCTACTTTATTGCCTACTCGCCAGCCCCGCTCCTCTCTGCCATATCCAGCCGCCACCCTCCTGCCCCACGTGCCCTCGTGCCCTAGCGTGGGAAGGGTGCGTACGTTCTAGGTCATTTTTTTTATTTTTTAATGAAAATTACAGTTTCATCCTTTTAACTTTCTTTAATTTTAAAAAAGTCCTTGTGTACAGTTTTTGTTTAGCTTATTATTTTCTGTATTGCAAAGACAACCCTGTTGAGCATTAATCTGGACATTCATTTCACATCATTTTTATACAAAAATATCATTTTGTTTAGAAATTAATTCTATACACTGTGGCTATTTATTTAGATTTTTGTGAGCATTTGGTAATTAAATAAAATTATTTTGGTGAAAAATTAGATATTTTACCCATTTCGTGATTTGAAATTTGCACATACTTAGATTTTGCTCCAAAAATTGTGAAAAAATTGTAATTGATGCTTCGTAGTTAGCTTTAATTAGTGTTTAAATTTCATCTAAATTCGAGTTCTCCTTCGCAATAAAATAAATTGTTTAGTGATTTTAGTAAATAATTTTTAATGAAATCCACAAATATTATTTTCCTGAAATTTCAACTCTCTTGGATTCCTTATTAAAATATCTTTTTGAGATAAGTTTTCTATTTTATAATTTAATTTCAAGGGTTTATTAGAAATTAAATACTCACAGTCACTTTGTTTCCATTAAAAAATCATAAAAATTATATATTATCAGAAAATTCCAAAAAAATAGTGTAGCTTCATTTCATCATATTTCACTTCCAGTAAATTTTACATAATTTTTGCATATCGTTTGCACAAAAAATTGCATAAAAACTCCAAAAAGTTTGCATTTTCATTATTGCATTTGGATCTAAAAATTTCAAAAAAAATACATTTTGCAATCATCATTGGATTAGGTTCTTAGAAAATATATTACTTGGCTGATTTGAATTAATTTCACATTAAAGTTAATTTGGATAAGTTGTGTGTTTTCTTGTTAATTTAATTCAATCGCATTTTGCGTTTGGCATTTCTATCGCATAATAAAATTATAAAAAAACATATGCTTGGAAAACCGTGAGCTAATTCTTCTAACTTGATACGAAGTTGTTCCTTTGCCTCCTTGAGTCGACCCTGGGGCATTCCTAGGTTAGAAAAAAATCAAACCATGCATTAATTAATTAATTGATTGTTCGATTTGTGCGGTTAATTTTTGATCGATCCTGATTGCCCGACTACAACAAATTGGCACAACATCTTAATTAAAAGGGTGATTTTTAGATACATCAGGACATGCCCAAATGAGACTTGTACGCCGTCCGATAAGCCCATAGAACTGAATCAAGCATCTGGAACCAGTTCTTCTGACCTGGACGTACAAATTTTTGCAATATCATCTTGATCTCCCTATTTGAAACTTCAGCGAAGCCATTAGTCTCGGAGTGGTAAGGAGACACAACTCCTGTGCTCAATGGTGTACTCCTTCACAAGCTTCGTTACTTCTCTATTAATGAAATGGCTTCCTCCATCTGAAATCAGTATTTTGGGAATCCTGAACCGCCAATAATGTGGTCCTTGAGAAAGGAACACACTGTATGACTATCTGCAGCTCGGGTGGGGATAGCCTCCACGCATCGACTAACATAATCCACGGTGAGCAGGATGTACTGAAATCCCTAAATGACAGGAAATGGGCCCATGAAGTCTATGCCCCAAACATAAAAAACATTAGAACTCTGTATGTATCTTAGGGGTATGGTATCTTTGGAACCAACGGTTCCTCCCATTTTCTGACAGTCAGTACAACCTCAAACATACTATGTAGCATCCTTAAATAATGTCGGGCACCATTGACCACTCTGTAAAACCTTTACTGTCGTGCGTTTCCCTGAATGATGCCCACCATATTCTAGTTTGTGATAGTGCTCAAGTACACTGGTTTGTTCCTCTTTAGGAATGCACCTTCTCCAGATAAAATCCGCCCCCTCGTGAAAAAGGTATGGATCCTCCCAATGGTAATAATGAATCTGTGACAGAAATGTGTCTACCTTGTAGTTCAGCCAATCTTCTGGAACTTTCTTTGAGACAAGATACTTCACAATATCAACAAACCATGGGAGTGAGTCCATAGAAAAAATGGCCTCATCTGGAAAGGTTTCAGAAACAGGGATCATGTTTTGCTCAGAGGTCTCTGCATCCGTGATACAAGAAAGGTGATATGCCACATCATTTTTCACTTCAGGTTTATCTCGAATGTCTAAATCAAATTCCTTGAGAAGAAGGATCCACCTGATAAGTCATTGTTTGGCATCCTTCTTTACCTGTAAGTATCCTATGGCAGTGTGATCCATGTACACATTAATGTGGGAATCAAGGAGGTAAGATCTGAACTTATCTTGCCCAAACACAATTGCTAACATCTCCTTCTCTGTAACTGTATAATGTCATTATGCTCCATAGTCTTTCTAGCATAGTGTATAGCAAATGGTATCCCATCTATTCTCTATCCTAAGATAGCTCCAACTACAAATCTGAGACGTCCGTCATGATCTCGAAAGGAAGAGACAAATCAGGTGGATGTAGGACAGGAGCACTAGTAACCATATCTTTCATCTGATTGAATGCAAGGAAGACTTTCTAATCGACAATAAACTCACTCTCCTTGCACAGAAGCTCAGTCATAGGTTTGGCAATCTTGCTGAAGTCTTTTATGAATCTCCTATTAGAGTCCTACGTGTCTCAGAAATGACCTCAATTGTTTCAAATTCTGTGATGGCTCTAGCATGGAAATCACATCAATCGTAGTCGGGTCAGCCTCCATACCATGTTTGGAGATGACATGGCCCAATAAAATCCCATTAGTCACCTTAAAGTGACTCTTCTCCTAAGAGAGAACTAGGTTTATCTCACTACAATGTTAAAGAACTCAGTCTAAATGAGCAAAACATGTGTCAAAACTATTCCCGTAGACCAAGAAATCGTCCATGAAGACCTCAAGGAAACTACCCACCATGTCGGCAAAAAACGACCAACATACACCTTTGGAATGTAGCGGGGGCGGTATACATACCAAAGGGCATCCGTCTAAAGGGGGAAGGTGCCAAACAGACAAGTGAAAGTAGTTTTCTCCTGATCCTCAAGAGCGATAGTAACCTGGTTATATCCCTAGTACCCATACAAGAAAAAAAGAATTCTTTTTCTGCCAACCTCTCGATAATATGATCAATAAAGGGTAGTGGAAAGTGATCCCTCTTGGTAGCTGAGTTCAGGCGCCGGTAATCTACACAGATATGCCCTGAAGTAGGTACCCAGGTCAGAATCCCTCACCACGATCATTCTTTACGATATTAATCATGGATTTCTTCGGGACCACATGTAAAGGGCTGACCCACATGGAATCCGAAATGGGATATATAAAGCCAACATCATACCATTTTCTGATATCCTTCATTACAACCTCCCTTAGATTTGGATTTAAACAACACTGACATTCACGGGAGGGTTTACAGTCATCCTCTAGATAGATATGATGCAAGCATAAAGCTAGGTTAACTCTACGGAGATCTGAATTATTCCATCCTATGACCTTTCGATTTCTTTCAATAACCTCTAGCACACGAGATTCTTGTTCAACGGTCAACTGTGAGCTGAGGATGACCGGAAACATCTGAAGACACATGTAAGGAAGGTATATTTCAACATTAAAGGGAAAACCCTGAGCTCAGGTAGGGTCTAAATCGGCTCTACAATAACCTATGCTACTGTACTGGTGATGAATATGCATTTCATCATCTTTATTCATTTATTTTAGCTTAAAATTCCTTATAAACTACTTCTATATAATACTAACTCCATATTCTTACTAACTTGCATTTGTGTGTAAATATTATACATTTAATGCTATTTTAACCTAAAATAAATAAATAAATAAATAAATAAAATAAAGAAAATAAAATAAAGAAGAAGACTGTATATATATGTAATAGATACAGGTTGACCTGAACCCCAAGAGAAGGTCAATACTTGACCTGATCGACCAAGAATAAAGTAGGGGGAGATAGGGTCCTTAATAAGAAAATAAAAAAATGTAGGTGTTGTAAATATTTGTATACTTATACTATTTTATTTGTACATAATTGACCTCAAATTAAATAATTTTAAAAATAAAAGTTGTAAATAAAAATGTTTCCTAAATAATAAGAATGTTTGCAAAATAAAATCATGTATAGAATAAAAGTAACCACATCCGGAAAAAGCCATAAAGTGATAATTGAAAGACAAATTCCGGCTCCATATGAACTCAAATTGATCCAAACTCACTTCCACTATATTCTAAATTAAAATATCTTTAAAATTGTCATGGTTTCATAGATTTTGAAGTTAAAGTTTGAAAGTTAGTTTTCTAGGGTGGTTTGTACAATTTTACCATTTATTTGTACATATTGTATTTGTAAATATTTTTAATAATTATTTAAAAATATATATTTTTTTAAAACAAAAAAACTAATTTCCTTATTTAACTATGTATATAATGTACCATATAGTCGATATTCTTAAATAACCACCACAAAAAATAAAAAAATAACATTTATTATTCTATTTAATTAAGTGATGAAAATACAAAAAAAATTAATTAATATGTAAATAATTTTAACACAAATTTTATCTCTATCTCATTTCAATTTCTTTCCTTATCTCTTTATCACTATTTAATTTTTAAATTCGAATTCAAATTCAAATTTTATTCAATTAATCCTCTATTTAATTGGCTTCTCCTCCCTCATTTTCTCTTGATCAATATTTGGTGAGAGGAGCCTATTCTCCGATAGCTATCTTTTCGCAGAAGGGTGCCTAGCCTCCGAGCCGTCCGGTGATGAGTCGGCCTTCGTCAAGGCGATCACAATTTTTTCCCCTCCTAAGGTGAGATCCATCTTTCTTTTTCTTATTTTTAACCTAGGTTAATCGTAGTTTTATTTCTCGCATTTTTATTTCGTTGTCATTTTTTTCTAGATCTTTGAATCCATCATAACGATTTGATCCGAATTCAATTCTGATTTTTCATCTCATTTTCTCGATCTCTCCACATTCACGTTCTATCCTCCATGATCTCTCAACTCAGGCCAAATACGATGGTCGCAGACTCACATTCGACTCTTCCATTTCGTCAGATCCTATTCACATCTTTTTCAATTTATTATTATTTATTTAAATAAGCAGAGATGATGCATCATGTTAAAGTCCTTATCTATTTCCAAAAAATATATAAAAATTTCAAAATAAAAAAACATATATTTTTTCTTTTTAACATTTGTTTTGTAAGAAATAAAAAATACAAAATACAAAAAGATAAAAAAGTCTTCAGCTTCTATTTTCACACTTTAAAAATAAAAAATTTGGGCACAGCTGCCAGCCAGCGCCGCTCATCATAACCATCGCAATCCCCCCACCATTGGCATTGTGACCGCACGCCACCGACCGCCTCCTGGACGTGTCACAACCACCGTACCTCTGTAGAAGCATTGTCCACCGTCGGCCGCCTCCTGCAGCCTCTCCATCGACAACGGAAGTCGATTCCACCCCTCCAGCATCGTCGGTGCGTGCGTGCATCGCCTGGGGCGGAGCCGCTCTGCCTGAAGCCCGCTACGACCCCGTCTTCACTGCTAGATCCTCACGTCGACCATCTCGCACCGCGCTACTCCGCCTGCGGAGCGGTGTCCCTCTACCATTGCTTGGAGCACGTCCCTACCAGGAACCGTGTTCCCATCTGTCACCCGTCGCCCAGTGCTAAGCCACCACCCCATTCTGTCGTCGCCACTGCCTCCAACCCTCCGCCGTTGCTGCATCCCCACCGACGCCAATGCCTCTGTCGTGGAGTGGAGTGTCCCTCAACGTTGACCTGGAGGAGTGCCACCCACTCCCGCCGACATCAGCCCTCTACCACTGGAGCCCTCAAGGCATCCGTATGCTGCTGCTCAGGAACTTCTGTCGCTAGCGCGACCGCCTCTCTCCGTCACCGCCCTCATGGCAATAGCCACCTCCGCCCTATTTGCTTGGAAAGAAGAACGGCGGCGGCCCCCTTTGTATTCCTTCCTTTATGAACAAAGAGCAGAATAGAAAGAAACCCTAAGGGGATTATAAAAATAGGAAAAATTGCATTCCAACCCCCTGAATATTTCAGAAATTACGCAAATGCCCCTGCTAGTAGTCGTAAGTCCCATTTTGGTAATTTGCAGTTTCCATCCTATTATTATTTCATGTTATCATTCAATGCAAAAACTTGGAATATTCACAATTCGATCTTTTATTTCCAGACTTTTAAAATTGCATCTTTATTTGATTGAGACAAATCATTTTATTGTTATGAAAATTCTATAAAATTTGTATAGATTTTTGCTGTGTTCCTTGTCATTTTATAAATTTTGCATTGCATTTTATTCTTATTTGCTATTATAAAAAAAATAAAAATCAATGTCTTTTCCTTGACTGAAATTAAAAATTCTTAAAAATTCAAATATTGCTTCAAAAAATCCAAAAAATTAGATAATATTCTTTTGGTATGTTTTATTTTCTGTGCAAATTTCACGCATTAATTGTTTATAAAACCCAAAAAATTGTAAAATAATAAAAATCATAAAAAATCATAAAAATTGTAGAAAAATCCTAAAATAGTGATTTCAGTTCCAAGTGTGTAGATAATTTCCTTTAGTTTTTAGAAAAATAATTTTTGCAATTTTTGATTTCCTTTCATATTTTGAAGGGATTTTTATCTAGCAGACCCTATAAACTTTGCCAATCACCTCCACGACCTTTTACGTAACGTAATTACCCTATCGACCCTATAAATTACCCCAAGAACCCTCGTGAGCTTTAAACAGAGTAACCACAAGGTTCATAGGGTAAGAGTTGGTAAGATTACGGGGTCGAGGGGAGAATTATGTTGTTTCAAAGGTCGTGGAGGCAATTGACAAAGTCTATAGTGTCTGTTGGGTAAAACTCCCTATTTTTAAATTACGAAATAGTCTTATTTGTTCATTGTTTGCATTGTCTTCTTTTTTTATTCATTTTAATAATCCTAAAAAAATCTAAAAATTTATGAAAATTTAAATTAGTAGAAAATCATAAAAAAATACAAAAAATATTTTATTTGAACACTTTTAAGCATTTTTATTATATTTGATAAATAAAAAAATTTATTTCTTTTGTGCATGAAATTGTTTTAAAAATCATATTTTTGAAAAAAATTGCAAAAATTAAAAAATCATTAAAAATAAAAAACAGAAATAAAAAATAGAAATAAAAAAATAAAAAATAAAAGGTAAAAATTTCACAAAAATGAAGGTAGTTTGCATTAGAGATTCCCTTATGCTTTTAATTGATTTTCGATTATGTGAATAACCCTCGGGAATGGTAGCCTCCCTGAGTTCAATCCTATTGCTATATAAGTAAATAAGTAGCAAAGATTTCTCTCGCTTCATTATTCTTGTAAATAATTATTAGCTTTAGAAAGAATTTTTTTTTTGTTGCGGGATATTTAAAATGTAACGATCCTTGGTCATTTATTTTCATATCTTGATATAAAAACCCTAACAAAATACCGCTCAACAACTGGTAGATGGTGTGTGATATGTACTCTGTGGACTATCTACCTTGTCTACTAACCGCTCAGCAAGTAAAATCTCTGATAGATCTATAGTGAATGTTCTCTGCTAAGAAAGGAGGGGCTCATCAGGATATTCAACATTTTCATCAACTAATGGATCAGATATCTCAGCAATAATTTCAGAAAGATGTCTCTCTTCTGTGCATAACTCTGGAAATTCAATGTGTGGCTCACATATCTGTACCTCAGAACTCTCAGAAGGAGGCATATCATCAGTAATGTCAGAAAAGTGGGTCAAAGGAATATCATAAGGTTCCTCCAAAAAACACAAATTTATCCTCAGAAATCAGCCCGAATTGTCTATCAACAACTAGCTCAATTGGATCACCAAGGGAACTCATGTCGACAGTGCTTTCCAAAGAAACTACTGGTGTGGCTAGCCTTGTCTCCAAAAAATTCCAAAAACATTCATTTCTATTATTGGTTAGGATGAGGAAATATACAGACTACTAGTGTGGCTGGCCATGTCTCCAGTTTTGGAACTATGGTGGAGATTGATAGTGAGGCTGAAACTGCTGATGCTGGTACTGCAGCTGTCTGCCTCCATGAAACTGGTGGGTGGGTCTCTGACCCTGTTGTGAACCCAACTGGCCTTGCCGTGACAAATGAGGCTAGTTTTGCTAACGGTCAAATCAGATGGCGTTCACCTCCTAAATGATAGGTTGAGGTGGAGACTCCTGCTCAGGAATGTAGGCTACATCCTGTTGGTACGGAACTATCTGTTGTGAATGCTGCTGAACCTGATTAGGGGTCTGCATGTAGTAGACGTGTTGAACTGTGGATGGTCCTCCACTACTATGCTGGGTGGAAGAAGTCTACTCCCTAGTAGAGGTATCGGTTGCTACACTCGCACTATGGACTGCGCTGATCACATTCACAAGAAGCTCCGCATGCTTTTTTATCTCATCCAACTTGTCTAGGTTCTTCGTCCTATGTTCAATCACTTGTAGCTTCTCAAGCTCCTTGGATCGTTCTAAATTATGTCCACTTTGGATAGGTGGTTTCCAATGATGGTCAGGTCAGAGCTATCCACCCTATTCACATCATGTGATGTCGTCATATTGACAGACTTGTGGGGGTACTGAAGGGGAGGTGACGGGGTGCTTCTCAAAAGCACATGAAGAAGAAAGAGCTGCTGAGCTCTCCACCATCTCCTCAAAAAATTAATAAAGGACATCCTCGACTTTTTGAAGTGGCTCCGCCCACAAGTGGCATCTACCAACTTCTTATTCTCTATGCTTAAACCCCCAAAGAAGTTTTGTGTAGGGCTTATCTTTGGAATATCATGATGGGGGCACTTCTCCATCAAATCTTTAAATATTTCCCACACCTCGTGAATAGGCTAATGGGACATATGGAAGTTAGCAATCATGGATCACATTTGGTTGAGTCGTCCGAGCAGGTAATATTTGTTCAGAAATGTGGACCTCAACTTTTCACAAGTAGCGACAATCTTCCCCATGTGATTTAACCAATACAAAGCCTTGTCCATCAGACTGAACATGAAGGCAGTCATCTTCACTACCTCTAATGGAACATTTGGGTAGTGTATTGTTCCACAAATGCAATTGGATTGTTCAAGGTGTACATATGGTTCTTCGTTAATATTGCTGTGGAATAATGGGTAAGAGGCAAAATAGTAGGATTAAGCTCAAAATGCCCATGAATCGCAGGGATTTGTATCCAAGAATTTTTCTGTCCTGCCCTTGGATTATAAGCATCCTTTAATGTAAGCTTAGCCATAGGTTCTATCAAAGGATCTTCTCCCCCATTCCCACCTCCTCCATTGTTTCTATCCTCCCCTCTCCTTTCGTGTTTGTCCAGCCTCAGCTTAAGAATCATGTCTCTCAATGTGGTTTGAAAGTTAGCCTGTTTTGTTAATTGGGCTTGAATCGACTGAATAGAGGCCAACATGGTGTTGTCGATATTGTTTTGCTCTGACATGGTTCCCTTTCCTCTTGGTGGCATCAACTATCCAGTGTCTAACTCTGAAAATGTGCATGACACTCGATTAGTCCTATAAAATGATGGAGTCTCAGATATTAGTTTGAGATTAGAGCCAATCTCGAAAAGTGGGTTGATGGATGATGTGAAGGGAGAAGTGGAGAAAGAGGAATATTCGTGAAGTGAGTCTCCCTGAATAAAAGGTGAACGAATTGGAATGTAGAATGAGTTCACAAAGTTCGAACGAGAAATACTCCAGTCCGACATCTTCAAAATAAATAGAAAGGATGCGAGAGCACGAAGGTCAATGCAAGAGTCAAAATGAGTAGAAGGCGCAAATTGCGTGGAAGGATCTCTAGCACTAGCAATCAAAACACGACCCCCCAATTTACCAACTCAATGCAGTGTGATGACCGTGAAGGTTCGATCAATTATCTTGTCAAATTTTAGAGTTTGGTGAGAATAAAATATTGGAAAGAGTTAATGAGCTGTTAAGTGCCAATCTTTCCCTACAGACTGGCCTGATTTGTAAGACTAGTTGCACCCACTTTTAGCCAGTATAGGAGTAAGTACGGACCATAAAAATACGGCTACTCGTTTCTTGAGGATGGAGGCTTTCATGATGTCCTCTAAACCTCCCACTCTGCTATGGAAATCCGGACCATTTACCAGCTACCTGCATTTCCTCACTGAAAAGTGGCTAATCATTTTTAGAGAACTAGTAGTCTATCTGAAAATCTGGGTGTGGCTCTATACGAGTGTCATCCCTCTCTCACTTTGCAAATAAATCAAACAACGAGAGGGTTATTCTCCCCAAAATAAGATTTTTTCCTTTATGTTTATTTTAGGGTCGAGTTTCCTTTAGCAGTCCTGATTTTAATTAATTATGACTTGGTTTAAATATTTTCAATGAATCACCTACCGAGTTTCCTTTTTAAATTATGTGAGTGAAAACAAGGGAGAAAATCAGAAAAACCAATGCACGATTAAATACAATGATGCATGCATGGGTTAGAGATGCATACCTTGTCGCTGGCACTTTACATGTAGGGTGATCTCCGTAATTTAAATACAGAAAAATAAATTAACTTCTATCATGCAAGTGAACTGTCATAATAATAACTACTATAAATGGACAAGAACCGGCTAAATTTGACTAAGTCTAACGCTCTATTCTATAGGTACAGAAATTCTTGTTTAGGATTTTTGGACCTAATTAATTACCTAGCTCAAAAAATTAATTAAAGCAATCATTAAGAGCTTAGCGTGAAAACTTCGTGAAACAAATAAAAAAAGCAATGAAAACAAAACCGATGAGGCCCCCCACGTGCACCGACACTTTGCGAAACAGACCATGCAGGCAAGGTATATAGTATCCTTTTACAAGAGTTTTTAATGATTAAAATGCTAAAATAAATCAAAAACTATCTACGCTCCAATTATTGGTCTCTCTCAATTTTTCTCCTCTTCTTGCGCTCCTTTGTGGCTTCAAGAAGAATCAAGCCGCCTCCGCTTCACTAGAATGCACAGACACTCTTAAGAAAATCACTCTAGCTCGCCGCGCCCTCGCAAGAAAAAGGAAACCAAAAATATGTAAGAGACAAAAATATAAAAATATGAGCAAGAAAAATGAGATAGATCCAAGGAATATGAACACTCAAATAATGTCAAAAAATATACACAAAAATTTACAACCAAGAATAGTAGGTCAAAAGAGAAACCTAACTACCCTTGTCATACCTCCCTGGAAACGGTGCCATTTTGTTGGTCGAGATCTTTAGTGGGTTTTTATTTATGAAAATAAATGTGAATAAGTGTCATCATAACCTAAAGAATCCCTCAATAAAAAAATATTTTATTCTCAAGCTAAAATTAATAAAATAATTATGGCAAGAGAATTTGCTATTAATTTGCCTATATAACAAACATGAGCAAACTCAGGGAGGCTACAAATCTTGACGGTAATTCTAATAATGAAAAATTAATTAATGAAAAAGAGAATTCAAATGGCGACTATCTTGATTTTTGTAGGATTTTTATCCTTTTTTTATTCTTTTTAATTCTAATTTTTTATTTTTATTTTCTGAATTTTAATTTTTATTGGTTTTTAGTTTTGCAATTTTTAAATTTTCAAAAAAAATTCAGAGAAAATTTTATACACGATAGAAATGCAATCTTTTTAGATTTTTTTTAAATAAGGTAAATATGATAAAAAATACCTAAAGAAAATATTTTCGTGTTTCATTAAATTTTTACAATTTTTAGTGATTTTTAAGGATTTTTTTCGAATTTTTAAGATTTTTAAAATGAATAAAAATATGAGAAAAATCAAACAATGAACAAACATGAATATTTTCCAATTTAAAAATCAAGCGAAAGCAAAATTACTTAATATAATTTTCCTAAAAAATGTGATGAATTGTCTACAAATAGAAAGTGAAATCATAATTTTTGGAATTTTCGACGATTTTTATAAAATTTAATAATTTGCAATTTTTTGGGTTTTAAGAATAGTTAATGCGTTAAATTTGCATAGAAAATAAAATATACACAAAGAAAATATTATATTTTTTGGATTTTTGATGCAATATTCAAACTTTTATAAAATTTCTAATTTCAAACAGTGAAAATGCGATATTTTTTATTTTCTAATAATATAAAACTATAATAAAATGCTCTAAAAATTTATACTATAAACATACAAGTAACAAGAACTCAATCTATTTTTTTGAGAAATTATTGACCATAATTAACATTTATTACAACAATAAAAAGTATGAAAATATAAGCCTAAAATACGTGACTAAAACATAATTATTTATTGTTTTTGAATTGAAATGTAATAGGAAATAAAAGTGTAGGGAGAAAACGTAAATTACCCAAGATGCATGTGAAATGCACGTGCTAAGCTCTAGAGGCAGGGGTTTCTTTGCAAATTTTATAATTTCCAGCGGTGTGGATGTAATTTTTCCAAAAAAATATGGTTTCTATTGGGTTTGTTATGTTCTTCTTCATTTCCTACAAAAGGGACGCGCCACCCCTATTCCTTCCTTCGCAAGCAATGGTGGCAATCGACGTTCTCTAGGCAGGCGTGGGGGCTGCAGCAGGGCTCGCGTGGAGATGGTGGGGGGCTCTACGGTTGGCATTAGTGGTGGTGAGGCTAGCAGCACGAAGCTCGCCAGTAGTGGGGCAATATCGAGACAGCAGAGGGCTGACGTGGCATGTCCGATCCAGGCGGTGGATGAGGTTCTTCAAATGATGCGACGATCGCATGGAGGGAGGAGGCCAGCTGAGGTGCTTCTTCGCATGGGGGCATGTGGGGTTTGCCATTCCTTCTTCTCCTTCACCCCCAGAGCAAGAAACGACATTGGCTCCTGGATCTTCAAATCTGCGGTTGTCAGCGATCGATGGTCAGTGGTGATAGTGAAGATGGAGGGTGGCGGTCGGTGGTGCAACTGGTTGGGCGACACACACCCTTCTTTCTATTTGTCTAGAAGGTGGTTGCAATGATTGGCAGAGGAAGGGCGGTGCGCGTGAGCTCCAGGGAAGGCGGTCGTGGGGTGGTCGCTTCTTGCGTAGGTGGAGCTGCGGGCGAGAGCAGATATCAATCGGTGAACGCAGGGTGGTCGACGACGTTCCTCCAAGCGGAAGTGCGTGGGCGGCGCCTGCCGCAATGCTGCAGCCCCCACACCAGAATTTTTTATGTATTTTTTGGACTAAAAATAAATGTATTTTTTTATTTTTTTGAAATCCTTGTACCTGCAACGAAACAAATACAAAGACAACTACTCGAGCATGATGACTCGGTCAAAAAAAGCAAACAAAAAAGGATTAGTGGGCGAGGAAGTTCTAGCAGAGGTTATGGATTGGAATAGAGTCTCCGTCCACCGTACTTGGCCGGAGATGAGATATCACAGGAGATAGAATATGAACATGCGTAGGGATTAAGAGGATGATTATATTATCATAATGAGGGGTGAATGGAATCGTGTTGGTTGATTGAGATTGAGAAACTAAGATCTAAAATAAAAAATTGATAACGAAATTAAAACTAAAAACTACACTACGATTAACCTAGATGAAAAATGAGAAATAAAATGGATCTCACCATGGGAGCGGATGGAAGTTGTGATGGCCTCGACGAGGACCGATTCACTATCATCGGACGGCTCGGAAGCTGGACACCTTTCTACGACAAGAAGGCTCTTGGAGATTAGGCTCCTCTCATCAAAAGTTGATCCTTTGGAAATGAGGGAGGAAGAGCCAAATAAATAGAAAAAAATGAATTTGAATATCAATATTTGAATGGATAGAAAAAAAAGGAAGGGATGTTAATGGTAGAATTAAATTAATAAATAAAATAATTTTCGAAATTATTAAAATAATAATAAATATCAACAATTTAATGAGCCACCTTAATGGTGGGTTAATTAAAGAATTAATTAAGTTAAATACATATGGTATATTATTTACATAAATAAATACATTATTGCAGTCACTTTATTAGTTTAACTAGTAAATGTCAATTATTTAATTTTTTGTGGTGGTTATTTAAGGAAATTAATTATATACATATAATATATACATATGGTATATTATATACATTGTTAAATAAGGAAGTTATGTTATTTTATGTTTTCAAATTATTTTTATTTTTATTTTAAATTTTTATTAAAAAATATTTATAATTATTTACAAATACATTATGTATAAAATAAATAAGATAAATATGTATAATAAATAAATGGCAAAATTGCAAAAACCGCCCCAGAAAACCGTCTTTCAAACCGTAACTCCAAAAATTATGAAACCACTGTCAATTTTAAGATAAATTAATTCAAAATTCGATGGATGTGAGTTTGGTTCAATGTTAGTTCATGTGAAGCAGGAATTGTCTTTCAATTATCATTTTACGGCTTTTCCAAGTGAAGTTACTTTTTATTCTGTACATGGTTTTATTTTACAAGTATTTTTATTATTTTGAAAACATTATTATTTACAATTTATATTAAAAAAATTATTTAATTTGAGGTCAATTTATGGACAAATAAAATAGTGTAAGTTATATATATATATATAAAATAAATAAAGAATGAATAGTATTTACATAACATTTTTTTTGAATTTTCTGATTAAAGACCCGATCTCCCCCTAATTTAATCCATATCGATCAGGTCAAGTCTTGACCTTCTCTTGGGGTTCGAGTCAACCTGTATCTATTACATATATACACTCTTCTATTCCTTTATTTTTCCTTTATTTCTTTATTTATTTATTTTAGGTTAAAATAGTAATATATGTACAATATTTACATACAGATGTAGGTTAGTAAGAATATGGATTTAGTAATATATACATGTGTTTTATAAGGGATTTTAAGCAAAAATAAATGAATAAAGATGATGAAATGCAGATTCATATCCCCCTATGCTTTACCTTCGCTAGTCCCTTAGCAAACACTTTTTGAAAGAATAAGTGAATAAAAGAAATAGAAAAAAAATAAAGAAATTAGGAGAATTTTGAGTACTAAATTTTTCTTCATAAAGTTGTAGTATGGAGCTCTGTCAGACCTTTGGATTATTAGTGTGGCAGAACCTTATTGGGAAATGGATTTAAAACCTAACAGCCTTCAAGTTCCACTAGACTCCTATTCAAGTGTCCTCAATAGTCAGGTCAGAACAAGTATACGTACACAAATTCTTATGACTATGAATCTTTAGTGTATGGTGTAAGTGAAATATAGCTCCCCATCTCAAAAGTAGCAAAGAAACAACCTCTCTCAACAAGGTAACTCTAGTCCCCCCGTCTAGCAACTCTTTCTTCGAGGAACGAGGATATTCCCTTCTAAGTTCAAGACAACCATCTCAAGAAGAGGAGATGGAGAAAAGAATGGATGGTAACCAGTGTAGCTACCTATCCTTAGATGCATGACCAATGTAGTCAAGTCATCCAGCTGCAAGCTTACAAAAATTTGACTTTGAAGCTCTTATTATTATTTTTCTATACTTGTATATACACTCTGATAGGCATTTTACTTTCAATCAGGCCTGTCCACTTTTGAAGACTCTGCATTTTTTTCAATTCATTTTTTTTGAAAATATATACAAGGTGCATCATGTACTTAAGGAGTTTTTCCTCTTGAGATTGTAGACTATCCCTCCTATGAAGCATTATTGAAACCCCACAACATCCTGTCTTTAGACCTCAATGCTTCTAGATCAGGTTGAGATGCACTTCCCTCTTTAGAGGAAGATGGATATTCCCACTAGTTCTTACATACCCGTATGCTACCCCAAGCCAAAAGATTCTGCCTCCTCACTACCACTTCCATGAAGATAAATGTAGAATGCTTGTCCAAGATAAGTCATGGTCTAGAAGAGTCATGCGAGTTTTGTTAAATATTATACTTAGACCACTCAAGACGACATGTGCACATAATCTTATGGAAACAAAGAATTAAGTTGACAGGACCTGAAAATCCTTAATTCCATTTCTTATAAAGTTCCTCTGAAAATAAGCGGATTAAGTTCCAAATAAGCTCCATTCTTCAATTTTATTCCAGACTTATTTTAAATGTCAATATTTTCCTGAAAAATGCACATGCAAGAAATATATACAAAACAAGCTTTTTTAGATAGACGTTTTTTAATTTATTTTTTAAGAGAAAAAGGGTTAGTAAAATATATACAAGTATACACAGGGATTATAAATTATTTCTAGAGGATAAATTTTTTATTGTTTTATTATTTTTTTGTGTTTTATATTTTGTTTTTTTTTTGTTTTTTTAAGACACACATGGATTTTACGCATTTATATACATATCCCAAATAAAATAACAATTTTAAAAGTATGACTTATGTCTAAAGTATATATACAATATATACGACACCCCCTACACTTAGCTCGAACTATATCCTCATAGTGATCAAGGAACTGCAAAGGAATACATAACTCGTGCTAAGTATAGAAAAGTGAAAAGAACACTATACACTAATGACACAAAGGATTAATAGAAGTCGATGACCCCCCCTATACTTAGGATTAATTAATCCTAGGTATAGAAGACTGTACAAAAGGGACAAATCATGGGAAAGAATTGATAGACTCAACAACTCGTCTAGCCCTCATATACTTAGGGAAGAATAGCCCTAAGTATAGAATATCAACAAGTTGGGGGGAATCGAGAGATCAGAAGAATAGAAAAAAACACAAAAGAGACAATATGAACAACATCACTCCCCCTATACTTAGGGTAGAGTATCCCTAAGTATAGGCAATAACATGAGTAATGAATATGACGAATATGAACAACAAAAATCATTCACCCCCTATGCTTAGATAAAGCACATCCTAAGTAGAGCATATACACACACGGAAAGGGGTGAATGATAAAAGAGAAGAAGAAATAACGAAACGAAAGTATATATATGAGGTAGTCAGCTCATGTATCAGATGCAGAAGATGGAATCAAAGGGTCATCGTCTGATACCACAAATATAGAGTCAACGAGGGAATGAAGAAATACTAATTGCATAATAGGTCTCTCTGTACAATTGGGATTATGTACCATGTCCATCTAAATAATAATACAACTGTTGATTCAATAATCGAATCATAGAGGTTGGTGCTTGGATGAATATCTAAGGAGTTAGATTAAGGACTCATCAAACACCGTCAAATGATTGTTAAGAGATGATCTCCAACTTGAGTAGGAGATGTCAAACCTTTCTCATTAGGCTGATATATGACTGACCTCTTGATGCATGTCCTCTGCATGGGAATAGAGATTCAGAGGTGTCAGATTAGTTAGGTCTAAGCGTTGACTAAACGAGATCGTGATGACCAAAGTCCTATATCGTATACTATCATGATATAGGCACACATCCTCTGTCTGGAGACATATGTGTTATTATAAGTCTAAATATGTACATTTGGTGGACCAATAGGTTCATGACCAAACTAAGGTCTTTATACCGGCGAGCTGGTGTACATATGAGGGCATATGAGTAATACAATATCTCAAAGGGATCATACTGGTTCACATGTAAACCGGATGACATGAGCTCAGTCATGAGGTATTGGGACCCGATCAAATTCCATGCAAAGTCGTCGTGCTTTGGAAGCATGACAAGATTTTGAAGGTACGATACGTGCTTTTGGAAAGCATATGATCAATACCAACTCTCAATGACTAAGAATGAGAAAATTGATGACGAAACCCTAAAGATGACAGTGTAAAATTGATCTATATATTCAAGTTTATCATTGGTCTTCCACTATGTAGTATGTACATGTATTGGGAATAATTGAGGGTGATGTGATCATAAACGCTTGTATAACCAAGACGCTTCCATTCTGAGGGAGTGATGAAACATGTCTGGATTTTAGTGACTCTTCTCAGTAGAGAAGTAATCTAATCTTGGTCCGGGTGTTGGACATTGATCTAAATGAAATTCAGATGTAATGAGAAGATTATATTTACGACCTTGATTTAATCAAACATATATAAGAGGTCTGCAAGATTTGAATTTGAGATGTGATCTCAATATCCAAATCACTATACGTGGAACGTACAATCGCTCTATCCTTATCTCCAAGTATCTACTGAGAAAGCGCATTATTCTTGAAAGAGTCCAAGAATAATTCCATTATTGAATTATATCTAAACATTAAGAAATGGATACTTAAATGTGATTTTATTATCATGAATAATGTGAATTTGACTCATATTATTTGAATGCATGAGAACGATAATCCAATGTAATTAATGTGATTTAATTATTATAGATATGAATAATGTGGATAGCAATATCTAATTATTCATATATATTATAAATGAGATTTATAATATATCAGAGAGAGACTATTGTGATTTATATTTGTTAATTAGTTATTGATGTAGTTTGGATTCACATTGGATGATTAATTGAAAATATAATTTACATTTTGTTTTGGGATGTGAATGAGATTCACATTTTCCCAATGGCATGATTACAATATTCACAAGATAATTATGAATTATCTTGTGAAATTATTTACAACAAATGTTGTTTTAAATCTTGGAGATATCATGAGATAGTGAGATCTCATGAGATAATGAGATCTCATGAGATATTGAGGAGATAGAATCATTCCACCTCAAGTGGGTGGATGACCACTAATCTCCATTTGGAGTAGAGTGGTCGTTCCCCCTTTTAGGGGATATGGTCAATCTTCTCATTATCTCCAAGATTGATTAATTAATTTGATTTGAAATTAATTACATTGATTTATCGATATATATAATTTAAATTAGATTAATTATTATTATATTTTTTACAACAACGTCATGGCCACTGAGAGAAACATAAATCAAACTCATCCATTGATTTTGTGTTTCCATGGACTGAGATCCATGGACCCAAAACCCTATATAAGAAGAGGCACCCCTTGCTCTTCGAGTAACGATTACGACAACTCTCTCTCTCTCATTTTAACGACGAGCCTTCCAATTCTCCTTGAGTGGCCGTCCACTCCTCTCATAGAGAGGAGGTCGTATCCATCGTCAAATCACCGTTGTGTTGTCGCTTTGACAACTGTTGGATCTCTGTCTTCTTCGATGCATCTTGTTCATGAAGAAAATATTCGATCTCGTGAGATGAGATTAGGAGATCCATTGCTTGGATCATCGACTTGGAAAGCACACGACTCATCTCCACATTGTGATTGAGCCTCTATGAGAAGAGACCTCCTTTCTCAAGTCCGATCCGTCGGAGGAGATACTATGTGGTTAGATTAAACGATCCAAGAAATGTTCTTATATCATGTGGTTTCATCGATTATTTTTTTAAAATATTCTACTGCACCGAGCAACTTGTGCGACTAGTCACTCTCGATCGTATATGATGCGATTCTCCGTGACACGCTTAATGATGCTTTTATATCCTTCAAGTGGTATCATAGCCAGGTTGGATGTTTTGGATATGATCTATAAATATAGGAAGACTTGGGCTCATTAAGGTTTGTGAAAATTTTATCGCATTTCATTCAAGCAGCCCTGTTTTCTGAGTTTTTTTGGTCCTGTTTAAAATGTTTCAACATGAAATTATCACTTGAATAATGTTTCCAATTAAAGAAGGAAACCGTAGGATTAAAGTTTGCGTGATTTGGAATCCGATTGCTCAAGTTATGATCTTTTAATGAATATATATCACTGGATGGCGAATCTTGATGTAATTAAAGAATTTGTTACTGTTTTGAAATGCTAGGAAATGTGTGTTAATCATTTGAGTTCTATTATAAATCAAATTAGCAAACTTTGGAAACTTATTTTGCATTATTTGGAATTAATTTGATTGAGATATGTTAATTTTAGTAAGTGAGAGTCAGTGCTGGAAATTACATTATTAATCAGGAACCTTGTGATTGTAATTTAATCAATTAGTGAAATTAATGGTTAATTTATTGAAAATAATTATAGATAAATATTTTAGAAATATTTGATGACAATTATTTCCTTAAATGACATTGCCTTAACCAATAATTGATTAGATACAATCTGAAGGTTATTCAATCCTCCTTCCAACAAACAAGCTTGCTTGATAGGATCGGGAATTTGTTTAGCAAATTTTCTTATAATATAAATCAAAATGGTTTTGATTATTATTACATAATATAACTTCGGTTGAAAAATCGATTATCATCTCAAGTATAAAGTGATCAATTGGCATTGTCCTAACCCGAGGCAGATATGGTGTCTAGTTGGAGTGCGTTGGGGTAGCAAGTTGCTTTATGAGAGGTCTATCCCACTCCCATTAGTACTGGACATGACAACGGGTAGGAAAGGGACAATTCTTGAGAGATCATAATGTATTTTTCTAATTATTAAAATTCGAAATAATATATATTTTTGAGATAATACCATCCTTTCAAGTAACAATCAAGTGTGTCGGTTGATTGAATTGGATTGATAATTGATTTAATATGATTAAATGAATTATATCTAATTTAAAATATCTATTACGAATAGATGTGTATTTCCCTTGGAAGAATTAATTATATGAATGTGATTCATGATAATTATTAAAATTTAAATATGAGGTGTAGGATCACATAAGTGACATCCATGGTCTCCCATCAAGGCAAAGGGTTCCGTCACCAGGGATTGTATGTAGGAGACGCCTGTCCGAAGTGACAGATCCTTTATACAAGTGCATCTGAATCGGGCTCTTTGCTTCTCGAAAGAGTAAGGTTGTATATGTAGTGAGCCAATATCATGCGATATTTCATTGCGTATAGAGAGTTTTAATCTTGTTGATAATTAGCTCAATTAACGATGGGTCAACATCACCTTGGGGGTGGTGGGTCCGTGTGTTAAAGACCGAATTGGGAAATGCAAGTTGGACTTGCAAGGAGGAATATGTTCCTGTTTTTTTTATCGTAGTTGTAAGTTCTCATATTATTGGGATGTAACAAAGGTAAAAGGAAGATGTCAGATCTTGCTTGAGATATAATGATAAGTATATCTCTTACATTGAAAGTGATTATGGGAATAAACTTTCAGTGTTGACAAGGTAAGAGAACTTTGATATAAAAATTCCTAAATCAAAGTAATATATATATATGTATATATTAATGCAAATTTCTTATTTCAGATAATCCATCATTAAACCCACTCAATACTATACTCAATAATAACCAGTAAAATATCATGGATTGGATCCATGATCAAGATATTGTACTTGCAGTTGGACACATAATGTATGTGGTTGCAATATGCAAGTTTCGTCATAATAATAAGGAATGACAATTAAATTGACAATAGGACGACAACCTAGGGTTTGTTTGTCTCTATAGTCTTGATCTCTCATTGAATGTACTTTGGAAGTGACATGTCGATGATGATTATAATTGTCAAACAATCCTTATAAAAATCAAAGAAGATGTTTCTGGCATGCATATGTACTCTCGACATTTAATCATGAATTACATGGTTCACTGCATTGCGGAGAATGGTGGCTCGATAAGAGATGATGCATTCAAATGTTTGAGCACCCACTTGAACCAAAGTCCTTAAGAGTTAAAATGTATGTAGATACGATGAGTGTCATCATTCTACTATCTATACTCAGGTCATTCTTGAAGCTTCATAATATTCATATTGCATGAATGGAATGAAGCATGTATAAATGTTGGAGGCCGTATATTGAAATCTTTTGAATTCAACAAAATAGATCCTTTGTCTTAAGAAATGGTTGTTTATAGATGAAGGGAGCATAATGGAAGCAAGTGCCAGACTAAAGAAAGAAGGAAAGTCAAGGAATTGACTGTATGTTTTTTGTAATTTTCATATGACACCAAAAGAGTTGGATGGATGCTGATACTGCATCAAGCCGATGTATTGATAGTTTAACTATCTATCTAGGATCCTTAGAGAAGGACTTGGATAGTACATTGGAATAATCTATATCTGCATATCATCATTGAAATTGAATTATTGGATAAGATTAAAAGTCTAATAATTGTATCTCATTCTTCTAATAGCACTTGCAAATTGGTTGCATATGTATTAGAAGACTAGAAATTTGATCTTAAGGTTCAATAGTCAGCCATGGATTTTGATACAATAGTTGCAACAATCTCTATTGGAAAGATAGACTTCATACTTTCAGTGGGAGAGCCCTTAGTCTTAGAGAATGTCTCTATGACCTAGATATTATAATAAACTCATTGTTTATTTCTAAATGTTGGAAATAAACATGAATTCTGTAATAGACCTATCATAAAGAGTTATGATGGAGATATTTCAGATAGTAATCTAACATCTAGTGTGCTCTATTAAATTAGAAAAGTAATGAATGGTTCATTAATATGTCTAAATACTAAAATTAAACATTAAAAACATCAATAAAAATATGAAGATCACTTGACAATTATCTGTCATCGAGCCTTGGACACATGTATGTTGATGAGATCAATGGACAAGTAAGAGATGAAACTTTAGAGTGTCTGAAATTTCAAATCTTACATACTTGTGAATATTGTATTCAAAAGTAGAAAATGTCTAATGCACCATTCTTTAGGAATGGTGTTAGATGCCAAGGTATTCAAGATCTCATACATATTGATGTATGTGGATAATCTATATCATAATAAACAGTAATGATATGGGATATCTATTTATGATTATTTGTGATGTGAGATTTCTTTCCTTCACCCTAGAAACCTTTGAAATGTTCAAAGATTTCACAATTTTGGTTTATAACCAAAGTTTGAAGGAAGATGGAATGAATTTGATCTAATCAAGGTAGCTTGTACCTATTAGATGAATTCAAGGAATACCTTATGGAGATAGGAATATCATTACTATCTCACTCCTCCTGATACACCTTAACTCAATAGAGGTATAGGGAGATACAATTGGATCATGTATGCCATGATTTGATTAATAATGAATCTTAACATAATTATCTCTTAGTTTCTTGGTACATATATAGTAGAGACTATAATATATATCCATAATAAGATTCCATGCAAATCTAAACCCGAACATCCTCATAAGATGTTATTTGGAACCTAACCTTGTGTTGGACACTTGAAGATTTAGGATTGCTTGGTTCATAACTTTGTCATGAATGCAAGTAAGCTGGAATCTAGCACAAAAAAGTGCTACTTCTTTAGGAAAATAAAGGATGGTATATGATACCTACTTTATGACCTTGATATTCTTAAATGATTTCATCTCTAATGATATGATTCTTAGAGGATGGCTCTCTTGAGAATCAAGATGAAAATGAAGTGACAGGACTCAATTAATCTTGGGAAGATAATGAGGCTCCTGAATTTGGAAATTAAAAGGACAATGAAAGATGAAACATAATACCTCTTCAAATGAGTTTGAGTATGGATTCCATGTGTCAGTTAAGTCTGACAATGATCTAACTTCAGATGATGAAGCTTCTGAGGATCACGACATGGAAAGATGGATGTTAGCTATAAAGTCTGAAGTAGAATTCATATACAAGTGTTGTATAAAGACCCTCAAGGATCCACCTATAAGGATAAGACCTGTTAAGGTGTAAATGGATCTTCAAGAGAAATAGGGAATTTGATGAGAAGGTATTGACTTTCAAAGCACGGCTCATAGCCATGAGCTACACACGAAAGAGAAGACATTCTTGCAATGATATTTGCTCTTCAGTGACCATGCTTAATCCCATAGGAATACTGCTAATTGTAATTAAACATCTTGACTACAACATCATCAAGATGGAAGCCAAGATTGCATTCCTCTATGAATACCTCTCTAAGCGTATTCTTATGAAGTAGCCCTAGGGCTTCATAGTTGAGGAAAGTAAGGTATGCAAGCTGAATAGCTCCATTTATGGACTCAAATAAGCTTCTTGTAGTTGTAACATTAGACTGATGAAATTATAAATGTTATGATTTTAGATAGAATCTCGATGAACCATATGAAGCTTAGTGGGAGTGCCATTGTGCTCATCGTGCTAAACGTAGATGATATCCTAATCATTTGGAATGATATAAGCATGATAATAAGTGTTTTATAATCTAGCTATTCCATATCCTGATATATGATCTTAAGGATACCTCTTAGATCTTAGTTATGAAGATGTTCATAAGCAAAGAGAAGGGGATATTGGGACCGTCACACTAGTGATACACATTGGACATTTCCATTTTCTGGAAAATTCCAATAAAGTCTTCTTTTCCTTAAGATATGGTACTGACCTATCTAAAGGGATATCATATAAAAGAGTTGAGGATGTGAATACCAAAGCTACATGCTATAGTGCATCAGCTTTGGGATGCTCAGTGTATACTAGATGTGTACAAAAGTCAGATGCTATCATACAATGGGAGTAGTGAGTTGTTACCAATCCTACTATGAAGATAAAACACTTTGATTGCAGTAATAACAATATCTTCAAAGATGACAAGACTTTAGATATAGTGATCTCTAATTCGTAACTTCTAGAAATTAAGACTTTATAGATGGAGATCTAAAAGGTCTTAACTGTAGATACCTCAGAATATAGAGATCTCCACAAATAAGGATATTCAGATAAGGATGATGGAAATACTGGTTATAATAATTATTGAGATGTAGTGTCTATTACACTATGACAAACTATATTGAGTATTGGTTGCATAAGATGCAAAATTCACATTGGATGCGAGCACTGGTACTTGGAGATACACAAGTACCGTAAAAGGACTTGGCGTAGTCTCTCAGTAACAGAGTGGCTGATTAGCATACCTAGTTATTTTCTAAATAGCATATGATTGTCACATGAGTGTGGGCTTAAAATATTAACCCATTAAGGGATCTTTGGGCTAGTAGGAGATTGTTGGACATGCGAGCCCACGACGAGCCATTCTGAAATTAATGTTATTGCAAATATCATTCCCTGATCTGAAATGAAGAATAACTAATTTGCATAATAGGTTTGTCTGTACAATTAGGGTTATGTACCATGGTCATCTTAATAATCATACAGATGTTGATTTAGTAATTGAATCATACAGGCCAATGCTTGGATGAATATCTAAGGAGTTAGATTGAGGACTATTCAAGCACCGGCAGATTATTGTTAAGAGATGATCTCCAGCTTGAGTAGGAGATGGCAATCCTTTCTCATTAAGTTGATATCTGACTAACCTCTTGATGCATGTCCTCTACATGGGAATAGAGATTCGAAGGTGTCACATTAGTTAGGTCAAAGATTTGACTTAACGAAAACGAGATGACCAAAGTACTTTATCGTATACTGTCATGATATAGGCAAAAATCCTCTGACTGAAGATAAATGTGTTACTATAAGTATAAATATGCACATTTGGCGGACCAATAGGTTGATGACCTAACTAAGGTCTATATACCGGCGAGCTGGTGTGCATATGAGGGCATATGAGTAATACGATCTCTCAAAGGTATCATATTGGTTCACATGTAAACCGGATGACATGAGCACACTCATGAGGTATTGGGACCGATCAAATTCCATGCATGGTCATCGTGATTTGGAAGCATGACAAGATTTTGAAGGTATGATATGTGCTTTTGGAAAGAATATGATCAATACCAACTCCCAAGTGACTAAGAATGAGAAACTTGATGATGAAACCCTAAAGATGACGCTGTAAAATTGATCTATATATTCGGGTTTATCATAGGTCTTCCACTATGTAGTATGTTATATGTATTAGGAATACCTGAGGGTTATGTGATCATAAACGATTATATAACCAAGATACTTCTATTCCGAGGGAGTGATGAAGCAGGTCTTGATTTTAGTAACTCCTCCCAGTAGAGAAGTAATCTGATCTTGGGTCCAGGTGTTGGACATTGATCTAAATGAGATTCAGATGCAATGAGAAGATTAGATTTACGGCCTTGATTTAATCAAGCATCAATGAGAGGCTCGTGAGATCTAAATTTGAGATGTGATCCAAATATCCAAATCATTGTACGTGGAACATACAATTGCCCTGTCCTTATCTCCAAGTATCTGCAGAGAAAACGCATTATTCTTGAAAGACTTCAAGAATAATTCCATTTTTGAATTACATCTAAGCATTAAAAATGGATAATTAAATATGATTTATTTATCATGAATAATGAGAATTTGATTCATATTATTTGAATGCATGAGAATGATAATCCAATGTAATTAAATGTGATTTCATTATTAAGAATATGAATAATGTTGATAGCACTATCTGGTTATTCATATATATTATAAATGAGATTTATAATATATTAAAGAGAGACTATTGTGATTTATATTTGTAAATTAATTATTGATGTGCATTGGATGCACATTGGATGATTAAATGAAAATATAATTTACATTTTGTTTTGGGATGTGAATGAGATACATATTTTTCCAGTGGCATGATTACAATATTTACAAGATATTTATGATTTTTTTTGAATTTATTTACAACAAATGTTGTTGTAAATCTTGGAGATGTCATGAGATAATGAGATCTCATGAGATAATGAGATCTCATGAGATTTTGATGAGATAGATCTATTCCACCTCAAGAGGATGGAAAACCACCAACAATGTCCATTAGGAGTAGGGTTACCGTCGCCCCCTTTTTAGGGATATAGTCAATCTTCTCATTATCTCCAAGATTGATGAACTTATATTGATTTTATCGATATCTATATAAGAATTTAAATTAGATTAATTATTGTTGTGTTCTTACAAAAACATCTTGGCCATTGAGAGAAGCACTAATCTATCTCATCCATTGATTTTGTGTTGTCCATGAATTGAGATCCACGGACTCCTAAAACCCTATATAAGAAGAGTCATCCTTGCTCTTTGAGTAATGATTACGATAAATCTCTCTCTCATTCTCATGCCAAGCCTTCCCCTTCTCCTTGAGTGGTCATTCAATGCTCTCATAGAGAGAAGGTCGTCCCTGTTGTCGCATCACCGTTGTGATGTCTCTTCGACAACTCTTTGATCTCCATCTTCTTTGGTGTGTCTTGCTCGTGAATAAGGCATTCGATCTCATGAGACAAGATTAGAAGATCCATTGCTTAGATCATTGACTTGGATTGCGAGAAGCACACTACTCATCTCTGTGGCCGCAAGCGTGTCCTCTGACGGATCAGACTTGAGATAGGAAGTCTCTTCTCTTAGATGCTCGATCACAACCACTCTACAAGAGGTATTCCTATATCTATCATGTGGTTAGATGAAACGACCTAATAAATGTTCTTGGCTCATGTGGTTTCATCATTTTTTTAAAATTCCACTACACCGAGCAACTAGTGCGACTAGTCGCTATCGATATACGATGCGATCCTCACACTTCCATGATGCACTTTAAAGGATTCCTCCATATCCTTGAAACATAAGGAATGGGAATTGCCAATGAGTCTCAGTGAATGAAACCCTTTTCATATTAGTGTGAACACATTGATTGTACCTCTACGGTCCCAACCAGAGCTAATTGATAAATTATCATTGGGTAACAATCAAATGTAGAGATATAAAGGACGAAGAAACTCATTATAGAAAAGGCTTTGGTTGGTTTTTCTAATGAAGATTGAGTGCTAAAAAATAAAGGCAGATTGTGTGTGCTTGTAGATCGGGACTTGCGAGAATTGATTATGCAAGAGGCTCTTAGTTCATAACTTTCCATCCCCCTGGGAGTATTAACATGTATCAAGACATGCATAGAAACTTCTGGTGGAGGCGAATGAAGTGAGATATTGCTCATTTTGTCAGGTGATGTCTACCTTTCCAACATGTCAAGGCAGAGCACTAAAGCCTCCAAGATTTTTGGAGTCCCCAACCATTTCCGAGTGAAATGGGAGGGTATATCAATGGATTTTCCTTATTGGTTTTCTTGGTACATTGGGAGGACATTAATCAATTTGGGTGTTCATCGATAAACTTATTAAGTCTGCTCACTTCATACCTATTTGGTGAATCTTTTTATTGAGAAGGTGGTTAGATTACATGGGGTTCCGATATAGGCCATTCATGGTTTTACTTTCCTACCACTGGAAGGATAGCCTGAAGGTGTTAACTACACAACTATGCTTAAATATGACGTACCATCCTCAGACAGATGGTCAATTTTGGGTGCACTATTAAGACCCTCAAGGACATGTTGCGAGCTTATATATTAAAAAAGGAAAGGATCTTAGAAGGATCATCTTCTAGTGACATAGTTCACATATAACAATAGTTATCATACAAGTATTGGATGGGTGCATTCAAGGGTTGTATGGCCGATGATGCCTAAACCCTTTGAGTTGGTAGGAAGCTAGGGTCAACCAGATACAAAAGTTGGATGAAACTACAAGGATAATATAAGAAATTAAGATTGCACGAGATAAATACGACATCGAGGACACAGAAGAGCAATAGCAATAGACACCACAGAGATTTAAATTTAAGGAAGGTTATTTCATATTTATTAAGATGTCACCCATGAAGGGAGTTCGACGATTCGGGGCTCATGGAAGCTTGATCCATGATTTATTAGGCCTTTTTAGATTCTGGAACAACTAGGACAAGCTGCTTGTTGGTTAGCCCTCCCTCCATACTAAGCAAGTGTGGATAATGTATTTTATGTTCAACCCTTCAAAAATATGTGCATGACATCTGAATCTATGATATTCTACAAGTAGATTTTGATCTCTCTTACCAAGATAAGTTGATCCGTATTCTTCATCAATCGATCAAGAAGCTGAGGCAGAAGGATGTGCCACTAGTGAAGGTATTGTGGCATCGACAAACCTCCGAAGAAGCCACATGGGAGTCGAAGGTAGAGATGCAGAAGAAGAATCTGCATTTATTGCGAAAGTAAGTTAAGCTTAGACAATTTTTGATCAGCAACGTAGTGATGAATCCACGTTTCATCATCTTTATTCTATCATTTTGGCCTTAAAAAACCCTAGTAAATGCGTGTAAATAAGCGTAATATAGGCATTTTAGCATTCATGTATATGTATGTAAATATTGTATAAAATGCGGTTTTAAAGCCAAAATAATAGAATAAAGAAAAGAAAAGAAAAAGAATAAAATATTGTAAATATTTTATGACCCGAAACCCCGAGACCTAGGCATCTTGATGAATAGGTCGACAAGGAATAAAGTAGGGGGAGATAAGGGCCAAAATACCATTAAAATTCCTTTTATTTTATTCATTCTTTATTCATTTTGGGACCTATTTTTGGGTCCCACTTTTTGTGCATCAAATAAAGAAACTTTGTACATGAAAGTTGTAAGATAATTAAATAAAGAAAATACAAAATTGATTTCACAGAAAAAATGTTATACAGATAAAATTTATGGTCTGAATAAAAATCCAGAAGCCCAACTTCCCAGACCCGTATCTCACAAACAGAAACTCCAAATGTAGCATACTCACCTTTAATTGTATATAGAAGAAAATAAGGTAATTAATGATGGTGGTTTCGCATTTGGCGGAGCTACGGTTTGAAAGTTAACTTTTGGACCCTCATTGTACCTTGTACATATTAAAATATTCAATTTATTAATTATTTATTATTCATTCATTTTTATATTTTAATAATGTTGTAAATAATACTTATAATAATTATGTACATTAAAATAAGAATAAAAACCTAAACAAAAAACAAAAATAAAATACTTAAAAATAAAATACATAGATACATTACCTGTACATATACCTATACAAAACATATTGGTATTTTATTAAATATACAAAACATATCAGAAAAAAAATAAAAAATATAAGTAAGTGTATAAAAAATATTTTATAATTTTTATAAAACCATAAATAAAAATAATAATATTAAAAATACCTAAATAAAAAATAGAATACTTAAATACATAGAAATAGATACCTATAGGGGTATAAATGCAAACTTGTAAAAATATACCTCATAAAAAAATAATTAAAATCATAATAAAATAATTTATAAAATTACAAATATTTTTTATTTAATAACCTAAATCTAATAAAATCGTTTATTATTGTTAATAGATTTTACAAATTTTTTTTGCCAAGAATTTTCTGGTTGGTCCACGTGGACCAACCAGAGGAGTTCTGTGGTTGACCTCGGTCAACTCTCTGACCGAGGTCTGCAGCTTGTCAGAGCTGCATTTTTGGCTCATTCGCCCAATTTTCTAGGCCGCTCCTTACACTATCTCGAGAAACTCTCTTCTACGATTTTGTTCCTCGATCTTCTACCATACACGCCCAAGGATTTTTTTCGGGCGTCGCATCGCTGTGGTGCCCGTTTCGTCCTCGTCTTTCACGCCCATCCACCACATCTTCAAAAACCACCCACTTCTTCCTCTTCGAGTTTGAACCCTTTTGACCAAGTTCTCCTCCACCTATCGAGTGTCGTGGATTGAGGAGGGTGACAGCCTCCTCCCCACGCCTTTTTGCAGCGGATTTGAGCGAAGTTGGGGGAGGTTCCATTCATCTCCGACGGCCGCGCCGCCGTGAGGTTCGGTTCTCGTGGCTCCGGCCACTGAGGCCTTTGTGCTTAATTTTTCTTTGCTTTTCTTCACTTCTAGTCGCTTTAGCCTTCCAGTCCACCATCCATTCTTGTTTAATCACTTCGTTAGCTCACCTAATCACCACCTCGCCGGAGCTTGCTCCGGCGAGCGTCCACCCACTCTGTGCCTTGTCCTTAGACACCTGAGCTAGCCCTGGAACACCTTCTGTCGTCCTTTCTTTTTTTGCAGGTGTCCAGGAGCAAGAGACCCCACCTGAGGGTCGAGTTTTGGAGCACGCCGGACTTCCTGGAGTTCGTTCACGTCTTCATCGTCTCGGTGGCCCTCCGGTGGATCACCTCCCATTTTGAGGTCACCGTTCCATCAGGGAACCTCCCAGGAGCTTGTCCGGGCTGCTAGAAGGGAAAAGAGGCGTCGGAGATCGGAGATCTAGCCAATCCAAACTCGCTCCCAGCGAGTTCTTCAGCCGTTCTTCCTCGTCGCTCCATCGCCGTCCGATTGGGTGGAGTTCTTCCAGCGCTACAGCATCCGTAGGATCTCCTCCGACTGCAGCCGTCCATCGCGCAAGGAGATCTAATCCGAGCCGCTGGATTGCAAAGGGGTACGGGGCACGGATTGCCGACGCGTGGCGTAAGTCATATATCCTTGGCCGTGCGATCCGCCCCCTTTACTGGGTATTTTGCAAGATCAACCCAGTGCCTTTTTGTATTTTATATTAGATCTAAAATCATTCATCTGCTGTATATTATTGTTGCAACTTTTATCAAAAACCCCTCAGGCTTTTTGGATATTGCATCCGCGCCCTTACCAAGCGCGCGTGCGACGCACGCATACATGGGAATTTTTGCGCGCACACCCTTGCGCATTTTGTTATTGGCATTTAGTACTGTAACTTTCTATTTAGTTATAATTTTTTGAGAAATTTGCGCTAAGGCCCTCGGAATTTCTGACTATTGCAAAAACACCCCTGCGTGGGTGATTTCTCTTTTTGCTTCTAGCATTTATTGCATGTGCTTATAAAATCCACAAAAATTGCATTAAACTTCATGTTGCATTGTAGATTTATGTCATATTTTTATTTTTCATAATTAATGCATTTTTATATTTATTAAAAATCAAAAACATGCTTTTTGTGCACTGTCTAGCTTAGAAAATCCATAAAAAATATAAAAACACTCCAGAAAAATCCCAAAAAAATATATTTTGTCTATTTTAGTTTGTTTTCGCTTCCAGCCAAAAATCATTAAAAAATATAAAGCCAAACTCCTAAAAATCACAAAACCATGAAAACCTTCATAAAAATTTATAAAATTCATAAAAAATCCAAAAATAGTGTTTTCTTTTCCTGAATTTTCTTTGATTTATTATCTTTAAGTGAAAATTGAAGTGGAGAATTTTTGTTACTGTTTGCTATTTTATAATCTCCATTTTTAGTTTCAGCCTTGCATTTTTGCCACTGTTTTCTTTATTTTGCTAATTAAAAATACCAAAAACATTCTAAAAATTACCCAAAAATCACAAAAACAGTAAAAAAGTATAAAAAGACCAAAAAGTCTTTTATTCCTAATTTTTGAACATTTTTATCTATATTTATAAATATCTCTTTCTCCATTTTATTACCTTGTCTTTATTTTCCAATATTGAAAAAGAATATAAAAAAATATATAATATAAAAAGAAAATATAAAATCAGTAAATTAAAAATCGAAATACAAAATTATAAAATTAAAAATTAAATAAAAAAAATATAAAATTAAAAAACCCACAAAAAATTAGCATAATAGACACTTGATCACTTTCATACACATTTTGTGCACTTGTGCCCCGTTCAACCTGTCTGCTCTCTGTGTTCGACCTCTACACATACTTGCACTATACACATCTTGTTGTAGAGTTATAATAAATTTTAACTCCGCACATTTACTTTCATTGCTTGATATGTTTGTCGTGGGTTAATTGTTGTTTTAATCCGGATTTCGTGTGGTCGATTCAGCGACTGAGTTCCCACCTTGTGTGGAACTTAAGATCACCGATTTTTGGGCTAAACAAATGGTGCCGTTGCCGGGGAGCAACAACGTTTAGTTCGGGTCTTGTTTGTGATTGTGATTTATTATCTATTTTTGCGGCTTTTATTTCTGCTATTTTATTTTCTTTATTTTTGATATATCTCTTGATCGGTCTAACCCCCTCTCTTGTTGACTTTGTGCGAGGTACCGCGGATCGAGGGAGGCGCTCCACCCTAGGCGCCTACGCATCCACGTGAAGCCGGCATCTTCCCGCTTAGCACCGAGGAGACAAGGAGAGATTTTTGAAGACCGAGCTCCACCTTTAGTTTTAGAATTTATTTCCCGCATTTATTTTTGTAATTTAAGTGAGAGAGCGACCTATATTTGTAATAATACAGGTACTCGGACATTCAGGACTCTCGGGCCTAACTTCCAGGTGTCTGTTCACCTGGGGGCTCACCGCGACTTTTTACAGTTTTCTTCGCATTTTTTATTTTGTTTTGTTTTCCGATTTTATTTCTTTTGTGTGATTGAGCCCTTGGTTTTAGGATTGCTTGCGTAGAATTAGGTCCAAACATCTTAATCAACATTGCATGTACCTATAGTCGCGTTTGGACTTAGTCAAATTTAAACAGTTGATCATCACCTTCAATCCGTCGCGCCGCGAGCTCTCCCCGCAAAGCACTTTCTCCTACCCTCAATTTGTTGAGCAGAGGAGGGGTGAGCCTAGACCGGACTCTAGGGTTGAGGATTGGCGGTCAACTTGTGGTGCTTTCCGCTAATAGCAAATTCTGAACTTAGGGCGATTTCATCGGCTTGCATTTGCATATAGATAGGTTTAAATTCTGCTAAGCATCCTTGCATGTAG
Organism: Ottelia alismoides; assembly: GCA_037367405.1. NCBI lineage: Eukaryota > Viridiplantae > Streptophyta > Magnoliopsida > Alismatales > Hydrocharitaceae > Ottelia > Ottelia alismoides. Next base: position 1,366,600 of record JAZKJV010007825.1, on the reverse strand, counting down.
AGTGCTAGAGGCAAGGTGAGCATTTACGCTTTAGCATCCATCATCGTTTTGGTCACTTGCATTGCTTTTCCGCCTCTCTACCTCTGATTTTGCCAACCTAGGATCTTAAAGGAATTGAATCCCCGATAGGATCGTGCATTTTTTATTAAAAATCCAAAAAAAAAAGTGATAATCAATAAAATTGGGACTGCTAATATTACTTGATCCTAAAACCGATCAAAAAGAAAACATCTTGTATTGGGGCGAGTAATCCCCTCATTGTCTTCGTTTTATTTGCTCGCGCACACCTTAAGGATTAGTGCCCAAATCCCATCAAGCCCCCTAAGTGTGTGTAAAATTCTTTGACTTCTCACCTAACTCTAAAACAGACAAGATAAAAAGACCGCATCTGTGGTCTCTACCGAGTTGAGTAGGTGAATTGAGGGTTTGTATTATTTTCATTTTTGTCTGTGATTGTTTTGTGTGCGTCCTAGATCGCCGCTGCGCACTTGCGCCTTTCTTCTCCACTCTCTTGACTTGACCGTCGTGCTCTCCCGATCATTTTCCTTTTGTTTTCGAGATGGCCGACTGGAGCGTATTTTATCCGGATTTTGCGGATTATTCGTTCACTCCAGCTGGTCCACCTCCTTTTTTCCAGGAGGACTTTGCTCCTGACTTTTGTACATATCCGCCTCAGCCACAGTATCAGACCTCGGATTTCTACCCACACCCACCTCCACCTCTACCTGTATATTATCCTCCTCCACCTTCACATCCACCCGAGACTGAGCTGCTGGAGTCACCTTTCATGGAGTCCACCCTTGAGCACTTGACCTAGATGATGGATCATATGAGACAGAGGATTGACACCCTCACTAGTACCAATAAGAGCGACCATGATGTTCCACCATTTGATGATATGGGTTCATTCGAGGATTTCCATGAGAGCTTGCAATCACCAAAATTACAAAAAAATGAAAATACAAAAAGAGTTCGGGAGACACATGATCGAGACAGACTGTGAGGAGAGGTACCACTTGCCGGACCCTTTGACCACACAGCCTTTCACACCCGGTCCCACCTTTGACCCCGAGGATGCCGCTGTACAGACTGCTCTTGGCATTCCTCGTATATATGATGATTCCGACTTCCTCCCTTGTATGGAGGAAGTCCAAAAATTCAAAAAAATGTTATCTGAACCCGAAGTGGTGGCCACTATTCATGAGATCATCCGTGTCCCACTTCAGCAGGCCATGACCCATATGTCTGCTCCTCTTCCCAAAAAGAGAAAGCGGAGGAGCAGATCTGAGCGTCACATCTTGACCATGGCCACTGCCCACGCCATCACACATCGTCCCATTCCCAAGAAGAAGAACACAGCTACACCTTTCATCACTTGCACCATCTCTGACTATACTTGTGATCGCACTCTCCTAGACGGCGGTGCCTCGATTAGCATCATACCCTTCTCGTTGGTACAGTCTCTTCCCTTAGGGCCTCTCAAGAAGACCAGGATGATCGTTCAGTTTGCTGATGGATCCATCAAGAGGCCGAAGGGTATCCTTGAAAACACTGTCATCTCGATTCAGGGCACGAGCTACACCGTTGATTTTATCGTATTACCCATGGAGACCTCCACAGGGGAGCAGTCTCCAATCATCCTGGGACGACCATTCCTTGCCTCTGTGAGGGTCGTTATTGACTACGGATCAGGAGAGATTCGCTTCCGTCCTGCTGACGAGGGCGAAGCAGTGATCACCGCACCCACTGCTGACCAGAGACCTGCATCTGATGAGACTTCACCTATCTTGGCTGACCCCGAGGACTATGATCTATATGAGGATATCAGAGAGACCTTCTTTATGACCGATGAGACCCGAGAATTCCTCTCCAAGGAGGAAAGCTCGGAAAGCATAGACCTTGGTGTTTCCGCTTCCTGTGATTGGCGCTGTGTTGATGACATCCGCGGGATCTACATGATCGATACCATTGAGCGGAGGGCAGACTTAGAGACTATACAGGATGACCATGTTTTGACTACTTCCACTGGTGGGTCTGTTCCTGTTCACATAGATACTGATGAGACTAAGGCCGAATTTGATTTAGTTGCTTTTCTTCAGGGATTCAGTCCTTTTGATGAGAAAGATGATCCAGTCGAAATTATAGAGGACGACCAGAGCTCGACTACTTCCACCGATGAGTTCGTGCCTTTTGGTTTTGACCTGGACGACACCTCGCAGGATGACTCCGAGTACACTACTTCCGATGATGATGAGTTCGTCCCATTCCACTTTGATATCAGCGAGACTCCCAAGGCCGGACCTAGCCGTACTTCTTTCACTACCCCGTCTGTGCCATCACATCCTAGGGCCCCTGAGGACCTTCACCCCGTCGACCCTGATCGGCTTCCGTCCACTGTGGACCCCGATGTCGACCTGCACCACACTAGATCTATTCCTCCGCGGTCCCGCAAGAAGGTTCGCTTTCTACCTTCTTGATCATGTGTACATTCATCTCTGTTGTATATTCTCTTAGGTGTACTTCGGTTCTCTCTACCGTATTGCTCGTCTACCCATTCCTCGAGTCTGCCTTACTTAGGACGTACCTTGTCCTAAGTATAGGAGGGGTGGACGAGCCGAGTGCTCTTTTGTCGTTCAGTGTCATCACTCCTGTTGTTGCCTATACTTAGGGCTTCTTCTACCCTAAGTATAGGGGGAGTGGTGTGTACATCCCCATGATCTATTCCATCTTCCTATTTATTTTCTTCTTTTCTTCTTTTCTTCTTTTCCTCTTCTATCTTCTTCATCTACCAAAAAGGTGCCGCCCCTTGTAGACAGTCTTCTATACTTAGGACGTACTTTGTCCTAAGTATAGGGGGATGTGCACCCCGAGTTTTTCTATTCCTCTCGATCCTCTCCATTGTCTCCTCTTCTTGTCTATACTTAGGGATATTTTACCCTAAGTATAGGGGGAGACAATCTGAGTACGATCTGTTCATTCCCACCCTTGACCCTCTTTGCTTTGTGTACAGTCTGCTATACTTAGGATTATTTGATCCTAAGTATAGGGGGGACGGTCAACTTCTCATTCGTTTGTTCATCCATTCCTTTAATTATTTATTCTTTAGACTTATCTATACTCAGTACGAGTTATGTCTTCTCTTTTCTCTCTGATCTATGAGGACATAGCTCAAGCTAAGTATAGGGGGGTCGTATATACTACGTATATACTTTAGCCATAACTCGTACTTTCGTATTTTCTTAATAAATATGGCTAATAATTCTTTAAAAATTCTTTAAAATTCATTAAAAATCCTTAATAAAAAGATGTGGTTATTCCTCAAATTCTTTTTATTTACTGATTAATAAATCAGGTGAAAATGTTTTTTGCAAAATGTTTGAAAAAAATAGTTTGAAAAACTTTGTGAACATTTATTGAAAACTATTTTGAAAATATTTTGTTACATGTTTTCAACCTTTGTAAAAATGTGTGTTTTGTAAAACTTCTTTTCTTTGTGTGAAATAAAATATTTGAAAAATGATTTGCAAATGGTTTGAAAAATGGTTGCAAAAATGATTTAAAAAACCTATATATACTGTTTTGAAAGCCTTTGCAAAATGATTTTCAAATGTGTGTACATGTTTGCAAAAATGTTTGTAAAAATTATTTTGGACTATAGTTTTCAAAAATTGTGTGAAAAGCTTGTGTCAAATAAGTTTGAGGAATATACACATCACACCAGAATCCACTGTATCTATATATGTATAAAATTGACCACTTATCCCTGTAAATTCTTAAAATCCACTTCTTGTAAATATAAGAAGCACTCCTGTGTACATATTTTCACCTAGTTTTCAGCCAAAATCTTTTACTTTTCAAAAAGCCCAAAAACATTTGCAAAATTAAAATCCAAAAACATTTGAAAAATCTTTTTGAAAAAGACAAAAAATGCATTTGCATCATCATCATCTTATTTTCAAAAATCCATAAAAAGTTCAAAATTCTTGAAAATTGCATCACAAAAATATTTTCTGCATCACATTGCATAGCATGAGCATTTTTCGGATTGAGTTTGATAGTTGAACAAGTCTAAGTAAAATCCGGAGATTGGAGCTTGATTGGACCTTAAAATCTACCTAATAACATGAACCTTATAAGAACTGGGTTTGAGGTACTTCAGGTCTAGTTGACTTAATTCTTTGAGGATCTCGGGACTTAGTTCAATGGATTCTTGACTGCCTAAGTAGAGTATTTCGGAGCACACGCACGATTCTTGTTGATAATGACCTAACTTGGACACCTGCACCTTTCACATGGCTCAACTCAGTTGGAGTGGTGAGGGGATTGGATTTGCCGGTATGAGACGCACACAAGTGGAAACATTTGTCCTCCTCTAGGGAGGGAAGTGCACCCCAACCCGTCCAGTGATTAGGAAGTCTAAAGACAGGAGGCTGTGGGTTGCGATAAAGCTTCAAAAGAGGGATAGTCTACTAGCTCAAGAGGAAAAACTCCTTATGCAAATGCTGTTGTGAATAGTATTTCAAAAAAAAAAAAGAGAAGTTCAGGCATGTACAAAAAGAAAAAGCCTGCAAAGTATATGTCGTATAGAAAATAAGCAAGCTTGAGTTCCAAAGTCATATCATGTGAGCCTGCAGCAGGATGACTTGACTACACTGGTCTTGCATCCAAGGATAGGTAGCTACACTGGCTACCGTCCATTCTTCTCTTCACCCCCTCCTCTTGAGCCGGTTGCCACTTGAACTTAGAAGGGAATACCCCCCTCCTCGAGGATGGAGTTATTGGATTGGGGAATCATTGGGTTGTCGTACTGGAGAAGTCAGTTTCTTTGCCATTCTAGTTGGGGAGAGCCACCATCACTTACACTGTACAAGTCAGATTCATAGTCGTAAGAGTTTGCGTATGAGTTGGGATATTTCTGACCTGGCTATTGAGGAGACTTGGACAGAGTTTTGGGATTCTCGAAGACTGTTGGATTTCAAATTCGGTTCTCAATAAGGTTCCGCCCGCACTAAAATTCCAAAGGTCCGACTTAAGCTCCAAACTTTGATTTTGTGAAGACAAGTTTGATAATTAAATTTAGTCCATCTTTCTTCTTTTTCTTTTCTTTATTTTTCTTTTTCTGCACTTATTACATAAGTGTTTGCTAGGGACTAGCAAAGGCAAGTATAGGGGGATGATGAATCCACGTTTCATCATCTTTATTCTATCATTTTGGCCTTAAAAACCCTAGTAAATGCGTGTAAATAAGCGTAATATAGGCATTTTAGCATTCATGTATATGTATGTAAATATTGTATAAAATGCGGTTTTTAAAGCCAAAATAATAGAATAAAGAAAAGAAAGAAAAAGAATAAAATATTGTTAATATTTTATGACCCGAAACCCCGAGACCTAGGCATCTTGATGAATAGGTCGACAAGGAATAAAGTAGGGGGAGATAAGGGCCAAAAATACCAATAAAATTCCTTTTATTTTATTCATTCTTTATTCATTTTGGGACCTATTTTTGGGTCCACTTTTTGTGCATCAAATAAAGAAACTTTGTACATGAAAGTTGTAGATAATTAAATAAAGAAAAATACAAAATTGATTTCACAGAAAAATGTTATACAGATAAAATTTATGGTCTGAATAAAAATCCAGAAGCCCAACTTCCCAGACCCGTATCTCACAAACAGAAACTCCAAATGTAGCATACTCACCTTTAATTGTATATAGAAGAAAATAAGGTAATTAATGACGGTGGTTTCGCATTTGGCGGAGCTACGGTTTGAAAGTTGACTTTTGGACCCTCATTGTACCTTGTACATATTAAAATATTCAATTTATTAATTATTTATTATTCATTCATTTTTATATTTTAATAATGTTGTAAATAATACTTATAATAATTATGTACATTAAAATAAGAATAAAAACCTAAACAAAAACAAAAATAAAATACTTAAAAATAAAATACATAGATACATTACCTGTACATATACCTATACAAAACATATTGGTATTTTATTAAATATAAAAAACATATCAGAAAAAAAATAAAAATATAAGTAAGTGTATAAAAGTATTTTATAATTTTATAAAACCATAAATAAAAATAATAATATTAAAAATACCTAAATAAAAATAGAATACTTAAATACATAGAAAAAGATACCTATAGGGGTATAAATGCAAACTTGTAAAAATATACCTCATAAAAATAATTAAAAATCATAATAAAATAATTTATAAAATTACAAATATTTTTTATTTAATAACCTAAATCTAATAAAATCATTTATTATTGTTAATAGATTTTACAATTTTTTTTTGCCAAGAATTTTCTGGTTGGTCCACGTGGACCAACCAGAGGAGTTCTGTGGTTGACCTCGGTCAACTCTCTGACCGAGGTTTGCAGCTTGTCAGAGCTGCATTTTTGGCTCATTTCGCCCAATTTTCTAGGCCGCTCCTTACACTATCTCGAGAAACTCTCTTCTATGATTTTGTTCCTCGATCTTCTACCATACACGCCCAAGGATTTTTTCGGGCGTCGCATCGCTGTGGTGCCCGTTTCGTCCTCGTCTTTCACGCCCATCCACCACATCTTCAAAAACCACCCACTTCTTCCTCTTCGAGTTTGAACCCTTTTGACCAATTTCTCCTCCACCTATCGAGTGCCGTGGATTGAGGAGGGTGACAGCCTCCTCCCCACGCCTTTTTGCAGCGGATTTGAGCGAAGTTGGGGGCGGTTCCATTCATCTCCGGCGGCCGCGCCGCCGTGAGGTCCGGTTCTCGTGGCTCCGGCCACTGAGGCCTTTGTGCTTAATTTTTCTTTGCTTTTCTTCACTTCTAGTCGCTTTAGCCTTCCAGTCCACCATCCATTCTTGTTTAATCACTTCGTTAGCTCACCTAATCACCACCTCGCCGGAGCTTGCTCCGGCGAGCGTCCACCCACTCTGTGCCTTGTCCTTAGACACCTGAGCTAGCCCTGGAACACCTTCTGTCGTCCTTTCTTTTTTTGCAGGTGTCCAGGAGCAAGAGACCCCACCTGAGGGTCGAGTTTTGGAGCACGCCGGACTTCCTGGAGTTTGTTCACGTCTTCATCGTCTCGGTGGCCCTCCGGTGGATCACCTCCCATTTTTAGGCCACCGTTCCATCAGGGAACCTCCCAGGAGCTTGTCCGGGCTGCTAGAAGGGAAAAGAGGCGTCGGAGATCGGAGATCTAGCCAATCCAAACTCGCTCCCAGCGAGTTCTTCAGCCGTTCTTCCTCGTCGCTCCATCGCCGTCCGATTGGGTGGAGTTCTTCCAGCGCTACAGCATCCGTAGGATCTCCTCCGACTGCAGCCGTCCATCGCGCAAGGAGATCTAATCCGAGCCGCTGGATCGCGAAGGGGTACGGGGGCACGGATTGCCGACGCGTGGCGTAAGTCATATATCCTTGGCCTTGCGATCCGCCCCCTTTACTAGGGATTTTGCAAGATCAACCCAGTGCCTTTTTGTATTTTATATTAGATCTAAAATCATTCATCTGCTGTATATTATTGTTGCAACTTTTATCAAAAACCCCTCAGGCTTTTTGGATAATGCATCCGCGCCCTTACCAAGCGCGTGTGCGACGCACGCATACATGGGAATTTTTGCGCGCGCACCCTTGCGCATTTTGTTATTGTCATTTAGTATTGCAACTTTCTATTTAGTTATAATTTTTTGAGAAATTTGCGCTAAGGCCCTCGGAATTTCTGACTATTGCAAAAACACCCCTGCGTGGGTGATTTCTCTTTTTGCTTCTAGCATTTATTGCATGTGCTTATAAAATCCAAAAAAATCCACAAAAATTGCATTAAACTTCCTGTTGCATTGTAGATTTATGTCATATTTTTATTTTTCATAATTATTGCATTTTCATATTTATTAAAAATCAAAAACATGCTTTTTGTGCACTGTCTAGCTTAGAAAATCCATAAAAAATATAAAAACACTCCAGAAAAATCCCCAAAAAATATATTTGTCTATTTTAGTTTGTTTTAGCTTCCAGCCAAAAATCATTAAAAAATATAAAACCAAACTCCTAAAAATCACAAAACCATGAAAACCTTCATAAAAATTTATAAAATTCATAAAAAATCCAAAAATAGTGTTTTCTTTTCCTAAATTTTCTTTGATTTGTTATCTTTAAGTGAAAATTGAAGTGGAGAATTTTTGTTACTGTTTGCTATTTTATATCTCCATTTTTAGTTTCAGCCTTGCATTTTTGCCATTGTTTTCTTTATTTTGCTAATTAAAAATACCAAAAACATTCTAAAAATTACCCAAAAATCACAAAAATAGTAAAAAAGTATAAAAAGACCAAAAAGGCTTTTATTCCTAATTTTTGAACATTTTTATCTATATTTATAAATATCTCTTTCTCCATTTTATTACCTTGTCTTTATTTTCCAATATTGAAAAAGAATATAAAAAATATATAATATAAAAAGAAAATATAAAATCAGTAAATTAAAAATCAAAATACAAAATTATAAAATTAAAAATTAAATAAAAAAAATATAAAATTAAAAACCCACAAAAAATTAGCATAATAGACACTTGATCACTTTCATACACATTTTGTGCACTTGTGCCCCGTTCAACCTGTCTGCTCCCTGTGTTCGACCTCTACACATACTTGCACTATACACATCTTGTTGTAGAGTTATAATAAATTTTAACTCCGCACATTTACTTTCATTGCTTGATATGTTTGTCGTGGGTTAATTGTTGTTTTAATCCGGATTTAGTGTGGTCGATTCAACGACTGAATTCCCGCCTTGTGTGGAACTTAAGATCACCGATTTTTGGGCTAAACACGTAGTTTATGAATTTTTTCTTTGATAGATATAATCTTTTTCTCCGCTCATGTTTTGAGAAGTAGAAATAATTGTACTACATTTCTATGCGCCCTGATGGATATAGAATCTTTTGTTCATCCTATGTTTTGGGGTCTTATAAAATTGTGCCAGCAGACCGTCCTCATCTGAAGCTTTATTTCCACCCCACAACTTCCATCTTTAGACATCTGTACTACTAGACAATGATGAGAATGCACCACTACAATGAACTACCCTTTGCAACCCCATGCAAGTCGAGCTAAGTGTGAAGTGCATGAGTTCAAAATTGGTCCATTGTTGAAGAGCTAAACTGATGACACCAAGTGTCCTAATTAGGCAAGTTTAAATTGAATTCCGAACACGGTCTTATGGAATTCAAAGATTACAATCAAAGACCTAAAAAGTCTAAATTCCAGCTCCAAACTAGGCTCCTTAGAATTTAGGGCAAAGGCCATGATCAAGCTCCACCTTTAGACTATTTCCAATCTTTAGTTCCACAACTCAAACTTATCATAAAAAATATGAATGCAAATGCAATAATGATTTTGTGAGGTAAATTTTCTGATTTTTTCTCATTTTTATGTATTTTAAGGATTTTGCTATTTTTATGGATTTTAGGACTTTGTTTTTTTATGAATTTTGTATATTTTTTCAATTTTTGTAAACAATCGTATTTTACGAAAGTGAAAAGATAAGTTACCAATATTTGATTTTGGATTAAATAACTAATGAATTTTACACATTTTAAATACAAAGATTTTAGATTTACAATCATGCTTTTTCATCGTGTCAACTGATGGTGTCAACCTTTTTAAGGTTGTTATCTGAATTTATACATCCTCTTAGTCTTATGTCTCAGAGACGAGACTTGTTTTAAGGTTGTTATTATGTAAAATCCAAAAATTTGTTTTTTCACTTTCTTTCAAAATCCTGCTAGTGGTATACCCAAAAGATGCATCCTCCCAAGATGCTTCCAATGAGCTAACGGACGCGAAATTATGACACTGTAGCTCAAGATATTCATATTTTAGTGCTATGGCATTTTCATAAAATATTGAGTTGTGCTTCATTACGGGGTTGAAGGGTTTAACACCTATTTGAACCTTTCTTATACTATAATAACAACCATTTAAACTCTATCTCATAGTTTTCCTTCCACAACCACAGTGAGAGATGGAGAGACCATTGTTGAGGTCGTCGACGGTGCAACGGTCACTGAGGAAGACCTATTGGAAAGGGAATGACATAGTAAGGGACTCTCACTGAGGAAGAGCTGTTGAGTTGTCCATTTTTCTCCATTTTAAGGTATGAAAATCTCACGATTTTTCCTTTTTATTTCTTGAATCCATGACCATGATGTGGATTCTCATGTTGGTTGGTCTTCTTCACAAGATTCAATGGTCATTTCGGTCGTAATCATGAAGGGTATTCATTGATCGTTCTAGCCTCGTACATGATTTTATATCGAATAAGGTAATGATTCCTTTCAGGTACATTGGATTTTTCATATATTCTTTCTCTTGATACTGATTGAGGATGATTTTGATAAATATTGGAGTTTTCCCCAACTCCATCTTGATGAACAGCCATCCATCTTGATATCGATTTATGGATCTGTACATTAATGTCTCATGTTTTGGTTTTTTTCTTCATTGTTACTTATGTGACTTTGTTTTTCCATTCACAAACTATGGTGGATTACTAGACAATGGAATATTTATGTCTATGTTTTATCATTTTTTGCTTGGTGGATGTGATGCTTACCATTATTGTTCTAACTGAATATCTGCATGTGAATCAATTTTTCCTAAATATCACGATGAGTATGCTATCTTTTTTAATGATTCCAATGGGATGATCACGATTAAATGTCGTTAGCATTGTTGTCTTTTTGGTGGGTTTTTTGGTTTGTAATGAAAATTTGGGTATATGTGACATTTGGGTATATTGGTTTCCTACATTCAATTAGGAAACCAATGATGACTAATTGGTGATTATACTATAAATCACGTGTCGGCAAACTTGAAAAGGGTATATCCAACATGACATATCTATTAAGAGCAATGCTATTCTTGCATCCGCATTACATGCTTCCTTATTTTTTGTTGGAAGTTATGCAGTATGTGAGTCCTTTTTATAAATCTTTTTTGAAATAATGTGTTAGTTTTAGAGTTGAAGATCTCTAGTTTAGTAATAAGCTTTTGATGCATTAAATAATTGCTAGGTCACTTGTTATATGATTTTTTTATAGATAATCTCTACAAAACTAAACCAATTTCGCTGGATATCGTTAGTATTGGTTGTCATGTTATAACGTTGTACTTGGAGGATTTTGAATCATATTCGCATATGCTGATCATCCATCAAAATAAATATATTACTTTCATGACGAGTAGAAACAAAGGGTTAGGTAAGGAGTAACTCCAATTTCTTACGAATGAGAGATTAATTTGATAATTTTAGATAAATGTACATATGGGAAAAGTATTACAAGGTGGTGCACAAACTTGTGGTCTGAGAGAATCGTAGTAGGGTTAGCCTCGTCCGAGGGGCATCACAAGATGGTGGTGGAAGTAGGCACCTACTTTTCCGGAAAAAATCAGATCCGTTCTTTTGGTTATATGGAGCTGTGGCTCCTAGCTTTTGTTGGACTCAGGGGAGTCGGGTTCTTGTTCCCATGTGGAGGGTGATATTCGCCAGGCATGATATATGTTCCTAATAAGACTTGGGTAAGGATTCCATAGGCAAGGATACTTGGCCAAATCTATTTCCATGGATACTTATCTTTGGTCTACTAGAGTCTCGTGTAATAAAGTAAATAATTAACTTAGAAATGATCAATATTTTGATGTGGAAATTAAGTCCATCTCAGGCTCGTTACGAAATAAAAAGTAATTCATTACCCAGGTTTGGAAATTTAAAGTGTATCGTGAAGATTATGGAGAAAACCTTAAAATGCATCACGAAAGTGTGGTGATCACATAGTATGTGATTGGGAGCGACTAGTCGCACTAGTTTCTCAAGGCAGCGGAATTTAAAAATTTCAAAGGATGAAATCGCATGATCCAAGAACACTTATTGAATCATTCATCAAGATCAAAAACAAGTATTAGGTTTACCTCTTGAAGCATTATTGTTATCATGTCTCTAAACGAAAAGACCTCATGTCTCAAGTCCGATCTGACATAGATCACACTTGTGGGCGTGATGATGAACTGTGTGCTTCCAACAATTCAACTTGATATTCCGAGCAATGAATCAACTGATTTCATCTCACAAAATCTGACGTCTCATTCATGAGCTAGGTGCATCGAAGAAGATGGAGATCCACGAGTAGACGATCCGGCAACATAACAACGACATGGCAGATATAAGGATCTCTAGGATAATAATATGGATGGACATATTATATAGAGAGAGAGTGGACGACCATGAGAGAGAGAGAGAGTTGTTGTATCTCATGTATAATAAATGGCTAGGCTACCTCTCCTTTTATACTAAATTGGTGTTCGTGGATCTCAATCAATGTGCTAAAAAATTCAATCGCTTAGTTTGTTTTGTGCTTTCAATCAATGATCATGATCTTATTGTGTTTATATAACCAACATCAAATTTGTTGAGTTTAATTTAAATTAAATATATTGAAATCAATTAATATATTTTAATTCAAATCACATCAACAAAGAAGGAATTAATTGGAAGAGACAAATCACTCATTCCATATAAGGGGTGGACAACCACCGAGTCGATGGAGCTCAACTTGGTTGTCCACCCTTCAAGATGGTTAGAGAGTCTCATTTCAATAGTGTTGAGATATTATTCTCCAACAATAATTCCACATATTCCGTAAATTTTATTGCATGATTATTTAATAAAATAATTCCAAAATTTTTTGTGATCTTTTCAATCACGGTATTGAAAGAATGTGAATCGTATTTACACATCCAAAACAAAATGTAAATTGCATTTATAATGAATTATTCAATGTGAATACAATTAACATCAACTATTAATTCATAAACATAAATTACAATTATCTCTCTCTAATATATTATAAATCACATTTATAATATTTATGAATAATATCGACAATACTATCCACACTATTCACATCCGTGATAATTAAATCACATTTAACCATTTTGGATGTCCATTCTCATTTGCCCAAATAATATGAATCAAATTCATGTTATTCATAATAGTTAAACCACATTTAGTTATACATTTTGCTCAATGCTTAGATACATTATCAACAATTATTCTTGAACTCTTTCAAGAATAATGTGTGTTCTCCGCGAATACTTGGTGATAAGGACATGGTTATTTTATGTTCCACGTTTATTGACTAAGAAATTGAGATCATATCTCAAATCTAGATATTATGAACCTCTCATAGATGCTTGATTAAATTGACGCAGTCGATCTAATCTTCTCATTGCATTTGAATCACATTCAGATCAATGTCCAACATTTGGACAAAGATCAGATCACTTTTCTACTGAGAGGAGTCACTAAAATACATACCTGTTTCATCACTCCCTCAGAATGGAAATGTCATGATTATACAATTTTTTAGCACATCACCCTCAGGTATTCTAATACCAGTATATCCTGCATAGTGGAAGACCTAGAATAAACTCAAAGATATAGATTAATTTTACACTGTCATCTTCAAGGTTATATCATTAAGTTTCTCATTCAATCATTGGGAGTTGTTATCAATGATATACTTTCGAAAAGCATATATCACATATAGGTATTGATCATATGTTTTCCCAAAGTATATATCAAACCTACAAATCCACTCAAGCTTCCAAAACAAGATGACCTTGCACGGAATTTGATCCCAATATCTCATGAGTGAGCTCATGTCTTCCAGTTTAATAATGAACCTATATGATCCCTTTGGGAGATCATATTACTCATATTCCCTTGTATGCACACCAGCTCACCATTGTATAGACTTTGATTAGATCATCAACCTTTCGGTCTACCAAATGTACATACTCAAACACATAGTAACAAATATGTCTCCGTTTAGAGGATGTGTGCCTATATCGTGACAGTATATGACATAGATCTTGGTTATCTTGATCTCGTTATGTTAACACTTTTACCTAACTTATCTGACACTTTTGAATCTCTATTCCTATGTAGATGAACTACATAAAGAGGACAGTTAGATATCGACCTATAGAGGAGAATTGCCATCTTCTTCTTAGGCTAGAGATTCTCTCTTAACAATCACTTGACGGTGCTTGACGAGTCATAAATCTAACTCTTTAGATATCATCCAAGCACCGAACTCTATGATTCAACATTTGAATCAACAATTGTATGATTACTAAGATGGCCATGGTACATTACCTGAATTGTAGTAAGGGACCTATTATTCAAGTTAATTATTCTTCATTTCAGATCAAGGAATGATATTTGCAATAACGTTTATTACACATTGGCTCGTCGTGGGCTCGCATGTCCAACAATCTCCAACCAGCCCAAAGAGCCATTAATCGATTAATTTTTAAAACCACACTCATGTTCTTATCGTAAGCTATGTAGAAAATAGCTTGGCAAGCTGACTACTCACTCTATTCCCGAGATAATACGCAGAACTCTTTTACGGCACTTGTATAACTCCTAGTAACAACGCTCGCATCCAATGCAAATGTTGCATCCTATGCAACCAATTCTTAATCTTGTTAAAGCAGTTATTGCGTCGTTGACACTACAATTCAGTAATCGTTATAATCGGTACTCTATTATCCTTATCAAAATGCCCTTATTCTTGGTGGTCTCTATCTCCTAATACTAAGACCCAGTCTTAAGTATTATAAGGCATCTGTAGTTAAGACCTTTTAGATCAGTTACGTTCTTGAAGATAAGACTTTGATATCACTATTTCAAAAGTCTTGTCCTATTTGAAAATATTGTTATTACCACAATCAAGTATTTTATCTCCATAGTAGGATTAGTAACATCTTACTTCTTCCACTGCATGGCAGACATCTGGCTTTTGTACACATCTAGCACACACCATGCTTCTCAGAACTGATGCGTAATGGCAAGAAGTTTTAGCATTTTCTTTCTCAACTCCTTGAGGTTCTATCCCTTCAAATATGTTAGTATCATATCTTAAGGTAAGGAAGCCTTTATTGGGAATTTTCCAAAAAAATGGAACATGTCCAACGTGTACTACTAGTGTAACGGTGCCAACACCCTCTTCTCTTTACTTCCGAACATCTTCAGAACTAAGATCTAAGAGGTATCCTTGAGATATTTCATCACAAGGTATGGAACAACCACATTATAAAATACTTATTATCATCCTTATACTTGTATATGTCATAGTCAAGTTGTGTAACTACATTTAGCAATATTCTGATGGGATTAGGCAAGGTCACTGAAAAGCATGTCTCATCGCAAACGATGTTATCTATTTGTATGTATCTTCTTGATACGAGTCAGACTTTGAAGGTCTCTACCTTCTCATTATGTTCTATCTTTCTCTTGAAGATCTATTTACACCTATCATATCTTACCATTATAGGTGGATCCTCGAGGGTCGATATACAAAACTCGTATATGATGTTTACTTTAGACATTATTTCTAACATCCATCTCTCCATGTCATGATCATTAGAAGCTTCATCATATGAAGTTAGATCATTGTCGGACTTAACTGACACATGGAATCTGTCCTCAAACTCATTTGAAGAGGTATGAGTGTTTCATCTTTAATTGTTCTTTTAGTTTCCGATTTCGAGAGTCTCATTATCTTCTCAAGATTCAATGAGTTACTTTATTTCATTTACATCTTGATTTCTAAAAAAAGTCATCCTCTTAGAATCAAATTCTTAGAGATGAAATCCTTTAAGTATCCCAAGGTCATAAAGTACGTATCCAATACCATCATTTATATTCCTAATGAAGTAGCAATTTTTTACTGCTAGGTTCCAGCTTGCTTAATCCACGATATGGTCATGGACCAAGCAACCCTAAATCCTCAAGTGTCCAACACTAGGCTAGGTCTCAAATAGGGATGCAAATAGACTGATACAGATACGGATATCAATATTACCATATCCTTATCCAATTTTTAATACGAATACAAATGCAGATATAGATATTGACAGATATTAAAATTATCTCACCATTTCCTTAAAAAACAGATACATGTGTAAAATGGATACTGATCGCATACGAGTGATGATAGAAATGCCATATAGAATAAACTTAAATATTTATGAATTGGATGTTAAATACGTAATATGACCTTACTAAGTGCATGTATCATAAAAATTATACAAATATGGTAATCGAAGGTATAGAATTATGTTACATAGGGTTAAAAATAAATCTATGACTATATTTATATACGAAAACAGACATATGGATACGGATATGGATACAAATGTTTACGGATATCAACACGATATCCATATCTGTATCAATTTTAAAACGGATACGGATATGGATGCCAAAATCTTTATAAAATGAATATGATGACGGATTTGATACGGATATATCCGTAAATGTTTGCATCCCTAGTTCCAAATCATAGCTTATGAGGGTTTTCGGATTTAGATTTGTGTGGAATATTATTAATGATATATATTGTAGTCTCTACTACATATATATACCTAGAAACTAAGAGGTGATTATGCTAATATTCACCATTGATCAAATCATTTCACACATGATCCAATTGTATCTCCCTACAACTCTGTTGAATTTAGGTATATTAGGAGGAGTGTGATAGGGATGATATTCCTTTCTCCACAAGATATTCCTTAAATTCATCTAATAGGTTCTTGCTACCTTGGTTAGATTAAATTCCTTTCATCTTCCTTCTAACTTTCGTTCTCAACCAAAATTGCGAAATCTTTGAATATTTAAAAGGTTTCTAAGGTGAAAGGAAGAAATCTCATATCACAAATAATCATCAATAGATATCACATAACTTTAATGTTTATTATGATATAGATGATCCACATACATTAATATGTATGAGATCATGAATACCTTGGCATCTTACACCATTCTCAAAGATGGGTGTATTGGACATTTTTACTTTGAATACACTATTCACAAGTATGTAAGATTTGAAATTTCAGACAATCTAAAGTTCCAGCTCTTACTGGTGTTTTGATCTCATCAATAGACATATGTCCAAGGCTTGATGCCAGCTCATTAGCAAATGGTCTTCATCCTCCTATTGATCTTTTAAGGCTTAAATTTTTGGTATTTAGAAATGTTAGTGAACCACTCAATAATTTTCTAATTTAGTAGAGCCCTCTATATGTTAGATTGCTCTATGAAATATATCCATCATAACTCTTTATGAAAGGTCTATTCTAGAATTCATGTTTATCTCCAACATTTAGAAATAAGCAATGAATGTATTCTAATATCATGGTTATAGAGACATTCTCAAAGACTAAGGGTTCTCCCACTTAAAATATGCAATCTATCCATCTAATGGAGATTGTTTCAACAATTGCATCAACATCCATGTGTATGACTATTAAACCTTAAGATCAAATTTTATAGTCTTCTAAAACATATGCAACTAATTGCAAGTATTATTAGAAGAATGAGATACATTTTTAAGACTTTGATCTTGTCGAATAAGCAAGTCAATTTCAATGATTATATGTAGATGTATATACGCTATTGCACTATTTGAGTCCTTCTCAAAAGACGTAGATAATCTAGATATTCATACTATCAATACATCACCTTGATGCAGTAATGGCATTCATCTAACTATTTGGATGTCACATGAGTATAAATTACAGAAGTACATTCAACTCTTTGACTTTTCTTCTTACTTGGGTCAGACCCATGCTTCCACTGTGCTTCCTTCATCTATAAACAACCATTGCTTAAGATAAAAGATCTCTTATGTTGAACTCAAAAGATTTAAATATAAGAGCATTTAAACTTTTATATATGCTTCATTCAATTCATGTAGTATGAAAATTATGAAGCTTCATGAACGACTTGAGTACAGACAAAAGAATGATGGCACTCATCGTGTCTACATCCATCTCAACTCTTAAAGACTTTGGTTCGGGCAGTCACTCAAATATTTTGAGTATATCTTCTCTTATGAAGCCACCATTCTGCATAATACAATAAACCATGTCATTCATGATTAAATGTGAGAGCATACATGTTAGCCAAAACCTCTTCTTAGGTTTTTATAAGGATTTTCGATAATTACGATCATCATCGACATGATACTTAACAAGAACATTCGATGAGTGATCAAGACTATAGAGACATACAAACCCAACGTTGTTGTCCTACTGTCTATTTAATTGTCATTCCTTGCTATTATAGGAAAACTTGCACATTGCACCCACACACATTTTGTGTTCAACGACAAGTACAATATCTTGATCATGGATCCAATCCATGATATCTATTGGTTGTTATTGAGGATAATTTATAGTGGGTTTAATGTAAGTTGTCTAAAAAAAGAAATATTTGCATAAATGCATATTTTACTTTGATTAAGTATTTTATATCAAAGATGTCTTGCCTTGTTAACTTTGAAAGTTCATTCACTTATTCACTTTCAAATTAAGAGACATACTTATTTCTATATCTCTAGCAAGATCTGAGATCTCCTTTTCTACCTTTTTTACATTCCAATAATATGAGAAAATGTAACTCAGGTAAAAAGAAGCAGGAACTCATTCCCCCTTACAAACCCAACTTGCATTTCCTAATCCGGTCTTTAACACACGAGTCCACCATCATAAGGCGATGTTGACCCATCGTTAATTGAAACAACCATCAACATGAGTAGAACTCGCTATGCGTAATCCAAAATCGCCCCAATAATATGAGGAACTGATATTTGGGTCACTACGTATACGACCTTACTCTTTCGAGAAGCAAAGAGCCCGATCCATGTGTGCTTATATGCTTGAGCTATCACTTTGGACAAGCGTATACAACATATAATCTAAGGCGACTGAACCCTTCGCCTTGATGGGAGACCATGGATGTCATTTTTATGATCCTTCGTATCTCATTCAATTTTTAATTAATCATAAACAATCATATTCTCATGATTATTCTTCCAAGGAAAATCTAATCTATATGTAAATATATATTGTGATAATTATTGGATAATTAATTTAATCATATTAAATCAATGATCTAATTAGTATCCAAAAAATAATCTTGATTTTTACTTGAAGGGTGATAAAATATCAAAATATGTATTATTTAAATTTTAATAATTAGAAAAATACATCATGATCATTTCAAGTATTATCCTTTCCTTACCCTCCGTCATGACTAGTAGGCACATGATGTGGGACAGACCACTCATGAAGCAACTACTACTCCAATGATCCACGACTAGACACCATATCCGCCTCAGGTTCAGATAATGTGATAGGATCATTTTTGTATTTGAGATGATATTCCACCTTTCAGGCAAAGTTATACCATAAAATATTTATAAAAATCATTTTAATTAATATTATAAGGATATTTTCTAAACAAATCACCAATCTTATTCAACAAACAAAGTTTGTTTGAAAGAGTCATTGTAACAAATTCGATCATGATCAAATATCTTTTCTTGTTGGTTATGATCAATAAAAATAATTTTATTTATTAAATATTTCACAAATATTTTAATAATAAATTCCTTAAGATGATTAGTCATTAATTTCCATGAATTAATTGAATGACAATCACAAGATTCTTGTTGATGTGTGTTATGTTTCCAACAATGATACATGTTTACTAAAACTAACAAATCTTGAGCAAACAAACTCCAACATATGTAAACTAAACTCCCTTGATTTGCCAATTTCATTTGCAACTTAATATGAGTGATAGACATGCATTTTAAGGAATTTTAAAATCGTGGTTATCTCTTGATTATGTCCAAAACCATTATTCCCGTAACAGTGGACACATGTCCACTAAAACGATCATAAATTGAGCAAACAGATTCCAAATCACGCAAACTCAAGTAATGTGATTTGTTAATAAGATATGGCACACAATTCAATTGATAAACTCGGTTTTAAGGCATTTAAATGAGGTAATGAAATCGCACAAAAACAACATTGCAGAGAAAAATTGCGATGAAAATTTACAGAACCAAAAATGCCCATGTCATCCTAGGTTTATGAATTATATCTGAAACCTCCAACCTAGATCTGATACCACATTAAGGTTATGGATAAAACCTTAAAACATGATGAAAGCATTATGATCACATCGTATGCGATCAAGAGAGATTAGTCACACTAGTTGCTCGAGGCAACAAAATTTAAAAAACTTCAAACTGATAAAACAACATGATCCAAGAACACTTATTGAATCGTTTCATCAAGATCAAAAATAATTATTAGGTTTAACTCTTGAAGCGTTCTTGTTATCGTGTCTCTAAATGAAGAGACCTCATGTCACAAGTCCGATCTGACGTAGATTGCACTTGTTGGCACGATGATGAATCGTGTGCTTCCCATAATTCAAATTGATGATCCGAGCAACGAATCTCCTGATTTTGTCTCAAGAAATATGATGCCTCCTTCATGAGAGAGGTGCACTGAAGAAGACGGAGATTCACGAGTAGACGATCCGCCAGCATAACAGTGGCGCGGTGGATACGAGGATCTCTAGATCAATAATATTGATGGCCATATTATCGAGAAAGAGAGAGTGTGGACAGCCATGAGAGGGAGAGAGTTGATGTATCTTGTGTAGAATAAAAGCCTAAGGCAACCTCTCCTTTTATAAAAAAAATTGGATGTCCATCGATCTCAATCCATGTGCATACAAATCCAATGGCTTAGATTGATTTGTACTTTCAATAATGGTCATGATTGTATTGTGTTTTAATAACCAACAATAAATTTTTGGATTAATTTAAAGTAAATATATTGAAATCAATCAATGTATTTTAATTAAAAACATACTAGAGAAGATGGAATTAATTGGAAGAGAGAGATCCCTCATTCCATATAGGGGTGGACGACAACCAAGTGTATGGAGCTCAACTTTGGCGTCCACCCTTAAAGTATGGTAAGAGGGTCTCATTCCAATATTGTTGAGATATTATTCTCCAACAATAATTCTACATATGCAATAGCTTTCATTGAATATTTATTGACCAAAATAATTCCAAATTATTTTTGTGATAATTTAAGTTATGCCATTGAAAGAATGTGAATCATATACACACATACTAAACTAAGTGTAAATTTCATTTACAATTAATTGTTCAATGTGAATCCAATTCATATCAACTATTAATTCATAAATACAAATTATAATTATCCCTCTCTAATATTTTATAAAATCACATTAATAATATACATGAATAATATGGATAATACTATCCATAATATTCACATTCGTGATAACTAAATAACATTTCATTTTGGATGTCCACTCCCAATTGCTCATATAATATAAAACAAATTCATATTATTCATCATAATTAAATCACTTATTCATTTTGCCCAATGCTCAGATACATTATCAATAATGAAATTATTATTGAACTTTTTCAAGAATAATGTGCCTTCTCCACAGATACTTGGAGATAAGGTCGTGGAGATTGTACGTTCCACACATCGTGACTTGGATATTGAGATCATATCTCAAACTAGATCTCGGGGAGCTCTTATAGATGCTTGATTAAATCAAGCCATATATCTAATCTTCTCGTTGTATATGAATCACATTAAGATCAATGCCCAACCTTTGTACTAAGATAAGATCTCTTCTCTACTGAGAGGAGTCACTAAAATACAGACTTGTTTCATTACACCCTCAAAATGGAAGCGTCATGGTTATACAATTGTTTATGATCTCATCACCATCAAGTATTCCTGATACCAGTACATCATGCATACTGGAAGACCTAGAATAAATCCGAAGATATAGATCAATTTTGCACTATCATCTTCAGGGTTTTATCATTATGTTTCTCATTCAATCATTGAGAGTTGGTATCGAACATATACTTTCCAACATCATAGATCATACCTAGGTATTGATCATATGCTTTCCACAAGTATATATGAAACCAACAAATTCAGTCAAGCTTCTAAACGAGACAACGGTGCATGGAATTTGATCCCAATATCTCATGAGTGAGCTCATGTCTTCTGGTTCAGTAATGAACTTGTATGATCCCTTTGAGAGATTGTATTACTCATATTCTCTTATATGCACACTAGCTTATCGGGGTATAGACTTTGATTAAATAATCAACCTAGCAGTCTAGCAAATGTACATACTCAAATATATAGTAACACATATGTCTCAGGTTAGAGAATGTGTGCCTATATCATGACAGTATACGACATAGGTCATGGTAATCTCGATCTCTTCAAGTCAACTCTTTGACCTAACTTATCTAACACCTTCAAATCTTTATTCCTTTGCAGAGGACCTACATCAAGAGGTCAGTTACATATCAACCTATAGAGAAGAATTACAATCTTCCTTTCTGGCCAGAGTTCCTCTCATAACAATCACTTGACGGTGCTTCATGAGTCCTAAATTTAACTCCTTAGATATCATCCATGCACCAACCTCTATGATTCAACATTTTAACCAACAACTGTATGATCATTAAGATGGCCATGGTACATTACCCAAATTGTACTAAGGGACCTATTATGTAAATGAATTATTCTTCATTTCAAATAATGAAATGATATATGCAATAGAATTTATTGCACATTGGTTCGCCCGCATGTCCAACAATCTCCCACTAGCCCAAGAGCCATTAATTGTCTAATATTTAAACCCATACTCACGTGCTAATCACAATCTGTTTAGAAAAATAGCTTGGCAAGTTGATTAGTCACTCTGTTCATGTGAGAAACGCCAAGACCTTTTACAGTACTTGGATATCTCCTAGTAACAGTGCTCACATATAATGCAAATATTGCATCATATGCAACCAATACTCAATCATGTTAAAGCAGTTATAATATCATTGACACTACAACTCAGTATCATTATAACCAATACACACTTTCTATTATCCTTATCAGAATATCCTTATTCTTGGAGATCTATCACCTAAGACTAAGATCCAGTCTTAAGTCTTATAAGCCATTTGTAGTTAAGACCTTTTAGATCAGTATCTATAAAGTCTTATGTTCTTGAAGATAAGACCTTGATATCACTATTTCAAAAGTCTTGTCCTCTTTGAAGATATTGTTATTACTACAATCAAGTGTTTTATCTCCATAGTAGGATTAGTAACATCTTACTACTCCCACTACATGTTAGGCATCTGGCTTTTATACACATCTATCACACACCATGCTTCTCAGAACTGATGCGCAATAGTAAGTAGTTTTATCATTTACTTCCTCAAATCCTAGAGGTTCTATCCCTTAGATAGGTTAGTACCATATCTTAAGGTAAGGAAGGCTTTATTGGGTTTTTTTCCCAAAAAATGGAACATATCCAAGGTGTGCTATTAGTGTGACGGTCCCAACACCCTCTTCTCTTTGCTTCTGAACATCTTCAAAACTAAGATCTAAGAGTTATCCTTGAGATCTTTCATCTCAAGGTATGGAACAACCATATTATAAAACATTTATTATCATTCTTATACCTTGTAGATATCAAAGTCAAGTTGTGTAACTACATTTAGCATTATTCTGACGCGTTTAAGAAAGGTCACTGACGAGCAAGTCTCATTGCAGGTGATGTATTCCCTTCGTGTGTATCTTGTGGATACAAGTCGTGCTTTGAAGGTCTCTGCCTTCTCATCAAGTTCTCTCTTTCTCTTGAAGATCAATTTACACCAATCGCGTCTTATCCTTATAGGTGGATCCTGGAGGGTCCATATATAAAACTTGTATATGATGTTTACTTTTTCTAACATCAATCTCTCCATGCCATGATTATTAGAATCTTCATCATATGAAGTTAGATCATTGTCAGACTTAACCGACACATGGAATCCACACTCAAACTCATTTGAAGAGGTATGAGTGTTTCATCTTTAATTGTCCTTTTAGTTTCTGATTTCAGGAGCCTCATATCATCTCAAAATTCAATGAGTTCCTTTACTTCATTTACATCTTGATTATAAAAAAAGTCATCCTCTTAGAATAATATTCTTAGAGAAGAAATATTTTAAGAAAGCCAAGTTTATAAAGTAGGTATCCAATACCATCCTTTATATTCCTAATGAAGTAGCACTTCTTTAGTGCTAGATTCCAACGTGCTTGCATCCACGATATGATCATGGACAAAGTAACCCTAAATCCTTAATTGTCCAACACTAGGCTAGGTTCCAAACCATAGATTATGAGGGTTTTCGTAGTTAGATTTGCATGGAATATTATTAGTGATATATATTGTAGTCTCTACTATATATATACATACATGGAAACTAAGAGGTGATTATGCTAATATTCATCATTGATCAATTCAAGTCACACAAGATCCAATTGTATCTCCCTACAACTATGTTGAGTTTAGGTGTATTAGGAGGAGTGAGATAGGAATGATATTCCTTTGTCCATAAGGTATTCCATAAATTCATCTAATAGGTACTTGCTACCTTGGTTATATCAAATTCATTTCTTCTTCCTTCTAACTTTGGTTCTCAACCAAAATTGTGAAATCTTTGAACATTTCAAAGGTTTCTAAGGTGAAGGTAAGAAATCTCATATCACAAATAATCATCAATAGATATCACATATCATTAATGATTATTATAATATTGATAGTCCGCATACATTAATATGTATGAGATCTTGAATACCTTGGCATCTTCCACCATTCCCGGAGAAAGGTGTATTGGACATTTTTACTTTAAATACAATATTCACAAGTATGTAAGATTTGAAAGTTCAAACAGTCTAATGTTCCATCTCTTACTAGTGTCTTGATCTCATTAATAGACATATGTCCAAGGCTTGACGCCAACTCATTGTGAAATTATCTTCATCTTTCTATTGATCTTTTAAGATTTAATTTTTCAGTATTTAGAAATATTAATGAATCATTTGATAATTTTCTAATTTAGTAGAGCCCTCTAGATGTTAGATTACTATATGAAATATATCCATCATAACTCTTTATGATAGGTCTATTCCATAATGCATGTTTATTTCAAATATTTAGAAGTAAACAATGAATGTACTCTAATATCAAGGTCATAGAGACTTTCTCAAAGACTAAGAGCTCTCCCACTGAAAATATGCAGTTTGTCCATCCAATGGAGATTGTTTCAACAATTGCATCAACTTCCATGTGGATGAATATTAAACCTTAAGATAAAATATTCTAGTCTTCTAAAACATATGCAACCAATTGCAAGTGTTATTAGAAGGATGAGATACATTTTTTAAGACTTTGATCTTATGTAATAAGCAATTCAATTTCAATGATTATATGTAGATGTATGTTCGCTATTGATCTATCTGAGTCCTTCTATATGGATCCTGTTTAATCTAGATAGTCATACTATTAATACATCACCTTATTACAATAATGGTATTCACCTAACTATTTGGATGCGACATGTATGGAAATCACAGAAGTATAGTCAACTCTTTGACTTTCCTTCTTACTTGGGCTAGACCCATGCTTCCAATGTGCTTCCTTCATCTATAAAGAACCATTGCTTAAGACAAAGATCTCTTATGTTGAACTCAAAAGATATAAATGAAAGAGCATTTCAACTTTTATACATGCTTCATTCAATTCAATATTATGAAGTTATATGACTTGAGTATAGACAAAAGAATGATGATACTTTTCATATCTACATCCATCGTAACTGTTAAAGACTTTAGTTCAGACAGGTACTCAAACATTTTCAGTACACATTCTCTTATCGAGCCACCATTCTGAACAACACAGTAAACCGTGTCATTCATGATTAAACGTGAGAGCACATATGTTTGCCAAAACACTTCTTAAGTTTTTATAAGGATTTTTGATAGGTACTATCATCATCGACATGATACTTTCAAAGCACATCGATGAGAGATCAAGACTATAGAGATATACAAACCCAAGGTAGTTGTCCTATTGTCTATTTAATTGTCATTAGTCATTATTATGAGGAAACTTGCACATTGCAATCACATACATATGTGTCCAACTACCAGTACAATATCTTGATCATGGATCCAATCCATGATATTTATTGGTTATTAGTGAGTATAGTATGTAGTGGGTTTAATGTAGGTTATCTAAAATAAGAAATATTTGCATAAATACATATTTTACTTTGATTAAAGATTTTATATTAAAGTTTTCTTGCCTTGTCAGCTCTTAAAGTTCATTCCATATTCACTTTCAAAGTAAGAGACATACATACTTCTATCATGTTAGCAAGATCTGAGATCTCCTTTTCTACCTTTATTACATCCCAATAATATGAGAAACTTTAACTTGGGTAAAAAGAAGTGGGAAATCATTTTGCCTTGTAAGTCCAACTTGAATTTCCCAATATGATCTTCAACACCCGAGCGCACCACCCATATGACGATGTTGACCCGTCGTTAATTGAACCAACAGTCAACATGATTAGAACTTTCTATGCGCAATCCAATATAGCCCCAATAATAAGAGGAACTGATATTGGGGTCAATACGCATATGACCTTACACTTTCGAGAAGCAAAGAGCATGATCCATGTGCGCTTATATGCATGACTTATCACTTTGGATAGGCGTCTCCAACATATAATTTATGGCGATAGAACCCTTCTCCTGGATGGTAGACCATGGATGTCATTTATATGATCTTGCACATCCCATTCAAATTTTAATTAATCAAAATGAATAATATTCTTATATGATTATTATTTCAAGAGAAATCCAATCTATATATAAACATAGATTGTGATAATTATGGGATAAATATATAATCATATTAAATCAATGATCCGATCAATACCCAACAAGTAATCTTGATTGTTACTTGAAGGATGGTATAATCTTAAAATACATATTATTCAAATTTTAATAATTAGAAAAATACATCATGATCATTTAAAACATTATCCTTTCCTTACATGCGCACATGATGTGGAACATACCGCTCATGGAGCAACCTACTAACCCAACGATCCCCGACTAAACACCATATTCGTCGCCGACCCGGATAATGTGTGATCTGCTCATTTTTGTATTTGACATGATATTCAACCTTTCAGCTGAAGCTATACCATATACTATTTATTAAAATTATTTTAATTAATATTATAAAGATATTTGCTAAACAAAACCCCAATCCTATTCAGGAAACAAAGTTTGTTGGAAAGAGTTATTATAACCAATTCGATCCAGGTTAATTATCTTATCTTGTTGGTTATGATCAACAAAAATAATTATCTTTCTTAAATAGTTCACAAATATTTAACAATAAATTATTTCAGGAGATTAACCATTAATTTCTATGAATTATTTGAAAAACAGTCACAAGATTCTTGTTCAAGTTTGTTATGTTTCCAACAATGACACATGTTTACTAAAACTAACACATCTGGAGCAAACATACTCCGAATTATACAAACTAAATTTCCTTGATTTAAAAATTTGATTTGCAATAAAATCCACGTGATAGACATGCATTTCAAGGTGACTTACAAAATTATTATTCCCATAATAGTGGATACATGTCCACTAAAACGATCATAACTTGAGCAAACAGATTCCAAATCATGCAAAATCAAGTCCAACGGTTGATAATAAGATGGGGAATGTAATAAAATTTATAAACTCAGGTTTTAAGGAAATTAAACGGGGTCTCACAAAATAGGGTTGCAGGGACAAAATGCGATGAAAATTTATAGAACAAAAATTGCCCATGTCCTCCTAGGTTTATGGATCATATCCGAAACGTCAGACCTAGCTCTAATACCACTTGAAGGTTATGGAGAAAACCTTAAAGCACATCATGAAAGTGTGGTGATCACATCGTATGCGATCAGGAGCGACTAGTTGCACTAGTTGCTCGAGGCAATAGAATTTAAAAAATTTCAAGTGGCTGAAACCACATGATCCAAGAACACTTCTCGAGTCATTTCATCAAGACCACAAATAAGTATTAGGTTTCTTACCATGTCTCTAAATCAAGAGACCTCATGTCCCAAGTCCGATCCGACGAATATCGCACCTGTAGGCACGATTATGAATCGAGTACTTCCCGCAATTAATTTTGATGATCCAAGCAAAGAATCTCTTGATTTAGTCCAAAGAAATCCGACGTCCCATTCACAAGCGAGGTGCACCGAAGATGACAAAGATCCATGAGTAGACGATCCGACAACATAGCAGCGATGCGACAGATAGAGGATCACTAGGTCAATCATATGGACAACCATATTATCGAGAAAGAGAGAGTGGACATCCACGAGAGGGAGAGAGTTGTTGTATCTTGTGTAGAATAAAAGGATATGACCACCTATCCTTTTATTCTAAATTGGATGTCCATCGATCTCAATTCTTATGCTCACAAATCCAATGCTTAGATTGATTTGTGCTATCAACCAATGGTCATGATCTTGTTGTGTTTTAATAACAAACAATAAATTTGTTGGATTTAATTTAAATTAAATATATGAAATCAATCACTATATTTAATTAAAATCACATCAATGAATATGAAATTAATTGGAAGCGAGAGATCCCTCATTCCATAAAAGGGGTGGATGGCCACCAAGTTGATGGAGCTCAACTTGGTCGTTGACCATTCAAGTATGGTAAGAGCGTCTCATCCAATATTGTTGAGATATCATTCTCCAACAATAATTCCACATATGCAATAACTTTTATTGCCTAATTATTCACCAAAATAATTCGAAAATATTTTTGTGATGAATTCAATCATGCCATCAAAAGAACATGAATCATATTCACACTTCCAAAATAAAATGTAAATTGTATTTACAACTAATTGTTCAATTTGAATCCAATTTACATCAACTGTTAATTCATAAATACAAATTACAATCATCTCTCTCTAATATAATGTAAATCACATTTATAATATCCATGAATAATATAGATAGTACTATCCACATTATTCACATCCGTGATAATTAAATCACATTTAATCATTTTGGAAGTCCATTCTTATTTGACCAAATAATATGAATCAAATTCATAATATTCATCATAATTAAATCACATTTTATTATTCATTTTTCTCATTGCTCAAATACATTATCAACAAGGAAATTATTCTTGAACTATTTCAAGAATAATGTGCTTTCTCCACAGATACTTGAGATAAGGACAAGGTGATTGTACGTTCCATGTATAGTGACTTTGATATTGAGATCATATCTCAAATCCGATCTTGGGGACCTTTCATAGATGAAAGATTAAATCAAGGCCGTAGTCGTAATATTCACATTGTATATAAATCACATTCTAAACAATGTCCAACATTTGGGGTAAGATTACATCACTTCTCTACTAAGAGGAGTCACTAAAATACATGCATGTTTCATCACTCCCTCATAATGGATGTGACATGGTTATACAAAAGTTTATGATCATACTCACGTATTCCTAATACCAGTAAATCATGTATACTGGAAGACCTAGAATAAACCCAAAGATATAGATCAATTTTACATTGTCATCTTCAGGGTTTTATCAATAAGTTTCTCATTCGATTATTGGGAGTTGGTATCATTCATATACTTTCCAAAAGCATATATCGTACATAGGTATTGATCATACGTTTTCCAAAAGCATATATCAAACTTATAAATTCAGTAAAGCTTCCAGAATGAGACAACCGTGCACGGAATTTGATCCCAATATCTCATGAGTGAGCTCATGTCTTCCGGTTCAGTAATAAGCATGTATGATCCCTTTGAGAGATCGTAGTACTTATATGCCCATGTATGCACACCCACTCATCGGTGTATAGACTTTGATTAGATCATCAACCTATCAGTCTAAAAATGTGCATACTCAAATATATAGTAACCTATATGTCTCCGGTCAGAGGATGTGTGCATATATCGTGACATTATACAACATAGATTTTGTTATCTCGATCTCATTAAGTCAAATCTTTGACCTAACTTATTTAACACCTCCGAATCTCTATTCCTATGTAGAAGACCTGCATCAAGAGTTCGGTTAGATATTAACCTATAGAGAATAAGTGCCATCTTCCTCTTAGGCTGGAGTTCCTCTCTTAACAATCACTTAACAGTGCTTGATGAGTCCTCAATCTAACTCTTTAGATATCTTCCAAGTACCAGCCTCTATGATTCAACATTTGAATCAACAATTGTATGATCATTAAGATGGTCATGGTAAATAACCCTAATTGTACTAATGGACCTATTATGCAAATTAATGGTTCTTCATTTCAGATAATGGAATGGTATTTGCAAAAACATTTATTGCACATTGGCCAACAGTGGGCTTTCATGTCCAACATATCAGTTACATGCTCTCTACATAACTTGAGTTATGGGTACAATGCTTACATGTACAAGTGTCATGTTGGTAGTGGTTTTATTCTCAATTTTACCTTCTATCCGAGTAATTACTCGTTGTCTAAATTATATGTTATATAATGTTTCTAGGCTTTCATTCATCATTGTTGGCTTTCTCTTCAGGTATCATTGAGCATGAGATAGAAGCTCGTACTTTGTAGTTTTCCCCTTTAGACCACAAGTGAGGGTGGGTCTTTTTTCATGCACTATTGGTTCTATTTTTCTAGATGAACTCGGACATGGATTATATTACTTTTCCATCTTAGTATTTTCCTATGATCGACCAATTTCTGTGGCCCCATTTAGGTAAATATGTAGACATGGACACTAATTGTTTATCATTTTTATGATAATTAATATTTGTTGGTATTGTGGTTTGTTTATTGCTATGGTTGGACGACCAAGATTCTGTGAAATGAGATGTGCACCTTGTCTCCATTAGATAAAGGATTAATGATGTGGGGATGTTACATATCGTTACTTCAGGTGTGTGAGAAGCTCTACTCTGACGAGGAGTGTGGGTAGAGGTTTAGCTAGTGATCTCACCCCTCCTCTCTTTCATTCAAGACACATGCAAAGGAGTAAGGCTTGAGCTACTTAGTGTGTGGTCCTTCTTCTTCTCCATGGCTGGAATTGTCAATTTGCGAGGTGGTTATGTATAGCACAATGGCTATCGCAACAAGATGATAAGACTTTCTTACATCACACCAAAGGTTAAAATAGACCTCATCCTCTCCTGACGAGTTTGTGAGTTTATCTCACTTCGTATGCTTGGAGCTTGAGAAAGGGCCCCAAACAATGGTGGATGAAAGTGGAGCTGGGCCCATGTTGAACGGAGATGTGGTCTATCGATCTAGTAGGCTAGATCCATAGTCGTTATGTTGACTAATCTCTAATTCAGCAACAATCAACCTACAATGAAATTCAATAATAAAATGTGTGAGTCAAAATTAATTATAACTCAGAATGTGTGTATGTGCATGTGTGTGTCTATAAGTATAAGTAGTCTGAGTGTTGAATACGAAATAGAACAAAATTATCATTAATTACTTAATACTATTTTTATTTTTGGTTTGTATTTTTTATGTCTTTTCCTTTTTGGTAATTTTTTTGGGTTTCAATATATAATTATCTATGTATTTTTAAAGTTTTATATTTTTTATTTTGATTTTTCCAAATTATCAATTTCCTTTAATTTTCTAAATAAGATATATAATAAAATATATAGACTATAAAGATAAAGTAAAGAAGATGTGCTTTTTAATTTAAATAAGTCAAAATAAAGTTAAAATAAAGAAAATAAAATGTTTTTGGGTTTTAAATATTTCTCTTTTTTAGCGATTTTGGATACTTTTTAGGGACCTTTGAAGTTTAAAATATGTAAATTAGTGAATAAATAAAACTCCAAGAATTACTTAGGGTTCTAAAAATAGATATCAAAACAAAAAAAACCCTACACTAATTTTAGTATAAACTATATATATTAAAGAAAAATCAAACATAAAAAACATAATTTTAGGATTTTTGTAGAATTGTTATAAAATTTTAAGTTTTTCTATGTTTTTTTTATTTTTAAGGTTTTGGTTTTGATTTTTTTAAATGATTTTTTGTCAGATGATAAAATAGAACAAAGTACACCTAGGGCCTGTTTGGTTATTGGGTTGGGTTGGGTTGCGGTATCCTCATGTGAAAAGTAGCTGTTTGTATGGTTGGGAGGGTTTGAATAATAATTGTGATGTGATGTGACATTGATTATGTGTTATATTTACTTTTCTAATGATTATAATAATTTTTTTATGTTAATAAGTTTATTTGAACATGGTTAAAAAATATTATACCAAAGAAAGTGTAGGGTCAATACAAGCAATCCCAACCCAGTAATGTAGGGTTGGAGCTAGGGGTATGCCAGGGTATTTCGGTGTACCCTGGCAACCAAACGGGCCCCTACTATACTATTTTGGAATTTGTCAAAGTACTTTTGTAATTTTATGGCTTTTAAATAATTAAATAATATAAAATGCAATCTTTTTGTATTTTTATAAATAGGAAAATAATTTTAAATTCCTTGTGAAAAATATGTGTGATATATATATATGTTTGTTAATTTCCTATAACTTTTAGATAAACAAATAATAAATAAAAAAAATAAAGAAAGATCAATCTATAGTGTATAGACCTAAACATATTAAAATAAGTTTTTAAATTTTAGAACACATAAATAAGTCCTAGGACACAGTAAGCATTTTTTTTCAAATGCATCTGCAATGCACACGTAGGCAGGGACTAATATGAAAATTACATAAAGGGTCTTATAATTTCGTAATAGTTCCATAGATATAAGGTGCAAAAAGAAAATTGTCCAAATGCCTCACATAGAGAGCCATGCGAGGTGACTTGGCTCTAGACTAAAGTACAAATAAAATAAGTGTGAGGGACCACGTGCAAATATTACACAAATATTACAACTACAGATGAAAGTTTAAATATTAAAAATAAAATACAATTAGTAGAAGGGGTGCATTGCAAAATACCCCTACTACGTGCGATCCAGTGGTGGATGGTGCCATACATTGCTCCACTTAACCTTGAATGGCAAATATTAGATCATGACTTTTCGACAATGAATGGATGAGGCAAAATCTGGATCAGATCTGACTGTAGAAGCGGTTCCTCATCGAATGGTTGTAATCAGAACTGGAGCATCCGGGCCATCGAATAACTGGGAAGTCATCTAGATGAAATAGGAATAATGATCGTATGTAGCTCCTTTAATCAGAGATATAACGATGCCACAACCACCTCTCTAGCTTAGGGGGCTCAAAAGGTAGATGGAGGTCTTCTGTTGTTGTTGAACTCCTCAAAAGGTAGCTGGTTGGGAAGTCATTTCTGACATGGGGAGCCACTTCATTAACAAGAAGGTCAAGAAGTTGACCAAAGAATACGACATTGAACATCATGTTGCTGTGTCATACCACCCACAATCAAATGGCTTGTTGAATGTTCCAATAGGAAGATCAAGACAATACTGTAAATGCTTGTACGTCTGGATCATAAGAATTGGTCACAACTGCTTGATTCGGTTCTTTGGGCATATCACACAACATACAAGTCTCCACTCGACATGTCTCCCTACCACCTAGTCTATGGCAAGCCTTGCCACCTACCCATGGAATAAACTCATAAATCCTTGTGGGTATTGAACATTTGTAATCTTGATTTCGAACTAGGAGGGAAAAATAGAAAAGTTGATCTGAACAGACTACTTGATTATCGATACTATGTATACGATAACAACCCGATGTACAAAGAGGAAGTCAAGAAATGGCATGACAAGGATATCCACAAGAAGACTTTCGAACATGGATAGAAAACGTGGTTATTTAATGCGAAGTTGAAAATTTTCTTAGGTAAACTGAAGAGCAAGTGGACATGACCATTCATCGTGAAAATGTGCGTAACAATGGAAGTCAAATCATATATGAATTATCGCCTCACATATAAGCTTTTGTAGTTAACGAACAATTGCTCAAAAGGCATTGTTTTCTTCTTGTCTTCTTTCCATTTTCATTTTTCTATTTCTTCTGAAAAGGTGTTCACTCCTTTCATCACTACTATACTTAGGATGTACTTTGTCATATAGGGGGGTTAATCACCCCGAGTTATTCATTCTTTAATCCCCCACATGTCCCCTCAACACTTTATATTCTGTCCATACTTAGGATATTTTTCCCTAAGCATGGGGGGACAGGTCGAGCCTATGATTTCATATATTCCCACCCTTGACCCTCCCTACAAAGCGTACAACCTGCTATACTTAGGATTATTAAATCCTAAGTATAGGTGGGATGGTCAACTTCTCATTCGTTCATTCTTTAGTCATTGTAGTATAGACGGTTCTATAGTTAGTACAGGTTATGTCTTCTATTTTTATCTCTGATCTATGAGGGAATAACTCAAGCTACGTAAAGGGGTGTCGTATATACGCATTATATACTTTATCCATAACTCTTACTTTCGTATTTTTAATAAAATGGTTGAAATACGATTAGTTATGTGAAAAGAATAGACTGATAAAACCTGTATAAAATTATTCAAAATTCTTTGTAATTATGATTAATAAGACAGTTGAAAATCCTTTGCAAAATGGTTGTAAAATCTATTTGAAAATATTTTTAAATTATTTGAAAGATAATTTGTAAAATGTTTTCGACCTTTGTAAAAATGTTTTGTTTGTAAAAAATTCTTTTCTTTATTTGAATAAAATGTTTTGAAAATCTATTTGCAAATGGTTTGAAAATTGTTTCAAAAATATATTGAAGAATCTATACATAGTGTTTGAAAAATCTTTGCAAAATGATTTTCAAATTTTGTAGATGTTTGTAAAATTTATTTGTCAAATTATTTTTCAAAATATAATTTTCAAAATGTTCTGAAAATCTTTTCAAGGGATGTTCGCCCATTAAAGCGGTACGTGAGCTGGGTTCAGAACGTCGTGAGACAGTTCGGTCCATATCCAGTGTGGGCGTTAGAGCATTGAGAGGACCTTTCCCAAGTACGAGAGGAACGGGAAGGACACACCTCTGGTGTACCAGTTATCGTCCCCACGGTAAACGTTGGGTAGCCAAGTGCGGAGCGGATAACTGCTGAAAGCATCTAAGTAGTAAGCCCACCCCAAGATGAGTGCTCTCCTATTCCGACTTCCCCGGAGCCTCAGGTAGCACAGCCGAGACAGCGACGAGTTCTCTGCCCCCGTGGGGATGGAGCAATAGAAGTATTGAGAATCCAAGATAAGGTCACGGCGAGACGAGCCGTTTATCATTACGATATGTGTCAAGTGGAAGTGCAGTGATGTATGCAGCTGAGGCATCCTAACAGACCGAGAGATTTGAACCTTGTTCCTACATGACCTAATCAATTCGATCAGGCACTCGCCATCTATTTTCATTGTTCAACTGTTTGACAACATGAAAAAACCCAAAAAAAGCTCTGTCCTTTCATCCCTTTATAGAGAGGGAGTGAAGAGGCCTTTGGTGCCCCTTCCAGTCAAGAATTGGGGCCTTACAATCATTAGCCAATATGCTTTTCTCTTATGCCTTTATTCATTCATGGTTCGATATTCTGGTGTCCTCGGCGTAGAGGAACCACACCAATCCATCCCGAACTTGGTGGTTAAACTCTACTGTGGTGACGATACTGTAGGGGAGGTCCTGCGGAAAAATAGCTCAACGCTAGAATGATAAAAAGCTTAACACCTCTTACTTTACTTTTCAAATATGAAAAAGAAAAAATGCAAGAGTTGTCTTATTCAAAACTCCAATTATGACATCTTTTCTCTCCACTTCACACCTCAGAACTGTTCTTCTAGAGATAAACGTGCTTTCACATCTTCTTAACCCTAAATGGATGAGGAGAGGAAAGGTTCCCTTTTTTTTGAGGGTACTCCCAGGAACAGAATCCGATGGAGACGGGGTGGGGCCTGTAGCTCAGAGGATTAGAGCACGTGACTACGAACTACGGTGTCGGGGGTTCGAATCCTTCCTCGCCCACAACCGGTCCAAAAGGGAAGGACCTTTACCTCTGGGGGTAGAAATGATCGGGGTCGTGGACGCAAACTTGGGTATGGGTCTTTTGTCGAAATGGAATGGCCTTACTTTTTCTTTCTCACGAATGGTACTATAATTACATATAGTATGCAAGGCCCGAATCGGTTTTTTGTTTTACTCCCCATAACTCTCCCTCAGCCAGGCTTGGGAAGAATAGCAGAGTAAGTACAAGTATTAGTAGCATAGCAAAAATGCGTTCCTAGTCATTAATGTAATATGTTTGCTCGCGGTAATTGTGGCCCGTTCGGGAGAATCGATGACTACATCTTTGATGCACTGCTAGTACACATCATCTGATAATTCTTAATTGGATAGTTGTAAATAGTCCCAAGGCTATTTACAAGGGATTATCTTGGATCTAGGCTAGGTATTGACGGCGATTCTCAAATATTGATAACAGAATGTGATATAACGGAATAGAATTCCATTTGAATATTATTATACTATTTACATCTTATAATTATAATACTATTTACATCTTATACTACTTAGTAACTTATACTACTATATCAATAATATATACAATTATCCTATCCAATTATATGATGAGGTATCATATGACCGGTATTCATATTCCATTGCTCGTGCATCCAAACAATAAAAAAAGTGAATTAGAAAAAACGACATGTTAAGTGAATTCTAAACTAAGTTTTTTGTAATGATTTCATTTGGAAGTCATTGTACCCTAACCTGATCCAATAGCCATGAGGTCTAAAGACATAAGCATGTAGGTTGAAATAATGCTTCAAAAGAGGCATAGTCTACTAACTCAAGTGGAAAAAGTCCTCACGTAAATGTTGTTTTATATAGTATAAAAAAATGCATATTCAAAAAATCCAAAAAGAATAGATGAGCAAAAGTCAAAGAAAAATCAATTCTCGTTGGAGCATGTATATAGTCAATAAGCAAGCATGAGCTTCAAAGTCAAGTAAATGTGAGCCTGCAACCGGATGATTGGCTACACTGATCAAGCATCCTAGGATAGGTAGTTAGTCTGGTTACCGTCCATTCTCTTCTCCACCTCCTCTTCTTGATTCAGTTGTACGTGAACTTAGAAGGAAATACCCCACTCCTCTAGGAAAGAGTTGTTGGATTGGGGTAATAGGGTCACCATGTTGGGGATGACTGACTTCTACCGCTTCATCTGAGAGGAGCAACATATCACACACAATGTACAAGATAAACTCATAGTAATAAGGGATTGCATATGACATCGACTTGTTCTGACTTGGCTTTTGAGGAGACTTAGGTAGAGTCTTGTGGGCCTTAGATGTTGTTATGTTTTAAGTATGTTTCCCAATAAGGTTCTGACCACACAATTTCCAAAGTTCCGACTGAGCTCGAAACTTTGATATTATGAAGAAAAGTTTTAAAGTTAAAATCAATCCAAGTTAATTCCTTTCCTTTTATTTATTTTCTTTTCTACACTTAATGGCATAAGTGTTTGCGGGACTAGCAAAGGAAAATATAGAGGGATGATTAATCTCCATTTCATTGCTTTTATTCTTTCAAATTGGCCTTTAACCCTCGCTAAATGCATGTAAGTAAGCATATTTTGCATGAAATAACATCTATTATTTAATTTATAAATAATGTATAAAATATTGTATTTAAAGATAAAATAAAAGAAGAAAGAAAAGAAAAGAAAAAGAAATGGAATACCAAAGGTATTGAATAGCCATAAACCCCGAGTCTTAGGCATCATGATATCTGGGTTGACAAAGAATAAAGTAGGGGGAGATAATGGCAAAAAATAAAGTAAATCTCTCTTTATTTTTTTCACTAATAAGTCCATTTGGGACCTATTTTATTCTCTATTATTCATAAACTAAATGAAGTAACCTCGGACATGAAAGTTGTAGATAAAATTGCATAGAAAAATACAAAATTCAATTTATACTAAAATAATATACAATGTATATTCTACACTCAAAATAAAAATCCAAAATACATACTTCACAGACTTGTATCACCTCCATATGAACTAAAAATTCATCAAAATCACCTTTAATTTATATAGGTTTTTTATTAGCTAATTAATGAAGGTTGTTTCATTTAATTTGGAGTTAAGATGCAGAAGTTAGGTTTTGGACCCCTATTGTACAATGTATATGAATAAAATATGCATTTTATTTATTCTTAATATTTTACACATTTTATATTTTATAATTTTTGAAATATTATTTATAGTTTATGTACATAATTAAAATAAAATAAAATCATAAAAATATAATAAATTAAAACGGTATATTGAAATACATAGATGATTATACTATACAAATACCTATATAATTTTTATATATATTTTATTAAGTGAACACATAAACATAGAAAAATAAAATAAAAATATATTTATATGTATTCGAATAATTTATAAATAAATATATTATGGTGTAAAATAATAAAATGTAAAATATGAAATAAAAATAAAATACCTAATATATAGGTAAATATGCATGTAAATGAACCTTCAAAAGTAACTTATAATAAATCAACTCATAAAAATAAATAAAAATCATAATCTAATACTACATAACATAATAAACATTTTTATGTTTTAACCAAAAATTAAATAAATCAATTCCTATATTATTTTGAATTATTTTCAATTTTTATTTGTTGGCTTGTCTTTTTGCAGATAACGTGGCCAATCAAGGTCTGTTCTTCATTGACCTAAGTCAACTCTTCTGACTTCAGGTCCAGTTGTGTCAGAAAACCTTTGACCCATCTTCCTCGATTTATGCCATGAGATTCTTTCACTATTTTGAGTTGAGTACTTCTTGACTTTTGTTCCTCGATCAATGGGCCATCGTGCGTGATTGATTTCTTGATCGGAGGAACAATGTATCGATCACATTTCTTGAGCCAAACCTCGCCTGTACAAATACTCTCGTTCGCCTTCCTACTGATTTTGATCCATCTTCCACTGAGTAAAACCTAACCCTAGCATAGATTCAACATCCTAGTGACAACAAGAAGGTCCTCCATGCTATAGGGGGTGGTTTTGGTGTTAATTCGAGGTCAATCCGAGCGTCACCGACCATCTCCATCGTCAGCTCTTGAGCTCCTCTTCTCCAAGCTGGTAGAGCTCCTTTTTTTCGTTTTCTAGGTTAGTTTTTGTTCCAGCATTTAATTTTCTCAATTAGTCTAAGTTTTGATTCACAACCTTAGCGTAAAATTAAATCTTCGTAGGTCGCCGGAGCGGATTCCACTGTGCTTACACCTAGTTCCCACTAGCCAACAACCTCCATCTTCATCCACCAACCTTACTCTTGAAGGATATGGTTTAATCCTCAAGCGCATCATGGAACCGTGAGCGTCGTATCGAATACGACTATGAACAACTAGTCATACTAGTTGTCTTGTGTAGCGGAATTTAAAAAAATTTCATGCAATGAAACCACATGATCCAAGAATGATTCTCGGATCATTTCATCTAGAACCACATCAAATATAAGGAATACCTCTTGAATTTTCGTTGATCGAGTCTCTACGAAAAGAGACCTCCTATCTCAAGTCCGATCGTCGGAGAAGAAGCTTGCGAGCGCAGGGATGAGTCGCGTGATCCTCGCAATCCAACGAGTTGATCCAAGCATGGGGAACTCCTGATCTCGTCGTACGAGATCGAACGTCTTCTTCGCGAGCGTAGCACTCCAAGAAGATGGAGAACCGAAGAACGTCAAAGCGGTGGCGCGGTGGCGAGGGCATCGACGGCTATTCTCTTCTAAGATTTGGTGGACAGCCACCAAGGAGAGAGGAGAGAGGTAGGCGTGTAGAAGAAAGAGAAAGAGAGAGAGAGAGAGGGAGAGAGAGATGTGCTTCAAAAGCATAACCCTAAAAAGCATGGTATGCCTCTCTATTTACAGGGTTTTGGGATCCATGGATCTCAATCCATGGGACACATAAAATAAATGGATGAGATTGATTTATGTTTAATCCAATGATCAAGATTGTTGTTGGTACGAAACCAACAACTAATAATCTAATTTAAATCAATTCAATCCTAAATTAGATCAAGCAATTAAGGAGATATTAGCATGGAGATTACTCCCCATAAGGAAAGGGGGGGATGGCTACCACATTCCTTGTGGGAATGTGTAGCCATCCACCATTTCCTCATAGT
This sequence comes from Ottelia alismoides, assembly GCA_037367405.1. Taxonomy (NCBI): domain Eukaryota; kingdom Viridiplantae; phylum Streptophyta; class Magnoliopsida; order Alismatales; family Hydrocharitaceae; genus Ottelia; species Ottelia alismoides. Next base: position 1,326,525 of record JAZKJV010007825.1, on the reverse strand, counting down.
GGAGGCAATCTCATGCAATATCATGAGATTACATATCTCCATGAATTTCTCCCATATTCTCCAATAACTTTTGTTGTGATTTATTCTTCAAAAATAATTCATAATTAATTTTGAGAATATTGCAATCAAACCATTGGAAATTTGTGAATCACATTCACTACCCAAAACAAGATATAATTAACATTTTCAATTAATTACACAATGCGTATCCATTACACATTAATAATTAATTAACAAATATAAATTATAATTGGCTCTCTCTAATACATAGTAAATCACATTTATAATATATCATGAATAATTGGATATTGCTATCAACATTATTCTTATCCACAATAATTAAATCACATTTAATTATATTGGATGATTTCCACATACATCAAGATAACTAAATCACATTTAACTATCAATTTCTTAATGCTTAGATCTTATGGAATTATTCTTGAAACCTTTCAAGAATAATGCGATTTCTCTGTGGATACTTGGAGATAAGGACATGGTGATTGTATTGTTCCATGTATAGTGACTTGGATATTGAGATCACATCTCAAATCCAGATCTCACAAACCTCCCATAGATGCTTGATTAAATCAAGGCTGTAAACCTAATCTTCTCATTGAATCTGAATCTCATTCAGATCAATGTCCAATACATGGACTAAGATTAGGTCACTTCTCTTCTGAGAGGAGTCACTAAAATCCAGACCTGTTTCATCACTCCCTCGGAATGGAAGCGTCATGGTTATACAATCGTTTATGATCAAATCCCCCTCAGGTATTCCTAACACCTATACATCCTGCATGCTGGAAGACCTATGATCATTCTGATGATGTAGATCACTTTTACACTGTCATCTTCAGTGTTTGATAACTAAGTTTATCATTCTTGGTCATTTGGGATTTGGTATAAATCATATGCTTTCACAAAGCTTATATCTTACCTTCAAATTCATGTCATGCTTCCAAAGCATGACGACCATGCATGGAATTTGATTAGTTCCAATGCCTCATGAGTGAGCTCATGTCTCCCGGTTCACATGTGAACCTGTATGATCCCTTTAATAGATCGTATTACTCATATGCCTTTACATGCACACCAGCTCGCCGGTGTATAGACCTTGTTTAGGCCATCAACCTATTGGTATGCCAAATGTACACACTCAGACATATAGTAATACATCTGTCTCTGGTCAGAGGATGTGTGCCTATGTTGTGACAGTATTCAACATCGATCTTTGGTTATCTCGATCTCGTTAAGTCAACTCTTTGACTCAACTAATCTGACATCTCAGAATCTCTATTCCTATGCAGTGGACCTGCATCAAGAGGTCGGTCAGATATCAACCTATATGAGAAAGAATTGCCATCTCCTACTCAGGTTAATGATCATCTCTTAACAATCATTTGACGGTGTTCGATGAGTCCTCAATCTAACTCCTTAGATATTCATCCAAACACCATCCTTATGATTCAATTATTGAATCAACAATTGTATGATCATCAAGATAGCCATGGTACATAACCCTAATTATACTAAGGGACCTATTATGCAAATTAGTTATTCTTCATTTCAGATCAGGGAATGTTTTTTGCAATAACATTTATTGTATAATGGCTCGCCATGGGCTCGCATGTCCAACAATCTCCCACTAGCCCAAAGAGCCATTAATGGGCTAATCATCTAAACTCACATTCATGTGAAAATCATAGTCTATTTAGAAAAATAACTAGGTAAGCTGATCAGTCACTCTGTTTCTGAGAGACTACGCCAAGTCCTTGTACGACACTTGCATATCCCCCAGTAACAGTGCTCGCATCCAATGCGAATGTTGCATCTTATACAACCAATACTCAATTTTGTCAGTTATAGTATCCTTAACACTATAGCTTAATAATTATTATAACCAGTATTTCCATAATCCTTATCAGAATACCCTTATTCCTGGAGATCTCTATCTCCTAAGGTATCCACGGTTAAAACCTTTTAGATTACTATCAATAAAGTCTTAATTTCTTGAAGATCACCATCTCAAAAATCTTTTACTCTTTGAAGATATTGTTATTACTACAATCAAGTGTTTTATCTCCATAGTAGGATTAGTAACAATTTACTACTCCCACTACATGGCAGACATCTGGCTTTTGTACACATCAACGTACATTTGGCTTCTCAGAACTGATGCACAAAGGTCAAGCAGTTCTAGCATTCACTTCCTCAACTCCTTGAGGTGGTATCCCTTCAGATAGGTTAGTACCATATCTTGAGGGAAAGAAGCCTTTCTTGGAATTTTCCAGAAAATAGAAATGTCCAAGGTGTACCATTAATGTGATGGTCCCAATACCTCTTCTCTTTACTTCTGAACAACTTCAGAACTAAGATCTAAGAGGTATCCTTGAGATCATATCTCGAGGTATGGAACAACCAGATTATAAAACACTTATTATTATCATCCTTAGATCATTCTAAATGATTAGGATATCTACATTTAGCACGATGAACACAATGGCACTCCCACTAAACTTCACATGGTTTATCAAGATTCTATCTGAAGCCATAACATCTATGATTTCATCAAATCCAATATTCCAACTTCAAGAAGCTTATTTTGAGTCCACAGATGGAATTTCTTTAGCTTGCACATCTTGCTTTCTTCAACCATGAAGACCTGGGCTACTTCAAGTGAATATCCTCAGTGAGGTATTCCTAGAGGAATGCAATCTTGACTTCCATTTTGAAGATGTCAAAGTCAAGTTGTACAGCTATAGTTAGCAATATTCTGATAGGTTAAGCATGGTCACTGGAGAGCAAGTTTCATCGCAAGCGATGTCTTCTATTCGTTGTGTATCTTATGGCTACGACTGTGCTTTGAAGGTCTCTACCTTCTCATCAGGTCTCTTGAAGATCCATTTACACCTTAATGGGTCTTACCCATATAGGTGGATCCTTGAGGGTCCATATACAACACTTGTATATGAAGTCTAATTTAGACCTTATTGCTAACATCTACCTTTCCATGACATGATCTTCAAAAGCTTCATCATACGAAGTTCAATCATCGTCAGATTTCTCTAACACATGGAATTCATCCTCAAACTCATTTGAAGAGGTATTAGTGTTTCATCTTTAATTGTCCTTTTAGTTTCCAATTTTAGGAGCCTCATTATCTTCTCAAGATTAAATGAGTTCATTCACTTCATTTTCATCTTGTTTCTCAAGAGTCTCATCCTCTAAGAATCACATTCTCATAGATGAGATCTTTTAAGAATCTCAAGGTCATAACGTAGGTATCCAATACCATACTTTATTTTCCTAATGAAGTAGCACGTGCTAAATTCCAGATTACTTGTATGGAACCTTATTAAGGATATATATTGTAGTCTCTACTACATATATACCTTGGAAACTAATGGATAATTATGTTAATATTCATCATTGATCATATCATGTCACATATGATCCAATTATATCTCCCTACAACTCTTATTGAGTTCATGTTTATTAAGAGGAGTGAGATAGAAATGATATTCATATCTCTATAAGGTATTCTATGAATTCATCTAATAGGTACAGACTACCTAGATTAGATCAAATTCATTTAATCTTCCTTCAAACTTTGGTTCTAAACCAAAATTGTGAAATCTATGAACATTTCAAAGGTTTCTAAGTGAAGAGAAGAAATCTCATATCACAAATAATCATCAATAGATATCACATATCCACAATGTTTATTCTGATATAGATGATTCACATACATCAATATGTATGAGATCTTGAATACCCTGACATCTTACACCATTGCAAGGAAGGATGTATTGGACATTTTTACTTTTGAATACAATATTCACAAGTATGTAAGATTTGAATCTTCAGACAATCTAAAGTTTCATCTCTTACTATTCTATTGATCACATCAACAGACAAATGTCCAAGGCTTAATGCCATATCATTGTCAAATGATATTCATTCTCCTATTGATCTTTTAAGGTTTAATTTCAGTATTAGAAATGTTAATGAACCATTCATTAATTTCTAATTTAGTAGAGCCCACTAGATTTTAAATTACTACCTGAAATATCTCCATCATAACTCTTTATGATAGGTCTATTCTAGAATTCATGTTTATTCCCAACATTTAGAAATAAACAATGAGTGTATTCTAATATCTAGGTCATAGAGACATTCTCTAAGACTAATGGCTCTCCCACTGAAATTAGGAAGTCTATTTATCCAATAGAGGTTCTTGCAACAATTGCATTAACATCCATGTGGATGACTATTAAACCTTTAAAATCAAATTTTGTAGTCTTCTAATACATATGCAACCAATTGCAAGTATTATTAGAAGATTCAGATACAATTATTAGACTTCATCTTATCAAATAAGAAAGTCAATTTCAATGATTATATGTAGATTATTCTGATGTACTATCTGATTCCTTCTCTAAGGATTCTACATAGATTTGATAGTCATACTATCAACACATCAACTTATTGCAGTATTGGCATTCATCCAACTCTTTGGATGTCACATGGAAGTCACAGAAGCACAGTCAACTCTTTGACTTTCGTTCTTACTTGGGTCCAACCCATGCTTCCACTGCGCTCCCTCTATCTATAAGAAACCATTGCTCAAGACAAAGGATCTCTTATGTTGAAATCAAAAAATTTCATTATAAGAGTATTTCAACATTTATACATGCTTCATTTAATTCATACAATATAGATATTATGAAACTTCATGAATGACCAAAGTATATATAGTAGAATGATGACACTCATCGTATCTACATCCATCTAAACTCTTAAAACATTAGTTCAGGTAGGTATTCAAATATTTTGAATACATCATCTCTTATAGAGCTACCATTCTGCATGATGCAGAGAACCACGCCGGTCGTGATTAAATGTCGAGAGCACATATGTATGCCAGAACATCTTCTTAGAATTTTATACGGATTATTTGACAATTACGATCATCATCGACATGCCACTTCCAAAGTACATTCGATGAGAGATCAAGACTATGGAGACATACAAACACTAAGGTGGTAGTCCTATTGTCTATTTAATTGTCACTCCTCATTATTATGAGGAAACTTGCACATCGCAAACACATACAATATGTATCCAATTGCAAGCACAATATCTTAATCATGGATCCAATCCATGACATTTTACTAGTTATTATTGAGTATAATATTGAGTGGGTTTAATAAAGAATTATCTGAAATAAGAAATTTGCATAAGTGTATATATTTATATATATACATATTTTACTTTGATTTAGTAATTTTTATATCAAAGTCGTCTTACCATGTCAACAATGAAAGTTCATTCCCTTAATCACTTTCAATGGAAGAGATATACTTACCATTATATCTCAAGCAAGATCTGGGATCTCCTTCCTTATCTTTGTCACATCCCAATAATATAAGAACTTGTGACTCGGATAAAAAGAAGCGGGAACACATTCTGCCTTACAAGTCCAACTTGCATCTCCCAATTCAATCTTTAACACCCGGGCCCACCACCGCTAAGGTGATGTTGACCCGTCATTAATTGAACCAACTGTCAACAGGAATACAACTCGCTATGCGCAATCCAATATTGCCCCAATAATATGAGGACCCGATATTAGGGTCACTATGCATACGTCCTTACTCTTTCGAGAAGCGACGAGCCCGATCCAAATGGATCATATGCAGGAGCTGTCACTTCGGACATGCGTCTCCTACATATAATATCTGGCGACGAAACCCTTCGCCTTGACGGGAGACCATGAATGTCACTTACGTGATCCTCCATCTCATATTCAAATTTTAATTAATTATCATGAATCATATTCACATAATCAATTCTTTAAAGGGAAATATACATCTATTTATAATAGAGTGTTTTTAATTGGATATAATTAACTTATTCATATTAAATTAATTCTTCAATCCAATTCAATCAGTAAACTTGATTGTTTCACTTGAATATGTATATGGTATTATCTCAAAGTACGTATTATTTCGGATTTTAATAATTAGAAAAATACATCTTGATTTCTCTGGCATTATCGAGTCCCTACCCACTGTCATGGCCAGTACCGACGAGAGTGGGACGGACTACATACGTTGCAACCCGCTACCCCAATGCTCTCCGACTAGACACCATATCCACCTCAGGAAAGGATAATGTCAAATAGATCAATTTGTACTTGAGATGATAATTGGTTCTTCAACCAAAATTATACCATATAGTAATAATCAAAACATTTTTTATTATAAGGAAATTTGCTAGATAAATTCCCAATCCTATTCAAGCAAGGAGTTTGATGATTGTGTTTCCAATTATGACCTAGATCAAATCTAATCAATTTATTGGTTGAGGCCAAGTCAATTAAGGAAATAATAATCATTAAATATTTCTCAAATATTTTCCATAATTATTTCATGAAATTAACAATTAATTTCACTAATTGACAATCACATAGTTCTTGATTAGGACTGTAATTTCAGCAGTGACCCCTACTTACTAAAATTAACATATCTCAATCAATTTAAATCCAAATTAGACAAAATCAATTTTCAAAGATTGATAATTTTATTTAGGACAGATCCTAAGTGATATTTCACGTATTTAGAGGCAGATCAAAACAGTAATTAACTCATTAATCATGTTAAGATTTGCAGTTCTCGCAACAGTGAATACATGTTCATTAAAACAACCATATCTCGAGCAAACATAATCCAAATTACATAAACTCAGATTATATGGTTTCCTTATTTAATGGGGAACAAAATCCAAGCGATTAATTCATGTTTAAACAATTTAAACATGGCCTAATTTATTCACTAAACAGAAATGCAAAAATCAAATGCGACAAAAGCTTCCGCGACCTCTACGAACCCAAGTCGTTCTAGGTTTGCAGATCGTATCCAAAACCTTCGACCTAAGGCTCTGATACCACTTAAAGGATATGGTTTAATCCTCCAGTGCATCATAGAAGCGTGAGCGTCGTATTGAATACGACGATGAATGACTAGTCATACTAGTTGTTCTGTGCAGCGGAATTTAAAAAATTTCATGCGATGAAACCACATCATCCAAGAACGATTCTCGGGTCATTTCATCTAGAACCATATCAGGTATAAGGAATACCTCTTGAAGCGTGGTTGGTCGAGTCTCTACGAAAAGAGACCTCCTGTCTCAAGTCCTATCGTCAGAGAAGAAGCTTGCGAGCGCGAGGATGAGTCGTGTGATCCTCGCAATCCAACAAGTTGATCCAAGCACGGGGAACTCCTGATCTCGTCGTACAAGATCGAACGTATTCTTCGCGAGCGTAGCACTCCAAGAAGACGTAGAACCGAAGAACGTCAAAGCGGCGGTGCGGTGGCGAGGGCATCGACGGCTATTCTCCTCAAGGGTTTGGTGGACGGCCACCAAGGAGAGAGGAGAGAGGTTGGCGTGTAGAAGAAAGAGAGAGAGAGAGAGAGAGAGAGAGATGTGCTTCAAAAGCATAACCCTAAAGAGCATAGTATGCCTCTCTATTTACAGGGTTTTGGGATCCATGGATCTCAATCCATGGGACACATAAAATAAATGGATGAGATTGATTTATGTTTAATCCAATGGTCAAGATTGTTGTTTGTACAAAATCAACAACTAATAATCTAACTTAAATCAAATATATTTGACATATCAAATATAATTCAATCCTAAATTAGATCAAGCAATTGAGGAGAGATTAGTATGGAGATTACTCCCCATAAGGAAAGGGTGGACGACTACCACATTCCTTGTGGGAATGTGTAGCCGTCCACCATCTCCTCATGGTGGAGGCAATCTCATGCAATATCAAGAGACTGCATATCTCCATGAATTTCTCCCATAATCTCCAACAACTTTTGTTGTGATTTATACATAAAAAATAATTCATAATTAATTTTAAGAATATTGCAATCATACCATTGGAAATTTGTGAATCACATTCACAACCCAAAACAAAATATAATTTACATTTTCAATTAATTACACAATGTGTATCCAATACATATTAATAATTAATTAACAAATATAAATTATAATTGGCTCTCTCTAATACATTATAAATCACATTTATAATATATCATGAATAATTGGATATTGCTATCCACATTATTCTTATCCACAAAAATTAAATCACATTTAATTATATTGGATGATTTCCACATACATCAAGATAATTAAATGACATTTAACTATCAATTTCTTAATGCTTTATGGAATTATTCTTGAACCCTTTCAAGAATAATGTGATTTCTCCGCAGATACTTGGAGATAAGAACAGGGTGATTGTATTGTTCCACCTATAGTGACTTGGATATTGAGATCACATCTCAAATCCAGATCTCATGGACCTCCCATAGATGCTTGATTAAATCAAGGCCATAAACCTAATCTTCTCATTGCATCTGAATCTCATTCAGATCAATGTCCAGTACATGGACTAAGATTAGGTCACTTCTCTAATGAGAGGAGTCACTAAAATCCAGACCTGTTTCATCACTCTCTCGGAATGGAAACGTCATGGTTATACAATCGTTTATGATCAAATCACCCTCAAGTATTCCTAACACCTGTACATCCTGCATACTGGAAGACCTATGATCATTCTGAAGATGTAGATCACTTTTACACTATCATCTTCATTGTTTAATCACTAAGTTTCTCATTCTTGGTCATTTGGGATTTGGTATAGAACATATGCTTTCACAAAGCATATATCTTACCTTCAAATTCATGTCATGCTTCCAAAGCATGACGACCATGGATAGAATTTAATTAAAGTCCCAATGCCTCATGAGTGAGGTCATGTCTCCCTGTTCACATGTGAACCTGTATGATCCCTTTGAGAGATCGTATTACTCATATGCCCTTACATACACACCAGCTCGCTGGTGTATAGACCTTGGTTAGGTCATCAACCTATTGGTCTGCCAAATGTACACACTCAGACATATAGTAACACATCTGTCTCTGCTCAGAGGATGTGTTCCTATGTTGTGACAGTATTCAACATAGGTCTTTGGTTATCTCGATCTCGTTAAGTCAACTCTTTTTCTCAACTAATCTGATACCTCCGAATCTCTATTCCTATACAGAGGACATGCATCAAGAGGCCGGTCAGATATCAACCTATATGAGAAAGGATTGCCATCTCCTACTCGGGTTGGAGATCATCTCTTAACAATCATTTGACGATGTTCGATGAGTCCTCAATCTAACTCCTTAGATATTCATCCAAACACCAGCCTCTATGATTCAATTATTGAATCAACAGCTGTATGATCATAAAGATAGCCATGGACCTAATTGTACTAAGGGACCTATTATGCAAATTAGTTATTCTTCATTTCAGATCAGGGAATGTTTTTCGAAATAACATTTAATGCATAATGGCTCGCCATGGGCTCGCATGTCCAACAACTCTATGTCCCACACATCTCCAATCAACTCGATTGTTGTTGGATATGGATATAGGTACTCTTCCTGTGTCGTACGCTGGAGCACCTCCACCCGAACTATTTACGCTTCATCTTCACCACCTGAAGCCTCACGAGGCTTCGATTTTTATACCTCATGCTAACACAATAGACCAGGATGCAAAAGAGCCCCTTTGAAGGTGTTTAATTTTGGGAGAACGCCCCAAGAACCTCGAGCTTCCAAGTCTCCATCAATGGGCCCAGGAATATTCTGAGACCACCATCCGACGCAGAGGAGCAGCAAGTCCATTTTACACCAGAATGGATCCTCCCAGGTGTTCGGAGGAGTGAGGGGGAGCCGATCGAACTCGACCATCCTGTATACTTCACCTGTTCTTCCACCCATCTTCCCACTCGTTCGATCAATTATCTACATCAGTGTCAGAGTAGGAGCCATTGGATAGACCCTCTCCAACACCGTCAGATCAGAGGGGTGATCTAATCTAGACTCCGAATCCACGAAGAATCATCACGCAAGGAGAGGATGCCACGTGTCCATGTGAAGCATCACCCGTCGTCCGATCACGTGCGTAGGAGTAATTTTTTTCTGATACCCCTACAATTTTTAATTTCATTTTAGTATCAAACTCTTGCCTATAGTGTAGAAAGTTTTGTAATATTTGCAGTTTTTTTCTATACTTTCCACATTTGCATTTAGGTCCCTCACCACATCACCTCACGTGTTTGTGCGCATGAGGTGTGGGCTTTTTGTAGAGGGGCCTCTGTATGTTTGTGCATTTCATTTCAGTCTAAGTTATTTTTAATTTGTATTTGCTCGCTTGTCTTTTTACGGATGACGTGGACTATCAGGGCCTATCCTTCATTGGCCTGAGTCAACTCATGACTTCAGTTCTAGCCATGTTAGAACACCTTTGACCCATCTTCCTTGATTTATGCCATGAGATTCTTTCACTATTTTGAATCAAATCCTCTTGACTTTTTTCCTCTATCCATGGGCTATCACGTGCGATTGATTTCTTGATCGAAGGAACAATGCATCGATAACATTTCTCGAGCCAAACCTCACATGTACAAATACTCTCATCTGCCTTCTATCTGATTTTGATCCCTCTTTCTCCAAGTAAACCCTAACTCTAACATCGATTGGACATCCTAGTGATAACTGAAAGGTCCTCCACGCTCCAGGGGGCGGCTGTAGTGTTAATCTATGGTCGATCCGAGCTTCGCCAGCCATTTCTGTTGTGAGCTCTAGAGCTCCTCATCTCCAGGCTAGTAGAGCTCCTTTTCTTCTTTTTCTAGGTTAGTTATTGTTTTAGAATTTAATTTATGCAATTAGTCTATGTTTTGATTCACTACCTTAGCATAAAATTAAATCTTCGTAGTTTGCTGAAGCGGATTCCACTATGCGTTCGCCTAGTTCCCACTCGCGAACCGCCTCAATATTCTTCCCCTAATGTTGATCTATGCCCCCACACACCTCCAGTTAAACAGATTCTTATTAGATCTGGATATTAGTGCTCCTACTCCACCGTACATAGGAGCACCTCCACCTGAACCATTTCTGCTTCATCTTCACCACCCAATGCCTCAGAAGGCTTCGATTTTTGTCCCTCGTGCTAACCATGAAGGTCAGGATGCCAAAGAGCCCCTTTGAAGGGTCTATAAGTCACAGAGAGTGCCCCAGTCACCTCGATCTTCCAGGACTTCATTGATGGGTCATGGACCCTTCTGAGACCACCATCCAATGCGGAGGAGCAGCTGCTCCATTTTGAACAAGGACTAAGCCTCACAAGTGTTTGAAGGAGGAGGGAGGAGTCGATCAAAGGTCAGCCAATCCGTGTTTTTGACATGTTATTCCATCCATTTTCTAAGTTGGTTGTATAAACCCTCTCTAGCATCATCAAATCAGAGGGGTGATCTAATCAGGGCCCTAGACCCAAGAAGAATCATCACGTAAGGGGAGGACGCCATGTGTCCAAGTGAAGCATCGCTTGTTGTCTGATCGCATTCATAGGGGTTATTTTGATCGATACTCCTACAATTTTTGTAATTTCATTTTAGTATTCAAACTCTTGTCTGTAATGTAGAAAATGTTATAATATTTGTAGTTTCCCCCCTATACTTTCCACATTTGCATTCAGGTCACTCGCCACATCACCTCATGTGTACGTGCGTGAGGTGCAGGCTTTATGCAAACATGCCAATGTTTGTTTGTGTATTTCATTTTAGTATAAATTTTTTGAAATATTAGTGTAATTGCAAAAATATCCCTCCGGGTATATGTTATTGAAATTATCGAGAAATTTGCATTTTTGGCCACCTACTCTCTGTTGTTTTTGAGAATAGTCCATGAACTTTAAATGTTTATATAAACATCCCTTTTGGATTGTATTTTCTTTTTGTAGATTTTATTTTGTTAAAAATAGTTCATGTGCTCTAAAAATTTGTAGAAATTTAGGATAAATACCTAAAATATTATTCTTGCATATATAATATTATTAAGGTAGTTTATCTTATTTTTATTTATTTAAAATAAAAACTGAGCTATTTTGTTCTATCTTGATAACAAAAATATTAAAAAAAAGTGTTTTGAAAAAATCTAAAAAATTATATTTTATTGATTATTCTATTTAGCATCTATAGAATAAAAACCCCAAAAAATAGAAATAGGAAAATACTAAAAATTAAAAAGCCCCAAAATCCTTAGAAAATTACAAAACTTCTAGAAAATCACAAAAATATTTATTTCTACTTTAAATTTTATCTATTATATTTATTATATATTAAAAAAAGTTTAAGAAAAGTTTTGAGGCTTTTAGCTATTTTAAATTTCAAAACAATTGAGCTTATTTATATTAGTTACTATTTTACATTATTAGTTCAATTAAGAATACCAAAACATGGTAAAAAAATGTAAGAAAATACCAAAAAGAGCGAAAAATACAAAAAGATAAAAATATTTTACTTTGTGATCTTGGAGTACTTATAGCTATATTTATAAATATAAAAGCTCTATATATACACATTATATTATTGTTATTAATAATTATAATATTAGAAATCTACAAAATTATAAAAACAAAAATTCTAAAAAATAATAATTAAAGAATACCCATAACATTTTACAAATATCTGAAATCCACAAAAACATTTATCATCTTTTTCAGCCAGTTTTGTTATCTATCCCTCGTTCTCCCTATGTTCGACTGCTACCGTACTTGTTCACTATACACATTTTATTGTAGGGTATAGTAAATTTTGATTCACACTCGCTTGCATTTTTCGATCTTTACTTTGTCTAGGTTGATTGTTGAAATACTACGAGTCTTGTGATTCAGCAACAAATTATTCTCGCACTCCATGAGGATACATTTTTAGAACCTCGGAAGACTCTGATTTTCAAATAACACCATTTCCGGGGGGCAACACGTATGATAGATTTTTGGCTTCATTTTTATTACATTATTTGTCTTTATTTATTTTCTCTTTATTTGATATAATTGTTTATTGTGCTAATATTTATCTCTACTATTTTTCTTGTGAGGGGACTTCGATATGACGACGACCACCTTGGTGGTTGAGGCACCTGAGTCGAGGAGACTTGGTCCTTCTACTTATGAACCAAGAGGAGAGACAAAGAGAGAGAAGATTTTAGCATAGGCTTTTATTTTTATTTTAGTGAGAGAGTGTCATTTATTTTTGCTCTATCAATTTGTAATAATACAGGTACTTGGACTTGGACACTCGGGTCTAATTTCCAAGTGTTCGTTCACTTGGGGGCTCACTATGTTTTGTCATGATTTTATTGCCTTTATTTTCTTTATTTTTCATGTTTTGTGCTTTCCGCCTTATTTATATTTGTCTTATGGAGTGAGCTCTTAACATTTTATGAATTGCTTGATCGATTAAATTAAGGCCAAACACCTAATATCTTGCATGCACCTATATTCTCTATGTTTGGACTTAGTTTAAATTAGTTGTTTGATACTTAGACTTGAAACCACATACCTCGAGAGGTCTCCATATAGCTTGCAGTACCCACTTTGGTGGGCAACGAGGAGCCTCCAAGACTAGACTCTAGGTTAATTTCTAAGTGTTTAGCATTTGGTTCTTCACAACATTAGCAATTTGCTGCTTAGGATGATTTCTGCATACTTGTTGCACATATAGTATAGGTTTAAAAATTTCTGCCTTACATCCCGCTTGGAGAGCTCTGGGAAGCACTATAGGTCTTCTAACTGAGCATTCATCATTTAGGCACTAAGGTGAGATTTCCATCTTAGTGTAACCTTGCATTGCTTTCATGTCCTCTCCCTCCATTTTGAGCACTTAAGGCAAAAAGAACATCCAAAAAATCATTAGGCGTTTGTCATTGAAAAATACTCAAAAAAATAAGAATGAAAAATTAAAACAAGGGCATTGCTACTTAAACTTTGACCTAAATAAAATTCATTACAAACATCATTATTTTGGGTTTACAAAGCCCTCATTGATTTCAAGTACATTCCATATAGAGCAAGGCACTATACTTAAGTAATAGAGCCAAAAACTTGATCTGTGGCTGCCTCAACAATCACTTGGGATAGGAAAAGTATTGGTGCTTCTATAGTACACGACTGGGTAGGGCCTTGTCGACAATGGTGTTCCCGCCTTGTATGGAACACCGACTTGGTATGAAGTACTGAGCATAAGACACACTCTCACGGGTGTGTTTGTCTCATTGGTTCGCATCTGAATACCTCGCTTGCAAGGGAAGTAGTGGTTTCACCTATTGGCTTCCTCTCTCTCTTCTTGGGCTGAGTAGCTACCCAAACACGAGGTTGAGGACCTTAAATAGTGCAGATCACATGATACAAAAGAGGTGGAACAAGTATAGGGAGACTCTTCCTAGCAGTACACGCTCTCCTCTAGGGCTACCCAATAAGGACTTGTCACAACTTTTTGCTGATATCAATATCCCAAAAATTGAAAAGATAAAAATAATCGAACTCTTACGACTTCACATTGGGCTAAGTTGGTGAATCTAATTTTGTATTGTGCTTGTTTGGATCTTGTTCAGGTTCAAAGATTAAAGTACCGCATGCTTGCGTATTTTTGAAATTCTTCTTTTCTTACTTCCTCTTTAAGCCTTCTGCTATTTTACACTCCTTTTATTTCTTGTTCATCATCGTATCCTTCATCCTTCATCGATCTTCCTCATTCCCTTCGTGATGTTGACTCCTGGATGATTGAGTCGGGACTCCACTGACAACTACATTGATTCTTTGGGTTCAACATCAACCCAAATAAGGGGCGATCTCTAAGAATGCAGGACAAACCCTGTGGACTTCTCCTTAGACTCCCCTATCTTTACTTTTGTTAGAAATCAAGAAGACTCGTGTCTTAGTATCCTTCCTTATACCACCATTTTTTCGCTAATAAATCCCTTGTTCGAGATAGACTCTCATCTCGAACTTGCTCCATAGTTTCTGAGGATTGATCGGGTAGTATTTCCCAATGTAGGGTCACCACCCAATCAGGAGCCCGAGCATGATTCCAACTCCAAGATGGATCCCCAAGACAGAGGAAAGGGACTGTAACTTCCAAACAACGAGCAGAATCAACAGTAGGGCACGAGCCAGAGTAAGGTCAATAGTCATTTACTCACTTCCATTCAGGCAATCCAACATCACCTGACCGACCAAGCACTTTCCCAGATCACCTTTCAAAATATGTTAAACGATATGAGGAGGAGATCTGAAGAGAGAGGAGAAACCTTCGATGAGAAGGTGATGATATTCATGATGATGATAGAGATGATCGCTCAGTAGATGGACCACATGGAGGGGGATATGATGAAGGGAGAGGCCGACCCAAGCCAACACTGAAGCAGTCATACAACCCTGGGGTCGATCATATAAACAAGTTGATCCAGATCCCACCGATCCACAGTCATTTCGAGCTGATGCCGTAGCTCCTTTCGCTCCTCCCTAACATCCATGGGAATAAGAATGAGGAGCCGCATATCTATCTACAGTAGTTCGATCGCATTTGCATCACCACTCACTACCCTAACATCCCATTGGGTACAGTCAAGATGAGCACCTTCCTGTTCAACCTTTAGGGAAAAGCTCTTTACTAGATCAACCATCTGGGGAAGGGGGTTACGATCTAGGAGGACTTGAAGTTAGCTTTCCTTCACAAGTACTATCCTCTCAAGTGTCTCAATCTAATGCGGTCGAAGATCTCTATCATATCTTAGAGACCTCAAGAATACTTCCATGAAATCTGGGAGAGGTTTAGTGATATGATAGAGAAGTGCCCAACCATGACATCCCTAGGACCAACCTGGTCCAACACTTTTTTGGGGGATTGGAAGAAGCTAGTCAACGTAGGATTGATGCCTCCTGTGGAGGATCACACATTTACAAGGATAAGGATGTCGTATGGTAGATCTTTGAGGTGGTGGCTGAAGGAGAGGTTGTACTATCCTCATCTCGTACCTTCTAGATCCAACTACCACCACAAGTGCTACGCAAGAATGCGTACATGGCAGATACACATGAAGTCAACATGGGTGACATTTCTAACCTAACTATCATCAGGAACCACTTGTTGAAGGTAGATATCATTGAAAAGAGGTCGCATGGCCTCAAGAAGCTAGCTGAAATCGAGAAACGAATGAAGGGATTAGATAAGATCAATATTATCACCAAGCAACTGGAGATGCTGGTGAACAACATCAGAGCCTACAACGTAATGACCGCTGGCACTGAGCCTCCAACTGAGAAGAAGGACAAGATACAGCCACAACCACCTCAGCTTAGTCCCCGTCAACCTTCAATCTGGCACGTATACTACGTGCACGCCCCAGAGCAGTAGCCGCCACAACCGTAGACTCAGATGGTCGCATCCCAGTCGCCTGAGTACCAGCATTAGTACCTCGAGTCTTGTTCTCCACCTCCCTCGCTCATTCAAGAGGTGAGTGTCATTTCAGATAACGATGAGCAACTAACATGTCCTCAGGGACAACTGCAGGGTCAGAACCATGCCAACCGGCCATTTCACGAACAAAAAGGAGGGCAGAATTTACAACCCAACTCGACCCATCACTAGTAGCCTCCGCAACAAAGTTAGAACTGGAGGCAAAATAATTTCTAGCAGCAGTTTGGATACTGCCAACAACACTATCAGGAGCAAATTGCTCAGTATGATCACCAGTACTCCTCGATGTACCAACAGTACCCTTCTCTTCCTCATCCTCCTCACTCTTCTTAGGGTTACCAACAACAACCTCTCTCCTACGAGCAAAATCAATGGTCTCATCATGCCGAATCTTTTGAGGTTGCCCCAGTTAACCCAACTCTGGACTGTCGGGCTCAGCTTTAAAAGAACATGGCTAATATGAGCCAGAAGATAAACAACCTAATAACTGCCAAGACTGTCATTTCGACTCAGGTCAAAGCAAACCCAAACAACTTCCATCATAAGGAGTAAGTAGCATGCAGTACCAACTAGTTCAGGTGAAAATAATGTATTTTTATCTAATGTTGTACATCTCATGTGCGGTAGGACACTCCAGCCATCTGCGACAACGAAGTGGAAAATCAAAGCATCCAACAATGAGTCGTCAGCCAGGAAAACATTACGACCAACATCATTTTTTGGAGCAGCACCCCCTCCAACCAAACATAAAAATGAAGAAAATACAAAAATACAAAAAAATAGCAGCAGTCCTAGTGAAGTCACGCCAGCCATGGAGAAGCCAACACCAGCAGCAGAAGTAGAGCCAATCGATGGAGCCGATCTTATCATTTTTGGTTCACAACATGCATATGATTGCATTCCTTTTTGCCATCTACCTATACAGAAAGATATGGATGGAAATTTAAATGAAAATGTTTTTGACAATGTACATATGCCTTTTCTGTCTGCAATCAAATCAAAAACAATAAAAAAATTGAAAAGTGCTTTGTATGATCTCTAAATGATCCAAATTATGCAAAATTTGATTATTGAGATGTCTTTGCTGAAATCCAAGGAGTACATGTCTGCAGTAATATGAGGACTCAAAGAGTCATGTACAACAAAGCGGTCGAGATGCAAGAAAAGGATTCTTAGAAGCATATTCTCACCATGTCTATTGTGAATGCCATCAGCAACCTCCGACATAAGAAGAAAGACAAAGGAGCACCATTGATCAGATGCACAATGTTCAACCAGGAGTTCGAGTGCAAATTACTTGATAGTGGGTCTTCTATCAACCTATTGCCATCATCACTACTTACATAATTTGGGTTAGGCCTGCTTAAACCTAGCAAGATGATTCTGCAATTCATGGATAGATTAGTCAAGCAACCTTGAGGCATGTTAGAAGATGTGATTGTCACTTTCCAATGGATGCAACTCCATGTTGATTTTATTGTCTTCAATATGGACACCTCCATACCTCTACTTCACATTCCGATCATACTCAATCGACCATTCCTTAGGACAGCTTAAATAGTAGTCGACTATGGCACTAGAGAGACTGTTCTTAAGTTGAAGCCTACAGAAGCTGTGTCTGAGATGAAGGTTCTTCAATCTGAATGTTTCGAGGATTGTGATTTATAGCAGAGATCATAGACACCAATCTATTTTTGAATAACAGAGAAACCATGGACATCCTCTCCCTAAGGAAGGATAGGAAAGCACGGTCCAACTAACACATGTCTTCAAAGATGAGGTCTTTTTTGATGGGTATTATGAGATTGTTGAACAATCACTCTCATTTGAGCAGGAAGATTTCATTGCAATCTGTGTGATATCCTGAATGATGAAGCTGAATGGACAGAGGTGGACAACCGACATATGAAAGAGCTTACACCTATATTTGTTGCTGAAGTCACCACTGATGTCGCTCCCACTCCACTAGAGCTCAAACGGTTTCCCTCCAATATGAAGTACGCCTTCCTTGCTGGAGAACCGAACATGTATCCAGTCATTATCAATGCTCATTTGAGCGAAGACCAAAAATCTCGTCTGATGTAGGTTCTTGAACGCAAACAAGGTAATGTGCTAGAAGATATCAGATCTTCATGGGATCAATCCATCTTTATGCTCGCATGACATCTACCTCGAAGAAGACAAAAAGCCTTCCCGTGAATTCCAGCACCGTATGAATCCAAATCTCAGTGAGGTTGTAATGAAAGAAATTCAAAAATGGTGTGATGTGGGGTTTATATATCCCATCTCTAACTCCAAGTAGGTAAGTCCCCTATACGTAGTGCCCAAGAAGTTTGGTATCACCATTATTACTAATGATAAAGGAGAGAGATTTCGACCAGAGTACCAACATGTTGGAAAGTTTTTATAGATGACAGATGTCTCAATCTCTCCACCAAGAAGGATCATTTTCCATTGACCTTCATCGACCATATTCTCGAGAGACTATCCACGAAGGAATACTTTTGCTTGGATTGGTATTTTGGATATAATCAAGCAGTGATCTCTCCTGAAGATCAAGAGAAGACCACGTTACCTTGTCCTAATGGGATGCATGCTTTCCGACGGATACCGTTCGGGCTATGTAATGCCCCCACTACATTTCAGCATGTTTGTTAGTTGTATTCGCAGATATGGTGGCAAGTTTTCTTGAAGTGTTCATGGATGGTTTTTCAGTCTATGGAGATTCATTTGATCAATGTATTGATTATCTAGATTGAGTTCTGAGGAGGTCCTGTGAAGTAAACCTCGTGCTCTCGTGGGAGAAGAGAAACTTCATGGTGACTGAAGGGATCGTGTTGGCTTACATTGTATATAAACATGGAATGGAAGTGGATGCGGCCAAGGTAGAAGTGAGTTCCAAACTTGAGCCACCTACCAAAATAAAACACGTCCGATCATTTTTGGGGTATGTCGATTTGTACTAATAATTTATCAAAGACTTCAGCAAGCTCGCCTGACTGCTGACAGAATTGCTAGGCAAGGAGACAGATTTTGTGGTGGATGATTGTGTTCTCTAAGCCATTAATCAGTTGAAAGATCTGATCACGCATGCTCATGTCCTACAACCACCAGATTGGTCTCTACTTTTTGAGATCATGACAGATACATCTGATTTTGCAATTGGTGTTGTACTAGGACAAAGACGAGAAGGGATCACACTTGTGATTGATTATGCTATCCAAACACTTGATGAAGCTCAGAGAAATTACACAGTTATAGAGAAAGAGCTGCTAGCCATAGTGTTTGCCCTGGAGAAGTTCATATCACATCTCCTTGGATCAAGGGTTAATGCATAGCCTCCTAAGGAAAATTTAATTCCTATCAAAAAAAGTTTTCAATATGAGGCAATCTTGTATATCCACTCTCCTCTTGTATGCAGACATTGTGAATATCTCCTCTCCAAGAAAACTCTGCCAGATTGACCGAAGAGAAAACAAGACAAGTTCTTGGCAGACATTCCTTTCTACTAGTGAGAAGAACCACATCTATTCCAAGAGGGTGCAGATTGCATATGGAGGAGGTGCATACCTAAGGAGGAGATTTTGGGTGCCCTAGACAATTGTCACTAGCTCAAAGCATGTGGACACAATTCTGGAAAGAGAACAACGGTAAAAGTGCTTCCATGTTGCCTTTGTGGCCAACTCTCTTTAAGTATATAGATGATTATGTCAAGAAATGCACTGACTGTCAGAGAATGGCCGAGAACATCAACATGCATGATACATTACCCATGAAGTACATTCATATATCTGACATTTTTGATACATTGGGCATTTACTTCATGGGACCATTCCCTAATAGCCAGGGATTTGAGTACATCCTACTCGCCGTTGATTACGTTAGTAGATGGGTGGAGGAAATCCTCGCCTGAACTGCAGACAACTAAACAGTCTGTTACTACTTAAAAGACAACATCCTTTCACGGTTCGAAATCCCTAAGATTCTAATTTCTGATGGGGGGAGCCACTTTATTAAAGAGGAGGTCAAGTAGTTGACCAAAGAATACAACATTCAACATCATGTTGTTGCGTCGCACCACCCACAGTCAAATGGCATGGCTGAATGTTCAAACAAGGAGATCAAGACAATATTGCAGAAGCTTGTACATCCAGATCGTAAGAATTGATCACAATTGCTTGATTCAGTTCTTTGGGCATATCACACGACATACGAGTCTCCACTCGGCATGTCTCCCTATCTATGGCAAGCCTTGCCACCTACCCGTGGAATTAATTCATAAATCCTTGCGGGCATTGAACATATGCAACCTAGATTCCGAGCGAGGAGGGAAAAACAGAAAAGTTAATATGAACCGACTGCTTGGATTTTGAGACTACACATATGATAATAGCCTGACGTACAAAGAGGAAGTAAAAAAAATGGCATGACAGTCATATCCGCAGGAAGACTTTTGAACCTAGACAGAAAGAGTGGATATTTGATGCAAAGTTGAAAATTTTCCCAGGTAAACTGAAGACAAAGTGGACAGGACCATTCATCATGAAAAATGTGTGTGACAATGGAAGTCTACTCATATCTGAATTATTGTCTGGCGTACAACCTTTTGTAGTTAACAAATAGTTGCTGAAGCCATACCTCGCGTGCGATACATTCATTTCCATTGTGGATTCGATAGAAGTTGTATTTCAAGATGATTTCTCAAAGATTGAAGGATCAGCCACATAAATCTGAAAAATCATAAAAAAATATGTTGTTTTCTTTTTTCCATATTTTCTTCTTTTTGTTTCCATTTTTTTATTTCATCTGAAAAGATGTTCACCCCTTTCATCACTGCTATACTTAGGATGTACTTTCTCTTAAGTATAGGGGGTTGATCACTCCAAGTTATTCATTATTTAATCCCTATTAAGTTCCCTAAACTCTTGATATTTTGTCTATAGTAAGGGATATTTTACTGTAAGTATAGGGGGGAACAGGTCAAGCCGATGATTTCGTATATTCCCACCCTTGACCCTCCCTGCCTTGTGAACAACTGGCTATACCTAGGATTATTTGATCCTATGTATGGGGGGATGGTCAACTTCTCATTCGTTCATTCTGTAATCGTTGTAGTATAGATTATTTTATACTTAGTACGAGTTATGTCTTCTCTTTTTCTCTTTGATCTATGAGGACATAGCTCGATCTAAGTATAGAGGGATCATCTATACATTGTATATACTTTAGCCATAACTCGTACATTCGTATTTTTAATAAAATGGCTAACACAAAATTAATTATGTGTAAAGAATAAACCAGTAAAACCTGTATAAAATTATTCAAAATTCTTTATAATTACGGTTAATAAGTCGGTTGAAACTGTTTTGTAAAATGTTTAAAAATGATTATAAACTTTTTTAAAGATCTTTTTAAAACTATTTGAAAAATATTGTAAAATATTTTCAACCTTTGTAAAAATATTTTGTTTGTAACAATTTATTTTCTTTGTTTGATAAAAATGTTTTGAAAATCTATTTGCAAATGGTTTAAAAATGGTTGCAAAAATATTTTGAAGAATCTATACATATTGTTTGAATCAAAATATTTTGAAGAATCCATACATTTCAAATTTTGTAAATGTTTGTAAAAGTTATTTTTCAAATTATTTTTCAAAATAAAATTTTCAAAATGTTTGTGAAAATCTTTTTGAAATGTTTTGAGAACCCTATACATAATTCTAGTAAGTAAAGATCCTTACGAACCTTGTATATACAAACCTATAAATTCCTAAATTCTAACTTCTTGACAATAACAAGACGCACTCACATGGAAACATCTGCACATATTTCTTTTCGTAACAACTTTTTGTTTTGAAAAATCTATAAAATTTTACAAAATTTAAAATCCACAAACTATTTGCAAAATTATTTGAAAATTGCATAAAAATTTGTAAAACTTTTAAAAAATCCATAAAACGTTCAAAATTTGAAAATTACGTCATAAAAAAATTCCTTGCTCTATCAATAGCATTTGCATTTTTCGGATTGATATTGATAATTGAACTAGTCTAAGTAAAATCAGAAGATTGGGGCTTGGTTGGACCTTAATCAACTTAATTACTGGAACCTTATAATAATAGGAATTGAGACATTTCAGGTCGATTAGACTTAATTCTTTAAGACCATAAGACTTGGTTTAGTGTCGTCTTGACTGCCTAAGTAGAATATTTTGGAACACACGCATGACTCTTGTTGACAGTGACCTAGCTTGCACACCTGCACTTTATACCTTGCCAACATAGTTGAAGTGGTAGAGGGATGGATTTGTCGACATGAGACATAAACCAATGGAAACATCAGAAGTCACACATTTGTGACCATCATACCCCAACCCGATCCAATAGCCAAGAGGTCTAAAGACAAAGTCCGTGGGTTGCAATAATGCTTTAAAAGAGGGATAGTCTACGGGCTCAAGAGGAAAAGTCCTTATATAATTGCTGATGTATATGTATCAAAAAATGCATACTCAAAAACTCCAAAATGAATAGACGGACAAAATTCAAGAAAAATCAATTCGCTTCAGAGCGTGTATATAGTCAATAGGAAAGCTTGAGCTTCATAGTCCAATACATGTGAGCCTGCAGCCGGATGACTTGGCTACACTGGTCAAGCATCCTAGGATATCTAGCTGCACTGGCTACCGTCCATTCTCTTCTCCACCTCCTGTTCTTGAGTTGACTGTACTTGAACTTAGATGGGAATACCCCGCCACTCGAGGAAAGAGTTGTCGGATTGGGGAAATAGGGTAACCATGTTGGAGAAGACTTACTTCTATTGCTTCATTTAGAGAAGCTACATATCACACACACTATACAAGATAGACTCATAGTCATAAGGGACTATGTATGACATCAACTTTTTCTGACCTGGCTTTTGAGGAGACTTGGGCAGAGTCTTGTGGGGCTTAGATGTTGTTATGATTTCTATCTGTTTCCCAATATGGTCACGACCGCTCTTAGTTTCCAAATTTCCGACTGTGCTTGAAACTTTGATATTATAATGACAAGTTTGAAAGTTAAAATCAATCCAATTTAGTTCTTTTCCTTTTCTTTATTTTATTTTCTGTACTTATAGGCATAAGTGTTTTATGGGAACTAGTAGTGGCAAGATAGAAGGGTGATGAATCTCCATTTCATCGCTTTTATTCTTTCATTTTAGCCTTTAAACCCTAGCATAATGAATGCAAGTAAGCATTGTTTTGCATGAAATAATTTCTATTATTTATTGTATATATAATGAATAAAATATTGTATTTAAAGTTAAAATAAAAGAATAAAGAAAAGAACAAGCAATGAAATAACAAAGGTATTAAATAACCCTAAACCTCGAGACTTAGGCATCATGATGATTGTGTTGACAAGGAATAAAGTAGGGGGGGATAAGGGTCAAAAATACAATAAATCCCACTTTATTTATTCATTAATAAGTCTAATTTGGGTCTTATTTTATTCTCTATTATTTATACACCAAATGAAGAGACTTCGTACATGAAAGTTATACATAAAATTACATAGAAAAATAGAAATGTGATTTACACTAAAATAATATACATTGTACATTCCACACTCAAAATAAAAATCCAAATTTCCTATCACAGACATGTATCACCTCCATATGAACTAAATATATATATTATATGTATAAAATAATAAAATGTAAAATATGAAATAAAAATAAAATACCTAATATTTAGGTAAATATACCTATAAAGGAACCTCCAAAAAGCAACTTATAATAAATCAACTCATAAAAATAAATAAATATGATAATAAAATACTACATAAAAATAAAAAAATGTTTTAACCAAAAAATAAATAAATAAATTACTTTTTTTAATTTTTTTCAATTTTTATTTGTTGGCTTGTCTTTTTGCAGATGATGTGGCCCAATCAGGGCCCGTCCTTTGTTGACTTGAGTCAACTCTTATGACTTCAGGTCTAGCCGTGTCAGAACACCTTTGTCCCATCTTCCTCAATTTATGCCATGAAATTCTTTCAAAATTTTTAGTTGAGTCCTTCTTGACTTTTGTTCCTCGATCCAGGAGCTATCACATGTAATTAATTTCTTGATTGGATTAACAATGTATCGATCACATTTCTTAAGCTAAACCTCGCTTGTTCAAATACTCTCGTCTGACTTCCTTTTAATTTTGATCCCTCTTCCACCGAGTAAACCCTTACCCTAGCATCGATTGAACATCCTTGTGATAGGTGGAAGGTTCTCGATTCTCCAAGGGGCATTTTTGGTGTTAATTTAAGGTTGATCCGAGCTTCATCGTCCACCTCCGTCGGGAGCTCTAGTGCTCCTCATCTCCGGAAAGGTAGAGCTATTTTTCTTCTTTTTCTATGTCAGTTTTTGTTCTAGCATTTAATTTTTACAATTAGTATAAATTTTGATTCATTATTTAGCATAAAATTCAATCTTTGTAGTTCGTTGGAGCGAATTCCACTGTGCTTCTGCTAAGTTCCCACTTGCCAACCACCTCCATCATCTTCCCCCAAAATTGCTCTACGCCCCACACACCTCTAGTCAACCGAATTCTCGTTGGATCTAGATATTAGTGCTCCTCCTCCGACGTACACTGGAGCACCTCCACCCAACCCATTTCTGCTTCATCTTCACCACCCAGAGCCTTAGGAGGATTTGATTATTGTCCCTTGTGCTAAACTTGCAGGTCACGATGCCAAAGAGCCCCTTCGAGGGGAATTCAAGTCAAGGAGATTGCCCCATGCACCTCGAGCTTCAAGGACTCCATCGATGGGTCTTGGACCCTTTTGAGACCACCATCTGACACGGAGGAGTAGCAGCTCCATTTTGCACCATAACCGCTCCTCCTAGGTGTCCGGAGGAGGGAGGAGGAGCTGATCGAACTCGACAAGCCCGTGTACTTGACCAGTTCTTCCACCCAACTTCTCAGCCATCCGATCAAGTATCCACGCTAATCAGAGTAGGAGCCATTGGTAGACCCTCTCCAGCACTGTCGGATCAGAGGGGTGATGTAATCTGGGTCCCAAATCCACGAAGCGTCATTGCACAAGGAGAGGACGTTATGTATCCAAGGGAAGAATCGCCCCCCCTCCGATCATGCACATAGGTGTAATTTTACCTGAATGATGAAATTCGATTTCATCATCATAATTTTTCATTATTAACCACCTTGCTTAAATTTGTGTCAATAAAATCCAGATAAAGTCTTGTAATTATCAGAGTCTTGAATAAATTAAAAATCATAAAAAATGTCAAAACTAAAATTCGTGGTATTTTTAGCCTTAAAAATATCCTCAAAAATATTTTGTGTCTTCAGTTGACCTCATCTCCATTTTTAGTACATGAAACTTGTAGATCTCATCGAGATCTACAACTTTCATGTTTTGAGTTTTATCAAATTCGGCAATTTGACCCTTCAAAACTCAACTTTTAGATCTGAATAATCTGATTGGGCCACGTGGCTCATTCTGGGTGAGCCACGTGGCCCGTCCTCCTTGAATCATCCGCCCGCACCCCTGGCCATTGGATTTCTTCTTGAATCCAACGGCCCAACTCTCTCCATGTACACGCTTCCTTTCCCACCGTCTGATCATCTCCAGATCCCATCTCTGCCACTCGTTCGCGCCCTAACCATATCCTACCACGTGGCGCATTCTGCACCATTTGATCGTGTGTTCACCTTTCCATCTTAACCGCTCCATTCACTTAATATTTTCAACCCTTCGATCTGCACCTCCATCACATCTCAGCCGCCCGCTTCCGCCTGCCCATACACCCGACACGTGGTGACCTCTTAGCCCTTCGATCGCGTCGCTTCAGATTATATCCACACCGTCCTTTAACACCCAAACCCTAGCCATTGGATCTCACGATCCAACGGCCTGGGCTTCGTCTTCCACCTGCCGCAAGCTCCGCCCGAGCCTCGCGCCTCGCAGACCTCCTTCCCCTTTCCATTTTTAGCCATAGCCCTGGTCAGCCTCAACCTTCGGAATGATTACCCACACATAGCCCTCACATCCCCTATCCTTGCGCAACACTCAGCCACGACCACACTCCGCTCCTCCGGTCAGCATCTACCCACGAAACTCACGACTCCATCGTCCTCCCCCTGACTATAAATAAGCCTCCTACACCCCAGTCACCGGTGTCCACCAACGAAGGGGCTGAGGCCTAGCCCTCCGTCTCCTCCCTGTGATAGGGGGAGGAGCTCGGATCGAGCAATGACGACCCTACACCCCTGTGAGACCTGCCGACCACCATGGCAGCGTCGCGGCGCTCTCAGCCCACTCGAGCACGCTGGGATGGTCGCCCAACATGTGCGACGACCCCGAGGTCCTCAAAAGACCTCGAGCCCAGGCCTCCGCTCCGCCCGACCAAGGTAAGTCCTCTCCGACCTCCTCTGAATTTTTCTTGATTTCTCTCGTAATTCTCTAGGTTCCTATACGCAATCCCCTGCTTCATTGAACCCCCCACGAGCTCCGCCGAACACTCCTCGCCTTCGCCAGCGCCTCCGATCATTCTCCTCCTCCGTCAAGACCTCCCTCATCCCAGGCTTTCTCCTCCACCGGAGGCGGAGGAGAACCCACCAAGGGCTCCGCTTCCTCACCTTCGCCAATCCCTCCGTCTACCTCAGCTCGCACGCACACACGCTTCGACTTCCATCTAATCCCTTTTGCAGGTCAACCAACTCCATTGGCCGAACCTCAGGCGGAGCCAAGTTCTAGAGCTCCGCCTCCGGCGATCACGCGTCGACAACAAATGCCTGACACTCTCGCTCCTTCTTTGAGCTTGGGTCTTCACCGCCAGGGAATCAGCTTCCTCCCCCAACCTTCATCGAGCACAGAGAGGCGAGGAGGAGCTCCAGGCCTGATGCCGGAGCTCCAATCGCGCCGCCACCCAACAGAGGAGGAGAAGATGCAGATACCGTTTGATCTCGCTCCACGGCGGAGATCCAATAGCCTTGGAGCTGCCACGTCGTCATCCCGGAGCGCGGAGGCTCGGTGGGACCGAGCCTCGCCCGAGGCGCCCTCGAGACGCCACGTGGCCCGAGGCGCCCTCGAGGCTAGGGCCATCCGAAGCTGCGCCTAGCCTCGCCCCCACCCGAGCCTGAACTCACGTGCCTCATGCACGTGGGTGCTGGGCTTTTTGCATCGGCATCCTCGAAACTTTTGCATATTGCAGATAGGTCCTGTCAGCACGTGCAGCACCATACGCGCCCTGGGGTATTTTGCATTTTGACCCTTGCGGGTTTCAATAATTACAAATATGCCCCCGCGCGTGTGGTTTTTTTATAGGGAAGGCCTCACACTTTATTTTTATTGCATTTTAGTCCCTCCTAGGGACCTATTTGTAGTTATCTTTTCATGTTTTTGCATATCTTGAGCATCGTATTTCTGTTTCAGTCGATTTTAGACTCATTTCAAAGCTTGCTTGATGTACTTTTTAATGGCATATTTATTTCTTATTTTGGACACATGAAGTTTGATGTATTATTTTGTTAGCCATAAGTCTCTTATGCCTTGTTCAACTTTTCAATCAAGTCGGTCATCTTAGTTAAACCTGAAATAGACTCATGTTAAATTTTCTCATCATTCTGAACTAGGGCATATTATTTGTGTTGCATTTCATCGCATTTATTTGCCTGATTAAAATGGAATATAAAAAAAATGCATGTTTGTTTTAAAGCATTGATCTGTCTTCATCCGTTAGCATTGTTTGACCTATTGATCTCTCACTCAACACTTAGTTAAATAGATAAAAATCTGGATAATCACGAGAGAGGCTCGTGTCCCAGGGTTCGACCTTGGTTTCTTGCGAAGTAAAATAAAAAAAATTATGGCCATCTTAATCTATGGACAAATTAATTAGATGGTCTTTGATGACCCAGTTCGGCTCGACTGCAATGATATATCAAGTGTTAAAACCACATTATTAAAGGGCCGATTTTGCGATTTATCATTGATACCCCTACAAATTTTGTAATTTCATTTTAGTATTCAAACTCTTAACTGAAGTATAGAAAGTTTTGTAATATTTTTAGTTTGCCTCTATACTTTCCATATTTGCATTCAGGTCTCTCGCCACGTCACATCACAGGTCTGTGTGTATGAGGTGTGGGCTTTGGTAGAGGGGCCCTTGTAAGTTTGTGTATTTTATTTTAGTCTAAATTTTCAAAATATTAGTGTAATATTTTATGGATAAATTACATGTACCTCCTTAAACTTTGTGTTAATTACAGAAATACCCCTTTAGGTATATATTATTGAAAATATCACGACATTTTGCATTTTTAGCACCCTATTTTAGTTTTAGGCTTGGGAATAGTCCATAAATGCTAAATATTTATATAAACGCCACTTCCAAAATGTATTTTCTTTTTGTAGATTTTATTTTGTTAAAAAAAGATCATATGCCCTAAAATTTTGTAGAGAATTATGTTAAATACCTTTTATTATCCTTCCATATATAATTTTATTAAGGTATTTTATCTTATTTTTTATTTATTAAAAATTATAAACTGAGCTATTTTGTCCTTTCTAGCTTAGACAATACAAAAAATATAAAAATATTTTGAAAAAATCCAAAAACAATATATTTTTTATTATCCTATTTACCATCTAGAGACCAAAAATCCCTAAAAATAGAAAAAGAAAAACACTAAAAATTAAAAAGCTCAAAAATCCTTAGAAAAATTAGAAAAAATATAAAAAATCCCCAAAAACATATATTTTCGTCTCTAAATTTTATCTAATTTATATATTATCTTAAAAATAGTTTTGGAAAATTTTGAGGCTTTTATTTATTTTAAATTCTAAAATAATTCGACTTATTTTTCTTAGTTACAATTTTTCATTATTAATTACAATTATAAATACCAAAATTAGTAAAGCTTACGAAAAATACCAAAAACAGAGAAAAATCCAAAAAAGACAAAAATATTTTATTTTGTGATTTTTGAGTACTTATTGTTGTATTTGTATATTTAAGCTATATATACACCTATATATTGTTATTAATTATTAAAAATACAAAAATATAAAAAAAATTCTAAAAACAAAAATTGTAAAAAAAATAGAAACCCACAAAAATTCAATAATCCCTAAAAAACCAACTACATTTATTCTCTTTTTATCCAATTTTGTTATCTATCCCTCATTCTCCCTATGTTCGACCCCTACCATACTTGTCCACTGTGCGCATTTTATTCTAGGATATAATAAAATTTGATTCACAATGGCTTGCATTGTTTGATCGTTACTTTGTATGCTTTGATTGTTGAAATATTACAAGTCTCGTGAGCAGTCGCCTCAACGATAAACTATTCTCGCACTCAATGAGGTTACATTTTTAGAACCTCGCAAGACTATGGTTTTCACTATCCCTATAGGAGAGAGTACTACCAAAAATGTATCAAGTACTTTCCACTTCCATTGTAACATGTAGCCTACATTGTTTTGAGAGAATCCTTGTTGTTGGGTGTGGATCCACTACTCAGTCAAAGAAGAGAGGAGGAAGCCGATAGGTAAAACCACTACTTCCCCTTGGCGGGGTACTCGGCCATGGAATAATGAGACAAACAAACCAATGAGGGCATTGCCTATGCTTAATACTTCAAACCAAGTCAGATGTTCTACACAAGACGTGAAATCGTCGATAAGACCCTGTACACCCACGTACGATAAAAGCGCCAATACTTCGTGAATCCAATCAATAACAAGGTAGTAATCATGTTGGGAATTTTGATCTAATCTTTAGGGTTGTGCCTCACTCATTCTGGAATGTACCTGAATAAATGCGGGCTTTATGAACCCCAAATAATGAATATTCATTACGAATTTTTATATTGGTCAAAGTTTATTAACACTCCCCTTATTTTAATTTTTTAGTTTTCAATTTTTTGAATATTTTCCAGAGTAATGTGTCTAATGATTTTTTGGATTTTCTTTAAACTCAAGTGTGTAAAAACGGAGAGAGATAGTAGAAAAGCAATGCATGTTGACACTAGGATGGAAATCTCACCCTTGTATCATAATGATGTATGCTCAATAAGAAGGCTCACAATACTTCCCAACACTCTCAATGCGGGGTGTGAGACCGAAATTTAAATTACACTACATGCAAATGCAAAGCAGTGAAATCGCCTTAAGTAGGAATTGTTATTAGCATGAAGAATAGTTTTGTTGAGCTCCTTAGATAAATACCAAAAGTCCAATCTTGGAGAGTCATCAGTGTCCTACAATTTGGATACTGCCAACGCTATATCGACTCTCTCCCAGCACGTGGTACCAAATCTATAAGACCAACCAAAATTTGATCTAAGACCAAGTGAAGAGACTATAGGTACATGCAAATATTAGGGCTTTGGACCTAAATTACTGATACAGGCAATCCTAAAACTCTAGGCTCAATTACACAAAATAAGATAAACGAAAGGTAGAAAGCTCAAATCGCATAAAATAAAATAAAAATAAAGGGAAAATAGGGGGAATAATAGTAGAAGTCAAGGAAAACTCAAGAAAACCACGTGGACTTTCAAGTGAATGAAAACTTGGTAAAATAGGCCCGAAGAGTGTCCAAGTGTCCTTGTCATGTATTATTACAAACTAGTCTACTCTGAAAATAAATCACTCTCTCATAAAATTTAAACTCTCTAAACTAGACTA
Source organism: Ottelia alismoides (assembly GCA_037367405.1). Classification (NCBI taxonomy): domain Eukaryota; kingdom Viridiplantae; phylum Streptophyta; class Magnoliopsida; order Alismatales; family Hydrocharitaceae; genus Ottelia; species Ottelia alismoides. The sequence continues at coordinate 1,295,439 of JAZKJV010007825.1, read as the reverse complement.
CTCTGGAAATCCCTTGTCTTCTTCTGCTGCTCTCTCCTGATGGTGGGTAAAGAACCACAAAATTCCACATCTCTCAGATGTTGTGAGTCTCCTAAGATGCTCTCCCTCGATAGTAGGTTCCTCACAACAAATTCAAGCAAGAGATGTGTCAGAACAGAACAAAACAGATAGAAAATATAATAAAGAGAGAAATGTGTAAGCAATAAAGAGAAAAAATGGCAATATAAACTAAGAAGGCTATTCTACTCTACTCAACCATTGCTCTCCGATAACAGTGCCACTTATTGAAGAGGAGATTTGAGCCGGTCTGGTGTTCTACATAAGGCGAGAACACCGTTGCTGAGGCAACCAGACATGAACCTCTGATTCAGACAACAATCAAAACACGTAATTTAAATATGAAAATCAAGTGAAATGAGTTAAAATTTATTTTACCTGAACCATACAGATTATGTGTATAGTGAATATGTGTAGAGTGTTGAACCATATAAAGCAAAAGGGAGTAGAGAAAAATGAGCAACCTACTTAGGTGTTTTTGTGTATTGTTTATTATTAAATTTTTTTGAATTTTTTATTATATATAATTGTTATAATTTTTTATAATTTATATTTTTAATTTTATATTTTGCAAATTTTAATTTCTTTTCCTTTTTAAGATATAGAAGTATATATATATATGTCTATATGTATTAATATGTATAAGATAAGTACTATATATGGTATATATATATGAATTTAGAAAATAGATGTAGGAACAGTCCCTTTTATTTTTTAAGGGTTTTAAAATATATATTAAGTAACTATATTTAATAATAATATAATAGGTATATAAGTAATATACAATATATATAGTCTAGATAGCATTTTATATTGATACATATAGCTAAAAATACTTAAATTTTACAAAATAAAATGTTTTTTTATCTTTTTTATACTTTACTCTATTTTTTTGAATTCTTATGAAATTTTTGCTAATTATTAGGTACCTTTAAAGTCAAAAATATGACAAAATAGGGACTTAGCAAAAAGGTCGAAAGTTTTGGGTTTTCAAAATAGATAATAATATAAAAAATTCCAAAAACTAATTTTAATATATATATTATAACTAAAATAAACAATAGAAATCTATTTTTGGGGGGATTTATAGGATTTCTTCTAATTTTCTAAGGTTAGGAGGGTTTTTCATTTTTTAAGGTTTTTTTATATTTTTATTTTTTGGGTCTGGAGTGATAACATACAGTAATATATATAACCAGATATTTTTTGGATTTTTAAAGTTGGGTTTATAATTTTTTGTATTTTTCAACTAAATAGGGGAAATGTAACTTCTAAATGATTTTTAATAAATTAAAAAATGCAAGGAAATGGGAAATAAAAAATAGGGAGAATATCATAACAACATCAAGCATTCATATAAATTTTCCCAAAATTCGTAATACACTGGAGGTATTTAATAAAAATAAAAAGATATAAATAAAATAAAACAACCTAGTAGGGGTATATTTGGACTACAATAATATCGAAGATCCTCTATGAAAATATTACACATTGAGACTTTAAAATACTAAAATTAAATAATTGAACCTAGGATGGGTTCCCTACAAAATGCCAACCTCACGTGGAGCGCCATGTGAGGTGACTTAGCATGCACCTAAATGCAATATGCAAAAAGCTCCAAGGGGTCTGTGCAATTTTCACACAACTTTATAAACTAACCTAATTATTTATAAGATCAAATAGAAAATACAAAAAGGTGGGGGATTACTAATAAATTTACCCAAAAGAGCATGTTATCAGATAGTGTTAAGCATGCCACATGTTCGATCATGCGCTCCTCCTTGCACACCGGTTTGACGTTCTAGAAGTTGGTCTTCATCCAATGGTTCTAAGGCATGTTGGAAGAACTCAGAAGAAGGATGGCCCTAGCGAGCATTAATTCAAGATAACTCCATCCTCCGAGCTTCTTCTTCATCTCTGACCGGTCCTTCAGCTTGTTGTAGCCACCCCACATCTACAGGAGGGCTTAGACGGGTCCAGACCCCAGCAGAGGGGGCCAAGAGCTTCAAGACCCAGGGCTCCTATTCTTGACCCAATTCCCCTCACATGTCATTCGTTCTGACTCAAATCCTGCACAAAAGCATAAGGGCTCTAGGGGGACTCCCTCAACCCATTGGGACACTGTTGGATACAGTGAAATGGACAGGAGATGGGGCTCCGGTGGATGGTGACGGAAGGAGCCCGATTGGGCTTGATCCTTACAAGATCAGAAGGAATCCAATGGGGGTCGATGGGGAAGATGATGGGAACAAAATGGTGATGCTGGAGGGTCGAAATAGAGGGTGGAGCACATTTAATCAAAGTTGGTGCACAATGCTCTAGCAATCAGAAATCTATAAATTACGCTAAGATAGGAACTGATTACATATACTAAGAACTAAACTGCAATAAGGGATGAAAATGTGATTAAAAGGACCTATGTTATCACCTCTTACCTGTGAGAAGATGAAGTAGAAAGCTCCATCGATGGCTACTCTAGCGATGTTGGATCACCACCTCTGGTCGCTCCTTCTTAATGCCAAATGTTCCACGAACTTGTAGCTGTAAACATCAATCTCTAATGATCAAAATCTAGGGGATACAGAGGTTAAAGAGGAATTAAATCAAAAAAATAGGTGTGGGTGTTTTATTTATAGATAAACAAAGGTGTCATCTTGTGATGGGAATTTTGATCAACTCGATGCAAATCGATGTGATTTGATGATAGGGATGAGAATAATGGAGATCCAATTGGTAGAATTTCATTAAGGCTCAAGGTCAATTGGTCATTAGGATTCACGAGAAAATGGGGAAAGTGTGTGTATGAAGGTGGATGGTAAGTCATAGGTGTCAGATGGGGTAGTTGACCCCAGGTCAACAAGGGAAAGTCCCCATTGATCCACGTCCTTCTCTAAAGGAGAAAACATGGAGAAAAGAATAAATAAATGAAATTTAAATAGAAGATAAATTTATTAAATAAAAGTTAAATCAAGACAAATGTTAACTATATTATGTAGTATTTTTTGGTTATTTTTATTTAATTTTACCACTTTATTTATTAGCTGTTAGTTTTTACACGCGCAATTATAGGTATATTTACTTACGTTTTGTGGTGTTTTATTTTTAATTTGTACTATTGATTTAATTATCATATGGATATATTTAAATATTTACAACAAATTTAAAGACACTTTTACATATTTTTAGTTTATTTTTCTGAATTTATTTATTTACTTAAATATATAAATATATATACTATATAGGCATAGTTCATCTATATATTCTATAGCTTTATTTATTCTAATGTATTTCTAATAGGTTTATTTAGTTTTTTATTTTTTACATGTGTTTTCTGTAGTATTTATTAATATATAAAAAATAAGAATGTTAAAAATATAAAGAATAAACAAACGGAATGTTATATACATGTATATTACACAATGAGGGTCCAAAAACCAACTTATGCACATTAACTCCAAATTATATGAAACCACCTTTATTAAATAAATATTTAATTTATGACAAATTTTGAGTCAGTATGGAGAAGATACAATTTGTCAAATTTTCTTTGCGGTTTTTTATTCTGTGTGTCCAAGGTACACTGTGCATTATTTTTGAATGAATTAAATTTTATATTTTTCTTTGTATTTTTATATACAAGATTCATATTGAGAGTTTATTGATTTCTGATATAAAAATGAGAAAATAAAATAGATCCTAAAAGCCTTTTTTATGAATAAAAATTAGAGTTTTAGATGTATTATCTATATAATTTCTCTGCCCTATCTCTCCCCACTTTATTCCTTGTTGACCGAGTCATCATGATGATTAGGTCTCGGGGTCTAGGGTCACTCAATTTCTTTGACAGATCGGTCTTTTCTTCTTTTTATTCTATCATTTTGGACTTAAATACAATACTTGTTACAGTATTTAAATGTCAATTAATTGATATTATTTTTTACAAATTAATGCTATATGCATGCATTTAGCTAAGGATTTAAGACCAAAATGAAGGAATAAGTGAAATGAAATGGACATTCATTAGTGAGCCAAGTCAGGAGAAAACATGGTTGAAAATGAAAATAAAGGATAATAAAATATAAAATGAATTTATTAAATAAATCTCAAAATATAAAAGTTTTTTTATTATTTTATGTATTATTTTTAGGTATTTTTATTTATTTTTGTCGACTTGTTTATTATGTTAATTTTACAAGTATAAACATAGGTATATATAATTATGTTTTGAATGTTTTATTTTTATTTTGTATTTTATGTATATATTATCAAATTTACACATTTTATATATTTAGAATATTATTTATTACGTATTTATATATTTGTATTTTATTTTTTATTTTTCTTATGTATGTAAATAATTACATGTGTATATATTATAAGTATACTTTAACTATGTATTATACTTTATTATTTATTTTATAATTATTTAATTCTTTTAATTTATTTTATATCTTTAATATGTTTTATATAATAGATACAATTATTTAAAATATAAAAGGGGTAAAGAATAAAGAATTAAATAATATAGTATTATATATCGATGCCTCAGTACAACGGTACCCCAGAAAAATGACTTCATATCTTGAGTCCACTATGAATGAAATTACCTTCATTAGATAGATAGTCTAATTTAAAATACAATGGAGGTTAATTTGATGAAGTTTGAATTCATACAGAGGAGATATTGATCAATGAAGTTTTGCTTGCAGTTTTTCATCTATGTGTGCAAGTTGCACTAAGCATGATTTTTATTGGTTATTATTTTAATATTTTCTATACAATATTATGTACATTTTTCTTTTTCAAGATATTTTAATTTTAAGTATGTATAAGTGTGTATAAAATACTACAAAATGACTATATATAACGAATTGAACACCTAGGGTTTCTAGGGTACTATGTGTGATTATTTGTATTCTTTTGCCCTTATCTCCCTCAACTTTATTTCTTTATCGACATAGTCAGCATTTGACTTGGTCTCGAGGTTTAGGATAATTCAATATCTTTAATACTCTATTTATTTTTATGTTCTTTTCTTTATTATTTTATTTTGGGTTTAAATAGAAATAACTACACGATAATTACATGATAATGTTAGATGTTAATTCAGACAGTTAGTGATATTAACATGCATTTAGCTAGGGATTTATATCCAAAATGGAATAATAAAGGGGACTGAATTTTTATTCATAAACCCAAAGGGTTTTTATATGATGTGTTTAGGTTGTTATGGTTTCAAGAGCTTGGGGACTGATGAATCTCCATTTCATCACCTTTAATATTTCATTTTGGCCTTAAATCCCTAACTATATGCATGTATATAGCATTAATTTGTAAAAAATAAAATTTTGTATGTGACCAATAAATATTGTATCAAATAACGTATTTAATTCTAAAAAAAGAAGAAAGAAAAGAAAAAAATGATCTCAAATACGTATATGATCTAATATATATTCAACAAACATTTTAATTATTACTTGAAATATGGTATTATATCAAATACGTATTATTTAGAATTTTAATAATTAGAAAAATACACCATGATCTCTCAAGAATTATCCGTTCCCTAACCGTTGTCATGGACAGTACCGGCGGGAGTGGGACAGACCGCATACGGTGCAACCTGCTATCCCAACGCTCCCCGACTAGACACCATATCCGCCTCGGAAAAAGATAATATCAAGTCAATCACTTTGTGCTTGAGATGATAATCGGTTTTTCAACAGAATTTATACCATATAGTAATAATCAAAATCATTTTGATTATAAGGAAATTTGCTAGACAAATTCCCAATTCTATTCAAGTAATATGTTTGTTGAAAGTGTATCAAGTAACAAATTGGTGATCTAGATCAGATCTTATCATTTATTGGTTGAGGCAATGTCATTTAAGGGAACAATTATCATTCAAATATTTCCCAAATATTATCCATAATTATTGCAGGAAATTAACAATTAATTTCACAAGTTTCTTAAATGATTATCAGAAGGTTCATGATTAGGATTGCAATTTTCAGCAGTGACCCCCACTTACTAAAATTAGCATATCTCATCCATTTCAAATCCAAATTAAGCAAAATCTGTTTTTAAAGTTTGCTAACTTGATTTAAAACAGAACCAAAGTGATAATTATACATTTCTAGGCCTGTCCAAATAGTAACCAATACTTTAATTACGTCATGATTCGCCATCCTCGAAATAGTGGATATAGGTTCATTAAAATGATCATATATTGAGTTATCGGATTCCAAATCATGCAAATTCAAATCCTACTGTTTCTTAATTAATGGGAAATATTATACAATCTAAAATTTCTTGTTTAAAAATTTTAAACGGGGTCAAAATGTATCATAAAATAAGGATGCGAAATTTGAAATGCAATAAAAACTTTCACGAACCCTCACAACCAAAATCATCTTATGTTAATGGATCGTATCCAAAATCATAAACCTGGTTCTAATAACACTTGAAGGATATGGCAAGATCCTCAAGCGCATCACAGATGCGTGTGGATCGCATCGAATGCTATCAGGAGCGACTAGTTGCACTAGTTGCTCCGGGCAGCGGAATTTAAAATTTTTAAATGATGAAACCACATGATCCAAGAACCTTTCTCAGATCGATTCATCTAAATCAAAATTAGGTATAAGGTTTACCTCTTGAAGCGTGGTTGCGATCGAGTCCCTAAACGAAGAGACCTCCTGTCTCAAGCCTTATCCAACGGAGGAGACGCTTGCAAGATTGTTGATGAGACGCGTCCTTCGCGCAATCCATATTGATGATCCAAGTGATGAATCTCCTGATCTTGTCACACGAGATCTGACGTCTTCTTCGCGAGCGAGACGCATCGAAGAAGACAGAGATCCACGAGCAAATACTCCGATAGTATATGGACGATGCTGCGGTGAAGGCGAGTCTCTCAATGGCTCCATGATGGATGGCCATAAGAGAGAGAGGGAGAGAGGCACATGATGTGTAGAGAGAGAGAGGAAGAGAGCATTCGTTGTTGTTGAAAACATGTCACAAAGAGCAAGGGGTGCCTCTTCTTATATAGGGTTTTGGGAGTCCATGGATCTCAATCCATGGACAACACACAATCAATGGTTGAGATTGATTTGTGTTTCTTTCAGTGGCTAAGATATTGATGTAAAAATACAACAACAATTGATTTGATTTGAATTAATTCAAATTGATAAATCAACATAATTAATTCCAATTTAAATCACATTTGACTAGAGGTGAGATAATAAGAAGACCAACATTATCTCCTCAAAAAGAGGGTGACGTCCACTTATCCCCACAAGGAGATAAGTAGCCATCCACTCCTCTTTTGAGTGGACTTGGTCTTTCTCTATTATCTCATGATTATCTCTTTAATTTACAATAACTCTTATTGTAAATATTTTTCTCAAAAAATAAATCACAATTATCTTGTGAGAAAATTTCAATCAAGCCATTGAAATTATGTGAATCTCATTCACAACCCAAAACTAAATGTAATTATATTTTCAATTAATCATTCAATGTGAATCTAATTCCCATTAACTATTAATCAACAAATATAAATCACAATATGCTCTCTCTAATATATTATAAATCACATTTATAATATATCTAATTAATTTGGATAGTGATGTCTACATTATTCATATCCATGATAATTAAATCATATTTAATCATCTTGAATCTCTTTAAATCTTTGTCGACCCGATTATTGATCCCATTAGGACCGGTTTGACCCCATACCCTTACATATATGTATTTTAGGGTAAGGGGTGGGTCATCTGTGAGTCTCATTCTAGGAGAGCATCACCTCCTATGATTTTGTATCTCGCATTACAATTCATTGTAATTATCATGATTGAGACATTCCATTAATACCTTATTCTTTGTAATGAACGTGAGAGTTAAACATGGGATGGAGACATGTGTATGTATAAATTACGTAAGGCATAAAAGGGATCTGATACCACCAATAATTGACTCTAACTAATATCACACGCTAGACTAGAGCGATCTACAAATATCCTTCATGATTACGACCGAAATGACTGTTGAATCTCATGTAGAAGAACAACCAACAAGAGAATCGTGATATTTTCATATATTTTGCTGGGGGATTTTTACAAGGTAGGAGAAGAAGATATATAGAGGTGAGATGGTGAGAAGGTAGGAGAAGAAGATATATGGAGATTATTTTCATCCAATCAGAGCTTCACTCTCATCAGATATAGATTAAAGGATGATGAACTTTTAGATATGAGATCTTCAGTAAGCATTACGTGGCATCATAGGAAGCATAGGATCGCGGTCACCAGAGTGCATAGGCGCATCAGTTCAAGAGATCTGCAGTCACGTGCAGAGTGCATTCAATGCAGAGCACCTTCTTGTATTCGTATCGATACTCGCCATCGAAGTGTTATTTGCAAATAGGCTCGTGTAGATTTACCTTATTAAGGAACAGTTCATTATATGCAGTTGAAGTTTATTGTTATTAAGAGCTTTGCCGTTTGTTCTTGTTTTCTTATTCTCACAACTTTGTGCTTCGAACCCCGACTTCGTGAATTTAAAACTAATTTTGAAGCTTAACTTGTGCTCTTTGAATCGAGCTATCGCAGATTGAATTTGGACTTAAATTAAGTCGTCTATGAATTATTAAATGGAGACTATGTTCTTGGATTGTTAAATCAATAGAAAATCATTGCTATCTTCTCCCGCTTAGATTTATATAGTAAGAACAACATACAAAACAAACAATAAAGTAGCTTACAGTATGATATAGTAATCGACCGACATAGATCAAATTCTAGCCCCTAGCAGCTTAATCAACCGTCGAGGTCGAATGCGGAGATGGGGAAGCTATCCGCAAGTCCTGTGCCGGTCAGAAACGTGATCTTGGCCGACGAAGGGTCGACGATGTAGACCTCGTTGATGGTGAGCCATATGAAGAGCTCCTTCACCTTCACGCCCATCAGCTTATTCATCTTGTGCTTCTCCACGAAGCCGGTCACCTCGGCGGCGTAGGACACCTTCTCATTGATCTTCTTGAACGTGTGCTCCACCTTCTTCTTCTGTAGGATCCACATGAATCCCGACACATGATCGGGAGGAGGCCGAGGGGGAGAGAGAGCTCCTTCAAGAGCTCGGCGATCTTCTTCTTGCATGCAGCGTCTCCGGAGGTGATCTCCGCGGTGTTGCGGTAAGAGGCAATTGCTTGAGCGGCCATCTTCCAAGAGAAGGGAGGGAGATTAACTGAGTAACAAAGCTGGAGAGATGTGATGCTCTGCTTGTTGTGAGATGGATACATGGACTACATAAATAGATCATACTCGGGTGCCAAAGCAAACATCATGATGCCATGCAACGTACGTCGTCTCACGTAGAAAATGGTTTTGGTCAAGAAAAGAGTGGATTATTTTAATGCTCAAGTTTATGTTAGCAATATAACCCTCAAGGAGTGTGGTCCTTTTGGGTCTTCGTGGTCGTATCTTTCAACTCAGGTGTGCTCGGTTCCATGTTTCTAGTCAAGGACGCTCGGCCCACGATTATTTATGCTAAGGCCCAATCAACTAAAGCGGCTTTCAGCCTCTTATTTTCCCCCAAAGAAAATATAAACCGCTCAAGCTTTCGCTCGTGTCAGATGGTAGAGACCTAGAAACAGGTTCACGAATACCATCAATATCTACTGGCAATGAAGGCAGGTATAGATTCCACGGACTCCGGATCCCTCGCTACACGTGCTTCTAGACCAAAAAGTGCAGTCGAAATCCTAGCCGCTCATCAATCATCTGATGATCAGCGTCTCCCCATTTATCTTGAAATATTGGAGATATTTGCTATATCAAATATTGGGAAGTTATCATATCCCTTCTATTTGCTATACCAAATTTACTATGCGAACTTTACTTTATTGTATGAAGTATTACTCTACGTACAGAGCTACACCATTTCATGCATAAAACTCTCCCTTTTTACTTTCTTTCTTTTTTAAATTAATATGCAATATAACAAACTACAAAAGAAATACAATTCCAAAGAAATCATAAAATCTCTAAAAATGGGCTAAAAAGATTTACTATGTTCATCTATATATAATATGCTTTTATATTATTTTCTCTTCCTTATTAAAAATACAAAAAATATAACAACGCGTTCATACTACTGGTGATATTTTATAGTATACTATTAAGAAAAAAATCAAAGAAAATATTGAAAATTGAAAAAAAAATTATTGTATATCTATAAAATATGTTAAATATCTACATGTAAATTACACTTTGATTTGGAACCCTTCGAGAAAATTGTAGAGCTCATCAAGATATAAAACTTTTATATTGGGTACTTCGGAATTTGACTTCATTTACTATTTTATTTTGCTTTTCTTTTGGATTTTCTTTTTTCATCGTTTCATCATGCATCAAGCCAATACTCAGTCAATCTTCCATGTGGCCCATAACCATTAGTTTCCTCTCCCTTTTTTGGCCCCATCAATAGTCCATCTTTGACCTTAGTCAAAGGTGGTTGTTGTTCGATCCCCCCGTGACCTTATTGGCCCACCTTGCCCCTTTAGTAGCCACATCACCAAGGCAGAGTTGACAAAGGTCAACTTTGTCCCCACCATTCTTTTCACATAATAAAAACCCTTAGGGCTGATGAATAGCTATTCAGTCATCTTTATTATCCTATTTTGATTTTAAATCCCTAGCTAAATACATGTAAATATCATTTACTTTCATGAATTAACATCTAACATTTTCATGTAACTATTTATATTTAAAATAAAATAAAATAATAAAGAAAATAATATGAAAATAAATGAAGTATCAAAGATACTGAATGACCCTAAACCTCGAGACCAAGGCAAATATTGACTAGGTCGATAAGCAATAAAGTTGATGGATGAGGGCATAAGAATACAAACAATCATACATAGAACCCTATAAACCCTCGGTATTCAATTCATTGTATATAGTGCATTTTGCACTATTTTATACACACTTATACTTCAAATTAAAATGTTTTGAACAAGAAACATGTACATAAATAGAAAATAATAAATATAATAACCAATAAAAATTATGCACAGTGCAGCTTGTACATAGATGAAAAAACTGCAAACTGAACTTCATTGATTAATTTATCCTCCATATGAACTCAAAATTCATCAAATTCACCTCTATTGTATTTTAAATTAGATTATCTATCTAATGAAAGTAATTTCATTTAAAGTGGAGTCAAGCTACAAAAGTTGGTTTTCTAGGGTACCATTATACTGAGGCATATATATAATAATATATTATTTAATTCTTTGCATTTTTAATCCCTTTATATTTTAAATAATTGTATCTAATATATAAAACATATTAAAAATATAAAATAAATTAATACAATTAAAATAAATCTAAAGTAAATAATAAAGTATAATATAAAGTTAAACTATACCTATAATATATACATGTAATTATTTACATACAAAAACCAAATAATAAAAATAAAAAATATGTAAATATTTTAAAATAATGACGTAAATATATAAATATAATAATATATACATAAAATACAAAATAGAAATAAAATATACAAAATATAGGTATTATATACCTATGTTTATACTTGTAAAAATTAACACATAATAAACAACTCAGTAAAAATAAAAATCACCTAAAAATAATACATACAATATGAACAACTTTCATGTATTTAGATTTATTTAATAAAATCATTCTCTATTTTATTTTCCTTCTACTTTTATTTTCGACCATATTTTTTCCTGACTTGGTCCACGTGGACCAATCAAGATGCAAGTATGGTTGACCACAGTCAGCTTCCCAATCACCCTTTGGACGGGTCCATAATGTGAACTTTCCTCTTCTTCACCATTTTTTCTAGCTCGATCTTGACCTCCTTTCTGCTCGATTCCTTAATGAATTCTCTTCGTCCTAGAGTTAGCTTTCACGTGCATCAAAGACTTGCATTAGTTAAACCTCGATTGTCTCGCAAACCCTAGGTGAAGGAGAGCATCCAGTCAAAATGCTATATAATATCTCCTCCATCAATTTTGAAGTTCAATCCCCATTTCCCAATCGTAACCCCTAGGATTGGACCTAAAGCGGATTCCCTAGGGTCAGGAGTAGCACCATTCTCGGTCCGAGGCATGGACAAGGCAGAAGAGGGCAGATTCACCATTGCTGGAGAGCTTCTCTAGGTGATTCTGCTCCCCGACCCTATAGGTCAGGTGATCCCTTTGTTTCTAGCTCTTCTGATTCCTAGTGTCGTAAATAGCTTAGTTTTGCCTTTTACGTTGTTTAATTTCATCTAAATTAGCCTAAAATCTAAAAAATTATCTCGTTGGATCTCTAGGATCCGGCCACTATTACATCGTGAAAGAACATGTCCCCAGTCTCCTTGATCACCCTCACATAGTCTCCGTCATATTTTCCACCTTCTCGTTCCATAATTTTACCATGATCTTGCAATGATCATGAGATTAGGTCTCCTTCCTCTACCAAATGTCAAAGTAACTTAACCCATCCATTTTCCCTTCTTTTTGTCTAACCCTCGAGTCAAGGACATTCGTCTTCGAGCCTTAATTCTTTTGGTACTGGTCTCTGGTCCATACAACTCCATTTGGTATGATTTCGAAATAGGTAACGAAATCTCAGGTCCATGAGCCATCTTCAACCTCCATGCCTCGATTAGTGAGGCCCGTACCTTTTTGAGGAGTTCAACAGCAACGGAAGACCTCCATCTATCTGTCGAGCCCCCTAGATCGAGAGGTGGTCAGGGCATAGAGATATCTCTAAATGGAGCTACATGCGGCCATTCTTCCCAGTTTATCCAAATGACTTCCCAACCATCAGGTGGCCCAGATACTCCACTTCTGATCACAGTCCTTCGATGAGGAACTGCTTCAACCGTCATATCTGATCTAGATTGTGCCTCAACTGTTCATCATCGAAGAGTCATGATCTAATCCAAGCTGTTCAGAGTTAAGTGGAGCTACATGGAGCACCGTCTACCGTTGGATTGCGCACAATAGGGGTATTTTGCAATGCACCCCTCCGCTTTTTGCATTTTATTTTTAATATTACATGTTCACCTATAGTTGTAATATTTGTGTAATATTTACATGTGGACCTGCAGACTTATTTTATTTGCACTTTATTCTAGTGTTAGGTTACCTTACAAGGCTCTCCATGTGAGGCATTTGGACATTTTTCACTTTGCACCTTATGCTTGCGGAACTATTATGAAATTATCAGAACCTTTATGTTAGTTGATATATAGTCCCTTCCTATGTGTACATTGTAGGTGTATTTGGAAAAAAATGCATATTGTGTCCAAGGACTTATTTTTATGTTTAGAAATTGATTAAAAGTTTATTTTAATTATGTTTGGTCCATATATTGTAGATTTATTTTATTTTGTTTCTTTATTATTATTTATTGTTTGTTTATCTAAAAATTATAGGATAATTAACTTAAGTGCTTGGAACCTTTATTTGTCACGCATATTTTTCAGAAGGTATTTAAAGTTAATTTCCTCTTCATAAAAATACAAAAAAACGTTGCATGTTCTCTTATTTAGTTATTTAAAATCCAGAAAATTAAAAATTACTTTCAAAAGTCCTATAATATTACAACATGTGTATTTTGTTTTATTTTATCATCTAACCAAAAATCATAAAAATTCAAAACCAAAACCTTAGAAATCATAGAACATAAAAAAACTTATAAAATTTTGAAAAATTCTAGAAAAATCCAAAAATGATGTTTTCTATCTCTAATTTTTTAATTTATAATAGTTTATACTAAAATTAGTTTACGATTTATTTTGCTTTGATATCTATTTTTAAAATCCTAAGTAATTCTCTAAGTTTTGTTTATTCATTAATTTTCACATTTTCAACTTTAAAAATCCCTAAAAAGTGTAAAAATATCCAAAATTATCAAAGAGAAAAATATTCAAAACCAAAAAACATTTTTCTTTATTTTAACTTATTTAAAAGTTGAAAATATCTCTTCTTTATACTCTATCTATATAGTCTATATATAATATCTATATATTATTATATATCTTATTTCTAAAAATTAAAACGAAATTAAACATTTGGAAAATCAATAATATAAATAATATAAAACATTAAAAATACGTAGATATTCACATATATTAAAACCTACAAAAAATAGCAAAAAGAAAAAGACAAAAAATATATAACAAAAACCCAAAAATATTATTAAGTAATTAATAATAATTTTACACTATATTCGTTGTTGTCCTAGTGTTTGTCACTCATACTACTTATCCCTATATATATATTCTGAGTTATAGTAATTTTTGACTCACATATTTTGTTCATTGAATTTCATTGTAGGTTGAACGTTGTTGAATTAGAGATTGGTCAACACAATGATTAATGATCTAGCTTGTTAGATCGATAGACCACATCTCCGTCCAACATGGGCCTGGCTCCACTTTCATCCACCATTGTTTGGGGGCCTTTCTCAAGATCTGAGCATACGAAGTGAGACAAACTCATAACCTCGTCAGAAGAGGATGAGGTCTATCTCAACCATTGGTGTGATGCAATGAAGCCTTATCGTCTTGTTGCAATAGCCTTTGTCCTCTACATAACCTCGTGATGAATCTGTATTTCATCATCTTTATTCATTTATTTTAGCTTAAAATCCCTTATAAAACACTTGCAAATATCACTAAAACTCTTCTTTTACTAACCCTAATTCTTGTGTAAGTATTGTATAATTATAATTATTTTAACCCAAAATAAAAGAAAAATAAAAAAATCGAAGACTATATATATGTAATAGATACAGGCTAACTCTGAACCCAAGATCAGGTCAAGGCTTGACCTGATTGACAATGAATAAAGTAGGCGGAGATAAAGCCTAATTACTAAAAATTCATAAAATTGATCTCCATTTGTATACATTCATCACATATATATAACTGTGCATAATAACTATTACATACACTATTTTATTTACAACCAAGCTCACTACAAATAAAATTGTTTTCTTCTTCAAACTTGTTCATAAAATATGTTGTAAATAATAAAATTAATTGCAAGAAGAATCATTGTACATTGCGTAAATAACAACACTTTGAAATGCCGCAAAGCTCAACTTGTCAGATCAATATCTTCTCTACTAAACTCAAAATTAATCAAAGTCACTTTCATTGCAATCCAAATTAAATAATCTTTAAAATGGAAGTGGCTTCACAAGAAATCGGAGTTAATGTGTGAAATGTGGCTTTTTTGGGGTACTATTGTATATTATACATATGTGTACTCTATGTATATTTATTTTCTTTATATTTTTGTATATTGTATTTTTCACTAATTGTAAATATATTGTATTTGACTTATATAAAATATAAATAACAAAAATCATAAAATAAAAAATATACAGTAATAAAACCATGTACATGTTGTGTATATATATCACTATGTATATTGTAAAATATCACTATTTATTTAATCTAATGAATCATCACATAAAATTAAAATAAAAATATGAATGAAATCCTCTTATAAATCAATGAGTTATTAAATTTCATGTATATTTATAAAAATAATAAATTAAAAATCATGGTTTTATATATAGGTATGTATACCTACAAATAACATGTTTTATTTATTTATACACTTATATATAATTTATTTAATTAATTAAAAATTATCACAAATAAGTTAATTAAATTACTTATATTTTCTCTTTACATTATTTTTTATTTAAATTCATTTTCGATATTATTTTGATTTATTTCACAATTTTCACCATGTTTTGTCTTTTAGTAGCTTTTGTCTCATTCTGTGCGCCTTCCCATTGGTTGAGCCTATGTCTGTTGACTTGGGTCAACTCTCTAATCCTCCTACAATTCTCGCTCCCTTCACGCACCAACCTTCCTTTTTGATTTTTTCTAATTACTCCAGTCATCCATTGCCTCCGCTCTCTTCTCTGATTTGTCAACCCTAACATCCCTCTCCATCGTCAGAGCATCATATCCACCTATCATGCCTTGGATTGCACACATTTGAATTTCAACTCTCGCCGAAACCTGCGCCTATTTATAGAGCCCATCCCCCTCCAGTTGTGGGTTGATCCTTATTCTCTACAAATCTTCGCCAAAGGGTGATTCCAAGATGATGAGGTTATGACAGAGCCTCGATATCTACATCAGGGAGTCCGAGGAACTGTAGGAGATCAAGATCCACCATACGTGGCTAGAGCTCCACCATGTTCTTCTCCAAGTTTCCATTCTCGATTCGAGGCTATTAACTTCATCCTTCCATCCTTAGGTAACATGAGTCAACATCTCTTTGATTTTACTTGTTAATTTTGCTTTGATTTTTGTTGTTAGCTTAGATTTAATTTCTCATCCACCTGCTTTGATATGCAAGAGCTGAGCACCACCCTCATCAAATCACCTATCTGACCCTTCGACTAAACTCACCACGACCTTCTTCACCTTCTCATGCAACCTGACCCTCCATATCACTCATGGTTGGATTCTCGACTCCCCTCCGATCTCCTATGTCAGAGTTGACATCTATTTCCCCATTTTTGTTCATTTTTCGCTAATAAACATCGTCGGAGTTATGCCTTTTAGTGTAGAGTCTCTTGTGGGGTGCGAGAGAGGATTTTGAAGCAAAGCCCAAGATCTAGAGTCTCACCTGTAGTAGCTGAGCACATCGACCTCCATGTCTCACATCAGTGATCGTCGACTATTGTGGAACCACTCATTGGAAATGGATCGGTGCCAAGACTCGATTGAACCATTTGTAGTAGCGATTCGAGCCTAGTCGAGGAAGATCTGAGGAATTCAAATTCATCCAGCAACACCTTCAAAGCCATTCTTCCAGCAGCCCTCATTATCGTAGCATCAATATCTTAAGTGCTAGATTGAATCATGAGCATCATATTTGCCCCAAAAGTCAGCCATGGATCGAGCTCTTCAGATTAGATTCGATTCATCCACACGACTTTCATCCTCTATTGTTTGATCCAAGCTCAGAGCCATCCCAATTGCCTACATCACCATGTGGATTAAGGGTATATTTGTATCTCCACCCCTATCGTTTGTTTTGCAAATAAGTCCTTGTTTAGGCACGTTGATGAATCCTCATTTCATCACCTTTATTCTTTGATTTTGGCCTTTAAAACATAGTTAAATGCATGTATATATCATTAATTTGCCATAATAAATACTCTATAAGTTGTACAAAATACTATAGAAAATACTGTATAAATACTATATCTATTGCCAAAATAAAAGAATAAAGAATGAGAAAGAAAAAGAAATGAGACACCATAGGTGTTGAGTGACCCTAGCCCCCGAGACTCAGTCATCATGATGACTTAGTTGACAAGGAATAAAGTAGGGGGATATACGATAATGAATTGTATAGAAAACATAATCGTAAGACCCTACAAAAATAGGCCAATAATTAACTTTTGGGACCTATTTTATTCTTTTATACTCTAAATAAAAAGCCAAAACCCAAACTTCCCAGACCTATATCTCCTCAATAAAAATTCAAAATGATCAAGATCACTTTAATTTTATATAACTTTTAAGAAGCTATTTAATGAAGACAGTTTCATTCAATTTGGGGTTAAGGTGTGAAAGTTAGGTTTTGGACACCTATTGTACAATATACCCTAATAAAATATTCATTTTATTTATTGATTACTATTTTTATAATTTTATATTTTTATAATTTTGTAAATATTATGTATATTATTTGTACATATTTAAAGTAGAATAAAACAATAAAAAAGACAAAAATAAAATAAGTATACAAAATACATAGATAAATTGCCTATACTTATACGTATATATTATAGACCTATATTTATCTAAGTGTGCAAACAACATCAGAAAAATACAATAAAAATATATTTATATATATTTAAATAAGTTTTAACTATATAAAATTTGTGTATAATATAGTAAAATATAAAACATAAAAAAATAAAATACATAAAATATAAATTAATATACCTAAATTTGTTCTTATAAAAAGTAACACATAATAAAAAACCTCAAAAAAATAAATAAAAATGAGTAATAAATACTACATAAAATTAGGAACATTTTTGTATTTAATAAAAAAAATCAATTAAATCATACTGTTTTTATTCATTTTTCAAGACATTCTGCCTTGGAATTTCCTGGTTGGTCCACATGGACGAACCAGTTCTGAGATTTTGTTCACCTAGGTTCAATTGTACCCTAAACCATTCTGACTTCTGTTAGAGCTTCACGAGTGCTCACCTTCACCAAATTTTCATGCCTTCATCCTTCACCCTTTGATCTCAAGCCTTCCACCATTGTGTAGCCCCATCATCCTTGATCTTTGCCCATCCCAGAATCCCCACATACATCCGCTCTCGATCACGCAATCACTCCTTTAAACTTTCCAAAACTTCATCTATAAATATGCTCCCATCTCCACCTTTTGCTTTTTGATCTCTCCTTCGTGCATTTCAGCCCCTCAGACCACATCAATGGTAGTACAACTGGTGATAGGAGCTTGCAAGCCATGGTTTGCAATAAGGAGGGGGTATGGAGGAGATAACAACCATCGACGAAGCCTGGCACTAGGTGGTTCTGCCTCCCGCGACCTCGGACGTGGTCGAGGCCTTTTGCTACTTTTCTAGGTAAGTTTTCCCTTCCGTATTTTAATTATGTTGTTTATTTTGCATTTAGTTCATAACTGTAGCGTGAATCCCCATTTTAAAGTACACTGGTTCTTAGAGCTCCTGGCACCATTCAACCACCTATAGCACCTTGTTCTACCTCCATATCCACTGCTTCACATTCATCTTCCAGTTCCACATCTTCCCGACCCATATATCCAACCTGATCTCTCCTAGATTAACGAATCGATGCTAGCTCCTCCGCCTTCGCTTGAGCATCGCCTCTACACATCGCACTCTGACTATTTCACCCAATAAAGTACTGGAGACCCTCGCATATACTTGGCCTTCTTAACCTTGCAGGTCTCTGGTGGAAACGAGCCCTTTCGAGGTCCAATCACGCCAAGAACGCAGTCTTGGATGAACATTCTTCATCGCCCTCCCAGGACCCCACTGAGGGGTCCTGGACTCATCTGGAAGCATCATTAGCTACGGACATGTCACAAGAAGCTCACGAGCATTAGAGCAGTCTGGATTGATCTTGGTGGCATGTGGAATCGATGGAACAAGGAAGAACACAACCGTGTTCTTCCCTATTCTTGGGAATGAGACCATAACCGTCTGATGGGGCTTTAGCCCCAGATTGTACAACAGCCTTTTGATCTTGGGACTCAACCACCATCAGATGAGAGGACAGATCTGATCACAGGCGTTCGATGGTGAAAGGGTATGGTGGATTCTCCACTGTCTTATGTGCTTAAGTGAACAATCTGCAACCGCCGGATTGCGATAAATGAGGGGTAAATTGTAAAGGCACCCCTGCTCTATTTTATTTTATTTTAGATCCTATAAATACTAGCTATAGCGTGAATAAATCTGGATGAATTATAAGGGCCACCCATGTGCTTATTTCTATTTACTTTAGGGTCCACACAAGCTCACCTCACGTGGGCGGCCATATAAGTTGGGAAATTGGAGGGATATACTAATCGTTTTTGTAAGTAAATTTTAGTTAATAAAAGTTATATATAAGTGATATTTTTGATATTTTTGCACCGACATCCCTTGCATTCATTTTATTTGCAAAAATGCCCTTTCTAGTTCTTTTATTTTTGTGTTTGTTTTCTATTTTTAAAAATAGTGTCTGTGCTCTAAAAAATCCACAAAATATGGTTAAGTTCCTGCTTGCATACACTTCCACGACATATTTTTATTTTTGCAATTCAGGACTTGCCCTATTTTTGAAAAATAAAAAAGAACACAAAAAGTCCATGTTTAGCTTTAAAAATACCAAAAAAAGATAACTTAAAAAATTCCAAAAAAATATTGTGTTTGCCTATTTATTTTACAACTCGAGAACCCAAAAACACTAAAAATAGAAAAACAAAATACATAGAAATCAAAAAGCTCCAAAATCTTTCCTAAAAATCTACAAAATTCCCAAAAACTCTAAAAATATTTATTTGTATTTTCTAATTTTCCTTATATTATTATTTTATATTAAAATTGATTTGGAAAGTTTTGGACTTTATTTTCTTTAATTTTCAAAACAATTCAACACATTTATTTAATCCCTGATTTGGGATATTTTTGACATTAATATATATATATATAAATATAAATTAGCAAATTATCTAAAAAATCACAAAAATAGTAAAAAATATTTAAAACCCAAAAAAAAATTATTTTATGTATTTTGATCATTTTTATTAGTATATATTATCTTATACTCTTTATATAGACTTACATATTACTTATATACTAGATTATATATTTAAAAAAAGAAGAAAAATGAATTAAAAATAAAAAATATACAAATAATTAAAATTATATAATTAAAAATACTAAAATATATAAATACAAAAATCATAAAATAAAAAATAAAAAACCCACAAAAACAAATAGAATAAAATGACAAGAGAAGAGGGACAAATTTTGAGCATTATTGCCTAGTCTACCATTTTCTCCCTATGTTCGACCTCTACACATGCTTGCACAATATGCACTTTTTTGTAGAGTTATAAAAATATTAACTCCACATATTTTTGCCTTTATTTCTATATCTAATGTGGGTTAATTGTTGATTGAATTAGGGTTTTGTGTGAGGTCACCTCGATGACTGATGATCTGCTTTGTGGATTGACAAGACCTCCGTAAAATTATATTCATCACATGTCTCAGAATCTTGTTCATTGAACATATATATTTTCCACCTTTATTTTTATTTTATTTTCATTTCAGTTTAGAGCATTTTTATAAACACTTATATTTTGGAAAAATTTAAAAATCCACACAGTTTATTGCTATCGATTCACCCTTGGAAATAAATAATTTGCATTTATATCCAATCCAAAACACCTGGCATGCGTTGGCATGCACATTTCTGGATAAATTGCATCGTTAACCTGCCATTTTATTTATTTGTTATCATTTAGTCCATAAATTAGTTTCCTTTTCTTTTAAGTCCTTGTGAGTCTGCATTTTATTTTTTTTACTAAGATGAATTAAAAAATATTAAAACCTCATATAAAAATCCACAAAAATCATTTTAGATTCTTTTTAATTCGTTATTTCTTCACTGATTTTTATTTCACATTTCAATCATTTTTATTTTTTTAGTAATTCAGTAACACCAAAAACATTTCCTTTTTGCATTAAAAACAATAAAAAATAAAAAACTTTTCTAAAAATGACAAAAATATTTTTGTTCATTTTTTTATTTATATTATTTTCTGATGAATTTTCTTTCGCTAAGTCTTCATAAAACTAAAAAGTAGAAAAACATTGAAAACACAAAAAAAATATTTTATATCACAGAAAATCCATTTTTTTACAAAAATGCTTTCTGAAAAATTTAAAAAATAATCTTCCTAATTGTACATGTTTCCCTGATTTTTAGTTTCTTTTTCTATTTCTTAAAATAAAAAATCTTCTACAGCATTTTATATTCTCATTTTGCATGTTTTTCATTTATTTGAAAATCTTAAAATTTTGAAAATAATGGAAAAATTATAAAAACATAAGAAAAATTTCAAAACACCTATAATAGTTTTATTTTAATTATATATATTTGCCATATTTTAAAAATCCAAAATTGCATTTTCCTTGCTTTTGTCTTTTTTTTCATTTATTTGTCTTTTTTTCTTTTCTTTTCAAAAATAAAAAACGTTTGCAAAATATTTAAAAAAATCTTTAAAAAATATAAAATCAGAAAAGAATAGAAAAGTTACAAAAATCAAATTGCATAAAAATGGAAAAAGACAAAAAATTCGTAAAAACCAAGAGTAGTGTACATAGAATTTTCTTTTTTATTTCATTTATTTCATTGAATTAAATAACCCTCACGATTTTTATAGCCTCCCTTAGTTTGATCCTTTACGTTATATAGGTAAATAAATAGCAAAACTCTTTTGCTACATTTCTTCATTTTATTTTTACTTGATAGTTCTTAAATAGTTTTTGTTGATTCTTCTTTGTGTTGTGACGATGTTTTCACCTTGTAAATAATTCCATTAAACAAACTCCCATAAGAGTAGTGTTCAAGAAAATGGTGGTGTTGATAGGGAGGCACGAAGAGGGCAGCAAAGGTTTTTCTTCTTATAACCTGCTATTCTTGTTTGTAGATACCCGTTTGTTTTCTTTTTATTGTTGTCTTCTTATTTTTGTCACATATCTCTTATTCATACTTTCTGTGACTTGTTCATATTTTGTATCATTTATTTCTTGTCTTTTAATCATTTTATTTTTGTTCATATTCTCTGTGTGTATATATAGTCTGTGGATTGCATTTTGTTGAGGAGTGAAAACTAACTTTGAATTCCACATACCTATAGGGAGCTTACACAACGCTTGCGAGATATGATTTGTCGGACGTCAAAAGCACCCCAAGATTTAACTTAGGTATTCATTTGAGATCCATTTCACTTGCTTTTCTTATTTCTACCTCTGTGTGTGTGTCTTATTTGTTTGTCTATATTGTCTGCTTTATTTGCTTCTTATATTTTTTTAATACTATCATAACTGTGTTTCTTACATATTCTTGTATTTGCTCTTTCTTTCAAATGCCCAATGAGCAAGGATGATATTCCTAGGAGTATCGGCACACTCGAGCAAAGCGGAGGCGGCTGATTTCTTCACTAAGCTGCAGGAGAGCGTAGGAGGAGGAGCAAAAGATTTGGAAGAAGTAGACTTTTGGGAACACAATCTTTTGTTTTCTTTTTACCATTTTATTTCATGTTTTTTTTGTAAAAAATTGCAATAATTTCTGTTTGGCATTCTCCTCTTTTTCCATTTTATAAAAGACCATTATATACCTTGTGTGTGCGGGGTCTGTTTCACCAAGTGCTGGTGCACTTGGGGGAACTCACCGACTTTATTTTCATCGATTTTATTTTTATTTGTTTTATTGTGATTTGGTGCGCTTGAGTCCTTAGAAGTAGGTTTTATTATCTTTGCTTGAGCCAAGTAATCGATTAGGTCCAAAGACGTTAAAATAATATATGTTCTTATAGACTAGATCATAGAATTGGACATAGTCAAATTAACTGGTTCTTATCCTCTAATAGAAGTTACTGCTAGAATGGTTCTCATGCATCATTTAGGTTAGATTTATTTCTATCTTTACTTTTATGTGCTTTGCATGTATAGTGTTGGCGAAAGGTACACATCTCATTCTTTGCATGCATCATTGATTTCATCGTTAATTGGCTTTTCCAAATTCCTTCCCCGTTTTCACTCACAGAAGATCAAAAGGAATTGGTAAATTCATTAGACCATTTCTTGAAAGAAAATCCAAAAAAAGTGATAACTGTATAAAATTGAGACTGCTAAAGAAAACTCGACCCTAAAAGAAACGTACGGACAAATCATCATTATTTTTGGGAGAGTAACCCCCTCATTGTTTGCATGTACTTGCCTCCAGGCAGAGTGGGTGAGGACACAACTATAAGGATAGGGTCAAAATCTCTAGACTTGTAACTTATGATTCTATACATATCTATGTGGTGTACAGTTGAGATGCAAGCACTTGCCTCCGACCATAGAAAATCGTTTTGGTGTAATCATTCTCCTTTCTCCCTTTAGGCTTGATATTGAACCCAACATCCCAAGCAGATACTTCCATTGATTGGGGAGGATTGAGAACGTATATTAGGTGATAGCGGCGACTCACACTGTGTGTTTTGTAGTAAGTAACTTCTTATATATTCAGTAAACATAAAATTAAAAAGATAAAAGACCGGACTCTAATGATCTCCACTTGTGTCCAGTTGGTGAATCAGGGGTTTGTATTGTGTTTGTTTGTTAGTTTTAAGATCCTTCCGTTCCCTTCACGTCTTTTCTTCCTTTTTCTTATGTTGACCTTCAAGTTCTCGCATCTTTCCTATTGACATCGAAGATGTCGGATTGGAGTATTTCATGTTCGGACTCAGGGTGCTCGTTTTACACTCCAGTTCAGTCATCTTCTATTTGGGAAGACCAACTTTTTGAATATCCCTCTTTCTCCACATCACCCATCTACGCATCCAATCCATTGTTTGAGATTGACTCTAATCTCGATCTGTCATTTGAGACTCCACCATTTTTGAGGACTAATCCAGTGTTGTATACATTTTCAAAGGCATAATTAGAGCACTTGATGCCACCAAAGGGTGAGGGTTCCATGGTAGAGTAGAGCGAGATCAACAATACGATGTTAGCTTCCATACAAGCCATTCCAACATAGTTGACTGAACAAGCTGGCATCCAGATCGGTTTGAGAGATATGATCTTAGAGCTGAGGAATAAGATATAAGATAGGAGTGAGGAGGATGAGCAAGAGAATGGAGGTGGGAATAGGGGAGGAGGAGATCCATTAATTGAACCAGTGGCTAAGATTACACTTAAGGATGCCTATAATACAGGGGTAGGATAGACGAATACATGGATTCAGTTACCTGCGATTTATGGGCATTTTGAGCTTAAGCCCACAATTTTACCTCAACTCCCAATATTCTACAGACACATCATCAACAAAGAACCATATGTACACCTTCAACAGTTTGACCGTATATGTGGCTCCATACACTGCTCTAACATTTTGTTAAAGGTAGTGAAGATGACAACCTTGCCGTTAAGCCTTATGGATAAGGCATTATATTGGAATAATCATTTAGGAAGGGTTGTTATGTACTGGGAAGAATTGAGATCAACCTTCTTGAATAAGTACTATCCCCTAGGATGACTGAATCAAATGAGGTCACTGATTGCCAACTTCTCCCAAATGTCCCATGAGCCTATTCACGAGGTATGAGAAAGATTTAAGGATTTAACAGAGAAGTGCCCCCATCATGATATTCCAAAGATGAGCCTTTTGTAGAACTTCTTTGGAGGTTTGAGAATTGAAAATCAAAAGTAGGTAAACGCCTCTTGTGGGGTTTCCCACTTCAACAAGGAGGAGGATGTCGTCTATCAGATTTTTGAGGAGATGGCAGAGAGCTTTGCAGCTCTCTCTTCTTCACATACTTTTCAGAAGCATCCTCTTACCTCTCCTTCAGTACCCCACAAGGTTGTCAACATGATGGCATCTCATGATGTGGATAGGGTGGATAGTGAAGATGTGACCATTATAGGAAATCACCTACCGAAGTGTGCATAATACATAAATGATCTAGGGATCTTGATAAGTTACATATGATTGAGCAGATTACAAAGAACTTGGATAAGTTGGATGATATAACGAAGCATTTGGAGCTTCTTGTCAGTACGATTAATGCATGTCAGAGTGCGAGTGTAGCAGCCGATACTTCTACTCATGAGAAGATCTCATCCACTTCATCACAATAGAGTACTAGAGCATCCCATACTGTTCAACACGTTTACTACATGTAGATCCCAGATCAGGTGCCGCAGCAGCCAGCCTCATCATGCATTATGTCGCACCAGTAGGAGCATCCTTACAATCATGAGCATTAGTCTTCACCTCCACCTCTCATTCAGGAGGTAAAGAGTATTTGGTTTGATCAAGAGCATACTAGCCCTATCCATTAGGACAATGTCGGTTGAGTCCTCAGGTCGGTCAGAGGACAGTTCACCATTTCAGGGAGGGAGACCACACCCCCAGTACCAGCATATACAACCTCATTTTGTGTCTCCACCACACTTCTAGAATTGGAGACATGGATAGCAGCAGATGCAGTCTGCATATCCTCATTAGCCTTACTATCATCAACAATCTATATCTTATGGCCCGTTTTCACATCCTCCTCCTCATTATCAACATCCATATTCTGGATACCAGCAGCCTCCACACTACTAGTATCAACGATAACCGGTCATTGAGCCATCCAGAGGAACCTTCGATGAATCACACACTATATCAGCTTGCACTACTAATGAAGAATATGAATGACCGGACTCAAAGGCTTGATGACGTGACCATGACCAAGACATTGATTCGAGCCCAAGTCGAAGCCAACCACAACAATTTTAGATACAAGGAGCAGGTAGCCCATGATCCATCCACACTCAAGATAGATATGACCTTTGATTTTACATGTTTATATGAATCCATTCATCTCATGAGAGATATGATATTGCAGCCTCCCGCACATTAGTTGGGATTAGAGAGAGCCGCTAAGAGAGCTTCACCGACTTCATCATCTTCTTCACCAGTTGAGCAACGATCTAGTGTAGCAGAGCCTGATCATGGAGTATAACCACCACCTTCTTCTTCACCATCACCACCACCATCACCATCATTATTCAGAAAAGATCAAAAAGAGAATAAAGAAAGATGCAGTGTTGAGTCATCCATTAAAGAGAACACACCAGTCGTGGAGTCTTTATCTATACTAGCAGACCAAGCAGCCCATCCTATTTTTCCTTTTGTTTCATTTACTCATGTATTAGATAACATTATACATACTAAGTTTGGTTGTCCAAATGTATACGATGATTCCTATCTGAATAAGAGAAATGAATAGTATAATGTTCCTTCTAATTTTGATCCATTTCCTTCAGCTTTAAATAAAACTAGAAAATCCAAAAATTAAAAACATCACTATCTAATCCTAGAGTGGTGGAGATCATTCAGAATATCTTTTTAAAGATATCACTTCTTAAGGCCATGGAGTACATACCTGTAGTCAAATAGGGAATGAAAGAAGCACGTACTCAAAAGCATCAACCAAAGCAGAATATATGAAAGAAAATAGAAACACATATATTAACCATGGCCACAGTTCATGCCATTAGCAACCTCCCGCCCAAAAAGAAAGATAAGGGAGCACCTCAAATCCATTGCCACATCTTTGATCAAGAGTTTGATCATACTCTTCTTGATAGTTGTTCCTCCATTAATCTCATGGAATCCTCACTACAAATTGAATTTGGCTTGGAACCTCTTAGATCCATCAGGACGATCCTTCAGTTTGTTGATAGATCGATCAAGAGGATGAGAGGTATTTTAGAGAATGTTATTGTAACGGTGCAAGGAATGATATTCCCAGTTGATTTTGTTGTTATGGACATGGATACCTCTGCACCGTTACTTCATACTCTGATTATACTTGGTCGGTCATTCCTTTGTACGACCGAAATGGTAGTTGATTATGGTACTGGAGATATCATCTTTCACTTCTGCGATGATAAGGTGAATATTGAGATGATCCCCGATCCTAGGCTATTACTGCCACCAACAACATCAGATGAGAGAGATATAGTTACACTAGATTCTGATGGTTGTGATTTTCTTGCTAAATCTCAAGATACAGATCTATTCACTGATTTCGTGGACACCCAGGAGTTCCTTTCTCAGAAGGACCTTCTGTAAAGCACAGTCACCTTGAGTTCCCATGTTGATCATTCGGAGTTGTTTTCTGATGGACTGTTTGAGCAGTATTTTGAGGATCATTCTGAGTTTATTGACGTACATGATGAGATTCCTGAGATACATTCTTTTCCTAAGATTATTGATAAGATACCTCCTACTGAGATTTCTGAGATATTTATTGAGAGTTCTGAACATCTTGTTGAGCCATTCCTTTCTGAGCAAAGATCATTCATTGCAGACCTTTCTGAGATTAACATGCTAAGCCTACAATAGCCACGATGGATAGTTCACATAGTGTTGATCATTTAGCTTCTACCAGTGTAGTTGTAGAGGTTTTCATAGAGCATAGTCAAACCCCACCCGAGCTTAAGGATTTACCCTCAACGTTGAATTATGGCTTCCTTGTGCCCCCCCTCAGATGTTTCCAATCATCCTCAGTTTGCAGTTGATTGACAAACAAGAATATTGCATCCTAGAAATTCTTAAGAGAAACAACAAGACCACTGGATGGAATATTTCGGATCTCTGTGTGATTAGTCCAGCTTTGTGTTCACATCATATCTACTTAGAGGATGATAACAAACCCACCCGTGAGTGCCATCACCATATAAATCTGAATCTCCGAGATGTTGTCATGAAAGAGATCACGAAATGGTGTGGTGGTGGATTTATTTATCCCATCTTTGATTCCAAGTGGGCCAGCCCTTTACATGTGGTCTCAAAGAAATACAAGATTACTATTGTAAAGAATGACCGTGGTGAGGAGATTTTGACCTGCTTACCTACTTCATGGTGTGTCTGTATAGATTATCTATGCCTGAATTCAGCTACCAAGAAAGATCACTTTCCACTGCCCTTTATGGATCGGATTATTGAGAGGTTGGAAGGGAAGGGGTTCTTTTGTTTCATGGATGGGTACTTAGGGTATAACCAGGTTGCAATCACTTCTAAGGATCAAGAGAAAATTACTTTTACTTATCTGTTTGGCACCTACGCCTTTTGACAGATGCCATTTAGATTGTGTAATGTCCCCGTTAGATTCCAAAGGTGTGATGGTTACATTATATACATGTATAATAATGAGCAAATTATGTGAAGAACAACCTTAATATTTGATGTATACACTTCAATCTTACATAATTCACATTCTATTTATTCCATATATACAATATAGAAAACCACCGTAATTAC
Source organism: Ottelia alismoides (assembly GCA_037367405.1). NCBI lineage: Eukaryota > Viridiplantae > Streptophyta > Magnoliopsida > Alismatales > Hydrocharitaceae > Ottelia > Ottelia alismoides. Next base: position 1,266,717 of record JAZKJV010007825.1, on the reverse strand, counting down.
ACAAAATCGATCAAACCATAGCATAAATCGACAGATCATGGTCATATATATATGGATAAAATATTCTTGAAAATCTCTATTTGCATATTATTTATTGATGATATGGTGAGATTATGTTTAACACTAAGATTGATGATCATTTATGTTAAATCATCAAAATATAACTTAAATAATTATTTGGCTAATCTAAGCAAATCATATTTATAATTATTATAGTAAGGAAAAAAATAAAACTTCATTGGATTTATATCTGTAGCATTAAATTTAATCAATAACCAATATTTTATTGGCTCTACAATTTCTTAACATTTCTATTAGAAAGAAAAAGGGAGGGTGATTTGTGTAAAAGTCACATTCTATTTCCCATGTGTGGAGCCTCTCAAACTCTCTCATTCCCATGCATGGAGCCATAGTAGCCACGTTCCCCATGCAACTCTTCCCCATGCAAATACTATTCCCATGCATATAATCAATGTTTGACTTTATTTGCAGGTGGAAGAGCCATCCATGACATGTTATAAAAGGAGGGCCTCCCTCACGTTGAAGGCCCCCTGGGACTCCATGCCAAGAAGTGCCACCCTCGTGTGCCTTCCCTCTCCCCCGCTATTCTCTCTCTCTCTCTCTCTCTCTCTCTCTCTCTCTCTCTCTCTCTCGCTAAAGCTCTCCCGTCCTCCAGCTGCTCTCGCGCACCGTGGCACCGTCCAGCCCGCACACCATCTTCCCATCTAGCAGCAACACTATTTGCGCGAGGAGAACCATTCCTTCGTCCAACAACCACCCGTGTGGCCTACCTCCTCCTCTTAGTCATCTCCTCCTTGCGCGACCTCGACCAACTCTTCGACGCCCTTGTACGGCCATCGTCTCGCTATGGACCTCCTCTTCCTCGCGTCGACATCTGCATGTGTGAGCCGCTCCGTGTGTACATCTTCTTCGTGCTACCACAGACCGTTTCTGCGCAACCATCTTTGCGCCACTATCTCCGTCGTTGTCACCAACGTCTTCTTTTCGTCTTTGGATAGAGAAGACTTTTTTCCCATCTTTATTTACTTCTTTTGCATTTTAATTCCCTTAAGTCATTTTGTGTAAGTTGAATTGGAAGAAAATAACTCTCATGTTATAAGCTCACCTTGCATTTTTATTACATTAGTGTGTTGTTTAAGTTAAACTTGGAGGTATTCTTATTTTGTAGGCTACTCTCAACTCTTAGTTCTCTTTAATTATATGCATTGCAAGTTTATATTTTATTATGCTCTTTGAAAAATTACAAATGACTCTCATTTTTCCATATTACATTGTGATTCAACCCTCCAATTCCTTACTTAGCTGCACTCATACTATCATTTGCTTTTTGTAAGCTCTAGGAAGTATTTTCACTATAGATCGCGTTCTGTCATAATTTTTCTTTTGTCACAATAGATTAAAATTTGAATCAAGTTTGAAAGAAGAACAAAAATTACGAGTTTGCTTAGTCCCTGCGGATACGAACCTCTACTTGCCCCGTACATTTTTTTGTAATCTGATCATGCTCGTATATGTAATCTTATTTGTTTTATTGCGGTTTTTCATGAAACAACAATGACGTGGTAAAATCAACATTTTAAACCATGTAGAATCACTTCATTATTTTTGCGCCGTTGCCGGGGACTAAGCAACATTTGCATTTTTTCTTCTTGTTTTAACTTATTTTCGATATTCTAGTTCAAGTATTTTTTTAGGTACTTGGACTTCGAAAAAGAAAAAAATGAAGATTGATGCATTTTAATTATTTTTGTTCTAGCGAACTTGTAATTTGTTCTAAGTAAAAATTTTGTAATTTTATTTCCTCTTCCTTCTCGTGTCTCTCACCATTAGCAGGACAAAATATTGTAGATATAGCGTCAGTAGTGCAGGCATTGTGAGTATTCTCTTCACTTAGACATTTTAAGCTTTAATTTTTTTCTTTTCGCATTTTTTTACGCTCGAAATTAAACTAAAAAAATTAAAAAGAGTTTATGATTCCATCATCTCTGTGGTCTTCTCCCTCTGATAATCTAATTCAAAGACCATCAAAATCGTGCATTGATCATATAAAAAGATAAGCTTGAAAAATCACCGCAATGATCTGAGCGAAAGCGGATAAATTTGAATGCTTGTTTGATCACACGTGGTGATTGACACAAACTTACAAAGCACATTGAACCCTAGGATAGAGATAAAAAAATCCTGGTACCGTGTGGGATTGCAGAGAGAAGTCGTAATTCCTTGACGTGTTGTGCATAGGTTCTTGCGATAATAACAGATCTATGATATGAGTACCCACTCTGGATCCCCCACCTGGATGAGGACATCGATTTCTCACAATCTACCACAAACACCTCTTCATTAAGGATCATTAAATCTCTGACAATATTTGTTGAACAACTAAATCTAAAATAAAAAAGATAAACACATCTACGGTAATTTGTGTGAAGTTGGTGAATCAATAAATTATTTTACGTGTGTGTTGTGTATGCTTGGTTGTAGATCTTTGAAAAATCAATTGCAACAACCACTAGATTACAACCTAATCTATAAAATAAAACCTTACCCTTTTTGTTAAAGTGAGAAGTCTAAAAATTTACCTAACCTAGGAGACATGGGAGAGAACAGACCTAACCCCATGGACCTCATTCTGCAACAATTACAACTGTTGAAAGAAGAAAATGCAAAAATCCACCACACCATAGCAGCTCTCATCCGACCACCACCCATAAGTACACTTTATAAACCTGCGACGAAAGATTTAGTCTATTGGGTCTAGATTCTACCTGAGGTAGGAGACTTTGAAATAAAACCAACATCTCTCTCCTTGATACCAAAATACTATGGAAATGACAATGAAGACCCTTTCCTACACATACAAGACTTTCGATCTGCCTGTGACACAATGAGCATCCCCGGGTAGAAAAGTAATACATTTTTATGAAAGCCTTCGCTTACTCTCTAAAGGAACGAGCACTCTAATGGCTCTGAAATTATGGAACCCCTCTCACCTCCTTGGACGTCTTAAAAGAAGCCTTCATCAAGAAATATTTCCGAACAGGAAAGACAAATGCCCTGAGACAAGCTATATCATCTTTCACCCAAAAGAACAAATAACCCATTCATGAAGCGTGGGAGCATTTTAAGAAACTACAGAGGAAATGCCCTCATCGTGCAATCCCCAAATGGAAATTAGTCCAAATATTTTATGAGGGCATAGACACATCATTTAAGAGAGTTATCGATAGCTCATGTGATGGGAATTATATTAGTCACGATGAACATTTCGTATGGATCCTATTTGAGAACATGGCTGATAATTCGATGAATAACTCCTCCATTGAACAATATAGCGAACACATGAGACCAGTCAATGTAGTCAATAATGAGAAATCCATAAGTGACTCATCCAAGCACAACCATGATAAATGGAAAACTCTCTCCAAACAAATGGATCTCATGACCCAAGCAATCGGTAACTTGGCTCTGAATAAAGTCCCGAACAACATCTGCGTGGTTACTTCTAATCCTAACGATCAGGACTTTGGCCGTGTACCATTCACTTATAACTATTAAATGACTTCCGAGAATGTTAACTGGATAAAAAAATATAGGAGGGTCATTCTCAAACAACCAAAAATCAGGATGGAGAGAACAACCGAATACTGGGTGGAATGGGCAACACAATTATCACTTCCAAAATCATAACCAGCCCAAAAAATCGACGGGACCTCTAATGAATCAACCTCCCTCAGCTGTGAATTTTGTTGCTCTAACGCAGGCTATTCAACAACTTGTTGCAACTCAACAAAAATCAAACCAAGCCCAACAACAAGCCAATGCTGGAAATGCTTGGTAATTTGCCGTGATCAGGTCTTACATCCCAGCACTATCACCTCAACCTCCACCAAACCCCAACACCAATAGATCTAGTTCATCTGGATCTTTTCACATCCCACCACATGTTGAGTCCTTCACTTCACCCCCTAGATTTCAACATCAAAATCAAGGAATTTCTACACCTCATAAGACCAACAATTCAACCCAAGGGAACACACAACAACTGCTTAGGAACCAAGTGAGTTTCAAACACCAACCATTCCAACAAATCCGTCAATGCCATAACTCTTCTAAATGAGAAAACCACATCCGATCATACCACACCACAGACAGCTGAGACTCAAATTGAAGTGGAAGTGGACATCGATAATTAAGAAGAATCAATTGAGACCCACACCCCTCCTCCTTCCTACCATACCATAACCATCCCCTTTCCTGAAGTCCTTCGTAGGAAAAACACCAAATCATCGTCCATCGATACTGAATTGTAAAAATTATTTTCAGACATTGTCATTGAGATTCCACTCCTAAAACCCTATAACAAGTCCCAGCCTTCTCCCGCTTTTTGAAGGAAAAATTCACATCAAAGCGGAAATCAAAGGTAAAGAATAAGAAAAATCAAGAAAATATTGAAAAATATGTGCTCCCTCAAGCAACATCCAATGCCATTTCCCAATTCCTGCCCACCAAGAAAAAAGATCTGGGAGAACCTCTAGTAAAATGCACAATTGGTGAGTTGACCTTCGAGCACACATAGTTGGATGATGGTGCCTCAATTAACCTCCTCCCTACTGCTATTTTGAAACACTTTGACGTAGGTAAACTGAAACCTATCTCGATGATTGTACAAATGGCTGACCATTCTGTGAAGAGACCAAAAGGACTACTAGAGAATGTCATAGTCACGATTCAAGGATACCAATTCCCATTAGATTTTATTGTGATGGATATGGACCAAGCCAATACACTGAGTGAAATACCCATCATACTTGGGACCACCGTTCTTAGCCACTGCTAAGGCACACTTTGATTTTGAAGATGGGAAAGTGCAATTTAATATCAATGGCAAAATCATCCCTGTTAATCTTGTCATCCCCCCATCCATTGATTCTGAGACTGAAGACTGTGGTTCGATTGAGAACTATACTGTACTTGACATACAAAATGATTTTGGCCCTATCCATCTTTCAAAAGACCCTCTAGAGGTTAGTCTGAATACCTCCCGCTTCACTTATAATGATATGTCTCATCAGATTGCCACATATAATATGAACTCTGCACTCAAAGCTCCATCATGCCCTCTCACTAGTCGTGAATGTTTTGAGTTAGATGAAGCTTGGGACACACTGGACATGGAACTTGCATTGACTTCACCCATGATCATACCCATGATGGAGCCACCCTTTGAGACTATTTCATCGATAAATACATCAGAAGAAACTATCCCTCTGATCCCACCGACCACTATGGTCGAACTGAAACCCTTACCGTAAGATCTGAAGTATGCTTTCCTCGATTATGCACACACTCTACCGGTCATCATTAATGCCAACTTAGATCACACTCAGGAAAACCAACACATGGAAGTTTTGAAAAGGAATTCTCAAGCTATTGGATGGAAAATAACTGATTTGAAAGGAATAAGCCTGCCATCTGTACACATCAAATATACTTGGAAAATGACAGTAAACCCTCTCGAGAAATGCAAATACTATTAAATCCTAATCTACGAGAGGTTGTAAAAAATGAAAATATACAAGTGGTTGAGTGCCGGCATCATTTATCCAATAACTGATAGTCCTTGGATCAGTCCTCTTCAGGTCGTCCCTAAGAAAATTGGATTAACAATTGTAAAAAATGAAAAAGGTGAGGACATACCTACTCGAGTAGAAACATCTTGGAGAGTATTATTGATTATAGAAAACTCAATAAGGTTACACAAAAAGACCACTTTCCACTACCATTGTTGACCAAATCATCAAGTGACTAGATGGAACAGAATTCTTTTTCTTTTTGGATGGATATTCTGGATATAACCAAGTGACCATAGCACTGGAGGATCAAGATAAAACCACCTTCACCTGTCCTTTTGGGACTTATGCATTTTGATGCATGCCATTTGGATTATGTAATGCCCAACAACTTTTCAAAGGACTATGATGGGAATCTTTGTTGATATGATAGGTTATTTCATGGAAGTATTTATGGATGATTTTTCAATTTTTGGAGACTCCTTCGAGGACACACTTGGATTTTCGGATAGAGTCCTAGAAAAATGAATTGAAGTAAATTTGATATTATTTTGGAAAAAAAACACATTTCATGGTAAGACAATGGATTGTGCTGGGGCACATTATATCAAAGAAAGGTATGTAAGTGGATCCTTCAAAAATCGAGACCATCACCCACCTGGGCCCGCTTGTTAATATTAAAGGAGTTCGGTCCTTTTTAGGTCATGTCGGGTTCTATCGATGATTTATCAAGGATTTCTGAAAAATTACCCACCCACTCACCAAACTACTTGAGAAGGACCAAGATTTTATATTCACCAAGGAAGCATTCGAGTCTTTCACTCTTATAAGAAAGAACATCATTGAGGCACCCATATTATAGCCCCATGATTGGACCCTTGAAATTGAAATCATGTGTGATGCTTCTGATTATGCTTTTGGGGTAGTTTTGGGACAAAGGAATGATGGAAAGCCATATGCCATCCACTATGCTAGTAAAATCCTTTATGACACCCAAAGGAATTATACCGTGACTGAGAAAGAATTGCTGGTTGTTGTGTTTTCACTAGAAAAATTTCGATCTTACATCTTAGGATCCCACATTATAATTTACACAGACCACTCTGCTTTGAAATACCTCTTCACAAAGAAAGATGCCAAGCTTAGACTCATTAGGCGGGTATTATTGCTCCAAGAATTGATTTGGAAATCTGAGATAAAGCCAGAGTAAAGAATGTCGTAGTCGATCACTTATCAAGGCTTCCTTCGTTACCTTCACCAATCAATATCATGGTACCAATTTCTGATAATTTCCCAGTTGAGAATATAATGCCTGTCTCTCAACTCCCTTGGTATGCGGACATCATCAATTACCTTGTCACTTCCACATTACATAAAAACTGACTAAGATGTAAGAAAGATAAAACTAAAGCCTAAGCCTGATATTATCACTGGGATGACCCTCTACTCCTCAAAGAAGGCACTGATTTGATATGGGGACGTTGTATCCCTGAATCTGAAGTCTCTAGTGTCCTATCTCACTGCCATACCTCTGGGTGTGGAGGACACCATTCGGGGAAGCGTACAACTGCCAAAGTACTACAGTGTGGTTTCTATTGGCATTCACTATTTAAAGATGCCCATCATTTTGCTCGAGCATTTCTCTCCTGTCAAACCAATGGAACAATGACCCAACGCAACATGATGCCCCTCCAACCCATATTGTAGTCTAAATTTTCAATACTTGGGGCATAGACTTCATGGGACCTTTTACCACATCACACAGCTACCAACATATCCTTCTTGTTGTTGACTACATCTCCCGTTGGGTTGAAGCCATTCCCACTCGTGCTGCTGATAGCGCGACTGTTGTCAAATTCATGACCAACCTCTTCTCTTGATTTGGATTACCTAAGGTGGTCATTAGTGATGGTGGAACCCACTTTCTTAAAAAGAATAGTGTTGAACATCGTATCTCGAATGCCTACCGCCCATAAACAAATAGAGTGGTCGAGCTATCAAACTGAGAAATTAAAACCATACTCTAGAAAATTGTTTGATCTGATCGCAAGGATTGGTCCCAACACTTGCCGGCTGCTCTCTGGGTCTGCCGTACAGCCTTTCATACAGCTTTAGAATGAGTCCGTACCGACTTATATATGGAAAACCATGTCATTTACCTGGTTAGATCCACCATAAAACACTCTAATGTCATTTGGATTACGACGAGGCTGGAAAAAGAGATTACTAGATTTGGCTGAATTTGAAGAATGATGATCACAAGCCTATGATATTAACTTGATCTACAAAGAGAAAATAAAAATATGGCATGATGCTTATATTTCGAGGAAAACATTTCTGGAGAAACAAAAAGTGTATCTATTTCATGCAAAATTAAAATTATTTCCAGGAAAGCTGAGATCAAAATGAAACGGACCATATATTTTAACCCATGTTTTTGACAATGGTTCAATAGAAATATCTGACCCAAAAGCTAAAGCCACTTTTAGATTCAATGGTCAAAGATTGAAACCCTTTATTGAACCCTCTGACCCCATGCTTGTTTATGCAACATACCTTCTACAGGAACAGTGAGTAGTACACATCACCGTGCTGAGGCGTTAAACCATGCATTCTCATAAGTCTATCCTCACAGGTATCTTTTCTTCTTATTTCTCACAAGTTTATTTCCATTGCATTGCATTAGATAAGTATGGAGATACACCTTTAAAAAACCCAACAAAAATACGTTTTCACATCACTTGACTAAATCTATTGGTCCTCTAAGTTATTGACTTCTTGCATTTTTATTCCCTTGAGTCATTTTGTGTAAGTTGAATCGGAAGAAGACAACTCTCATGTTATAAGCTCACCTTACATTTTTATTACATTGGTGTGTTGTTTAAGTTAAACTTGTAAGCATTCTTATTTTGTAAGCTACTCTCAACTCTATGTTCTCTTTAATTATATGCATTGCAAGTTTATATTTTATTATGATCTTTGAAAAATTGCAAATGGCTCTCATTTTTTCATATTAAATTGCAATTAAACCCCCACTTCCTTACTTAGTTGTACTCATACTAGCATTTGCTTTTTCTTAATTCTAGGAAGTATTTTAACCGTAGATCACGTTCTCTCATAAATTTTTTCGTCGTAATATATTAAAATTTGAATCAAGTTTGAAAGAAGAATAAAAATTGCAAGTTTGTTTAGTCCCTACGGATACGAACCTCTACTTGCCGCATACATTTTTCTGTAATCCGATCATCCTTGAAGTTGTAATCTTATTTGTTTGATTGTAGTTTTTCGTGTAACAACAACGTCATGGTAAAATCAACATTTTAAACCGTATAAAATCGCTTCAACAAGGTTTATGTTGGTCGTTTTTGCCGACATGGTGGGTAGTTTTCTAGAGGTTTTCATGTACGATTTCTCGATCTACGGGGATAGCTTTGATACATGTTTTGCTCATTTAGACCAAGTACTTCAGCATTGTTACGTGGTAAACTTAGTACCCTCTAGGAGAAGACTCACTTTATGGTGACTGATGGGATTGTATTGGGTCACGTCATCTCCAAACTTGGTATGGAGTTTGACCCAATCAAGATTGATGTGATCTCCAAGCTAGAGCCACCATAGAATTTGAAGTAGTTGAGATCATTTCTTGGATATGTTGGTTATTATAAGTGATTCATTAAGGACTTTAGCAAGATCGCCATAACTTTGACTGAGCTTCTGTGCAAGGAGAGTGAGTTTATTGTTGATGAGAAAGTCCGCCTACATTTCACCAGATGAAAGACGTGGTTATTAGTGATCCTATCCTACAACGACCTGATTGGTCTCTCCCCTTTGAGATGAAGACGGATGTGTCAGATTTTGCAGTTGGAGCTATTTTAGGGCAAAGAAGGGATGAGATATCGTTTGCCATACACTATGATACTATGGATGAAGCACTGCACAATTACATAGTCACAAAGAAGGAGATGTTAGCAATGGTGTTTGCATTAGAGAAATTCAGATCTTACCTCCTTGGTTCACATGTCAATGTATACACAGATCATACTACCATACGGTACTTACATGCAAAGAAGGATGCCAAAAACACGCCTTTTCATATGGTTCCTTCTTCTCAAAGAGTTTAATTTAGAGATTCGAGATAAACCTGGAGTGAAGAATGTTGTGTCAGGTCACCTTTCCCAGATCACAGATACATAGTCCTCTGAGTAGTCAATACTTCATATTTCAGAGACCTTTCCAGATGAGACCATTTTGTCTGTGACCTCTCACCCATGGTATGCCGATGTGGTGAACTACCTTGTCTCCAAGAAAGTTCCACAAGATTGGCCGAAGAACAAGGTAGACAGATTCCTGTCAGAGATACATTTTTACTAGTGAGATGATTCGTACCTATTTTGTGAGGGTGCAGATTGTATCTGGAAAAGGTGCATTCCACATGAGGAATACACCGGCATGCTTGAACATTGTTACAAACTAGAGTCTGGTGGACAACATTTAGGGAAGCGCACGACAGCTAAGGTTTTACAATGTAGCCTATGGTTGCCAACTTTATTTAAGGATGCTACTGATTATGTTCGAGGTTGCACTATTTTCGTAAATTGGGAGGAATTGTTAATTACAAAGATACCATGCCCCTGAGATATATCCCGATTTTAGATATTTTTGATGCTTGGGGCATAAACTTCATGGGTCCATTTCCTGTAAGTCAGGGATTTTAGCACATCATGCTTGTCATGGATTGTGTTAGTCTTTTGGTGGAGGCTGTCCCGATCCGAGCCGTTGATAGTCGTACAATTTGTTCCTTTTTCAAAGATCGCATTATTACGTGGTTCGGGGTCCCCAAGATACTCATTTCAAATGGAGGAAGTCATTTCATTAATAGAGAGGTCAAGAAGCTTGTGAAGGAGTGCGTCATTCAGCATATGGTTGTGTCTTGTTACCACCCACAGACTAATGGCTTGACTGAGATTTCGAATAGGGAGATTAAGATGATATTGCACAAACTTCTATGTCTAGATAGGAAGAATTGGTCTCAGATGCTTGACTCAGTTGTATGATATTATCGGACAACGTACAAGTCTCCATTAGGAATGTCTCCCTATAGATTTGTTTATGGAACGCCTTGCCACTTGTCAGTTGAGTTAAATAATAAATCTTTATGGGCACTTCGTGTATGTAATTTAGATTATGAGAAAGCATGAGAGAATAGGAAGTTGGATATGAACAGATTGCTGGAAATCCGAGATTTTGCATACGACAACTCACTCATGCATAACGAAAAAGTCAAGCGTTGGCATGATAGACACATTTGAAGAAAGAGTTTCTCCCGTGATCAAAAAGTTTGGTTGTTTGATGCAAAATTGAAGTTATTTCCTCGAAAATTAAAAAGCAAATGTTTGATGGGAAATTGAAGTTTTTCTTTTATTTTTATCGTTTACCTCTTTTCCGTGTGTGTGTGTGTGTTATATTTAGGATGTACTTTATCTTAAGTATAGGGGAGGTGAATGACTTGAGTTTTTTCCATTTTCGTTTTGTTTCGTCATTGATGTTGTTGCTTATCCTTAGGGATCCTTTACCCTATGTATAAAGTGAGTGATGTTGTTCATTTAGTTCTATTTACATTTTTTTAATTTTCTTTTCATTTCTTCTGTTCTCTCGCTTGTCCGTCAACTTGTTGATATTATTTTTCTATACTCAGGGATCTCTTACCCTATGTATAGGGGAGGACAAGTCGAATCGTTCAGTTTGTCCATTCTTTTCCTCAATTTTCCCCAGTTTGTACAGTCTTCTATACTTAGGATTATTTGATCCTAAGTATAGGGGGGCCATTGACTTCTATTCTTTTCTTTTATTCTTTGAGTCATTGTATAGATTATTTTCACATTTTTATACTTAGCAAGAGTTATGTCTTCCTTTGTAGCTTTTTGGTCACTATGAGGACATAGCTCAAGCTAAGTCTAGGAGGTGTCATATATATTGTATATATACTTTAGCCATAACTCATACTTTTGTTAATAATATAGCTATTACTTATAAAAAAGAAAAAACTATTTTAAAAAATGATTTGTAAAATGACTTGCAAAATTCTTTGTAAAATTGTTTGCAAACATTATTTTATAAAATGTTTTGTAAAAAAATTTGTAAAATTGTTTGTAAACTATTTGTATTTTTTTAAATTTCTTTGTAAAATTATTTTTGTACAATTCTTTGTAAGGTTGTTTTAGAAGTCTTTTGTTTATAATCTTATTTGTAAATTATTTTTGTATCGAAATTATGTATATTGTACGAAATATTTGTAAAATTTTTGGAAGCAAAATGTTTGCAAAAACATGTTTGTAAAATGATTTGTAAAATAGTTTACAAAAATATTTGTAAATTTTTTGATAAATCTTTGTAAAATAATTTGTAAAATGTTTGTAAAAACTTTTGTAAATGTTTTGAAAAGGTTTGTTAATTTTTTGTAAATATATTTGTTCAGGTGGGTTATAAATTATGGGATGTATATATTTGTTGTGAAATCCACCTGTCTAAACACCGTGATCAATTCTATTTCTTCAAATAAAATTCTTTGTTGTATATAAATCATTTTATAAAACTTTTATCTAAAACTTATAAATAAAATCCTCTTGTAAAATCTTTTAAAAATCTGTATAATCCTTGTATTATTAATGTACATATTCCTTGTAGATACAATCAATCCACTAACTCTTTTCTTTCTTTAAAAAATGTCTAAAATTCATAAAAAACGTAAAAAAAATCTTTGAAAATTTATCAAAATGATTGTTCTTTTATTTTCTTTTCTTTCAGAAAAAGGTTTTGTATATATTTCTTGCATTTGCATGTGCATTTTTCGGAATGGTATTGACAGTTAATCTAGTCTGGAATAAAGTTGAAGAATGGAGCTTGATTAAGACCGTAATCTACTTAATCACAGGAACCTTATAGGCACTGGAATTGAGATTCTTTAGGTCTATAGACTTAATTCTTTGAGAACCACAAGACTTAGTTTAGTTTCATCTTGACTATCTAAGTAGAATATTTCGGAACACACACATGATTCTTGTTATTGTCCTAGCTTGCACACCTGTACGTACACTTTACTCACCTCCGTTGAAATGGTAGAGGGTTGGATTTACTGGCATGAGACACAAGGCAATGGATACATCAGAAGTCACATATTTGTGGCCATTGCACCCCAACCGGTCCAATCGCGATGAGCTCTAACGATGGAATGTTGTGGGTTGCAATAATGCTTTAAAAGAGGGATATTCTACTTGCATAAGAGGAAACACTCCTTATGTACATGTTGCAACTTCGTATATATTAAAAAAAGAGATAAAATAATTCTCTCTCTCATCATAAGCAAAGCATATGCCTCAAAGTTAGATATTTGTGAGCCTGCAATGGATGACTTGGCTACACTAGTCAAGCATCCTAAGATAGGTAGTTGCACTGGTTACCATCCATTCTTTTCTCCCCTCCTTCTTTTGAGCCAGTTGAACTTGAACATAGAAGGAAATACCCTGCTTCTAGAGAAAAGAGTTATTATATTAAGGAATTAGTGTCACCATGTTGGAAAAGACTGACTTTTACCGCTTCAGCTGAGCAGAGCTACATATCACTTACACTGTACAAGAAAGATTCCTAGTCATATAGTTGTGCATATTAGTTGACTTATTCTGACCTGACTATTTAGGAGACTTGATCAGAGTTGTGTGGTTTCTAGAGTTGTAGTTTCAATTTCGATTCCCATTAAGGTTTCACTCAAACTAATAATCCAAAGGTCTGACCGAGATCCATACTTTGATTTGAGATAAGTTTGACAATTAATATTGTTATAAGTTCTTTATTTTTCCCTTTCTTTCTTTTTGTAGTCACTCATTTTCAAATAAGTGTTTGCTAAGGGAAAAGCATATGGGGATAATGAATCTGCATTTCCATCTTTATTCATTTTTTTTGCTTAAAATCCCTTATAAAACAACTGCGAATATCACTAAAACTCTTCTTTTACTAACGTTGATTCTTGTTTAAGTATTATATATTTATCATAATTTTAACCTAAAATAAATAAATAAATAAATAAATAAAGGAAAAGTAAAGAAAATCAAAGATCGTATATATGTAATAGAAGCGGGTTGACTCTGACCCCGAGACTCGATCAAGACTTGACCTAATCAACAAGGAATAAAGTGGGGGAGATATGGACTAACTACTAATTACTAAAAATTTAGAAAATTGATCTCCACTTGTGTACATCCATCACTTATATATTACTGTGCATAGTACATACTACATACACTATTTTCTTTACAACCAAGCTTACTAGTAATGAAATTATTTTCTTGCTGAAATTTTTTCATAAAAATATGTTGTAAATAATAAAAATACTTGCAAGAACAATTATTGTACATTGTATAAATAACACACTCTGAAAATGATGCAAAGTTCAACTTGTCAGATCAATATCTTCTCCACCAAAACTCAAAATTAATAAAAACTCAATTTCATTGTACTCCTAAGTAAATAATGTTTAAAATGGAAGTGGTTTCACAAGAAATCAGAGTTAATGTGTGAAATGTAGGTACTATTGTATATTATACCTATGTATATAGTTTGTATATTTATTTTCTTTGTATTTTTGTATATATTGTATTTTACACTAATAGTAAATGTGTATATTGTATCTGACTTACAGAAAATATAAAAATAATCACAAAATAAAAAATATACAAAAATAAAATCAAGTACATATTGTGTATATATGTCACTATGTAATTGTAAAATATCACTATTTTTTAATCTAATGAATCATCTCATAAAAATAAAATAAAATATCATTGAAGTCCTTATAAAATATTGTAAATTAATAAATTATTAAATTACATGTGTATTTTTAAAAATAGTAAATTAAAAAATCATGGTTTTGTATATTATAGGTATATATACCAACAAATAACATGTTCTATATGTTTATACCTTTGTATAAGACTTATTTAATTAGTTAAAAATCATCATAAATATGTTACTTAAATTACTAACATTTTCTCTTTATATTATTTTTTTAAATTGCATTTTTGATTTTATTTTTATTTATTTCATAAATTTCACCATAATTTGTCATTTAGTGACTTTTGCCTCATTCTACGCACCTTCCCATTAGTGTTGACCCAGGTCAACTCTCCAATCCTCCCGCAATTATCGCTCCCTTCACGCGCCAACCTTCTTTTTCGATTTTTTTCCAATCACCCATTTCCTTCGCTCCCTTTGCTGATTCGTCAGCCCTAACATCCCTCTCCATCGCCAGAGCAACATCTCCACCTGTCATGCCTTGGATTGCATACATTTTTAATTTCAACTCTTGCTGGAACTCACACCTATTTATAGAGTCCATCCCCCTTCCAGTCGCAGGTTGAACCTTCTTCTCTACAAATCTTCACCCGAGGGTGATTCCAAGAGGTTGAGGTTGTAACAGAGCCTTGATATCTGCATCCAGTAGTGTGAGGAACTGTAGGAGATCAAGATTCACAATGCGTGGTGGGAGCTCCTCCACATTCTGCTTCTTCGAGTTACCATCATGGAATCGAGTCTATTAACTTCATCCTTCCATCCTTAGGTAACATAGGTCAACATCTCTTTGATTTTGAAATTTAATTTTGATTTGATTTATGTGGTTAGCTTAGATTTCATTTCTCATCCACCTACTCTAATCTGCACGAGAGAAGCACCATCCTCATCAAATCTCCTATACGACCCTTTGACTAAACTCACCTCGACCTTCTTCACCTTCTCACGCAACCTATCACTCATGGTTTGAATTCTCGACTCCCCTCTAATCACCTCCGTCGGAGTCAACATCCCTTTCCCCATTTTTGCTCATTTTTCACTAACAAACATTGCTAGAGTTACTCCTCCAAGGTAGAGTCTCTTGTATGGTGCGGGAGCGGATTTTGAAGCAAAGCACAAGATCTGGAGCATCACTTGTAGCATCTAAGCACATAAACCTCCAAATCTCACATGAGTGGTCGCCGATTGCTGTGGAACCACTCATCGGAAGTGGATTGTTTCTAGGACTTGATTGAACCATTTGCAGTAGTGATTTGAGACTAGTCAAGGAAGATCAGAGCGATTCAAGTTCATCGAGAAACATCTTAAAAGTCGTTCTTCCAGCAGTCCTGCCAGATCGAATCAAGAGCATCGGATATGCCCCCAAAATTCAGTTGTGGATTGATCCCTTCAGATCTGATCCGAGTCATCCACGTAGCTTTCATCCCCTGCCGGTTGATTGGAGATTAGAGCCATCCCAACGGCCAGTATAACACATTGATTAAGGTCATATTTGCATCACCAGCCTTGTCATTTATTTATTTTTCAAATAAGTGATAAACACGAATATCGAGTGGTCTAAAATGACCCTCACAAGGTGAGGACTCAGTCGTTGTGACAAACTCGCAACAATCATGTTTAATCAATAATCAACCCACACAATGTATAAGTAAGCAAGTATGGATCAGAATTTATTATACCCTATGAATAGATGTATAGTGGACAAGTACAATAGGGGTCAAGCACAAGAAATGATAGAGAATAGACCATCAAAAATTGGAAAAGAAAGACAATAAATGATTTTGGGATTTTCGAGTATTTTGTATTTTTTTTAGGTTTTTAATTTTAAACTTTTTATGGATTTTAATTTTTTATTATTTATAAAATTCAAAATTTCCCAAAACCAGGACTTAATAAATAGATTGAATTGTTTTGGAATTTAAAAATAGTAAATAAAGCCAAAAATTTTCAAAACTATTTTCTAATTAATAGTTGATAATAAAAATAAAATTATAGAGCAAAAATGGATATTTTTCGATTTTTTGGGGATTTGTTTGTGTTTTTATAAAGGATTTTGGAGATCTTAAATTTTTAATCTTTTTATTTTTCTATTTTTAAGGATTTTTGGTCTGAAGTTGTAAAATACAATAATAACTAAATCTAATTTTTTGTAATTTTGCAAAATATTTTTATATTTTTATGGGGTTTTTACTACAAATAGAGAGTATTAGCTTGGTTTTGGAATTTTATAAATAGAAAATAAACCTAAAACACCCAACCAAAAGTTTATGTGATATATGTTAATGTCAGGTATTTATAGAAAATTTCCATAAAATTTTAAAGGCCAAGAGCAATTTTTCACAAAATAAAAACTACAAAAAGAAAATACATTTTGGCATGGACATTTGTGCAAATATTTCAAGTTTTAGAACCCTAGCCGAACACCTTAGTGAAATCCAAGGAGCATGCATGTAATTTTTCCAAAAATATCAATAATATATACCTAGAGAGGTATTTTTGCATTTTAGTACAAGTGCGAGGGTTGAAATGCAAAATGATCAGAAAATATTACACTAATTTGCAAACTTACTCGACTGAAATGAAATAAAGCTTTTCCTAGGGTCCAGATGGAAAATTCTCCATCCCCTCATGTGCACATGCACGTGAGGTGACATGGAATGGACCTAATTACAAATATTAAAAGTAAGAGGGCTTAAATGCAAATATTACAAAAGTATTTGAACTATAGACATATGTTATGGACTAAAATTAAAACACAAAAAGTGAGAGGGTTGATTCGCAAAATACCCTTTGAAGCACGATCCAACGATGATGAAGCACCCACTAGACATGCAGCGCTATTTAGATGGAGGATGATGATTGGGCTATCGATGAGTACGATTGGATTCGGTGAGATATCAGACGGTTGTGGCTCGAATCATAGGACGACAGTTGTACCTCCTGGAAGAGGTGCCTGATCGAACAACAGAGAGGTGCTCACGAAGAAAGACCGAAGAAAAACCTGAGGCTGAGCTCCGTTCTGGCCTCTAGGGCAACTCCGTCTACCTTCCTTGCTCCTGAGGTGCTTAATAGATTCCTGGAGGTGACCCCCAGCTATTTGGCTCCACAAAAAGGCTGAAAGTCCGCTCGAAGGGAATAAGTGGACAACCAGCTTCAAAAGCCTCTAGGGGGAGTCTCTTTCTCTCTATTAACTACAGGGTTGAGTTCGAGCAAAAATACGAAGCCAAGGATGGCTTCAAGGGGCGAAATGGGAGAGAGATGTTGTGGGGTGAAGACCTCCGTTGGACGATAGAGTAAGGAAATCTGATTTCTCAATCTGTGCATGATCGAGGAAAATGGGGTGCTTTGGGAGATCAGCAGGCGAAGGAGATGGAAATTGAAGTGGTATGGCGGTCAGAGGATAGTCGGGCACGGTGGAACGAGGATGATTTTTTGATTTTACGAAATCTGAAATGAAATAAAATGAGATAAAGGTTACACTACACTACTGCTATGCTAAGGAATCGAAAATGCAAGAAAAGGAGAAGCTTACCGATCTTGAGACACCTAGAGTAGAGCTTCAGGCATAGGCGACAACAGAGCTTTGAACCTCCTAGATTCAACATCGGGCTACACCACTGAACGACCAAAGAGAACCCTGCTGTCACCAAGGCTCGATCTCGGGCTAGAGTTAGGGAAAAAGTTAGCAGAAGAGGGATCAAAGAATCGAGGGAGGTGGAAGGCGATGTTATATACGGGTGTTCTTCATCGGGCGATGGAGCTTGATACATAGGCTCTTGGATCGAAAATACGGATCGGTTTGTAAGTTCAATCTTCGAGGAGTAAAAGTCAAGAAGATGATGAATACTCATTCATCACTCTTTATTCTTATATTTTAGCTACAAAAACCATTGCAAATGCATGTATATATTTGTAAATATAAATAATTAGCAAAAAGCATGCATGGTGTAAAAAAGTAATAATTAGCATGTTTTTGTGCAAAAATAAAAGAGTAAAGAACAAAAAGAAAAAGAGGGAAATATTTAGAATAAATATTGAGCGACCTAATCCCAAGGGAGGGCTCAACATGGGCCTGACCGCATAAAAGCCAAAGTAGAGGGAGGTAGGGGATCATGTGTGTAAATATACCTATAAATAAAATAAATATATTTTCCTCTAAAAAAATAGAATAAAAGTGGTTTGTATATATTGTGTATATTTATAAATATAAAATCAAGATAAAAATAGAAAAAATCAAAAAGAAAATCAAAATAGATCACTTGTACATAGTCACCATGTATATAGTCCACACATCTATATTTATTTAGCCTTATAAATAAATAAAATTAATTTTTATAAAATTTGTATATATTCTACTTTTTATGTTTAAATAAATAAAATAAAAGCCATTAAAATAAAAACAAAATAAAAAGAACAAAATTAAAAATTAAAAATCACATTGTAAATATACCATGTAGATACATGTACATATCTATTTATTTCACTATTGTATAGAAATAATAAAAATAAAATAAAAATATACTTTTATTCCTAATTTTGTGCTATAAATAAATAAAATATAAAATGGGAATAAAAATGCACAAAAATAACAAATTAAAAATCAAAAATAAAAATTCAATATTGTATATATACCTATGTATAGTACTATATTGTAAATACCTTAATTTTATTTTGAAAAATTAATTAAAAATTACCAAAAAACAGAAAAAAAAAATAAACATTTTTCATTTTTTGAGTTTTTAATAATTCGGCCATCCTCTATTTTTAAATGAATTTTCAATTATTTCTGAGGTGGCCTTCTCCCATTGGTCGACGGGGGATGTTGACCCCCCGGTCAACTCCCCCCCCCTGGACCACTGAGTCTCGGATCTGAGTGACCGACCCGACTTCGACACTTTCTACCCACTCGATCTGACGGCCAATTACCTTAACCCGGGCTCCGATTACTCCTAGATCATCCCAGATCTTCGCCCAGGGTGGATCTTAGGGATCCGAGGCACGAGCGACTCACACGATCCCTTTCTTCTCGGATCCCTGAGCATATAAAGCATCTCCTCCGGCGACCTTTTCCCGCATCTTTGGACATCCCACTCGCAGCCAAGGAGCTCCTCAGGAGTGCCCGTGTGACAGCCGCGTTCTTCGGAGTGGAAGCGAGGCTCGAGGACCTCGGGAGACCTCTGATCCGGTGGCTCCGCCGCCGTGCGCCGTCGCGAGCGCGCCCAGCCTCGGGGAGACGACGACCCCTTGCAGGCAATGACCCCGGAGCTCCCCGAGCTTCAGCCCAGTCGACAGCATCCGCCAGGTAGTCTCTTTAGGCCGTAGAGTAGCGTAGATTAGGATTTTTTCCGTTTTCAGTAGTGTAGCTCCGCCGCCTCCGCCCTTCGTTTCCGTCTACCCAGCAGTCCATCCGACACCGCCACCACCTTCACGAGCCTCCTCCGCGCCTTCTCCACCTACTCGTCCCCCGTGGCTCGCCCCGGAGTAGGGATATCGGCCCTCCACCTCCGCCGCTCGTCGGAGGACCGCCATATCGCCCCATCTTCCATCGTTTGCATGCGCTGACGGGTCGAGGCAGTTTGCCCTCAACCCCCTTGCTTCCTGTGCAGGTTACGACGTCAGGAGCGCCTCATCTAGAGGCCAACAGTTTAGGTGCAGGAGCTTCAGGCCACCGCTGTCGCGGGGCCGTTCTGGTGGTTGTCCGACTCATCGGAGACCGCCATCAGCTGCGGACCTTCACGGCGGACCTCTTCCGCACTTCAGGAGCAGCAGGGGAGGACCATAGCGCGTGCATCGGGCTGGCGAAGATCGCCGGCCAACTGTTCTTCCACCATCCTCCCTAGACGTCCGATCGATCTCGACGCTCCAGATCAGATCACGTCCGTTCATTCGCGGAGAAGCAGCTATCGTCAGATCCTTGGAGGTTTGATCGCCACGGTCCGATGGCTGAGGTTTAGCCACGACGCCTTGTAGCCGTCAGATCCAGCACGTGGCTGCGCCTCATCCGTCCGATCCGAGCTAGGCCCCCTTCGCAGACCCACGACGCCTTGTAGCCGTATGATCTTCCACGTAGCGTTCTAGCCGCTCGATCTCGCCGAGGGTTTCCTTTGTTGCGCGCCCTCTTCTCTCCACCGTCCGATCATTGACGTGGCGCTCATCCAGCCCTCGAGAATTAATAAAGGGGTAAATAGCTCTTAGGCCCCCCTAGTTTCTGCTTTTATTATTTAGTACTATAAATGCATAGTTTAGTTCTTTTAATTTTCTAAATATTGCACTAAGGACCCTACTGTTTATCTGATTTGCACTTATACCCCTGCCAGTTGTGAACACGTGCGTCGACACGTGAATATTTGGTGTTTTTGCAATATTGACCCTACGTTTTTGGCTTGTTATGCTTTGTATTTTTATTAATAGGAATGACAATTAGGTCCCCCCAGGCCTGAGTCACGTGTATCGTGCGTGGCCCGGGGGGTATTTTGCATTCCTTACCCTATACTTTTCAGGCCTGTTATCCAAGGGGCCCAGAGCTTTATTATATTTGCAGTTAGGTCCCTATGCGTTGTGTTTTGATTTTTATTTTTAATAAAATAGCAAATTAACTCCAAATTCAATGAAAATTGGACACATGGCTCCTGCCATGTTGTAAAATTTTCTAGAATGTTTGGGGACATTTTCGCTTTTATTTGATATTTTTAAAAATTCAAAAACACCCTTTTTCTTTACTATTTGAATTAAAAAACACAAAAAAAATATTAAAATTCATCTAAAAATTACAAAAAAATTAGCTTCTGTTTAAGTTGGCTTGCTTGATTTTCTGACCAATTTTGGCAATTTTTCATTACATAAAACTCATAAAAATTGAAAACACCTAGAAACTCATAAAAATTCTAATAATTAATCTAAAAACCCAAAAATAATAATTAAGGTGCCTAAATTTTGCTTGTTTCTTTCTCTTTACAGGAAAATTACCTCCCGACTTATTGGGGACTTTTAGATATTTTATCTAAGTCCCTCAAGCTCGGCTGGACAGTACCTTCATTTTATTGCATTGTTTTATTTTTAGAAAATTAAATAAAAATCAGAAAAATCCCAAAAATTCACTAAAAACAGTAAAAATCATAAAAAAAACAAAAAAACATTTTTATTTGAATTTTTGATTGATTTTTGATGCATTTAATAATTGTTTGAATTGGCTTGTTTTACTTGTTTTCTTAATTTCTTAATTAATTAAAAATCCAAAAAATTTAAAAACAATTAAAAATCCACCAAAAACACTTGTCTTTTATTTTTAATTTTTTTTCGACTACTTCTAGGCCGCGAGGCCATCACGTGCTCCTTGTGTTCGACCCTGGTCGCTATACCGGGTTAAAATAATAGCAAGACCGCTACTTGATTTTGATTGATTTTATTCGCTTTTGGTGCTCTCTTTTTCTCGATCGA
Source organism: Ottelia alismoides (assembly GCA_037367405.1). NCBI lineage: Eukaryota > Viridiplantae > Streptophyta > Magnoliopsida > Alismatales > Hydrocharitaceae > Ottelia > Ottelia alismoides. The sequence continues at coordinate 1,244,848 of JAZKJV010007825.1, read as the reverse complement.
CCACACTTGATTGCTTTGGGTCGCAACGACCATCGATTACCTTTTACCGGAGTGATCAGGCGTGTCATCAGAATGGCGCCGTTGCCGGGGAGCACGGCTTAGTAGTTTTTCTTTATTTTTGATTTTCTTTTTCGCGGCTTTCCGCGACTCTTTTTGAGTCCGCAGCTTTTCGCGGCTTTTTGTTTCTCTTTTATTTTTGCTTTATTTCATTTTATTTTATCTTCTTTTATTTTTGTCTTTGTTTGATTTCTGTTTGATTGATTTTATTTGACATTTTGCATATATACCCCTGTTTACATTTTCTGCTATTATTTGATTATCATTCTTGGTTTGTCCCCTTGTCTTCTTTCTTGTGAGGGCCCGAGGACCGAGGCGGCAGCTTTCGAGAAGCCGGCGCAACCGCGGGACTTGGAGGCGGCTCCCTTCTGTACGGAGCCGCAGGAGAGCGTGAGAGAGAGGCTGAGCGGGCGAGGATTAGTTTAGGTTTATTTCTGTCATTAGAACTGTTGTAATAATACAGGTGCAGACACTTTGGACTTGGACTTCTTTCTCAGGTCTGTTTCGCCGAGCACCGGTGTGCTCGGGGGACCCGGTAGCTAGTTTAGATTTTTCACGGCTTTTTTGCGGCTTTTTGGTTTGTCGCTGCCTTTTACGATTTTCTACGGTTTTTCCTCAAGCTCCTAGATTTAGGATTTTCTGCTTGACTGTGCCGTAATTTGTCGGATCCCCACACTTAATTGACTGTCTGTTCCTATAGAGCGTTAATTGGATCCACTAATAAATCATTAATAAAAATAACTGACTCACTCCCTTCGTAGCCTGCGTGCCGTAGCCTACTCTGCCAAGCGCTGCTCCTGAACCCGATGTGTCGGGAGGAGGAGGGGTAGACCGAGACCGGACCCTTTGGCTTGAAGGACCTGTGACCAGTTAGACGGTTTTGTCGAGTAGAAACTGTTGTTTAGGACTCGGTTTTTCCCGCTGCACCATATAGGTAGTTTCTTTCAGTCTTTACATTTATGCGCGGATCATATTGCATGTAGAGTGCTGGAGACATGTACGCATTTCTGACTTTGCATGCATCATTGATTTATCGGGCATCAGCTTTTTCATCTTCTCCCCCCTGTTTTTGACCTAATAATCAGGAGAACCGAAAAATTCGTTAGGCGTTTCTTTTTATTTGAAAAATATCTAAAAGCAAAAACAATAAAATCGGGACTGCTAATTACACTTGACCTAAAAGACACTTCATTGAAAATCTGTCTTGGGGAGAGTAACCCCCTCCTTGTTTGGTTTGGATGAGCGAGAGAGTGATCTGCACCTTAGGATAGAGCCATCCGATCTTTCTCGACTGATTACCGGCTCTTTGGTACGGGACAGTCGGTTGAGAGATATCAGATTCCCATTACCTCACGTAATCGCTCTGATAGACTGAATGATCACCTAAAATAAAATCGACAAGATAATTGACCGATCCCTTTCGATCTTCAGCTCGTGTGCGTAGGTGAATTGGGGGTTTGCTTGTTCATCTTGTATGATTGCCAGATCCCTTCGATCTTTCCCCATCTTCCTCCATCTGTTTCCCACTCCTCCCTCCCTTCACTCTTCTTCTCTTCTTCTCCTGTACCCCTGGATGATGGATCCCCGTCATTTAGAACCAACTCTTACTGCTTCTTCTCCATCTTCTGACCATCATTCCAGTCCACCTTCTAGGGAGGTCGGATCTCTGACCAACCTCCCGCTCCCTCCCTCCCTTTCATCTCACCACTCTGAGCATGCTGTACGAGACGTCCGAGGATACCAGATAGAGCAGATGCGAGACCCAGACGATGCTGTTGCTAAGTTGAGAGCGCACTCCGTTGGTGATCAGAAAGAGCAGTGGAGATCAGCAGACATATCCTATTCCAGAAGGATGGAGGAGCAGATAGCACATGGAGCTCAGTCAGCTTCTATACTACATCCATTCGTTTTGGATTTGGATTACATTCAGCGACTGCTGACATTTTCAGGAGAGGCGCACGAGGAGCCTTATCTTCACCTGTCCGCATTCGAGGAGTTTTGCAGAGTACAGAGATATTCAGATATCACTGCAGAGGAGCTGATGAGCAGGACCTTCCCCTTCACGCTTCAGGACAGAGCCATGAGATGGCACCGACGATTGGGGAGGACATTCGAGACGTGGGGAGAGCTACGACGAGAGTTCCTACAGAGATACTTTCCCCCACGTAGAGCAGAGTTTCTACGGTCTTTAATCACCGACTTTTCAGTTGACCCCCAGGAGCCATTGCATGAGGCATGGCCGAGGTTTCTTGACCTCTTGAGGAGATTTCCAGACCATGGACTTCCACTGACAGACTTGATTGAGATCTCCATGCGGGGGATGACCGCAGAGCAGATAGCACTGGTGATTACCACATGTGGCGGTTCACACCGCAGTTCCTACATTCACTTACTAGATACCATCTCGCGACTACTTTCACAGAGATCTTCTTTATGAGATGCCGTAGTCGGGACAACACATGCGGACGATGCAGTACCAGTGCAGTGTGTCACTTTACAGGATGAGACGGTTTCTACACACCAGACCGAGGACTTGGAGCAGACAACACCACTGATAGAGGAGATGACTGCGATAGTAGAGGTTCGGACCCAGAGTCTTCTCGAGTTCCCGTTGGTTTTACAGATGGAGTTCGAGGCAGCCTCAGAGTTTCCAGTCGACGAGTTTTGGATATCAGATCTTCTGATACTCCAGGAACCGGAGGAGCCCCAGCTTTTGCAGCCACTGACTCAGACACTTCAGATTCCAGTCCCGGAGAAGTCAGTTTCCTTCCTACAGAGACACTTCTTGGATGCAGACAGCTACCAGGACTCAGCCCAGCAGCCACAGCTCGAGGAGGGATACCACTTTGAGTGTACAGACACAGAGAGTCCCGTCTTCGAGCCTTTTGTCCTCCACTTTGATGAGATAGACACCTTTGCTGAGGACCAGTTAGCAACCAGCAGAGCCGCAGAGCGAGGATCAGCCGCAGACACTCTACCAGCTGTCGCAGTATGGACTAGTACCTTCTCCTGCTTTCAGATTGCCGAGAGCTACACTTCCGATGATGATGCAGCCTGGTGCACTGAGTGGATACTTGATAGCAGCGCAGATGCCCATTTAGATCCTGATCCTCTTCTTGTCACTTCTGATCTTACATCTCTCCCCAGGGTTAATGATGAATCCATGATTCATCATCTTTATTCTTTTATTTTAGCTAAACTCCTTAGTAAAACACATGTATATATTCATTAACTATCATTATTTATCATTCATCATGTATTTGTTAATAATGTATATTTATCATTCTTTTTAACCAAAATAAAAGAATAAATAAGAAAAGAAAAAGAAAAGAAATAAAGAAGGATGTATTTATGAAATAAATGCAGACTGACCCGAACCCCGAGAGAAGGTCAAGAATTGACCTGATCGACCAGGAATAAAGTAGGGGGAGATAGGGTCCATAACTTATAAAAATCAAGAAAACCAAATCTCACTTGTACATATTCATTATTTTCCACCTTGTACATATTTTCACCTATTTTATTTATCAATAAAATAATTTCAAATAAAAATATTTCCTTCTTGAAAGTTGTGTGTAATAATGTACACTAATTTATAAAAATATCAGAAAAATTATTTAACCAATAAATAAATAAATACAATGAACCTAAAAAGCCTAAAAGTCCAAGTTTCCAGGTTCATAACTATTTATAGAAAACTCCAAATTGATCAAACTCACTTTTAAACTTTGTTTTATAATTAATATTATTTATTAAAAATACCAAAAAAATCGTGGAATAAAAGGTGTGAGTTTTGGCGTTTGGACCCCTTTGTATATATGTACATTATGTGTATAAAACTTCTTTATTTTCTATCTATTTATTTTTAACTCCAAATAACTTAATTCTTTTTCTGAAATATTCATAAAAATCACTAGAAAAATACAAAAATATAACTTAAAAATAAATGTGAATAAATACCAATAAATCTCAAAATCTAAAAGCCGTAAAGCCTAACTTCCGAACCTCATAACTCGGCCATATGAACTCCGATTTGAGTGTACTCACTTTTAAAATTCATTTTGTAAAAATATCTATCAAATAAAAGTGGTTTCACTAAAATCAGAGTTAATATGCAAAAAGTAGGTTTTGGGACCTTATTGGTATACTTGTATATATATATTGTATATATCTGTATTTATTTATTTTCTTATTTATTTGTGCACATATTGTATTTTTAAATGTTTTGTATATATTTATTTTAATTATATAAAATAAAAATAAAATTTATAAAATCTGAAAATAATCAAAAATAAAATAAAGTATGTTTAACATAGGTATTTTATACCTATTAATAAAGGTTCTTATTTATTTTACCTTAATTAATTAATTAATTTTATTTATTAAAAATCACCATAAAATTATTTAATAAATTATTAACATTATTTATTTTCATTATTTTGTAATTTAAAACCATTTATTTATCTATTTATTTATTTATCTCTTATTCAATCTGTTGTTTCGTCCTTTTCCCTATTTCATCTTTTTCCTCCATTCAGCACAAATAAACTGCCTGTCGAGGTGTTTTCTCCGAATTTTCTAGAGTGGGTTGTTGCTCGGATCTAGTTGATTTCTTCACCAAAATAAAGATTTCACAACCCTCATTTTCACCCATATGAATTTTCAAATTTCCCGCCTCGTTTTGCGCGCCGAATTTTCATTTGAAATTTGGTGTTTCTCATCTTATAAATAAGCCCCCATCTTCTTCCTCCTCCCATCTTTGGCCATTTTCTCCATCTCCAAGGAGCTCCAATGTATCATGAGTGACAACTGATCGTTGTTGAAGCGAGGAACGGTGTGAATCGGCCTTTGATCCGGCGTTCCGTCGCCGTGCTCCGCCTCCGGCGAGCTTGAGCCTCCGGCACCGCCGAGCCGTCGAGGCAACGACCCGAAGCTTCTCGGAGCTTCAGCCCAGGCATTCCACTCCATCTAGGTAACCTTAGTCTGGTAGTTCATTTTTAATTCCTGTTAAGAGTCGATTTCATTGCAGTAGCTAGCACCTTCCTATCAATTCGATCGGAGATTCACCGCCTTCATCTTGATCACGCACACCTTGCCGATTATCATCTCCATCTTCTGGATCCCTTCACCTTCTATTCTACCTAACAGATCTGTCCACCTCCGGCCACGTACGGTGGCCGGAGATCGAGGTTCATCTTCCGTCATCGAGAACCTCCTCACTCACCCTTTCTTTGTTTGATTTTGGACCGAGGTTCCAACCTCGAGTCGTTCACTCTCTTGCAGGTCGATCCTGAGGAACATCAGTACCATTAGGCATCTGGAGCCGTGAATGAAGATTAAGCATTGGAGTAATTACAGATCATTGCAACATTTGAATACGCGCATGCACATGTACCTGAGATTGATTCCATTTCTTCCAATTACGTTGAGTATCTCCATCCACTTTTTTTATCATATAATAAGATACTTCCATTACATTTGCTTTGATATCTAAATCAGGCTACTGTGTAGATGTGTTGAAACTTTATTTTAATCAGAAAATTTGGTTGAATTATTAGTGGCTCTGATCTGATGACGTGATACTGTAAAATCCAAATTGATTCACAAGTTATTTGTTGCAATTGGAATTGATTTAGGCATGAGATTATATGGTTGAATCTGACGTATAGTACAACTCATATGATTTTGATTTGGTGAGATATCTGCAAACTTACTGACCTGCTCTCGATTCCTTCGAATCGAAGAACAAATTTTCTAAATCTGTAGGTACTTCCAAAACCTGTAGCCGTAATCACCTTCTAAACGCATAGCCTTCCACCTCCAAGACTTCCGCTGTCGTACCTGGACCTGCAGATCAAACATCAGCAGCTGATTCCGACGCCTCAAGCACAAATCGTCGTCCGTCGCCTGGAGAAATTTGTTAAAAAGAGGGACGAACAAGCACTTCGTCCAGATTATACCTCTGCCCTCCGATCAGTCGCGCATCCGACGGCTATATTCAAGACACGTGTCAAGTCCAGAAGCACATCGTCGCTCACCACATAAGATTGCACGTGATCTGTGCGTGCAATATACTTTTTCTGGGTAAATTGCTAGAAACTTCCTGGATACTTTGTAATTGCAAACAAGCCTCCAGCTGCTTAGTCACATAATTCTGCACATTCCATTCTGTGAATTTTACACCACTGCCCATGCGTGATTTCTATATTATATTTGATCATACATTCACGGAAATTACAGTTTAGTCCCTGTTGAATTGCATTTTATTTTCTTGTCTATATTGCATGGAATAAAAATCAATTATTGTCTCCAAAAATTCTATACAAATTAGACAAGTTCCTGTTGTGTTGTTCTTCGTCATTTCTTTTTCCATTGCATAATTACTTTGATTTGTTATTTTTAATAATTCAAAAACTCATAAAAAACATTGCCTTTCATAAAATAAAAAAAACATAAAATTCACAAAAATACAAGAGTAGCTTGCTTAGTTTCCCTCTTTTATTTCATTGCTTGTCTTTGAATTAAATAACCCTCGCTTAATAATTGTTGCCTCCTTGTGTTCGACCCTGGGAGCTATACCAGGTTAATAATTAAATAGCAAAAATCCATCATTTTCTCTTATTGCTTTGATTGGATTTAATAATTGTTTGATTCAGTTGGTTTCTCTTTGGGCACAACGACATTATCCATTGATAAACTAAAACCCAAGTGAGAATAACCGGCCTAATCAAAATGGCGCCGTTGCCGGGGAGGCACGGCGAGGGTAGTTAGGTCTTCTTTGCTTTCTGCTCTTGGTTTGTGTATATACTTGCTTTTCTTTTCTTGTTTGATTTTCTGCTTCATTTTATTTGATATTTTTTTCTTCTTGTTTTTTTTTCTCATAACGGTTATCTGACATATCTTTTGTTTCTTTCTTTCCTGCGAGGGCCCGACGAGCGAGGGCGGCATTCCTAGGAGCGCCGGCTCACCCGAGCAAAGCGGAGGCGGCTTGTTTCTCCATCGAGCCGCAGGAGAGCGTAGGAGAAGAGGAACAGAAGATTTGGAAGATCCTTTGAGGACTTTTAGCATTTTATTCCATTATCATTCTTGTAATAAGTTGTAATAATTTCTAGGACTTTGGACACTTAACTTTTTCGGGGTCTGTTTCGCCAAGTGCCGGTGCACTTGGGGGACCTCACCGTGTTTTGTTTTTATCGCTTTATTTTATTTTGTTTCATGTGGATTTTTATGCTTGAGCCCCTAGATTTAGGTTTCTATTTGATTGAGCCAGGTAGCATTAGGTCCAAAGCCCCTAATAAAATACTGTTCCTAAAGAACTCGCTTGGACATAGACAAATAAATCTGTGCTTCACAATAATAGAAGTTTCTGTCTAGGACGGTTCTCGCATTGCATTCATATAGATTAGTTTAAATTTATGCGCGGATCATATTGCATGTAGACTGCTGGAGAAAGGTACGCCTTCTATCTCGTGCATGCATTCATAGATTTCATCGCGCATCGGCTTTTCCGTATTCCTCCCTCTATTTTCTGTACTTAGGAATAAAAAGGAAATCGGAAAATTCGTTAGACGTTTCATTGGAAAATATCTAAAAAAGAAAAACAATAAAATTGGGACTGCTAATCATACTTGACCTAAAAGACACCGAATTAAAAAATCTGTCTTGGGGAGAGTAACCCCCTCCTTGTTTGGTTTGGATGAGCGAGAGAGTGACACGCACCTTAGGCTAGAGCCATATCCGATATTTTCTCAACTGATTACCGGCTTTCTGTACGGGACAGTCGGTTGAGAAATATTTGGATTCCTATTCAGCTCACGTAATCGCTCTGATAGACTGAGTGATCACCTAAAATAAAATTGACAAGATAATTGACCGATCCCTTTCGGTCTTCAGCTCGCGTGTGTAGGTGAATTGAGGGTTTGCTTTTTCATCTTGTGTGATTTCCAGATCCTTTCTGCCTTTCCCTCCCCCATCTTCTTCCCTTCTTCTGTCTCCCACCCTCCCTTCAGTCTACTTCTTCTCCTTCACCCCTGGATGATGGATCCCCCTCACTTTGAGCCGACTCTTGCGGCTTTTTCTTCGCTATCCGACCATCAGTCCAGTCCGCCTTCTAGGGAGGTCGGATCTCCGACCAACCTCCCGCTCCCTCCCTCCCATCCCATTCACTACTCTGGGCATGCTGCGCTTGACGTCCGAGGATACCAGATAGAGCAGATGCGAGACCCGGACGATGTCGTTGCTGAGTTGAGAGCGCACTCCGTTCGTGATCAGAGAGAGCAGTGGAAATCAGCAGATAGATCCTATTCCAGATTGATGGAGGAGCATATAGCACATGGAGCTCAGTCAGCTTCTACACTACGTCCATTCGCCTTGGATTTGGATTACATTCAGCGACTGCCGACATTTTCAGGAGAGGTGTACGAGGAGCCTTATCTTCACCTGTCCGCTTTCGAGGAGTTTTGTAGAGCACAGAGATATTCAGATATCACTGCAGAGGAGCTGATGAGCATGACCTTCCCCTTCACGCTTCAGGACAGAGCCAGGAGATGGCACCGACGATTGGGGAGGACATTCGATACGTGGGGAGAGCTACACCGAGAGTTCTTACAGAGATACTTCCCCCCGCGTAGAGCAGAGTTTATGCGGTCTTTGATCACCGACTTTTCAGTTGACCCCCAGGAGCCATTGCATGAGGCATGGCCGAGGTTTCTTCATCTCTTGAGGAGATTTCCAGATCACGGACTTCCACTGACAGACTTGATTGAGATCTCCATGCGGGGGATGACCGCAGAGCAGATAGCACTGGTGATTACCACATGTGGCGGTTCACACCGCAGTTCCGACATCTACTTACTGGACACCATCTCGAGTTTACTTTCACAGATATCTTCTTCACGAGATGACGTAGTCGGGATGACACATGTGGACGATGTTGTACCAGTGCAGTTTGTCACTTTACATGATGATATAGTTTCTACACACCAGCACGAGGATTTGGATTATGCAGCACCACTGACAGAGGAGATGACCGCGATAGCCGAGGTTCGGACCCAGAGTCTACTTGAGTTCCCGTTGGTTTTCCAGCTGGAATTTGAGTCAGCCCCAGAGTTCCCAGTTGACGAGTCTTGGATATCAGATCTTCTGATACTCCAGGAGCCGGAGGATCCCCCGCTTTTGCAGCCATTGATTCAACCACTTCAGTTCCCAGTCCCGGAGGAGTCAGCTTCCTTTCTGCAGAGATACTTCTCGGAGACCGACAGATTTCATGACTTAGCCCAGCAGCCACAGCTCGATGAGGGACACCACTTTGAGAGTACAGACACAGAGAGTCCCGTCTTCGAGCCTTTTGTCCTCTACTTTGTCGAGACAGACACACTTGCCGAGGACCAACTGGCAGCCAGCATAGCCGCAGAGCAAGGATCAGCCGCAGACACTTTGCCGGCTTTAGCGGTGTTGACTAGTACCTTCTCCTGCTTCCAGATTGCCGAGAGCTACACTTCTGATGATGATGCAGCCTGGTGTACAGAGTGGGTGCTTGATAGCAACGCAGATGCCCATCTAGATCCTGATCCTCTTCTTGTCACTTCTGATCTTGCATTTCTCCCTGAGGGTTATCAGCGGGAGAATGCAACACATGATGAGTACTCGGTTTCACCTTCTGAGAGTGTTTCCGATCTGACGGAGCACGAAACCGAGTCTTTTGATCTTTCTGATTCTGAGTCTTCTCACCTTGACGACCCTCGCGAGGATGAGCCCATCCTTGAGATATTCGATGATCTTTCTGATTTGTCTCCATTATATGCATCGGATATCAGTTTTCGTAGAGAGTCTCCTGATCTTGATTTTCCACACCTTTTTGAGACACTGATTGACGTGGAGGATTCCATGACTGATCCATCCTTCTCCACGTTCGACTTCTTCGGCTCCACACTTTCACTCCAGTCTAATCCTGAGCCGATGATTTCTTTTGTGCTACCGGATCCCGACCATATCTTCCCATATCACTGCCCGGTAGCAGACACCCGCCTGATTTCTTATTTGGGTGTCATCGTTTACACTGTTGACCTCGTTGTTGTTCTCATACTGAGACTGCAATGACAGTACGGCATTCGCCTCACAGATGCTGTCATGAACCTTAATACTGCATTGTCCTAGCCTTTGCGCCCAGCTAGGGGCGTAAACTCTAGCGCTTGTTGAGAGGCACCTCAACATTGTACTCTTTTGTATATACGTGTTTTGTCTTAGTTTGATCTTTCTTTCTTCCGTTCTTGTTTACACCCCAGGTCTCGTTTAGGATTATTTTTGCTATACTTAGGATGTACTTTATCCTAAGTATAGGGGGGTGTAGACATCGAGTTGTTCATTCTCGTTCCGTTTCATTACTCCTGTTGTTGCCTATACTTAGGGATCCTTCACCCTAAGTATAGGGGGAGTAATGTTGTCCTTTTATCTTGTATATATTTGTCTCAGTCTCCTCTATTCCCTCTCTTGTCCCTCAACTGTTTATATTCTTTTCTATACTTAGGGATCTTTTACCCTAAGTATAGGGGGGGACAAGTTGATTCGTTGATTTCGTATATTCTCTTCCTCGGTCTTCCCCATTTGTATAGTCTTCTATACTTAGGATTACTTGATCCTAAGTATAGGGGGGATCACCGACTTCCATTCATTTCATTTTTTATTCTTTGAGTCATTATAGTATAGGATTCTTTTCACTTTTCTATACTTAGCACGAGTTATGTCTTCCTTTGCCGCTCTTTGATCACTATGAGGACATAGTTCGAGCTAAGTATAGGGGGGTGTCGTATATATTTTATATATACTTCAGCCATAACTCGTACTTTTGTATTTTAATAATATGTCTATTATTTATAAAATTGGAATAAAAATGTTTTGAAAAATTTTGTAAAATGGTTTGTAAAATCTGTGTAAAATATTTATCACGTGGGATATAAATTATGGGTATAAAAATTATTTTTGTAAACTTGTAAAATCCACATGTGAATAAAATCTGTAATTGTTTGTACTTTATGTAATTTATAACTTGTGTATAAAATCCGTGTATAAAATATGTATATTTAATCCACTTGTAAAATTTGTACATAAAACTTGTAAATAAAAAGTCTTTTTGTAAAACTTTGTATAAAATGTGTATATTTGATTATTGAAAAGACATAAAAATTGAAAAATATAAAATTCTTAAAAAATGCAAAATTCTTTAAAAAACTTTTCAAAAAACAAAGATTTTGTCTTTTATTTTCTTAGAAAAAAAAACAAGTTTTGTAAATATTTTCTTGCATGAGCATTTGCATTTTTTAGAATAGTATTGACATTTAAACTAGTCTAGAATAAAATTGGAAAATGGAGCTTGGTTAAGACCTTAATCCACCTAATTCTAAGAGGAACCTTATAGGATTTGGAGTTAAGACTTTTCAGGTCCATTTGGGACTTAATTCTTTGAGTCCACTAGGCTATGTTCACATGTCATCTTGATGAGCCTAAGTAGAACATTTAACAACACACGCATGACTCTCACAGACAATGGCTTTACTTGCACCAGCACCTTACACATAGCTTTCTACGGATGAGGTGGTGAGGAGGCAGTTTCCTTTGGCTTGGGGTAGCATATGAGGGTAGTACTTCTAGGCGGAACCTCTCGTATTCTTTTAGTGAAGGAAGTGCATCTCAACTTGGTCTGGTAGCCGTGAGGTCTAACGACAGGAGTTGTGGGTTGCAATAATGCTTCAAAAGAGGGATAGTCTACTGGCTCAAGAAGAAAAACTCCTTATGTATATGCTGCACCATGTAGATATGTTGTACATATGTGTTTCAAAAAAAAAAGAAAAAAATGATGAAAAAAAAACTCCAAAAAAGTGGTGGGTCTGAGAGAAAATGATAATCCCACCGGAGTGTATATAGTTCAATAAAGCAAAGCTTATGTTACCCATTCTCATCTCATGAAGCTTGCAGCGGGAGACTTAGCTACACTGGTTGGGCTCCCAGGGATACATGACTACACTGGTCATGGTCCATTCTCTTCCTTCCTCCACTTCTTGAGCTGGTTGTACTTGAACTTAGAAGGGAATACCCCGCTTCTCGAGGAAAGAGCTTCCAGACTAGGGCATTAGAGTTACCTTGTTGAGGGGGCTGTCACTTTGCCATTTCTGTGGTGGGGAGCTACATATCACTTACACGTAAAAGAAAAGATTCATGGTCATTAGAGTTTGTGTATGTAGACTTGTTCTGATCTGGATTATTGAGGAGTCTTGACCATAGATTGGTGGAACTTAGAGGCTGTTGAGTCTTAAACCTATTTCCCAATAAGGTTCCGCCACACTAATAATCCAAAGGTCTAACTGAGCTCCATACTTCAATTTTATGAAGATGAGTTTAATAATCAATATTATTCTAATTTCTTTCCTTTTTCTTTTCTTATTTTTTTTCACTTCCTCTTTGAATAAGTGTTTGCTAAGGGACTAGCAAAGGTAAAGTATAGGGGAATGATGAATCCATGATTCATCATCTTTATTCTTTTATTTTAGCTAAAATCCTTAGTAAAACACATGTATATATTCATTAACTATCATTATTTATCATTCATCATGTATTTGTTAATAATGTATATTTATCATTCTTTTTAACCAAAATAAAAGAATAAAGAAGAAAAGAAAAAGAAAAGAAATAAAGAAGGATGTATTTATGGAATAAATGCAGACTGACCCAAACCCCGAGAGAAGGTCAAGAATTGACCTGATCGACCAGGAATAAAGTAGGGGGAGATAGGGTCCATAACTTATAAAAATCAAGAAAACCAAATCTCACTTGTACATATTCATTATTTTCCACCTTGTACATATTTTCACCTATTTTATTTATCAATAAAATAATTTCAAATAAAAATATTTAATTCTTGAAAGTTGTGTGTAATAATGTACACTAATTTATAAAAATATCAGAAAAATTATTTAACCAATAAATAAATAAATAAATACAATGAACCTAAAAAGCCTAAAAGTCCAAGTTTCCAGGTTCATAACTATTTATAGAAAACTCCAAATTGATCAAACTCACTTTTAAACTTTGTTTTATAATTAATATTGTTTATTAAAAATACCAAAAAAATCGTGGAATAAAAGGTGTGAGTTTTGGCGTTTGGACCCCTTTGTATATATGTACATTATGTGTATAAAACTTCTTTATTTTCTATCTATTTATTTGTAACTTCAAATAACTTAATTCTTTTTCTGAAATATTCATAAAAATCACTAGAAAAATACAAAAATATAACTTAAAAATAAATGTGAATAAATACCAATAAATCTCAAAATCTAAAAGCCGTAAAGCCTAACTTCCGAACCTCATAACTCGGCCATATGAACTCCGATTTGAATGTACTCACTTTTAAAATTCATTTTGTAAAAATATCTATCAAATAAAAGTGGTTTCACTAAAATCAGAGTTAATATGCAAAAAGTAGGTTTTGGGACCTTATTGGTATACTTGTATATATATATATATATTGTATATATCTGTATTTATTTATTTTCTTATTTATTAGTGCACATATTGTATTTTTAAATGTTTTGTATATATTTATTTTAATTATATAAAATAAAAATAAAATTTATAAAATCTGAAAATAATCAAAAATAAAATAAAGTATGTTTCACATAGGTATTTTATACCTATTAATAAAGGTTCTTATTTATTTTACCTTAATTAATTAATTAATTTTATTTATTAAAAATCACCATAAAATTATTTAATAAATTATTAACATTATTTATTTTCATTATTTTGTAATTTAAAACCATTTATTTATCTATTTATTTATTTATCTCTTATTCAATCTGTTGTTTCGTCCTTTTCCCTATTTCATCTTTTTCCTCCATTCAGCACAAATAAACTGCCCGTCGAGGCATTTTCTCCGAATTTTCTAGAGTGGGTCGTTGCTCGGATCGAGTTGATTTCTTCACCAAAATAAAGATTTCACAACCCTCATTTTTGCCCATATGAATTTTCAAATTTCCCGTCTCGTTTTGCGCGCCGAATTTTCATTTGAAATTTGGTGTTTCTCATCTTATAAATAAGCCCCCATCTTCTTCCTCCTCCCATATTTGGCCATTTTCTCCATCTCCAAGGAGCTCCAATGTATCATGAGTGACAGCTGATCGTTGTTGAAGCGAGGAACGGTGCGAATCGGCCTTTGATCCGGCGTTCCGTCGCCGTGCTCCGTCTCCGGCGAGCTTGAGCCTCCGGCACCGTCGAGCCGTCGAGGCAACGACCCGAAGCTTCTCGGAGCTTCAGCCCAGGCATTCCACTCCATCTAGGTAACCTTAGTCTGGTAGTTCATTTTTAATTCCTGTTAAGAGTCGATTTCATTGCAGTAGCTAGCACCTTCCTATCAATTCGATCGGAGATTCACCGCCTTCATCTTGATCACGCACACCTTGCCGATTATCATCTCCATCTTCTGGATCCCTTCACCCTCTATTCTACCTAACAGATCTGTCCACCTCCGGCCACGTACGGTGGCCGGAGATCGAGGTTCATCTTCCGTCATCGAGAACCTCCTCACTCACCCTTTCATTGTTTAATTTTGGACCTAGGTTCCAACCTCGAGTCATTCACTCTCTTGCAGGTCGATCCTGAGGAACATCAGTACCATTAGGCATCTGGAGCCGTGAACGAAGATTAAGCATTGGAGTAATTACAGATCATTGCAACATTTGAATACGCGCATGCACATGTACCTGAGATTGATTCCATTTCTTCCAATTACGTTGAGTATCTCCATCCACTTTTTTTATCATATAATAAGATACTTCCATTACATTTGCTTTGATATCTAAATCAGGCTACTGTGTAGATGTGTTGAAACTTTATTTTAATCAGAAAATTTGGTTGAATTATTAGTGGCTCTGATCTGATGACGTGATACTGTAAAATCCAAACTGATTCACAAGTTATTTGTTGCAATTGGAATTGATTTAGGCATGAGATTATATGGTTGAATCTGACGTATAGTACAACTCATATGATTTTGATTTGGTGAGATATGTGCAAACTGATTGACCTGCTCTCGATTCCTTCGAATCGAAGAACAAATTTTCTAAATCTGTAGGTACTTCCAAAACCTGTAGCCGTAATCACCTTCTAAACGCATAGCCTTCCACCTCCAAGACTTCCGCTGTCGTACCTGGACCTGCAGATCAAACATCAACAGCTGATTTCGACGCCTCAAGCACAAATCGTCGTCCGTCGCCTGGAGAAATTTGTTAAAAAGAGGGACGAACAAGCACTTCGTCCAGATTATACCTCTGCCCTCCGATCAGTCGCGCATCCGACGGCTATATTCAAGACACGTGTCAAGTCCAGAAGCACATCGTCGCTCACCACATAAGATTGCACGTGATCTGTGCGTGCAATGTACTTTTTCTGGGTAAATTGCTAGAAACTTCCTGGATACTTTGTAATTGCAAACAAGCCTCCAGCTGCTTAGTCACATAATTCTGCACATTCCATTCTGTGAATTTTACACCACTGCCCATGCGTGATTTCTATATTATATTTGATCATACATTCACGGAAATTACAGTTTAGTCCCTGTTGAATTGCATTTTATTTTCTTGTCTATATTGCATGGAATAAAAATCAATTATTGTCTCCAAAAATTCTATACAAATTAGACAAGTTCCTGTTGTGTTGTTCTTCGTCATTTCTTTTTCCATTGCATAATTACTTTGATTTGTTATTTTTAATAATTCAAAAACTCCTAAAAAAAAACATTGCCTTTCATAAAATAAAAAAAACATAAAATTCACAAAAATACAAGAGTAGCTTGCTTAGTTTCCCTCTTTTATTTCATTGCTTGTCTTTGAATTAAATAACCCTCGCTTAATAACTGTTGCCTCCTTGTGTTCGACCCTGGGAGCTATACCAGGTTAATAATTAAATAGCAAAAATCCATCATTTTCTCTTATTGCTTTGATTGGATTTAATAATTGTTTGATTCAGTTGGTTTCTCTTTGGGCACAACGACATTATCCATTGATAAACTAAAACCCAAGTGAGAATAACCGGCCTAATCAGTTATCTGCGAGAGGATGTCGCGCTCGACGAGTACTCGGTTTCACCTACTGAGAGTGTTTCCGATCTGAAGGAACACGAAACCGAGTCTTTAGATCATTCTGATTCTGAGTCTTCTCACCTCGACGACCCTCGCAAGGATGAGCCCATTTTGGATATATTCGATGATTTGCCTGATCTGATTCTATTTCATGCATCGGATATCAGTCTGCCTAGAGAGTCTCCTTATCTTGATTGCCCACACATGTTTGAGACACTGATTGACGTGGAGGATTCCATCACTGATCCATCCTTCTCCACGTTTGTTTTCTTCGGCTCTATACTCTCACTCCAGTCTGACACAGAGCCGCTAATTTCTTTTGTGCTACCGGATCCCGATCACTTCTTTCGATATCACTGGTCGATAGCAGACACCCGCATGATTGCATACCTGGGTGTCTTACTTTACACTGTTGAGTTCGTCGTTGTTCTCATACCGAGACTGCGACGACAGTACGACATTCGCCTTACCGATGCCGTACTGAATCTCGATACTGCATTGTCCTAGCCTTTGCGCCCAGCTAGGGGCGTAAAATCTAGCGCTTGTTGAGAGGCACCTCAACATTGTACTCTTTTTTATATACGTGTTTCGTCTTACTTTGATCTTTCTTTCTTCCGTTCTTGTTTTCACCCCAGGTCACGCGTAGGATTATCTTTGCTATACTTAGGATATTGCTCATCCTAAGTATAGGGGGGTGAAAACACCGGGTTGTTCTTCGTTCTGTTCCATCACTTCTGTTGTGTTGCCTATACTTAAGGTTCTTCACCTTAAGTATAGGGGGAGTGATGCCCCTCCACCTTGTATATATTCGTTCATTTTCTTCGTGTCTTGCTACCCCTATTTAGCTGCCTATACTTAGGGATATTCTACCCTAAGTATAGGGGGGGTAGACCATGTACATTCTCCACTCGGTTTTCCCTTAGTATACAGCCTGCTATACTTAGGATTACTTGATCCTAAGTATAGGGGGAAAACCCGAGATCTTTTTGACTGACTATTCATTCATTCATCTTTGTATATAGCCTTCCTTTTCACTTCCCTATACCTAGCACGAGTTATGTCTTCTTCATCGCTCTTGACTCTGAGGACATCGTTCGAGCTAAGTATAGGGGGGTGTGTATATATTCCATATATACTTTAGCCATAACTCGTACTTTGTGTGAGTGTGTTAATAAATAAGAAAGGCTAAAAACTCTAAAAATCACAAAAATTAAAAATTTTCCATGTACATAAACATTCTTTTATTGCACATAAATAGCTAGTGTACAAATTATTTTTGTAAAAATGATTTCAAAAACCTTTTGTGTAAAGTTTGTGTAAATATTTTCTTATCAAAATTATGTATATAGTATAAAATTTTTCCAAAATTGTTTTGAAAAACAAAAGTTTGCAAAAATCTAGTGTAAATGTGTGTAAATACTTTTTTTGCAAAACTTGCACTTCATGCATCATCTATTCATGATTTCAAAACATTTTTCAAAAATTTTGCATGGTTCTAAAATTTGTGTAAATAGCATCTCTGGTACATATGTATATAGTTTTTCTGGATTATAGTTGACATTTAAACTAGCTTAGAATTAAATTGGGAAATGGAGGTTGATTAAGATCTTAATCC
Source organism: Ottelia alismoides (assembly GCA_037367405.1). NCBI lineage: Eukaryota > Viridiplantae > Streptophyta > Magnoliopsida > Alismatales > Hydrocharitaceae > Ottelia > Ottelia alismoides. The sequence continues at coordinate 1,227,047 of JAZKJV010007825.1, read as the reverse complement.
ACCTAATTTATAAGAGGAACCTTATATGGCTTAGGTTTAAGGCTTTTCAGGTCCATGGTGACTTAATTCTTTAAGTCCACTAGGCTATGATCACATGTCATCTCAATGAGCCTAAGTAGAGCACTTAACAACAACACATGACTCATATAGACAATGGCTTTACTTGGACACCAGCACTTTGCACCAAGCTCTCTCCGGATGAGGTGGTGAGGAGGCAGTCTTCCTTGACTTGGGGTAGCATATGAGGGTAGTACTTCTAGGCGGAACCTCTCTTCTTCTTTTAGTGAAGGAGTGCGTCTCAACTTGGTCTGGTTGCCATGAGGTCTAACGACAGGAGTTGTGGGTTGCAATAAAGCTTCAAAAGAGGGATAGTCTACTGGCTCAAGAAGAAAAACTCCTTGTATATATGTTGCACATGTATATGTTGTATAGATGCACTTGAAAAAAAATGCGAAAAGAAAATAACTCCAAAAAAATGGTGGGACTGAGAGAAAATGATAATCCCACCGGAGTATGTATATAGAGTGCAATAAGCAAAGCTTGAGATCCATGTTCTACCTTATGTAGCTTGCAGATGGGAGACTTGGCTACACTGGTCGAGCTCCCAAGGATACATGGCTACACTGGCCATGGTCCATTCTCTTCTCCCCCCTCTTCTTGAGCCGGTTGAACTTGAACATAGAAGGGAATACCCCGCTCCTCGAGGAAAGTGTGGCCAGATTGAGGTCATAGAGTTACCTTGTTGGGGAGGGTTGTCAAGTTACCATTTCTGAGGTGGAGAGCTTATACCTCACATTCACAGGACAAGGAAGGATTCATGGTCTTTAGGGTTTGTGATTGATGACTTGTTCTGATCTGGAGCATTGAGAAGTCTTGATTAGAGATTAGTGGAACTTAGAGGCTGTTGAGTTTTAAGCTTAAGTCCAAATAAGGTTCCGACACATTAATAATCTAAAGATCTGATTAAGCTCCATACCTCAATTTAATGAAGGAAAGTTTAATATTCAACCTTGATCCATGTACATTCTTCTCTTTTTCTTTTTCTTTCTTCTTTTTCACTTCTTTTTCAATAAATGTTTGCTAAGGGACTAGCAAAGTTAAGTATAGGGGGGTGATGAATACTCATTCATCACTCTTTATTCTTATATTTTAGCTACAAAAACCTTTGCAAATGCATGTATATATTTGTAAATATAAATAATTAGCAAAAAGCATGCATGGTGTAAAAAGTAATAATTAGCATGTTTTTGTGCAAACATAAAACAATAAAGAACAAAAAGAAAAAGAGGGAAATATTTAGAATAAATACTGAGCGACCTAATCCCAAGGGAGCGCTCAGCATGGGCCTGACCGCATAAAAGCCAAAGTAGAGGGAGATAGGGGCTCATGTGTGTAAATATACCTGTAAATAAAATAAATATATTTTCCTCTAAAAAAATAGAATAAAAGTGGTTTGTATATATTGTATATATTTATAAATATAAAATCAAGATAAAAATAGAAAAAATCAAAAAGAAAATCAAAATAGATCACTTGTACATAGTCACCATGTATATAGTCCACACATCTATATTTATTTAGCCTTATAAATAAATAAAATTAATTTTTATAAAATTTGTATATATTCTACTTTTTATGTTGTAAATAAATAAAATAAAAGCCATTATAACAAAAACAAACAAAAAGAACAAAATTAAAAATTAAAAATCACATTGTAAATATACCATGTAGATACATGTACATATCTATTTATTTCACTATTGTATATAAATAATAAAAATAAAATAAAAATATCCTTTTATTCCTAATTTTATGCTATAAATAAATAAAATATAAAATGGGAATAAAAATGCACAAAAATAACAAATTAAAAATCAAAAATAAAAATTCAATATTGTATATATACCTATGTATAGTACTATATTGTAAATACCTTAATTTTATTTTGAAAAATTAATTAAAAATCACCAAAAATAGAAAAAAAATAAAATAAACATTTTTCATTTTTTGAGTTTTTAATAATTCGGTCATCCTCTATTTTTAAATGAATTTTCAATTATTTCTGAGGTGGCCTTCTCCCATTGGTCCACGGGGGATGTTGACCCCCCGGTCAACTCCCCCCCTGGACCACTGAGTCTCGGATCTGAGTGACCGACCCGACTTCGACACTTTCTACCCACTCGATCCGACAGCCAATTACCTTAACCTCGAGCTCCGATTACTCCCTGATCATCCCAGATCTTCGCCCGGGGTGGATCTTAGGGATCCGAGGCACCAGCGACTCACCCGATCCCTTTCTTCTCGGATCCCTGAGCATATAAAGCATCTCCTCCGACGACCTTTTCCCGCATCTTTGGACATCCCACTCGCAGCCAAGGAGCTCCTCCGGAGTGCCCGTGTGACAGCCACATTCTTCGGAGTGGAAGCGAGGCTCGAGGACCTCGGGAGACCTCTGATCCGGTGGCTCCGCCACCGTGCGCCGCCGCGAGCGCGCCCAGCCTCGGGGAGACGACGACCCCTTGCAGGCAATGACCCCGGAGCTCCCCGAGCTTCAGCCCAGTCGACAGCATCCGCCAGGTTGTCTCTTTAGGTCGTAGAGTAGCGTAGATTAGGATTTTTTCCGTTTTCAGTAGTGTAGCTCCGCCGCCTCCGCCCTTCGTTTCCGTCTACCCAGCAGTCCATCCGACACCGCCACCACCTTCACGAGCCTCCTCTGCGCCTTCTCCACCTACCCATCCCCCCCGGCTCGCCCCGGAGCAGGGATATCGGCCCTCCACCTCCGCCGCTCACCGGAGGACCGTCATATCTCCCCATCTTCCATCGTTTGCGTGCGCTGACGGGTCGAGGCAGTTTGCCCTCGACCCACCTTGCTTCCTGTGCAGGTTACGACGTCAGGAGTGCCTCATCTGGAGGCCAACAGTTTAGGCGCAGGAGCTTCAGGCCACCACCGTCGCGGGGCCGTTCTGGTGGTTGTCCGACTCATCGGAGACTGCCATCAGCTGCGGAGCTTCACGGCGGACCTCTTCCGCACTTCAGGAGCAGCAGGGGAGGACCATAGCGCGTGCATCGGGCCGGTGAAGCTTGCCGGCCAACTGTTCTTCCACCATCCTCCCCAGACGTCCGATCGACCTCGACGCTCCAGATCAGATCACGTCCGTTCATTCGCGGAGCAGCAGCTATCGTCAGATCCTTGGAGGTTTGATCGCCACCGTCCGATGGCTGAGGTTTAGCTACGACGCCTTGCAGCCGTCAGATCCAGCACGTGGCTGTGCCTCATCCGTGCGATCCGAGCTAGGCCCCCTTCGCAGACCCACGACGCCTTGCAGCCGTCTGATCTTCCACGTGGGAGCGTTCCAGCCGCTCGATCTCGCCGAGGGTTTCCTTTGTTGCGTGCCCTCTTCTCTCCACCGTCCGATCATTGACGTAGCGCTCATCCAGCCCTCGAGAATTAATAAAGGGGTAAATAGCTCTTAGGCCCCCCTAGTTTCTGCTTTTATTATTTAGTACTTTAAATGCATAGTTTAGTTCTTTTATTTTTGTAAATATTGCACTAAGGACCCTACTGTTTATCTGATTTGCACTTACACCCCTTCCTGTTGTGAACACGTGCGTCGACACGTGAATATTTGGTGTTTTTGCAATATTGACCCTGCGTTTTTGGCTTGTTATGCTTTGTATTTTTATTAATAGGAATGACAATTAGGTCCCCCCAGGCCTGAGTCATGTGTATCGTGCGTGGCCCGGGGGGTATTTTGCATTCCTTACCCTATACTTTTCAGGCCTGTTAACCAAGGGTCCCAGAGCTTTATTATATTTGCAGTTAGGTCCCTATGCGTTGTTTGATTTTTATTTTTATTAAAATAGCAAATTAACTCCAAATTCAATGAAAATTGGATACATGGCTCCTGCCATGTTGTAAAATTTTCTAGAATTTTTGGGGACATTTTCGCTTTTATTTGATATTTTTAAAAATTCAAAAACACCCTTTTTCTTTACTATTTGAATTAAAAAATCACAAAAAAATACTAAAATTCATCCAAAAATTACAAAATAATTTGCTACTATTTAAATTGGCTTGCTTGATTTTCTGACCAATTGTGGTCATTTTTCATTATATAAAACTCATAAAAATTGAAAAACACCTAGAAATTCATAAAAATTCTAAAAATTAATCTAAAAACCCAAAAATAATAATTAAGGTTCCTAAATTTTCCTCGTTTCTTTCTCTTTACAGGAAAATTACCTCCCGGTTTATTGGGGACTTTTAGATATTTTATCTAAGTCCCTCAAGCTCGGCTGTACAGTACCTTCATTTTATTGCATTGTTTTATTTTTATAAAATTAAATAAAAATCAGAAAAATCCCAAAAATTCACTAAAAACAGTAAAAATCATAAAAAATATAAAAACATTTTTTTTGAATTTTTGATTGATTTTTGATGCATTTAATAATTGTTTGAATTGGCTTGTTTTACTTGTTTTCTTATTTTCTTAATTAATTGAAAATCCAAAAAAATTAAAAACAATTAAAAATCCACCAAAAACACTTGTCTTTTATTTTTAATTCTTTTTTAGACTACTTCGTAGGCCGCGAGGCCATCACGTGGTCCTTGTGTTCGACCCTGGTCGCTATACCAGGTTAAAATAATAGCAAGACCGCTACTTGATTTTGATTGATTTTATTCGCTTTTGGTGGTCTCTTTTTCTCGAACGACCACGCTTGATTGCTTTGGGTCGCAACGACCATCGATTACCTTTTACCCGAGTGATCAGGTGTGTCATCAGAAGACATCGAGCTAAATGGGTGCAAGGGTTAACCGTAAAAAATCCGAGGATGATAGGTCAAAGCTTCTGACAACCACAGAACCTAGGAAGAGCAGTTGATCTGGGTCAATTAGGGTTGAGCCCTGATTGGTCCACGTCAGCAGCTTAGGACAAAATAAATTATCCCTTATTATTCAATTAAAAATATTAAATGGTTTTATAAATGTTTGGTAAATACATAAAATTGATTACTATTATTTGTAGTATTTTAATACGATTTTTATGGGTTTGTTTATTACAACTTACTTTTAAGGATATATTTGTCGGTATATTGACCTATGTATTATATTTTTTATTTGTATTTGGTATTTTTGATTTTATTATTTTATCTTCTTAATTTATATAATTATAAATTATTTTTATAAAAATAAATATATTTTTGTTATATTTTTCTGATATAATATGTGCACTTAAATAAAAATGTATACTTATTATATAGGTATAATATTGTATATTCATCTATGAATTTGTATACACTATTTTATTTTAGTGTTTTCTTTATTGCTTTATTCTATTCTTAAATATGTACATATGTTATAAATAATATTTTACAAAAATATAAATTATAAAAATCATAAAGAATAAATAAAATGAATATTTTATTCAGATATACTTTACAATAGTGATCCAAAACCTAACTTTTGCAACTTAACTCCAAATTAAATGAATTAACCTTTGTTAAATAGCTTATTAAATGTTATATACAATTAAAGGTGATTCTGATGCATTTTGAGTTTGTATGGAGAAGATATGTGTCTGGGAAGTTTGGGTTTTGGAATCTTATTCACATTATAAGATGTACACTATGTATTTTTTTTGTGTGATATCAATTTTGTTTTTTATATTTATTTTTATCTACAACTTTCATGTAAAAGGTTTCTTTATCTGAGGTATGAATAATAAATAATAAAATAGGTCCCAAAATGCAATATTGAAGAACAAAAACTAGGGTTTTGTTGTCATTTTTGACCCTTATCTCCCCTACTTTATTACTTATCGACCCAGTCATCACGATGCCTAAGTCTATGGGTTTAGGGTCATAAATACCTTTGGAATTTTATTCCTTTTTCTTTTCTTTTCTTTATTATTTTATTTTGTCTTTAAACAATGTATTTTATGCAGTATTTATGCAATAAATAACGAATGTTAATTTGTGCAAAGTAATGATATTTTCATGCATATGGCTAGGGTTTAAAGGCCAAAATGAAAGAATAAAGGTGATGAAATGGAGGTTCAACACCCCCTATACTTGCCTTTGCTAGTCCCTAGAAAACACTTATGCAATAAGTGCAAAAAATTAAAATAAAGAAAAGAAGAAGAAAGACTTGGAATAATTGTTTACTTTTAAACTTGTTTTAATAAAATCAAAGTTTGGAGCTCAGAAACGGCCTTTGGATTTGTGATGTGTTCATAACCACATGGAATTCATGAAGTGTGACACAAAAGTCCTTAGGTTCCATACTCCTATCATCATGTCCAATTCATAGCTGGGTTAAAGCAATCCTCTTAGTCGCATATTGTTGCTACCTTGAAATGATAGAACAATGTGTGTGGAATTGTTCAGCTCTCCCCAGACAAAACCGATGAACTATCAAGGCGTCTACTCTTCTGGTAACTCATCCTCGTGGAGAAAAATATTCCCTTCTAAGGTTAGGTACTTCCGATCTTTACAACATAATGGAGAAGAAGTTTAGAAGAAGGGGAAAGAAGTGGGAATGGACCAGTGTAGTCTTCATTCGCTTGTGAAGTCGGTAAGTGTAACTGATTCATCACCAAGAAGCAGGCTTTTTCTGAAGCTCAATTTTTCGTTGAATTTTTTGTTGTAGTCTTCTTTGAATATTTTCTTTGACTTTTTAAAGCTTATGAATTCTTTCTTATCCCCGATGGATATAGCATCTTTGTTCCATACATTTTTTAGGGTCTTGGAAAACGTTGTGTCGGTAGACCATTCCTCGTCTAAAGCATTACTCATCGAAAGCATTGTCTCAATCCACCTCCAGTCTTTAGATATCATTGTTACCAAAAAAGTGGACAAGAGTATCAGTGTCGGCAATCCCCAAGAACGGTTCTTGAGCCACCCTTGACGAAGAGGCCTTACATCGTCCCGACTAAAACTCCAAAAAATTTTCACCAGTCCATCTGAGTTGAGCTAAGTGCTAGGTGCAAGATTTCTAGTCTAGTCACTATCTTAAGAGTCTAATGGATGATATGAAGGGTTCTATTTAGGCACATTGAATCAACTAATGAACATAGTCTTATGGAACCTAAAGAATTAAGTCAAGCAACCTAAAATGTCTCCACTTTAATACCTCAATGGATTCCTCTGAAATTAAGAGTATTAAGGTCTATTCCAAGCTCCAATCTTGAAACTTTATTTTGAGTTGTTCAATTATCTATGTTATTTCGAAAATTGAGAATGTTGTGCACAATGCAAGGAAAGTATTTTTGTGATGCAATTTTCTGATTATGAACTTTTTATGGGTTCTTGAAAAAGGTTTTGCATATTTTTATGCAAATTTTAAAAAGATTTTTGCAAATGTTTTTGAGGTTTTATTGTACATTTTTAGGGATTTTTCAAAACAAAAGATTTTTTTGGAAAAGACATAGGTGTAGATATTTACACGGGAGTACTTCTTGTTATTTATAAGGGTTGAGTTTTAGGAATTTACAGGTTTGTATATACAAGGTTTTGTAAAGGGTTTTTATTTGCTTGAGTTATGTACATAGTTTTCAAAATAATTTGAAAAGATTTTTGCAAAAAAAAATTAAACTTTAATTTGGCAAACTAATTTGACAAATAATTTAAACATTTATAAATTTCAAAGTCATTTGCAAAGATTTTTCAAACAATATTAGAATTTTTAATTTTGCAACCATTTTCCAAACTATTTGCAAATAGATTTTAAAAACATTTTATTTCACACAAAGAAAAGAAATTTTTGTAAACAAAACATTTTTAAAAAGGTTGAAAATATTTTACAAAATGTTTTCAAAAGATTTTTTAAAGAGATTTTCAAACCATTTTCATACATTTTTCAAAAAAAAATTAATCGATTTATTAATCGGTATACAAAAAGAATTTTAATGAAATTTATAGAAGTATTTTCTTTACACTTAACTAATTGTATTTTAGCCATACTTATTGAAAATATGAAGTATGGGTTATAGATAAAGCATATATGAAGTATATAAGACCACCCTATACTTTGCTTGGGCTATATACTCATAGATCAGAGAGAAAAGGAGGACATAACTTGTATTGAGTACAGAAAAGCCTATACTACAATGACTAAAGAATGAACGAATGAGAAGTTGACCATCCCCCTATACTTAGGATAAAATAATCCTAAGTATAACATAATATACAAAGGGAAGGGAGGGTCAAGGGTGGGAATGTACGAAATCATCGACTCAACCTGCTCCCCAAATTTAGGATAAAATATCCCTAAGTGTAGACAGAATGTCAAAAGTTGAGGGGACAGGTGAGGGATCAGAGAATGAACAACTCAGGATATATACCCCTGCTATACTTAGGACAAAGTACATCCTTAGTATATCAATGATGAAGGGGTGACACCTTTTTGGAAGAAAAAGAAAATAAAAAATGAAAAGAAGAAAAGAAAGATCATTCAAAAATGTTTTTATCTACTTTGTCTGATGCATCAAATGTGGTGGCGTTCAGCTCATCTTCGTATACAACTTGAATCGAGTCAATGCCAGATAGAAAAGTATCATGCTCTAAGTAATGCTTGATTAGTTGTCCTTTGACTACAAAGGGCTATGCGTCAGCTGACAATCCATATATCATCATGCTACCATTATCACTTACATGTTTCACTTTAAACAACCCGGTCCATTTGCTCTTCAATTTTCCTTGAAAGATTGTTAATTTTGCATCAAATAACTAAACCATCTGATCCGGCTCCGAAGTCTTTCTACTGATGTGCTTGTCAAGACACTTCTTGACCTTCTCCTTGTACATCAGGCTGTTGTCGTATGCGTAATCTCTAATTCGGGAAGTATGTTCAGATCTACTTTTCGATTCTTCCTGATTTTCTTGGAGTCCAAATTATAAACATTGATCTCCCACAAGGATTTATGAATTAGTTGCACGGGCAGATCACATGTCTTGTGGTAGACCAGACTGTCGGGAGACGTTCACAAAGGTGACTTGTATGATGTTTTGTTAGCCTAAAGAACTGAGTCAAGCAACTAAGACTAGTTCTTGCGATCCGGACGCACAATCTTCTGAAGAATTGTTTCGATCTCATTGTTTGAGCATTCAACCAAGCCATTGGACTACGAGTGATTGGGAGAAGCGACACGATGTTCAATGCATAATTCTTGAGTCAGCTTCTTTAGCTATTTATTGACAAAGTGGCTACAACCATAAGATATAAGAATCTTAGGTATCTTGAACCTGGAGATGATTTGATCTTTCGGAAAATGATAGACGGTGCGAATGTCGGCAGCTCCGGTTGGGATAGCCTCCACCCAATGACTTACATAATCAACAACACGTAGAATGTATTCGAATCCCTTGATGATCGGAAATGGGCCCATGAAGTCAGTACCCCATGCATCAAACACATCTGAAACCTAAATAAATTCCAGGGGCATTGTGTCTCTATTCCGCCCATTTTCTAGCAATCATTGCAGTGTTTAACATAATCTTCTACATCTTTAAAAACAGTCGGCCACCAAAGACCGCATTGGAGTACTTTCGTTGTCGTTCTTCTACCAGAATTATGTCCTCCTGATTCTGGATAATGACAATGTGCGAGGATGCTTGAAATTTCCTCCTGAGGGATGCACCTTCTCTATATACAATCTGCCCCCTCACAAAAGAGCTATCGGTCCTCCCACTGGTAGAAATGGATATCAGATAAGAATTTGTCTACTTTCAGCTTTGGCCAATATTGTGGAGTTCTTGTAGATACAAGATAATTCACAATATCAACATACCAAGGGAGCGAGGTGACTGACAGGATTGCCTCGTATGGAAAGGTCTTAGTTATAGGTTGTAGGTTTGCTCAGGGGCTTCATGCTTGGGAAGTCTAGACAAATGATCGGCCACCACATTCTTGATTCCATGCCTATCTCATATTTCAAAGTCAAACTCCTGGAGAAGAAGGATCCACCTGATGAGATAGAGTTTGACATACTTATTTTACTGTAAATACGGGATGGCAGAGTGGTCAATATTGATAATCACCTTGGACCCAGAGAAATGGGATCTTTCAAGGCAAAAACTACCGCTAACTGCTCTTTCTCTATAACTGCGTAGCTCTTTTGAGCTTCATATAGAGTTCTGCTAGCATAGTGAATTGCAAATGGTATGTTGTCCTTCCTCTATCCCAATACTACACCGATGGCATAATATGATGCATATGTAATTATCTTCAACGGAAGTGTCCAATCCGGTGGTTGCAAGACATGGGCCTAAGTGATCAAATCCTTCAGTTGAATAAAGGCATGGAGCACATTAATAATGAAATATGTCTCCTTTCCTAACAATTCAGTCAACGATCAGCTCAATTTGTTGAGATCTTCGATAGTCGTCGGTAGAAACCGATGTGCCCTAATAATGGTTGGACTTACTTGATAGTAGTTGGTGGCTCAAGTTTGGAAATTACCTCCACCTTGGCTGGGTCAACTTCCTACCACATTTTTATACAACATGACCCAGCATGATCCCTTCGATCACCATGAAGTTTCATTTCTCCCACGAGAGCACACGATTAACTTTGTAGCACCTCCTTAGAACTCGATCTAAGTAATCAAGACATTGATCAAATAACTCTCCATAGACTAAAAAATAATCCATGAAGACCTCCAGAAAACTGCCCACCATGTTGGCAAAAACTACAAGCATCGTTGGAATGTAGTTGGGGTGTTGCATAGCCCGAGTGACGTTCGTCGAAAAGCGTACGCCCCAAATGGACAAGTGAACGTGGTCGTCTCTTGGTCTTCAGGAGTAATAAACACTTTATTATATCTTAGTACCCATCTAAGAAGCAGAAATATTCCTTCGCAACCAGTCTCTCAAGAATATGGTCAATGAAGGGTAGTGGGAAGTGGTCTTTCTCGGTGGCGAGGTTCAATCTTCTATGGTCGATGCACACTCGCCAAGAATTGGGTACTCTAGTTAAAATCTCCTCTCCTTTTCATTCGTTACGATGGTGATCCTTGATTTCTTCGGCACTACGTGCAGGAGACTCACCCATTTGCTACCGAAGATGAGATATATGAACCCTACATCACACCATTTATGAATTTCTTTCATTACGACCTCTTGAAGGTTCGAATTTAGTCTTCTCTAGAATTCATGGGAGGGTTTTTTGTCATCCTTAAAGTAAATGTGATGGGAGTACAATGAAGGGTTTATCCTATAGAGATCCGAAATTTTCCACCCTATCGCCTTGTGGTTATGTTCAAGAACCTCCATCAGACGGGATTCTTAGTCTCCAGTCAGATGTACATTGATAATGATCGGACACATGTTTGGCTCTCCCGCAAGAAGGTGTACTTCATGTTGGAGGGTAATGGTCTGAGCTCAGGTGAAGTTGGGGCTGCTCCACTAGCAACCTCATAAATAATTGTAGGTGAAGGTTCTTTTATCTATTCAATGTCCACCTTTGGCAATTCAGCTCTCCAATCAAGTGTTCAAAAATATTGTCATTCAAATCCACATTATTGTAGAAATTCTTGATAATTTGGTATCGGTCTTCGAGGCTCACTGGTCTCGTAAGAAACTCATGCAAAAAATATCTTCATCATTAATAGAAGCAAATTCGACTGCCTTCTCTATTCCTTCCTTGAGGCAGAGGAATTTGTGGATCTCAATGTCATCCATGAAATTTGTATCATGAATTTTAGCAAGAATGTCACAGTCTTCAAGGTGATGAGATGCACACATACTCACTTCCGATGCTCCCGCTACAAGCTTAGACTCAGAGATGGTCTCTATCTACATTTTGTTGTTGCTGGAGTTGAATACGATTTCTTTACTGTCACAGTTCACTACTGCTCCGGTCGTTCGAAGGAATGACCAACCAAGGATGATAGGGGTATGGAGCAGAGGTGTGGAGACATCCACATCTATCATGACAAAATCAACAGGAAATTGGATCCCTTCAACGGTTATGATCACGTCCTCCAACATGCCCCTAGACCACATGACGGATTTGTCTGTAACTGCAAATTCATCTTTGTTGTCATAAGCGGTCTTAGCCCAAATTCTATGAGTAGTGAAGTTGGTATCAAATTGACAGAAGACCCATTATTGAGTAATGTGCGTTCAAACTCTTGGTTGAACATCTAAAAATTAATGAGCTATTCTCCATTGTCTTTCTTTTTATCTAGAAGATTACTAATGGCATTGACAGTGGCCATGGTATGAATGAGCTTTTTATGCTTGCCACCTTGACTTCTGAGGTTGTGGTGATGAGGCATGTGTCTTGTAGTACATGCATCTTTCAATCCCTTCTTTACAACTGGCATGTATTTTAGAGCTTTCATCAAAGGCATATTTAAGACCAAGTTTTGTATAATTTCCACAATAGTAGGATCATATAAAGCGTTTATCAAAATTTTGATTTCTTTTATATTTTCTAATAAATTCAGGGAAGGATTTATTTACAGAATCTGAAACTGTATTATTCAAAATTTTGTCCATATCAGTATTTACAGGTAGATGTCAAAATGTAAAGAATCATCTACAAGTGATGGACTAAAATGTGCTGGCTCGGCTTCCTCGATTTGCTTCAGATTTACTGCGAACATTCGTATTTCCCATGCTGGCTGAAATCCGCCAAGGGTGGTGCTACTTTTATATTTTTGAATTTTTGAATTTTCTCCATTTTTTGGCTTTTTGGTTCTTATGCTGCAAAAAAGGTGCTTGGCCCTCCTGCTAGCTAGGTTGACGACCTACCGTCAGATGCAATGTTCTTCCCTTTCACAGTAATCGATGGCTGGAGTGTCCTACCACTCTTGAGAGTAACAACATTATATAAAAAGTAATTAAGATCACATGAATCAGGTTGGACACTACCATCTACCTGCTCCTTGTGATAGAAGTCGTTCGGGTTTGCCTCGACTGAGCTGGTATGACAGTCTTCGCAGCTGTCTGATCATCAATCTTCTGGCTCATCTCATCCATGTTCTTGATCAAATGAGCCAGACAGTCCAAGGTCGGGTTAACCAGCACAACCTTAGAAAAATCAGCCTATGTGGTCCTCTGGTACTATGAGGGAGGTTGTTGTTGGTAACCTTGATGGTTTTGACAACGAGGTTGAGGGTATAGGGAATATTGAAGATGACTGGAGTATTGGTTCTGATGAGCAGCAGACCGCTGATGGTGGTAACTATGTTGCCTATAACCAGACTGTTGCGACCCTGTTTGTATCCTTGCCTCCATTTGTTCCCGTAATGTGGAGGTTGCTTCTGATGAGAGTGTTGGTAAGGTCTTCCACATGTTGATGCTGATGATAGGGCATGTTGCCCATGTTCTGACCATTGGGTTGTTCTTGAGGATGGGTCAGTTGCGCATCATTATTCCAGACACCGTTTACCTCTTGGATCTATGGTAGTGGTGGGAAGATTTGCTTGTGATAGGCAGGATGGGACTCTAGTTGGTAAACAACCATCCGTGTCTGGGACTGCGGGGGTTGCTTCGGGGCCCGCACTTTATATACATGCTGGACAGGTTGGGGCGGCGGGAGACTTGGCTGAGGAGGCTATATCTATGTTGGCCCCTTCTGCTTAGCGGGAGTTCCAGCAGTGGTAGATATGGAATTACATGCATTGTCATTCAATGCTTGAATGAGCTACTCCAGCTATTGGGAAATCAAATCGAGCTTCTCCAATCCTTGGGTCCTCTTCCCAATGATGACTAATTTCTCTAGGTCCTGAGACCTCTTCTCAATGATATCAACTTTAGATAGGTGGCTCCCTATAATGCTCAAGTTGGAGCTCTCATCCCTTTCCTATGCATGAGCATCCATGTTGACTGGCTCGTTTCTAGTTGTGGGCATCTTCATGTATGCACAGGATGAGGATTGAGTGGCCTATCCTTCAGACATCTCCTCAAAAATGTCCCAAACGACATCATCATCTTTTCTAAAATACGAGCCACCACAAGCAGTGTCTACTAGCTTTTGGCTCTCAAGTGTCAAGCCATCAAAGAAGTGCTGGACCAGACTAGTCTTTGGAATTTCGTGGTGGCGACACTTCTCTTGCAGGACTCTAAATTTCTCCTACACTTCATGGATTGTCTCGTGGTGCTGCTGGATGAAACTTGAGATGCTGGTGCGAGTCTGATTCAAGCGACCAAGAGGATAGAACTTATGAAGAAATGCGGAATTCAGCTCCTCCCATGTTGTGACTAACTTCCCCAAATGGTTTACCAAATAAAGGGCTTTTTCATGGAGGCCGAATGGGAAGGTAGTCATCTTGATAACCCCAATAGAAATATTAGGGTAGTAGGTTGTTGCACAGATGCAGTCGAATTGTTGTAGGTGGATGTACAGTTCTTCTGTTGCATTCCCATGGAAGGTCGGGAGTAGGGACAAGAACTGCAGTTTCAGCTCAAAGTGGGCATGGATTTGTGGAATATGAATCCACTTGGTGACATGGCCAACTGATGAATACTCATTCATCACTCTTCATTCTTTTATTTTAGCTAATTATCTTGGCAAAATACCAAGTATATAGTTGTAAATATAATAAATTACCAATAGGCATGCATTTGTTAAATATTAATAATTATCATGTATTTGTGCAAAAATAAAAGAATAAAGAATAAAAGAAAAAGAAGGAAATATTTAGAATAAATATTGAGTGACCTGAACCCAAGAGAAGGCCCAATATGGGCATGGTCGCCAAATAAAATAAGTAGAGAGAGATAGGGCCACTCAACCTTGTAGATATTCCTTGTTGTATGTATATATTTTATTTTCACAAAAATAAAAATAGAAATGTGTTCCCTTGTATATATTTCTAAAAAAACAAACATTAGAAAAAAAATAAAAATAAAAATAAAATAAATTTTCTCTACAACCTTGTACAAATCACATGTATTTATGTATCATATCCATATTTATTTTACACTTGTAAATAACTCATAAAAATAAAAAAAAATTTATACTCCAAATAATATCTTAAATAAATAAAATATAAAATTGGGGTATTTTTACAAAAATAAGAAAATAAAAATAATTATGTAAAATACCTAGGTATTTTACATTTGTATATAATATAATATATTGTATATAGGTTAAATTATTTTTCCTAAAAATAAATAAAAATCACCAAAAAATAGTTCAGAAAATAAGAAAGATTTTTCATTTTGAAATCATCTTCTATTTTTAATTTATTTTTCAATATTTTTGACCAATCTATTTTCTGATTGGTCCAGGAGGGATGTTGACCCCAGTCAACTCCCCCTCCCGGACTATTCTTCGCCCGGATCCGATTTGTACCCCATCTTCTCCCAATTTTTCCACTTGGATCTTGCCATCTTTTGCCTCGATTTCTTCGCCGCTTCTCCCTAGTGGATCAGTGATCCTCGCGGATTCCAAGGGAGTCGCGGATCATCTTTGGATTGCGCGCTCCATCCAATTCTCTCCAGCCACCTGGGACGACCTATAAATTCTTCATTCCATTCCCCAGAGCCGCAACTCATGCCGCACACTCTCTTGAGACCCTAGACCTCTTCCCCTTGGTGACAACAACCGGAGGAGCATCTTGGTGATCGGAGAGAGCCGTTGCCGCCGACGCTCAAGCTTCGTGGCCAGAGTTCTGCAGCGACGAGCCTCCCTCACCTTCCGCAGCGAGGTTGAGGCGAAGACCCATTCCGACTTCAACCACTTGAGCTAAGGATTCAGATAGGACCCTCAAGTAGCTTCCATTTTGATCCTAGTTCTATTTATTTCGAATCATTCATCCGCTGCTCCGCCAGCTCTCACCCGCCGGTCGGAGCATCATCGGCCTCCCTTATCCGCTCCGATCGACTCATCTGATCACCGTCAACCTTCTATTGCTACCTGATCACCCGAGTCTTGGCTATCCGAGCCATGATTAGGCTTAGATTCCTTCCGCCGCTTCGCCGGAACCCCCTACTCCATCCACCGCTGCTTCCCTTCATTTTAGGTCAAATAACCCTGACCGGAGTTGTCCCTCTGAGTCTGAGCTTTCTTCTGCAGGTCTTCACGTGCGTTGTTACGTCCCAGTTCGCCTTCATCCAGCCTCGTCGGAGCTCGTGCAGGTCTCACTACCCTTCTAGAAGATCTGACCGTTGACGACCTCATCGGACTCGTCTGCCCAATGTGAAGGGGCCTTGCGAGTCGACTACCGTTTTCCTATTATCCATTGGAGTGCCGGATCTCCACCGATGCTCCAGTGAATTTCGCCCAGGCGGAGTTCGTCCAGCATCCTTCTCTGTCGTCGGATAATCATCGTCGCCCAGATCGCATCATAGCTGTCCAGAGCCTGCACCTGACAGGTTGGTACATCTGACATCTAACGACCTCCGTATGCCCACGTTCGCACCCTTCGGACAGCCGTAGGATTCGCCACCTGTACGCGCTAGAGCCGCACGTCGTCAGCCAGTCAGAGCGCGCCACTTGTCCCCCACGCGTGACACACGAGCGGTTGGGTAATTTTCTCCATGTCCCCTGCAGTTATTTCCCTTTCTTATTTAGTATCTAAAATAAAAAGTATACAGTAGGGTAATTTGCACTTTTGATCCTAGAGTTTTAGACATTTACATTTTGGTCCTTATTGTGTGGTTACACGTGTGTCGTCACGTGCTTTGTGGGTTATTTGCATGTACTGCCCTGATTTTAGTATACGTTGTTAAATGAACTTTTAGTTTCAGTATTTGCATCCATACCCATGTGCGTGCTGATTTCAGACATGTGCGTGAATTTGTTTGAAAATTGTAGATAGGCCCTTGAGCTTTTTACGTGTGTTATCGTTTAGCCCCTGGAACATGTTTTCTTTGCAAACCAGCCCCTATGTACTGTGTACTTTATTTTATTTGAATAAATAACAAATTTGATCCAAAAATCGCGAATTTTCGACACATGGCTCCTACCATGGTGTAGAAATTTCCCTGAATTTTTGGTTGCTTTTTATTTTCATTTAATATTTCTAAAAATTCAAAAACCTAAAAATTACCACTGTCTGTTTTTAAAAATCAATTAAAAACTAAAAACCCTTCAAAAATTCCAAAAAATGTTGTTTGTGTGTTTTGCCTTGTTTTGATTTCAATTCAATTTTGGTTGAATTTGCATTTATAAAAACCATAAAAATTGAAAACA
This sequence comes from Ottelia alismoides, assembly GCA_037367405.1. Lineage (NCBI taxonomy): Eukaryota > Viridiplantae > Streptophyta > Magnoliopsida > Alismatales > Hydrocharitaceae > Ottelia > Ottelia alismoides. Next base: position 1,209,901 of record JAZKJV010007825.1, on the reverse strand, counting down.
TTAAAAACCTTAGAAAAATTATTAAAAATTCATAAAAATTCAAAAAAAATTGTATTTTAAGTTTCTGTAGTTAGATTTTTATTTTTAGTTTATCATAAAATTGTTCCTCGAATTTTATAGGCATTTTAATAAAGTGCCTTTAGATTCTGGCTGCACATTGTTTAGTCTTTTTAGTCTTGTTTCATTTTTAGAAAATTAACTAAAAATCAGAAAAATCCAAGAAAAATATCAAAAAACTTGAATATTTATAAAACCCAAAAATATTTTTATTTTAATTTTCTAAGTATATTTGCTCCCTTAAATCATTGTTTATTGTACCTTATTAATTTCTTTTACACTTTTTCTTAATTTATAAATTACAAAAAAAATTGAAAAATATAAAATCCACCATTTTATTTATTTCCTTTATTTTATTTGGATTTTCGACTACTTCGTAGCCTAGGAATACCGTGCTCCTTGTGTTCGACCCTAGTAGCTATACCAGGTAAAATAAAATAGTGAGACCTCTATTTGTTTTCTTTCTTGGTTTATCTTTCTATTTTTGGTGGTCTTCCTTTTTCTTGATTGAGTCTGACCTGAGAGGTTGAGGTTGCAACGACCATTGATACCTCTTTACCTTAGTCGCTCGGGTCGCTAATCACCTACCCCATGGTTGTAGGTTTGCTTCAGTGTGGTCTTTGGTTGCGGTTGTCTTGCCTCTCCTCCTCCATGAAGGGGTGCACCTACTGAATAGTTTTCTTCAGCATCCTCCCTGTTCATATCATCTTCTCTATGGAATTTATCCTCTCTCCTAACATCTCTCTCATATGTCCTCCTCCTGATATCATTCAACATCTCCTGAATGGAGACCTGGGCCAATTCTTGGTTTGTCAATTGCTTCTGAATTGCTTGAATCAATGTGAGGAGCATGTTGTTGACATCATTCTAGGTGGTGTGATGCCCTTTACCTTGATCTAGCTCTTCGACTGGTTGGGGCTGCAGTCCCATTCCTCGTCGTGTTAGGAGCCATTTCTGATTCCTTGTGACTTTAGCTCGAGATCAGGGTCAAGATATGTAATGGGAAATACACCTTGATCAGTCTGTATGCAAGCACCAGATAGAGAAATAATTCAGAAGTAGGATCATATCTAAATTTTATTAGGGATGGAAAAGAGTATGGAGTAAAATCAATCTTCATCCAAAATGGACAGAACTGGGGAAGAGAGTGTTCCTAGTCTAGGTGAGAAATAAGAAGTGAGGAGTCCTGAGGGTGGTTAACGAAGTCTGAACCATGGACCTGGCAATCACCAAGAATTATTGGATATGCTGGCAACACGGAATCGATATTGGTGTCAGTGGAGTCCCGACTAAACCATCAGTGGGTCAACATCTCGAGAGGGTCAAAAGGAGATAGATGATGGATGAAAGATACAGAGATGAACAAGAAATAAAAGGAGTGTAAAATAGTAGACATCTCGAAGCGAGCGGGGATTCAAGAGAAAATGTGACAAAATGGTGTAAAGGCACGGTGTTTTTGATCTTGACCTTAACAAAACTAATCAACTAAACAACAATACAATGGATTCATCAAGTCGACCTTGAAATAGTAAAGGTTCAACAATGTATCTTTGTAAGTTTTAGATTGTTTTTTAGGCACTTATCTTTGCATGAGTCCTTAATGCGCTAATACTATAGGAGCGAGAGTACTGCCGGAAAAGTATCTCGTACTTGTCCTCCTCCTTTGTAACCTATAGTCTGCACTTTTTAAGGTCTTTGTAACCCTTCCTAGATCCCTACTTAGCCAAAGAATGAGACAGAGGAAGCCGATAGGTGAGACAACTACTTCGGACCTTGCTCGCAACGGAATCACCTGTGAGTGTGCAAGGACCTACTTAGACACGAGATGATGCGACAGAGACATTCATGAAGGCGCGGCCTAAGCTCAGTACTTCATACAAGGTTGATATTCTACACAAGGCGAAAATATCATATTTGACAAGGCCCTTCTCGTCCACGTACAATATAAGCGTTAATACTTTGGAAATTCAAGCGATACACATGGTAATTACAGACTAGGTTTTTGGCTCTAATCCTTATAATACCGCTCACTCACTCAGGAAGGAGACCTTCTGCAATGGTACCTTAAAAGAACCGAGGGCTTTGCTCACCCAATGCAATGAATCCAATTAATCAATTTTATTTAGGTCAAGTACTTTTATCAGTCCCTTTTTAAATTTTTTTGTGTTGTCACTTGCTTTGAATAGACTCAATACAAGCATGTAACATTTTTTTATTTTCTTTGATTCCTGTGTGATCCAAAAATAGAGGGAGATGACAGCAAAGCAATGTAAGGTGACATTAAGATGGAAATCTCACCTTAGTGCCTAAATGATGTATGCTTAGTTAGAATACTTACTTTTCTTCCAATCAATCTCCATGCGGGATGCAAAATAGGAATTTTGAAACCTATACTGTATGTACGATATGCAAGAGGAAATCATACTAAGAAGACAATTGCTATAACTTGAAGAACCAAATGCTAAAGACTAAGAAAGAAATCTAAGGTCCAATCTTGGAGGCTCCTCGGTGCCCACCACAATGGGTCCTGCAAGCATCGAAAGGAATATTCTCTCGACATGTGGTTTCGAATCTAAGTGTTCAACAATTAATTAAAATTAATTCCAAACATGAATACTATAGGTGCATGCAAAGTTCTTAGGTGTTTGGACTAATTTAATCAGTAAAGCAAGCCTAAAATGCTAAGGGCTCATTGCACAAAATAAATAAAAATAAGGTGGGAATCACAAATTGCATAAACAAATAAAATAAAGCAAAAATAGGGAGAACAAAAATGTAGAAGGCGAAGAAAACATGAGAAAATACGGTGAGCCCCCAAGTCAACAAACACTTGGAAATTGGGCCTGAGTGTTCAAGAGTCCAAAGTACCTTTATTATTACAAATTACTAAATGCATAAATAAATCACTCTCTCAAAAAGTAAAACAAAAGGATGCTAAGTCTCTCTCTCTCTAATGCTCTCTCCTCTTGATCCATAAGTAGAAGGACCAAGTCTTCTCGACTTGGGTACTTCAACCACCTAGGTTGTCATCGTTGTCACGAAGTCCCTCTCAAGAAAAATAGAAGAGACTGGGATTAGCACAATAAACAATAATATCAAACGAAAGAGAAATTAATAAAGGAAAATGACCCAAAATTCTATCCTACACATTGCTCCTGGCAATGATGTCATTTGATAAACATGAATATTGAGTGGTCTAAAAAGAGCCTCACAAGGCGAGGACTCAGTCGTTGTGACGACCTCGCAACAATCATGTTTAATCAACAATCAACCCACACAATTTATAAATCAAGCAAAGCAAGCAAATATGTATCAAAATTTATTATACCCTACAAATAGATGTATAGTGGACAAGTACAATAGGGGTCGAACACAGGAAACAACAGAGGACGGACAATAAAAAATTGGGAAAGAAAGATAATAAATGATTTTGGGTTTTGGGGGTATTTTGTATTTTTGGGGTTTTATTTTTTTAATTTTTATGGATTTTTTATATATTTTTTATTTCTTAAATTTTATAATTTTTTATTTTCTTTTACATTTCTTATTTCTAATTTTCTTTTTTACTCTAAAAATTAATATAATAATATATAAGACAATATATAATACAAGGTAATATAATTATAAATACTCCTAAAAGTACTCAAAATATATGAAATAAAAAGTTTTTTGGTTTTATATCATTTTTTACTGTTTTTATGATATTTTTAGATATTTTTGCTAAATTTTAGGTATTTTTAATGTCAAAATATCCTAAAATAGGGACTAAATAAATATGTTGAATTGTTTTGGAATTTAGAAAAATAAATAAATCCAAAATTTTTCAAAACTATTTTAATTAATAATATAAAATAGAGAAAATTACAAAATAGAATTTTTGGAATTTTTATTTTTTGAATTTTCGACGATGCTTTGAGGATTTTTAGGATTATTTATGTTTTTATAAAGGATTTTGGAGCTTTTTATTTTTTTCCTATTTTTTGGGATTTTTGTCTGAAGCTGTAAAATATAATAATGAGCAAAATCTGATTTGTTTGTGTAATTTTCCAAAATGTTTTTCTATTTTTATGGGTTTTTACTGCAAACAACGAATGAAAGCTCGATTTTTGAATTTTTATAAATATAAAATAAACTTAAAACACCCAACCAAAAATATGTCTAATATATGTAGATGTCAGTTATTTACAGAAAGTTTCCACAAAATTTTAAAAGTCGATATTCTATTTTTCACTAAATAAAAACTACAAAGAGAAAATACATTTTTGCAGGGGCATTTGTGAAAATATTTAATGTTTTCGGACCCTAGTTGAACACCTCAGAGAAATCCAAGGAGCATACATGCAATTTTTCCAAAATATTCAATAATACATACCCAAAGGGGTATTTTTGAATTTAATACAAGTGCGGGGTTGAAATGCAAAATGATTAGAAAATATTACACTAATTTGCAAACTTATTGTACTAAAATGAAATACAACTTATCGTAGGGTCCAAATGCAAAATTCCTAGTCCCATGTGACATGGAATGGACCTAACTGTAAATAGTGAAAGTTTTGGGCTTAAATGCAAATATTACAAAAGTATTTCAACTACATACATATGTTTATGGACTAATTAAAACACAAAACGTTTGAGGGTTCATGCCCAAAATACCCTCTGAAGCGCGATCGAATGGAGATGGGGCATCCACTTGACACATGGCACTCTCTATACGGAGCATGACAGTTGGGTTGTCTACGGGTACGATTAGATCTTTGTGAGAGATTGGATGGTTGAGGCTCGAATAATTGGACGATAGTTGTACCTCCTGGAAGAGGTGCCTGATCGAATGGAAGAGAGGTGCTCACGAAGAACAACCGAAGAAGAACCTGATGCTTAGCTTCATTCTGGCCTCCAGGGCAACTCCTTCTACCTTCCTCGCTCCTGAGGTGCTCAATAGATTCCTGGAGGTGACCGACAACTGGGCTCCACGAAATGGTCGAAAGTCCATTCGGAATGGGGTCCGATGGTGTTCGGCACATATAGCAGCCAAACATGCTTCGAAAGACTCTTGGGGGAGGCTCTTTCTCTCTGGTACCTGTAGGGCTGAGTTCGGACAAAAATACAAAGCCGAGGATGGCTTCAATGGGAGGAATGGGCGAGAGATGTGATGGGGTTAGGATCTCCAACGGACGATAGATGAAGGAAATCTGATTCCTCAGTCTATGCATGATTGAGGGGAATGGGGGTGCTTGGGGCGATCATCAGGTGAATGGGAAGGAAATGGAAGTGGTATGGCATTTGGAGGACAATCAGGTCCGGTGGAACGAGGAGGCGGATATGGAGCTCCGTCAAGGTGGATATTTTGATTTTATGATATATGAAATGAAATAAAATGTGATAAAGGGTTACACTGCACTACTACTATGCTAAGGAATTGAAAATGTGAGAAAAGAATAAGCTTACTGATCTTGAGACACCTAGAGCAGTGCTTAAGGTGGAGTCGATGACGGAGCTTCGGACCTCCTCGATTCAACATCAGGCTGCATCGCTGAATGATCGGAGAGAACCTTGCTGTCACTAAGGCTTGTTATAGGGCTAGAATTAGGGAAAAAGTTGGTGGAAGAGGGATCAAAGAACCGAGGGAGGTATAAAGTGATGTTATATATCGGGGTTCTTTGTCGGGCGATGGAGCTCAATACAAAGGCTCTTGGATCGATACAATCGATGGGTGTGTAACTTCGATCTTCGAGGAGTAAAAGTCGAGAAGACATCGAGATAATGGGTGCAAGGATCAATTGTGAAAAATATGAGGATAGGTAAAAGCTTCTGATAGCCACATAACCAAGGAGGAAGAGCAGTTGACCTGGGTCAATTAGGGTTGAGCCCTGATTGGTCCACATCAGGTGCTAAGGACAAAATAAATTAACTCACTTATTAATTTAATTAAAAATAGTAAATAATTTTGTAAATTTTGGTTAAAACATAAAAATAATTATTTTTTATGTGGTATTTTAATACAATTTTAATTTATTTTATGGGTTTATTTATTACAAGTTACTTTTCACGGGAATATTTGTAGGTATATTGACCTATGTATTATATATTTTATTTTTATTTTTATATTTGACTTTAATATTTTATTTTCTTAATTTATATAGGTATAACTTATTTTTGTACACATAATATTTTTTGTTATATTTTTCTGATATAATATGTACACTTAAATAAATATGTATACTTATTATATAGGTATAAGTATTGTTATTCATCTATGTATTTGTATACACTATTTTATTTTAGTATATTCTTTAAGATTTTTTTCTATTCTTAAATATTTACATATATTATAAATAATATTTCTAAAATTATAAAAAAATATAAAATTATAAAAATTATAAAAATTATAAAGAATAAATAAAATGAATACTTTATTCAAGTATACTGCAAAATAGGGGTCCAAAACCTACCTTTTACATCTGAACTCCAAATTAAATGAAATCACCTTCATTAAATATCTTATTAAAAGATATATACAATTAAAGGCGATTTTGATGTATTTTGAGTTCTTATGGAAAATATATGGGTCTGGGAAGTTGGTTTATGGAATCTTATTCAAACTATAAGATGTACATTTTGTATTATTTTTGTGTGAAATCAATTTCATATTTTTGTATATATTTTTATCAAAAAATTCATGTACAATGTTTATTTATTTGAGGTATGAATAATAAAGAATAAAATAGGTCCCAAAAATGCAATATTGAAGAACAAAATTTAGGGTTTTATTATTGCCTTTGATCCTTATCTTCCCCTACTTATTCCTTGCCGACCCAGTTATCAAGATGCCTAGGTCTCGAGGTTTAGGGTCATAAAATACCATTAGCATTTTATTCTTTTTCTTTTCTTTATTCTTTTATTTTGGCTTTAAATAATGTAATTTATACATTATTTACATAATAAATAATAAATGTTAATTTATGCATATTTACATATAGCTAAGGTTTAAAGGACAAAATGAAAGAATAAAGTTGATGAAATGGAGATTCATCAATAAGTCCTTGTTTAGACACATGTTAGACTCCTCTTCATTGCACATATACATTTTACTCATTTCTTTTTTTATGTTCATTTCAGTCCAGAGCGTTTTTATAAATGTTTATATTTCGAAAAAATTGCAATAAATATCAATGTATTTTATTGTTATGATTGGCCCTTGGAAATAAATAATTTGCATTTATATCCAATCCAACACTTCTCTCGTGCGTTGGCATGTACATTTCTAGACAAATTGCATAGTTAACACTGAATTTCTTTATTTGTTATCATTTAGTCCATAATTTAGTTTCCTTTGTCTTTAAGTCCCTATGAGTCTACATTTTAGTTTTCTGTTAAAATGTTTTAAAATTATAGCAAAACCTCATATAAAAATCCACAAAAGTCATGTTAGACTCATGTTAATTCTTTCTTTAATGACTTTTTTTTATTTGTTTCAATCATTTTTATTATTTTTAATAATTCAAAAATACAAAAAATAACTCATGTTTGCATAAAAAATCAATACAAAATATAAAACTTCTCTAAAATTCCAAAAAATCCTATTTATTTTATTCTAACCAATTTTCATTTGTCAATTCTTCAAAAAACTAAAAAAATAGAAAAATATTGAAAAAATTAAAAAAAATGATTTTAAATCACAAAAAATCCAATATTTTTTACAAAAAAGTTTTTTTGAAAAATCTGAAAAATAATCTTCCTGATTGTGCATATTTACCTGATTTTTAATTTCATTTTCTATTTTTAAAAATCCAAAATCATTTGCAACATTTTCTGTTTCTTATTTTGCATGTTTTTCATTTTTTTGAAAACCCTTAAAAATCAAAAACACAAATATATTTTTAATTTAAAATTGCCATATTTTAAGAATCCAAAAAGTTGCAATTTTCTTACTTTTATCTTTATTTTTTTATTTGTCTTGTCTTCTTTTATTTTCAAAAATTAAAAATATTTGCAAAAAATCAATAAATTCATAAAAAAATATAAAATTAGAAAAGAATAAAATAATTATAAAAATCAAAACTGTATAAAAAATAAAAAAGACAAAAAAAATTCACAAAAACCAAGAGTAGTGAGCATAAAATCTCCTCTTTTATTCCATTATTTTTCATTGAAATAAATAACCCTCAGGATTTTTGTAGCCTCTCTGAGTTCGAACATGTATGCCATACTGATAAATAAATATAAAATCTTTTTTCTACATTTCTTCATTTTATTTTGACTTGAGAGTTCTTAAATAATTTTTGTTTGACACTTATCTGGGTTGTGATGACGTTTTCACATTGTGAATACTTCAATTAAATAAAAACCCATGAGAGTAGTGTTCAACACCTCCTCGCAAACTGATGATTCTATGTGAGAATCTTCAACTTTTTATAACAACTATTCCCCATGTGATTCCCTATTTAGTTATTATTTCCTTTGTCTTCTTTCTTCTCTACGTTTTTATCCATTGTTCCTTCCCATGCCAGTTTTCGTCTTCTTCTTATATGTTTTATCTTCCCCTTTATATTCTTCTCCCATTTTACTTCCCCCTCTCTTCTTTCTAACCCTCTATCCATACTTAAGTAGATCACAAACCACTCACATCCTCACCTCATGTCTATGCTTTCTTCAGCAACCACCTGAAGAAACACCCATTCCGCTTTGAATTATTCAAACCATTAATGTTCCACCAAGTTTTCCAACATGACCTAAGCATCTTCATGCAAGTACCATTCCAAAAGGTTGAGATTCACCAGAGGTATCCTACTAGGATTGGATCCTCTAAGCCTTCATTTAACCACGGAGATGCAATAGAACCTATGATCCACGCACTTATCCTGACAAGAAGAAGAAGGACCACACACTGAGTAGCTCAAGTCTTACTCCTTCGCGTGTATCTTCAATGAAAGAAAGGAGGGGTGAGATCACTATCTGAACTTCTGCTCACACATCTCGTCAGAGTAGAGCTTCTCGCACACCTGAAGTAAAGGTATGTAACTCCACGACATCGTTAATCCTTTTTTAATGGTGACAATGCACATCTCATTCCCCAGAATCTAGGTCATCCCACTAATAGCAATAAAAAAACCACAATACCAACAATATATAATAATTGCCATAAAATGACAAGTAATTAGTGTCCATAACCACATACTATTCATATTACCAAAAGGGGGCCACAAATGTTGGACAAACATATGAAAATGCTAAGATCGAAAAGGAATATTGTCAATGTCTCAGTTCATCTAGAATAGAAAAGTAAAACCAACAGAGCATGCAAAAAGATATAATTTAATCTACTGGAGAAAACTGCAAAACATGAGCTTCAGTCTCACACTCAATGTTGCCTGAAGAGAATGGCAACATGGATGAGAGAAAGCCCATAAACAATATATAACATATAATTTAGACAAGGAGCAATCACTCGAGCAGATGGTAAAACTGAGAATAAAAATCACTACCAAGGTAACACTTATACATGTCATCATTGTACCGATAATACCCAAGTTATGGCGAGAGTCTGTAAATGATACACTTCACATTTTCAAATATGGGTAATCAATTACTTTTCATTTTATTGCAAGCCTGAGATCGACTTCATTTCCACATCAAGATATTGCTCATTTGTAAACTAATTATTTAGTTTATTACATGGGACTCTAGTAGACTGAATATAAGTATCCACGAGAAATAGGTTTTGCCAAGACTTCTCTCCCATGGAATCCTTAACACAAGTCTTAGTGGGAACATATATCAAGCCTGTCAAGTATCACCATACACTTGGGAACAAGAACCCAACTCCTCTGAATCCAATAAAAGCTGGGAGACGCAGCTCCATATAACCAAAACACGGATCCAATTTATCAAGACAAGTAGGGTGCCTACTTCCACCATCGTCCAGTTATGCCCCTTAGACGAGGCTGACTCTACTACGGTAGCTCATACCACAAGGTTGTGCACTACCTTATAGTAAATTGTCCATATGTACATTTATCAAAAGTTATCAAATTAATGAGTCATTCGTAAGACATTGGAGTTACTCCTTACCTAACCCTTTTTCTACTAACCATGAAAGTAATATACTTATTTTGATGGATGATCACCACATGTGAATATGATTCAAAATCTTCGAACTACAACCTTATAACAATCCAATCAATACTAAAGTCATCCAATCAAATCGTGTTAGTTTGCCAGAAATTAGCCATACAAAAATCATATATCAAACGACCTAGCAATTATTCATGCACTAAAAGCTTATAACTAAACTGGAGATCTTTAACTCTAAAACTAACACATTCTTTCAAAAAAGATTGATAAAAAAGCTCAGATATTATATATCTTCCAACAAAAGTTAAGGAATCATGTAATGGGGATGCAAGAATAACGTTGCTCTTAATGTATTTGTTCTATTGGATCTACACTTGTCAAGTTTGGAGACACCTGATTTATAGTATAGTCATCGATTGGTCGTCATTGGTTTTCTAACCGAATGTAAAGAAGGGTTATCTAATTATTATTCTCATGTAGACCCAAATTTCATTATAAATAAAAAAACTACCAAAGAGCCAATGATGATAATGACATTTAATCGCTATGATCCCACTAGAATCATTAAAAAAAGATAGTAGACTCATTGTGTTATTTTGGAGAAATCGATTCACACACAGATATTTAGTTAGAATAATAACCATACACATCACACCCACCAAACAAAAAAAAGATAAAACATGGGCATAAATATTCCACTACATAATAATCCACCTTAATTTGTGAAGGAAAAAAACAAAGTCATATAACTACCAACGAAGGAAACAATAAGAACATGAAACCATTAATGTATGGATCCATTCAATATCAAGATGGAGGGCTCTTCATCAAGGTCGAGTTGGGGGAAATTCCAAGATTTATCAAAATCGTCCTCAATCGGTATCAAGAGAAATAATATACAAAAAATCCAATGTACATGATAGGAATCGTTACCTTATTCGAGAGAAAACCTCGCAGGAGACTAGAGTGGTCCACAAATACCTTCATGATTATGACTAAAATAACCTTCAAATCGTGAGAAGAGGAACAACCAACGTGAGAATCCACATCATGGTCATGGATTCTAGAAATCAGAAGGCAAAATTGCAATATTTTCATACATTAAAATGGAGAAATATGGATAGATTTTTCCTTCTAATGACATTACCCTTCCAATAGATCTTCCACAACAACCTCTGCACCACTGACGACCTCAACAATGATCTCTCCTTCTCTCATGGTGGTTGTGGTAGGGATACGATGAGTTAAGGTTTAAATAGTTGTTATTAGGGTAGAAGAAGGATTTACATATGTGTTAAACCCTTCAATCCCGTAATTAACCGTAGCTCAATATTTATCAAAATGTCATAGCACTAAAATGTGAATATCTTGAGCTATGGGTGCCAGAATTTAACATTCTTTAGATCTTGGAAGCATCTTGGAAGGATGCATCTTTTGGGTATAACATTAGTAGAGTTTTTAGAGAAATAAAAACAAGTAAATTCTAGTATTTTACATCATAAATACCTTAAAACAAGTCTCATCTCCAAGACTTAAGACTAAGAGGATGTATAAAGTCAGATAACAACCTTAAAAAGGTTGACACCATCAGTTGACAAGATGAATCAAGAATGGTAAATAATGACTTATTTTCGAATAAATATGGATGGTTCTTCTACATCTCCCATGCGGCTTCTTCAGACACATCCTTCTGACTCAGCTTCTTTATCGATTGATAAAGAATACAGATCAGCTTATCAGGGTAAGAAAGATCGGAATCTACTCGTAGACTATCATAGCTTCAGATGTGTCGTGGATCATGCACATATTTTTGAAGGTTTGAAATATGGAATACATTATGCAAACCTGCATAGTGTGGAGGGAGGGACATTCGATAAGCAGCTTCTCATAACTATTCCAGAATCTCAAAAGACCCAACAAATTGTGGAGCGAGTTTCCCACAAGTTTCGAATAGTAGAACCCCCTTCAAGGGTGACATCTTCATAAATACGAAATAACCTTCCTTAAAATTTAAATATGTACGACATCTGTCACTATAGATCTTATGTGTCCCTTGTGCCATGAGTGGTTTATCTCATGCAATCTTAATTGCTTTTATCATCCTTGCAATTTCATCTAGCCTATGTATCTGGTTGACCCTAGCCTCCTGCCAACTCAAAGGGTTGGGCATCATCGGCCATACAACGCCTCAAATGGAGCCATCCCAACACTTGCATGATAATTATTGTTATATGGGAATTATGTCACTAGAAAATGATCCTTCTAGGATCCTTTCCATTCTAATGCAAAAGCTCGCAATATTTTCTTCAGGGTCTGCATAGTGCACTCGGATTGACCATATGTCTAGGATGATACGTCGTATTTAAGCATAGTTGTGTAGTTAACGCCTTCATGAATTCCTTCCAGTAGTAGGAAGTAAATCGTGAATCCCTGTCTAAAATAATATGTCTCGAAACCCCATGTAACCTAACCACCTTCTCAATAAGAAGATTTGCCAACTGTGCTAGTGTGTAAGACATGCTAACAAGTATGAAGTGAGCAGTAGTAAGTATACCGATGAACTCCCAAATTTCTTAATGTCCTCCCATATAAAGGGAAAACCAATAACAAAACCCGTTGTTATAACCTCCCATTTCCACTCAGGAATGGTTGGGTACTCCAACAATCCTGGAGGCCTTTAGTGCTCTACCTTGACATGTTCAAAAGTTAGACATCAACTGACAAAATGAGTAAAATCACTCTTCATTCACCTCCACTAGAAGTTTCGATACATGTCTTGATACATTTTAGTACTCTCAAGATAGATGGAAAGTCGTGAACTATGAGATTCATGCATAATCTATTCTAGCAAGTCCCGATTTGGAGGCTCACACAATCGACATTTATTTTCTGGCACTCCGTCATCATAAGAAAAACCAACCAAAGCCTTTTCTATAACAAGTTTCTTCAGCCTTTGTATCTCTACATATAATTGTTACTATGATTATTTTATCATTGAGTTCTGGTCGGATCGTAGAGGGTACAATCACTATATCAATACTGCTACAAAAAGGGTGTGATTCACTGAGACTTATCAGCAAGTCCCATGCCTTATGTTGCAGTTGTTTCTCATAAGAACCGAGTTTGTAGCTTAATGCATTAACCACCGCGTTTGCCTTTCCTGGATGATATGAGATAGTGCATTCATAATCCTTAAGAAGCTCGATCTAATGCCTCTGCCCCATATTCAACTCCTTTTAATCAAAGAGATGTTCAAGGCTTTTATTATTGATGAAAATCCCAAATGCAACACCATACTGATAGTATCTTTATGTCTTCAATGTAAAGACCTCTATTGTAAACTCCATGGCATGGGTAAAATAATTTCTTTCATGTAGTGTTAGCTGCCTAGAAGCATGGCAACCAATTGACCAATTTTTATATTAAAACTACTCCAAGTCCTTCCTCGAAGGCATATTTGTATACTGTAAAACCATCTGGACCCAATGTAATCATCAACATTGGAACAATCATCATTTTTTCTTAAAGAGTCATGAAGCTCTTCTCACACTTGTTGACCAGATAAAAGCTATCTCCTTCTTTGTAAGTTGGGCCAAGGGTTTTGCACGAAGAGAGAACCCCTTCACAAACCTATGATAATATCATGCTAGACCCAAGAAGCTATGGACCTTCATCACTTTCTTATGCTGCTCCCAACTAAGCATTGCCTCTACCTTTGTTAGATCCACTAATATCCCTTCTCCTGAAATATCAAGGCCTAAGAAGGCCACCTCCCATAACCAGACTCACACTTGTTATATTTTTCATATATCGTGTGCTTCTATAATATCTTGAGCACTAATCACAAGTGTACTCTGTGTTGCTTCTCAGTCTTGGAGTACACCAATATAACATCATTGAAGACTACTACACAAGTATCCATGAATGGTTTGAACACCCTATTCATTAGATCCATGATTGCAGAGAGAGCATTCGTCAAACCAAAAGGCATCACCATGAACTCAAAATGTTGTATCTCATCCGAAAAGTAGTCTTCATAATATTTACATCATTGATTTGCAATTGGTGGTAGCAAGATCTGAGATCTATCTTCAAGAAGATGGAAGCCTCTTGTAGTTGATCAAAGAGGTCATTTATACGAGGAAGGGTTAACGATTCTTGATTGCCACCTTATTGAGTTGTAAATATTCTATGCACATTCACAAAGATCCATCCTTTTTCTTCATGCACAACACTGGTGCTCCTTAATGAGAGATGCTAGGTCATATAAAGCCATTTTCCAATGATTTTTGCAATTGAATTTTGAATTCCTTCAACTCAGTTGGTACTATTCTATAAGGCATTATCGAGGTCGATTGTGTCCATGTTACAAGGGCAATATCAAACTCAACTTCCCTTTATGGTGGAAGTCTTGGTAAGTCACCAAGAAAGACATCTGAAAATTCACGAACAACATCAACATCTCGTATGGCCTCTATAAGACTCTGATCAAATACCACATGTACGATGTGACCCGTACATCCTTGAGAAAGAAGGTGATGTGCTTGGAGTGCAGAAATGCTATGTATGCTCGTTTTTGAAGTATAACCATCATACACAATTTATTCAAGATCAGGAATATGAAAGATCACTTGCTTCTGAAAGCAGTTCAAGCATCCACATTGTTCCTCAACTCTGTCTATACCAAGAATGATATCAAAAATTTCCATCTACATCTGAATGAGATATGCTTCTAGCATATATCCCGAATAGTTGACCCCTTGATCCCTTAATGAAATAAGGATCCTCCACTATGATGAGATATTGGACAAATGAAGAAGCAAACTCAAACAAAATGAAAGAGTGCAAAGGTCCATAATCAAAGAGTGTATGAGCATAAAAATCTCCTATCGAGACCATACCTAGTTTAACACTATCAGATGCATGATCTTGTCCATCAGTAATGACAATCAGTTGCCAAGTCCTTCATACTACATTCGAACCAACTTTGTTCCGTTGTTTTCATCCTCCTCTACCTTGAAATGTAGTCCCACAACAATGCGATCTTCCACAATGTATTATAGTCTCAACATGAAAAAATCTCCGAGGATAATTTGCATTCACATGTCCCGCACGATGATAATGAAAGCTAGTATTAGTATCATTGTGTACATCTAACCTCTGCTAATTTGTGAGGCATATCCCAAAGTTGGAGCCCTTTTGGAATTATCGAAGCAGATGATGGCTGCTGATAAGGATGAAAATGTTGTCCCTTATGCATGCCTTTCCTATCTAAGCGGAAGGCTACCTTGACCTCCATGTTCTAATATGTTCACAAAGGTCCTCCTCGACTTTGCATGCAACACCTAGTACATCTTTCAAAGTGTCCATACGAAGTGGAACCAAATGCTCTCAAATCTCCTTGCATAAACCCTTTCTAAACTTGTAGACATTGTCATATTCCGTCAGAACCAAAGACGCAACAAACCTCAAAAACTATGTATACTTCACCAAGTACTTTTTCACAGTTCTTCTACCATGGATAAGAATGACAAACTCATTATTCCTTTGCTCACTCCAATATTCTAGGTAAAAGTGTTCCCAAAAAGAATCAGTAAAGTGGTATCAAGTCACTGTCTTATCTATATGTGTCTCAATAGAAAGTTGCCGCTCCTCTACATATCTTTCCAATGAATAGGTAGCAAAAACCACCTTCGACTCTTTGCAACATGGTGTGAAACACCTTTTCCAATTTTTGCAACCAAAGATCAATTGCAGTAGGAGTAGTATTCCCCAAAAATTCGAGCACCTTTTCATTATGATATTTTGTGAACTTATCATCATGTGTTATGCCAATTCCTTTATAAGTGATGATGGAGGAAGAGATGCATCCTCGAAAATCCTGTATTACGTCACAGAAATAAGGTGCTACTCCATTTCTTGCTACCTTTGCTACATATTTTGTAGCATTTCCATTATTTGGGATAAATTCTCAGTGGCAGATGGACTCTACAAGGAGGCATGTTCTACACAACATTGACACAAGAAAAAAGAGGGGGCT
Source organism: Ottelia alismoides (assembly GCA_037367405.1). Taxonomy (NCBI): domain Eukaryota; kingdom Viridiplantae; phylum Streptophyta; class Magnoliopsida; order Alismatales; family Hydrocharitaceae; genus Ottelia; species Ottelia alismoides. Next base: position 1,193,733 of record JAZKJV010007825.1, on the reverse strand, counting down.
TGTTATAAGATCGGAACATAAGACAAGATAAAAAAGTAATAAAGTAGTCTTTCAAAGTGGACTAGTATCATCACGGAAATCGAGTCGAAGGACTTCACATCCTATCTTTATGATATCTTTCTGAAGCATTGTGTGGATGCCTAACAATATAAGCAATGATCGGGCTCTGATACCGTCTGAAACTCTCCCGCACCATTGATCCTTTATCTAATGGTGACACGGAGCACTCATTTTCTGAAACCTAGGTCATCCAAATAATAACAATAAACAAACCACAATACCAACATCATTTAATTATTTCTATAAAAATTGATAAGAAATATATGTCCATGTCCACATACTATTCTTATTACAAAAGGTGGTTAGAAAACCTAGACAAACTTATGAAAATACTAAGATGGATAAGTAATATAATCAGTGTCTTAGTTCATCTAGAATAGAAAAGTAGAACCAACATAGCATAAAAAAGACCCAGACTCACTGGTGGTCTACGGGGAACACTACAAAACACAAGCTTCCATCTCACGGTCAACATCACCTGAAGAGAAATCCAACAAGGATGAGAAAAAGCCCACAAATGGTATATAACATATAATTTGGACAAGGAGCAACCACTTGAATAGAGGGTAAAAGTGAGAATCAAAACTACTACAAATGTGACACTTGTACATGCATGCATTTTACACCTAACCCACAAGTTATACAGAGAGTTTGTAAACGATACACTTTGAATTTTCAAACATGGGTAAGAAATGAATTTTCATCTCATTATGAGACTGAGACCAACTTCATTTCCACATCGAGATAAGTATCCATGAGAAATAGGTTTGGACAAGACTTCTCGCCCATTGAATCCTTAACCCAAGTATTAGTAGGAACAAATAATAAGCTTGATAAGTATCACCCTCCACTCGGGAACAAGATCCCAACTCCTAACTGGGAGTTGTAGCTCCATATAACCAAAAATACGGATCTGATTTTCAACCCAACAAGTGGACTATTTTGGACCTTAAATTTTTTGAAATTTGTTTCTGAAAATGTTGCAGATCATATAAGATATTAAAATATATGTTAAATGTCTGGATAATAGAATTAAAATATACTCAACTAAAATAGGTCTAGTTTAATCTAAATTTGAAACTAAAGGATGATAATGGATTTAGTGAGGTTCGGTGAGGATGAGCTTTGAGCATCTTACGCACACCTTCATATTTGAGTTTCGGCACTTAGGACCAGTGGTGGAGTTTTGTGAGACTCAAAGACTTAGGTAAGTCTTAAAATAAAAAATATTGTTTCGATATTGGATGCTCATACAAATCGGGTCTCGATACGACTCGAGATAAGAATTTTGGTCCGACTCCTATACATTGTCGTTCTCTTAATTTTAAATTTCAGGCCTGATCCAACATCCAAATTTAATAAATAAGTAGTCTATTGAGAAGTAGTCGTCGGAATCTTTCTAACATTACCAAGAACATACAACGGACGAGGGAGATACATTCATTTTATGATCATGGATCGTTAAACAGATCTGAACCCAAATGAAATCTGAATCCGGATTCAGTTAAATGAATCTGGACACATATAAGCTGAGGCTTGGATCTGATTGACCAAAGAGACATTTCCAGCCCTTGAGATATACATGAGAGCCATTACACACCCTCGGACTGTCGTCGGAGTTGTCGATTGTGAAACCACAAACGCCCACACGAAGAGCTCATCATGGAGGACTGATTTCCCGCAATTACGAGGTATGGATCTCCCCCTCCTTGTTGCCTATTTCTACATTTTGTTTCCTATGGGTTGGATTTTGATTTCATCGTCAGATCGTGAAGGATTTGCATTATCTTCCTTTGTGGATCGCTAGAAACGGTATAAGGTTCCATGCACACAAAGATCCATCACCTCCTCATGTTTATTTTCCAAAAAGAAATGGATCTGATGGCTACTGCAATTTGTTCCTTTGTGCAGTAGGGTTGTAGTTGGGTTGTGCACACCAAGCGGTTGATAATTTGTCTCGAGAGCTTTAAGAATGTTTTGTGGCATATGTACACAAGGATTTTGCCATAATCTCTCAGAAAGTTGGCAATGGGAATATGCCGCTAATGGTTGGGGTCTATTGGCTGAAATTTTCTCCAATTGACGTGGAGAGAAACAAGTGAATTGGAAATTTGAGTTCTCAGTAGTTGGGGAGTACTGAAAGATAGTGGGTCCTATCCAATTTTGTCTATCAAGAGTTGTTGAGTAGCAAATTAGGAGTTGATATTCATTTATGTTGATTAGAAATACTTCTGACCGAAGATAGAGATGCCTGCGATGATTTATGGTTGGTCGTTGTGGTTGCGAAGGGTGAACTCGATTGTTATTATTGATGTTGACAGAAATTATATGAAAGTTTTTTTTGTCTGCAATATGATATAATATGTCCTTCAAGTATATAATTTGTTTTAAATCATGCTGAAATATATTGATATGTGGAATCATGTTGGCAAAGAACTTAGACGGCGACATGGCATATATGGATATAATTTCCTTCCAATTTTTTGTTACTTGATCCAAGATGTGCATGCATGATATACTTGTCGTAGCTTGAAGGGGGAGTATTGAGATAGTATACATATGTGTTTTGGTGGAAGGGGAAACCTAAGGTCTATTTTTCTCTCTTTCACAGTCACTCTATTATTATATTTTACTTTTAAATGTTTGATCTCGTAGATATGCTCTCAATGTATGCATTTAAACACTGCAACAAAGTTCACATCTTTAAACAATGCTATTGCCAAGTACCTCGATCATTTTTATGTTATTAAAGAATTTGCACAGCAGAAAAGGGACACACCTACAGTTTTTAGCCACTTCCAAATTTGGGTGCACTTTGACCATTTCATGGACTTCGAGTTGTGTGATTCCCAGAATGAGTAAAAGTGACTCATGTATTATTCGTATATTTACATGAGGCATACATATTTGATTTTAATTGTAAAGGGGCATTCACGGAATTATGTGAGATGCACAAGTAGGTATAGCGAGAAAGGAGAGAAATAACATAGAAGAGGAAGAGAGAGCTTTATAAACATTTGTTCTACATGCAATGAATATGTTACCTAGGTATGAAGAATTCTGGTGTTTTTCATTGAACTCATGTTTCTAGGTATTGAGAATCATGCTCTGCATAAGGTTCCAGTCCTGTTTCAGCACTTGGAATCACATTCTTTAACAAAGCAACACTTTTTTTTTGCTTCAATAATTGAGGGATCTATTAATATTGCGTTGTGTACACTTAAATTGAGATATTAGAGATAGAGAAAAAGAGAAATTGAAAGAAAGAGTCAAGCGAGAGAGAGAGTGTGTGTGTTTGTGTATGTATGTAAATTGAAAATATTGTGCTTGGGAATATATATAGGGGTGGGGTCCATGCTATGTCATGTTAAGCGGTGATTTTGCACTTTTACCCATGGTTGCCTACTAGTTACAATAGAACCCTGAAATGAAAAATAAATAAGGTTAGTATAAACGGGAAGTGGAACCATGATTGGTAAAATAATTATATATGAATCAAATATATAAGAGCTATAATTGTCGGTATTTTTCCTTACATGTATATGGTCCAATTCATCTCCCATATAATTAGTGTCTTAAATTGCTTAGTGTTGGATTGTCTTGGAATATAATTATCTTAATGGATCAATCGATATATGCAATCTACATAACTATGACATCTTTGAGGTGGTGATGCAAGTAATGTGATACTTATTATGAATATTGAGATATACGATCTGCATCACGGATGCAATCCCGCGTGCTTTGTATGTCTCCACTGTTGTCATTTACCGTGTTGATGTTTCACACATGGATGGAGTTCATGTGTTGCCATTGGTAGTTGGAGATAGCGATCACAAGTTATGAGTTTGCACCCTTGGGTCTCCGGGTTGATGGCTAAACGACCACGACCTCAGCAGTTGTGTTGATTGGGAGACATGTTGTCCAACTATGCCCCAATATTGTTCTGATGGTTGCACGACGATGTTCGAGGATGCATGGCTAGTAGTCTTGCAGAAGTAAGGAAGATCCAATCAATCAATTTGATTTCTTGTAATGGTTCTATGAAGGGAATTCCAGGATGTGGTTAGTGAAGGAGGTGTTTTATCGGTTTGCCCCATATGCGGAGAAAATCAGAAGGTAGTTGTAGGATTTTCTGACTATAGTGATGAGTTCTAAATTAGATCCTACATTAAAAATCTTGAGCTCTACCTTGTTGATGAAGCGCTAATTGGCAATGCTAATATTCAATCATTGTATGATGGCCAACTAGCTTGTTTAGCATAAGCAATAATGAGAATAAGAATCAAGTTCTAATTGCAAAATTATGAAGAAGCCATTGTTCATTTAGTATTAATAATAACATATAAGTTATATATGATAAATCGATCCTTATTTTATGTTCAGATCAGTAAATAAATCATATCATATCGAAGACAATTAAATGAAGATAAAATCACATGAATCAAAGATATATTGCTTAATTTATTCAATCAAGAGTACTGGGCCATAAACATAATAAAAACATAATATAAATATCACAAAAAATATTAAACAAGTCCTGGGGGGGACTAAAGTGCAATAAATAAAACCCGATAGGGTTAATGCATAAATGTTTCAAGGCGTGCACATGAGGCACGCATCTTGAAGGGACCTGCTTGTAAATTTAAAGACTTCACAATGCGGCCAAGATTCTTGAACCTCATGCATATAACATGTGCTCAGTCTAGGTTCAGGATAAGGCTCGTGGCTTGGGTCACATGGAGAGTGCTGGTCACTTCAGCTCTGGATTGAAAATGTGGAGAGGTTGTAATCTTGGATATCTGGATCGGATATGATCATGGCTGTCGGATCAGATCAAAAAGATATGATCCTACGACAATTGTATGCTTAAGAGTTCTTCCCTCTCCTGCTTGGTTGGCAGAGTAGGTTGTGCTCCAATGAGGTTGCCAAAGCTTTGCCTTGACCTCGTCTTGTCTTCAAATGTAAAGGGAGAACCTTGGAGGTCCGACAAAGATAATCATCGCAAGGAGGTGTGGGAAGCTATGAAGATGGAAAAAGATATCTGATCATTGGAGGTGGAACTCCAGATCGGAGCTCACCCCAAATTTCTGATCATCAAAGAGCAAATGACGTGCATGGTTAGTGATAACAATAACTGAAGCAATAACATGTGTTTGCATGCAGATAGTGGGAAGGATGGAGACCAATGAGTGCAAAAAGAATGGAGGTCTAATGGGTGTTAGTTTGGGTTCCGGAGAAGGGAATTGTTGAGCGGATCCGCACACTTAAATGGTGAGTTCATGCTGGAGGTCCAAGTCTGCTAGATTTCAAAGAAGGAACTGTGCACACCTGTGGATAATTCAAAGAAAAAAAAACTCAAATACCTGGAAATTAAGGAGCTACACTGAGGTGAAGGATGAGCCTGTGCTAGAGGATCAAGGAGACCTATAGGTCTTCGCTTGATGAGGGTGGCTCACTGATGAATCCACATTTCATCATCTTTATTCTGTCATTTTGGCACCAAAAACCCTAGCAAATGCCTGTAAATAGCATTAAATACACCATCTTAGCATTCATGCATGTACCTGTAAATAGTGTATAAAATATGGTAATTAAAGTCAAAATTATAGAATAAATAAAAGAAAAGAAAAAGAATAAAATATTGTAAATATTTTATGACCCAAGATCCTGAAACTTAGGCATCTTGATGAATAGGTCGACAAGGAATAAAGTAGGGGGATATAAGGCCAGAATACCTAGTAATTCCATTCATTCTTTATTCATTTTGGGACCTATTTTTGGTTCCACTTTTTATACATCAAATAAAGAAACTTTGTATACGAAAGTTGTAGATAAGTAAATAAATAAAAATACAAAATTTATTTCACTGAAATATAATTTACAGATAAAAAATATGGTCTGAATAAAAATCCAGGATCCCAACTTCCCAGACCCGTATCTCACAACTGAAAACTCCAAATGCAACAAACTCACCTTTAATTGTATATATAATAAAATAAGCTATTTAACGGCGGTGGTTTCGCATTTGGCGGAGCTACGATTTGAAAGTTGAGTTTTGGACCCTACTTGTATACTTGCACAGATTAAAATATTCAATTTATTATTTATTCATTATTCTTATAATTTTATATTTTATAATTTTGTAAAATATTATTTATAATAATTAAATCCATTAAATGATGAATAAAAACTCAAAGAAAATACAAAATAAAATTATATGTATATAGAATACATAGGTACTATACCTATAAATATACCTATATGACACCTACTTATATTTTATTAAATACACCAAACAATTCAGAAAAATAAAATAAAAATATATTTACATGTATAAAAGTATGTTATAATGTTATAAAATAATAAACAGAATTAAAGACATTAAAAATACCAAAATAAAAATTAATTAATAAAATATATAGGTAATATACCTATAACGGGCATAATAGGTAACTCATAAAAATATATTCCATAAAAATAATTAAAAATCAGAATAAAATACTACATAAAATAATAAATATTTTTTATTTAATAACCTAAATCTAATTCAGCCATTTTCTATTTTTAATCGAATAATAAAATGTTTTTCCAAGGTTTTTCCTGGTTGGTCCACGTGGACCAACCAGGAGGGTCCGAGAGTTGACCTCGGGTCAACTCTCTGACCCGCCCCCTATGGGTAGTCAGAGCCAGGTTTTTCGCCACCTTCGAGGATTTTTGGGGGGCGCACCTTGCACCCTTTGATGTTGCGTTATAAACCACTTTTCTTCCTCGTCGAATGGAGATTCACGCCTAGGTGCTTCCTCGGCGAATGGATCAAAGATCCACCAGATACACCTCGTTCTATGAGCCATGCCCGTCAACCCTACTTAAGCAAGTTTGAATTTTGATTCAAACTTGAACCGCACTACACACAGATCTTCCCCCCTTTTGGTCGTGCTCGAGGTACCTGGAGGTGACAGCTCCAAGTTCCTTGCTTCACGGTAGCAGAATGTCAACTGATCTGGGCGTGTTCCACACCTCCGGCGAGCTTTCTCGTTGAGGTATATTCCCTCTGGCTCCGGCCATTGAGGCTGTCATCGACTCCATTTTCATCCTAATTTCATTCCGCGTAGTCTTAGGAGTATGTAGCCCACTATTTACCATCCAACCATCCATCGATTCGCCAAATCGATCCCCTCGCCGGAGTCTGCTCCGGTCGAGCACTGATACCGCCGTTCACCCCTTCTTGAGTGCCACAGGAGGTCGAGGCATTTTGCCCTCGACCTCTTTAACACTTCCTGCAGGTCCAAGAGCCACAGCGTGCCCCTGGAGGCGATTTTGAAGTCTCGACGAGGTTCCCGGAGCCCCTCTGCTCCGCCAACCTCGCGCTGCTTCTCCGAGCTTCGCCAGAGAGTTTTGTCGCCCCCAGCATCTGGAGGAGGACCAGAGGATCCTGTTGAGCCATTTTCAGCTCGAGATAGTGCCAGAGGAGGGAGAAGGAGATCAGGGAAGCTCGCAGGCGGCGAGTTCTTCCCTGCTCTTCGTCATCGTCTTTCAGTCGTTCGATCACCGGCCCAACCCAGATCAATCACCAGCCGTCTGATCGCCTTAACGCCCATCCGTCAGATCCTGGGCTGTGATTTAATCCTGGCCCTCCCATCGCGAAGCGTCATCGGAGGCCCTCGCGTCGACACGTGGCAAGTGGAATTGTATCAGTCGTCGGATCGTGCCGAAGGGGTATTTTGCAGAGCCACCCCTTCCTTTTTTGTAGTTTGCTTCTAGTCCATAAACTTTAGTTCGTAGTTTAAAATTTTTGTAAATTTTATAACTAGGCCCTTGAACGTTCCATATTTGCACATAGGTCCTCCGCCACGTCACCTCACGTGACCTGTTCACGTGAGGTGTGGGCATTTTGCAGGGAGGCCCTTGGCCTTTTGTCTATTTCGTTTCAGTACCAGGAGTTATAGTTTAAGTCTTAAGTTTTTGGAAAAATTACATGTAAGCCCTCAGGTGTTGTCGAAATTACTTTTGCGTCCCTACCAGGCGTGTGCAAGTCACGCGCCCTGGTGGGTATTTTGCGCCGATACCCTTGCGGGTTTGAACTTTTGTATTTGGTCCATAAATTGAAATCTCAGTACAATATTTTGTGAAAAATTGCTTGGATGCCCCTGGATGTTGTAGTATTTGCATATATACCCCTGCTAGGCTGTGACATTTTTGTGAACTTGTCTGATTTATTTAAGGCATCATTTGAACTTGAAAAATTCCACAAAAATCTCACGAAGCTCATGTTCACTTACACTTTCAGCCATATTTTTAGTTTTTGATTTTATTGCATTTTTATATTTATTAAAAATAAAAAACTTGCCATTTCAGTAGTGTCTAGCTTAGAAAATACCAAAAAATTATTAAAATACCTCGAAAAATTCCAAAAAAATTACCTACTGTATATTTTAACCTACTTCAATGTCACTCCAAAAATCACTAAAAATTGCAAAAGAAAAACCTTAAAAATTAAAAAATACCTAAAAACTTCAAAAAAATATAAAAAATTCTAGAAAACTCCAAAAATTGCAAACTCAAGTTCTGTAGTTTTCTCTCTTTATTATCTTTGTTCTAAAATTGGTTTGGAAAATTTCGATGGCTGTTTGATATTTTTCATTCATAGTTTCACTTACAACCAGTAGCTTACTCACTGTTTTCATTTATTTTGCCTTTTAAAAATACCAAAAACATTTTTAAAAATACCCAAAAATCACAAAAACAGTAAAAAATCATAAAAATACCAAAAGGATTTTATTTCTAAATTTTTTTATTTTTGCATATTTTCATAAATATTATAGCACCTCTTTTATTACATTGTTTATATATTCCAATATTGAAAAAAATATATAATATAAAATTATAAAAATTAGAAATTAAAAAATCAAAATACAAAATTAAAAATTAAAATAAAAAAATATATAAAAAAATATTAAAAACCCACAAAAATCTTTGCTTTGCATTAGTATAGACAGCACTTCACATCCACACGCACACACATTTGTTTGATCTGCCATGTTTGCTCCCTGTGTTCGAACTCTCTGCATACTTGCTCTATACAACATTTATGTAGAGTTAAAAATAAAATTTAACTTCACATTGCTTGTCATTGGTTGATATCTATAGTATGGGTTAATTGTTGATTAAATACAGGATTCTTTAGTAGTCACGACACCGACTGTTGCCTAGCCTTGTGAGTCAATACGACCGCTCTCGATCCTGTGTTTATCAAATGGCGCCGTTGCCGGGGAGCAACAGCGTGTAGTTTATATTTTTTTCTTGATTGTGTTTGTTGTCTTCATTATTGCTTGCTCTTTTATCTCTCTTGTTTTTGATATATATTGTTGAGCTTTTCTGACCATCTCTTTGTCTTCTTGCGAGGGACTGCGGAGCGAGGCAGATTGCCTAGGGGATCCGAAGCAACCACGTAGAGCAGAGCCGGCTTTTCATAAGCCAAGCCAGCAGGAGAGAGCAGGAGGAGTGAGAGAGTGATTACATTAGCTTGCAATTTTCTTTTTGTGAGAGAGTGATTATTAATTTGTAATAATAGAGGGACTTGGACACTCAGACTTCCGGGCCTAATTTCCGGGTGTTTGTTCACCCGGTGGCTCACTGCGGTTTTCATCGCGTTTTTCGATTGTCATTTTCCGGTTTTGTTTTCATTTTCATTTCTTTTGTGGATTGAGACCTTAGTTGTAGGCCTTGCTTGTTCGATTAGATTAGGTTCAAACACACTAAAAACCATTGCATGCACCTATAGCTCGTATTTGGACTTAGTTAAATTAAACAGTTGACTTGTCAATTTTCGATCCGCACGCCGCGAGCTCATCCCGCCAAGCGCTTCTCCTAAACTCGATGTGTTGAGAGAAGGAGGGGTGAGCCTAGACCGGACCATGGGATTGGAGATTGGTGGTTGACATGTGATTCTTAACGCTAGAAGTTGCCTACCTTAGGACGATTTCCGCAATTCATACCGGCATGTAGTCTAGGTTTATAAATTTCTGCTTTGCATCCCGCATGGAGAGAGCTGGGATTCGTTGTAAGTCTTCTTACTTTGCATCCATCATTTAGGCACAAAGGTGAGATTTCCACCTTAGTGTCGACTTGCATTGGCTTTTCCGACTCTATTCTCCCTCTATTTTTGGACAAAGTAGGATCAAGAAAATACAAAATTCGTTAGGCGCTTGTTTGAATTTACTCAAAAGAAGAGATAACACCAAAAAAATAAAAAAAGGGACGCTAAGAAAACCTTGACCAAAATTAAAATTGGTAATTGGACTCATTAATTGGGGAGAGTCACATCCTCACTTGTATTCAGGTTGCATGGGAAGGTCTCCTTCCAAGTGAGCAGAGTGTTTCGTAAGGATTAGAGCCCAAATCCCAGCTTGTGGCTGCCTTGTGTATCACCTGGATTTCCGAAGTATTGGCGCTACTATCGTACGTAGGCGAGTAGGGCTTGGTCGCCATTGGTGACTCACTATTGTGTGAGCATCGACCTTGTCCGAAGTACCGAGCATAGGCCACGCCTTCACGGGTGTGTCTGTCTCACCATCTGCGTCCGAGTAGGATCTTGCACGCTCACGAGTATTTCCTTTGCGAGCGAGATCCGAAGTATCGGTTTCGCCTATCGGCTTCCTCCCTCTTATTCTTTGGCTGAGTAGGGATCCAGGAAGGGTTACAAGGACCTTAAAAAGCGCAAGCTACAGGTTACACAGGAGGAGGACAAGTACAGGAATACTTTTCCGGCAGTACTCTCTCTCCTTTTGGCATAGCGCTCTAAAGACTCATGATAAGATAAATTCCTGAATTCAAGCTAAAATTGACAAGATAAAAGCCGAACCTTCACGGCTTCATGAGTGGAGTTGGTGAATTCACCCATGTTTGGTGTTTGATTGCTAGTTATATTTAGGTCAAGATCAAAAACACATCACAATTGTGTGCAATTTTGCTTCTCATTTCTTCCTTCTTCTTCTGCATTCACCTTGCTCTTCCCAATAATCAAGATGATGGGACGGAGGTCTCTTAGGCCGACCTTGTCGGCGCTGCTATCCAACACTCCTCATTCATCTAGGACAACCTCGGAGAGTCCGCTCTCCGAGCCTGAGTTCACATCCACCCTGTTCCCCCTCGACCACCCTTCTCATTCCCCTTCCATCAGTCCAAGAGTCTCAGATTTTAGTGCATCGCAGAGTTCGGAACATTTGACGGCACCTGAGATGGGTTCTTTTGCTTTTTCAGAGAACCCAGACATGGCTGATAGAGGAGAACACCCAGATGACCATGATCACCCCCCTTTCTTATTTGATCAAGGGGCCATCAACAATTCCTTGCTAGCATCCTTGGAGACAATGTAGAGGCAGATCCGAGTTCATGGAACCTTCATGGGTGATCTCATGAGAGAAATTGCATAGATGAGAGAGAATCGACCAGGGGGCGGTGGTGGTGGTGGTGGAGGAGGAGGACTTGATGCAAGAGGAGGTGATCCCGACATGGAGAGACCGCCACAGACTATCATGAGGGAATTGCACAATCCTGCAGCATCCCTCACTCACCGTTGGATCAGACTTCCGTCTATCCATGGAGATTTCAAGCTTCGGCCCCATACCATTCAGCTTCTACCCAAATTCCATGGGTTGCCGACCGAAGAGCCACACCTCCACCTCCAAGAATTTGAAATGATCTGCAGCACGATCCATGATAGGCTGATGACCGAGGACACTATCAAGATTATTGCCTTCCCTTTCTCCTTGGTTGACAGAGCCGCATACTGGCTCAAGAATTTAGGGCGATTCATCGATACTTGGGCAGATCTCTGGACCGCGTATCTGAAGAAGTACTACCCTCTCGGCCGGACTAATGCAGCTAGAGCGATGATCAGCAACTTTGTCATGATCCCTAATGAACAGTTTCATGAAGCTTGGGATCGATTCCGAGAGCTCATCGACCGGTGTCCACACCATGACATTTCTAAGCCTAATCTAGTGCAGAGTTTCTTTTGTGGGCTGACACCGGAGCTGCAGAGGCTAGTAAATGCCTCTTGCGGTGGGTCCTATTTTTCCAAGGGTGAGGACGACGATTGGGACATCTACGAAGGCATGGCAGAGAACTCAATCGTCATGGCCCAAGCCCGTGTTTACACACAGCAGAAGCCCCCGCAAGGAGCGGGATCATTGCAGAGGATCGCCCGCATCGATGTCGGTCCTAACAATTTATCGGCAGCCGCAGCCCAAGCAGAATCAGCCGCAGCCGACATGGGAATCATTAGTGAGAAACTGGACCGTCTCGAGATCCTCGAGAAGAAACAGATGCAAGGCATGGCCTAGATGGACCAAATTGCCAAGACGATGAGTGATCTGAAGACGCAGATTCTTTGCGTCCAGGAGGCACAGACTTCTTTCCAACAACCTCCCAGGTCACATGCTGATCCGAGAAGTAGCAACTCATCTCAACCCTGTGTCTCGTACCGCCAGGTCAACCATATCCAGGCAGAGCCGGTCCCGTTGCTACAATACTACCCAGCACAACCGCCATCTCAGGACACTCAGATGGTGGTATATCAGCTGGAGCAGCCACTGGCAGTTCTTCCTCCACCATCCTTTGGGCAGGAACCATTGATGGAAGTCAATGGGATATGGTACGACTGGTACCCTCTGCCCGGGATTCATCACGATCACCTCGGATTCCGTTGGGGCAACGGTGGGTCCTCATCTCAGCAACAGAATCCAGCTCAAGGACAGCAGAGCAGCCATCAACCACAGCAGCAGCAATCCCAATATGCCCAGCAGCAACAGTACCAGCAAGGTCCTCGTCCCGCTTATCAGGGATAGCAGTGGAGGCAGCGTCAGCCACCTCATCAGTCATATCCCCATCCTCCCCAATACCAATAGTATCAGCAGCAACAGCCTCATTTCCCGCAAGGGAACCCATCCGATTCTCAGGCCCCGGCTTTTGAGAACCCAGCTTTAGACGATCTTGCCCACTTGCTCTCCGAACAACGAGCATCCTTCATGCAAGAAATGGATGAATTCCGATAGGAGATGAGGGAAATCATCAAAGGAAAAGCTTCCATACCCGCTCAGATTGAACCTAACCCGAACAATCTGAAAAGAAAGTCTGAGCAGGTAGAGTTTACATAGGATACCTCTCCTAGTGACTATTTGAGTGACATATCTCTTTCTTTGTATGATGCTGATTTTGTGACTACTAGGAGCGGTAGGATGCCAACAGGCAGTGCCTCTTCTGAGAGATAACCACCAGCTGGACCATTAGCGCCAGAGGAGCAGAGTAGCGGTGCTGATGCCACTAATGATGATGTTGAAGACGGTGGTGCTGAGGCCACCAATGATGGAGATCCAGACGACGGTACTAAGGCCGTCGTGAGACCAGATGCAGACGGTGGTGCTGATGCCACCATTTTGGATGCCGAGCCAGAGCGTGGTGCTGATGCTGTGAACACAGGTGCCGATGATGGTACTGAGGCCACCACATCTACTTTTGTTGAGCGTCCCTCTGTGATGTTACCACCTTTTGTATCTATGGCTGTGGTAACAAAAAAACAAAAATATGAATAAAGGAAAGGTTTCTGTTCATATTGCGGATCCATATGTGTTGAATGATGATGATTGTATGGATTCTATTCCTTCACAGGCACAGGGACCTATTCCTAGTCCTCCATCTGAGGAGGCCCCTACCATCCCCTTCCCTGTGGCACTCCACCGGGCGAAGGGGAATAAAAGAGAAAATCTAAAAAAAGATCAACAGGTAGAGTTCAGCAATCAGATGATAGACAGATTCCACATTCAGCTGACTCTACAAGAAGCACTTGAGCACATCCCCCTCTTCAAAAAGAACTTGAAGGAGAGGACTACCGTCTGCAGGAAGAGGAGGAACCACAGAGATCAAATCCATGTGCTCACTCATTCCACTTGCTGCACTATTTAGAACAAACTGCCAGCCAAGCGACCAGAAGCAAGAGCTCCCTATGTCAGATGCGAGATTCAGGAGCAGCAGTTTGATCGTACTCTGTTAGACAGCGGCTCTTCAATCGACCTTCTTCCGGCAGCCTTACTCGACCGATTCGAGTTTGGTCCTCTTCTTAGGAGCAGGACAGTCCTTCAGTTTGCTGATAGGTCGACTAAGAGGCCGAAGGGGTTATTGAAAGACGTGGTCGTTACCATTCAGGGCCCTGAAATTCCCTGTGGACTTCGTTGTGCTGGACATGGAGATCCTTGAGTCGGTAACCGATGCCCCCATCATACTAAGACGTCCATTCTTGGCCACAGTCTAGGCGGTGACCGATCATGACAGTGGGAAGGTGTGTTTTCGCGTAGAGGGCGAAACCATACAAATAGAGACGATCGAGGAAACCAGATCCAGAGAACTTGAATGCTCGGAGCAGTCCAGCGAAGCTGCGCAGATGACAGAGGAAGAGCTAGACATCCACCAGGAGTGTGATTTTGTGATGACAGATGATGAATCCAACTAGACAGATCCTGTAGCACCGACTCTCGACCTTCCTATAGATTCACTATATCTAAAGCTTATGGCGGTCGAGAGCCTGGAGAGCACACCCCTGGATGAGGATACACCTGAGGCTGACAGTGTTGGGACGAATGGTGCTGATGAGTTTCAATCTTGTTCATCTTCTTCTGATCCCTCGGATTCAGACATTGATTGGGATGATTTTGATGATTATTTGCCTTGTCTGATTCCTTCTGAGCCAACAACCATGATAGAGTGTGAGCCAGTACAGTTCATAGATGATTCATCAGGCCGCCCTTCGTCAGAGATTAATGCAGAGCGAGAGTTCTCCCATGCAGACCTGGTCTCCTTCACACAGACATATCAGAAGCCAGATCTACCACCTCCTAGTTGTCCAGAACTGAAGCCTCTGCTGCAGTCGTTGAAGTATAGATTCCTTGCGGGTGAGCCCGATATGCACCCAGTCATTATCTCAGCAGGTTTGACTGGAGAGCAAGAATCTCGTCTGATGGAGGTTCTTGAAAGAAACCGTAAGGCAATAGGTTGGAGTATAGCTGATCTCCAAGGGATTAGTCCGACTCTGTGCTCCCACCACATCTATCTTGAGGATGATGCTAGGCCGTCGCGTGAGTTCCAACGACGGCTGAACCCGAATCTTCGAGATGTGGTCATGAGAGAAATATCAAAGTGGTGGAGCGCCGATTTTATCTACCCCATCTCCGACTCCAAATGGATTAGTCCACTACATGTGGTACCCAAGAAGACGGGTATCACTACAGTTATCAACGAGTCTGGAGAGGAGATCGCTACCCGAGTACCCACTTCTTGGAGGGTCTGTGTGGATTACAGACGATTGAATGAGGCCACCAAGAAGGATCATTTACCGTCGTCATTCATTGATCAGATTATCGAGCGGCTAGTTGGGAAGAGTCATTACTGCTTTCTTTACGGGTACTCTGGATACAATCAAGTGGCCATTGTGCCCGAAGACCAGGAGAAGACGACATTCACCTGTCCGTTTGGGACTTATGCTTTCAGATGGATGCCCTTTGGTCTATGCAACGCTCCGGTGACATTCCAAAGGTGCATGTTGTCCATATTCTCGGACATGGTGGGTGACTATTTAGAGGTCTTCATGGATGACTTCTCGGTCTATGGCGACGGGTTCGATGCTTGTCTTGACTGCCTAGACCGTGTGCTTCAGCGCTGCATTGAGGTCAATCTTGTCTTGTCTTGGGAAAAGAGTCACTTCATGGTGACTCAAGGGACGGTCCTTGGTCATATCGTCTCCAACAGGGGCATGGAGGTCGATCTGGCCAAGGTAGATATCATCAGAAAACTCAATCCACTGTCCAATTTGCGCCAGTTGCAGTCTTTTCTGGGGCATGTCGGTGTCTACCGACGGTTCATTCAGGACTTCAGTCGTATTGCCCGACCGCTTACTGATTTTCTGACGAAAGACACCGAGTTCATTGTCAATGATAAGTGTCTGGCGTCTTTTGAGACTCTCAAAAATATGGTTGTTTCAGCTCCTGTCCTTCAGCCACCCGATTGGTCTCTCCCATTCGAGATCATGACGGATGCTTCTGATTTTGCCGTTGGGGTTGTACTTGGACAGAGGAGGGATGGTTTACCGTTATCCATTCACTACTCCAGGCGGACTTTGGATGCCGCTCAGCGAAATTACACTATGACTGAGAAAGAGATGCTGGTTGTAGTCTTTGCTCTGGATAAGTATCGATCTTATATTCTCGGATCTAGAGTGACTATATACACAGATCACACCGCCATCCGGTACTTAATGGCCAAGAAGGATGCCAAAGCACGCCTTACCAGATGGATCCTTCTACTCCAGGAGTTTGATATTGAGATTAAGGATAAGCATGGAGTCAAGAATGTGGTTGCCGATCATCTCTCCAGATTGGAGAATCTTGAGGAATCTGAGCCCAGCGCACCTATCACAGAGACGTTTCCAGATGAGGCGATCTTGGCTATCACCTTGCTCCCGTGGTATGCTGACATTGTGAACTATCTTGTTGCCAAGACAGTCCCACAAGGTTGGCCCAGGCAGAAACTCGAGACCTTCCTGGCGAAGGCCAAGTTTTACCATTGGGAGGATCCCGTCCTTTATCATTCAGGAGGGGACAGTATCTGGAGGAGGTGCATTCCTCAAGAAGAGCATCATAGCGTCCTCACATACTGCCACAAGATTGAGGCAGGAGGACATCATTCTGGAAAAAGGACATCACAGAAGGTGCTTCAATCCGGCCTATGGTGGCCTACTCTCTTCAAGGATTCTGATGAGATCGTGAAGAGATGTACTGACTGTCAGAAAATGGAAACCTGCGGACAGAGAGACATGATGCCCATGCAACCCATTCACTTTTGTGAGGTTTTTGATGCATGGGGGATTGATTTCATGGGCCCATTTCCTAAGAGTCAGGGATTCGAGCATATTTTGCTGTAGATTATGTCTGCTGATGGGTTGAGGCCATCCCCGCCCGAGCCGCAGATGCTAAAACTGTGTGCAAATTTTTGAGGAAAAATATCATTTGACGGTTCAGGGTACCTAGAGTCTTGATTCAGACGGGGGGTATCATTTCATCAATGACAAGGTTAGGGCCCTTGCAGACGAGTTCGGTATTGACCATCGGGTCGCCACACCATATCACCCTAAGACTAATGGTCTTGCCGAAGTCTCGAACTGGGAGATAAAAACAATCTTGTAGAAGGTTGTCCGCCCAGAACGAAAGGATTGGTCACAACTTTTGGACTCGGTCTTTTAGGCCTATCGGACTTCTTTCAAGAATCCACTGGGGACATCTCCCTTTCGACTCGTCCATGGCAAGCCGTGCCATTTGCTAGTGGAAATCAAGCACAAATCTTTTTGGGCAGTCACCGAGTTATTGTTAGATCCCGAGAGTATAGGAGAACTGAGAAGAGCAGAGTTGGCAGCCCTGGAGGAACTGAGAGATACATGCTTTTCCAACAGCCTACAGTACAAGGAGAAAGTGAAGACATGGCACGATTCGCTTATCAACCATAAACAGTTTGAGCCAGATCAAAGAGTATGGTTGTTTGATTCCAGGCTGAAATTATTCCCAGGGAAATTACAGAGCAAGTGGAAAGGTTCGTATGTGGTTAGGAAGGTACATGACAATGGCAGTATTGACATATCCGAACCGTCATCTTCCTCTACCTTCCGTGTCAATGGTCAACGCCTGAAACTTTATCTAGATCATGATCCACCGACCATTGACGTTGCCCCCATTCTTCTGGTATGAGACGTGTTCTTTGACTCATATCATATGCATCTCATACATGGTGATCACTTCCATCTCCCGCTGTACAGATCATCTGTCTATATTATCCGTTCATCTGTCAATCTCTTTTCTTCTTTTCTTCTTTTCTTCTTTTCTTCGTTTCCTTTTTCTATTTTCTTTATCTATCAAAATGATGTTGCCCCTTGTTGCCAGTTTTCTGTACTTAGGACGTACTTTGTCCTAAGTATAGGGGGGTGTGCACCTCGAGTGGATTCTATTCTTTTCGGTCCTCTGCATTGTCTCCTCTTCTTGTCTATACTTAGGGATATCTTACCCTAAGTATAGGGGGAGACAATCTGAGTACGATATGTTCATTCCCACCCTTGACCCTCCCCGCGTTGTGTACAGTCTGCTATACTTATAATTACTTGATCCTAAGTATAGGGGGGACGGTCAACTTCTCATGCGTTCATTCGTTTCTTCGTTTATTTATTCTTTAGATTTTCCTATACTCAGTACGAGTTATGTCTTCTCTTTTTCTCTCTGATCTACGAGGACATAGCTCAAGCTAAGTATAGGGGTTCGTATATACTACGTATATACCTTAGCCATAACTCGTACTTTCGTATTTTGTTAATAATATGGCTAATAATTCTTTAAAATTCATTAAAATTCATTAAAAAAATGATGTCATTCCTCAAATTCTTTATTGTATTTACTGATTACTAAATCAGGTGAAAATGTTTTTTGCAAAGTGTTTGAAAAATAGCTTGAAAATCTTTGTGAACATCTATTGAAAACTATTTTGAAAATATTTTGTTACATGTTTTCAACCTTTGTAAAAATGTGTAGTTTTTTAAAATTTATTTTCTTTGTGTGAAATAAAATGTTTGAAAAATGATTTGCAAATGGTTGCAAAAATATTTTTAAAAAACTATCTATACTGTTTGAAAACCTTTGCAAAATGATTTTTAAATGTGTGAACATGTTTGTAAAATTGTTTGTAAAAACTCTTTTGGACTAGAGTTTTCAAAAGTTCTTTGAAAAACCTGTGTCAAATAAGTTTGAGGAAGACATACATCTCACCAAAATCCACTTTATATATATGTATAAAATTGATCACTTACCCTTGTAAATTCTTAAAATCTACTTCTTGTAGATATAAGAAGCACTCCCGTGTAAATATTTTAACCTAGCTTTTAGCCAAAAACTTTTTGTTTTCATAAATTCCAAAAACATTTGCAAAATTAAAATCCAAAAATATTTGAAAAATCTTTTGAAAATGCAAAAAAAATGCATATGCATCATCATCATATTTTCAAAAAATCCATAAAAAGTTCAAATCTTTGAAAATTGCATCACAAAAATATTTTCTGCATTGCATAGCATGAGCATTTTTCGGATTGAGTTTGATAGTTGAACGAGTCTAAGTAAAATCCGGAGATTGGAGCTTGATTGGACCTTAAAATTACCTAATAATAGGAACCTTATAGGAACTGGGTTTGAGGTACTTCTGGTCTGGTTGACTTAATTCTTTAAGGATCACGGGACTTGGTTCAATGGATCCTTGACTGCCTAAGTAGAGTATTTCAGAGCACACACACGACTCTTGTTGATAATGACCTAACTTGAACATCTGCACCTTTCACATGGCTCAACTCAGTTGGAGTGGTGAGGGGATTGGATTTGCCGGTATGAGACGCACACAAGTGGAAACATTTGTCCTCCTCCAGGGAGGGAAGTGCACCCCAACCTGTCCAGTGATTAGGAAGTCTAAAGACAGGAGGTTGTGGGTTGCGATAAAGCTTCAAAAGAGGGATAGTCTACTAGCTCAAGAGGAAAAACTCCTTATGTAAATGCTGTTGTATATAGTATTTCAAAAAACAATGTTCAGGCATGTACAAAAATAAAAAGCCTGCAAAGTATGTACAAATGTTGTAAAGTCAATAAGCAAGCTTGAGTTCCAAAGTCAAATATGTGAGCCTGCAGCAGGATGACTTGACTACACTGGTCTTGCATCCCAGGATAGGTAGATACACTGGCTATCGTCCATTCTTCTCTTCACCCCCTCCTCTTGAGCTGGTTGCCACTTGAACTTAGAAGGGAATACCCCGCTCCTTGAGGATGGAATTATTGGATTGGGGAATCATTGGGTTGTCGTACTGGAGAAGTCAGTCTCTTTGTCATTCTAGTTGGGGAGAGCCACCACCACTTACACTATACGAGTCAGATTTATAGTCGTAAGAGTTTGCGTATGAGTTGAAGTATTTCTGACCTGGCTATTGAGGAGACTTGGACATAGTTTTGGGATTATCAGGGACTGTTGGATTTCAAATTCGGTTCTCACTAAGGTTCCGCTCGCACTAAAATTACAAAGGTCTGACTTAAGCTCCAAACTTTAATTTTGTGAAGACAAGTTTGATAATCAAATAAAATACAAGTTCTTCTTTTTCTTTTCTTTTCTTTTTGCACTTATTGCATAAGTGTTTGCTAGGGACTAACAAAGGTAAAGTATAGGGGGATGATGAATCCACATTTCATCATCTTTATTCTATCATTTTGGCACCAAAAACCCTAGCAAATGCTTGTAAATAGCATTAAATACACCGTCTTAGCATTCATGCATGTACCTGTAAATAGTGTATAAAATACGGTAATTAAAGCCAAAATTATAGAATAAATAAAAGAAAAGAAAAAGAATAAAATATTGTAAATATTTTATGACCCAAGACCCTGAGACCTAGGCATCTTGATGAATAGGTCGACAAGGAATAAAGTAAGGGGAGATAAGGGCCAGATTACCTAGTAATTCCATTCATTCTTTATTCAATTTGGGACCTATTTTTGGTTCCACTTTTTATACATAAAATAAAGAAACTTTGTACATGAAAGTTGTAGATAAGTAAATAAATAAAAATACAAAATTTATTTCACTGAAAAATAATTTACAAATAAAAAGTTATGGTCTGAATAAAAATCCAGAATCCCAACTTCCCAGACCCGTATTTCACAACTGAAAACTCCAAATGCAGCAAACTCGCCTTTAATTGTATATAGAATAAAATAAGCTATTTAATGGTGGTGGTTTCGCATTTGGCGGAGCTACGGTTTGAAAGTTGAGTTTGGGACCGTACTTGTATTCTTGCACAGATTAAAATATTCAATTTATTCTTTATTCATTATTCTTATAATTTTATATTTTTATAATTTTGTAAAATATTATTTATAATAATAAATCCATTAAATCATGAACAAAACTCAAAGAAAATACAAAATAAAATTATATGTATATAGAATACATAGGTACTACATTTTATTAAATTATATAGAATACAAAATAAAATTATATACCTATATGACACCAACTTATATTTTATTAAATAAACCAAACAATTCAGAAAAATAAAATAAAAATATATTTACATGTATAAAAGTATGTTATAATGTTATAAAATAATAAACAGAATTAAAGAAATTAAAAATACCAAAATAAAAATTAATTAATAAAATATATAGGTAATATACCTATAAGGGGCATAATAAGTAACTCATAAAAATATTTTCCATAAAAATAATTAAAAATCAGAATAAAATACTACATAAAATAATAAATATTTTTTATTTAATAACCTAAATCTAATTAAGCCATTTTCTATTTTTAATCGAATTAATAAAATGTTTTTCCAGAGTTTTTCCTGGTTGGTCCACGTGGACCGCGAGGAGGGTCCGAGAGTTGACCTCGGGTCAACTCTCTGATCCGCCCCCTGTGGGTAGTCAGAGCCAGGTTTTTCGCCACCTTCGAGGATTTTTGGGGGGCGCACCTTGCACCCTTTGATGTTACGCTCTAAACCACTTTTCTTCCTCGTCGAATGGAGATTCACGCCTAGGTGCTTCCTCGGTGAATGGATCAAAGATCCAGCAGATACACCTCGTTCTATGAGCCATGCCCGTCAACCCTACTTAAGCAAGTTTGAATTTTGATTCAAACTTGAACCGCACTCCACACAGATCTTCCCCCCTTTTGGTCGTGCTCGAGGTACCTGGAGGTGACAACTCCAAGTTCCTTGCTTCACGGCGGCGGAACGTCAACTGATCTGTGCGTGTTCCACACCTCCGGCGAGCTTTCCCATTGAGGTATATTCCCTCTGGCTCCGGCCATTGAGGTTGTCATCGACTCCATTTTCATCCTAATTTCATTCCGCGTAGTCTTAGGAGTATGTAGGCCCCTGTTTACCATCCAACCATCCATCGATTCGCCAAATCGATCCCCTCACTGGAGTTTGCTCCTGCCGAGCACTGATACCACTGTTCACCCCTTATTGAGAGCCACAGGAGGTCAAGGAATTTTGCCCTCGACCTCTTTAACACTTCTTGCTGGTCCAAGAGCCACAGCGTGCCCCTGGATGCGATTTTGAAGTCTCGCCGAGGTTCCTGGAGCCCCTCTACTCTGCCGACCTCGCGCTGCTTCTCCGAGCTTTGCCGGAGAGTTTTGTCGCCCCCAACATCTGGAGGAGGACCAGAGGATCCCGCTGAGCCATTTTGCAGCTCGAGATAGTGTCAGAGGAGGGAGAAGGAGATCAGGGAAGCTCGCAGGCGGCGAGTTCTTCCCTGTTCTTTGTCATCGTCTTTCAGTCGTTCGATCACCAGCCTAGCCCAGATCAATCACCAACCGTCTGATCGCCTTAACGCCCATCCATTAGATCCTGGGCCGGGATTTAATCCTGGCCCTCTGATCGCGAAGCGTCATCGGAGGCCCTCGCGTCGACATGTGGCAAGTGGAATTGTATCAGCCGTCGGATCGCGCCGAAGGGGTATTTTGCAGAGCCACCCCTTCCATTTTTGTAATTTGCTTCTAGTCCATAAACTTTATTCGTAGTTTAAAATTTTTGTAAATTTTATAATTAGGCCCTTGAACTTTCCATATTTGCACATAGGTCCTCCACCACGTCACCTCACGTGACCTGTTCACGTGAGGTGTGGGCATTTTACAGGGAGGCCCTTGGCATTTTGTCTATTTCGTTTCAGTACCAGGAGTTATAGTTTAAGTGTTAAGTTTTTGGAAAAATTGCATGTAAGCCCTCGGGCATTATCGAAATTACTTTTGGGTCCCTACCAGGCGCGTGCCACGCGTCCTGGTGGGTATTTTGCATTGATACCCTTGCGGGTTTGAACATTTGTATTTGGACCATAAATTGAAATCTTCAGTCCAATATTTTGTGGAAAATTGCTTGGATGCCCCTGGATGTTGTAGTATTTGCATATATACCCCTATAAGGCTTTGACATTTTTGTGAACTTGTATGATTTATTTAAGGCATCATTTGAACTTGAAAAATTCCATAAAAATCACATGAAGCTCTTGTTCACTTACACTTTCACGCCATATTTTTAGTTTTTGATTTTATTGCATTTTCATATTTATTAAAAATCAAAAACATGCCATTTCAATACTGTCTAGCTTAGAAAATACCAAAAAAATTAAAATACCTCAAAAAATTCCAAAAAAATTACCTACTATCTATTTTAACCTACTTCAGTATCATTCCAAAAATAACTAAAAATTGCAAAAGAAAAATCTTAAAAATTAGAAAATACCTAAAAACTTTAAAAAATATAAAAAATTCTAGAAACCTCCAAAAATTGCAAACTTAAGTTCTGTAGTTTCCTCTATTTATTATCTTTGTTTTAAATTTAGATTGGAAAATTTTGGTGGTTGTTTGATATTTTTCATTCATAGTGTCACTCACAACCAGTAGCTTACTCACTGTTTTCATTTATTTTGCCATTTAAAAATACCAAAAACATTTTGAAAAATGCCCAAAAATCACAAAAACAGTAAAAAATCATTAAAATACCAAAAGGATTTTATTTCTGAATTTTTGGCTATTTTTGCATATTTTATAAATATTGTAGCACCTCTTTTATTACCTTGTTTATATATTCCAATATTGAAAAAAAAATAAAATATAAAATTATAAAAATTAGAAAATTAAAAATTAAAATAAAAAATTAAATAATATATATATAAAATATTAAAAACCCACAAAAATCTTTGCTTTGCATTAGTGTAGACAGCACTTCACATCCACACGCACACACATTTGTTTGATCTGCCCTGTTTGCTCCCTGTGTTCGGACTCTCTGCATACTTGCTCTATACACCATTTATGTAGAGTTAAAAATAAATTTTAACTTCACATTGCTTGTCATTGCTTGATATCTATAGTGTGGGTTAATTGTTGATTAAATACAGGATTCTGTAGTGGTCACAACACCGACTGTTGCCTCGCCTTGTGAGTCAATACGACCGCTCTCGATCATGTGTTTATCACTCACCTCGAATCTCTAATGGCCGCATTGCAATCATAACATGTCTCATCAACCATGGGTTGACATCGAAGTTCTTATGCCATCATCACTCTCCAATTTCTCCTCGATCCTATCATGAAGAGGAGTTGAAGGTTAGGCGAAGCCTCAGGCAAGGGTGGACAAGGTCAAATCTCGTCAGCGACGGACTATTTGAAGAAAAGGATTATCTCCTGCAAAGGCGTGGATGTTAGATGGATATGGATGTCAAGGTTAGGGTGAAGAAGAGGGTAGTTAGATATGTGTTAGGGAATGGTCGGTTGGTAGAGATGGTTATCAAAAATGTTAGAGAATTTGGGGGAAGTTGGTTGGTTGGTGGAGACACAATGCTTGAAGGTAGTGGGGAGGAGGTTGACGGTACTCCTCAACAATTTGATCATGCTATTTGATGACCACCATTTGGGCACTACTAAATGGCTGAGATGTGCTTGATCAGACTGATCAAGCAATCTAAAAGCAAGTGGGGGGATAGAAGCGCAATCGTCTAATCAAGGTGATCAAACAGTCTAAACCACTCCAGGATGGATAGGAGGTACAGGTACATGGCGAGCTCTGGTTGGGCCACGTGGCCCATCTAGAAAAAAGGAAAAAAAGAATAAATCAATGATAAATGTAAATAAAATAATTAAAAGTAGAACTGGAAAAAATGATGAACATGAAAGTTCTAGATCTCAATGAGATCTACAACTTTCATGTAGAACTCAAGGAGAAAATACATCAATTGTACATAGTGATATTTTCGAAAGTATTTTTAACCAATAAAAATAGTTGCTTTTATTTTCTTTTGTTATTTTTTGGATTTTTATTAATATTTATTGTTAGATTAATTATATACAATTTTAACCTAATTTTTATTTGATTTTTTTCAAATAAGAAACTCTTAAAATATAGGAACCATAATATAGTTATTTATTGAATAATGTTAATTGTTAAATAAAGTTAGTGAATTTCTTAAACTAGAGAGAGAATATTTATAAATAATGTTAATAAATATGGGATTTATCACCCCCCATACCTAAGATAAGTTCGTCCTCGAGCTAATAAATGAAGAATGAATTAGTTAATTAATTGATTCCCTGACTGTGCATGTGTAGATATAAGGTTTGACCAATCCTGAACACTTTGTTTTAGAGATCTTAAAACTCTATGCTAAATAAGGTCTTAATCCAAAGGAATTCAACTTCTCTAATTATCAGACTCTTTAAAAAAATATATATATAAATAAGAGGTATGACAGTTTAGTGTTGACTGCATTGACAAGAGTCGAGTCAAGATGACACCCAAGTTTCCAGGCTAAGAGACTTTCCTGAGGACCTAATCCTCAACACTTGGGAATAAATTTAGTCTTGCTTCAATTCGCCGTCTCAATTTTTTCAGTCTTAACAAATGTATATGTAAGACTAGTTGATCGAGGGTATAGGATTGTGTCTTTTATTCTCTCCCTCTCATTGGAAGAATGGTTCTCTCAAGTGTCTTATTAACTCAACATGTATATTTTTGTTGCTAATCAGTGTGTCCATAAGAGGTTGAGTCATATGTACTTGTTTTCCTGGGAATGCTCTGGGGTGTGTCTCTTTTGAGTATCTAGTATTGCTTCGACATCCAGACTTGTATCACTTATGATGTAGAGCCTTTTTTAAGGTACTAGCCTGACTCATAAATGCCTTATGATTTTGGTCCAAGTGGACACTTAAAAGGTTAGGAGTGCTTGCCACTAGTGGAAGCTCTTTTGATTTGACTTTGTTGTGCAAGAGCTTTTCTTTTCATTTTTCTTTATTTTCTTTTCTTTCTATCTAGATCCACTACTTTTACCAAGAGTTGGCACACACTGATCAACAGTTTATTTTTATTTCATACATTGCACTTAGGTAAATGTCAAGAGATTAGCATAAGAACAATATTCTCATACTGAATAAGATTGTTGACACTCGGGTTTCTTGAAGCTTTCATTAATGTAATCCAATCCTTGAGCATCATAAGATTAGGTCCATACTGAAATATCGAATCCCAGTTTCTCAAGTAAAACCTCAACTCACCTCATCATAAATGCAGTAGTGCATGGTCATATTTTTTAAGGATAAGATTAAGCATGCAATATAGCACATATATCTTTCATATTAGGGAAATATGAATTATTAAGTCTATGACCCTAATGATTATGACAGGTTAATTGTTTAACTGACTTCTGGGAGGCTCTAAAAATAATATCTTCACAGAAAAGCAATGATAAAATGTCGCTGAGATGACCGCTCACAAAAGTCGATTTACCTAACAATCAACCCACACAATGTGTAGAAAAAGTAATGCAAGCAAGTGTGAATGAAAAGTTATTATAACCCTACAATAAAAAGCATATACTGGACAAGTATGGCAGGGTGTCGAACATAGGGAGAGCAGGGGACGGACAACAATAATTGACTAAAGAAGGACAATAAATGTTTTTGAGTTTTTTTAGAGATTTTTGAATTTTTGTTGATTTCTAAATAATTATTTTTTTTAATTTTTTTTATATTTTTTTAGATTTTTAATTTTATAATATCTGATTTTAATTTTCTTTTCTTTTTAATATGATAATATAAAACTATAAGTACTAATATAAATAATATGACTAATACAACTATAGATATAGTTATAAATAATCAAAAATGGAAAAATAAAATATTTTTGGCTTTTTAATATTTTGTTCTATTTTTATGATTTTCTTTTAATTTTTACTATTTTTTGTGTTTATAACTAATTAATAGTGCAAAATAATGAAAAATAAATATGGCCCATTAATTTTGGATTTTGAAAATAACTAGAAAGCTCAAAAATTTCGAAAACTAATTTAGTTTATATTATATATAATAAAATAAATACAAAAACTGAAACAGATATTTTTGGGATTTTTTATCATTTTTAATAAATTTTATAAGGATTTTGGAGCTTTTTAGTTTTTAATGGTTTCTTTTTCTATGTTTTAAGGACTCTTGGTCTGTAGATATAAATTGTTGTAATAAATAAAATATTTTTTTTATTTTCTAAATATAATTTTATATTTTTCAGATTTTTAAAGCAAACTGAGAATAAAATATGCTATTTGAATTTTTAATAAATAGTAAATGTGAATAAAATGCAAAACTAATTATATATCATGAAAGATCAAGAAAACATCTACATAATCTTATTTTTTTCATAATTGTTGGAGCACATATGATATTTTTGGAAAATAGAAAACATGCGCAAAAGTTAAACTAGCAGCGGTATTTTTTCAATTAAAATAAAAGATAGGGGGCGCAATGCAAATTACCCAAAACTTTATAACTAGATATCAAATTTTAAATATTAAATGACAATTACAAAAACCTGCAAGGTTCCACCTGCAAATCGCCCAGCTCGTATGGGGGCCACGCGAGTTGAGCTAGCAAGGACCAAATGATAATATTCAACAAATCCGAGGGTTCACTTGTAAATAATCCACAAAATATGAAATGTAATTAAAATATTACAGTACTAAATAAAAATGAGACAAAAGGCGGGGGGTCGTATATGTAATTTACCCTCACGTGCGCACGATCATGCGGCCGAGGATGAGTCACTTAAGCGTAATGGACGACCCGTATGCGCCTATACCCCTTCAGCTTGGACATCTGTGATTAGATCTCCAGATGAGATCGATGATTACTAGTTCTTTAGATTTGACGTCAGTTGCTCCTAATGGAGCTCAGCTCTTAATCGAATAGCGAACATGCCATGTGGAAGAACAACTGAAGATGGGCATAGGCGAGCTTCGAATCGATGTATCTTGCACCTCTGGTCCTCCTCTACTGCGAAGTTTCCCAAAATGATCCTGCAATTGATCCGCAACAGTTGAATGATTCAGAATGGTATGGGGCTCATTACAGGAGCCTTGGAGAATGCGAGCCCTAGAGCCACCTTCCGAGTCTCCAAATTACCTTAAACGAGGTTTTGGGGCTTCGAAACCTGCAAGGTTAGAAGTAGGGGACAAAAACGAAGTATCTAGGAGTAGTAGCGGGTAGGAATGAATGGAGATGAGGTAAGGAAGAGCTCGCCAGTGAAGTGGCAAAGAGGGCGAGATGATCTCCAGATCTGGTGAGGATCTGGGTGTACGGGGATGCCTGGGGTGTAGAGAAAATGAAGGGGAAGAGAATGGAGCTGTCGTCGAGGCCGGAGAGGTTTTGATCGATGAAGGATGAAGGTCGGAGCTCCTAGCTCTGGCGGACATTATTTTTTATGGGAATTTTTGTAATATAAAGCGAAATCAAAAGAAATAAGGACAAATCTACACTACTGACTAACCTAGGAATGAAAAGAATAAGAGATAGAGGTGTTCACAGGACCTGTAGAGGTTGAAAGAGGAGCTTGCAGTAGACGGACGACAGAGCTCGGATATACCTCAAATTAACACCAAAATCACACGCCTGACCCTAGAGTAGCAACCTGCTATCATCAGAAGCTTCGATCGATGCTAGGGATAGGATTTTTTATGGTGTAAGATGGATTAAACTGGAATGGGAGGCAGAAGCGATACTTTATACCAATGTAGTTTGAATCGAGGAGGGCATTCAATATAAAGGTTCCTCGATCGAGGAATCATGATCTCTTGTAGGAGCTTTGATCAAGGAATAAGGTTGCAAAAGGAATCGATCCAAATGGATAAAAGAAGCAACGGAAAAAAATTGAGGGAGTAGGGGTCACACAAGGTCTGACGCACACTAGGGCCTAGGTTAGAGAGTTGACATGCAGTCAGCGAAGAAAATAACAAATAATTAAAATAAAATAATAATTCAATAAATAAATAAAGTTATAAAATAAAATTTGTTTATTATTTTATATCGTAGTTTATATTTATTTTTTTGAGTTAATTTAACATGAGTTACTTTTTACAAGTATAAATATAGGTATATTTACCTATGTTTTGTAAATTTTATTTTGTATTTTTTTTATTATTATATATTTTTTATATATTTATAACTTATTTCAATACACAGAAATATATTTTCATTGTATTTTTCTGATATAATATGTACACTTAATTAAATATATACAGTTCTTTTATAGGTATAAATCTCTATAATTCATCTATGTATTTTGTACACTTATTTATTTTGATTTCTTTTTAATGGCTTTATTTTATTATAATGATGTACATGCCTTATAAATATTAATTATAAAATTATAAAAATATAAAATATTAAGGAAAATAAAAAATAAATAAAATGATTATTTTATTCAAGTATACTATACAATAGGGGACCAAAACCTAACTTTTGCATCTTAACTCCAAATCAAATGAAACTACCTTCATTAAATAGCTAATTGAAAAATATATACAATTAAAGGGATTTTGTTGAATTTCGAATTCATATGGAGAAGATATGGGTCTTGGAAGTTGAGATTTTGGATTTTTATTGTTAACGTAAAATGCACAATATGCATCGTTTTTATATGAAATAAATTTTGTATTTTTCTATGCATTTTTATCTACAACTTTCTTGTATAGAGTTTTTGATTTGAGGTATAAATAATAAAGAATAAAAAAGGTCAAAAAATCGATTATTTGGTAAAATAAACAGGGATTTTTATTATATTTTTGGCCCTTATCTCCCCCTACTTTATTCCTTATCAACCCAGTCATCATTACGTCTAGGTCTCGGGGTTTAGGGTCATTCAATACCTTTGGTATTTCATTTCTTTTTCTTTTCTTTATTCTTTTATTTCGGCTTAGATGTTATTTCATGCAAAATAATGATATTTACATGCATTTGACAAGGGTTTAAAGGCCAAAATAAAAGAATAAAGGTGATGAAATGGAGATTCAACATTAAATCTAAATTTTTGGACCTCATAAACTAAGTGTTATGAATCTCAACAAGCCCTGAGTGAGTGTGCAAGTGTCAGGAAAACACTAACCGATTAGTTAGCATTTTTGTGATTTTCAATTCTTTTTCCTTTTTTTCATTTTTTTCTAAAAAGGTTTAGATTTATTAAAAAAACAATTGTTACTCTCAACTATACCGTTAAATTTTGAAAAGGATTTTGAAAACATTTACAAACCATATCACATAAGTTTAGGTTTTCTAAACATTTTACAAAGATTTCTTAAAACAAGTAAAACCCTATTTTTTTCAAACTTACGTAAAATATTTTTCAAGACAATATCACATAGATATTTTTTTCCAAATATTTTACAAAGATTTTTCCAAAACAAGTAAAACTTTATTCTTACAAACCCATGAAAAATATTTTTGAAAATCATGTAAAAAAGTTTTCAAATCATTTTAAAACTTTTTTTACAAAAAAAAATCTGTTCGAAAATAATATGTTGTCCATAGCCTAAAAAGTTTGAAATTTTTTTAAATATGAGCTTTGGATAAAGTATATACAAAATATATATGGTAAACCCCTATACTTAGCTAGTGATATGTCCTCATATCACAAAGTTATATGAAGCCATATCTCTTACTAAATATAAAAAGATGTACAGAACTGAAACCAAAAAGAGAGGGTATATGAATGAGTGAAAAGAATAAGTTAGTAGAATACACGGACTCGGGTCCCCCTATACTTATGCTGAGAAATAGCCAAAGCAAAGAGAAATGATATGAAATAAGGGGCTCGAGGTGAATAATCAGAGACCACTTGGTCCCCATATACTTAGGTTGAAGAGTGGCTTAAGCATGGAGCAAAGGGTGAGGGATCAGGACACATTAGGTTAGTTGAATCTACTTAGATGAATGGAACTTGGAGGATGGAGAAATGGACTTCTAGGGTTTTTGTGAGAGGTTGTTGAAATCACAATCAAGAACACGCAAACCCTGATTGATTGATAAAGTCACAATGTAAGACCAAAACAAATAGTCAAATTTATCTTATATTTTTATTGGTGATAATACAAAATTCGAATCCATTACGAGCAGGCTTAAGTAGGATTTGGGTATTGTCCTAAGGATAGGTCCTCACCTCTTAATGTACAAAATGTACATGTAAATAATGAGGGATTTGCGCTTCCAATACAAGATTAAATTCAACTCCAATTTAATTAGGCCAACTTGCAATAACAACCCCAATTTTAGAGCTTAGGTTATCATTATTTAAATGTGAGCAAATAAAACATCGTCTATTGGCCAACCATGTTTCCTCTAAACCTTAAGTCATAAAGCATGGGATAAAGGATTTAGGAAAAGCCAATGCAAACGTCAAACTGTGATGCATCCTCATGTTCAGAGATACTTACAGTTATCCCAGCACTCTCCATGTGGATGCAAGACTGTATTAAAATTAATATCTAAATAAACGCAAGTTGAAAAAAGCCACGTCCTAAGCATAAGTTCTATTAGCGGATAGAATTTGATTACGTTTGTCTAGGTCAAATGTGTATTAATTGCATCTCATGAATATTAAGAGATGCATGAATCTCTTGAGATTCAGTTAGTGTGTCCTACTTTACGGTTCAAGCACACAAAAAATATAACCTAAAGTAGTTCTATGAGATATGTGCCTAAACCCTAAGTCGGGCACTCAAGTTGAGTTTCACCCAAACAAGGGTGAAACAAACTCAACACACAAAATAAGAGTCCAAAGCCCATTGAACATGAAAATATTACAATACATATACACGAAAATAACTCTATAATCTTCAATTTCTGAATGCATCTTATGCGGCTCCTCTCAAAAGGAACTCTAATATCTGGTTATCCAGAATTAGTTCTTCCTCAAGCATCCTCGGATCCACGGGTCTTGCCACAAAACAGAAATTATTAAAATTAGATCAAAGAATTATCATGTGAATGCGCATCATATGTATAAAACAAAAACAATGTAGCAATTCAGTACAAACAACTCTCCCCTAAATAATAAATAATCAATTTAATAAACAATATTAAATCAACTTACATAATATTAATGAAGTCGTGTCCTTGGAAACAACACCATCTGATGAAATGCTAATTGGCAATGCACATATTCACTCATTATAATATGGCCAACTAGCTCTGAATCAGAAGCGAAACGAATAATCTCTACGAAGAGAATTTGGCTTTAATTTATTTGTGCAAGTCTAGGGTCGAGCACAAGGACATGAGATATTAACGTAATTAATTAAGCTTTTAATATCAGATTTAAGTGATTAATACATTATCTAGGTCAAAAGAGCACAATGCAATAAAGAGACATAGGAATGAGACGCCTTAGAGGTTTTTAGTGCAAGTTAGATAATTAACACGATGAGTAGAATGAATTGAGTATCCACATGTATGTAGAAACATAAATTATGCTTTGAAAGTAAATACTAAACTCAAGCAATAATGATAATAAGAATCAAGGTTCAATTGTGGAATCATGAAGACAACATTGCTCATTTAGTATTAATAATAACATCTAAGTTATATCTGATAAATCGATCTATATTTTATGTTAAAATTAATAAATAAATCATAACATATCAAAGACGATTAAATAAGGATCACAATGAAACTGAAATCATTTGTATCAGAGATATATTGCTCAAGTTATTCAATTAAGGGTCCAAGAGCATAAATGTAGTAAAAATATAATATAAATATCACAAAAAATAACAAGCAAGTCCCTGAAGGGACTAAAGTGTAACAAAGATAACCCAACGGGGCTAATGCTTAAATGTTCCGAGGCATACACGTGAGTGATGACCTGCCTTGCAACTCGGGTTAGGAAAGTAAATAATCAAGGGCCATTGTGACCCGGATCCCAAGGCGAAATCAACAACAAGAAGAAAAACCACTCAAGAAGATCAAACAAGTAAACAGAATGTAAGCGATCTTCGCTATTTATTTTTACCTGGTATAGCAATCAGGGCCGAACACAAGGAGCACGAGTAAAACTACAAAGTAGTCAAAATTCAGAAATAGAAAACATAATTTTTTGTGGTTTTAATTTTGCAAATTTTCATAATTTTTAAATAAAGAAACAAACTCAATAAGTAAAAAAGAAAGGCAACTAAAAAGCTTTTTGAATTTTTATTTAAGATTAAAAATAATCAAAAATTAAAATAAAAATAATTTTGGGATTTAAAAATTTTGAAGTGTTTTCAATAATTTTCTGGGGGTTTTCTGATGTTTTTGTGATTTTATAAAATCCAAACAAAGGCTAAAAATGTAAATAGTGCACAACCAGGACTAAATTACAAATTAAAATGACTTGTAGGTCCTAAAGTCTTGGGGAGAAATTATATGATAAACTAGATACAAAAATCTACAAACAGGAACTGAAATGATAATTTTTATTTTTCTTGAGTTTTTATGATTTTTAGAAATTTTCAGGTCTTTTCCAATTTTTTAGGGTATATGTTGATTTTTAAAACACAACTGGTACTAAAGACAGCACGCAAAAATATACAAGCAGAAATTTTTATAGAATTTTTAAGACAATTTTTTTGAATTTTATATATTTTTCAAAATAGACAGTTGATAACACGGGTTTGGCGAGGGTCTAAATATCTCACACAAGGCAGAGACAAAAGTTACTGCGACGACCGCTCACGAAACCCGTATCAATCAACAATTAACCAACGACAATCAAATCAAGAAATTAAAATAGAAGTGGTGTCAAAATTTATTATAACTCTACAAAAATGTGTATAGTGTGCAAGTGTGTAGAGGTCGAACACAAGGAGCAAGCAAGATAGATCAGATAAAAATGTGCCAAAATGTGATGTGATCAAGTGCCTACCAATATGCATATTTTTGTGGATTTTTAATTTTTTATATATTTTTTTAATTTTATATGTATATATATTGATTTTTAATTTACTAATTTTGTATTTTCATTTTTTTTCTTTTTTTATATTATATATTTTTTTGTTGTTTTTATAAATAGAAAATAAACACAATATAAGACAAGAGAAAGATAGAGTATTTATAAAAATAAGGGAAAATGCTCAAAATTCAGGAAATAAAATGTTTTTGATCTTTTTATAATTTTTAGATGTTTATGTGATTTTTAAATATTTTTCTGATTTTTTTTATTTTTAAAAGTCAAAATACTAGAAAATAAGGAACTAAGCTACTGGCCGTAATTAAGATGAGGATTAAAAATATCAAACAGTATCCAAAATTCCTCAAATTAATTTTAGATTAAAGATAATAAAACAAAGAAAATTTGAAAATAGAGTTTATATTTTTAGGATTTTTTATGGGTTTTTAATATTTTTTGAAGATTTTTAGAGTTTTTCAATTTTTAGGGTTTTTGTTTTGAAATTTTCAATGATTTTTGGACACAAGTTAAAAGACCACTAAATTATACTTAATGTAATTTTTTGGAATTTTTAAAAGAGTTTTAATATTTTTTTGGTTTTTCTAATGCAAACAGTGCTGAAAATGCATATTTTTGAATTTTTATAAATATGAAAATGCAAAAAAAATGCAAAACAAAAATATGATGTGGAGGAGCAAGTAAACAGGAGCTTAACTTAATTTTTTTGGTGTTTTTTTAGCAATTTATAGATGCATGGAATAAATACAAACAACAAATAAATACTACACAGCTGGTAGGGGTATATTTGTAATAAACAGAAAGCTCAAGGGCCAACATGCAATTCTTCCACAAAATATATAAATAATAAATCGAATTCTAGGACCAAATCTAAATAACCAAAGCCACTAGGGCATGCCTGCAAAATACCCAACCCCGCACGTGCTTCACAGCGCCTAGGAAGGACTGAAATGCAATATCGAAAAACTCCAGGGCTGATATGCAATTTACCCAAAAAATATTACACGAGACAAAATACTTCCTGGACTAAATCGAAATAAAAGAACCCACAGGGGGTCCAGTGCAAAATCACCACCTCCTCACGTGCACAGATCACGTGAGGTGACGTGGACTGGACCTAAATGCAAATAACTAAAGTTCGGGGGACTAGATGCAAATCTTACAAAAATATTTAAACTACAAATGAAAGTTTATGGACTAAATAGAAATACAAAAATTGCACGGGGTGAAAGTGCAAAATACGCCTTTGCGCGTGATCCGACGGCGGAGAAGAATCCACTTAACACAATTGGCGCGATCTGAACGATAGATGATGGTTCGCAACGGGCGGCCACGATCAGATCTCCATGGCTTGATCAACGGCTGGGCTTGTGGGAGATCTAACGGTCGACGTGTGCCTGGAGCTCGGGCTTCGATCCGACGGTGCGGAGGGGCTGAGCAAGAACAGGGGAGGAGCGCCGACGAGGCAAACTTCCCCGAGCTCAAGCTCCGACCTCCGACATTCTTTGGGCTTCAAAAATGGCTTGGAGGCTCCTGGAGGCTTCCTCTAGATGCTGGGGGGTCCAAAATGCTTCGATGATGGTCAGAGTTTGCTGGAGAAGACGACGGAGCGGGGGAGCTTCTTGGGTCTCCGGCGAAGGTCAAAACGACCCCCAGGCGCTCGTTAAGGTCCAAATACCTGCAGAAAAGAGTGAGAGGGTCCAGGGCAAAGTGCCTGGACCCCAAGGTGGTATAGTGGCGGCGTGAAGCGGCATGGGGAGTACTCGGTCGGAGGTGCACTCCGGCGAGGTGTACGCAAGGGTGATTTGATGGATGAAACGTGAAATTCCTTGAGGGGAATTGATCCTAAGGCTAAGGCGGATAAAATGGGCAAAAGAAATGGAAGAAAAAATAAGGATCTTGAAGGTGTTGAACCTGAGGTAGGGGGTACCTCAACGCTGGAGATGGTGAAGGTGGTAGAGCCTCCTCGGGTGTCGCTCGACCGTCCTGAAGGGCTCCAAAGGAAGCTGTCACCTTCCTTGAGCGTTTGGGCACAAGATTGGGAGCTAGACCTGGGAATGAGGATTTCAAAGAAGGCTCGAAAGTCAGGGGTTCACTATATGTGGTTTGACTCTGCGGCTCTGGTGCTCCGAAGGTCGAGGGAGATCCACGAGATCGTTTATCCCCGGCCCGAGGAAAATCTAGGGCGTGAAAGGCTGATTATCGAGGAACAAAAGTTGCAGAAGGAGCATCGTGAAATAGTGCAAGGAGGAGCCTCGATAATTTCATGAAGTTGGCTCGAAACTCAAGTTTGACAGGTCGCAGGAGGGGGAGGACAGCAAGTTGACCGGGAGGGTGAACGCTGACTAGTGCCTGGTTGGTCCACGTGGACCAACCAGGAAAAACCCCCGAGAAATGTTTTGTAAATTCAATAAAAAAAGAAAATGAATTTATTTTTTTTAGGTGATAAAATAAAAAATGTTTATAATTTTATGAGGTATTTTATTACGATTTTTAATTTTTTTCTGAGGTGTAAAAATAAGAGTTACCAATTATAGCCTTTATAGGTGCATATATCTATATATTTTATTATTTTTATTTTTATTTTATGTATTTAATTTTCTTATTTTTGTTTATTATTTTATAAATTTATAGAATATCTTTATACACTTAAATGTATTTTTATTTTATTTTTCTGATGTGTTTTATACACTTAATAAAATAAAAGTATTAATTCTGTAGGTATATATAGGTATTATACCTATGTCTTTTATATACAGGTATTTTATTTTTAGTTTTCTTTGTATTTTTCTTCTGATTTTAATATACATAATTATTATAATTATTATTTACAAAATTATAAAAATATAAATTGGTAAAAATAATTAATAAATAATAAAATAAAATATTTTAATCTGTACAAGTACACAATAGGGGTCCAAAACTCAACTTTCAAACCGTAGCTCCGCCAATGTGAAACCACCGCCATTAAATAGCTTATTTGAAATTATATACAATTAAAGGCGAGTTTGACGTGTTTCGAGTTTTTATTAGGGATATGCAGGTCTGGGAATTTGGGATTCTGGATTTTTATTCAGATCATAACTTTTTATTTGTGCATTCTTTTTGAGTGAAAT
This sequence comes from Ottelia alismoides, assembly GCA_037367405.1. Classification (NCBI taxonomy): domain Eukaryota; kingdom Viridiplantae; phylum Streptophyta; class Magnoliopsida; order Alismatales; family Hydrocharitaceae; genus Ottelia; species Ottelia alismoides. The sequence continues at coordinate 1,156,677 of JAZKJV010007825.1, read as the reverse complement.
CAATTTTGTATTTTTATTTATTTAATTATCTACAACTTTCATGTACAAAGTTTCTTTATTAGAGGTATAAAAAGTGGAACCAAAAATAGGTCCCAAAAATGAATAAATAATGAATAGAATAAAAGGTATTTTTATTGTATTTAGACCCTTATCTCCCCCTACTTTATTCCTTGTCGACCTAGTCATCAAGATGCCTAGGTCTCGGGGTTTCGGGTTATAAAATATTTACAATATTTTATTCTTTTTCTTTCTTTTATTTATTCTATAATTTTGTCTTTAAATACAATATTTTATACTATATTTACATGCACATGCATGGATGATAAGATGCTGGAATAAAGGGTATTCATACACATTTGCCAGGGTTTTTGAGGCCAAAATGATAGAATAAAGATGATGAAATGTGGATTCATCATCCCCCTATACTTTGCCTTTGCTAGTCCCTTGCAAACACTTATGCAATAAGTGCATAAAGAAAAATAAAGAAAAGAAAAAAAAGAAAGTGGATTTAGTTTAATTATCAAACTTGTCTTCCCAAAATCAAAGTTTGGAGCTTAAGTTAGACCTTTGGAATTTTAGTGCGGTCGGAACCTTAACGAGAACCGTCTTTGAAATCCAACAGTCCCTTAGAATCTCAAAACTCTGTCCAAGTCTCCTCAATAGCCAGATCAGAAATATCTCAACTCATACGCAAACCCTTACGACTATGACTCTAACTCGTACAGTGTAAGTGATTGTTGCTCTCCCCAACTAGAATGACAAAGAGACTAACTTCTCCAGTATGACAACCCAATGATTCCCCAATCCAATGACTCCTACCTCGAGAAGCGGGATATTCCCTTCTAAGTTCAAGTGGCAACCAGCTCAAGAGGAGAGGGTGAACAGAAGAATGGACGGTTGCCAGTGTAGCTACCTATCCTAGGATGCAAGACCAGTGTAGTCAAGTCTTCCAGCTGCAGGCTCACATGATATGTCTTTGGAACTCAAGCTTGCTTATTGACTATACAACATACTTTTGCAGGCATTTAGTTTTGTACATGCCTGCCTCTTTTTTTTGAAATACTATTCATAGCAGCATTTACATAAGGAGTTTTTCCTCTTGAGCTAGTAGAATATCCCTCTTTTGAAGCTTTATTGCAACCCACACTCTCCTATCTTTAGAACTCCTCATCATTGGACGGGTTGGGGTGCACTTCCCTCCCTAGAGGAGGACAAGTGTTTCCACTTGTATGTGTCTCATACCGGCAAATCCAATCCCCTCACCACTCCAACTGAGTTGAGCCATGTGAAAGGTGCAGGTGTCCAAGTTAGGTCATTATCAACAAGAGTCGTGCGTGTGCTCCGAAATACTCTACTTAGGCAGTCAAGAATCCATTGAACAAAGTCTCGTGATCCTCAAAGAATTAAGTCAACTAGACCTGAAGTACCTCAAACCCAATTCCTATAAGGTTACTGTTATTAGGTATATTTTAAGATCCAATCAAGCTCCAATCTCCGGATTTTACTTAGACTTGTTCAACTATCAAGCTCAATCCGAAAAATGCTTATGCTATGCAATGCAATGCAGGAAATATTTTTTTGATGCAATTTTCAAAGGTTTTGAACTTTTTATGGATTTTTGAAAATATGATGCATATGCATTTTTTGGACTTTTCAAAAAGATTTTTCAGATGTTTTTGGATTTTAATTTGCAAATGTTTTTGGGATTTTTCAAAATAAAAAGATTTTGGCTAAAAGCTAGGTACAAATATTTACACAGGGATGCTTCTCATATTTACAAGATGTGGATTTTAAGAATTTTACAAGGGTATGTGGTCAATTTTATAGATATATAATAGATTTTGGTGTGATGTATATATTCCTCAAACTTATTTGAAAAAGGTTTTTCAAACAATTTGAAAACTATAGTCCAAAATAATTTTTACAAATAATTTTACAAACAAGTACACACATTTGAAAATCATTTTGCAAAGGTTTTTCAAACAGTATAGATAGATTTTTCAAAATAGTTTTGCAACCATTTTTCACGCTATTTGCAAATCATTTCTCAAAAATTTTATTTCACACAAAAAAATAATCTTTACAAACCAAATTGTTTTTACAAAGGTTTAAAACATGTAACAAAACATTTTCAAAATAGTTTTCAAAAGATTTTTCACAAAGAATTTCAACTATTTTTCAAACATTTTGAAAAAAAGGTTTTCACCTGATTTATTAATCAGTAAATACAAAAAGAATTTGAGGAATGAAACATCTTTTTATTAAGGATTTTAATGAATTTCATTAGCCATATTATTAATAAAATACGAAAGTACGAGTTATGGCTAAAGTATATACATAGTATATACGACTCCCTATACTTAGCTTGAGCTATATCCTCATAGATCAGATAGAAAAGAGAAGACACAACTATAGAAAAGTCTAAAGAATAAATAAATGAATCGATGAGAAGTTGACCGTCCCCCCTATAATTAGGATCAAATAATCCTAAGTATAGCAGACTGTACACAAAGCAGGGAGGGTCAAGGGTGGGAATGAACATATTGTACTCAGATTGTCTTCCCCTATACTTAGGGTAAGGTATCCCTAAGTATAGACAAGAAGAGGAGACAATGGAGAGGATCGAAATAACTAAAAACTCAGGGTGTACACCCCCTATACTTAGGACAAAGTACGTCCTAAGTATAGTTAACTGTCTACAAGGGGCGACACCTTTTTGATGCAAAAAGAAGATAGAAAAGGAAAAGAAGAAAAGAAGAAAATAAGAAAAGATAAAAGAAGAAAAGAAAAGATCACAGCTCAGTGTGTGTACCCCCCTATACTTAGGACAAGGTGCGTCCTATGTATAGCAAAATATGAAGATGAAGACGAGATAGCAGACATAACGGAAGAATGAAAGAATGATATAGACAGATAGATCTATACAGCGGAAGATGGAAGTGATCACCATGTATGAGATGCAAATGATATGAGTCAAAGAGTACATCTCATACCAGAAGAATGGGGGCAACGTCAATGGTCGACGGATCATGATCTAGATATAGCTTCAGGTGCTGACCGTTAACACGAAAGGTAGAGGAAGATGACAGCTCGGATATGTCAATACTACCATTATCATGTACCTTCCTGACCACATACGGACCTTTCCACTTACTCTGTAATTTCGCTGGAAATAATTTCAACCTGGAATCAAACAACCATACACGTTGATCGGGCTCAAACTATTTTATGGCTGATATGCGAATCGTGTCATGTCTTCACTTTATCCTTATACTGTAGGCTGCTAGAAAAGGCTGTATCTCTCAACTCCTCCAGGGCTGCCAACTCTGGTTTCCTCTGTTCTCATATACTCTCGAAATCGAATAATAGCTCAATGATTGCCCATAGTGACTTGTGCTTGATTTCCACTGGCAAATGGCACGGCTTGCCATAGACGAGACGAAAGGGTGATGTCCTTAATGAAATCTTGAAGGAAGTCCGATAGGCCCACAAGACCGAGTCCAAAAGCTGCGACCAATCCTTTCGGTCTTGGCGGACAACCTTCAATAAGATAGTATTGATCTTCCTGTTCGATACTTTAGCAAGACCATTAGTCTGAGGGTGATACGGTGTGGCAACACGATGGTCAATGCTGAACTTGTCTGCAAGGGCCCTAACCTTGTCATTGATAAAGTGAGACCCCCCGTCTGAAATCAGAACTCTAGGTACCACAAATCATGAAATGATATTTTTCCTCAAAAATCGACACACGGTCTTAGCATCTGCGGCTCGGGCAGGGATGGCCTCAATCCATCGGCTCACATAATATACATCGAGCAAAATGTACTCAAACCCCTGACTCTTAGGAAATGGGCCCATGAAATCAATACCCCATGCGTCAAAAACCTCACAAAAGTGAATGGGTTGCATGGGCATCATGTCTCTCTGTTCTCAAGTACCCATCTTCTGATAGTCAATACATCTCTTCACGAATTCATCTGAATCCTTGAAAAGAGTAGGCCACCAAAGGCCGGATTGGAGCACCTTGTGTGTTGTCCGTCTCCCAGAATGATGTCCTCCTGCCTCAAGTTTGTGGCAGTAGGTGAGGACGCTATGGTGCTCTTCTTGAGGAATGCACCTCCTCCAGATGCTATCCCCTCCTTCATGATAAAGGACGAGATCCTCCCAATGGTAAAACTTGGCCTTCGCCAGGAAGGTCTCAAGTTTCTGCCTGGGCGAACCTTGTGAAACCGTCTTGGCAACAAGATAGTTCACAATGTCGGCGTACCAAGGGAGCGAGGTGATAGCCAAGATCACCTCATCTGGAAAAGTCTCAGTATTAGGTGCGCTGGGCTCAGATTCCTCAAGGTTCTCTAAGCGGGAGAGGTGATCCGCCACCACATTCTTAACTCCAGGCTTATCCTTAATCTCAATATCAAACTCCTGGAGCAGAAGGATCCATCTGGTAAGACGAGCTTTGGCATCCTTCTTGGCCATTAGATACCGGATGGCGGTGTGATCCGTAAAAATAGTCACTCTAGATCCAAGAATATATGATCGATACGTATCCAAAGCAAAGACTACGACCAGCATCTCCTTCTCTATCATAGTATAATTCCGCTAAGCGGCATCCAAAGTCCGGCTGGCGTAGTCAATGGCATAAGGCAATCCATCCCTCCTCTTTCCAAGCACATCCCCTACGGCAAAATTAGAAGCGTCCGTCATGATCTCGAATGGGAGAGACCAATCGGGTGGCTGAAGGACAGGAGCCGTGACAATCATATCCTTGAGAGTCTCAAAGGACGCAAGACACTTATCATCTACAATGAACTCGGTGTCTTTCGTCAGCAAATCAGTAAGCGGTCGGGCAACACGACTGAAGTCCTAAATGAACCGTCGGTAGAAACCGACATGCCCCAGAAAAGACCGTAATTGACGCAGATTAGACGGTGGATTGAGTTTTCTGATGATATCCACCTTGGCCGGATCGACCTACATGCCACTGTTGGAGATGATATGACCAAGGACCGTCCTTTTAGTCACCATAAAGTGACTCTTCTCCCAAGACAAGAAAAGATTGACCTCTAAGCAACGCTGAAGCACACGGTATAGGCAGTCAAGACATGCATCAAACCCATCGCCATAGACCGAGAAGTCATCCATGAAGACCTCTAAACAGTCACCCACCATGTCTGAGAAAATAGACAACATGCACCTTTGGAATGTTGCCGGGGCGTTACACAATCCAAAGGGGATCCATCTGAAAGCATAAGTCCCAAACGGACAGGTGAATGTCATTTTCTCCTGGTCTTCAGGCGCAATGGCCACTTGATTGTAACTGGAGTACCCGTCAAGAAAACAATAGTGACTCTTCCCAGCTAGTGTTGGACATGCGAGCCCACGACGAGCCATTATGCAATAAATGTTATTGCACGTATCATTCCCTGATCCGAAATGAAGAATAAATAATTTGCATAATAGGTCCCTCTGTACAATTAGGGTTATGTACCATGGCCATCTTAATGATCATACAGCTGTTGATTCATTAAATGAATCATAGAGGCTGGTGCTTGGATGAATATCTAATGGGTTAGATAGAGGACTCATCAAGCACCGTCAAATGATTATTAAGAGATGATCTCCAGCCTGAGTAGGAGATGGCAATCCTTTCTCACATAGGCTGATATCTGACCGACCTCTTGATGCAGGTCCTCTGCATGGGAATAGTGATTCGGAGGTGTCAGATTAGTGAAGTCAATGGGTTGACTTAGTGAGATCGAGATATCCTAAGTCCTATGTTCAATACTGTCACAGCATAGGCACACATCCTCTGACCAGAGACAGATGTGTTACTATATGTCTGAGTGTGTACATTTGGCAGACCAGTAGGTTGATGACCTAACCAAGGTCTATATACCGGCGAGCTGGTGTGCATATGAGGGCATATGAGTAATACGATCTCTCAAAGGGATCATACAGGTTCACTTATGAACCGGAAGACGTGAGCTCACTCATGAGGTATTGGGACCGATCAAATTCCATGCATGGTCGTCGTGCTTTGGAAGCATGACAAAAAATTGAAGGTATGATATATGCTTTGGGAAAGCATATGGTCGATACCAAATCCCAATGACCAAGATTGAGAAACTTGGTGATCAAACCCTGAAGAAGACAGTATAAAATAGATCTTCATCTTCAGGTTGATCATTGGTCTTCCAGTATGCAGGATGTGCAGGTATTGGGAATACCTGAGGGTGATGTGATCATAAACGATTGTATAACCGTGACGCTTCCAGTCCGAGGGAGTGATGAAACAGGTCTAGATTTTAGTGACTCCTCTCAGTAGAGAAGTAACTTGATCTTAGTCCAAATGTTGGACATTGATCTGAATGCGATTCAGATGCAATGAGAAGATTAAGTATACGGACTCATTTGATCAAGCATCTATGAGAGGTCCGTTAGATCTGGATTTGAGATGAGATCTCAATATCCAAGTCACTATACATGGAACAATACAATCGCCCTGTCCTTATCTCCAAGTATCTACGGAGAAGGCGCATTATTCTTGAAGGAGTTCAAGAATAATTCCTGTGATGAATTTAGTATCCAAGCAAGAAGATTTTGATGATTAAGTGAGATTTAATTATCAAAGTATAATATGAATAAGATTCATATTATGAGAATGTGTCCAAGATAAATAAATGAGATTTAATTATCAAGTACAATATGAATGAGATTCATATTGTGAGAATGATTATCTAAGATAATTAAATGGGATTTAATTATCAAGGATTAAGAGAATGTGGATGACACTATCCATGATATATATATATATATGTGTATTATAAATATGATTTATAATATACATATATAAGAGAGAGAATCAATGTGAATAGCATTTGTTAATTAATAATGTGGATTAGATTCACATTTATTAATTAATTGGAAATGCAATCTACTAACTAGTTTGGGTTGTGAATATGATTCACATAATATTCAATGGCATGATTGAAATATTCACAAATTAATTTGGAATTAATTTGGTTAATATTTTTTTTGTGATTAATTAAGAAATAATAAGATAAATAAAAGGGAGCCAAATAACCATCATGCATAGGTGGCGTCACCCATGAATTGTTCATGGGTGACGCCCCCTATTTTTGAGGGTGGTTTGTTGACTCAAATTTTATTTATCATAATGTCTCTTAATTAGTTAATGTTAAATTAAATTATGTTGATAATGTTGCAACATTTTTTAATTTAAATTAATGTTGTTGGTTTTAACCAACAACAATCATAGCCATTGATTTAGCATGGACCAAGCATAGCCCTTGGATCCATGTGTCCCATGGATTGAGATCCATTGGATCCTAAACTAGTATAAAAGGAGGGCTAGGGTAGCCTTTCCAAGACACAACATTCTTGAGTTGAAGAACTCTATTCTCTCTCCCTCTCATTCTCGTGCTCTCTCTCTCTCTCTCCATAGGGTGGCCGACCACCATTGTTGAGAAAGGAGAGAAGTTCTCGCCTTCGCCTTCGACGACTCGAGGATCTCCTTCTTCTTCGTGGCTACTTGCTGTAGAGGAAGACGACGGATTTCTCTTGACGAAATCAGGGGATCTATTGCTTGGATCTTCATCGAGGATTGCGGGAGGGACGCGACTCATCATCGTGCCCGCAAGTGCGTTCTTCGTGGATCGGACTTAAGATAGGAGGATCTCTACTTTGGGATCTCGCGATCACAACCACGCTTCAAGAGGTATTCCTTGTACTTTGTGGTTTGATGAAACGATCCGAGAAGTGTTCTCGTGATCATGTGGTTTCATCTTTAAAGTTAAATTTTTTAATTTCCGCTGCATCTAGCATCTAGTATGACTAGTTGCTCCGATTGCATACGATGCGATCGACACGCTTCCGTGATGCGCTCAAGGATTCACAATATCCTTCTAGTGGTATCAAAGCCAGGGGTCGAATAAGGGTTTGGATATGATCCATGGACCTTAGACGATTTGGTTCTTGAAAGGGTTGCGAAATTTTTACTGCATTTCAATTTTCGCACCTCTGTCTAATTGAATTTTTATGTACTGTTTAAAATGTTTAAACACGAAATTTTCAATTGGATTTTGTTCCCCATTAAACAAGGAAACTATAGGACTTGAGTTTACTAAATTTGGACTTTATTTGCTCAAGATATGGCTTTTTGAATATGACTATATTCACTGTTGCGGGAACTGCGGATTTAAACGTGATTAATGAGATAATTGCGGTTTTAATCCGCCTCGAAATGCGTGAATTATTACTTGGGTTCTTCAATAAATCAAATAGGCAATCTTTGGAAACTGAGTTTGCAATTTTTGGATTTAAATTGATCAATATAAGTTAATTTTAGTGATTGGGGGTCACTGCTGGAAATTAACATTTTTGATCTTGAACCTTGTGATATGTTATTCAATTATCATGATGAAAATTAATTGTTACTTTTCTGAAATAATTAGTGATAAATATTTGTGAAATATTTAAAGAAATAATTATTTCATTGAATGACACTTGCCTAAACCATAATGATAAGATAGTTGATCTTGATCATTGGTTAACTTTGAAATCATCAACAAACATTGTTTTCATGCAAAAACCTAGGTCATCCTACAATAGTTGTAGGACAACTTTTACATGAAAAACCTCTTGCTTGAATAGGATTGGGGATTTGTTTAGCAAATCTTCTTATAATATAATCAAAAATGTTTTGATCTATATTATATGGTATAATTTCGGTTGAAAGACCGATGAGCATCTCAAAGTACATGATGATCTATCTGGCATTATCCTTTCCTGAGGTGGATATGGTGTCTAGTCGAAGATCGCTGGGGTAGCAGGTTGCAACGTATGTGGTCCGTCCCACTCTCGCCGGTACTGGCCATGACAGCAGGTAGGGATTGGATAATGTCGGAGAAATCAAAGTGTATTTCTAATTATTAAAATTCGAAATAATACGTACTTTGAGATTATACCTACTATTCAAGTAAAATTCAAAGTTTGTTGATTGATAATAGGATTAATAATTGATTTAATGTGATTAAATTAATTATATCCTATGAAACACTCTATTATGAATAGATGTGTATTTCCCTTGGAAGAATTAATTATGTGAATATGATTCACGATAATTAATTACAAAATTTGAATACGAGGTGGAGGATCACATAAGTGACATCCATGGTCTCCCGTCAAGGCGAAAGGTTTCCGTCGCCAGGGATTGTATGTAGGAGACGCCTGTCCGAAGTGACAGCTCCTGTATGCAAGCGCATCTGGATCGGGCTCTTTGCTTCTCGAAAGAGTAAGGCCGTATGTGTAGTGACCCCAATATCGAGTCCTTATATTATTGGGGCAATATTGGATTGCGCATAGCGAGTTCTAATCCTGTTGACGGTTGGTTCAATTAGCAGCGGGTCAACATCACCTTAGGGGTGGTGGGCCCGTGTGTTAAAGACCGAATTGGGAAATGCAAGTTGGACTTGCAAGGCGGAATGTGTTCCCTCTTCTTTTTATCGGAGTCGCAGGTTCTCATATTATTGGGATGTGACAATGATAGGAAAGGAGATCCCAGATCTTGCTTGAGATATAGAGGTAAGTATATCTCTTACTTTAAAAGATGATTAGGGAATAATCTTTCATAGTAGACATAGCAAGACAAATTTGATTTAAAATTCCTAAATCAAAGTAAAATATGTATATATAATATATATACCTTTATGCAAAATTTCTTATTTCAGATAATCCTTCATTAAATCCACTCAATGTTATACTCAATAATAACCAGTAAAATATCATGGATTGGACTCATGATCCAGATATTATGCTTGCAAATTGGACACATAATGTATGTGGTTGCAATGTGCAAGTTTCCTCAACATAATGAGGAGTGACAATTAAAAAGGACAATAAGACATCACTTTAGCATTTGTATGTCTCTATAGTCTTGATCTTTCATCGAGTGTACTTTGGAAGTGACATGTCGATGGTGATCATAATTGTCAAATAATCCTTATAAAATCTAAGAAGATGCTCTGGCATACATATGTGCTCTAAACTTTTAATCATGAATGACATGGTTCTCTGCATTATGCAGAATGGTGGCTCGAAAGAGATGATGTATTCAAAATATTTGAATACCTACCTGAACCAATGTTTTAGGAGTCTGGATGGATGTAGACATGATGAGTGTCATCATTCTACTGTCTATACTCAAGTCATTCATGAAGCTTCATAGTATTCACATTGTATGAATTTAATGAAGCATGTATAAATGTTGAAATGCTCTTACATTGAATTCTTTTGAATTTAACATAAGAGATCCTTAGTCTTGAACAATGGTTGTTTATAGATGAAGAGAGCACAGTGGAAGCGTGGGTCGGACCCATGTGAGAAGGAAAGTCAAAGAGTTGATTGTACTTCTGTGGCTTCCATATGACATCCAAAGAGTTGGATGAATGCCTATACTGCAATAACTTGATGTGTTGATAGTATGACTATCAAGTCTGTCTAGAATCCTTAGAGAAGGACTCAGATAGTGCATCATAATAATCTATATCTACATTTCATCATTGAAATTGACTTGCTTATTTGATAAGATAAAGTCTGATAATTGTATCTCAATCTTTTAACAACACTTGCAATGTGTTGCACATGTTTTAGAAGACTGGAAAAATTTGATCTTAAGGTTTATAATTATCCACATAGACATTGATGCAATTGTTGCAACAATCTCTGTTGGATTGATATACTTCTTAATTTCAGTGGGAGAGCCTTAGTCTTAGAGAATGTCTCTATGACCTAGATATTAGAATACACTCATTGTTTGTTTCTAAATGTTGGAAATGAACATGAATTCTGGAATAAACCTATCATAAAGAGTTATGATGGATATATTTCAGATAATAATCTAGCATCTGGTGGACTCTACTAAATTAGAAATTTAATGAATGGTTCATTAAGATTTCTAATACTGAAAGTTAAACCTTATAAGATCAATAGGAGGATAAAGATCATTGACAATGATTTAGCATCAAGTTTTGGACGTATGTCTGCTGATGAGATCAATAGCTAGTAAGATATGAAACTTTAGAATGTCTAAAATTTCAAATCTTACATACTTGTGAATATTGTATTCAAAGTAAAATGTCCAATACACCCTTTTGGGAAAGGTGTAAGATGTCAAGGTATTCGAGATCTCATACATATTGATGTATGTGAATCATCTATATCATAGTGAACATTGTGGATATGTGATATCTATTGATGATCATGTATGATATGAGATTTCTTCTCTTCACCTGAGAAACCTTTGAAATGTTCAAAGATTTCGTAATTTTGGTTTAGAACCAAAGTTTGAAGGAAGATTAAATGAATTTGATCTAACCAAGGTAGCAAGTACCTATTAGATAAATTCAAAGAATATCTTATGGAGATATGAATACCATTTCTATCTCAATCCTCCTGACACACCTAAACTCAATGGTGTTGTAGGAAGATACAATTAGATCATGTGTGACATGATTTGATCAATGATGAATTTTAACATAATTATCCCTTAGTTTCTAGGTATATATATGTAGTAGAGACTACAATATATATATCCTTAATAAGGTTCCATGCATGTAAGCTGGAATCTAGCACTTGAGAGTGCTACTTCATAAGGAAAATAAAGGATGGTATTGGATACCTACTTTATGACCTTGAGATTCTTAAAATATCTCATCTTTGAGAATATGATTCTTATAGGATGACTCTCTTGAGAATCAAGATGAAAATGAAGTAAGGGAACTCATTTAATCTTGAGAAGATAATGAGGCTCCAGAAATCGGAAACTGAAAGGGACAATTAATGATGAAACACTAATACCTCTTCAAATGAGTTTGAGGATGTATTCCTTGTGTCAGTTATGTCTGACAATGATCGGACTTCATGTGATGAAGCTCCTGAGGATCATAACATGGAAAGATGGATTTTAGCAATAAAGGTCTAAGGTAGACTTCATATACAAGTGTTGTATATGGACCCTCGAGGATCCACCTATAAGGGTTAGACCCATTAAGGTGTAAATGGATCTTCAATAGAAAGAGGGAAACTGATGAGAAGGTAGAGACCTTCAAAGCACGGTTCGTAGCCATGAGCTACACACTGAAGAGAAGACATCGATTGCGATGTGGCTTGCTTTTCAGTGATCATGCTTAAACCCATCAGAATATTGCTAACCCTAGCTACACAATTTGACTATGACATCTTCAAGATGTGAGTCAAGATTGTATTCCTCTATGAATACCTCTTTAAGGATATTCACATGAAGTAGCCCCAGGGCTTCATGGTTGAGGAATGCAAGATGTGCTGGCTAAAGAACTCCATCTTTGGACTCAAATAAGCTTCTTGTAGTTGGAACATAAGATTTGATGAAATTATAATTGTTATGATTTCAAATAGAATCCTGATGAACCGTGTGAAGCTTAGTGGGAGTGCCATTGTGTTCATCGTGCTAAATGTAGATAATATCCTAATCATTTGGAATGATATTAGGATGATTATAAGTGTTTTGTGATCTGGCTATTCCATACCTTGAGATATGATCTCAAAGATGCCTCTTAGATCTTAGTTCTGAAGGTGTTCAGAAGCAAAGAAAAGAGGGTATTGGGACTGTCGCATTTGTAGTACACCTTGGACATGTTCCATTTTCTGGAAATTCCAAGAAAGGCTTTCTTACCTTTAAGATTTGGTACTGACCCATCTAAAGGGATAGCACCTCAAAGAGTTGAGGAAGTGAATGCTAAAACTGGTTTCCCTTTTGTGCATCAATTATGAAAAACTGAAAGTATGCTAGATGTGTACAAAAGCCAGATATCTGCCATGCAGTGGGAGCAGTAAACCGATACTAATCCTGCTATGGAGATAGAACACTTAATTGCAGTAATAACAATATCTTCAAAGATGATAAGGCTTTAGAGATAGTGATCTCTGAGTCTTATCTTCAAGAAATTAAGACTTTTAGATGGAGATCTAAAAGGTCTTAACTGCGAATACCTTAGGAGATGGAGATCTCCAAGGATAAGGGCATTCTGATAAGGATAATAGAAATTACATGCTGGTTATAAATATTTCTTTGAGTTGTAGTATCAAGAAGACTATGACTGACAAGATTGAGTATTGGTTGCATTAGATGCAACATTCGCATTAGATGCGAGCACCGTTACTGGGGATATGCAAGTGCCGTAAAAGGACTTGACATAGTCTCGCGGGAACAGAGTGACTGATCAGCTTACCTAGCTATTTTCTAAATAGCCTATGATTGTCACATGAGTGTGGGTTTAAATGATTAGCCCATTAATGGCTCTTTGGGCTAGTGGGAGAATGTTGGACATGCGAACCCACGGCGAGCCATTATGCAATAAATGTTATTGCACGTATCATTCCCTGATATGAAATGAAGAATAAATAATTTGCATAATAGGTCCCTCTGTACAATTAGGGTTATGTACCATGGCCATCTTAATGATCATACAACTGTTGATTCATTAAATGAATCATAGAGGCTGGTGCTTGGATGAATAATGGGTTAGATAGAGGACTCATCAAGCACCGTCAAATGATTATTAAGAGATGATCTCCAGCCTGAGTAGGAGATGGCAATCCTTTCTCACATAGGCTGATATCTGACCGACCTCTTGATGCAGGTCCTCTGCATGGGAATAGTGATTCGGAGGTGTCAGATTAGTCAAGTCAATGGGTTGACTTAGCGAGATCGAGATAACCTAAGTCCTATGTTGAATACTGTCACAGCATAGGCACACATCCTCTGACCAGAGACAGATGTGTTACTATATGTCTGAGTGTGTACATTTGGCAGACCAGTAGGTTGATGACCTAACCAAGGTCTATATACCGGCGAGCTGGTGTGCATATGAGGGCATATGAGTAATACGATCTCTCAAAGGGATCATACAGGTTCACTTATGAACCGGAAGACGTGAGCTCACTCATGAGGTATTGGGACCGATCAAATTCCATGCATGGTCGTCGTGCTTTGGAAGCATGACAAGAATTTGAAGGTATGATATATGCTTTGGGAAAGCATATGGTCGATACCAAATCCCAATGACCAAGATTGAGAAACTTGGTGATCAAACATTGAAGAAGACAGTATAAAATAGATCTTCATCTTCAGGTTGATCATTGGTCTTCCAGTATGCAGGATTTGCAGGTATTGGGAATACCTGAGGGTGATGTGATCATAAACGATTGTATAACCGTGACGCTTCCAGTCCGAGGGAGTGATGAAACAGGTCTGGATTTTAGTGACTCCTCTCAGTAGAGAAGTAACTTGATCTTAGTCCAAATGTTGGACATTGATCTGAATGTGATTCAGATGCAATGAGAAGATTAAGTATACGGACTTGATTTGATCAAGCATCTATGAGAGGTCCGTTAGATCTGGATTTGAGATGAGATCTCAACATCCAAGTCACTATACATGGAACAATACAATCGCCCTGTCCTTATCTCCAAGTATCTATGGAGAAGGCGCATTATTCTTGAAGGAGTTCAAGAATAATTTCTGTGATGAATTTAGTATCCAAGCAAGAAGATTTTGATGATTAAGTGAGATTTAATTATCAAAGTATAATATGAATAAGATTCATATTATGAGAATGTGTCCAAGACAATTAAATGAGATTTAATTATCAAGTACAATATGAATGAGATTCATATTGTGAGAATGATTATCTAAGATAATTAAATGGGATTTAATTATCAAGGATTAAGAGAATGTCGATGACACTATCCATGATATATATATGTGTATTATAAATATGATTTATAATATACATATATAAGAGAGAGAATCAATGTGAATAGCATTTGTTAATTAATAATGTGGATTAGATTCACATTTATTAATTAATTGGAAATGCAATTTACTAACTAGTTTGGGTTGTGAATATGATTCAATTAATATTCAATGGCATGATTGAAATATTCACAAATTAATTTGGAATTAATTTGGTGAATATTTTTTTTTGTGATTAATTAAGAAATAATAAGATAAATAAAAGGGAACCAAATAACCATCATGCATAGGTGGCGTCACCCATGAATTGTTCATGGGTGACGCCCCCTATTTTTGAGGGTGGTTGGTTGACTCAAATTTTATTTATCATAATGTCTCTTAATTAGTTAATGTTAAATTAAATTATGTTGATAATGTTGCAACATTTTTTAATTTAAATTAATGTTGTTGGTTTTAACCAACAATAATCATAGCCATTGATTTAGCATGGACCAAGCATAGCCCTTGGATCCATGTGTCCCATGGATTGAGATCCATTGGATCCTAAACTAGTATAAAAGGAGGGCTAGGGTAGCCTTTCCAAGACACAACATTCTTGAGTTGAAGAACTCTATTCTCTCTCCCTCTCATTCTCGTGCTCTCTCTCTCTCTCCATAGGGTGGCCGACCACCATTGTTGAGAAAGGAGAGAAGTTCTCGCCTTCGCCTTCGACGACTCGAGGATCTCCTTCTTCTTCGTGGCTACTTGCTGTAGAGGAAGACGACGGATTTCGCTTGACGAAATCAGGGGATCTATTGCTTGGATCTTCATCGAGGATTGCGGGAGGGACGCGACTCATCATCGTGCCCGCAAGTGTGTTCTTCGTGGATCGGACTTAAGATAGGAGGATCTCTACTTTGGGATCTCGCGATCACAACCACACTTCAAGAGGTATTCCTTGTACTTTGTGGTTTGATGAAACGATCTGAGAAGTGTTCTCGTGATCATGTGGTTTCATCTTTAAAGTTAAATTTTTTAATTTCCGCTGCATCTAGCATCTAGTACGACTAGTTGCTCCGATTGCACACGATGCGATCGACACGCTTCCGTGATGCGCTTAAGGATTCACAATATTCTTCAGCTAGCCTCTCGATAATCTGATCAATGAATGGCAGTGGGAAATGATCCTTCTTGGTGGCCTGATTCAATCATCTGTAGTCCACACAGACCCTCCAAGAAGTGGGTACTCGGGTAGGTATCTCCTCTCCATACTCACTCACAACTGTAGTGGTACCCGTCTTCTTAGGTACCACATGTAATGGACTAACCCACTTGGAGTTAGAGATGGGGTAGATAAAATCAGCGCTCCACCACTTCGATATTTCCTTCATGACCACATTTCGAAGATTCGGGTTCAGCCATCGCTGGAACTCATGCGAAGGCCTAGCATCCTTCTCAAGATAGATGTGGTGGGAGCACAGAGCTGGACTAATCCCCTGGAGATCAGCTATACTCCATCCTATCGCCTTGCAGTTTCTTTCAAGAACCTCCATTAGACGAGATTCTTGCTCTCTAGTCAAACCTGCTGAAATAATGATTGGGTGCATATCTGGCTCACCCGCAAGGAATCTATACTTCAGCGATTGCGGCAAGGGCTTCAGTTCTGGACAACTGAGAGGTAGCAGATCTGGCTTCTGTTATGTCTGTGTGAAGGCTACCAGGTCTGCATGTGAGAACTCTCATTGTGCATGAACATCTGACAAAGGGAACCATGCTGAATCGTCTATGAACTGAACTGGCTCGCACTCCGTCCTAGCAGTCGGCTCAGAAGGAATCAGACATGACAAATAGTCATCAAAATCATCCCAATCAACGTCAGAATCTGAGGGATCTGAACTAGATGAACAAGAATGAAACTCAGCATCACCACTCATCCCACAACTGTTAGTAGCCTCGAAGGTGTCCTCATCTAGGGGTGTGCTCTCCAGGCTCTCAACTGTCATAAGCTGTATATAGAGTGAATCTGTAGGCAAGGCGAGGGTCTATGCTACTGGATCTGTCCAAATGGATTCATCAACTGCCATCACAAAATCGCACTCCTAGTGGACGTCTTGCTCTTCCTCTGTCATCTGCGTGGTATCACTAGACTGCTGTGAGAATGCAAATTCTCTCTCTCTGGTCTCCTCGATCGTCTCTATTTGTATGCTCTCACCCTCTACGCGAAAGCACACCTTCCCACTATCATGATCGATCATCACCTTGGTTGTTGCCAAGAATGGGCGTCCAAGTATGATGGGGGCATCGGTAACCGACTCAGGGATCTCCATGTCCAATACAACAAAGTCCACGGGGAATTTCAGGACATGAATGGTAACAACCACGTCTCTCAACAACCCCTTCGGCCTCTTAGTCGACCTATCAGCAAACTGAAGGACTGTCCTGCTCCGAAGAAGAGGACCAAACTCGAATCAGTCGAGTAAGGCTGCCGGAAGGAGGTTGATAGAAGAGCCACTGTCTAATAGAGTACGATCGAACCGCTACTCCTTAATCTCGCATCTGACATAGGGAGCTCCTGCATCAGGTCTCTTGGCTGGCAATCGGTTCTGAATGGTGCAGCAAATAGAATGGGTGAGCATATGGATCTGATCTCTGTGGTTCCTCCTCTTCCTGTGGACTGTAGTCTTCTCTCTCAAGCTCTTTTAGAAAAGGGGGATGTGCTCAAGTGCTTCCTGTAGAGTCAGCTGGATCTGGAATCTATCAATCATCTGGTTGCTGAACTCTACCTGTTGAGTCTTTTTGGGATTTTCTCTTTTATTCCCCTTTGCCAAGCGGAGTGCTTGCGAGAATGGGACGGTGGGGACCTCCTCAGATGGAGGACTAGGAATAGGTTCCTGTGCCTGTGACGGAATAGAATACATACAATGATCATCATGCAACACATATGGATCTGAAGTGTATATAGAAATCTTTCCTTTATTCATTTTTTTGTTCTTTTTGTTACCACAGTCCTGAGATACAAAAGGTGGCAACACAACATGTGGGAGCTCAACAAAAGTAGAAGTGGTGGTCTCAGTACCACCAACGACATCTAACTTTGTGGCATCAGCACCGTGTTCTGGCTCTGCATCAAGTAGAATGGTTTCCTCAGCACCACCGTCTGCATCGGGTGTCATGACGGCCTCAACACTGTTACCCTGCTCATCTGGCGCTCCTGATTCTTCGTGTGGCTGTCGCTCAGATGAGGCACCGCCGGCTGGCATTCTACCGCTCCTAGTAGTCACAAAATCAGCATCATACAAAGAAGACCTATCACTCAAATAATCACTAGGAGAAGTATCCTCTGTAAACTGTACCTGCTCAGACTTCCTCTTCAGGTTGTTAGGATTAGGTTCGATCTGTGCAGGTATGGCAGCCTTGCCCTTGATGATATCCCTCATCTCCTGCCGGAACTCATCTATTTCCTACTGGAAGGATGCCTGCTGGTCAGAAATCAAGAAGGCGAGGTCATCTAGAGCTGGGTTCTCGAAGGAAGGTGCCTGAGAACCGGACGTGTTCCCCTACTGGAAATGAGGCTGCTGCTGTTGGTAGTGGAGAGGATGGGAGTATGTCTGGTGAGGCTGCTGACAATGCCTTCACTGTTGTCCCTGATAAACAAGATGAGGACCCTGCTGGTACTGCTGGTGGGCATACTAGGGTTGCTTCTGATGGCTGTTCTGATGGCCCTGAGCTGGAGACTGCTGCTGGGATGAGGTGCTACCAGTGGTCCAACGGAATCCGGGGTGATCACGATGAATCCCGGGCTGTTGTGGGTATCAGTCGTACCAAATCCCATTGACTTCTATCAATGGTTCCTTCTCAACGGGGGTGGTGGAAGAACCGCCAGTGGCTGATCTAGCTGATAGACCACCATATGAGTGTCCTGAGATGGTGGTGGCAATGAGTAGTGTTGTAGCTGCTGGACCGGCTCTGCCTGGATGTGATGGATCTGACGGTACGTGGCAGAGGGCTAGGTTGAGCTGCTACTGCTGGGATCATCCCATGATCTGGGGGGCTGCACGGATGTCTGTGCTTTCTGAATACATAAGATCTTTGTCTTCAGGTTAATCATGGTCTTCGTCAACTAGTCCATCTGGGCCAGTCCCTAACTCTGCTTCTTCTCAAGGATCGCGATGCGGTCCAGCTTCTCGGAAATGGATTCAGCCTGAGTTGTGGTTGATGACAGAGTGTGTCTACTGGCATCGATGCGTGCTATCCTCTGATATCCAACTGCTTGTGGTGGAAGCTTCGGCTATGTGTAGACGCTGGCTTGGGCCATGACTGTAGAATTCTCTGCCATACCCTCATAGATCTCCCAAACTACGTCCTCTCCCTTGGAGAAGTAAGATCCACCACAAGGGGCATTGACAAGCCCCTACAGCTCCGGTGTCAGCCCACCGATGAAACTCTGAACCAGATTGGGCTTGGATATATCGTGATGTGGACACCGGTCAATGAGCTCTCTGAATCGGTCCCAAGCCTCATGGAATTGTTCATTCGGGACCATGGAGAAGTTGCTAATCATAGCTCATGCTGCGTTGGTCCGACCGAGTGGATAGTACTTGTTTAAGTACTCGCGCTGGAGCTGTGCCCATGATGTGACATACCTCCCAAGATGCTTCAGCCAGTAGGCTGCTCTATCAGCCAATAAGAATGGGAAGGCAATCATCTTGATTGGGTCCTCGTCCACCAATCTATCGTGGACAGTGCTGGAAATCATCTCAAACTCCTGCAGATGGAGATGAGGCTCCTCGGTGGCTAGCCCATGAAACTTGGGCAATAACTGGATAGTCTGCCAGCGAATCTCAAAGTTCCCAACAATGGGGGGAAGTTGAATCCATCGGTGAGTGAGGGTCGCAGCTGGGTTGTGCAACTGCCTCATGGTCATCGGCGGCGGCCTCTCCTGGTTAGGTTCTCCACCTTCGCTTGTGGCTTCTGGTATGTCTCCTCCACTGCCCTCAGGTATGTCATCACTTCCCTCTCGCATCTGTGCAATCTCCCTCATGAGCTCACCCACGAAAACTCCCTGGTCTCCGATCTGTCTTTGCATAGTCTCCAGGGATGCTAACAATGAGTTTTTGATGGCAGCTTGATCATATAGGAATGGTGGTGGTCTTTTCTCATCTTGGTGTTCTTCTCTGCCGTCCATGTCTTGGGTCTCTGCAAAGGCAAAAGAACCCATCTCAGGTGCCGACAAATTATTCGAGCTCTATGCTGCACTAAACTTTGACACTCTTGGACTGATGGAAGAAGAAGGGTGGTCGAGGGGGAACAGGGTGGAAGTGAACTCAGGCTCGAAGAGTGGGTCTGGACTCCCCGAGGTCGTCCTAGATGAATAGGGAGGAGTGCTGGATAGCGGTGCCGCCGGAGATGGCCTAAGTGATCTCCTTCCCATCATCGTGATTATTGAGAAGAGCGAGGTTGGGAAATGAAGGGGGGGCAAAATTGTGCACAATTGTGCAGTTTTTTTGATCTTGACCTTAATTCAATTAGTCAATCAAACACAATACAAGGGATTCACCAACTCAACGCGTGAAGCCGTGAAAGATCAGCTATTATCTTTGTAGTTTTTAGATTGAATTCAGGCAATTAATCTTTGAACGAGTCCTTAGAGCGCTACGCCTATAGGAGAGAGAGTACTGCCAGACAAGAATCTCGTACTTGTCCTCCTCTTGTGTAGCATGTAGTCTGCACTTTTTGAGGTCCTTGTAACCCTTCCTGGATCCCTACTCAGCCAAAGAAATAGAAGGAGGAAGCAGATAGGCAAAACTGATACTTTGGACCTCGCTCACAACGGAATCACCCTTGAACATGCAAGATCCTACTCGGACGCAAGACGATGAGACAGACACCCCCTGAAGGCGTGGCCTATTCTCGATACTTCGGACAAGGTCAATGCTCTACACAATAGAGAGTCATTGATGAGCTGAAAATTGACGCGACTAAGGTAGAAAATTAAATCACAATGTTGTTGTCCTTAATCGATCAATTCGATCAGAGAGAAAAATAATTAAACCACTCAGAAAATCAAGAAAAACAATGTAAGCGTCTTTCGCTATTCTTTTTACCTAGTATAGCGACCAGGGTCGAACACAAGAAGCACGATTTAGAAACTAAGTAGTCAAATTTCAGAGTTAATTTTTAGTGGTTTTGAATTTTTTTTTGTATTTTTAAAACGAGCACAAAGGAATGAAAAGACACGCACACCAAACTCTTTTCTATTTTTCGAAAGGGTCAAAAATGCTCAAAAAATTAAAAAGAAAATATTTATGTGTTTTATATATTTAAATTATTTTTGTTAATTGTTTTTAGAATTTTGCTAATGTTTTTGTTATTTTCTAAAAATGAAATAGTGAAAAATGGAGAAAACTATTCACAATCAGGAGTATTTTACGATTTAAAAATTCATTAATATTCAAAATTCCAGAAATTTATTTTTAAAAGAAACTAGAAAGCAATATCTACAATTAGAAAATGAAATCAGATTTTTTGGATTTTTATACAATTTTCTACAATTTTTAAATAATTTTTGTTTTTCGTTTTTTGGAGTTTTATAAATGGAAAATGCACAAAAATTGGTTAGAAATCAAAGCACATCAAAATAAACCTACACTAATTTTTTTATAATTTTTAAGCAATTTTTCAAATTTTTTAAATTTTTAAATTTCGAGCAGACAAAATAGCACTGTTTTTTATTTTTCAAAATATATCAAAAGACAACCAAAATTCATGGAAATTTATACAATGTAAAAAGACATAGTAGGAACATTTATAAATTTTCTCAGAATTTTTGCAATCATAAAAATATTTATTCCATCAAGAAAACCATGCAAAGTTTAAGTCTGAGAATGCAGGGACTGAAATGCAATCTTTGAAAGTTTCTGCTTTAGAATATAAAAGAGAATAATCATGCAGGCTAATTATACAAATTACCCAGTGATACACATGTCTAGTATGTGACTAGAAGTTGGTGGGGGTCTTTGCGCAATTTTTGAAAGAACCAAGGGCTTATACGTAATTGTCCCAAATATCTTCTTTTCTATTGCCCTAGGGTTCATGTTGTTTCTTCAACACCAACAAGAGGGTCGGCCGCAGCATCGGCGGCGGTGGAGGAGCTTCGCGGGCGGTACGCGGCAAGGAAGGCGGTTGAGAGGCGGCGTGCGATGTCGACCGCATAGAGCTGCAGCGCGGCGGAAGAGCGGTGAAAGAGAGGCGCACGGCTGCACACACGGAGTGGGGCGGAGGGGGCACGACTTGGGGGAAGCGCGCGATGCTGGAGGCGGCCGGGGGCACGGTGAGCGACCTGAGGCGAAAGCGGCGCGAACGCCACGCAGGCTGAAAGGTGGAGACCGCGTAGGGGCGGTTGTCGGTAGAGGGTCGCGCAGCCGCGATGCGTCGACTCCAGGCGCGGGGACGAGGGGCCCGCCGCTGCGGTGGGGAGGATGGAGTCGAGGGGGTCTGCCCCCGTGGAGGTCGGACGATGTGGCGGTGGCTGGGATGGGGGTTCGCACCGCCGGCGAAGGTTGAAGCAGAGAGGCGCGGGCGTGGCGACTTGCGCCTGTTGCTGAAACTTTTTTGTTTTTTTTTATTTTTTTGTTTTTCTTTTATAGCAGAATAAAGAAAACAAATATTTTTTTTATTTTTTTGAAACAGGAAATACAGACAGGGACAGAAAAAGAAAATTTTCTATGTTTTTTTATATTTTTTTTGTTCTCCTACATAATAATGGTTAGAGATAAAAAATAAATACAAATATATGGATTTTTTTGTTATTTATTCCTGCAAAATAAAGATTAGAGAGAAAAGATAAACAAAAAAATTATTATTTTTTTTAATTCTTCCTACAAAAACAAATGTGAGATAAACAGGAAAAATTATTTATTTTTTATTTATACACAAAATAGCAGAGGTGAATGGTCGGATCTCAGCGAGATGAAAGAATGGATCCGTGGCTCTGATTACCGTGCGTGACCGGAGGTGCTAGGTCGTGTGAGATAGAAAGGAAAAATGGAAGGATCTAGAAGATGAGATGAAAATCGGTGTCGATTGTGGATTATGTGTGGTGACAAATTTTTGAGATTTTTAAAGATCTAAAAATTAATAAAACCTAAGCAAAGATTAAACCTACGATTTATCTAAGCAAAAAGACAGGAAATGAAAGTGGATCTCACCTCGGGGTTCGGAAATGCCATGATGGCCTCAACAAGGACCGACGCGCTGTCACCAGACGGCTCCGAGGCTAGGCACCCTTCTTCAACAAGACGGCGCTCGAGATCGGGCTCCTCTCCGCCAAAGATCGATCAAGAGGAAATGAGGGAGGATGAGGCCATTAAAAAGAGACAAAAATAAAAAATGGGAAATATTTACAAATAAAGAAAGTGCTTATTGGTTAATAAATAAAATAATCAAAAAAATAAAATAAATAATTAATTAATCTCGAAATTCGGAGTTAAATTAAATAAATTAATGAAATAATTAATGAAAATCAATTAATCACCATAATGGTGGCCATATAAGGTGTGGAATCGAGTCTAAAATATATGGTAACTTTTTAAGTCAATTAATTCACATAAATCCAATAAATTAAATAATTGAATATAAATTTCAGAATTAAATTAATTAATTAATGTTAGATAACTATTTTTTGGTGATTTTTATTTAGGGAAGTTAGTTGTATACGCATATTATACACATATACTACAATGTACATAGGTACAAATAAGGAAATGTTTTTATTAAAGATTTTTTTATTTTAGTAATTTTTTTTATTTTTATTAAAAACAATATTTATAATTATATACATTATAAAATAAATATTAATAAATATGTACAAAAATTATTGGTTAAACTGCATAAAACACCCCAGAAAACCGACTTTTCAACCATAACTCCAAAAATTATGAAACCACAGCCATTTGAAAGATAATTTAATTTAGAGTATGATGGAAGTGAGTTTGGTTCAATTTGAGCTCGTATGGAGATGAAATTGATTTTTCAATTGTCACTTCACGGCTTTTTCTTGGTGTGATTATTTGCAATATATACATTATTTTATTCTACAAATATTTTTATTATTTACAACACAATTTTACTTACAACTTTTATTTACAATAATAATTAATTCAAGGTGAAATTATGTATAAATAAAATAAGGTAAGTTTTGCACAAATATACAGAAAAAATATTTACAAAATAATTTTTGGATTTTTGACAAACAGCCCTATCTCCCCCTACTTTATTCCTGGTCGATCAGGTCAAATCTTGACCTTCTCTCGGGGTTCGGGTCAATCTGTATTTATTGCACAAATAAATCCATTTCTTTTTCTTTTCTTCTTTATTCTTTTATTTATGTACAAAATGTGTTAAAATTGTAATTTTAAGAAATGCATGCAGAATGGTAATTTTATGTAATTAGTGGTATTTACAGGTATTTTACTGAGGAAATGAGGCTAAAATAAAAGAATAAAGGCGATGAATCGTGGATTCATCATTCCCCTATACATTACCTTCGCTAGTCCCTTAGCAAACACTTATCTGGAAAATAAGTGAAAATGAATAAAGAAAAGAAAAAGGAAAGAAGTTAGAACAACATTGACTTATAAACTTATCTTCATAAAAATGTAGTATGGAGCTCTGCCGGACCTTTGGAATATTAGTGTGTTGGAACCTTAATGGGAAATAGAATTAAAACCTTTTAGCCAGTAAGTTCTATAAGACTCCTATTCAGGTCTCCTAAACAGTCAGATCAGAACAAGTCTACATACACAAATTCTTATGACTATGAATCTTTTCTTGTACGTGTAAGTGAAATATAGCTCCTCATCTCAAAAGTAGCAAAGAAACAACCTCTCTCAACAAGGTAACTCTAATCCCCTAGTCTGGCAACTCTTTCCTCAAGGAGCGGGGATATTCCCTTCTAAGTTCAAGTTCAACCAGCTCAAGAAGAGGGGATGGAGAAGAGAATGGACGGTAACCAGTGTAGTTACCTATCGTTGGATGCATGACCAGTGAAGCCATGTCACCCGCTGCAAGCTCACAAATATTTGACTTTGAAGCTCTTATTCTTTTTTTTCACTTGTATATACACTCCGGCAATCATTTTATTTTTCTATCAGGCATGTCCACTTTTGGAGATTTTGCATTTTTTTCTTTTTTCTTTTTTTGACAATATATACAAGGTGCAGCATGTACATAAGGAGTTTTTCTTCTTGAGCTAGTAGACTATCCCTCTTTTGAAGCATTATTGCAACCTCACACCTTAGTCTTTAGACCTCAACATCACCAGACTAGGTTGAGACGCACTTCCCTCCCTAGAGGAGGATGAGAGGTTCCGCCTAGATGTACTAGCTACGTATGCTACCCCCAAGCCAAAACATTCTGCTCCCTCACTACCTCCTCCATGAAGAGCTACGTGTAGAGTGCATTGTCTAAGGTAAGCCACGGTCTGAAAGAATCATGTGTGTGTTGTTATATATTCTACTTAGACTCATCAAGATGACATGTGAACATAGTCTTATGGACCCAAAGAATTAAGTCACTAGGACCTGAAAAGTCTTAACTCCAAATCATATAAGTTTCCTCTGAAATTAAGTGGATTAAGGTCCAACTAAGCTCCATTCTTCAAATCTATTCTAGACTTAGTTTAAATGTCAAGATCATCCTGAAAAATGCTCATGCAAATGCAAGAAAATATGTACATGCAAGGAAAAGAAAACAAAATCTTTTTGTGAAACAATTTTCAAAATTTTGAAATTTTTATGGATTTTTGAAAAATGATGATGCACAAGCAAAAAGTTTTTTTTTGCAAAAAGTTAATAATATATACAAGTATATACACAATTTGTTTTAAAGAAAAAGTTAGGAATGAGATACATATTTACACGGGAGTGAGGCAATTATTTACAAGAATAAGATGCAAGAATTTACAACTTGAGAAATTTATACAGGTATATACAAAGAGTTGGATTTTTTATTTAACTTTTATTTTATTCAATTTTTTATTTTTGTGATGCATATATTCCTTAAATTTATTTGAAAATAATTTTACAAAGAATTTTGAAAACTATAGTCCAAAATAATTTTTCACACAATTTTACAAATATTTACACACATTTAAAATTATTTTGCAAACATTTTTCAAACAGTATATATAAATTTTCAAAATAATTTTTCAACTATTTTTAAAACATTTGCAAATAGTTTTTACAGAATAATTTTTTTTCACACAAAGAGAAAAATTTTTACAAACCACAATATTTTTACAAAGGTTGAAAATATTTTTCAATCATTTTTCAAATAGTTTTCAAAAGATTTTTCAAAAAGATTTTCAAAACACTTTCAAAATACTTTTCAAAATATTTTAACCTGATTTTCAAAACACTTTCAAAATACTTTTCAAAATATTTTAACCTGATTTATTAATCAGTATATACAAAAAGAATTTTGAGGAAATATCTGCATCTTGTTATTAGTTGGTTTTTTGAGTATTTACACAATGTTTTAGCCATATTAAAAAATATGAAAGTACGAGTTATGGTTAAAGTATATATACAATATATACGACACCCCTCTATACTTAGCTCAAACTATGTCCTCATAGTGATCAAAGAGCTGGAAAGAAAGACATAACTTGTGCTTCGTATAGAAAAGTGAAAGGAAAAGTATTCTACAACGACGAATAAAAGAATGAAATCAATAGAAGTCGGTAATCCCCCTATACTTAGGATCGAGTAATCCCAAGTATAGAAGACTGTATACAAAGGGAAAAGCGAGGAGTAGAATGTACACAGTCTACCTCCCATATAGTTAGGGTAAAATATCCCTAAGTATAGGCAGCAAAACAGAGGTAAAAAGAATCAAACAAATAATCACAAGTCTGACATGCCCCCTATACTTAATATAAAGTACACTCTAAGTATGGTGCTGGGATGTAAGACAGAAAGAATGGATGATATGGACAAATGGATCTAGACAATGGAAAAATGTTGAGGTGCCTCTCAACAAGCGCTAGAGTTTACGCCCCTAGGTGGGCGCAAATGTTAGGACAACGATGTATCGAGGTTCAGGACGGCATCAGTCAGGCGAATACCGTACTGTTGTTGTCGTCTCGGTGGGAGAACAACAACGAGATCAACAGAGTAAATGATAACACCCAGATAATCAATCAGGTGGGTGTCTATTACCAGGTCAAGATATGGGCAGATGAAGTCGAGCTCCGGTAGCACAAAAGAAATCGTCGGCTCAAGATCTGAATAGAGTGAATGGATGGAGCTGAAGTAATCAAACGTGGAGAAGGAAGGATCTGTTAGAGAATCCTCCACGTCAATCACAGTCTCGAATAGATAAGGAAGATCAAGATCAAGAGACTCACTAGAAAGGCTGATTTCCGATGCATATAATATAGACAAATTAGTGAAATCATCGAATACCTCAAAGATCGGGTCATCCTCACGAGGGTCATCGAGGAGAGAAACCTCAGATTCATGATCAGAAATATCAAAAAACTCGATCTCGTGATCCGACAGATCGGATGCATTCAGAGAAAGTGAAACCGAGAAATCAGGGTTCGTAGCATCCTCTCGCAGATAACCCTTGGGGAGTAAAACCGAATCATCGGGAAAGTGGGGATCGATGCTATCAAATATCCTGTCCTCCATAAATGTATCGACCTCATCAAATGGGAGGACACAAGACTCAAATATGTGACTAGTAAGGTCTGTCGAATCAAAAATCGGTCCCTCATCAATCTCTTTGTGCTGAGATGAATCCAAATATTTCTCTGAATCTGAGAAAATCTTCTGAAGAATAGACACTGAATCAACTGCGTATGGATATTAGAAAGAATCAGAGGATGGCTGAGATGTGGGTTCCTCCTCTATCTCTTTGGATCCTAGCAGATCTAGAATCAAAGAATCTTCTACGTAAAAGAGCAGGACTGGCTCAAAATCTGACTGTAAATCCATTTGGTCCTCAACCAATGTCCGACTCTGGGAACTCACAAAAATAGGAAACACATCCATCATATGAAAAGTATCAGCATCCATATCCTCTGATTTGTGTGTGCTATCAAGATCGGCATGGTGTGTCACACACTCAACTGTTGTCATCTCTCCCTCATGTGTTGTCCCAAACAAATCATCTCGTGTATATGTAAGATCGAAAAGTGTATCCAAGATGGTCTCAACTAAATCCAAGTCGGGACAGTGGTGTGAACCACCACACGAGGTAATGACATATGCAATCTACTCTGCGGTCCTCCCCCTCACGATGATATGAATAAGGTCAGTCATCGAAAATCCATGATCCAAAAATCGCCTCAAAAGTTCTCGTATCCTCAACCATGAATCTATCAATGGCTTCTGCGTGTTAACTGAAAAATCACTGATACACGACCGCATCATCTCTGCTCTACGCTAGGGGTAAAATTTCTGCAAAAATAATGATCGTAAATCTCCCCCCATAGCAATCTTCCTTTCCAATCGTCTGTGCCAACTCTTGGCTCTACTCTGAAGTGTAAATGGGAAGGTGATCAACATCATCTCCTCAGAAGTGATATTGGAATATGATCATGATCCACAAATATCCTCAAATTCATCGATATGTAAATAAGGTTCCTCGTGCACTTCCCCAAAAAACTTTGGCAGAATATTAATGAACTCTAAATCCAAAATGAAGGGGCTCAGTGTAGAAGCGGAGTGTGCTTCTTGATCGGTGTACTCATCAATCATCTCAGGATTAAAGTCAGTTAAAGCTTGCCACTGCCCCATTTGATCGCCTATGGGATGCACTCTCATCTCAGCAAAGTGAATGCACGGGTCTCGTGTTTGGTCAATCGGGTCTCTTTGGGCTTCACTCATAGCATGTCCCAAATGGGAGGGTGGGTAGGGAGAAGATGGAAGATCGGACGGAGTTCCGATCTCCCAAGAGAGTGGGCGTGAAGATAAGAATCTGTAGAATTCAGTTGGAATGTAAAGTGGCCCATCGTGACGAGAGGAAAATGAAGGGTGGGAGGGTGGGATGAAAGAGATGGTGATAGAAGGTGAGAAGGAAGATAGAGATAGAAGGAAGGGAGGGTGGGATAGAGACAGAAGGTGACTGCTATTGATTTAAAAAATGATCGTAACGGACTCACACCAAAGACATACAAAACACAAAGCAAACCCCCAATTCACCAACTCAACACAAATCTGACCGTGAGAGTTCGGTCTTTATCTTTTCAGTTTTAAGAGTTAGGTTATAAACGAAAGTTGTACAAACACTTAGGGGCTTGAATAGGATTTGGGCACTACTCCTTAGTGTGTACGCGAGCGAGTAAAAGCGCAAACAATGAAGGAATTGCTCTCCCAATACAATGAAGTGGTCAATTACGTTTAATTTTAGAGTCAAGTTCAATTAGCAGTCCCAATTTTTTTATTTTTTATTTTCTATTTTTTGGATTTTTTTTCAAAAGATAACGCCTAATGAATTTTCCGATTTCCTCTTTGATTAATTTCAGTCCAAGAAACAGGGGGAGGAAGTCGAAAAAGTCGATGCACGATCAAAAACGATGATGCATGCAGAGATAGAAAATGTGTACCTTACTCCAGCAGTCTACATGCAATATGATCCGCGCATAAATTAAATACAGAAAGTAAACTAGCTATATGATCCACGTGGAAATCGGCCATAAGATGAGCAACTTCTATTGATCGTGAAGAACAGATAGCTAACTAATCAAAGAGAGAGGTCTGAGTCCGATCTCTGATGCCAATCGGTGTCCGCCACAACAGATCCTGCCAACGCTGTATATGGCCTCTAGCAGCACGTGACCTCTCAAACGATTAAGTTAACTTTTTCAGTTAATTTTTATCAAGGTCCAATTACTTTCTATAGGAACAGATAATCTATTAGGTGTTGGGCCTTAAAATATTACGTCGCAATAAAAAAATCCTACGTCTAGGGGCCAAATCACGAAATCAAATAGCAAGTTTTAGCAGTGAGATCAAAAACATGGAAAAACAACGGTGAGGTCCCCAAAGTGTACTGGCACTTGGCGAAACAGACCTCGAATAAAGTGTCCAAGTCCAAAGTCCAAGAGTCCTAAATTATTACAAATATTTGTTCTCTCTCAAAAATAAATAAAAAATCTTCTTCAATTCCCTTCTCTTCCTCCTGCACGGGTCCTCAAAAATTAAACTCCAAGCCGTCCAAGCAGTACCTCGTACAAAAATCAAAGAGCGAAGGTTAGAAAATAACTATGATATAGAGAGACAAAAATAGAAAAATGACTACAAAGCCGTGCTCCCGGCAACGATGCCATTCTGATGAGCCGAAAATCGACGCGACTAAGGTAGAAAATTAAATCACAATGTCGTTGTCCTTAATCGATCAATTCGGTCAACGAGAAAAATAATTAAACCACTCAGAAAATCAAGAAAATTAATGTAAGCGGCTTTCGCTATTCTTTTTACCAGGTATAGCGACCAGGGTCAAACACAAGGAGCACGATTTAGAAACTAAATAGTCAAATTTCAGAGTTAATTTTTAGTGGTTTTTGAATTTTTATTTTTTTGTATTTTTAAAACGAGCACAAAGGAATAAAAACACACACACAGACCACACTCTTTTCTATTTTTCCAAAGGGTCAAAAATGCTCATAAAAAAAATATTTTTGTGTTTTATATATTTAAAATATTTTTGTCAATTTTTTTAGAATTTTTCTGATGTTTTATTATTTTCAAAAAATGAAATAGTGAAAAACAAAGAAAACTATTCACAATCATGAGTATTTTGCAATTTAAAAATTCATTAAATATTCAAAATTCCTGAAATTTATTTTTAGAAAAAACTAGAAAGCAATATTTACAAATAGAAATTGAAATCAGATTTTTTGGATTTTTATACAATTTTCTACATTTTTTTAAAGAATTTTTATTTTTCGTATTTTTTTTAAGTTTTATAAATGGAAAATGCACAAAAATTGGTCAGAAATTAAAGCACATCAAAATAAACCTACACTATTTTTTGTAATTTTTAAACAATTTTTCGAATTTTTATAAATTTTCAAATTTCGAGCAGACAAAATAGCATTGTTTTTTATTTTTTAAATATATCAAAAGACAACCAAAATTCATGAAAAATTTATACAATGTAAAAAGACATAGCAGGAGCATATATAAACTTTCTCAGAATTTTTTTCAATCATAAAAATATTTATTCCATCAAGAAAATCATGCGAAGTCTAAGTCTGAGAATGTAGGGACTGAAACACAATTTTTGAAAGTTTCTGCTTTAGAATATAAAAGAGAATAATCATGCAGGCTAATTATGCAAATTACCAGTGATACACATGTCTAGTATGTGACTTGAAGTTGGTGGGGGTCTTTGCGCAATTTCTGAAAGAACCAAGGGCTTATACGTAATTATCCCAAATTTCTTCTTTTCTATTACTTTAGGGTTCCTGTTGTTTCTTACACACCAACAAGAGGGTCGGTCGCAGCATCCTCTCTTCCAACCAAAGGTGGCGGCAGTGGAGGAGCTTCGCAGGCGGTGCGCAACAAGGAAGGCAGTTGAGAGGCGGCGTGCGACGTCGACCGCGTAGAGCTGCCGCGCGGTGGAAGAGCGGTGGAAGAGAGGCGCGCGACTGTGCGCACAGAGCGTGGCGGAGAGGGTGCAGTGTGGGGGCAGTGCGCGATGCTGGAGGCGGCCGGGGGCACGGCGAGCGGCGCGCGGCCTGAGGCAAAAGCGGCGTGGACGCCATGCAGGCTGAAAGGTGGAGACCGCGCGGGGGCGGTTGTCGGTGGAGGGTTGCGCAGCCGCGGGGCGTCGGCTCCAAGCGTGGGGACGAGGGGCCTGCCGTCGCGGTGGGGAGGATGGCATCGAGGGGGTCTTCCCCTGTGGAGGTCGGACGATGAGGCAGTGGTTGGGTTGGGGGGTCGCACCACCGACGAAGGTCGAAGCAGAGAGGCACGAAGGTGGCGACCTGCGCCTGTTGCTAAAACTTGTTTTTATTTTTTTTATTTTTTTTTGTTTTTCTTTTGTAGCAGAATAAAGAAAAAATGTTTTTTTAATTTTTTTTGAAATAGGAAATACAAACAGGGACAAAAAAAGAAATTTTTCTATGTTTTTTTATATTTTTTTAGTTCTCCTGCGTAATAATGGTTAGAGATAAAAAAATAAATACAAATATATGAATTTTTTTGTTATTTATTCCTACAAAATAAAGATTAGAGAGAAAAGATAAACAAAAAAATTATTATTATTTTTAATTCTTCCTGCAAAAACAAATGTGAGATAAATAGGAGAAATTATTTATTTTTTTATTTATACAAAAAATTGCAGAGGTGAATGGTCGGATCTCAGCGAGATGAAAGAATGGATCCGTGGCTCCGATTACCGTGCGTGACCTAAGGTGCTAGGTCGTGTGAGATAGAAAGGAAAAATGGAGGGATCTAGAAGATGAGATGGAAATCGGTGTCGGTTGTGGATTATGTGTGGTGACAAATTTTTGAGATTTTTAAAGATCTAAAAATTAATAAAACCTAAGCAAAGATTAAACCTACGATTTATCTAAGCAAAAAGATAGGAAATGAAAGTGGATCTCACCTCGGGGTTCAGAAATGCCATGATGGCCTCAACAAGGACCGACGCGCTGTCACCGGACAGCTCGGAGGCTAGGCACCCTTCTTCAACAATACGACGCTCGGAGATCGGGCTCCTCTCCGCCAAAGATCGATCAAGAGGAAATGAGGGAGGAGCCCATTAAAAAGTGACAAAAATCAAAAATAAGAAATATTTACAAATAAGGAAAGTGTTTATTGGTTAATTAAATAAAATAATTAAATAAATAAAATAATTAATTAATTATTTTATAAATTCGGAATTATATTAATTAAATAAATTAAATAATTAATGAAAATCAATTAACCACCATAGTGGTGTCCATATAAGGTGTGGAACCAAATCTAAAATACATGGTAACTTTTTAAGTCAATTAATTCACATAAATCCATAAAATTAAATAATTGAATATAAATTTCGGAATTAAATTAAAGTAATTAATTAATGTTAGATAATTATTTTTTATTGATTTTTATTTAGGGAAGTTAGTTGTATACATGTATTATACACATATAATACAATTTACATATGTACAAAAAAGGAAATATTTTTATTAAAGATTTTTTTATTTTAATAATATTTTTTATTTTATTAAAAATAATATTTACAATTATATACATTATAAAATAAATATTAATAAATATGTACAACAAATATTGGTTAAACTGCACAAAAACCCCCAGAAAATTGACTTTTCAACTGTAACTCTAAAAATTATGAAACCATAGCCATTTGAAAGATAATTTAATTTAGAGTATGATGGAAGTGAGTTTGGTTCAATTTGAGCTCGTATGGATCCGGAATTGGTGTTTTAATTGTCACTTTACGGCTTTTTTTCTTGGTGCGATTATTTGCAATATATATTATTTTATTTTACAAATATTTTTATTATTTACAACACAATTTTACTTACAACTTTTATTTACAAAAATAATTAATTCGAGGTGAAATTATGTATAAATAAAATAAGGTAAGTTCTGCACAAATATACAGAAAAAAATATTTACAAAATATTTTTTGGATTTTTGACAAATGGCCCTATCTCCCCCTACTTTATTCCTAGACGATCAGGTCAAATCTTGACCTTCTCTCGGGGTTCGGGTCAGTCTGTATTTATTGCACAAATACATCCTTTTCTTTTTCTTTTTTTCTTTATTCTTTTATTTATGTACAAAAAGTTTTAAAAATGAAATTTTAACAAATGCATGCAGAATGGTAATTTTATGTAATTAGAGGTATTTAAAGGGTACCCACTTAATGGTCTAGTGGTAGTACAGTGTGTCTACCACACAAAAGACCAGGGTTCAAATCCCACTCTTGCAGGGGTTGCGTTAGGTAGTCGACGGCCAACGTAAAAAAAGTCGAATCTTTCAACATGGATTTGAGCAATAATCCATGTAGCCGGCCCTACTTATAGTGATAGAAGGCTTAGCACTTTTTTTAGTGGTATTTACAGGTATTTGACTAAGGAAATGAGGCTAAAATAAAAGAATAAAGGCGATGAATCGTGGATTCATCATTGCCCTATACTTTACCTTTGCTAGTCCCTTAGCAAACACTTATCTGGAAAATAAGTGAAAATAAAAATAAAGAAAAGAAAAAGGAAAGAAGTTAGAACAACATTGACTTTTAAACTTATCTTCATAAAAACGTAGTCTGGAGCTCTATCGGGCCTTTGGATTATTAGTGTGTCGGAACCTTAATGGGAAATAGAATTAAAACCTAACAACCTATAATATCTATAAGACTCCTATTCAGGTCTCCTCAACAGTCAGATCAGAACAAGTCTACATACACAAATTCTTATTACTATGAATCTTTTCTTGTACGTGTAAGTGAAATATAGCTCCTCATCTCAAAAGTAGCAAAGAAACAGCCTCTCTCAACAAGGTAACTCTAATCCCCTAGTTTGGCAACTCTTTCCTCGAGGAGCGGGGATATTCCCTTCTAAGTTCAAGTTCAACCAGCTCAAGAAGAGGGGATGGAGAAGAGAATGGACGATAACCAGTGTAGTTACCTATCCTTGGATGCATGACCAGTGTAGCCATGTTACCAGCTACAAGCTCACAAATATTTGACTTTGAAGCTCTTATTCTTTTTTTTTCACTTGTATATACACTCCGGCAGGCATTTTATTTTTCTATCAGGCATGTCCACTTTTGGAGATTTTGCATTTTTTTTCCTTTTTCCTTTTTTTTGACAATATATAAAGGTGCAGCATGTACATAAGGAGTTTTTCTTCTTGAGCCAGTAGACTATCCCTCTTTTGAAGCATTATTGCAATCCCACAGCTACCTCAACATCACCAGACTAGGTTGAGACGCACTTCCCTCCCTAGAGGAGGATGAGAGGTTCCGCCTAGATGTACTACCCTCGTATGCTACCCCAAGCCAAAAGATTCTACTCCCTCAATACCCCCTCCATGAAGAGCTACGTGTAGAGTGCATTGTCCAAGGTAAGCCACGGTCTGAAAGAATCATGTGTGTGTTGTTAAATATTCTACTTAGACTCATCAAGATGACATGTGAACATAGTCTTATGGACCCAAAGAATTAAGTCACTAGGACCTGAAAAGTCTTAACTCCAAATCTTATGAGGTTCCTCTGAAATTAAGTGGATTAAAGTCCAACTAAGCTCCATTCTTCAAATTTATTCCAGACTTAGTTTAAATGTCAAGATCATCCTGAAAAATGCTCATGCAAATGCAAGAAAATGTGTACATGCAAGGAAAAGAAAACAAAATCCTTTTGTGAAACAATTTTCAAAATTTTGAAATTTTTACGGATTTTTGAAAAATGCTTATGCACATGCAAAAAGTTTTTTTTTGCAAAAAGTTAGTAATATATACAAGTATATACACATTTTTTTAAAGAAAAAGTTAGGGATGAGATACATATTTACATGGGAGTGAGGCAATTATTTACAAGAAGAAGATGCAAGAACTTACAACTTGAGTAATTTATACAGGTATATACAGAGAGCTGGATTTTTTATTTAATTTTTATTTTATTCAATTTTTTATTTTTATGATGCATGTATTCCTTAAATTTATTTGAAAATAATTTTATAAAGAATTTTGAAAACTATAGTCCAAAATAATTTTTCACACAGTTTTACAAATATTTACACACATTTGAAAATTATTTTGCAAATATTTTTCAAACAGTATATATAGATTTTCAAAAAAAAATTTCAACCATTTTCCAAACATTTGCAAATAGTTTTTACAAAATAATTTTATTTCACACAAAGAGAAAATTTTTTACAAACCACAATATTTTTACAAAGGTTGAAAATATTTTTCAAACATTTTTCAAAAAGTTTTCAAAAGATTTTTCAAATAGATTTTCAAACTACTTTCAAAATACTTTTCAAAATGTTTTAACCTGATTTATTAATCAGTATATACAAAAAGAATTTTGAGGAGATATCTGCTTCTTGTTACTAGTTAGTTTTTTTGAGTATTTACACAATGTTTTAGACATATTAAAAAAATATGAAATTACGAGTTATGGATAAAGTATATGTACAATATATACGACACTCCCCTATACTTAGCTCGAACTATGTCATCATAGTGATCAAAGAGATGGAAAGAAAGACATAACTCATATTCGTATAGAAAAGTGAAAAGAATATTATTCTACAACGACGAATAAAAGAATGAAATCAATAGAAGTCGGTGATCCCCCTATACTTAGGATCGAGTAATCCTAAGTATAGAAGATTGTACACAAACGGAAAACCGAGGAGTAGATAGTACAAATTCTACCTCCCCAATACTTAGGGTAAAATATCCCTAAGTATAGGCAGCAAAACAGAGGTAAAAAGAATCAAACGAATAATCACAAGTCTGACACCCCCCCTATACTTAGGGTAAAGTACACTCTAAGTATGGAATGATTGTGAGATGGGGCAGGGATGTAAGACAGAAAAAATGGATGATATGGACAAATGGATCTAGACAATGGAAAAATGTTGAGGTGCCTCTCAACAAGCGCTAGAGTTTACGCCCCTAGCTGGGCATAAATGTTAGGACAAAGCCGTATTGAGGTTTAGGACGACTTCTGTCAGGCGAATACCGTACTGTTGTTGTCGTCTCGGTGGGAGAACAACAAGGACATCAACAGAGCAGATGATAACACCCAGATAATCAATCTGGTGGGTGTCTGCTACCGGGTCAAGATATGGGTAGATGAAGTCGGGCTCCGGTAGCACAAAAAAATCGTCGGCTCAAGATCTGAATAGAGTGAATGGATGAAGCCGAAGTAATCAAACGTGGAGAAGGAAGGATCTGTCAGAGAATCCTCCACGTCAATCACAGTCTCAAATTGATATGGAAGATCAATATCAGGAGACTCACTAGAAAGGTTGATATACGATGCATATAATATAGACAAATCAGTGAAATCATCGAATACCTCAAAGATCGGGTCATCCTCGTGAGGGTCGTCGAGGAGAGAAACCTCAGATTCATGATCAGAAATATCAAAATACTCGATCTCGTGACCCGACAGATCAGATGCATTCTCAAAAAGTGAAATCGAGAACTCAGGGTTCGTGGCATCCTCCCGCAGATAACCCTTGGGGAGTAATACTGAATCATCAGGAAAGTGGGGATGAATGCTGTCAAATATCCTGTCCTCCAAAAATGTATCGACCTCATCAAATGGGAGGACACAAGACTCAAATATGGGACTAGCAAGGTATGTTGAATCAAAAATCGGTCCCTCATCAAGCTCTCTGTGCTGAGATGAATGCAAATATATCTATGAATCTGAGAAAAATTTCTCAAGAATAGACACAGAATCAATTGCGTACAGATATTGGAAAGAATCAGAGGATGGCTGAGATGTGGGTTCCTCCTCTATCTCTTGGGATCTTAGCAGATCTAGTATCAAAGAATCTTCTACGTGAAAGAGCGGGACTAGCTCAAAATCTGACTGTAAATCCATTTGGTCCTCAACCAATGTCCGACTCTGGGAACTCACAACAATAGGCAACACATCCATCATATGAAAAGTATCAGCATCCATATCCTCTGATTTGTGTGTCCTATCAAGATCGGCATGGTGTGTCACACACTCAACTGTTGTCATCTCTCCCTCATGTGTTGTCCCAAATAAATCATCTCGTGTATATGTAAGACCAGAAAGTGTATCCAAGATGGTATCAACTAAATCCAAGTCGGGACAGTGGTCTGAACCACCACACGAGGTAATGACACATGCAATCTGCTCTACGGTCCTCCCCTCGTGACGATATGGATAAGGTCAGTCATCGAAAATCCATGATCTGGAAATCGCCTCAAAAGTTCTCGCAACCTCAATCATGAATCTATCAATGGCTTCTGGGGGTTAATTGAAAAATAACGAATACACGAACGCATCATCTCTGCTCTACGCTGGGGGTAAAATTTCTGCAAAAATAATGATCGTAAATCTCCCCACAAAGCAATCTTCCTTACCAATCGTCTGTGCCAACTCTTGTCTCTACTCCGAAGTGTAAATGGGAAGGTGATCAACATCATGTCCTTAGAAGTGATATTGGAATATGATCGTGATCCACAAATATCCTCAAATTCATCGATATGTAAATAAGGTTCCTCGTGCACTTCCCCAAAAAACATTGGAAGAATATTAATGAACTCTAAATCCAAAATGAAGCGGCTCTGTGTAGAAGCAGAGTGTGCTTCTTGATCGCTGTACTCATCCATCATCTCAGTATTAAAGTCATTTAAAGCTTGCCACTGCCCCATTTGATCCCCTATGGGATGCACTCTCATCTCAGCAAGGTGAATGCTCGGGTCTCGTGTTTGGTCAACCTGGTCTCTTGGGGCTTCACTCACAGCATGTCCCAAATGGGAGGGTGGGTAGGGAGAAGATGGGAGATCGGACGGAGTTCCGATCTCCCAAGAGAGTGGGCGGAAATGATGGGCGTGAAGATAAGAAGCCGTAGAATTCAGCTGGAAGGGAAAGTTGCCCATCGTGACGAGAGGAAAATGAAGGGTGGGAGGTTGGGATGAAAGAGATTGTGATAGAAGGTGAGAAGGAAGATAGAGATAGAAGGGAGGGAGGGTGGGATAGAGACAGAAGGTGACTACTAATGATTTAAAAAATGATCGTAACCGACTCACACCAAAGACAAACAAAACACAAAGCAAACCCCCAATTCACCAACTCAACACAAACCCGACCATGAGAGTTCGGTCTTTATCTTTTCAATTTTAAGGGTTAGGTGATAAACGAAAGTTGTACAAACACTTAAGGGCTTGAATAGGATTTGGGCACTACTCCTTAGTGTGTACGCGAGCGAGTAAAAGCGCAAACAATGAGGAAATTTCTCTCCCAAGACAATGAAGTGGTCAATTACGTTTAATTTTAGAGTCAAGTTCAATTAGCAGTCCCAATTTTTTTATTTTTGATTTTCTATTTTTTTGGATTTTTTTTCTAAAGATAATGCCTAATGAATTTTCCGATTTCCTCTTTGATTAATTTCAGTCCAAGAAACAGGGAGAGGAAGTCGAAAAAGCCGATGTACGGTCAAAAACGATGATGCATGCAGAGATAGAAAATACGTACCTTACTCTATCACTCTACATGCAATATGATCCGCGCATAAATTAAATACATAAAGTAAACTAGCTATATGATGCACGTGGAAATCGGCCTTAAGACAAGCAACTTCTATTGATAATGAAGAACAAATAGCTAACTAATCAAAGAGAGAGGTCTGAGTCCGGTCTCTGATGTCGATCGGTGTCCGCCACAAAGGATCCTTCCGATGCTGTATACGGCCTCTAGCGGCACGTGACCTCTCAAACGATTAAGTTAACTTTTTCTGTTAATTTTTATGAAGGTCCAATTACGTTCTATAGGAGCAGATAATCTATTAGGTGTTGGGCCTTAATATATTACGTCGCAATCAACAAAAATCTTACATCTAGGGGCCAAAATCACGAAATCAAATAGCAAGTTTTAGCGGTGAGATCAAAAACATGGAAAAACAACGGTAAGGTCCCCCAAGTGCACCGGCACTTGGCGAAACGTACCCCGAATAAAGTGTCCAAGTCCAAAGTTCAAGATTCCTAAATTATTACAAGTATTTGTTCTCTCTCAAAAATAAAAAAAATCTTCTTCAATTCCCTGCTCTTCCTCCTGCGTGGGTCCTCAAAAATTAAACTCCAAGCCATCCAAGCAGTACCTCGCACAAAAATCAAAGAGGGAAGGTTGGAAAACAATTTTGATATAGAGAGACAAAAATAGAAAAATGACTACAAAGCCGTGCATCCCGGCAACGACGCCATTCTGATGAGCCGAAAATCGATGCGACTAAGGCAGAAAATTAAATCACAATGTCGTTGTCCATAATCGATCAATTCGGTCAACGAGAAAAATAATTAAACCACTCATAAAATCAAGAAAAACAATGTAAGCGGCTTTCGTTATTCTTTTTACCTGGTATAGCGACCAAGGTCGAACACAAGGAGCACGATTTAGAAACTAAGTAGTCAAATTTCAGAGTTAATTTTTAGTAGTTTTTGAATTTTTACTTTTTTTTGGATTTTTAAAACGAGCACAAAGGAATGAAAACACACACATACACCACACTCTTTTCTATTTTTCCATAGGGTCAAAAATGATCAGAAAATTAAAAAATATATATTTTTGTGTTTTATATATTTAAAATATTTTTGTTAATTTTTTTTAGAATTTTTCTGATGTTTTTGTTATTTTCAAAAAATGAAACAATGAAAAACAGATAAAACTATTCACAATCAGGAGTATTTTGCAATTTAAAAATTCATTAAATACTCAAAATCCTGAAATTTATTTTTAAAAGAAACTAGAAAGCAATATCTACAATTAGAAACTGAAATCGGATTTTTTGGATTTTTATACAATTTTCTACAATTTTTTAAAGAATTTTCGTTTTTCGTATTTTTTGGAGTTTTATAAATGTAATATGCACAAAAATTGGTCATAAATCAAAGCACATCAAAATAAACCTACTTTAATTTTTTGTAATTTTTAAGCAATTTTTCGAATTTTCATAAATTTTCAAATTTCGAGTAGACAAAATAGCACTTTTTTTAGTTTTTAAATATATCAAAAGACAACCAAAATTCATGAAAAATTTATGTAAAAAGACATAGCAGGAGCATATATAAATTTTCTCAGAATTTTTGCAATCATAAAAAATATTTATTCCATCAAGAAAACCATGCAAAGTCTAAGTCTGAGAATGCAGGGATTGAAATGCAATTTTTGAAAGTTTTTGCTTTAGAATATAAAAGAGAATAGTCATGCATGCTAATTATGCAAATTACCCAATGATACACATGTCTAGTATGTGACTTGAAGTTGGTGGGGGTCTTTGCGCAATTTCTAAAAGAACCAAGGGCTTATATGTAATTGTCCCAAATATGTTCTTTTCTATTGCCCTAAGGTTCATGTTGTTTCTTCAACACCAACAAGAGGGTTGGTCGCAGCATCCTCTCTTCCAACCAAAGGCGGCGGCAGTGGCGGAGCTTCGCGGGCGGTGCGCGGCAAGGAAGGCATTGAGAGGCGGCGTGCGACGTCAACTGCGTAGAGCTGTTGCGCGGTGCAAGAGCGGTAGAAGAGAGGCACGCGGCAGCGCGCACGGAGCAGGGCGGAGGGGGCGCGTCTTGGGGGCAGCGTGCGATGCTGGAGGCGGCCGAGGGCACGGCGAGCGGTGCGCGGCCTGAGGCAAAAGCGGCGCGGACGCCACACAGGATGAAAGGTAGAGACCGCGTGGGGGCGGTTGTAGGTGGAGGGTCGCGCAGCCACGGGGCGTCGGCTCCAGGCGCGGGGACGAGGGGACCGCCGTCGTGGTGGGGAGGATGGCATCAAGGGGGTCTGCCCCTGTGGAGGTCAGACGATGAGGCGGTGGCTGGGATGTGGGGTCGCACCGTCGGCGAAGGTTGAAGCAGAGAGGCGCAGGGGTGGCGACCTGTTCCTGTTGCTCATTTTTTTTTTGTTTTTTTTGTTTTTCTTTTGTAGCAGAATAAAGAAAAAAATATTTTTTTTTATTTTTTTGAAACTGGAAATACAAACAGGGATAGAAAAAGAAATTTTCTATGTTTTTTATATTTTTTTAGTTCTCCTACAAAATAATGGTTAGAGATAAAAAAATAAATACAAATATATGGATTTTTTTTGTTATTTATTCCTGCAAAAAAAAGATTAGAGAGAAAAGATAAACAAAAAATTTATTATTTTTTTAATTGTTCCTGCAAAAACAAATGTGAGATAAACAGGGAAAATTATTTATTTTTTATTTATACACAAAATAGCAGAGGTGAATGGTCAGATCTCAGCGAGATGAAAAAATGGATCTGTGGCTTTGATTACCGTGCGTGACCGGAGGTGCTTGGTCGTGTGCGATAGAAAGGAAAAATGGAGGGATCTAGAAGATAAGATGAAAATCGGTGTCGGTTGTGGATTATGTGTGGTGACAAATTTTTGAGATTTTTAAAGATCTAAAAATTAATAAAACCTAAGCAAAGATTAAACCTATGATTTATCTAAGCAAAAAGACAGGAAATGAAAATGGATCTACCTCGGGGTTCAGAAATGCCATGATGGCCTCAATAAGGACCGATGCGCTGTCACCAGATGGCGTGGAAGCTAGGTACCCTTCTTCAACAAGACAACGCTCGGAGATCGGGCTCTGATGAGCCGCGAAATCTCAATCAATCCGGAGAAGGTCAAAATAAGCTCTCGAGTCGTTGCGACCCGGATCAAGAGATCAATTGACTCAACAAGAAAAAAATGTAAGATCAGACCACCAATCAAAGACAAAAATCAAGGAAAAGCAATAGTGGCCCTGGCTATTGGATTAGCCTGGTATAGCGACCAGGGTCGGACTCATGGAGCACGTGATGGCCTCACGGCCTACGAAGTAGTCGAGAAACAAATAAAAATAAAAACAAAGGATTTTTGGTGAATTTTTAATATTTTTATATTTTTTTGGAATTTTTAATTATAAAGAAAATAATAAAAACAATGAAATAAACATCTATCAACAATTATTTAAGTACTCACATATGCTCAAAAAAATCAAACAAAAAAGTTTTTAGATTTTATGAATTTTTTACTGTTTTTAATTAATTTTTGGTAATTTTCTGATTTTTATAGAATTTTATAAAAATAAAAGAAGGAAGAAAAGCAAGAACACTGTCCAGCCAAGCTCTTAAGACCCAAATAAAATATCAAATGGTCTCAACAGAGCCTGGAGGTATTTTTCTTTTAAAATATAGACAAAAAGGAAAAATCAAAGACTGAGTTTATTATTTTTTGAGTTTTCTATTAATTATTAGAATTTTTATAAGATTTTCACAATTTTTCAATTTTTATAATTTTTATAAATCCAAAAATAACCAAAATTGGTCAGAAAATCAAACACCACAAAACACACAAAATTTGAATTTTTTTGAATTTTTGAAAATGTTTTAATATTTTTTGTGATTTTTATATCTAGATAGATAGAAAAATAGAGGTTTTTGTATTTTAAAAATAGAAATATGAGTCTAAAAATTTCCCAAAAATTAGTGAAAATTTGACACAGTGGCAGGAGCCACGTGTCAAATTTTCACTTGATTTGGCTGCAATTTTATATTTTATTCACAACAATCAAAAGTCCACAGTTCACAAGGACCTGATTGTCATAAAAGTATGTTCCAGGGGCCTAAAAGTAACAAGAACGAAAATCCAGGGGGTCCAGGTGCAAAAATCCCACGTACTCACGTGCCACGCACGTGAACTGGGCACTTAGGGACCCAAATGTAAATATTTTAAGTTCCTGGACCTATTAGCAATAGGTGCTGAAAGTCTAGGAGCTTAAGTGCAAATTACCCAAGAAATTCGGCACAAGTGGAAATAAAACACTCACAGGGGTATATGTGCAAATACTAAAAAGATATTTTCATTTCATAACAACCAGAAACCACATGCCCTTACATGCAATTTACCACAAAATACATGTGACGAAGCACGTGTCTACAATACACAAGGGTAGAAGTGCAATTAAAAGAACTGACAAGGTCCTAAATGCAATTGCTCCAAACTGAAAAAAACTATGAAAATATTTACAGGACTATTTAATAAACATGAAAAGAATGGAGGCCTAAGTGATATTACCCCTTATTATAATCCAAGAGCTGAGATGGCGTCGTGTGGCGAATTTAACGGTGGGCATGTGATGCGCCTCAACAAAGGAGCCCTGGCTCTGATCCAACGGTGGAGGTGATGCCACGTATCTGATCGGACGGTGGGGATGTGGCTCACCTCTCCTCTGCAACGGACGGTGAAGATGAGCTCCGATGATCGATCTGGTGGCTGTTGACCCCTCGCCAACGGACGGACGTGATCAGAACTGGGCGAGGGGCTCGATGGACGGCTCAGGAGGATCCACAAAGAACAGGTGGTCGGCGAAATTCGCTGGCCCAGAACGCGCGCGATGGTCCTCCTCGGGGGTTGCTGATGATCGGAAAAGACTCGCCGTAGCCTCCCGCGTCTGAAGAACTCCTCCGATGACGCAAAGGAGCCCCGAAGAGCCCTAGCGACAATGGCGGAGCTGAAGCTCCTGTGCTGAAGATGGAGGACCTCAGATGGTCCTCCTCTGACCTGCAAAGCGACACAGAAAGCCTCCTGGGTCGAGGGAAAAGTGCCTCAACCCGGTTAGGGGTGAAGCGGGTGGTCGGTGCGTCGGGACGAAGGAGCTCCAGCGAAGCGATGGCGAGGGAGCTCGACTCCCAGTTCCGTGGTGAACTGGGTTGGATTAAGGGGCGAAGAATGTGCGGGGGAGAAGGGCGAAGATGATGGTCGGTTCCGATGATCGAGATGTGAATGGATGTGGTCGGAATCGAAGGTCGACGGCGAAGGGGCGATTTGGGGGTAAATGGAAATTAGCTAAAACTAGAGAGAACTAAGGTTACCTGATGGTCGGGGTCAACTGGGGATGAGCTGATGTAGCTCTAGGTCGTTGCCTCGAGGGTCGTCGATGCCCGAGGCTCGAGCACCACGAAGGGGGCGGCGCATAGCGGCGCAAGGCTACCGGATCAATGGTCGGGACTCCTCCTTCTCGCTGCGACACCGCCAATCGCTTGTTGTCACTCAAGCGATGGTGGTGGAGGTCCTGGGATGGAAAGAGTGGGGCCAAAGATGATTGGAAGTGCGGGAGGAGCTCAGATTAAATACGGCTAGGGGTCCGGCTAAGAGAGGGTCGGGCGAGCTTATCGAAGCTCGGACCCCTTAAATCCACCCCAG
Organism: Ottelia alismoides; assembly: GCA_037367405.1. Classification (NCBI taxonomy): domain Eukaryota; kingdom Viridiplantae; phylum Streptophyta; class Magnoliopsida; order Alismatales; family Hydrocharitaceae; genus Ottelia; species Ottelia alismoides. The sequence continues at coordinate 1,111,962 of JAZKJV010007825.1, read as the reverse complement.
GCGTGGATCAGGGATGAACGATGGTGGATTAGAATCCGAGGTTTCGATGATTGGCGATCGGATCGACGCGCGATAAATGGGAGAAATCGGGTCGGGCGTGCAGATCCGCGGGGCAGTGGTCCAGGGGGGAGTTGACTGGGGGTTCAACATCCCTTGTGGACCAATGAGAGTTGGCCACGTCAGAATGATTTAGAAATTAAAAAAAATAGTAAATGGCCGATTTAAGAAAAACTCAAAACATGTTATTTATTTAGAAACTATATTTTTGTGATTTTTATTTATTTTTTTGAAATAAAAATTAGGTATTTACAATATAGTATTATATATAGGTATATATACAATATTGAATTTTTAATTTTGATTTTTAATTATTTGATTTTGTACATTTTTATTCCAATTTTATATTTTATTTATTTATAGCATAAAATTTGGAATATTTTTGTATTTTTATTTTATTTTTATTATTTAATTACAAGGGTTAAATAAATAGGTTTATTTATATACATATATGGTATATATACAATGAAGGAATCTTTTTTATTTTTATTTATTTCTATTTTAATTTTGGTTGTGATTTTTATTTTATTTATTTATATTATGAAGTATAGAATATATACAATTTTTATGGGATTTTACTTTATTTATTTACAAGGTGAAATAAATAGATAAGGGGATTCTATATACATGGCTTATGTACAAGGTGAATGTATTTGTATTTTCTTTTTATTTTTCTCATTTTTATTTTAATATATACAAATATTTACAAATAAATACAACCCATTTTTATTTTTGTTTTTAGAGGAAAATATTTTTATTTATTTATAGGTAGATATGTACAAGGGTGAGCTTCCTTATCTCTCTCTGCTTGGGTTTTTATGCTGTCAGGCCCATGCTGAGCCCTCCCTTGGGATTAGGTAGCTCAATATTTATTCTAAATATCTCCCTCTTTTTCTTTTAATTCTTTATTCTTTTATTTATACATAAAAACATGCTAATTATGCATATTTACACAATGCATGCAATTTGATAATTATTTGTATTTACAAGAATATACATGTGTTTGGCAAAGGTTTTGTAGCTAAAATAAAAGAATAAAGAGTGATGAATGGGTATTCATCAGGCTCCTCTCCGACAAAGATCGATCAAGAAGAAATGAGGGAGGAGGAGCCCATTAAAAAGAGACAAAAATCAAAAATGGGTAATATTTTCAAATAAAGAAAGTGTTTATTGGTTAATTATGTAAAATAATTAAATAAATAAAATAAATAATTAATTAATTTTGAAATTCGGAATTAAATTAATTAAATAAATTAAATAATTAATGAAAATCAATTAACCACCATAATGGTGGCCATATAAGGTGTGGAATCAAATCTAAAATACATGGTAACATTTTAAGTCAATTAATTCATATAAATCCATAAATTAAATATTTGAATATAAATTTCGGAATTAAATTAAATTAATTAATTAATGTTAGATAATTATTTTTTGGTGATTTTTATTTAGGGAAGTTAGTTGTAATACACATATAATACAATGTACACAAGTACAAATAAGGAAATATTTTTATTAAAGATTTTTTTATTTTAATATTTTTTTATTTTTATTAAAAACAATATTTACAATTATATACATTATAAAATAAATATTAATAAATATGTACAACAAATATTGGTTAAACTGCACAAAACACCTCAGAAAACCCACTTTTCAATCGTAATTCCAAAAATTATGAAACCATAGCCATTTGAAAGATAATTTAATTTAGAGTATGATGGAGGTGAGTTTGGTTCAATTTGAGCTTGTATGGAGCCGGAATTGGTGTTTCAATTGTCACTTTGCGGTTTTTTCTTGGTGCGATTATTTGCAATATATACATTATTTTATTTTACAAATATTTATATTATTTACAACACAATTTTACTTACAACTTTTATTTATAAAAATAATTAATTCAAGGTGAAATTATGTATAAATAAAATAAGGTAAGTTTTGCACAAATATACAGAAAAAAATGATAACAAATTATTTTTTGGATTTTTGACAAAAGACCCATTCTCCCTCTACTTTATTCCTAGTCGATCAGTTCAAATCTTGACCTTCTCTCGGGGTTCGGGTCAGTATGTATTTATTGCACAAATACATCCTTTTCTTTTCCTTTTCTTCTTTATTCTTTTATTTATGTACAAAAAGTGTTAAAAATGCAATTTTAACAAATGCATGCAGAATGGTAATTTTATGTAATTAGTGGTATTTACAGGTATTTGACTAAGAAAATGAGGCTAAAATAAAAGAATAAAGGCGATGAATCATGGATTCATCATTGCCCTCTACTTTACCTTTGCTAGTACCTTAGCAAACACTTATCTGGAAAATAAGTGAAAATGAAAATAAAAGAAAAAGGAAAGAAGTTAGAATAACATTGACTTTTAAACTTATCTTCATAAAAACGTAGTCTGGAGCTCTATCGGACCTTTGGATTATTAGTGTGTCGGAACCTTAATGGGAAATAGAACTAAAACCTAACAACCTATAAGTTCTATAAGACTCCTATTCAGGTCTCCTTAACAGTCAGATCAGAACAAGTTTACATACACAAATTCTTATGACTATGAATCTTTTCTTGTACGTGTAAGTGCAATATAGCTCCTCATCTCAAAAGAAGCAAAGAAACAGCCTCTCTCAACAAGGTAACTCTAATCCCCTAGTCTGGCAACTCTTTCCTCGAGGAGAGGGGATATTCCCTTCTATGTTCAAGTTCAACCAGCTCATGAAGAGGGGATAGAGAAGAGAATGGACGGTAACCAGTGTAGTTACCTATCCTTGAATGAATGACCACTGTAGCCATGTCACCCGCTGCAAGCTCACAAATATTTGACTTTGAAGCTCTTATTCTTTTTTTTCACTTGTATATATCTTTTCTCTTCACTTGTATATACACTCCGGCAGGCATTTTATTTTTCTATCAGGCATGTCCACTTTTGGAGATTTTGCATTTTTTTTCTTTTTTCTTTTTTTTGACAATATATACAAGGTGCAGCATGTACATAAGGAGTTTTTCTTTATGAGCCAGTAGACTATCCCTCTTTTGAAGCATTTTGCAACCCCACAGCTCCTGTCTTTAGACCTCAACATCACCAGACTAGGTTGAGACGCACTTCCCTCCCTAGAGGAGGACGAGAGGTTCCGCCTTGATGTACTACCCTCGTATGCTACCCCAAGCCAAAAGATTCTGCTCCCTCACTACCTCCTCCATGAAGAGCTACGTGTAGAGTGCATTGTCCAAGGTAAGCCACGGTCTGAAAGAATCATGTGTGTGTTGTTAAATATTCTACTTAGACTCATCAAGATGACATGTGAACATAGTCTTATGGACCCAAAGAATTAATTCACTAGGACCTGAAAAGTCTTAACTCCAAATCTTATAAGGTTCCTCTGAAATTAAGTGGATTAAGGTCCAACTAAGCTCCATTCTTCAAATTTATTCCAGACTTAGTTTAAATGTCAAGATCATCTTGAAAAATGCTCATGCAAATGCAAGAAAATATGTACGTGCAAGGAAAAGAAAACAAAATCTTTTTGTGAAACAATTTTCAAAATTTTGAAATTTTATGGATTTCTGAAAAATGATGATGCACATGCAAAAAGTTTTTTTTTTGCAAAAAGTTAGTAATATATACAAGTATATACACAATTTTTTTAAAAGAAAAAGTTAGGGATGAGATACATATTTACACGGAAGTGAGGCAATTATTTACAAGAATAAGATGCAAGAATTTACAACTTGAGTAATTTATACAAGTATATACAGAGAGTTGGATTTTTTATTTAATTTTTATTTTATTCAATTATTTATTTTTGTGATACATATATTCCTTAAATTTATTTTAAAATAATTTTACAAAGAATTTTGAAAACTATAGTCCAAAATAATTTTTCACACAATTTTACAAATATTTACACACATTTGAAAATTATTTTGCAAACATTTTTCAAACAGTATATATATATTTTCAAAATAATTTTTCAACCATTTTCCAAACATTTGCAAATAGTTTTTACAAAATAATTTTATTTCACACAAAGAGAAATTTTTTTACAAACCACAATATTTTTACAAAGGTCGAAAATATTTTTCAAACATTTTTCAAATAGTTTTCAAAAGATTTTTCAAATAGATTTTCGAACTACTTTCAAAATACTTTTCAAAAAATTTTAACCTGATTTATTAATCAGTATATACAAAAAGAATTTTGAGGAAATATCTGCATCTTGTTATTAGTAAGTTTTTTTAGTATTTACACAGTGTTTTAGCCATATTAAAAAAATATGAAAGTACGAGTTATGGTTAAAGTATATATACAATATATACGACACCCCCTATACTTAGCTCGAATTATGTCCTCATAGTGATCAAAGAGCTGGAAAGAAAGACATAACTCGTGCTTCGTATAGAAAAGTGAAAAGAATAGTATGCTACAACGATGAATAAAAGAATGAAACCAATAGAAGTTGGTTATCCCCCTATACATAGGATCGAGTAATCCTAAGTATAGAAGACTGTACACAAAGGGAAAACCGAGGAGTAGAATGTAGAAAGTCTACCTCCCCTATTCTTAGGGTAAAATATCCCTAAGTATAGGCAGTAAAACAGAGGTAAAAAGAATCAAACGAATAATCACAAGTCTGACATCCCCCTATACTTAGGGTAAAGTACACTCTAAGTATGGAATGATCGTGAGATGGTGCTGGGATGTAAGGCAGAAAGAATTGATGATATGGACAAATGGATCTAGACAATGGAAAAATGTTGAGGTGCTCTCAACAAGCGCTAGAGTTTACGCCCCTAACTGGGCGCAAATGTTAGGACCATGCCGTATCGAGGTTCAGGACGGCATCTGTCAAGCGAATACCGTACTGTTGTTGTCGTCTCGGTGGGAGAACAACAACGAGATCAAGAGAGTAAATGATAACACTTAGATAATCAATCAGGTGGGTGTCTGCTACCGGGTCAAGATATGGGCAGATGAAGTCGGGCTCTGGTAGCACAAAAGAAATCGTCGGCTCAAGATCTGAATAGAGTGAATGGATGGAGCCGAAGTAATCAAACGTGGAGAAGGAAGGATCTGTCAGAGAATCCTCCACGTCAATCACAGTCTCGAATAGATATGGAAGATCAAGATCAGGAGACTCACTAGAAAGGCTGATATCTGATGCATATAATATAGACAAATCAATGAAATCATCGAATACCTCAAGGATCGGGTCATCCTCGTGAGGGTCATCGAGTAGAGAAACCTCAGATTCATGATCAGAAATATCAAAATACTTGGTCTCGCGATCCAACAGATCGTATGCATTCTCAGAAAGTGAAACCGAGAACACATGGTTCGTGGCATCCTCCCGCAGATAACCCTCGAGGATTAATACCAAATCATCAAGAAAGTGGGGATCAATGCTGTCAAATATCCTGTCCTCCAAAAATGTATCGACCTCATCAAATGGGAGGACACAAGACTCAAATATGGGACTAGCAAGGTCTGTTGAATCAAAAATCGACCCCTCATCAAACTCTCTGTGCTGAGATGAATCCAAATATATCTCTGAATCTGAGAAAATCTTCTCAAGAATAGACACTGAATCAATTGCGTACGGATATTGGAAAGAATTAGAGGATGGCTGAGATGTGGGTTCCTCCTCTATCTCTTGGGATCCTAGCAGATCTAGAATCAAAGAATCTTCTACGTGAAAGAGCGGGACTAGCTCAAAATCTGACTGTAAATCCATTTGGTCCTCAACCAATGTCCGACTCTGGGAACTCACAACAATAGGCAACACATCCATCATATGAAAAGTATCAGCATCCATATCCTCTAATTTGTGTGTGCTATCAAGATCGGCATGGTGTGTCACACACTCAACTGTTGTCATCTCTCCCTCATGTGTTGTCCCAAACAAATCATCTCGTGTATATGTAAGACCAGAAAGTGTATCCAAGATGGTATCAACAAAATCCAAGTCGGGACAGTGGTGTGAACCACCACACGAGGTAATGACATATGCAATCTGCTCTGTGGTCCTCCCCCTCATGACGATATGGATAAGGTCAGTCATCGAAAATCCATGATCTGGAAATCGCCTCAAAAGTTCTCGTAACCTCAACCATGAATCTATCAATGGCTTCTGGGGGTTAACTGAAAAATCACGAATACACAACCGCTTCTTCTCTGCTCTACGCTGGGGTTAAAATTTCTACAAAAATAATGATCGTAAATCTCCCCACATAGCAATCTTCCTTACCAATTGTCTATGCCAACTCTTGGCTCTACTCTGAAGTGTAAATGGGAGGGTGATCAACATCATGTCCTCAGAAGTGATATTGGAATATGATCGTGATCCACAAAATTCTCAAATTCATCGATATGTAAATAAGGTTCCTCGTGCACTTCCCCAGATGGGAGATCGGACGGAGTTCCGATCTCCCAAGAGAGTGGGCAGGAATGATGGGTGTGAAGATAAGAAGCCGTAGAATTCAGCTGGAAGGGAAAGTGGCCCATCGTGACGAGAGGAAAATGAAGGGTGGGAGGGTGGGATGAAAGAGATGGTGATAGAAGGTGAGAAGGAAGATAGAGATAGAAGGGAGGGAGGGTGGGATAGAGACAGAAGGTGACTGCTAATGATTTAAAAAATGATCATAACCGACTCACATCAAAGACATACAAAACACAAAGCAAACCCACAATTCACCAACTCAACATAAATCTGACCGTGAGAGTTCGGTCTTTATCTTTTCAATTTTAAGAGTTAGGTGGTAAACGAAAGTTGTACAAACACTTAGGGGCTTGAATACGATTTGGGCACTACTCCTTAGTGTGTACGCGAGCGAGTAAAAGCGCAAACAATGAGGGAATTGCTCTCCCAATACAATGAAGTGGTCAATTACGTTTAATTTTAGAGTCAAGTTCAATTAGCAGTCCCAATTTTTTTATTTTTTATTTTCTTTATTTTGGATTTTTTTTTCAAAAGATAACGCCTAATGAATTTTCCGATTTCCTCTTTAATAAATTTCAGTCCAAGAAATAGAGGGAGGAAGTCGAAAAAGTCGATGCACGGTCAAAAACGATGATGCTTGCAGAGATAGAAAATGCGTACCTTACTCAAGCACTCTACATGCAATATGATCCGCGCATAAATTAAATACAGAAAGTAAACTAGCTATATGATGCACGTGGAAATCGGCCTTAAGATGAGCAACTCCTATTGATCGTGAAGAACATAGATCTAACTAATCAAAGAGAGAGGTCTGAGTCCGGTCTCTGATGCCAATCGGTGTCCGCCACAACGGATCCTGCCAATGCTGTATACGGACTCTAGCGGCACGTGACCTCTCTAACGATTAAGTTAACTTTTTCAGTTAATTTTTATCAAGGTCTAATTACGTTTTATAGGAACAGATAATCTATTAGGTGTTGGGCCTTAAAATATTACGTCGCAATCAACAAAAATCCTACGTCTAGGGGCCAAAATCTCGAAATCAAATAGCAAGTTTTAGCGGTGAGATCAAAAACACAGAAAAACAACGGTGAGGTCCCCCAAGGGCACCGACACTTAGCGAAACAGACCCCGAATAAAGTGTCCAAGTCCAAAGTTCAAGAGTCCTAAATTATTACAAGTATTTGTTCTCTCTCAAAAATAAAAAAAAATCTTCTTCAATTCCTTGCTCTTCCTCCTGCGCGGGTCCTCAAAAATTAAATTCCAAGCCGTCCAAGCAGTACCTCGCACAAAATTCAAAGAGGGAAGGATAGAAAACAATTATGATATAGAGAGACAAAAATAGAAAAATGACTACAAAGCCGTGCTCCCCGGTAACAACGCCATTCTGATGAGCCGAAAATCGACGCGACTAAGGTAGAAAATTAAATCACAATGTCGTTGTCCTTAATCGATCTATTCGGTCAACGAGAAAAATAATTAAAACACTCAAAAAATCAATAAAAACAATGTAAGCGGCTTTCGCTATTCTTTTTACCTGGTATAGCGACCATGGTCGAACACAAGGAGCACGATTTAGAAACTAAGTAGTCAAATTTCAGAGTGAATTTTTAGTGGTTTTTGAATTTTTATTTTTTTTTGTATTTTTAAAACGAGCACAAAGGAATGAAAACACGCACACCACACTCTTTTCTATTTTTCCAATGGGTGAAAATGTCAGAAAATTTAAAAGAAAATATTTTTGTGTTTTATATATTTAAAATATTTTTGTTATTTTTTTTTGAATTTTTTTGATGTTTTTTTTATTTTCTAAAAATGAAACAGTGAAAAACAGAGAAAACTATTCACATTCAGGAGTATTTTGCAATTTAAAAATTCATTAAATACTCAAAATTCCTGAAATTTATTTTAAAAGAAACTAGAAAGCAATATCTACAATCAGAAACTAAAATCATATTTTTTGGATTTTGTACAACTTTCTACAATTTTTTAAAAAATTTTCGTTTATCGTGTTTTTTTGGAGTTTTATAAATGGAAAATGCACAAAAATTGGTCAGAAATCAAAGAACATCAAAATAAACCTACACTAATTTTTTTGTAAATTTTAAGCAATTTTTCAAATTTTTATAAATTTTCAAATTTCGAGCAGACAAAATAGCACTGTTTTTTTAATATATCAAAAGACAACCAAAATTCATGAAAAATTTAGACAATGTAAAAAGATATAGCAGGAGCATATATAAATTTTCTTAGAATTTTTGCAATCATAAAAATATTTATTCCATCAAGAAAACCATGCAAAGTTTAAGTCTGAGAATGTAGGGACTGAAACGCAATTTTTGAAAGTTTCTGCTTTAGAATATAAAAGAGAATAATCATGCAGGCTAATTATGAAAATTACCCAGTGATACACATGTCTAGTATGTGACTTGAAGTTGGTGGGGTTCTTTGCGCAATTTCTGAGAGAACCAAGGGCTTATACGTAATTGTCCCAAATATCTTATTTTCAATTGCCCTAGGGTTCCTGTTGTTTCTTCAACACCAACAAGAGGGTCGGCCGCAGCATCCTCTCTTCCAACCAAAGGCGGTGGTGGTGGAGGAGCTTCGCGGGCGGCGCGCGCCAAGGAAGGCGGTTGAGAGGCGGCGTGCGACGTCGACCACGTAGAGCTGTTGCGCGGTGGAAGAGTGGTGGAAGAGAGGCGTGCGGTCGCCTGCACGGATCGGGGCGGAGGGGGCGCAACTTGGGGGCAGCACGCGATGCTGGAGGCGGCCGGGGCACGGCGAGCAGCGTGCGGCCAGAGGCAAAAGTGGCGCAGACGCGACGCAGGCTGAAAGGTGGAGACCGTGCGGGGGCAGTTGTCGGTGGAGGGTCGCAGAGCCGCGGGGCGTCGGCTCCAGGTGCAAGGACGAGGGGCTCGCCGCTGCGTTGGGGAGGATGGCATCGAGGGGGTCTGCCCCTGTGGAGGTCGGACGATTTGGCAGTGGCTGGTATGGGGGGCCGCACCGCCGGCGTAGGTTGAAGCAGAGAGGTGCGGGGGTGGCGACCTGCGCCAGTTGCTGAAACTTTTTTTATTTTTTTATTTTTTTTGTTTTTCTATTGTAGCAGAATAAAGAAAAAATATATTTATTTTTTTGAAACAGGAAATACAAAAAGGGACAGAAAAAGAAAGTTTTCTATGTTTTTTTATATTTTTAGTTCTCCTGCAAAATAATGGTTAGAGATAAAAAAATAGATACAAATATATGGATTTTTTTGTTATTTATTCCTGCAAAATAATGATTAGAGAGAAAAGATAAAAAAAATTTATTAATTTTTTAATTCTTCCTGCAAAAACAAATGTGAGATAATCAGTAAAAAATATTTATTTTTTATTTATACACAAAATAGCATAGAAGAATGGTCAGATCTCAGCGAGATGAAAGAATGTATCTATGGCTCCGATTACCGTGCGTGACCGGAGGTGCTAGGTCGTGTGAGATAGAAAATAAAAATGGAGGGATCTAGAAGATGAGATGAAAATTAGTGTCGGTTGTGGATTATGTGCGGTGACAAAATTTTGAGATTTTTAAAGATCTAAAAATTAATAAAACCTAAGGAAAGATTAAACCTACGATTTATCTAAGCAAAAAGACAGGAAATGAAAGTGGATCTCACCTCGGGGTTCGGAAATGTCATGATGGCCTCAACAAGGACCGACGCACTATCACCGGACGGCTCGGAGGCTAGGCACCCTTCTTCAACAAGACGGCGCTCGGAGATCGGGTTCCTCTCCGCCAAAGATCGATCAAGAGGAAATGAGGTAGGAGATGCCCATTAAAAAGAGACAAAAATCAAAAATAGAAAATATTTACAAATAAGGAAAGTATTTATTGGTTAACTAAATAAAATAATTAAATAAATAAAATAAATAAATAAATTCGAAATTCAGAATTAAAATAATTAAATAAATTAAATAATTAATGAAAATCAATTAACCACCATATAAGGTGTGGAATCATATCTAAAATACATGGTAACTTTTTAAGTCAATTAATTCACATAAATCCAATTAATTAAATAATTGAATACAAATTTCGGAATTAAATTAAATAAATTAATTAATGTTAGATAATTATTTTTTGGTGATTTTTATTTAAGGAAGTTAGTTGTATACACATATTATACACATATAATACAATGTAAATATGTACAAATATGAAAATATTTTTATTAAAGATTTTTTTATTTTAATATTTTTCTATTTTTATTAAAAACAATATTGACAATTATATACATTATAAAATAAATATTAATAAATATGTACAACAAATATTGGTTAAACTGCACAAAACACCCCAGAAAAATAGCTTTTCAATCGTAACTCCTAAAATTATGAAACCACAACCAAGTGAAAGATAATTTAATTTAGAGTATGATGGAAGTGAGTTTGGTTCAATTTGATCTCGTATGGAGCCGGAATCGGTGTTGCAATTGTCACTTTACGGCTTTTTACTAGGTGCGATTATTTATAATATATACATTATTTTATTTTACAAATATTTTTATTATTTACAAAACAATTTTATTTATAACTTTTATTTACAAAAATAATTAATTCGAGGTCAAATTGTGTATAAATAAAATAAGGTAAGTTTTGCACAAATATACACAAAAAATATTTACAAAATATTTTTTTGGATTTTTGACACCCGGCCCTATCTCCCCCTACTTTATTCCTGGTCGATCGGGTCAAATCTTGACCTTCTCTCGGGGTTCAGGTCAGTCTGTATTTATTGCACAAATACATCCTTTTCTTTTTCTTTTCTTCTATATTCTTTTATAATCTGTATAAAAAGTGTTAAAAATGCAATTTTAACAAATGCATGCAGAATGGTAATTTTATGTAATTAGTGGTATTTACAGGTATTTGACTAAGGAAATGAGGCTAAAATAAAAGAATAAAGGCGATGAATCGTGGATTCATCAGTCATCAATGCCAACCAAGCCCTACTCATCTACGTACGATAGAAGCGCCAATACTTCGGAAATCCAGGTGATACACAAGGCAGCCACAGACTGGGTTTTGGGCACTTTTCCTTACGAAGCTGCTCTCTCACTTGGAAGGAGACCTTCCCATGCAACCTGAGTACAATTGAGGGCTTTGCTCACCCCAACCAATGTGTCCAATTAGCCAATTTTATTTAGGTCAAGTTTTCTTTAGCAGTCCCTTTTTTAATTTTTTTTGTGTTATCACTTGCTTTGAGTCAATTCAATACAAGCGCCTAACGTTTTTGTATTTTTCCTTAATTCCTATTTGATCCAAAAATAGAGGAAGAGAGTCGGAAAAGCAATGCAAGGCGGCACCAAGATGGAAATCTCACCTTTGTGCCTAAATGATGAATGCAAAGATAGAAGACTTACACTGCCTCCCCGCTCTCTCCATGCGGGACGCAAAATAGGAATTCATAAACCTAATCTATATGCGGTATGCAATCCGATGAAATCGCCCTAGGATGAGGATAGACTATTAGCGTGAAGAACCGATTTCAAAATTTGACTAAGTCCAAAGAATCGAGACTATAGGTCCATGCAATGTTGATTAAGGTGTTTGGACCTAATCTTACGCCAATCAATCCTTAAGCTAGAGCTCAATCACACAAAATAAAGAAAACAAAACCGGGAAACAAAGGAAAAAATGCGATGAAAAATCGTGAAAACCGCGGTGAGCCCCCAAGTGAACAATCTCTTGGAAATTAGGCCCGAGAGTTCAAGTCCGAATGTACCTGTATTATTACAAATAATATTTCTCTCTCTCACAATAAATTACACAAATAATGCAGTAAGGAAAGGAGCTAATTTACAAAAATTCTAAGTTTCCTCGTGCATCGGTAGAAGGCTTCACGTGGGTGCCAGGCGACTAGGAAAAGTCGCCTCCCTCGCTCCGCGGTACCTCGCACAAAGACACAAAGAGGGTGGTCAGATAGCTAAAAAATATAAGTCAAATAAAAAGTGAATAAAAGAGGCAATAATGATAAACAAATAACCACAATCAGATACAAAATAAAACCTATACGTTGTTGCTCCCCGGCAACGGTGCCATTTGATAACATGGGTTCAGCGAGGGTCTAAATATCTCACACAAGGCGGAGACAAAAGTTGCTGCGGCGACCGCTCACGAAACCCGTATCAATCAACAATTAACCCACAACAATCAAATCAAGCAATGAAAATAGAAGTGTAGTTAAAATTTATTATAACTCTACAAAAATGTGTATAGTGTGCAAGTGTATAGAGGTCGAACACAGGGAGCAAGCAAGATAGACCAGACAAAAATGTGCCAAAATGTGATGTGATCAAGTGCCTACCAATATGCAGATTTTTGTGGGTTTTTAATTTTTAATATTTTTTTAATTTATATTTTTCTATTTTGATTTTTAATTTATTGATTTTGTATTTTCTTTTTTTATATTATATATATATATTTGTTTTTTTATAAAAATAAAATATACACCATATAAGACAAGAGAAAGATAAAGTATTTATAAAAATAAGGAAAAATGCTCAAAATTCAGGAAATAAAATGTTTTTGATCTTTTTATGATTTTTAAATGTTTTTCTGATTTTTTTTGGTATTTTTAAAAGTCAAAATACTAGAAAACAATGAACTAAGCTACTGGCCGAAATTAAGATGAGGATTAAAAATATCAAATAGTATCCAAAATTCTTTAAATTAATTTTAGATCAAAGATAATAAAACAAAGAAATTTTGAAAATAGAGTTTATATTTTTAGGATTTTTTATGGGTTTTTAATATTTTTTGAAGATTTTTAGAGTTTTACAATTTTAAAGTGTTTTTGTTTTGAAATTTTTAATGATTTTTGGACAGGAGTTAAAAGACACTAAAATATACTAAAGATAATTTTTTGGAATTTTTAAAAGAGTTTAATATTTTTTGGAGTTTTCTAATGCAAACAGTGCTGAAAATGCATATTTTTGAATTTTTATAAATATGAAAATGCAAAAAAATGTAAAACAAAAATATGGAGTGGAGGAGCAAGTAAATAGGAGCTTAACTTAATTTTTTTGGTGATTTTTAGCAATTTATAGATGCATGGAATAAATACAAACAATAAATAAAAACTACACAGCTGGTAGGGGTATATTTGTAATAAACAGAAATCTCAAGGGACAACATGCAATTCTTCCACAAAATATATAACTAATAAATCGATTTGCAGGACAAAATCCAAATAACCAAAGCCGCTAGGGCATGCCTGCAAAATACCCAACCCCGCACGTGCTTCACACGCACTTGGGAAGGATTGAAATGCAATATCAAAAAACTTCAGGAGCTGATATGCAATTTACCCAAAAAAATTTACACGTGACAGAATACTTCCTATACTAAATCGAAAAAAAAGAACCTGCAGGGGGTCCAGTGCAAAATAACCACCTCCCCACGTGCACAGATCACGTGAGGTGACATAGACTGGACCTAAATACAAATAACTAAAGTTCGGGGGCCTAGATGCAAATATTACAAAAATATTTAAACTAAAAAAGAAAGTTTATTGACTAAATAGAAATACAAAAATTGCACGGGGTGAAAGTGGAAAATACCCCTTTGCGCATGATCCGACGGTAGAGAAGAATCCACTTGACACATGGCGCGATCTCAACGGCCGATGACGGTTCACAGCGGGCGGCCACGATCAGATCTCCATGGCTTGATCAACGACTGGCCTTCTAGGAGATCTGACGGTCGACGTGCGCCTGGAGCTCAGGCTTCGATCCGACGACGCGGAGGGGCAGAGCAAGAACAGGGGAGGAGCGCCGGCGAGGCGAACTTCCCCGAGCTCAAGCTCCGACCTCAAACGTTCTTTGGGCTTCAAAAATGGCCTGGAGGCTCCTGGCGGCTTCCTCTAGATGCTGGGGGGTCCAAAATGCTCCGTTGATGGCCGGAGTTCGCTAGAGATGACGGCGGAGCCGGGGAGCTTCTTGGGTCTCCAGCGAAGGTCTAAACGACCCCCAAGCGCTCGTTAAGGTCCAAATACCTGCAGAAAAGAGTGAGAAGGTACAGGGCAAAGTGCCTGGACCACGCGGTGGTATAGTCGCGGCGTGAAGCGGTGTGGGGGGTACTCGGCCGGAGGTGCACTCCGGCGAGGTGTACACAAGGGTGATTTGATAGATGAAACCTGAAATTCCTTGAGTGGAAATGATCCTAAGGCTAAGGCGGATAAAATGGGCGAAAGAAATGGAAGAAAAAATGAGGACCTCGAAGGTGTTGAACCTGAGGTAGGGGGTACCTCAACGCCTGAGATGGCGGAGGTGGTGGAGCCTCCTCGGGTGTCTCTCGACCGGCCTGAAGGGCTCCAAAGGAAGCTGTCACATTCCTTGAGTGTTTGGGCACAAGACCTGGGAATAATGAGTTCAAAGAAGGCTCGAAAGTCGGGGGTGCACTTAATGTGGTTTGACTCTGTGGCTCTGGTGCTCCAAAGGTCGAGGGAGATCTACGAGATCGTTGATCCCCGGCCCAAGGAAAATCTAGGGCGTGAAAGGCTGATTATCGAGGAACAAAAGTTGCAGAAGGAGCATCATGAAAGATTGCAAGGAGGAGCCTCGATAATTTTGTGAAGTTGGCTTGAAACTCAAGTCTGACAGGTCACAAGAGGGGAGGACAGCCAGTTGACCGGGAGGGTCAACGCTGACTGGCGCCTGGTTGGTCCACGTGGACCAACCAGGAAAAACCCTCGAGAAATGTTTTGTAAATTCAATAAAAAATAGAAAATGAATTTAATATTTTTAGGTGATAAAGAAAAAATGTTTATAATTTTATAAGGTATTTTATTATGATTTTTAATTATTTTTATGAGGTGTAAAAATAAGAGTTACCTTTTATAGCCTTTATAGGTACATATATCTATATATTTTATTATTTTTATTTTTATTTTGTGTATTTAATTTTATTTTTTTGTTTATTATTTTTTAATTTTATAGAATACTTTTATACACTTAAATATATTTTTATTTTATTTTTCTGATGTGTTTTATACACTTAATAAAAAAGTATTAATTCTATAGGTATATATATAGGTATTACACCTATGTCTTTTATATACAAGTATTTTATTTTGAGTTTTCTTTGTATTTTTATTCTGATTTTAATATAAATATTTATTATAATCAATATTTACTAAATTATATAAATATAAATTGGTAAATATAATTAATAAATAATAAAATGAATATTTTAATATGTACAAGTATACAATAGGGGTCCAAAATTCAACTTTCAAACCGTAGCTCCGCCAAATGCGAAATCACTGCCATTAAATAGATTATTTGAAATTATATACAATTAAAGGTGAGTTTGACGCGTTTCGAATTTTTATTAGGGAGATGCAGGTCTGGGAAGTTGGGATTCTGGATATTTATTCAGATCACAACTTTTTATCTATACATTATTTTTGAGTGAATTCAATTTTGTATTTTTATTTATTTAATTATCTACAAATTTCATGTACAAAGTTTCTTTATTAGAGGTATAAAATTGGAACAAAAAATATGTCCCAAAAATGAATAAAGAATGAATAGAATAAAAGGTATTTTTATTGTATTTAGACCCTTATCTCCCCCTACTTTATTTCTTGTCGACCTAGTCATCGAGATGCCTAGGTCTCGGGGTTTCGGGTCATAAAATATTTACAATATGTTATTGTTATTCTTTTCTTGTATTTATTCTACAATTTTGGCTTTATATACTATATTTACATGCACATGCATGGATGCTAAGATGTTGGAATTAAGGGTATTCACACGCATTTGCCAGGGTTTTTGAGGCCAAAATGATAGAATGAAGATGATGAAATGTGGATTCATCAACATCCCACTTTTTAGTGGTTTTTATTTTTAAAAAATATTAAATGCAAAGCAATTTATCCAAGAAAATCATAGTAAATACTACACAACAATAAAATTTAAAGATAATTTTTATATAACTTCCAAATTGATTTGCTATTTATTAGGTTAAGTAAGAGCCGAGCACTGTACATGGACTTGTATGCAATTAAAATAAAACTTTGGGCCCCACAGTAACACGTGTGGAAAGCTTAGGGTCAATGTTGCAAAATGTCCAATTAAATCATGCACATGCTCATGATACTACGCACAAGGGCATAAATGCAATATTCCAAAATATAATAGTCATTCCATAACATAGAGCAGTCCATGCAGAAAGTGCAAATAATCCCAAATCTCATGTGAGCACACACGTGTTTCCAACCCAGGTAGACTAAAATGCAAATATTGAAAACTACAAGGTATAATATACAAATTATCCAAATTAAAATAAACTACAACAAATATTTATAGGACTAAATAATTAAAGAAAAGCAGAGAAGGGCCTAAGTGAAGTTAACCCCTTATTAAGGTCTATCCAACGGTCGAGGAAGATCCACTTATAATTGATGGTCTGGATGCAAGGGCACACCTTTGAAGATGGACGGCTCGGACACGATCCTTAGATGGATCTGATAGTCAAGACTCCCCTGTTGGAGGATGGCTGAGATTAGAACTGGGGGGAGAGCTTGATCGGACGGCTGGGAAGACGCCTAGAAGAACGTCGAAGAACTCACCTTCGACGAGTTTTGATCAGCCAATACAGGTTGCAGGAACATCCTATGGAGCTGCTCCGATGGGTGAAAGATTGGTGACGATGGTCCGCAGCTGCTGGTCTCTCAGGAGGGTCCAGGAACAAGGAGAAGGTCCTGGAGCAGAGTGGATGCCTGAAACTCCTATGTCGTGCCTACTTGGCCTCTATATGAGGCCTTCCTGTGCTCTTCTCCACAGGAGAAATGGTACGCTCGGAGAGGATGCTCCGGTGAGGGGTTAAAGCACAAATGGTCTCGAAAACATAAGGGGGATGTGATGAATCCACATTTCATCATCTTTATTCTATCATTTTGGCCTCAAAAACCCTAGCAAATGCCAGAAAATAGCATTAAATAGAGCAATTTAGCATTCATGCATATGTGTGTAAAAAGTGTATAAAATATTGTTTTTAATGCCAAAATTATAGAATAAATAAAAGAAAAGGAAAAGAATAAAATATTGTAAATATTTTATGACCCAAACCCCCAAGACCTAGGCATCTTGATGAATAGGTCGATAAGGAACAAAGTAGGGGGAGATAAGGGCCAAATACCTATATTTATTCATTCTTTATTCATTTTGGAATCCATTTTTGGTCCCACTTTTTATACATCAAATAAAGAAACTTTGTACATGAAAGTTGTAGATAATAAAATAAAGAAAAATACAAAATTGATTTCACAGAAAAATAATGTACAGATAAAAAGTTATGGTCTGAATAAAAACCTAGAATCCCAACTTCCCATACCTGTATCTCACAAATGAAAACTCCAAATGCAGCAAACTAACCTTTAATTGTATATAGAATAAAATAATCTATTTAATGGAGGTGATTTTGCATTTGGCGGAGCTATGGTTTGAAAGTTGAGTTTTGGCCCCACATTGTATACCTGTACAGCTTAAAATATTCAATTTATTCTTTATTCATTATTTTTATATTTTTATAATTTTGTGAATATTATTTATAATACTTATGTACATTAAAACAGGAATAAAAACCCAAATAAAACTCAAAATAAAAAAAATGTAAATAAAATACACAGGTATTATACCTATGTACATACTTATACAATATCTACTTATATTTTATTTAATATACAAAACACCTCAGAAAAATAGAATAAATATATATTTGTGTATATAAAAGTATTTTATAATTTTAGAAAATAATAAATTAAAATAATAAAATTAAAATACACAAAATAAAAATAAAGTAATAAAATACATAGGTATATGTACCGATTTAGGGCTAAAAAGACAACTTGTAAAAATATACCTAATAAAAATAAATAAAAATTTCCATAAAATAATTTATAAAATTATAAGCATTTTTTATTTTGTAACCATAATTAAATAAAATAGTTTACTATTTTATTTCGATTTTAGAAATGTTTTTCTCAGGTTTTTTCCTGGTTGGTCTACGTAGACCAACCTGGAGGGCTGGAGAGTTGAACTCGGTTAAATCTCTGCCTAACACCTGGACCTTGTCAGAAGTGGTGTTGACCGCAGATTCATCCTTTTTTCGAGGACGCCTCGATCACCCTTTGGTGATGGCCTCTTCATGGAATCTTTTCCTCGAACATTGGTGAATCACGCCCAAGTGATTCCTTGGGTTGTGGAGCACCACATCGAGCTGACATCTTCCTTGAACATCACGCCCCGTCAACCCTTCAAAAGACATCCCCCGACTTCAATTCGAATTTTGATCCTTCTTCCGCCAAAGCTACCCGTAAACCCCTAGCCCACCGTGATCCTGGTGACAGCAGGCTTTGATTCGAGCCGGGGTTCACACAATTTGGTGTTGAATCGAAGAGATCCAGCCCCTCGCCGGAGCTCCGCTGCGACCTTCATCCGGATGTCTCTGGTGAGCCTCACCCCCTTTTCTTTCTATTTTCTTGTAGCCTTAGCTTAGTTTAGATTAGTGTAGAAGCAGTTTTGGTTTTCATTGCGTGAATCGCCGTGATTTTGTCAATCGGACCCACGGTGGAGCTGAGCTCCGCCCACCGTTTCCGGTCGCTCCACGCATCCATCCGATCACTTGTCACCTCCATCTTCCTCCCCTTCTCTCCGTCATCACTCACCACCCTTCCATCCACCTCGATCTCGCCCAGATCGAGCTATCGAGCTCCCCTCTCCGCCGCTCGCCGGAACTCCACGCCTGAGCCACCTTCCGCCTCCATCGAACCATCAGAACGCACCCGTAGCTTCGCCTAGATTTTGTGCACCTAACTCCGCAGGTCCGAGCCAAGGAGAAGGCTCCATCAACCCTCGACGACCCCAGGAGCAGCTGCCCAGGCCACCTCCGCCGTCCGAGCACCCCAAGCCGTCTCAGCCTCGCCGGAGACCACCTTCAGATGCGGAGAGGCCACAGGATCGTTTTGCCCTTGATCCTAGGGCCGCAGCGGCCGTGTGTCGGCCGTATTCGCCAGCCAAAGCTCGCCGGGGGAGTGCTCTTCGTGAACCTCTCCCCGCCATTGGATCACAAGCCCTCACCAGACGCCGCAGCCGCTGTTGGATCTTGGCCCCCCTTCACCGTCCGATCGCGCCTCCTGATCTGATCTGGGACGTCTACGCGAACCGTCATCGAGCCACCAGCGCCTGCCACGTGGACAAGTGGACCTTCCTCGACTGCACGATCAGCCCCATGGGTATTTTGCACCTTAAACCCACGTATTTCTGTATTTAACTTCTAGTCCTAGAACTTTCAGTTCCAGTTTAAAAGTTTTTGTAATAATTGCACTTAGGCCCCTGAAATTTTTTTATTTGCACTTTAGTCCTCGCCACATCACCTCACGTGACTAGGGCGCGTGACTTTTGGGAATTTTGCATCCTCGAACCTAAACTTTCATCTATTTGTAATTATACCCCTGTGCGTAGTTATTTAAATATGTTTTTGAGATAATTGCATATTTACCCCGCCGGGTTTTAGTATTTGCAAATATACCCTATGAATGACAGATCACGTGTTCAGCGTGTGTATTTTGGTGAAAATTACACCTAGGCCCCTGGATGTTTTTATAATTGCATTTATACCCCTGCTAGGCTTAGGATTTTTGTGTGTTTGATCTATTTATTTGAAGCATCATTTTAATTCCAAAAATTCTCAAAAATTAAACTTAAGCTCATGTGTGCTTGTACTTTAACGCTATATTTTTAGTTTTTGATTTTATTGCTTTTTAATATTGATTAAAAATCAAAAACATGCTATTTCAGTACTGTCTAGCTTAGAAAATACCAAAAAAATATTAAAACACCTTTACAAATTCCAAAAACATTCCCTACTGTCTATTTTAATCTATTTTAGTGTCAGTCCAAAAATCACTAAAAATCTCAAAAGAAAAACCTTAAAAATTCAAAAATACACAAAAACTTCAAAAAATATAGAAAATTATAAAAAACTCTAAAAAATGCAAACTTAACTCATGTAGGTTCTATATTTTATTATCCTTATTTTAAAATTAGTTTAAAAAAATTTGGTGGCCGTTTGATATTTTTAATTCTCATTTTACTACAGCCAGTAGTTAAATCCCTATTTTCCTTTATTTTGCTATTTAAAAATACCAAAAACATTCAGAAAAATACCCAAAAATCACAAAAACAGTAAAAATTTAAAAAAAGACCAAAAAGATTTTATTTCTGAATTTTTGACTATTTTGCATATTTTTATAAATATTCCATCTACTCTTTTATTATATTACTTACATATTCCAATATTGAAAAAGAACAAAAAAATATAAAATTTAAAATTATAAATATCAGAAAAGTAAAAATCAAAATACAAAATTAAAAATTAAAAAAAAATAAAAATTAAAAAAATTTATTAAAAACCCTCAAAAAATTTAGATTGGCTAAGTAGTCTATTAGACCTAGGTTGTGACTGTTGTCTCTACTCTGCACCTTTGTTTCCTGTGTTTGACCCCTACTTGCTTGCCATTGTACATTTGTAGTAGAGTATAATAAATTTTAATCCTTGCTATTGATTGCCTTATTGAATGTGTGGGTCAATTGTTGACGAACGGGAAGGCTTGAGTAGTCGCGTCAGCGACAGTGAGTCTGATTTGTCAGACCACTATTTAGCGGCTCTCGCGTTCTCGTTTTTCAAATGGCGCCGTTGTCGGAGAGCATCGGCTTGTAGAGTACTTTTGCGTCTTTTCTCTGCTTAGCCATTTTTGATTACTTGTTTTTCGTGCATAAATTATTTTGAACTGTCTGACACTTCTCTTGTTTTCTTGCGAGGGACCGCTGACCGAGGAGGATCGCCAAGGGGATCCTGTGCATCCTTGGGAGGAGGAGCCGGCTATTCTACCCCAGCCGGCAGGAGAGAGCAGGAGAGCTTGAGAGATAGTTAGATTTTTCATTTATTTTTGTGTGAGAGAGAGAGTAGTTTGATTAATTTCTAATAATACAGGACTTGGACTCTCAGACACTTTGGGCCTAATTTCCAGGTGTTTGTTCCCCCGGGGGCTCACCGTGGCTTTCTTCGTGTTTTCCGATTGTCATTTTCCGGTTTTGTTTTCATTTTCATTTCTTTTGTGGATTGAGCCCTTAGCTGTAGGCATGCTTGTTCGATTAGTTTAGGTCCAAACACACTAATAATCTTTGCATGCACCTATAGATCGTATTTAGACTTAGCTTAATTAAACAGTTGGCTATTAGTCTTTGACCCGCGCGCCGCGAGCTCATCCCGCCAAGCGCTTCTCCTAAACTCGATGTGTCGAGATAAGGAGGGGTGAGCCTAGACCGGACCTTACGATTGGAGATTAGTGGTTAGCTTGTGGTTCTTCACGCTAGCAGTTGCCTATCCTAGGACGATTTCCGCATTGCATACTGGCATGTAGTTAGGTTTACAAATTTCTTCTTTGCATCCCGCATGGAGAGAGCTAGGATTCCCTGTAAGTCTTCTTACTTTGCATCCATCATTTAGGCACAAAGGTGAGATTTCCATCTTGGTGCTGACTTGCATTGGCTTTTCCTGACTCTTTTCTCCCTCTGTTTTTGGACAAACTAGGATCAAGAAAATACAAAATCGTTAGGCGCTTGTTTGAATCTACTCAAAAGAAGCGATAACACCAAAAAAATTAAAAAAGGGACTGCTAAGAAAACTTTGACATCAATAAAATTGGTAATTGGACTCATTGATTGGGGAGAGCAACACCCTCACTTGTATTTAGGTTGCATGGGAAGGTCTCCTTCCAAGTGAGTTGAGTGCTTCGTAAGGATTAGAGCCCAAATCCCAGCTTGTGGTTGCCTTGTGTATCGCGTGGATTTCCGAAGTATTGGCACTACTATCGTACGTAGGCGAGTAGGGCTTGGTCGCCATTGGTGACTCACTATTGTGTGAGCATCGACCTTGTCCGAAGTACCGAGCATAGGCCACGCCTTCACGGGTGTGTCTGTCTCACCGTCTGCGTCCGAGTAGGATCTTGCACGCTCACGGGTGATTCCGTTGCGAGCGAGATCCGAAGTATCGGTTTCGCCTATCGGTTTCCTCCCTCTTTTCTTTGGCTGAGTAGGGATCCAGAAAGGGTTACAAGGACCTCAAAAAGCGCAAGCTACAAGTTACACAGGAGGAGGACAAGTACGGGAATACTTTTCCGGCAGTACTCTCGCTCCTATAGGTGTAGCGCTCTAAGGACTCGTTGAAAGATAACTTCCTGAATTCAAGATAAAAATTACAAAGATAACAGCCTAACCTTCACGGCTTCACGCGTTGAGTTGGTGAATCCCCTTGTTTGGTGTTTGATTGCTAGTTACATTTAGGTCAAGAACAAAAATATCGTGCCTTTGCGCAAATTTTGTTTTCCTCCAGTTGGCCCTTGCTCATTGTGAGCCTTCTACTGATTTACACTCCATTTGTTCCTTGTTGACCCCCCGTATCCTTCATCCACATCGATCTTCCTCTTGATCTCCGAGATGGCGACGAATGGACATTTTAGTCGAGACTCCGTCGGCACCCACATCAGTTCCATTCGCTCTCCCTCCCCAATAATTCAGGGCGATTCCCGAGGACCCGGTTCAAACTCCGTGGACCGATCTCCAGACTCCCTATCTTCTTCAATAAATCGGGATCACTCTCGTCCTGAATTCTGTCCGTTTTGGATGGCAATTAATTTCACTCCTTACACATCGCTGTCCTCAACAAAATTCTGTGTTGACCTTGACACAGACCGCATCTCTCTATCTGGTGCTGCAATTCAGACTGATCGGGGCATTCTACCAGGTGCAGACTTAGAGCCCGAGCCAGCAAACCAAGCAGATCCGAGATGATAGGAGGAAGAGGAAAAGGACCACAGGCCCCACCTGAACCTGAAGTCAATACGGGGGAAGGGCATTACACCACGCAGAATGAAGTTAACAGTCAGTTGCTGGCTTCCATTCAAGCCATTCAACAGTAGTTGACTAATCAAGCCCTGGCCCAAACTGCCTTCCAAGATATGATGAATGATCTGAGGAGGAGGGCTGACGCAAGAGACAGCCGACAGGAGGATGATCAGAACTACGATCCCAATTTCCATGAAGTCAGAGACGAGTTTTCAGTGGGAGGACCCGAATTTGAAGCAGTAGAAGTAGATCCACCGCAGGCGAAGCCTACACTCAAGGAAACATACAACCCAGGAGCGGGACGCATCATTGAGTGGATTCAGGTTCCACGCATGCATGCCCAATTCGAGCTGAAGCCGTAATTTTTGTCGCTACTTCCCACATTCCATGGGAACACCACTGAGGAACCGTATATTTTTCTCAAGAAGTTTGGTCGCATCTGTGCCACTGCTCACTACCCCGGAATCCCTTTGGGGGTAGTCAAGATGACCACGTTTCCCTTCAGCCTTCAAGACAAGGCCCTCTATTGGGTTGACCATCTTGGGAAGGTCGTCACGACCTGGGAGGAGCTAAAGTCTGCATTTTTCCATAAATTCTATCCTCTCGGGCGATTGAATCAGATGCGCGCCCAGATCTCCAGTTTCTGCCAGCAGCCCCACGAGACCATCCATGAAGCATGGGAGAGATTCAAGGATCTTCAGGAGAAGTGCCCCCATCATGACATTCCAAAGACCAGTCTCGTACAACACTTCTTTGGGGGGCTATCATTTGAGAGTCAAAAGCTTGTAGATGCAGCTTGCGGCGGTTCGCATTTCAACAAGGATGAGGACGTGGTATGGAATGTCTTCGAAGAAATGGCTGAAGGAGAAGCAGCCCAATCCTCGTCCAGAGTATACATGAAGCTACCAACCGCCATCAGCAAGACAGTGAACATGGCTTCTCACACCGAGGACAAGGATGAGAGCTCCAACCTGAGCATCATTGGGAGCCACTTGTCCAAGGTGGATATCATCGAGAAGAGGTCACAGGACCTCGAAAAATTGGCAGTCATTGAGAAGAGGACCCAGGGTCTGGAAAAGCTCGACCAGATCTATCAACAGCTGGAGCAACTCGTTCGTGCATTAAATGCAAACATGTGCAACGATGTGTCTACTTCTGCCGAGTCAAATGCTGAGAAGAAGGAACCTAAAATGCAGCAAAGCCCTCAGCCGACTCCACCGCAGCCCCAGCCTGTCCAGCACGTGTACTACGTGCAGGTTCCGGAGCAGCCACCGCAGCCCCAGACACATATGGTTGTATACCAACCTGAGTCCCAGCCAGTCTATTCTGAGCAGTTCTCTCCACCCCCGCCACTGATTCAGTAGATCAATGACGTATGGAACAATGAAGCGCAGCTGACCCATCCTCAGGGACACTCTCTGGGTCAGAACATGGGAAACATGCCCTATCATCAGCAGCGATAGGGTGGGAGACCCTTCCAGCCTTCTTACCAGTACCAGCCTCCATCCCACGGAAACACCTGGAGGCAGAATTACCAGCACGGTCCGTAGCAGTCCGGATATTGCGGACAAGGATATTACCAACAGCCGGCTGCTCAATACAGTCAGCAGAATGCACAATATTCCTCCAACCCTCCTCCTCACCAATTCTCTCAAGGTTATCATTCGCAATCTCAGCCGCCATACCAGCATTCTAGACCCTAGCAGGGGGACTCCTCTGAGATTGTGCCGGTTAACCCGGCCCTGGCCTGTTTAGAGCAGTTGGTGAAGAACATGGCTGAGATGAACCAGAAGATTGACGACCTGACGGCAGCCAAGACCGTCATACCAGCCCAGGTCGAAGCCAACCCGAACAACTTCTGACGCAAGGAGCAGGTAGCCGGCAGTGTCCGACCCGAATTAGGTGAATTAAGTTGTTTTTTATCTAATGTTGTCACTCTCAGGAGTGGTAGGACACTCCAACCATCTGCGACGGCGAAGGGAAAGCATCTTGCATCTAACGAGGAATCGTCAGTCCAGCCAACACCAGGGCCAGCCAGCATTTTGGGAGCAGCACCAACATGCAGAAAATCACAAAAAAATGAAGAAAATAGCAAAACACAAAAAGATAGCAGCAACCTCGGTGGAGATCAGCCAACATTGGAGACGCCTGCACCTGCCTCACAGCCAGTTCCTGATAGGAGGAACACTACACCTGCAACGAGTCCAACGCCAGCACCAGAAGCCGAGCATGTCATTTTTGGTCCACAAATTGTAGATGAATCCATTCCTTTTTGCCATCTACCTGTACACAACAATATGGACGCTATTTTGAATGAAATTGGTGAAGATTTTGTAAATATTCCTTTTCCTGAAGCAATGAAAAAACACAAAAAATGAAAAATTTGAAAAATACTTTGTCTGATCCCGCCATCATAGAAATCATCCAGAATTTGGTGCTGAATATGCCATTGATGAAAGCTCTTGAGTACATGCCAGCCGTGAAGAAAGGACTAAAAGAGGCATGCACGACCAAGCGCAGGCCGCACCCCCACAATTCCAGAAGCAAGGGTGGCAAGTCCGAAAAGCATATCCTCATCATGGCCACCGTTAACACCATCAGCAACCTCCCGGATAAAAAGCCATTTATGGGAGCACCTCTTGTACGTTGTCAGGATGTTCAATCAGGAGTTTGAACGAACACTTCTCGACAGCGGGTCTTCTGTCAATTTAATGACAGCTTCGCTACTTACGGAGTTCAGGCTAGGACCGCTCAAGCCTACAAAGATGATTCTACAGTTCGCAGACAAGTCAGTCTAGCGGCCTAGGGGCCTGTTGGAGGACGTGATCATCACGGTTCAGGGAAAGTCATTCCCGGCTGATTTTGTGGTCTTAGATATGGACGTCCCCTCTCTATTGCTCCTTACCCCGATCATACTTGGAAGACCATTTCTACGGACATCAAACGCAGTAGTGAATTATGGGACGGGAGAAATCACTTTTGGAGCTGGCAATGAAACAATCAGAGTAGAGACCCTGTCTGAGGGAACACCAGCTGAACAGACATCTACATCATGTGCAAGGGTGATCGAGCAGGCTGATGACTGCGACTTTCTAGCTGAAATTCAAGATACCAATTAATTTTTGAATGATAATGAGATCCATGAACTCCTCTATCCCGAGGAGGAAGTGGAGTCCGCAGTCGAATTTCCCCTTATCAATCAGGATGAGGAACTCGCTGATGTGCTGCAAGAGACTGACGTGGGGGTGATGTGCCTCCAAAACCAAGAGCAGATGTCTGAAGAACCTTTTGATGAGGAGGAAATTATCAAGGCATTTTGTCAAGATCTGAGAGAAGAAGCAGAACAGATTATGGTGGACACCGAATAGTTGAAAGAATCACCACCTGCACTAATAGTTGAGGTCACCGCTGAAGCTGCTCAGACTCCGCCAGAGCTAAAACCCTTGCCCTCCAACATGAAGTATGCCTTCCTTGCGGGAGAACCAAATATGTACCCGGTCATCATCAATGCCCATCTGACCGAAGACCAAGAATCTCGTCTGATGGAGGTTCTTGAACGCAATCGCAAGGCGATAGGCTGGCGAACTTCTGATCTCCATGGGATCAATCCGTCACTCTGCTCGCACCGCATCTTTCTGGAAGAAGATTGCAGACCCTCTCGTGAACTGTAAAGAAGATTAAATCCGAACCTGCGGGAGGTCGTTATGAAAGAGATCCAGAAATGGTGTGATGCGGGATTTATCTATCCCATCTCCGATAGCAAATGGGTGAGCCCTCTGCATGTTGTGCCCAAGAAATCAGGGATCACCATTGTGAAGAATGACAAAGGAGAGGAGATCACAACCAGAGTACCCACTTCCTAGTGAGTATGTGTGGACTACAGAAGACTCAATCTCGCTACCAAGAAGGATCATTTTCCCCTACCCTTCAGAAGGTGTGGTTGTTCGATGCGAAATTGAAAATCTTTCCAGGAAAATTGAAGAGTAAATGGACTGGGCCGTTCATGGTTAGGCAGGTGCGTGACAACGGAAGTGTATTGATATCCAATCTGTCAGCTGACGCACAACCATTTGTAGTCAATGGACAACTTCTGAAGCCATACCTTGAACATGACACATTCATGTCTGTCGTTGACTCGATTCAAGTAATCTATGAGGATGAGCTGAACATCTCCAAAGAGGCAGAGGAAGGCCAAGCACAACAAAACATTTTTGAATATTTTGTCTTCTTTTCTTCTTTTCTTCTTTTCTTCTTCTTTTATCCTCTTCTACCGAATTGATGCCATCCCTTTCATCATTGCTATACTTAGGATGTACTTTATCCTAAGTATAGGGGAGATGCGCATCCCGAGTTGTTCATATCCACTATCATCCCTTTTCTTCTTTTCTTCTTTTCCTTTTCCATCTTCTTTTTGTATCTAAAAGGTGTCGCCCCTTGTTGACAGTCTTCTATACTTAGGACGTACTTTGTCCTAAGTATAGGGGGGTGTGCACCCTGAGTCTTCATTCTTTCCGATCCTCTCCATTGTCTCCTCTTCTTGTCTATACTTAGGGATATCTCACCCTAAGTATAGGGGGGAGACAATCTGAGTACGATATGTTCATTCCCACCCTTGACCCTCCATGTGTTATGTACAGTCTGCCATACTTAGGATTATTTGATCCTAAGTATAGGGGGGACGGTCGACTTCTCATTCGTTGATTCATTCATTAGTTCTTTATTCTTTAGGCTTGCCTATACTTAGTACGAGTTATGTCTGCTCTTTTCTCTCCGATCTATGAGGACATAGCTCAAGCTAAGTATAGGGGGGTCGTATATACTACGTATATACTTTAGCCATAACTCGTACTTTCGTATTTTCCTAATAATATGGCTAATCATTCATTAAAATTCAATAAAATCCCTAATGAAAAGGTGTTTTGTTCCTCAAATTCTTTTTGTATTTACTGGTTAATAAATCAGGTGAAAATGTTTTTTGCAAAATGTTTGAAAAATAGTTTGAAATTCTTTGTGAACATTTATTGAAAACTATTTTGAAAATATTTTGTTACATGTTTTCAACCTTTGTAAAGATGTGTGGTTTGTAAAATTTCCTTTCTTTGTGTGAAATAAATTTTTGAAAAATGATTTGCAAATGGTTTGAAAAATGGTTGCAAAAATGTTTTGAAAAACCTATATATACTATTTTGAAAGCCTTTGCAAAATTGATTTTCAAATGTGTGTACATGTTTCTAAAATGTTTGTAAAAACTATTTTGGACTATAGTTTTCAAAAATTTGTGTGAAAAGCTTTTCAAATAAGTTTGAGGAATACTAACATCACACCAAAATCCACTATATAGATATCTATCAAATTGATCACTTACCCATGTAAATTCTTAAAATACACTTCTTGTACATATAAGAAGCACTCCCGTGTACATATTTTTCACCTAGTTTTCAGCCAAAATCTTTTTGTTTTCAAAATTCCCAAAAACATTTGCAAAATGAAAATCCAAAAACATTTGAAAAATCTTTTTGAAAAATACAAAAAAATGCATCTGCATATGCATCATCATCATGTTTTCAAAAATCCATAAAAAGTTCAAAATCTTGAAAATTGCATCACAAAAATATTTTCTGCATTGCATTTGCATAGCATTCACATTTTTCGGATTGAGTTTGACAGTTGAACGAGTCTAAGTAAAATCCGAAGATTGGAGCTTGATTGGACCTTAAAATCTACCTAACAAGAGGGACCTTATCGGAAATGGGTTTGAGGTACTTCAGGTTTAGTTGACTTAATTCTTTGAGGAGCACGAGATTTGGTTCAATGGATTCTTGACTGCCTAAGTAGAGTATTCCGGAGCATACACACGACTCTTGTTGATAATGACCTAACTTGGATATCTGCACCTTTCACATGGCTCAACTCAGTTGGAGTGGTGAGGGGATTGGATTTGCCGGTACGAGACGCACACAAGTGGAAATATTTGTCCTCCTCTAGGGAGGGAAGTGCACCCCAGCCCGTCCAGTGATTAGGAAGTCTAAAGACAGGAGATTGTGGGTTGCGATAAAGCTTCAAAAGAGGGATAGTCTACTGGCACAAGAGGAAAAACTCCTTATGTAAATGTTGCTGTATATAGTATTAAAAAAATGTTCAGGAATGTACAAAAATAAAAAGCCTGCAAAGTATGTACAAATGTTGTAAACTCAATAAGCAAGCTTGAGTTCCAAAGTCAAATATGTGAGCCTGCAACAGGATGACTTGACTACACTGGTCTTGCATCCCAGGATAGGTAGCTACACTGGCTACCGTCCATTCTTCTCTTCACCCCCTCCTCTTGAGCTGGTTGCCACTTGAACTTAGAAGGGAATACCCCGCTCCTCGAGGATGGAGTTATTGGATTGGGGAATCATTGGGTTGTAGTACTGGAGAAGTCAACTTTGCCATTTCAGTTGGGGAGAGCCACCATCACTTACGCTGTACGAGTCAGACTCATAGTCGTAAGGGTTTACGTATGAATTGAGATATTTCTGACCTGGCTATTGAGGAGACTTGAGCAGAGTTTTGGGATTCTCAGGGACTGTTAGATTTCAAATTCGGTTCTCATTAAGGTTCCACCCGCACTAAAATTTCAAAGGTCCGACTTGAGCTCCGAACTTTGATTTTGTGAAGACAAGTTTGATAATTAAACTAAATCCAAGTTCTTCTTTTTCTTCTTGCACTTATTGCATAAGTGTTTGCTAAGGACTAGCAAAGGTAAAGTATAGGGGGATGATGAATCCACATTTCATCATCTTTATTCTATCATTTTGGCCTCAAAAACCCTAGCAAATGCCTGAAAATAGCATTAAATAGAGCAATTTAGCATTCATGCATATGTGTGTAAAAAGTGTATAAAATACTGTTTTTAATGCCAAAATTATAGAATAAATAAAAGAAAAGAAAAAGAATAAAATATTGTAAATATTTTATGACCCAAACCCCTGAGACCTAGGCATCTTGATGAATAGGTCGACAAGGAACAAAGTAGGGGGAGATATGGGCCAAATACCTATATTTATTCATTCTTTATTCATTTTGGAATCCATTTTTGGTCTCACTTTTTATACATCAAATAAAGAAACTTTGTACATGAAAGTTGTAGATAATAAAATAAAGAAAAATACAAAATTGATTTCACAGAAAAATAATGTACAGATAAAAAGTTATGGTCTGAATAAAAATCAAGAATCCCAACTTCCTAGACCTGTATCTCACAAATGAAAACTCCAAATGCGGCAAACTCACCTTTAATTGTATATAGAATAAAATAATCTATTTAATGGTGGTGGTTTCGCATTTGACGGAGCTACGGTTTGAAAGTTGAGTTTTGGACCCACATTGTGTACCTGTACAGCTTAAAATATTCAATTTATTCTTTATTCATTATTTTTGTATTTTTATATTTTTATAATTTTGTGAATATTATTTATAATACTTATGTACATTAAAACAGGAATAAAAACCCAAATAAAACTCAAAATAAAAATAAATGTAAATAAAATACACAGGTATTATACCTATGTACATACCTATACAATATCTACTTATATTTTATTTAATATACAAAACACCTCAGAAAAATATAATAAAAATATATTTGTGTATAGTATTTTATAATTTTAGAAAATAATAAATAAAAACAATAAAATTAAAATACACAAAAAAATAAAGTAATAAAATACATAGGTATATGTACCTATTTAGGGCTAAAAAGACAACTTGTAAAAATATACTTAATAAAAATAAGAAAAAATTTCCATAAAATAATTTATAAAATTAAATGCATTTTTTATTTTGTAACCATAATTAAATAAAATAGTTTACTATTTTATTTCGATTTTAGAAATGTTTTTCTCAGGTTTTTTCCTGGTTGGTCTACGTGGACCAACCAGGAGGGCTGGAGAGATGACCTCGGTCAACTCTCTGCCCAACACCTGGACCTTGTCAGAAGTGGTGTTGACCCCGGATTCATCCTTTTTTTGAGGACGCCTCGATCACCCTTTGGTGATGGCCTCCTCATGGAATCTTTTCCTCGAACATTGGTAAATCACGGCCAAGTGATTCCTTGGGTTGTGGAGCACCACATCGAGCTGACATCTTCCTTGAACATCACACCCCGTCAACCCTTCAAAAGACATCCCCCGACTTCAATTCGAATTTTGATCCTTCTTCCGCCAAAGCTACCCGTAAACCCCTAGCCTATCGTGATCCTGGTTACAGCAGGCGTCGATTCGAGCCGGGGTTCACACGATTTGGTGTTGAATCGAAGAGATCCAGCCCCTCGCCGAGGCTCCGCCGCGACCTTCATCCCGACGTCTCTGGTGAGCCTCACCCCCTTTTCTTTCTATTTTCTTGTAGCCTTAGCTTAGTTTAGATTAGTGTAGAAGCAGTTTATGTTTTCTTTGCGTGAATCGCCGTGATTTCGTCAATCGAACCCACGACGGAGCTGAGCTCCGCCCACCGTTTCCGGTCGCTCCACGCATCCATCCGATCACCTGTCACCTCCATCTTCCTCCCCTTCGCTCCGTCATCACTCACCACCCTTCCATCCACCTCGATCTCGCCCAGATCGAGCTATCGAGCTCCCCTCTATGCCGCTCGCCGGAGCTCCACGCCCGAGCCACCTTCCGCCTCCATCGAACCATCAGAACGCACCCGTAGCTTCGCCTGGATTTTGTGCACCTAACTCCGCAGGTCCGAGCCAAGGAGAAGGCTCCATCGACCCTTGACGACCCCAGGAGCAGCTACCCGGGCCACCTCCGCCGTCCGAGCACCCCAAGCCGTCTCAGCCTCGCCGGAGACCACCTTCAGACGCGGAGAGGCCCCAGGATCATTTTGCCCTTGATCATAGGGCCGCAGCGGCCGTGTGTCGGCCGTATTCGCCAGCCAAAGCTCGCCAGGGGAGTGCTCTTAGTGATCCTCTCCCCGTCGTTGGATCAGAAGCCCTCTCCAGACGCCGTAGCCGTCGTTGGATCTTGGCCCCCCTTCACCGTCCGATCGCACCGCCTGATCTGATCTGGGACGTCCACGCGAACCGTCATCGAGCCACCGGCGCCTGCCACGTGGACAAGTGGACCTTCCTCGGCCGCATGATCAGCCCCGTGGGTATTTTGCACCTAAACCCACGTGTTTTTGTATTTAACTTCTAGTCCTAGAACTTTCAGTTTCAGTTTAAAAGTTTTTTGTAATAATTGCACTTAGGCCCCGAACTTATTTTATTTGCACTTTAGTCCTCACCACGTCACCTCACGTGACTGGGGCGCATGACTTTTGGGAATTTTGCATCCTCGAACCTAAACTTTCATCTATTTGCAATTATACCCCTATGCGTAGTTTTTTAAATATGTTTTTGGGATAATTGCATATTTGCCCCGCCGGGTTTTAGTATTTGCAAATATGCCCCTATGAATGACAGATCACGTGTTCTGCACGTGTATTTTGGTGAAAATTGCACCTAGGCCCCTGGATGTTTTTATAATTGCATTTATACCCCTGCCAGGCTTAGAATTTTTGTGTGTTTGATCTATTTATTTGAAGCATCATTTAAAATCCAAAAATTCTCAAAAATTAAACTTAAGCTCTTGTGTGCTTGTACTTTAACGCTATATTATTAGTGTTTGATTTTATTGCTTTTTAATATTTATTAAAAATAAAAAACATGCTATTGCAGTATTGTCTAGCTTAGAAAATATCAAAAAAATAATAAAATACCTCTAAAAATTCCAAAAAAATTCCCTACTGTCTATTTTAATCTATTTTAGTGTCAGTCCAAAAATCACTAAAAATCTCAAAAGCAAAACCTTAAAAATTCAAAAATACACAAAAACTGCAAAAAAATCTAGAAAATTATAGAAAACTCTAAAAAATGCAAACTCAACTCTTGTAGGTTCTATATTTTATTATCCTTATTTTAAAATTCTGTTTGAAAAATTTTGGTGGCCGTTTGATATTAAATTACCATTTTACACCCAGCCAGTAGTTAATTCCATGTTTTCCTTTTTTTTGCTATTTAAAAATACCAAAAACATTCTGAAAAATATCCAAAAATCATAAAAATAGTAAAAAATTATAAAAAGACCAAAAAGATTTTATTTCTGAATTTTTGACTATTTTTGCATATTTTTATAAATATTCCATCTTCTCTTTTATTATATTACTTACATATTCCAATATTGAAAAAGAAAAAAATATATATAATATAAAATTATAAAAATCAGAAAATTAAAAATCAAAATACAAAATTAAAAATTAAAAAAAAATAAAAATTAAAAAAA
This sequence comes from Ottelia alismoides, assembly GCA_037367405.1. Lineage (NCBI taxonomy): Eukaryota > Viridiplantae > Streptophyta > Magnoliopsida > Alismatales > Hydrocharitaceae > Ottelia > Ottelia alismoides. Next base: position 1,078,215 of record JAZKJV010007825.1, on the reverse strand, counting down.
ATTATTAAAAACCCACAAAAAATTTAGATTGGCTAAGTTGTCTATTAGACCTAGGTTGTGATTGTTGTCTCTACTCTGCACCTTTGTTTCCTGTGTTCGACCCCTACTTGCTTGCCATTGTACATTTGTAGTAGGGTATAATAAATTTTAATCCTTGTTATTGATTGCCTGATTGATTATGTGGGTTAATTGTTGACGAATGGGAAGGCTTGAGTAGTTGCATCAGCGACAGTGAGTCTGATTTGTCAGACCACTATTTAGCAGCTCTCGCGTTCTCGTTTTCAGGAGGTGAGCGGGACAGGTCTCTGGAAAAATGGGGGAGTTGACCTGCAGCTTGACTTTAACCCGGTGGTTGGATTCAAGGGGAAGATTGCGGAGCATGTGTAGAAGCGGAGGAAGGTTGGGTGAGGGTGTGTGAATGTCGGAGCGAGGGGCGATAGGGGGTGAGATGTAGTCATAGGATTGCGGACAGGATGTGGGTGAACGATCGATTCAAGCTGGAAATAGAAGGGAAACTGAGGTACCTACGTGTGAAGGAGGTCTCCTAGGGGTGGTGGACGACGTCCACGACGGTAATAGCCTCGATGGTCGGCGTTTCCAGCGGCTGCATCTCCTCGAGGCGGAGCGAAGACAAATATCGTCGGACCTAGGGTTTGCAATTCTCCAAACGTTGACCTATCCCTCTCCCTCTCATGTTGTCTCTCTAAAAAGGGGAAGGCAGGTGTAACGGAGGTGGTGGACCAATCGAAGGGCGTGGAAAAGGAGAGGGGAGGCAAAGGTTATATAGGGTTCCAGGTCCGAAAAGGTAGGGGTGTAGCCTGTGAGCTGAGGCGTGGATCGGCAGGGAGAAGCTCGGGCATGGATTAGGGATCCACGCACCTTAATCAGGGCTTGAAATTGGAGGGAATGGTTCCATGATCGGGTTAGGAAAATTGGGTGAAAATCAGGGCAAACCCGATTTAGGCGAAAAGTAGGAGGGGACCAGTTGACCGGAGTCAACAGGGCTGACATGGACCAATCACAATCGGTGGGGGGGAAAGACAAGATAAGCTAAAGGACAAAATAGAGAAGAAAAATAAAGATAACTAAATTAAAATTAATAAATGAATTTAAATTAAAAAGTGCGTTAAAAATGTTTATTATTTTTCACAATATTTTTCTATGATTTTTAGTTATTTTTATGAAAAATAAATTAGTGTATATACAATATATAGTGTTATATACATGTATAATATACCTATGTATTATGTACAAGTTTTTATTTATTTATTTACAAGGTACTTTTAGGGGTACAAAATAATTTTTATTTTGTCTTTTATGAATTATTTAGAGGCATTTAGTAAATAGTACAAGTAATATGTACACATGTGTTTTTTACAATGAGTGGAGAATTTTATTTTTATTTTTGTTTATTTTTTTCTGATTTTTATATTATTTTATATTAGTTCTATAAATATGTAAAATGGAGTAAAAATAGTAATTTAATTTTTTTTGTCAAAAATAATTATGTACAAGTATAGGTAATATGCTCAGCAAAAAGTGAACCATATCTCTCTCTACTTACTTTATTTTACGATCAGGTCAAGGCTTGACCTTCTCTTGAGATTTTGGTTACTCTGTACTTATTCTAAAATACCTTTTTACTTTTTCTTTTCCTTCATTCTTTTATTTTTGCCAAAAATGTGTGCTAAATATGCAATATTAACTTAGGCATGCACTTTGCTAAGTTATTGTTTTTACACGTATTTACACATTGCTTTGCCAAGATAAATAGTTAAAATAAAAGAATAAAGAGTGGGAATCAGGGATTCATCACCCCCTATACTTTACCTTTGCTAGTCTCTTAGCAAACACTTATTTGAAAAAGAAGTGAAAGGAAAAGAAAAAGAAAAAGGAAGAGAATCAAGGTTGATTATTAAACTTATCTTTATTAAATTGGAGTATGGAGCACAGTCAGACCTTTGGATTATTAGTTTGTCGGAACCTTATTGGAAAATAGGTTTAAAACTCAACAGCATCTAAGCTCCACCATTCTCTGGTAACGACTCCTCAATAAACCAGGTCAGAACAAGTCTACATATGCAAACTCTAATGAGTATGCATCTTTCCTTGTACTGTGTAAGTGATATGTAGCTCCCCACCTTAGAAATGACAAAGAAATAGCCTCCCTCAACAAGGTAACTCTAATTCCTCAGACTAGCAGCTCTTCCCTCGATGAGCGGGGTATATTCCCGTCTAATTTCAAGTGCAACCAGCTCAAGAAAAGGGGGAAGAAGAGACCGTGGCTAGTGTAGTCACGTATCCCTGGGAGCCTAACCAGTGTAGCTATGTCTCCCACTGAAAGCTTCATGAGATGAGAAGGTGGGATACATAAGCTTCGCTTTATTCACTATATACACTCCAGCATACATTTTATTTTCAATCAGACTTGTCCACATTTTTGGAGTTTTTCTTTATTTTTCATTTTTATAAATACGAATATGTACAACATATCTACATGGTGCAACATATACAAAAGGAGATTTTCCTCTTGAGCCAGTAGACTATCCCTCTTTTGAAGCATTATTGCAACCCACAACTCCTGTCTTTAGACCTCAATGTTATTAGACTAAGTTGAAATTCACATCCATCCCTAAAGGAAGACGAGTGGTTCCGCCTAGAAGTACTACCCTCGTATGCTACCCCAAGTCAAAGGATTCTGCCTTCTCACCACCTCATCCATGTGGAGCTGTGTGTAAGGTGCTGGTAAAAGTAAAGCCATTGTCTGTGAGAGTCATGCGTGCGTTGTTAAGTGTTCTACTTAGGCTCATCAAGATGACATGTGAACATAGCCTAGTGAACTCAAAGAATTAAGTCACTAATGGACCTGAAAAGTTTTAACCCCGAATCCTATAAAGTTCTTTAGAAAGTTAAGTGGAACAAGATCTTAATCAAGCTCCATTTTTAAATTTAATTCCAGACTAGTTTGAGTCAACTATGATTCCGAAGAATATACAAATATGTACAAAACTCTTTTTGATGCAATTTTCAAAACATGCAAAATTTTTGAAAATGTTTGAATGCAAGAAAGAATGGAAAGCTTTTGCAAAATATTTACACATATTTACAAACAGATTTTTGCAAACTTTTATTTTTCAAACATTTTTCAAAAAATTGTATTCTGTACATAATTTTCATACCAAAATATTTACACCAGTTCTACACACAAAACATTTTTACAAACATTTGTACAAAAATAACTTTTATAAACATGTATGTGCAAGAATGAATGCGAGAAAATTTTTAAAATTTTTATGATTTCTAGGTACAAGGTTTTTAGCCATTTTATTTATTAACACACTCAAAAAAGTATGAGTTATGGCTAAAGTATATATATAATTATATATGACACCCCCCTATGCTTAGCGTGAACGATGTCCTCAGAGTGATCAAAGAGCGATGAAAGGAAGGCATAACTCGTGTTGAGTATTGGGAAGTGAAAAGAAGGGTTATACTACAACGACAAATCAAAGAATGCAATGAATAGAAGTCGGTGATCTCCCTGTACTTAGGATCAAGTAATCCTAAGTATACAACTTTGTACACAAGGGGAAAAACTGAGGGTAGAAGGTACAAGGTCTACCTCCCCTATACTTAGGGTAAATTTTCCCTAAGTATAGGCAACAAAACAGAGGTAAAAAGAAACAAACAGATAATCACAAGTCAGACACCCCCCTATACTTAGGGTAAAGTGCACCCTAAGTATAGCATAATCAGAACATGAAGATGAGGTGTTAGACCAAAGAATGTGCGATATGGACAACTGGATCTATATAGTTGCAAGGAAAGTGATAATCAAGCATGAGATGCAAACGATGTCAGTCAAAGACCACATCTCATGCAAAATGAATAGGGACAACGTCAACGATCAACGGATCATGATCTAGATATGGCTTCAGGCGCTGATCGTTAACTCGAAAGGTAAACTCAGATGATATCTCATATATGTCCATGCTGCCATTGTCATGTACCTTTCGGACCAAGTATGGTCCCTTCCATTTGCTCTACAACTTCCCGGGAAATAATCTCAACCTAGCATCGAATAACCATACTCGTTGGTTCGGCTCAAACTACTTATGGCTGATATGAGAATCATGCCATATCTTGACTCTCTCCTTATATTGTAGGCTACTCAAAAAGGTTGTATCTCTAAGCTTCTCCAGGGCTACCAACTATGCATTCCTCTGATCTCCTATACTCTCTGGATCCAATAATATCTCACTGACTGCCCATAGTGATGTGTGCTTTATCTCTGCAGGTAAATGGCATGGCTTGCCATAAACGATACGAACGTGAGATGCACCCAAAGGTGTCTTGAAGAACGTCCGATATGCCCACAAAACTGAGTCCAAAAGTTGTGACCAATCCTTTCGATCTGGGTGGACAACCTTCTGCAGAATAGTCTTGATCTCCCTATTCGATACTTCAGCAAGACTATTGGTTTGAGGGTGATATGGAGTGGCAACTCGATGGTCTACGACAAACTCGTTAGCAAGGGCCTTTACCTTGTCGTTGATAAAGTGAGACCCCCCGTCAGATATCAAAACTCTAGGCACCCCGAACCATGAAATGATATTCTTCCTCAAAAATCGGCAAATAATCTTAGCATTTGCGATTTGGGTGGGGATGGACTCAACCCAACAACTCACATAATCCAAAGCCAACATAATGTAGTCAAATCCATGACTCTTAGGGAATGGACCCATGAAATTGATGCCCATGCGTCAAAAACCTCACAGAAGTGAATAGGCTGCATCGTCATCATATCACGCTATCCACAGGTGCCCATCCTTTGACAGTCAGTACACCTCTTCACGAATTCGTCAAAATCATTGAAGAGGGTAGGACACCATAAGTCGGATTGGAGCACTTTCTATGTTGTCCTCCTCCCATAATGATGTCCTCCTACCTCAAGCTTGTGGTAGTATGTGAGGACGCTGTAGTTCTCCTTCTGAGGAATGCAATGATGCCAGATGTTATCCCCTCCTTCATGATAAAGTATGGGATCCTCTTAATGGTACGACTTGGCCTTTGCAAGGAAAGTCTCAAGTCGTTGCCCCGACCAACCTTGTGGAACTTTCTTGGCGATAAGATAGTTCACAATGTCAACGTACCATGGAAGTAAGGAGATAGTAAGGATCACCTCATCTGGGAAGGTCTCTGTAATAGGTGACATCTGCTCTGATTCCTCAAGGTTCTCTAATCGGGAGAGGTGGTCCGCTGCCACATTCTTCACTCTAGGCTTATCCTTAATCTTAATATCAAACTCTTTGAGTAGAAGGATCCATCTGTTCAATCTCGCTTTGGCATCCTTCTTTGCCATAAAGTACATGATGGCAGTATGATCTGTAAAAATCATCACTCTGGATCCAAGAATATAAGATCTGAATTTATCCAAGGCAAAGACTATGGCTAGCATCTCCTTCTCTGTGACAGTGTAGTTCTGTTGGGCGGCATCCAAAGTATGGCTAGCGTAGTTAATGTCATACGGCAATCCATCCTTCCTCTATCCTAGCACATCCCCTATGGAAAAATCAGAAGCATCCGTCATGGTCTCAAATGGGAGAGACCAATCAGACGGCCGGAAGTCAGGAGTCTCGACAACTAATCCCTTAAGAGTCTCGAAGGGTGCTAGACACTTATTATCTATAATGAACTTGGTATCTTTCGTCGGTAGATCAGTAAGCAGTCGGGCAATCTTGTTGAAATCCTGAATAATCATTGGTAGAAACTGACATGCCTCAGAAAAGATCACAATTGTCACAAATTGGACGGTGGATTGAGTTTCTTGATGATATCTACCTTGGCCGGATCGACCTCCATGCCTCTGTTGGAGATGATATGGCAAGCACCTTCCCCTAAGTCACCATGAAGTGACTCTTCTCCCAGTATAGAACAAGATGGACCTCCATACAACGCTAAATTACGTGGTCTAGGCAGCCAAGATAAGCATCAAACACATTGCCGTAGACCGAGAAGTCATCCATGAAGACCTCTAAGAAATCACCCACCATGTCCGAAAAGATCGACAACATGCACCTTTGGAATGTCGCCGGGGCATTACATAGACCAAAGGGCATCCGTCTGAAAACATATTTCCCAAATGGACATGTGAATGTCATTTTATCCTTGTCATCTGGTGCTACGGTCACCTGATTATAGCCAGAGTACCCATCAAGAAAGCAGTAGTGACTCTTCCCAACTAGCCTCTTGATGATATGATCAATAAATGGCAGCGGGAAATGATCCTTCTTGGTGTCCTGATTCAATCGTCTGTAGTCCACACAAACCCTCTAAGAAGTGGGAACCCGGGTTGCGATCTCCTCTCCAGACTCACTCACAGCTGTAGTGATGTTCGTCTTCTTGGGCACCACAGGTAATGGACTAACCCACTTGGAGCCGGAGATGGGGTCGATAAAATCAGTGCTCCACCATTTTGGTATCTCTTTTTTGACTACATCTCGAAGGTTGGGGTTCAGTCGTCGCTGGAACTCACATAGCTTGGCATCCTCTTTGAGATAAATGTCATGAGAGCACAGTGCCGGACTTATCCCTTGGAGATCAGCTACATTCCATCCAATCACCTTGCGGTTTCTTTCAAGAAACTCCATCAAACAAGATTCTTACTCTCCAGTCAAATCTATTGAGTTAATGACTGGGTACATCTCATGCTCACCTGCAAGGAATCTGTACTTCAGTGACTGTGGAAAGGGCTTCAACTCTGGGCAATTGGGAGCTGGCAAATCTGGCTTCTAGAATGTTTAAATGAAAGCAACCAAATCTGCATGGGAGAACTCCCGCTGTGCATGAAACTCTAGCGAAGAGGGCCCTGCTGGTGTGTCTGTAGTCTGTGCTGGCTCAATCTCCACCCTAGCTATCGGCTCTGTGGGAATCAAACAAGGTAAAAGATCATCAAAATCATCCTAATCAATGTCTAAATCCGAGGGATATGAATCAGAATCACATGAAATATACTCTACTTCACTCTCCAGTCCGCAATTGTTAGCATCCACTATGTCCTCTGCCAAGAGTGTGCTATCCTAACTCTCATCTGATGGAATATGTGAATCCGCAGCATCTGAAGGTGCGACAAGAGCTCATGATACATGATCGGACCAAACTGCTTCATCATCTATAATCACAAAATCACACTCATGGTGGACGTCTCACTCTGCATCTGTCATCTGCTTTGCATCGTTGAACTGCTCGGAGCGAGCTAAATCTCATGCTCTAGTCTAGTCGATCGTTTCTATTTGTAAACTTTCGCCCTCGATGTGAAAGTATACCTTCACTATCATGGTCGGACACCACCTTGGTTGTGGCCAAGAATGGACACCCTAATATGATGGGGGTATCTGTCACATACTCAGGAATCTCCATATCCAATACAACAAAGTTTACATGAATTTCATGCCCTGAATTGTGATGACCACGTCCTTAAACAACCCCTTCGGCCTCTTGACAGATCTATCAGCAAACTGAAGGACTATCCTGCTCTGTCGAATAGGTCCAAACTCGAATCGGTCGAGTAACGCCGTTGGAAGAAGGTTGATAGAAGAGTCACTATCTAGTAGAGTCTGAACGGACCATTGCTCATGAATATGGCATCTGACATATGGGGCTCCTGCATCTGGCCTCTTAGCTAGCAAACAGTTCTGGATGGCAAAGCAGGTGGCACAAGTGAGCACATGAATCTCTGCATTGTGATTCCTTTTCTTCCTAGAGATGATGGTCTTCTCTCTCAAATTCTTCTGGAAGAGAGGGATGTGCTCAAGTGCCTCCTGTAGAGTTAGCTGAATCTGAAATCTGTCAATCATCTGCTGGCTGAACTCTAGTTGGTGTATCTTTTTCGGGTTTTCTTTTTTATTCCTCTTCGCCAAGCGGAGTGCCTGAGGAATGGGGATAGTTGGACCCTCCTCAGATAGAGGGTTAGGAATATGCTCCTTTGTATGTGAAGGAGTGGAATCCATACCAAGACCATCATGCAACACATATGGACTCAAAGAAGATACAAAAGCTGTTCCTTTATTCATTTTTTTAGTCTTTTCCATTTTTCTATTTTTTGGTTTTTCTCAAACTGTGCTGAGACACATCAACAGAAGGAAACATAACTGAATGGAACATGGTGGCATCAGCACCACCCATAGCATCAGTCTTCGCATCATCAACACCGCACCCTAGATCAACATTAAGTGAAATGGTTGCATCAGTACCACCGACTGCATCTGGAGATATAACGGCCTCAGTACCGTCAGCTGGATAATCATCCTTGGTGGAGTGAACACTATCATCATCAACATCTTGAGCAACATCAGCATCGCTATCCTCCTCATCTGGCGCTCCTGGATCCTCATATGGTCATCACTCAAACGAGGCACCATCGATTGGCATTCTACCTCTCCTAAGTGTCATAAAATCAACATCAAATATATAGAAGAAATATCACCCAAAGAATCACTATGAGTGGTAGTATCTGTGAACTGTATCTACTCATACTTCCTCTTAAGGTTGTTCAGGTTTGGCTTGATCTAAGCTGGTATGGTGGCCTTGCCCTTGACTATTTCCCTCATCTCCTGTCAGAACTCGTCCATTTCCCGTTAGAAGGATGCCTGCTTATCTGAAAGTACACAGGCGAGATCGTAAAGGACTGGGTTCTCATAGACGGGTCCATGTTAATCGAACGGGTTGCCTCACTGGAAATGAGGCTCTACTGGTAATGATGGGGGGGAGGTTGAGAATACTGTTGAGGTTGTTGCTGCTGCCTCCACTGCTGTCCCTGATGGTAGGTACGAGGACCCTGTTAGTCTTGTTGTGATGGCTAGGAGTACTGGGGTTGCTGCTGATACTGGCTGATCTGTCCACCGTGAGCTAGAGGCTGCTGCTGGGATGAGGTGCCTCCGGTAGACCACCTGAATACGAGATGATAACGCCGACCTGGGCTGTTGCCAGTCATACCAAATCCCGTTGACTTCCATCAACGACTCCTGCTCGTACTAGGAAGGGGGAAGAACTGCCAGGGGCTGATCTGGCTGATACACCACCATCTAAGTGTCCTGAGGTGATGGTGGCTAGGAGTAGTACTGCTGTAGCTAAACCAGCTCTCTTGAACATGGTTAACCTGTCGTACTAGGTAGATGGCTGGGAAGAGTTGTTGTTGTTGTTATCAGCCCGTGATCTGAGACGGGGCTGAGAAGACGTCTATGCCTACTAGAGACACATGATATGGGTCTTCAGGTCACTAAGAATCTGTGCCAACTGATTTATCTGTGTGAGGCCCTGGCACTGCTTCTTCTTTATAATCTCGATGCGGTCCAGCTTCTCACTGATGATCCCTGTGTCAGCTGCAGATGATTCTTCTTGTGTTGTTGCTGTTGTTGCTGACAATGTAATGGACCAACATCGACCCATGCTATCCTCTAATAGGACACAGCCTGTGGGAGGGTCTTCCCCTGTGTGTAGGCTCGAGTCTGGGACATCACAGTGTAGTTTTCTGTCGTCTCCTCGTATATGGCGCAGACTTGGTCCTCATCCTTGGCAAATTAGGATCCCCAAATGAGGCGTTAACAAGCCCCTGCAGCTCCGGTGTCAGCCCACAAAAGAAACTCTAGACTAGATTGGGCTTTGATATCTCATGGTGTGGACAACGATCGATGAGCTCTCTGAAGTGGTCCCAAGCCTCGTGAAACTGCTCATTCGAGATCATGGTGAAATTGTTGATCATGGCTCTAGCTGCATTGGTCCGACCAAGTGGATAGTACTTGTTAAAGTACTATGTCCGGAGCTGCTCCCAGGTAGTGACGTACCTCCCCAAATGTTTCATCCAGTAGGTTGCTCTGTCAACTAATGAGAACGGGAAGGCGATCATCTTGATCGTGTCCTCGTCCACGAATCTATCATGGACAATACTACAGATCATCCCGAACTCCTAGAGATGGAGGTGCGGCTCTTCAGTGGAAAACCCATGGAACTTGGGCAGAAGCTGAATGGTCTGGGGGTGAAGCTCAAAATCGCACAGGATCTCCGGGAGCTGAATCCATCGATGAGTGAGAGTTGCACCAATGTTGTGCAACTGCCTCATCGTGCATAGTAGTCTCTACTGACACTGATCGTCTGGTCATCCGCCTCCTCCTCCAGTTGCGGGTATCTCTCCATCGGCTGGTCTTTGTGGCTCTCCTATGTAGGATCTCATCTCCGCGAGCTCTCATCGCACCTCTGCCATAAATGCTCTATGGTCACGAATCTATCTCTGCATGGTCTCTAGAGATGCCAGAAATGCGTTGTTGATGGCGCCCTGATCAAGAACGTATGTGGAACCCTAGGGCTGCTCATTAGTGCATCCCTCACTGTTGGCCATCTTGCGGGTCTCTGCAAAGGCAAAAGACCCCAACTCATGTGCCGTCAAATTAACAAATATTTATGCTGGTCTCTGCCTTGGCACCTCAGGACTGGAAGAAGGGTGGTCAATGGGGAACAAGGTGGTAGCGAACTCAGGTTCGGAGAACGAGTTTGGGCTCTCCGAAATTGCCCTATATGAGTGGAAAGGAGTGATCGAGAGCGGTGTTGTCAAAGGCAGCCTAAGGGACCTCCTTCCATCATCGTGATGTAGGAATGAATGCAGATGAGATCTTGAATGCAAACAAGATCAAAAGTCAAACCCCCAATTCACCTGCGTAACTCTTGAGCTAATGACCGTAAAGGATCGATCATTAATCTTGTAAATTTGATTTAGGTGATCAATCAGTCTATCAGAGTGATTAAGCGAGCTATTGGGAACCCGATGCTCCTAGGAGACTGGCCCAATCCAACAGTTAGTTTTTCCAAGCCAGTATGGATTGCAGACTCGTTTACTGGCTACCCGATCTATCCACTCTGCTAAGGAAGTCCCGGACCGCTTACCAGCTACCCGGAGAAATCCTTACTGGAGAACAACCAACCACAAAACCTGTAGTCTAAAGAAAGTTCAGGTATGGCTCTAGACTAGTGTGCAGGTCACCCTCTCGCTACAGACAAATCAACCAATGAGATGGTGACTCTCCCAAAACAAATATTTTTGAGTGAAGTGTATTTTAGGGCCGAGTTTGCATTAGCAGTCCCAATTTCATGGTTTTCTCTTTTTTAGGTATTTTTTAAATAAAAACAACGTCTAACGAATTTTTCGATTTTCTTTGCTTATTTTGAATCCAAAAACAGGGGGAGGAAGTCGAAAAAGTTGATGCACGATCAAACACAATGATGCATGCAAAGATAGAAATGTGTACCTGTCTCTAGCACTCAACATGTTGTGTGATCCACGTAGAAATTAAAAATAGAACATAAACTAACCATATGATGCACAAAGAAATCGGGCTTAGCCGAGCAATTTCTAATGATCATGAAGAACAATAGCTAACTGATCAGAGAGACAGGTCGAAGTCCGATCTCATATGTCGATTGTTGTTCGCCATAACGGATCATGCACACAATGTATACGACCTTTAGCGGCACGTGACCTCTCAATCGATCGAGTTAGCTTTTTATTAATTATTTTTAGCGTGGTCCAATTACGATCTATAGGAACAGGCAAGCAATTAGGTGTTGGGCCTTAGCTATTTACGTCACAATCACAAAAAATCCTAAGTCTAGGGGCCAAAACTTTGAGAATAAAATAGAAAGAAAATGCGATCAAAACAAAACCACAAAAAAATCAGTGAGGTACCTCGAGCACACCGGTGCTCGGCGAAGCAGACCCCAAAATGTCTAAGTCCAAGGGTGAGTCCAAGTGTCTAAATTATTATAATAACAAGAAACTACTTAAAAGTAAACTATCTACTCTATCTGCTATAACTAATTCCTGCTTCTCTCCTGCTCCTCCTTGAGTGTGAGTACTCCAATGGAAAGCCGAAGCGTCCCCGGGTGGTTCCTCGCAAAAAAGTGAAATAGAAAGTGTGTCATAAACAAGTGTATCAAATAGAGGCAAGAAGAAGCAAAAATTGAAAAATGACTACTAAGCCGTGCTCCTGGCAACGATTCCATTCTGATGACCCACCTTGCAACTCAGATTAGGAAAGTAAATAATCAAGGGTCGTTATGACCCGGATCACAAGGTGGAATCAACAAGAAGAAGAAAAACCACTCAAGAAGATCAAACAACCAACCAGAATGTAAGCGATCTTCGCTATTTATTTTTACCTGGTATAGCAACCAGGGTCAAACACAAGGAGCATAAGTAAACCTACGAAGTAGTCAAAATTCAAAAATAGAAAACATATTTTTGGTGGTTTTAATTTTGCAAATTTTTATAATTTTTTAATAAATAAACAAACTCAACAAGTAAGAAAGCAAGGCAACCAACAAGCTTTTTGAATTTTTATTTAAGACTAAAAATGCTCAAAAATTAAAATAAAAATATTTTTGAGATTTTAAAATTTTAAAGTGTTTTCGATAATTTTCTAGGGGTTTTCTATTTTTTTGTGATTTTATAAAATTCAAACAAAGACTAAAAATGTAAATAGTGCACAACTAGGACTAAATTGCAAATTCAAATAACTTAAAGTGCCCTAATGTTCTGGAGAGAAACTTTATGATAACCTAGATACAAATACCTACAAACATGAACTGAAATGATAATTTTTTATTTTTCTTAAATTTTTTATGATTTTTAGAATTATTTAAGTCTTTTTAATTTTTTTAGGATTTTTATGATGATTTTTAAAACACAACTGGTACAGAAGACAAAGCACAAAAACATACCAACGGAAATTTTTATAGAATTTTTAAGGCAATTTTTCGATTTTTTTAATATAATTTTCAAAATAGACAGTATACTTTTTAGGGGTTTTTTATTTAAAAAAAATTAAATGAAAAGCATTTAATGCAATAAAATCATAGTAAATACTACACAGCAACATAAGTTAAAGGTAATTTTTATCTAATTTTCAAATTGATTTGCTATTTATTAGGTTAGGTAAGAGCCAAGCAGTTTACATGGGCATGTATGTAATTAAAATAAAACTTTGGGCAACACAATAACACGTGTAGAAAGCTTAGGGCTGATGTTGCAAAATGTCCAAATAAATCACGCACATGCTGAATATACTACGCACATGGGCATAAATGCAATATTCCAAAAGATATATTCATTCCATAACAATAGAGCAGTCCAAGGCAGAAAGTGCAAATAATCCCAAAACCCACGTGAGCACACACGTGCTTCCAACCCAGGTGGACTAAAATGTAAATATCGTAAACTACAAGGTCGAGTATGCAAAATTTCCAAATTTAAATAAACTACAACAAATATTTATAGGACTAGATAAGTAAATCAAAATAGAGAAGGGCCTAAGTGATGTTTACCCCATTATTAAGGGCTATCAGACGGTCGAGGAAGATCCATTTATGATGGACGGTCTGGATGCGAGGGTACCCCTTTGACGATGGATGGCTCGAACACGATCCTCATATGGATCTGACGGTCAAGACTCCCATGCTGGCAGATGGCTAAGATTAGAACTTGAGGGGCTTGATCGGACGACTGGGAAGATGCCTAGAAGAACGCCAAAGAACTCACCTCCGATGAGTTTTGACAGGCTAATACGGGTTGCAGGAACGTCCTCTGGAGTTGCTCTGATGGGTGAAAGATCAGCGATGATGGTTCATAATTGATGGTGGCTCAAGAGGGTCCAGGACCAAGGAGAAGGTCCTGGAGCAGAGTGGATGTCTAGAGGTCCTATGCCGTGACTACTTGGCCTCCATATGAGACCTTCTTGTGTTGTTCACTGCAGGAGAAATGGTATGCTCGGAGAGGATGCTCCAGCAAGGGGTTAGAGCACAAATGGTCTCAAAAACAGAGGGGGCAGGTGATCGATACAGGTCTCCAGCAAAATGGGGGAGTCGGCCTCAAGGGGAAGATTGTAGAGCATGCGTAGAAGCGGAGGAAGGTCGGGTGAGTGTGTGTGAATGTCGGAGCGAGGCACGAGAGGGGGTGAGATGTAGTCGTCTGAGTGCAAACAGGATGGGGGTGAACGATCGATCCAAACTGGAAATAGAAGGGAAACTGAGGTAACTACGGGTGAAGTAGGTCTCCTGGGGTGGTGGACAACGTCCACGACGGTAATAGCCTCGATGGACAGCACTTCTAGAGGTTGCGGCTCCTCCCAGTGGAGCGATGACAAATCTCGCCGGACCTAGGGTTTGCAAGGCTCCAAACGCTAACCTGCCCCTCTCCCTCTTGTGTTGTCACTCTGAAAAGGGGAAGGCAGGTGTAACAAAGGTGGTGGAGCAGCCGAAGTTCGTGGAAAAGGAGAGGGGAGGCAAATGTTATATAGGGTTCCATGTCCAAAAAGGTAGTGGTGTAGCCCGCGAACCGAGCCACGGATCGGCAGGGAGAAGCTCAGGCGTGGATTAGAGATTCGTGCCCCTTAATCGGGGATTGAAATCGGAGGGAATGGTGCCATGATCGGGTTAGGAAAATTGGGTGAAAATCAGGGCAAACCCGATTCGGGCGAAAAGGAGGAGGGGACCAGTTGACCGGAGTCAATAGGGATGACATGGACCAATCACAAGCGGTGGGGGAAAAAGACAAGATAGGCTAAAGGATAAAATAGACAAGAAAAATAAAGATAATTAAATTAAATATATTAATGAATTTAAATTAAAAAGTGTATAAAATAAAAAAATGTTTATTATTTTTCATAATATTTTTTCTATGATTTTTATTTTTTTATGAAAAATAAATTAATGTATATACAATATATAGTGTTATATACATGTATAATATACATATGTATTATGTACAAGTATTTTTATTATTTTATTTTTATACGAATAACCCCATTTTTATTTTATTTATTTACAAGGTACTTTAAGGAGTACAAAATAATTTTTATTTTGTTTTTTATATATTATTTAGAGGCATTTAGTAAATAGTACATGTAATATGTACACATGTGTTTTGTACAATGAGTGGAGGATTTTATTTTTATTTTGGTTTAATTTTTCTGATTTTTATATTATTTAATATTGTTTATAGAAATGTGTACAAGGGAGTAAAAATAATAATTTAATTTAATTTTTTCAAAAATAATTATCTACAATTATAGGTAATATGCACAACACAAAGTGAACCCTATGTCTCTATACTAATTTTATTTTACGATCACGTCAAGGCTTGACCTTCACTTGGGGTCTGGGTCGCTCTGTATTTATTCTAAATACCTCCTTCCTTCTTCTTTTTCTTTATTCTTTTATTTTCGCCAAAAATGCATGCTAAATATGCAATATTAACTCAGGCATGCACTTTGCTAAGTTATTATTTTTACAAGTATTTACATGTTGCTTTGCCAAGATAAATAGCTAAAATAACAAAATAAAGAGTGAGAATCAGGGATTCATTTGTGAGGCAGGTGCCCTGGAGGGAATTTCTTGTAAATTTGAAGACTTCAAGATGTGATACTACAAAATTCCAGAACCTCGTGCATATAACTCATGCTTGGTCTAGGTTTAGATGAGGCTCGTAGATTGGGCCACGTGGAGAGCGTCGCTCACTGCGGATATTTCTTGGAATGTTCGGGGTTGCAAGCATGGACATATAGCTCGGAGATGATCATGGTCGTTGGATCAAAACCGTATGTTGAAGAGTTCTTCCCTTTCCTCCTTGGACGGTGGAGGAAGTTGTGCTCTAGTGAGGTTGCCAAAGCTCTTCCTAGACCTCATGTTGTCTCCATATGTCAGGGAAGAACCTTGGAGGTCTGGAAAAGATAGTCATCATAAGGTGAATGCATGGGAATCCATGAAGATGGCTAAAGATGTCTGATCACCGGAGATCGGAGCTCGCCCTAATTTTCGATCATTGAAGAGCAAATGACCTACAACATTAGTGATAATAATAACTGAATCACTATCACATGTATGCATACGAACATTGGGGTGGATAGAGGCCTATGCGTGTAAAAAGAATGGAGTTCTAATGGTTTTTCCGCCATTTGTGGAGAAGAAAAGGAAGCGGTGTCAATTAAGTTCTAGAGAAGGGAATTGATGAGCAAATCCTCTCACGTAAAGGGTGAGTTCATAGTAGAGGTTGAGTTCTGCAAGATTTGATAGAAGGAATTATGTACACATGTTGTTAATTCAACGAAAACAAGAAAGAAAGCAAAACTTAAATATCTAGAAATTTAAGAGGGCTGCTAAGGGGAAGGATGTGCCTTTTCTAAAGGATCAGGGAGACCTCTTGGTCTATGCTTGATGATGGTGGCTCACCTGGAAGCTCTAACGGTCGCATCACAACTGTAACATGGCTCATCAGCCATGGATCGACACCGGAGTTCTTACGTCATCGTCGCTCTCCAGTCGCTTCTCGATCCTATCACGAAGAGGAGTTGGAGGCTAGATGAAGCCTCACACAAGGGTGGACAAGGTCAAATCTCGCTGGTGATGACCTATTTGAAGAAAAGGAATGACGGTTGAAGATGGATTCCATGGAGGTTTCAACCGCCTGCATAAGAATGGAAGTTAGATGGATATGGAGGTCAAGATTAGGGCGAATAAGATGGTAGTCAATTCTATGTCTTGGAATGGATGGTTGGCATCGATGGTTGTCGGAAGCAGCTAGGGAATTTGGTAGGTTGGTAGAGACATAATGCTTGGAGGTATTAGGGAAGAAGGTTGACGATACACCTCAACCATCTGATGATGCGATCAGAGGGCCACCATTTCGACATGGCTCAATGGCTAATATGCACTTGATCAGATTGATCAAGCGGTCTCAAACGAGAAGCGGAGAATAAAGTGCCACAATCTGATCATGGTGATCAGAGGTCTAGACCACGCATGGGATGGAGAGAAGGTTTAGGTATGTGGCGGGCTGTGGTTGGGCCACGTGGCCCAACAAGAAAAAAGGGAAATATTAAATCAATGATAAATGTAAGTAAAATAACTAGGAGTAAAATTAGAAAAAGTGAAGAATATGAAAGTTATAGATCTCAATGAGATCTAAAACTTTCATGTAGAACTCAAAGAGAAAATACGTCATATGTATATAGTAATATTTTTGAAAGTATTTTTAAAGAATAAAAACACTTGCTTTTATTTTCTTTGATTTTTTTGGATTTTAGTTTATATTTAATGTTGAATTAATTATTTAACCTAATTTTTATTTGATTTTATTAAATAAGAAACACATAAAATATAGGGATTTTATCACTTGTGCCCCTCCGAGATCTTGCAATTTCAGTTATACCCCTATCTTTTTGGTAATATCAGTTGTGCCCCTCAAAACTTGATAATTTATCACTTGTGCCCCTCGGGTTAGTGACCGTCCATCCACAGTGCAAACGGTCGTTAACTTTGAGGACATAGGCGAAATTACTTTAAAAAAAGGTTAGGAGGTCATTTTACACCCTCCTCATCTTATTCTTCTTCCTCCTCCTCCACATCCTCTTCCTCCTCCTCCACCTCCTCCTCCTCCCTCGTTGCCGCCGCCCCCGCCCCTGCCCCGCGCCGCCCAGCTCCGCCTCGAGCTCTCCGCCTCCATCTCCAGGCGCAGCCTTGCGCCGCCATCTCTGCACGAGGCGCGGGCGGGGGGTTCCTGGGGTAGGGGGGTCTGGGCTTGGGAGGAGGGAGCTTCAGGCGCACGGGGGCTCTACGTCGGGGCAGGGGAGGGAGGTGGGTTGCGAGGGGGTGGAGGGTTGCGTCGCTGCAGGGAACCGAGGGGAGTTGGGGGGGAGGGAGGGCTGCGTCACGGCGGGGAGGTGAGTTGGCGCCGCGGGAGGTGCTACGTCGGGGCGGGGGAGGGAGGTGGGTCGCGGCGGGGAGGTGAGTTGCCGCCACGGGAGGGGGGGTGCTGCGTCGGGGCAGGGGAGGGAGGTGGGTTGCGAGGGGGCAGGGAACCGAAGGGAGTGGGGGGGAGGGAGGGCTGCGTCGTGGCAGGGAGGTGAGTGGAGCTCGGGGCGGGTGCTCTGTCTGGTTGACGCGGGGAGGAGGAGGGGGAGCAGGGGGCGGCGCCGGGGAGGGGAGGGGAGCTCGGGGCATCGCCAGGGAGGGGAGGGAAGCTCAGGGCGGCGCCGGGGAGGGGAGGGGAGCTCGGGGCGGCGTCGGGGAGGGGAGGGAAGCTCGGGGCGGCGCCAGGGAGGGGAGGGGAGCTCGGGGCGGCGTCGGGGAGGGGAGGGGAGCTCGGGGCGGCACTGGGGAGGGGAGGGGAGCTCGGGGCGGCGTCGGGGAGGGGAGCTCGGGGCGGAGCTCGGGCCGGAGAGGGAGGAGGAGGAGGTTGGAGGAGGAAGAAGAGGCCTCTGGACAATAATACCCCTCTTAAATGCAGCAAGGTTTTGAAAAAACCATGGTTAAGTCAATTCATTGACGGTCAACCTGACGGAAGGGCACAACTGATGACGGAGAAACTTTTGAGGGGCACAACTGATATTACCAAAAAGATAGGGGTATAACTGAAATTGCGAGATCTCGGAGGGGCACAAGTGATAAAATCCCTAAAATATATGCATCATAATATAGTTATTTATAAACAATAATTAGTGTTAGTTGTTTACAACATGTTATTTGTTAAATACTGTTAATTGTTAAATAAAGTTAGTGAATTCCTTAAGCTAGAGAGATGATATTTATAAATATTGTTGATAAATATGGATTTATCACTTGTGCCTTGTTGTCGTAGACTCTTATCGACGAGTAGTGGATAATAGTTGATTATATGTCAAATCAAGCAGCTTATCTCATCAGATCGGACATTAGATCGGTATAGTTGAAATGTGATTATTTCAGAGGATAAGAGAACTATAATTGAAACGAGAATGAAAATCTGGGGAAAGTTGCTAGGTTAGTAAAGGAAAGTGTTGAGAACTTAGTTAGGATGCATCTATTTCATGCATGTCTACAGAGCCCCCCTCCCCCCCACCTCCCACCCTAAGATATGATGTATCTTGGAGTCATAGTGTGAGACCTCGTGGTTAAGACCATCTATTATTCCATTACTAATATTACCATGTTGCTTACCACCATGGGCTCTTAAATGATGAGGAGCAGTTCAAAATTGATCTTGGTTCAAATCAAATACTTAACTCATATGTAATGGAAGAAACTTAACAAGGGGACATATAAATAACAATAATAGCTTTTAAATAATGTTAGAAGTGGTAACCTAAATGACAGAGCTACATTGTAGCTTGTTTAATTCCCATTGAGTACTTATTAGTAGCCATTTTATTTCTTATGAGCAGTAGCTTTCCATACAGTTAGTTTCTTGTGCACATTATTTACCATTTTTAGTTGTTGTTTTATATCCGTACTAGGTGCTTTGCTCGTAATCCTATTTATGTGAAATCGATAAGGTTGCAGGATAAGCCACTGCAACAGTAGGCAGCTCGTGGTTGACTCTTTCAGCTATTTTGTGGTTTAGCTAGTGTTTGTTCTTTTGCCTTATTGTATATGTAATTACTTCTTTTGAGAGACCTGGTGATGTATAGTGATGTACTTATTTTGTGGACATTAATTGTAAAAAAAAGATAGTGATTGTTCTTCATTTTTACTACTCTCCTACATAAAATACAATGTTTGGTATTTCGAATGTAGAATTATATGTGAGGATGTGTATTGATGAGTATTTAGACCCAGGGGATATCATAAAAATGATACCCCAATACAATCCATAAATACAATTATTTTACAGTATTTGATGTAGTGATCGTATACGGCTTTTGATGCCTACATGAGTCTTCGGAGATTAGTAGATTAATTATCATGTCCATGTCTCTCTACATGTTACGACAAGTATTTAATATTGTGGTTTGCTTTAAAAACCATACCACCTCGTATTTATCTAGATGTGGTGCAACAACTGGCCTTCCCTGTATAGGTTGTACAGGGCATCCAACAGTGCCAAGATGCGATCGAACAACAACTCCAATGACAGGATGATCCTTCCTACCGTCTCTCACGTGATGGGGAGGACAGCGTCAACCTGTCATTCTCCCTAGAGCTTGAGCAGATGGAGGATATTGAGCAGATGGAGTATCAAAGCACATATACAACTTATCATCGGGCGATAGTACCATAATTCTTTGATACCGCGACCCTGATGATGCGGAGCTATTTATGTCACAAGTGGCAAAAGTTTTGAAGATGATCCATGCGTCTGAGGACACTTGGGTGTCCTTTGAAGAGCGATGGTGGAATGCCACCAAGGAGCACCCGATCGAGCCCATTACTTGGGAGGTTTTCTTTGACGAGTTCCGCACAAAGTTCTACCCGGACCATTGTATGGAGGAACCGATGAGAGAGTTCATCGAGCTGACCCAAGGCTCGATGACAACCTAGGAGTACCTGATCTGTTACATGGAGTTGTATCTCTATTCCCCTTCTACTAAAGCTTATCCACAGGAAATCCTGCAGAAGTTCATCGGAGGGATGTGCGAGGAGGTCCATGACATACTCTCCACTTTGGACCTTACCTCCATAAAGGAGGTGACAACAAAGGTGAAAGATGGGAGGCTACTTAGAGCTGATAACTTGCAGGATAGACTCAGTCTCAGATTAAGTAGTACAATAGGCCAACATACTTATATTCATTCTATCTTCGTAGAAATTACCATTTCCAACCATTTGGAGAGGCACCAATAACTAGTGGTCCCACATCGTCTCACTCCTTCGGACAAGCTTTGTCTATTCGTGGGGCAACATCTTTCTGACCCCCCAGTTACCCATAGAGCCACAAATCATGAGTAGACAGTATAGTTTATAGAGGATCAATCTCACATCGAATTTGTTTATATTACCATCAACTTGGTCACATCATATCACAGTTTCCCCTACATGTTAGTTGTTCAAGTACTCCTCAGTAGAGTGTGATGCCTAATGGTTCATCATATAGATATGGATCAGGTTTGCACCGTAGAAACAGAGGTTTCCAACACACTCCACCACAACAGACTTATAGTGCAGCGAGATCCAGTCCTTCACAGATACAACAAAGACAAGTGAATGGCATTGCTCAGGAGCAGGCATGTGCCTCAGCTTAAGTTGTTAGAGGTATGATTTATATATATATATATATATATATATATAGAGAGAGAGAGAGAGAGAGAGAGAGATTTGTTTCACACATTGTTTAACTTTGGTATTACACTTTTGTTTCATGTGCATCCTTAGTACCCGCACTAGGCTAGTTACACGAATATCAAATCTTCTTACTATATCAAGGGTCTAGGGGCTAGGTATTCATCATAAGGTAGGCAATATAGGACATGCAAATGCAAATCGGAGGATACTTCATTTCTACATTTATTTTATTGATTCAATTGAATGATTTTGACCTCATTATATTAATGAACTGGCTAGAGAAACATCATATTCTCATAATTGAATCCTTCTCTACCTGAGATACATATTCACATCCTGCATTGTGTGATTAAGACCTTGCGATGGGAGGAAAATCCACTAATTAAAGTACTTAGGCAAAGGAACACTGTTGAGGAGGCTACATGAGAATCAAAGACGGGCATTATGGATGATTATCCTCACATGTTTTGAGAATAAAAGTCTGAAATCCTAGTTTATTTCTTTGAGATTTTTATGGGTTTCGTCCTTTTCTTTGAGATTTTTATAGTATTATTACATTTGAGATTTTTATGGGTTGCACGAATATGAAACATGATAGGAACACACGTCAAGTCTCAAGGAAGAGATTTCCTATGAGTTTTTTATAATTGTGAAACTATAAGACTTAGGTAGGTCTTAAAATATAAAATACGATATAGATATTGGACAGCCATACAAATCGTGTCTCGATACTGCTCGAGATACGAATTTCGGTATGACTCCTATACACTTTCATTCACTTCATTTTAAATTTGAAACATGATTCAGTAAATGAATTTAGCAATGAGTAGTTTATTAAGTACTACTCGTCGAGACCTTTCCAACAATACCAAGAACGTCGAAATTCGACATCGGATGAGGGAGATATGATCATTTTACGATCATAGATTGATAACCAGATTCGAATCCAGATCCCGTTAAACAAAGCTGGATACATATATGTTAAGGCATGGATCAGGACAACCAAAGAGCCATTCCCGCCCTTCAGCTCTGTCGGAGAGCCGTTGCGTCATCGCAGGAGTTGCCGATTACGAAGGCACGAACATCCACGTGAAGAGCTCGTCGTAGAGACTGATTTCCTACAATTTCATGGAAAGGATCTCCTCCTTACTGCATATTTCTGCATTTTATTTCCTATGGGTTGGATTTCAATTTTGTCGTCATATCATGTTGGATTTGCATTACCGTATTGACCGCTAGAAATGGTATAAGGCATCATGCACACAAAGATCCATCACCTCCTCATGTTATTTTTCCCAAAAAATTGAATATGATGGTTACCGCAGTTTGTTCCTTTGTACCGTAGGATTGTAGTTGGGATGTGCACACAAAGTGTTTGATAGTTTGTTTCGAGGGCTTTACGAATGTTTTGTGATATGTGTACACAACGATTTTAGCATAATCTTTGAGAAAGATCGCAGAGGGAATAAACGGCTAATGGCTACAACCTATTGGCTGAAATTTGCTCCAATTGAAGTGGAGAACAACAAGCGGACTGGAAATTTGAGTTCCCAATAGTTGGACAGTACTGAAAGATGGTGGGCATGCCGATTCTGTCTATTAGAAGTTGTTGAGTAGCAAATTAGCTATTGATACTCATTCATTTTGATTAGAAATGCTACCGACCGAAGATAGAAATGCCTTGCACCAGTTTATGGGTGGTCGTCATGGTTGCGAAGGGCGAGCTCGGCTGTTATTATTGTTGTTGATAGAAATTATGTTAAAGTTTTTTTTGTCTGAAATATGATACCAAATGTCCTTCTAGTATATAATTTATTTTAAAACATGTTGAAATATATTGATATGTGGAATCATGTTGGTAAAAAACTTAGATGACTACATGGCATATATGGATATAATTTCCTTCCATTTTTTGTTACTTGATCCAAGATGTGCATGCATGATATATTTGACGTAGCTTGAGGAGGGAGTATTGAATTAATATACATGTGTTTTGTGGAAGGGGAAACCTAAGGTCTGTTCTCTCTCTCTCTTTCACGATCACTCTGCTATTATATTTTAATTGTAAATGTTTGATCTCATAGAGATGCTCTCAATATCCGCATTTGAATACTGCCACAAAGTTCACATCCTCTACAAAAATGCTATTTCCAAAAGTACCCGGTAATTTTCATGTTGGTAAAGAATTTGCACAGCTAAAAAGAGGCACACTTATAGTTTTGCCATTTCCAAATTTGGGTGCACTTTGAGGTGCCGTTCGTGTAATGGGGTAAACCCACTTTGGGATGGTTTACCCCCCTTACCTCATATTTTCTCCCTCCATGTGGGTCTCACTTTTTATCTTTTTAATAAAATAAATAAATCAATTCTCCATCATCAATTCCATCAAGAAATAATATACTATATCATCAAATCATATAAAAATTATAAACTACTCCACTTCTACTCACTTTTTCAAAATCCAATACAATCACTCACAATGACTACTTACTTTTTCAAACTTCAATACAATCATATCACAATAAACCCACTTCTAACCCACCCCTAGTTTAACCCTCTATCCAAACACCAAAACCTAAAAATGGTTACCAGCAACCAGTTTAACCCACCTAAACCCACTATCCAAACACACCCTGACTGTTTCATAGACTTCAGGTTGTGTGATTCCAATAATGAGTGTATTACTCATATACTTGCATCAGGCATCTATATTTGATTTTAATTGTAAAGGAGCATTCACTGAATTATGTGGGGAAGCACAAGTAAGTGTAGAGAGGAGAGAAATAATAGAGAAGAGCAAAAGAGAACTTATGAGTATTCATTCCGCATGTAATGAATATGTCACCTAGACATGAAGAACTCTGGTGTTTTTCATTGAGCTCCTATTTCTAGATATTGAGAATGATGCTCTGCATAAGGTTCCAGTTGCGTTTCATCACTTGGATTCACATTCTTTAACAAAGCAACCATTTGCTTTTTGCTTCAATAATTGGGGGATCTTTTAATATTATGTTGTGTACACTCAAATTGAGAGACTCAAATCCATGCAAATTGTGCACAAGCGATGCACTTTACTAGCACGGGTGTATTTTTATAATATTCGACCATAGAGATTAGAGATAGAGAAAAAGAGATATAAATAGAAAGAAAGAGTAGAGAGAGAGTGTATGTGTGTGTGTTTGTGTGTATATGCGTAAATTGAAAATGTTGTGCATGGGAATCTATATAGGGTGTGGTCCATGGTCTTCAAGCATCATCTCATGATTGTTAAGAAATGATCTCAATGACAAGGGTAAAGGCATACCCATTAACATCATTACTTCCAAGCTTCTCTTTTTTTTTCTATCCAGCTTACATCATTATGTTAAGTAGTGATTTTGCACTTTTACCCCGTGGCCGCCTAATAGTTACAATAGAACCTGAATTGAAAAATAAATAAACAAGGTTAGTATAAATGGGAAGTGGAACAATGATTGGTAGAACAATTATATATGAATCAAAGTTATAAGGGCTATAATTATCGGTATTCTACCATATTGTTATATGGTCAAATTCATCTCCCATATAATTAGTGGCTTAAATTGCTTAATGGTTGGATTATCTAGAAATATAGTTATCTTTATGTATCACTCGACATATGTAATCTACATAACTATGACATATTTTAGGTGATGATGCAAGTAATGTGATAGTAATTATGATTATTGAGATATCTGATCTGCATCATAAATGCAATCCCTACGTGCTTTGTGTGTTTCCACATATGTCATTTCCCATGTTGAGGTTTCACACACAGATGGAGTTCCCTTGTTGCTATGGGTAGTTGGAGACAGCGACTGCAAGGGATGAGTATGCACCCTTGGGTCTCCGAGTTGATGGCTAGACGGTCGCGACCCCATACTTTGTATTGGTTGGGAGACATATAGTCTGACTGTGCCCTGATGTTGTTCTGGTGGTTGCATGATGGGGTTGGAGGACGTGTGGCTGGTAGTCTTATCTTCCACTTTCGGTCATAAAATTTATATGTGAAGTCAACAAGAGCCGATCACTCGGTTTGGTTTCTCGTATTGGTGCTATGAAGGGAGTTCTGGGATGTGGTTAATGAAGGAGGTGTTTTATCGGCTTACCCCATAGCTGAAGAAAAATAGAAGGTAGTCATAGGACTTTCTAACTACAATGATGATTGCTAAATCAGATCCTATAATCAAATCTTGAGCTCTACCATGTGCACTGTCATCATGGACTTTTACCGATGAGTAGTGGATAATAGTTGATTATGTGTCAAATCAAGTTTCTTTTTTCATCAAGTTAGGCATCAATCGATACAGTTAAAAAATGATTAATTCTGAGGACAAGAGAACTATCAATGAAATGAGAATCATAATCTAGAGCGAAAGTTGATATGTTAGTAAAGGAAATGTTGGGAACTTAGTTAAGATGTATCTACTCCATGCATGCCTATGGAGCCCTCCCAACCCTAAGATCTGATGTATCTTAGAGTAGTGTGATATACTTGTAGTTAAGACCAAGAACTATTTCCATTACCAATATTACCATGTTGCTTACCGTCGCGGACTCTTAATGTTTAGGAGCGGATTGGAATTGATCATGGTTCAAATCAAATACCTTACCTCATGTGTAATGGATGAAACTTAAAAAGGACATCTAAATAACAGTAATTGTTCTTAAATAATTTTAAATGTGGTAACCTAAATGGCAGAGCTACATTGTAGGTTGTTCACTTCCCATTGAGTAGTTGTTAGTAGTCATTTTGTTTCTTGTGTGTAGTAGCTTTCCTTACAGTTAGTTTCTTGTACACATTATTTACCATTTTTGGTACTTTTCTCATAATAATATTTACGTGAAATCGACAGTGTTGCAGGAGAAGTAGCCACAACAGTAAGCAGTTTGTGGTTGACTCTTTCAACTTACTTTTGTGGTACAATTAGTGTTCGTTCTATTTTCTTATTGTACATGTACTTACTTCTTTTGAGAGACATGATTATTAATTATGTGAGCCTGAGACAAACTATTTCTACACTAAATGTTATTTTAATATTTTATATATCAATAAAAGATATTGATTTATTTCACTTCTTTTCTGAAATAAAATTAGTAAATGCACATATAAGGTCCCTTAGTACAATTAGGATTATGTACCATGGTCATTTTAAAAATCGTATAGCTGTTGATTCAATGGTTTAATCATAGATGCTAGTACTTGGATGATATCTAAAGAGTTAGATTAAGGACTCATCAAGCACCGCCAAATGATTGTTAAGATATGATCTTTAGACTGAGAAGGAGATGTCAATCCTTCTCTAAAGGTTGATATCTGGCCGACCTCTTGATGCAGGTCCTCTGCATATGAATAGAGATTCGAAGGTATCGGATAAGTTAGGTCAAAGAGTTGATTTAACAAGATTGAGATAACCAAGACCTATGTCCTATATATAGGCACACATCCTTTGACCATAGACAGATGTGTTACTATAAGAGTATGTACATTTGACAGATCAACGGGTTGATGACCTATTCAAGGTCTATATACCTACGAGCTGGTATGCATATGAGTAATACAATCTCTCAAAGGGATCATATAGTTCTACTACTGGACCAGAAGACATAAGTTCACTATTGAGATATTGGGAATGATCAAATTCCATGAATGGTCGTCTTACTTTGGAAGCATGATAAGAATTTGTAGGTATGATATAGCTTTCGAAAGCATATGATCGATAGCAACTTCCAGTGACCGAATGAGAGACTTAATGATAAAATTCTGAAGAAGATAGTCTAAAAATGATCTAAAACTTTGGATTTATTCTAGGTCTTCCAGTATGCAGGATGTATGGATATTAGGAATGCTTGAGGGTGATGTGATCATAAATGATTGTATAACCATGACGCTTCCATTTCGAGGGAGTGATGAAACAGATATGGATTTTAGTGATTCATGTCAGTAGAGAAGCAATCTAATCTTAGTCCAAGTGTTGTACATTGATCTGGATATAATTCAGATGCAATGAGTAGATTAGATTTACAGCTTTGGTTTAATCAAACATCTTTAAGAGGTCCTCGAGATCAGGATTTGAGATGTGATCTCAACATTCAAGTGACTATACATGGAATGTGCAATCGCCCCGTCCTTATCTCCAAGTATCCATGGAGAAAGCACATTATTCTTGAAAGAGTTCAATAATAATTCCATTATTGAATATTGTATCTGAGTATTGAGAAATTGATAATTAAATGTAATTATCATGAATTATACGAATATGATTCATATATGAGAACGGAGATCTAAGATAATTAAATATGATTTAATAATCAAAGGTATAAATAATGTGGATAGCACTATCTATATTAATCAGGCATATTATAAATGTGATTTTAAATATATTAGAGAGAGCTTATTATTAATAGTATTCATCAATTAGTTGTTGATGTGAATAGGATTCACATTGAACAATTAACTAAAAATACAATTTGCATTTTATTTTGGATGTGTGATTGCAATATTCACAAAATTAATTTGGAATTATTTATGCAAACTAATTTGCAACAAAAGTTGTTGAAAATAAATAAAGGATTATGTGAGATATAATAATCTCACATAATTGGAAAGGGAGCCACCTTCCTAATATCGATGGTGGAAGACCACCCTTAACTAATTCATGGTGGTCGTTCCCACCATATATGGATGGTGGCTTGTATAGTTAATTTAATTTAAATGAATTGTTGTTACATTTTATGCAACAAAATCATGGCCATTGAATATAAACATAAATCAATATCATCCATTGATTTTGTGTTGCACATTGATTGTGATCCATGGACTTCCAAAATATTATAAAAGAAGAGGCAACCCTAGCTCTTCTTTTACAACACAACAACAAGAGAACTCTCTCTTTCTCTCATTCTCATGCCCCATCTCTCTCTCTCATGTGTAGTCGTCCACCCCTTGTACTAGACAGAGTTGTCGTCGTCGCTACACCGTCGTGCCACCACCTCGAACGCTCACGGATCTCCGTATTCCTCAGTGCTCCTAGCATGTGAAGAAGACTTTGGATTTCATGAGACAAAATCAAGAGAGTTATGGCTTGGATCTTGATCTTGGATTGCGAGAAGCCAGTGTCTCATCAACACACTTGCAAGCATCTTTTCTGTCGGGTCGGACTTCAGATGGGTGGTCTCTTCTTTTAGAGACTTCTATCACAACCACAATTCAAGAGGTATTCATATATCTTGTGTTTATGATGAAACGATTCAAGAAGTGTTCTCGAATCATGTGGTTTCATCTCTTTAGTTTTTAAAAAAAATTTGCTGCCTCGAGCAACTAGTCTGACTAGTTGCTCCCGATCACATAGGATGCAATCCTCTTGCTTCTGTAATGCACTTAAGGCTTTTCCCATAGCATTCAATGGTGATGTATGGTCATGTACTTATTTTGTGGATATTAATTATGAAAAGAGATAGTGACTGTTCTTCCTTCTTACTACTCTCATGTATAAAAATAGTGTTTGGTATTTCAAATTTAGAATCGTATGTGTGGATGTGTATTGTCGAGTATCTAAACCTTGTGGGATGACAAATTTTCCGTTATAGTTTCGATTTCATGACACGATGTCCGATATTTGGTGGCATGGAGGTAGCTTGGAGTATTGGTGCCAAGGGAGGGGAATGCACCCTTGAGGCCCCATGTAGAAATTTAGTTGATCGTGATCCCGACGTGTCATTAGCCAGAAGACATGCTACTTGGCACATCAGTGTGCACTTTTGCCCCGTGTATAATTTCATGTTTATGATGTGTGGTGACAAGTAGTTATGGTCAGTTATTTGTGTTTCGCTTCTTTCACTTAGGGTGGCCTCATGTACTGGTTGGTTTAGGTCACATTCGTTAGTATTCCAGATGGAAACAATAAGAGGGGAGTTCTAGGAGTTTTGGCTCACATGAAGGAGCAGGTTTAAGATGGACTTTCCAATGGTCGATTACAAACCAATAGTGAAGCTTGGCACATGGTAAATGTGGGATTTGAATTAACACAAAATAAAGTATGGTTTGATTTTGGTACACGATAAAGTGTGGGATTTTCATGATTTTGCATCAAGCTAGGTACTGTAAGGATAAGGATAAGGATGGAGTATCTAGGTTTCCTATCATTTATAGTGTTGTCTTGGTTTTACACAATTACCTACTTTTGTACACTTTCTAGCTTCTATTAGTTCTTCTTGGTTAGTTGTTTCTCACCATACTGGGAAAGTTTGCTCGTGACGCACCCACCATCGTGAGTCTAGCATTTTCTTAGAAGTTGTCGCAACGGTGAGCGGCGTAGCTTGTTCAGTTATGCTATGGTGGTTGTTACTTTTGTATATGAACACTTTTGTAGTTTTTATTATCTTGTACTTTTGAGAGGTATTATTTGCATATATGTATGGACATTCATGTGTACATGTATGTAGTATTTTTTGTGGAGAATGCATTCATAAATGGTAATGAAAAATGTTTATTTATTTTCTACTATCTTTTTATGTAAAATTTCTAGCTTTTTTCTGTGCATCGAATGTGTAACTACGTTACGTGGATTAGATTGCCAAGTATATGAGTCCAAGGGCGATGGGGGAGTAGTAATTTTCAAAATGGAGTTCAAGCCAAGGTGGAGATTTGTTTAAATATGTCTTGAAGATCCAACCATTTATAATCTTAAAATATTCGACAAATGAATTTTAGCCGAACCAATTATTGATCCCATTAGGATTGGCTTGGTACACATTTAAGGTCTTTGAATTGATACATAATAAAGTGTTGGTTGGACTTTGTTACACAGTATGGTGTGGGGTTTCACGATTTTGCATCAAGCTTGGTATCGTAAGGATAAGGATCGAGTTTCCAGGTTTCCTGACCAATTGTATTGTGGTCTTGGTTTTACACATTTATCTACTTTTGTACACTTTCTAGCTTCTAGGGCTTCTTCCTGGTTAGTTGTTTCTCACCATACTGGACAACTTTTCTCGTGACGTACATACTTTAATGAATCTAGCAGGTTCTCATGAGCACTAGCAGCAGTGAGCGGCTTGGATTGTTCAGTGCTAATGTTGTGGTTGTTGTTACTTTTGTGTATGTACACTTTTGTAGTTTTTGTTATCTTTACTTGTACTTTTTGAGAGATATTATTTGCATATATTATGAATATTCATGTGTACATGTATGTGGTATTTTTTGTGAACATGGTTAGTTGTGAATGCATATGTAAATGGTAATGGAAAAATTTTACTGCATTTTCAACCACCACTTTATGTTATGATTCTAGCTTTCTTTCTGTACTTCAAATGTTTAACTACATTACGTGGATTTGATTACCGAGTTTCAAGATCCGATGGGGACGGGGACGTAACAACTTTCCAAATGGATTTCAAGTCATGGTACATATTTGTTGAAATATGACAACTTTCCAAATGGATTTCAAGTAAAGGTGGAGATCTGTTAGAATATGTCTTGAAGATCCACCCGTTTATGATCTTAAAATATTCCGCAAATAAATCTTGGTCGACCCCATTATTGATCCCATTAGGATCGATTTGACCCCATACCCTTACATATATGTATTTTAGGGTAAGGTGTGTGTCATCTAAGAGTCTCATTCTATGAGAGCATCGCTGATGAACGTGAAATCTGTCTCTTTAAGGATATGGAGTTGTCGTAGTACAGAATGCAGATTTCGTTCATTCAAAGAGACCACAATTTCGAATATGTGGACATTATTTTACTTGGTAAGTGTACCAAGGTCGAACACAGGGACACAAGCCTGTTTAATCTATTTATCAAATTTTATCTATTTATTGTGTGATTATTTTTGAGTCTTTAGGTCTTCATGCAGATGTGCAAAATAAAATGCAATTGAAATGACGTACAGAATGATGCTTGTAATTTTTATTTGATTTTACGATGCAATTAATTATGAGATGCAATACATGATGAAGTGAAGGATACTAGTATGCAAGATAAATTATACGAATTTCCCCTACAAAATGTTAAAGTAATGAGCAATACATAAAGGATCAATTTCGGAGTCTTCATGAGCAATAAAGGTGAATGATAGCATTTAACTTAAGGAACATGAGACATTATAGACCTCAAAAATCAACATATTTAATTTAGTCTCAAATCATAAAATAGATAATGCTAGATAGAGGATGAAACGAGCATCAAAACCACAGAAATCATGCGATTTGGAATTAAAATGCTCAAGATATGAATAAAAGAGTGCAGGAGCAAAATTGTAATAAAAATGCATCAAAAATAAATGGATAACTATCACAAATAGGCCCCTGGAGAGACCTATTTGGAACTTGCAAAAGTCGGAGGGGCCTCCCTGTAAATATTCTTTATGCATGTGAGCATATTTGCAAATATCAGAAACCGGTGGGGCTTTGTTGTAAATGGTGCAACTGCACACGTGAGGCATGCGTGCGTGGACCTACTTGTAATTCTGGAGAACTCGCGATCCTATCTTGCAATTAACCCAGCCCATATGCATTGGGCTCATGCGGGGCTAGGTTCGGGTGGGCTGCAACTTTGGGTGACACGCGACGACTGGTGATCGCTTCAGGGCGTGCAGCTTGGTTCCAAACCTGCAGCCTCAGAGAGGGTAATGTGGCAACATCTGGGTCGTTGGATGCTCGTCGAGAGGCACCACCCAATGGTGCCTAGGCTTTTTCCTCCGCCGGGAGAGAGGCGGTGTAGATAGGGCTCCGGCAGGCTCGCCTGAGCCCGCTGAGCTCTTCCGTCATCTTAGAAGGGTGGTGAAGCACCCTGACCATCTGGACAAGGTGTTCAACCAGAGAGGAAGTATCCTGGTTAGAAATAGACGACCGTCGACAAACCATGACCGGTGGCAGAGCAGCAGATCGGAGCATCCATGCAAGCTCTGTTCATTGACAAAATATGTACATGCAGACGTTAGTTTATAGCCGAAGCGTACGCTTGCTTATAATCGTGGATGAAGTGGGGGTTCCATGTGAGCGGAGGAATGGGGAACCCAGAGCTCCATCTCCGACGAAGCATAGAAGAAGGGAGTGCGGTGGACGTGGCTCTGGAGAAGGGAAGAAGGCAAACAGAAGTGTTGGCGAAGGTGGGAGATGGATGTCGAAGATGATGGAATGATTGGTGATCGGGGAGGAGTGTGTGCTTTGGGAAAAATAGCAGAAATCGGAGGAAAAGAGATGGACATTATTAACTAAAGGAATTGGCGGAGGATGCTGCTAGGGTGTAGGTTCTGATGAACCTCGGGGTCTTTGCTCAGATCCGATCAGCTACATCGGAGAGCTCTATGGTGCCTCTGGAGACTGTGGCACGGTGGAGGTCACCATGGGTCGACACCGGGAGAAGGTGACCATTATCGTGCTTCTATCCTACCTCCCCCTATCACGAGGATAAGGAGAAGGCTAGGGACCACTCCCTGAATTGGTGGACGAAGGACGGAGATGGCGGAGGAGGGACTTTTATAGGTGGCGATGGGCGATTGGATGCGATGAAGGTGAGGGATTGTAACGGAGATTTGATGGCAGGGGAGTAATGGAGGTGGGAGGATGGAAGTCGCGTGAGGATGGCGGAGGAACCATCTACGTGGTGGCGTTACGAGAGGAGGAGTGTGGCTAATGAGGGCTACAAAATAGGAAGGGGGTGGGGTTGGTCGCAGGTAACGTTGGGAAGAGAGGGGACCATTTGAAAGAAGGAGATGATGGGTAGCCGTTAGATCGTGTGATCCAACAGTACAGGTAGGAGCGTGGTTGGAGGGTGGAGATCAGATCCTTAGGACATGATCGTATGGCTAGGAAGTGGGTGGAGGCGAGTGGTTATGATGGAAGTTAGGGTTCCATCAGATGGCGGAGAGGAAACGGAAGGCGTGGCTATGTAGGAGCCGTAGGATGCGAAGGAGATCATGTGGTTGTGAGTGAGGCGAAGAAGAGAGATGGGGATCATATTTCAGGAGAGATATGATGGCTGGAAGCGAAGTGGGGATGGACGATAGGGATTGAGGTGGGCTAGAGAGATCCAGCAACCAGGAGAGGGCCGGGTGGTGAAAGGAGGGAGCGACCGCGTGGAAGCTCCAGAGAGCGCCATGTGGCTACTCCAGAAAAATCAATAAATACAAAAATAAAGAAAAATAAAAAAGAATTAGTTAGAGGTAAAATTAAGAAAAAGTCAAAACATGAAAGTTGTAGATCTCGATGAGATTTGCAAGTTTCATGTTGGACAAAAAGCTAAAAGAGGTCATTTGTTCAAAAAAGAATTTTTGGGTGTATTTTTAAAGGTTAAAAACATGGCTTTTAGTTTTGAGATTTTTTGGTACTTTTTATTTCTTTTAAAGGGTCAGGATAATTATAGACAAGTATGAATCGAATTTTTATGGATTTTTAATAAGATATAAAAATCAAGAATGAGGTTATTACTTAAATACAATATAATGTTAATTATATAATACATGTTTAGAATGATAATATGTTAGTGATTTTTGTTGTTTTGTTCAAGTCTAGGGATTAATAATTTGATTTGAATATGATGAATACGAGATTCATCATACCCCTATACTTAAACTATGCTCGTACTCGAGCATCTAAAGAATGAAGGAGTCGAATTAATTCCTGACTGTACATGTGAAAATTTCTATGCTTAATTCATAGAAGACCCTCAATTTAAGCGTTCCTAAAATTCTACGCTCATCCATGCTCTAGTAATAAGGGATCCAACTTCTCTAATTATATGACTCTCTTTTTGTACATAAAATATAAGGATATGAAGATTAGTGTACTACAATCATGAGAGTCGAGTCGAGGCATCACTGAAAGTTCCAGTCCAAGAGACTCTCCTCTAGACCTAATCCTCAACACCAGGGAATAAGTCTATTCTTATTTCAGTCGACCGTCTCATTAGTTTATCAGACTTGAAAGTGTAGATGGAGGGACATATGATGGAGGGCATAGGATTGTGTATATTTTTCTCTTCCTCACATTGGAACTAGGGGCCTCTCGAGTGCCTTATTACTCAACACATGCATATTTTTTGTTATTGATCATTGTATCTGTCAAGAGAATTCGGAGTCGTCTGCACTTGATTTTCTGGGAGTACACTGAGGTGTGTCTCTTTTGAGTATCTAAGATACCTTCGACACCCAGACTTGTATCACTATACGATGCAGACCCCTTTTATGGTAGCCCGACTCCTTGATCCTAATAGTGTTTGGTCCAAGTGGACACTTTGAAAATGGTTGGGAGCTCTCGCCATTGGTGGAAGCTCTTTTGAAAATTGACTTTGAGGAATAGAGCTTTTCTTTGAATATATTTCTTCCTTTTATTTTCTTTTCTTTTTGGCTATCTACACGGCGTTTACCAAAAGTTGGTGCATACTGATCAACCACTATTTTTTATTTCATCACACCCTGGCACATAGGTATTTATCAAGCGATAGCATATGAACTTGTTCACATACTGGCTAGGGTTTTGCTGACACTCAGGTTTCTTGAGTCTTTCATTAACTTTATCCCATCCTCAAGCATCATTAGATCGGATCTAGACTTCAAATCTCCAGTCCTGGTCACTCAAATGATAACTCAACTCATCTCATCAATCATGTAGTTGTGAATGTGTTGTGTTGATCATATTCTTTAGAAGGTAGAGATAAAGAGTGCAATATAGCGCTCAAATCATGTAAATTAGGGATGTGTGGATTATTATGTTCAAAACCCTAATTACTAAAAATGGCTAACTCAGACTCTTTAGATCACAGAAATCAAGTGTCCTCAAAATCCTTAAGCCGTGAGTGAATGTGAATGTGTCAGGAATACACCAACTCCAGAGTTCGTGATTTTTTGTGTTTTTCTTAGCTTTTGCAAATTTTTATGAATTTTAATTTTTCATTTTTTTTAAATTCTTTTGAGAGATAATGACTGGCTCAGGCTCATATGAATAATTGCATCTACTTCCAACCAATATCGGTGTAAGTATGGGCCGTTAGACGGACCGGTGTTATTTGAGGACGGATCCATATACAATATCCTCTAAACCACCCACTCTGCTAAGGGAGACCAAAGTTCCCTCACTGAAGAGTAGCTACTCATTTTTAAGTCTATTAATCAGAGTCTCTACACAATTTTTTTTAAATTTTTCAAACCTTTAGTAGGTTTTTGAAAAATGTTGATTTTATTTACAAACAATTAATCCCTTAGTTTTAAGAAAAAGTATTTACAAGAATTTTTACAAAACTGAATTCACAAGTCAACTTAAACCAAGCCTAAAAAGATTTTTCAACTTTTTTTAAAAACACGAGCTATGGCTAGAGTATAAATATACAGTATACCCCCCTATACTTAACTTTTGTTATTTCCTCATAGCATAAGTAATATGAAGCCATAGCTCCGCTTAAATATAAGGTGATATAGTGGAACTAAGGAGGAGGGTCCCCATATACTTAGGTCAAAAATGACCTAAGTATAAGAAGATAGATGGAGGGATGGATGAATGAATCGGGTCCCCCCTATATTTAAGATGGAAATAACCTAACTAAAATATCTGGAATTAGGAGCTGGGGGGACCATGGCTTTTAGGGTTAGGCAGAGCATTTATACATGTGAAAGGTTGTAAGGGGGGGAGGTGAGTGTCTATTTGCAAATGATTATGAAGAAGCAGATGGGGGGTGCATAATGTGTGAGTGTGTGAAGTTGGGGGGGGGGGGGTAGATCATCTAGTGATCTACTTTTTTTCTCTTTTTTTACACACACAAGCCCTCAAACGAGGACCTCTAAAAATGCACATGGTACAATTTTTTTTTACAACATGAAAATGCATGAGGAGCTGACTAATCTTCCTTGAATTCTTCATCTTTTATTTTGCAGCCTTCTTAGTGGGAGCTCCCAACTCCATGCCTCCATGGAGATCAAGTGTCCTCGATATTCATGGGTCCAACCACAAAAGAAACATGTTAGAAAATAGCAAGAAAAATAATCAACAGAAATGATGCAAAAGTACATGATGAGAAGACCTACAAATTTTGAAAATATTCACAACAAAAAATATTTCAAAATTCGACAAATAAATAAAGGTGAGTCATGTCCCCAGTAACGATGCCATTTGATGAACGTGAAATTTACCACTTTATGGATATGGAGTTGTCGTAGTAGAGGAGGCAGATTTCGGTCATTCAAAGATACCACAATTTCAAATATGTGGATATTATTTTACTTGATAAGTGTACCAAGGTCAAACACATGGACAAAAACTTCTTTAATCTGTTTAACAAATTTTGACTATTTAATGTGTGATTATTTTTGAGTTGTTAGGTCTTCATGTAGATGTGCAAAATAAAATGCAGATCAAATGACACATAGAATGATGCTTTTAAATTTTATTTGATTTTAATATGTAATTAATTATGAGATGCAATACATGATGAAGTGCATGATACAAGTATGTACAATAAATTATACAAATATCCCCTACAAAATGTTAAAGTAATGAGCAATACACAAATATTCAATTTCAGAGTCAGCGTGAGCAATAAGGGTGAATAATAGCATTTAACTTAAGGAATAGGAGATATTATAGATCTTAGACATCATCATATTTAATTTAGTCTCAAATAATAAAATAGATAATGCTATTGGATAGAGGATGAAACGAGCATCAAGACGGCACTGAAATCATGCAATTTAGAATTAAAATGCTCTAGATATGAATAAAAGAGTACATGGCATAATTGTAATAAAAATGCATAAAAAATAAATGGATAACTATCATAAATAGGCCCCTAGAGGGACCTATTTGCAATTTACAAAATTTGGAGGGGCCTCCCTCTAAATATTCTTTGTGCACGTGGGCATATTTGCAATTATCAGAAACCGACGGGGCTTTGTTGTAAATTGTTGAGGTGCACACGTGAGGCATGTGCACCTAGACCTCCATGTAATTTTGGATAAATCACGGTCCTATCCTGCAATTAATCCAACCCGCATGCGTTGGGCTTGTGCGGGGCTAGGCTCGGGTGGATAGCTTCTTTAGGTGACACGCTGTGGCTGGTGATCGCTTCAGGGCGTGCGGCTTGGTTCTGAACCTGCAGCCTTGGAGAGGGAAACATGGCAACATCTAGGCCATTGGATGGACACCGAGAGGCGTCATCCAACGATGCCGGGTCTTTGTCCTCCACCGGGAGAGAGGCAGCGTAGATAGGGCTCCGGTGAGCTCGCGAGAGCCCCACCGAGCTCCTCCGTCGTATTAGAAGGGTGGTGAAGCACGCTGACCACCTGGCGAAGGTGGTCAACCGGAGAGGAAGCATCCTCGTTAGCTATAGACCACCATCTACAAAGCATGGCCGACGACGGAGAAGCAGATCAGAGCATGCGTGCGAGATCCGTTCATTGACGAAATATGTACTTGCAAGTGTTAGTTTATAGCCGAAGCGTGCGCTTGGTGATAATCATGAATGAAGTGGGGGTTCCATGCGAGTGGAGTAACGAGGAACCCAGGGCTCCATCTCCGGCGAAGTAGATAGGAAGGGAGGCGGTGGACGGGGCTCTGGAGAAGGGAAGAAGGCGAACAGAAATGTTGGTGAAGGTGGGAGATGGATGTCGAAGATGATAGGATGATTGGTGATCGGGGAGGAGGAGTGTGTACTTTGGGAAAAATAACAGAAATCGGAGTAAAAGAGATGGATAGTCTTACCTGAAAGAATTGGCGGAGGTTGCAGCTAGGGTTGAGGTTCTTATGAACCTCGGGTCTTCGCTCGGATCCGATCAGCTACATCATAGAGCTGTACGGCGCCAGGCGACTGTGGCACGGTGGAGGTCACTATGGGTCGACACCGAGAGAAGGTGACCATTGTCGTGATTCTATCCTACCTCCCCCTATGACGAGGAGGAGGAGAAGGCTAGGGACCACTCCCTGAATTGGTGGACAAAGAATAGAGGTGGCGGAGGAGGGCCTTTTATAGGAGGCAGTGGGAGGTTGTAGGCGATGAAGGTAAGGGTTTGTAATGGAGATTTGATGGCGGGGGAGTAATGGAGGTGGGATGATGGAAGTCACGCGAGGATGGCAGAGGAACCCGCTACGTGGTGGTGGCGTTACGAGAGGATGAGTGTGGTTGATGAGGGCTCCAAAATAGGAAGGGGGTGGGGTTTGTCGCAGGTAATGGCTGGGAAGAGAGGGGACCGTTTGGAGGAAGGAGATGATGGGTAGCCGTTGGATCTTGTGATCAAACGGTCCAGATAGGAGCGTGGTTAGAGGGTGGAGATCAGATCCTTAGGATATGATCGTGTGGTTAGGAAGTGGGTGTAGGAGAGCGGTTAGAAAGGAAGTTAGGGTTCCATCCAATGGCGGATAGGAAGCAGGAGGCATGGCTATGTGGGAGCCGTAGGATGCGAAGGAGATCATGCGGCTATGAGTGAGGCGGAGAAGAGCGGTGAGGATCAGATCTCATGGGAGATCTGATGGCTGGAAGCAATGCGGAGGTGGACAGTAGGGATTGAGGTGGGCCAGAGAGATCCAACGGCCGGGAGAGGGCCGGGTGGCGAAAGGAGGGAGCGGCCACGTGGCAGCTCCAGAGTACGACACGTGGCTGCTCCAGAAAAATCAATAAATATAAAAATAAAGAAAAATAAAAAAGAATTAGTTAGTGACAAAATTAGTAAAAAAAAGTCAACATGAAAGTCGTAGATTCGATGAGATCTACAAGTTTCAAGTTGGACAAAAAGCCAAAAGATGTCATTTGTACAAAAGAGTATTTTTTGGGCGCATTTTTAAAGGTTAAAAACACAGATTTTAGTCTTGAGATTTTTTTAGTATTTTTTATTTCTTTTAAAGGGTCAGGATAATTATAGACAATTATTAATCTATATTTTATGGATTTTTAATAAGATATAAAAATAAAGAAGGAGGTTAGTAATTAAATACAATATAGTATTAATTATATAATACAGGTTAAGAATAATGAATTGTTAGTTATTTTTGTTATTTTGTTCAAGTCTGAGGATTAATAATTTGATTTTTATATGATGAATGCGAGATTCATCAATCGCCTCCTATGATTTTGTATCTTGTACTACAATTCGTTGTAATTATCCTGATTGATCCATTAATACCTTGTTCTTTGTAATGAACGTGAGAGTTAAACAACATGGGATGGAGACATGTATATGTGTAAATTACATAAGGCATGAAAGTGTTCTGATACCACCAATCATTAATTCTGAATAAAATCACACGCTAGACTAGAGCGATCTACGAATACCCTTCACGATTAAGATCGAAATAACCTCTGAATCTCGTGTAGAAGAACAACCAACATGAGAATCATGATATTTCATATATTTTGGTAGGGGATTTTTATAAGTTAGGAGAAAGAAGATATATGGAGGTGAGATAACGAGAAGGTAGGAGAAGAAAATATATGGAGATGATTTTCATCCAATCGGAGCTTCATTCTCATCATATATATATATATGAAGATTAAAGGATGATGAACGTTTAGGTGCCGTTCGGGTAGGGTACCCCCCTTACCCAATTCTTTCTCGTTCAAAGTGGGTCCCACATTTTCCCTTTTTTATAAATTAAATTAATTAATTTTATTCCATCTATTCCAATAAAAAATAATATATTATACCATCATATCATCTAAAAATTATAAACTACTCCACTTCTACTCACTTTTTCGAACTTCAATACAATCACATAACAATAACTACTCACTTTTTCAAACTTCAATACAATCATATCACAATAAACCAACTTCTAACCCACCCCCAATTTAACCCTCTATCCAAACACCGAATCTAAAAATGGGTTACCTGCTACTAGTTTAACCTAAACCCACATACCAAACACACCCTTAGATATGAGATCTTAAATAAGCATTACGTGGCATCATAGGAAGCATAGGATCGTAGTCACCAGAGTGCATAGGCGCATCAGTTCAAGAGGTTTGCGGTCACGTGCAGAGTGCATTCAATGCAGAGCACCTTCTTGTATTCGTATCGATACTCGCCATCGAAGGGTTATTTGCAAATAGGCTCGTGTGGATTTACCTTATTAAGGATGAGTTCATTTAATGCAGTTGAAGTTTATTGTTATTAAGAGCTTTGCCGTTTGTTCTTGTTTTCTTAGGCTCACAACTTTGTTCTTTGAACCTCGACTTCATGAATTTAAAACTAATTTTGAAGCTTAACTTGTGCTCTTTGAATCGAGCTATCGCAGATTGAATTTGGACTTAAATTAAGTCGTCTATAAATTATGAAATGGAGACTATGTTCTTGGATTGTTAAATCAAGAGAAAATCATTGCTATCATCTCCCGCTTAGATTTATATAGTAAGAACATCATACAAAACAAACAATAAAATAGCTTACAATATGATATAGTAATCTACTGACATAGATCAAATTCTAGCCCCTAGCAGCTTAATCAACCGTCGAGGTCGAATGCGGAGATGGGGAAGCTATCTGCAAGTCCCGTGCCGGTCAGAAACGTGATCTTGGCCGACGAAGGGTCGGCGATGTAGACCTCGTTGATGGTGAGCCATATGAAGAGCTCCTTCACCTTCACGCCCGTCAGCTTCTTCATCTTGTGCTTCTCCGCGAAGCCGGTCACCTCAACGGCGTAGGGCACCTTCTCGTTGATCTTATTGAACGTGTGCTCCACCTTCTTCTTCTATAGGATCCACATGAATCCCGACGCACGATCGAACCCAAACTCGTCGACGTCGTTGACCGGGAGGAGGCCGAGGGGGAGAGAGAGCTCCTTCAAGAGCTCGGCGATCTTCTTCTTGCAGGCCGCGTCTCCGGAGGTGATCTCCGCGGTGTTGCGGTAAGAGGCAATTGCTTGAGCAGCCATCTTCCAAGAGAAGGGAGGGAGATTAACTGAGTAACAAAGCTGGAGAGATGTGATGCTCTGCTTGTTGTGAGATGGATACATGGACTACATAAATAGATCATAGTCGGGTGCCAAAGCAAACATCATGATGCCATGCAACGTACGTCGTCTCAC
The DNA here is from genome assembly GCA_037367405.1 of Ottelia alismoides. NCBI lineage: Eukaryota > Viridiplantae > Streptophyta > Magnoliopsida > Alismatales > Hydrocharitaceae > Ottelia > Ottelia alismoides. The sequence goes on along the minus strand of JAZKJV010007825.1, from coordinate 1,037,109 downwards.
GTAGAAAATGGTTTTGGTCAAGAAAAGAGTGGATTATTTTAATGCTCAAGTTTATGTTAGCAATATAACCCTCAAGGAGTGTGGTCCTTTTGGGTCTTCGTGGTCGTATCTTTCAACTCAGGTGTGCTCGGTTCCATGTTTCTAGTCAAGGACGCTCGGCCCACGATTATTTAGGCTAAGGCCCAATCAACTAAAGTGGCTTTCAGCCTCTTGTTTGCCCCCAAAGCAAATATAAACCGCTCAAGCTTTCGCTCGTGTCAAATAAGGTATAGATTCCACGGACTCCGGATCCCTCGCTACACGTGCTTCTAGACCAAAAAGTGCAGCCAAAATCCTAGCCGCTCATCAATCATATGATGATCAGTGTCTCCCTATTTATCTTGGAATATTGGAGATATTTGCTATATCAAATATTGGGAAGTTATCAGATCCCTTCTATTTGCTATATTAAATTTACTATGCGAGCTTTACTGTATTGTAAAAAGTATTACTCTACGTACAGAGCTACGCCATTTCATGCATAAAACTCTCCCTTTTTCCTTTATTTCTTTCTTTTTTTATATTAATATGCAATATAACAAACTACAAAAGAAATACACTTCCAAAGAAATCATAAAATCTCTAAAAATGGACTAAAAAGATTTACTATGTTCATCTATATATAATATGCTTTTATATTATTTTTTCTTCCTTATTAGAGATACAAAAAATATAGCAATGTGTTCATACTGTTAAGAAAAAAATCAAAGAAAATATTGAAAATTGAAAAAAATACCTATAAAATATGTTAAATATCTACATGTAAATTAAATTTTGATTTTGAGCCCTTCGAGAAAATTGTAGATCTCTAAGATATAAAACTTTTGTATGGGTACTTTTGAATTTGACTTCATTTACTATTTTATTTTACTTTTCTTTTTTCATCCTTTCATCATGCGCCAAGTCAATTCTCAGTCAATCTGCCATGTGGCCTATAACCATTGGTGTCCAATGAGTGTCCTGCCAACTAGGGTTAAGTATCAATACAGATCAAGGGTCGTCAGCGGGACAAAACTCAACAAGAAAAAGAGATAGAACCACACAATCAAAGGAAAAGTCAATCAAGCACATAAAACAATGTAAGCGGTCTCCGCTATTTATTTTTAACATGGTATAGCAACCAAGGTCGAAAACAAGAGCACGAGAAAACCTATGAAGTAGTCAAAATTCAGAAAATAAAAAGGATATTTTTATTGGTTTTAATTTTGCAAATTTTTATAGTTTTTTAATTAAGAAATAAAATAAGCAATAAAGACAATAAAGCTAACAACAAACTTTTTGAATTTTTATGCAAGGTTAAAAATGCTCAGAAAATTTGAATAAAGATATTTTTGGATTTTTATTATTTTAAAGTGTTTTTGGTAATTTTTGGAAATATTTTGATTTTTTGGGCTTTTATAAAAATCAAACAAAGGCTAAAAATATGGACAATACACATCCATGACAATATTGCAAATTAAAAATACTTAAGATACCCTAAATTCCTGGTTATGAATTTTATGAGAATATATATATATATAAAGCTACAAACTTGTATTGGAATGATAATTTTTTAATTTTTTTAGAATTTCATATGATTTTTACAATTTTTAAGTCTTTTGCAATTTTTAAGATTTTTATGAGGGTTTTTCAAACAAAAATTGGTACTGAAAGCAAAGCATACAGATCACACAATCAGATATTTTTGTAGAATTTTTAAAGTAATTTGTCGAATTTTTATGTATTTTCTAAAACAGACAGTACACTTTTTTATGGTTTTTGATTTTTAGAAAATATCAAACAACACTAAATTAATCCACAAAAATTACCATAAATATTACACTTAGCAGTAGCTAGCAGTATTTTTAAATAGAATTTTTGGGGTCAATTTGGTTTTTATTTAATTAGAAACAAGCCAGACAGTTCACATGAACCCAATTTCAATTAAAGTAAAGTTTGGTGCCAAACAATAACACGTGTGAAAAGGCTAGGACGAAAGTTGCAAAATGTCTAGAGAAAATACGCAGATGCTCAATAAACCACGCACAGGGGTATAAATGCAAATCTCATAAACTATTCAATCATTACCTAATAGTTCACGAGCTCAGGATATAACATGCAATTATCCGACACAATCACGTGAACATGCATGTGTATCAGATTCGGAGGGATGAAAATGCAAATAATGAAAACTACGAGGTACAGTATGTAAAATGTCTGTACTAGAAATTTTATTTAATAAACTAAATAGTGAAACAGAAAAGTACGAGCGGTGAAAGAGCAAATTACCCCTGAAGAGGTACTTGACGTGCGTGGGGGATATCACTATCTTGTGTCTCTGATCTGCTAGCACCTCAGATCCGACGCTCCAGGGAATGTCAGTTACGTGCAGTCATGATGCTGTGCTATAGTACGGATCTAATGGCTCTGGGAAAGGCATAAATGTGTGGTGTAGATCTGGTCCCCACTCAGATCCACTGTTACTGATGAGACAAGGACGTACGATCCGGATCAAAATTGGGAGGTGCAGCTCTGGATCAACGGTGGAAGAACGGTCTGGTAGAACTCATCGGGGATGAGCTTCAACAGAGTGAGAATCGAGATCCACCACTCCTATGGAGGCTCAGAGTAGTCCAGCGAAGTTGTAGGCATGGTCCGCGTCTGGTAGGAGTTCCGATAAGGGATCCAGAAGTTGGATGAGCGAAACGAGGGAGCCCCGCATGTAGCTGCTCCGCTTGAGCGACTGAGGGCTCAAATGGATTCCTCCACGCGCACAGGCACCTACAAGAGAACGATCGGCTCGGATGTGTAGCTCCAGCCTATTTTATTGCATGAATATGTAGGAGAAACGTTGGGTAATGGAGTTTGGCCTTTGGAAATAGTGAAGGAAGGAGGCCCCCACCTTAACCTCGACCTAAGTGTCGAGCCTAAGGGTGATCATGTTGCAGAATGAGGTACGAGGCGAGATGTAGGATCAATTGGAGCGGATATAGAAGGGGGTGAGGCTCCAACTGGATGGACAAAGCAGATGAACGACGGCGGTGGTGAAATGAAAGAATCGAGCGGAATGAAAGGTGGAGTGGCAGGATAGGATACCTAAGGGGGATAACTAACTCAGCGAAGTCAGGCGGTGCTAGGAGTCAGGGTCGTGGCCTCAATCGTGCAGCGGCGGGCAGGGAGGCTGAATGCGGTGGAGAACTCCTGCCACATAGGGGAGCTGCGGCTACATGCCACCAAGCTTCGATCCAAGGGCACCCACAGGTTGTTGTCACTCTGTTGAAGATACCTAGGGATAAAGGAAGGGGCGAGGCACGAGCTACTATGCCAGGAGGGGGAAGAAGATGATTTATTGGTTGCTCAGGGGTCCAGAAAGATCAGCGTAAAGCGTGGAACCCTAGAGCGATACAGATCAGCCAAAGGACCCGTGAAGATGTCAGATGTATGAGGATTATCGGGTTCGAATTTCGAGGCAAAAGGAGTTGGAGTTGGGCTGGAGAATTTCAAGAAGGAGCTCCGGCGAACAGCATCCGGGTCTAACCCGGGAAGGGGGAACCGTTGACTGGAGGTCAACAAAATGGCTGGACCAATCAGAAATTCAGGATTTACAAAATATTTATAAATTCAATAAAAAATAATAAATGATTTTAAATTAAAATTATAATGAATAAAAAATGTTTATTAAATTTTCAAACTTTTTTTATGGTTTTTAATTATTTTTATGAAAACTAAATTAGTGTATATACAATATATAGTATTATGTATATGTATAATCTACCTATGTATTATGTACAAGTATTTTTATTGTTATTTTTCAAAAATACCCTTATTTTCTATTTTATTTAATTACAACATATTTTTAGGAATATAGAATACTTTTTATTTTATTTTTATAAATTATTTAATGATACATAAGAAATAGTCGGTGTGATGTATATGCATGCGTTTTGTACAATGAGTGGAGATTTTTATTTTTAATTTTTTTGTTTTTTTATTTCATTTTAACATTATTTTTAGAAATATATACAACGGAGTGAAAAAATAATTTATTTGATTTTTGGTCAAAAATTAATATATACATAATAAGTACAAGTATACGTATTATGCATAACACAAAGTAAACCCTATCTCTCTCCACTTATTTTATTTTACGATTAGGTCAAGACTTGACCTTCTCTTGGAGTTTTGGTCACTCTCTATTTATTCTAAATACCTCATTCCTTTTTCTTTTCCTTTATTCTTTTAATTTTGTACAAAAACATGCTAATTATGCAATATTAATAGATGCATGCAGAATGCTATGTTATTGTATTTACAAGTATTTACATGCTGCTTTGCTAAGATAAATAGCTAAATAAAAGAATAAAGAGTGAGAATTAGGGATTCATCAGTGTCCTCTCCCTTTTCTGGCCCCATAAGTGGTCCATCTTTGACCTGAGTCAAAGGTCATTGTTGTTCAATCTCCCCCATGACCTGGTTGGCCCATCTTGCCGCCTTAGTAGCCACATCACTGATGAATCTGTGATTCATCACTCTAAAAGTTAAAATAGAGCCCTGTTCCCGAGTAAATAGAGGCATATTTCCCTTTATAATGCATAAATAGCATTCATACATGCATTCATAATACATGCATTTTAGCACTCCATTTGCATTAAATAAGAAGCCAAAATCACTTGTAAAATATCCATTCATAAAAATAACCTCTCCCTTATAATATGTACACCTTAGTTAATAATATAAGGAAGAAAATCAGTAATCCCCTTTGTAAAAGCACCCAATAAAGCCTTAAAACCCTTGGACCATAAAATGCCCATAGCTCCCTCATACAACCTCCAAAATAGGTCTACTCACTTTTAGAATAATACACATGAAAAGACCTTTAAAATGAGACTAATTTCATCCAATTTGGAGCTCATATGAAAAAGTTGGTTTTTGGGCCTATATGTACACTATGTATACTATATCTGTGTATATTTGTATCATAGTTGACCTCTCTCCGTTATTGGTCAACATGAAACTTGTAGATCTCATCGCGATCTACAACTTTCATGTTTTGAGTTTTTCCAAATTCGGCCTCCTTCTCCCTCTACACTCATTTCTTTTCGCAACCAATCATAGCTGGCCACGTGGCGCCCTCTAGTTGCGCCACGCGGCCCGCTCCCCTTGCCCAAGCCGCCTGCGCCTCTAGCCGTTGGATTTCTCTCTAGATCCAACGACCAGCTGCACTCCACGTACACCTTTTACCTCCACCGTCAGATCATTTCCCCCCTTCTCATCTGAACCGCACGTTTGCGCCTCTCCTACAGCGCGCCACGCGTCACATCTTAAGCCCTTCGATCACGCACGTTGACTCTCCATCGCAACCGCTCATCCCGCCTTGCACCTCAGCCCTCCGATCTAAGCCCTAATCCTATCTCAGTCGCCCGCTCACGCTTCGTCCTAGACCGCGCCATGTGGCACCATCATACCCTTCAGATCGCTTCACCTCCGATCAGATCTGACCCGTTCCTTAGCGCTTTGATCTGGGCCGTTGGATCACAAGATCCAACGGCCAGTGCCTCATCTCCTACCTCTAGCGCCCCTCTCTCCCACGATCTCAGCCGTGCGCGAGGGGCTTGCCCCTTCCTATTCTTGGACGCACTCCAGCCACCCTCTCCGAACACCATCGCCTCCACGTTCTTCCCCACTCACCCCTCATCCTCGCCAGCTACCCCACTCACCATGACTTCCACCATAGACGCTCCACGAACCCCACTAACCTCACCTCGTCACCAGCCCGACCGTCGACTTCATCTTATAAATACTAGATCACCGACCGACTTCAGCCCTATCCGCCACCCCAGAGAGGTACCTAGAGCCCGGAGCTTCCGTTTGGTGACAGCAATCGATCGATTCCTTGAGCGACGACAGCGTTCTTCTCCGGCGAGTTCCACGACGAGCTCTATCGTGTCGCAACCACTCCTCCATGAAGCTGCTTGAGCTCGTGACCTTACCGATCCCTCGAGCGACGACCTGGAAATCGACTTCGAGCTCCAAACCCCAGGTAACCTCCTCCATATTCCTTTGATATTGTTTCAATTTCCCCTTTGATTTCTCCCATTTAATTCCTCCTCCACCTTCATCTTCTCGCTCCGCTTCCACCTCGCCGAGCTCCGCGACGGAGCTCTGATCTTCACGGTACACTTCACACCCTCCGACGAATTACTTCACCTTCCATCAGCTCTTGCTCCACCACCTGGGCGGAGCACCATCGTAGGACCACTTTCACGCCGACTAGGCCTCGCCACTCGCATCTCACATCTTTACTAGCACGCACAAGCATCGGCTATCTCCTCTAACCCTTGCAGGTGCCATCCCATTCATCGACCGGAAGCTCATCGGAGCTACTTTCAACCTTCATCGCCGGCGAGCTCCAGCACGCCTCCTTCTCTCCTGGAACGACCGGAGGTTCCGTCGCACCGCCACGAATCTTCCAAGCCACTTCAGAGGTGCTGGAGAGCTTCACCGACACCAGAAGGATCGGGCGGAGCTAAGCTCCCTTTGCCAGAGCCCCGCCAACTCCTCCGCAGGCGGTGGAGGACCGTTGAGGACGACGCTCCAGCCACCGTTCGATCATCTTGATCGAACTGTCCAGCGCCATCCACGTCGCCAGTCGATCGGAGCGTCACATAGCCGTTGGATCCTTCCAGATCCAACGGCGCACAGCGCACCATGTCATCCACATCTGGAGCAGCACACCACCGTTGGATCGATCAGTGATCCAACGGACCGCAACCCTCCACGTAGCCGTCCACAAGACCGTCGATCTTCACCAGGATCGCATGGTTGTGAGCATGCCACGTTGCCACCTCAGGAGAGAGACCACCGCCGTTGGATCGGTCAAGGATCCAACGGTCCCTGATCACGCCACGCCGTCGGGTCCGAGCCTCTTCCCAGACCTCTAGGCTCGGACCACCCGAGGTTATTCGAGCCTCCACCCGAACCTCCAGAAGCCCCTGAGCCAAGACCCGAGCCGCCGATGCCGCCCGAGCCTAGACTGCCCCACGTGAGGAGCACGTGCGGCCTGGGAAAATTGCAGAGAGGCCCTGGGAACTTTCAGAAATTGCTAATTGGTCCCTGTGAAGCGCCCCCACGTGAGGAGCACGTGTAGTCGTGGAGAAATTGCATTCCACCCGGAGCATTATAGGTAATTGCATTTTAGTCCCTGACAGCATGTTTATTTTTAAGTAATTTTTATTTCCTGTATTGCAATTACACCCTTGTCTTTGCACGCATCCCTAGGTGTCATATTTCATCATTTTTGAGTTTTAAAAGTTGCATGTTGTAGCTTAGCTTGTCCTCTATCTGTTGTGACACTTCTCATATTTTTGTAATTATAGTAGAATTTTTAATTAATTAATTGGTTGATTTATGTGATATTTTGCCCTTTTGGACCTTTTAATTAATATTTAATTCTCTGTCATTCCAAAAATTCTCAAAAAATCATAGTAGTTCTAGGATAGTTAACTTGACATGGCATAAAAATTTCATCTCATTTGCACACATATCGAGGCCTAAATAAATTAATTAATGATTTTCTTAGTTTAATTTTAATATGTTCATTTCACATTAAAATTTAGGTCTGTCAATTTTTCTAGATTCCTCATCATTAGATCTATCTAAGATAATTTTATTTCCCTAAAATTTTTGTGATTTGATATTTATTAAAATTAACTTAGTGAAAATCACCCTGCATTCATGTTAAATTCACAGTAAATTCATTTAGTGTCGAAAAATTCCAAAAAAATTAGGGTAGTTCATTTTCACCATATTTCATCATCTGGCCAATTTTTATAATTTTTGGACTTAATTTGATATCTTAACTGATTTAACTTTAAATTGGCTTGATTGTTGCATGTGTCTTGCATAGAAATAGAAAAAAAGACCAAAAAAAATAATTCCCTGAAAATTGAACATTGGACTTTGCTACTAATTCATCTAAGGAGACATATGCCTCCCTGAGTTCGACCTTGGACTTTACCAAGTAAAAAAATTGCCGCTTGAAATTAACTTGAATCTAATTAAAAGTGGTTTTTGATTCCCTCTCGCATCCGACTGCAACAAACACTGATAAATAATTTGAATAATAATCTGACCGAATTAACCAAGGGTGCGGGAGCGCATATCAAAATGGCACCGTTGCCGGGGAGGCACGGCTTAGGTTAATTTGTAGTGAAATTCTGATTGTTTGATTTTCTCTCCCCGGGTAGTCTGACCCCTGGTTTTCTTGTAATTATTTTCTCTCTTTTATTTCTTTGTATTTTTCTGTGTCACTCTCTGACCTCAATTTGTTTTTGTATGAGGAAGGCAAGGAGTTGAAGACGCTTCGAGGATCTAGCATTTAAATTTATTTGAGTGAATAGAGAGGCTTTGTAATTTTCATTTTATTTTTTATTTCTTTTTTTGCATTATTTCTAGTAGTTCCCGTTTGGGTTCTCGCGTGTGTAAATATAGTGAAACTGTGTCCCCGTGTGCTGTGTGGGTGAATGGTAATCTAGCTTGCACTAGCGGATCCCCGAGCCAATCTAGGAATTGGTTTTGCTCGTAATTATTAGGACCACACAAATCACTTAAAAGACGCGCTTAGAGCGCATGACTTAGCCAAATCAAACTGTTCTTCCATCACTAATAGAACTGCTTGTATAGGAGAGGCTTTCATCGCTTGCATTTGCATTTAGATTAAAAATATTTCAATTCTGTTTTGCATCCTGCATAAAAAAAGCGAAGGGATCACTGTAAGTCTCCTGAACTCAGCATACGCATCATTGTTTTTATTTTCCATCAGCTTTTCTCGATTTCCCCCTTCTGATTTTTCACATTTAAATTAAAAAGGAACTTTTTACTAGCCGATAGGCGTGCTGTGTGGTTGGATTAAATCAGTAAAAACCTAACATAAAACCGGGACTGCTAAACACTATTGACAAAAAAAATTCAATAAAATTGAAAAATTATTTGCGAGAGATTAATCCCCGACCTTGTTTTCAGGCTGAGTGAGGGTACTTGAATGTGTGTGAACACCTAAAGGCAGAGCCCAAATCCCCTCCTTCCATATCACGTTCCGACTAATCCTAGCAAATATCATAAGTCGAATAATTTCAGATTCACTGACTAGTACCAAGTAGCCTCCGCCTGTCTCAGGTAGATAGGGGCGAAATTGCGGTACTTTGCGACAAGTTGCCAGTAACCCCCCGGGGTGAAGTTCCAGCCTTGTCAGCCTCCGCCTGCTTGCAGGTAGATAGGGGTGTGGTCTTTGAATCCATCGACCTGGGATAGGAGCGAAGAAAGGAAGGACCGGCAGTATCTTAGGGGACAGGTTAAACAGGGAAGACGCATCCGGCTCTGAGCCGACTTCCCTATAGACCGTGTTATCCTTGCTATCTTGCTTGAAAATCACACTTAAAATCAACAAGATTAATTGGACTCGATTTCGAGTCCTTCAATGTGTTGAGTGTGAACCCAGGGTCTTGGATTGATTTGTTTGCTTCAAGTAGGACTAAACTCCTATCTTCTTCTTGCCAAATCAAGATGAGTGACTGGGGGGATCTCGACTCTTTATTCACCGATCTCTCTATGAGACCCCCACGAAACTCCTCTTCATCGGCCCAAGCACACCTTGGACCACCCAGGACTCATGACCCTCTTGAGTCCTGGTTCCCTCATACCCAGGGTAGTTACTCTCAAACCAACCCTTTCCTCTCCTCCGAGCTTACCGAGGAAGACCATCGCCTCGGTAATCCCTTCCTTGATTTGTCCTCTAACACCGATCTTATTTCACACCCAAGAATAGAGGACAAGATGCCGCCTAAGCAGCCACCACTGGATGAAGATCAATTGCGTCAAATTCTCAATCGCCTTGCTGAAGCCGAACAAAGAATTGCAGATCTCACGGCGAGGATGGGACAAATCATAGTAGCAGGAGGAATCGATCGACCAATGGTCGATGCCTACAACCCAACAGAAAATGAGATACAGAATTGGTTGACCCCAGCGGTTCCTGCCGAAGCATTTGAGCTGAAGCCCCACTTCCTTAGCCTGCTACCGAAGTTCAACGGGAATCCCTATGAAGAACCATATACCTTCCCCTGATACTTCGAGCTCGTTTGCAACAATCTTAGCCATCCCAATTTGGCCAAGATTACATCAGACTGAAGGCCACCCCATTTGCCTTAGGAGATAAGGCAGCATATTGGCTGAAAAACCTAGGTATGAAATGTACAACCTGGATGCAGTTCAAGGACCTCTTTCCGAAAAAGTTCTACCCTCTCAGTAGGACTAGCCAAATGAGAACGAAGATTGCCAGCTTCTCCCAAGAACCAAGTGAACCTTTCCATGATTCCTGGGATAGGTTCAATGACTTAGTGCAGAAATGCCCCTGCCACAACATTTCTAAGGCAATCTTAGTCCAGACCTTGTTCTGTGGTCTAACCCCAGAGATGCAAGGGTTAGTCAGTGCCGCCTGTGGAGGAAGCTATCTGAACAAGAACGAGCACGCCGTGTGGAAGATCCTGGAGCAGATGGCAGAAATCGGCAGGTCGCAGGCCACCAGGGCCTATCAGTTGTCTCCGTCAATCCTATCCAATGAGACAACCCGAAGGATTGTAGAGGATCTGACCGAGGACCTCATCCCCAGCATGGCGATGATTACTGACAAGTTAACCATGGTCGAGCAGATCCACAAGAGGGTCACTGACCTTGAGTCTCTCTCACGTCTACCGAAGAAAGTGGAGGAACTTACGGAGAAGGTAGCTAAGATGAAGCTACCTGCCCCTTCTGCACCACCTACACCTGTGCATCGAGTCCATCTTGTACAGGAGCAGGCACCGAGGCCCGAGGCCTCAGAGTGGCTGGGTGGAGGACCAGACTTACACCCAGCAAGACCAGCATGCACCCCCACAAGTGGAGACCGGATATGAGGAGCCTCCGCAAGTGTTCGAGATCAACGGGCTGTGGTACAGCCGCGACCCCATCAGTAGATAGTTGGGGATGGGGAATGGTCAGCCTCACCGACCTTCCCCAGCTTACCAAGGAACCAGCTCCATCCCCACACCGCGCTTTTAGTCCAGGCCAGAACAAGGGTACCAGCCTCAACAGCACCAGCAGAAACAACACACATATCAGCAGGGTCCAGCACCGTCCCACCGCCAACAGCAGTACCAGCATGGCCAGCAGGGCCATTACAGAACCTCGTCCGCAAATCAACCAACCCAGCCACCCTAATTGGAGTCCCTCACCTTGGCGATCCAGACCCTGTCTGATAGGGTCCAACAGATGCAGAACGATTATCTGGATATGAGAATCGATATTAATCATGTCTCTCATACCTAGGACCAACAGATGGCGCCAAAGACCCCAATTCCCGTATAGGTTTAGGCCAACCCGAACATCTTAAACCATGGCCAGAATCGACCTCGAGATCAGGTATATTTATCAGATAATTATTTACCTGAACATGAGATCCTTTTGTACGATAATGTAAATCATATGTCCCTCAGGAGCGGAAGGACCGTGACCATGCCTGATCGGGCACGGGCACCGAAGGAAGGAGCCGCCAAGTCTCTACCTGAGGAGAACTTGGAGGAAGAAGAGGAGCATCACCACCACCATCACCGGCAGAAGAAGAGGACATCTGAGTCCTCGAAGCAGCAGTCTCGCATCAGCATAGAGTCAGACGGAACCGATGAGGAGCCCGCACCTCCATCTGAGGAGGATCGTCCAGAAGTCGCGGAAGATGCATCATCGGTTTCGCTCCAACATTTTTCTTTCAGTCAGAGTCAGATTCCTAGTCTGTTTCAGAGTCAGAGTCATGTACAGAACTCAGTTCCAGAAGTTAATGAAAATCTTTTAGTTTCCGAAATGAGTTGGAGTCAATAATCCCTTTCCCCCAAGCTCTTAAGGGTGGAAAGAAGAAAACTAAAAAAAATCCAAAAAGATGACCCTGAGATGGCAGAGTTCTGCAACAAACACATCAAGGTCACAATCCCTTTTGACAAGTACGTAGAGATGACCCCTACATTCCAAAAATACCTTAAGGTGAGATGCACACCTACTAGGGTTAGCAGGAAGACCAAAAGTCGTGTTGAGAAACACGTTTTATCAGTAGCCAGGACTTGTGCAATAAAGAACTCGTTTCTAAGGAAACGAAGAGACATGGGTGCACACTATGTAGTGAGTCATGTTGATGACATCGCATTTGCATGCACTCTTCTGGACAGTGGTTCCTCAATCAATCTGATGCCTACAACCCTCTATGAGCGGCTTAATCTCGGACCTCTTAGGAAATCTAGAGCCCTTCTACAGTTTGCTGATAAATCAACCAAGAGGTCCCAAGGAGAATTGAGAAATGTTGAGATTAAAGTCGAGGGGCAGGAATACATGGTGGACTTCACTGTCCTGGATATAGAAACCCCTCGTAATTGGAGAGAATCCCAGATCATCTTAGGCAGGACCTTCCTCAGAACAGCAGGGGCCTTGTTTGATTATAAGATCGGGAAGATTCAGTTCCAAACTCCAGGCGGAGATGAGGAACTTGCAATGAAGCAGACAAGATGGCAGAGACCGAATTCCGAATCAAGCACCGAGTACTCTTCAACTGAAGCAGACTACGAGCATGTAGACTTAGTTGGACCATGGAGAAAGAACCCAGCCAACACCGATGAGTCCATCCCCTCCGGAGATGATCCAGTGCATGAGTCAGTTTGCAAGGTCCTCATGAACGAGTACAGCTCAGAACCTGCATCGTCCTACATCTTCGATGACTTAGAGGCCCAGTTGGGCCTGTCAGTCCTTCCCTCTTTAGGACAATCGGAAGATGAGGATGACGATTCGGACAAAGCTTTTGCCGATTGTATGGAGACCTTTGACGATCCGACTCCAAAGCCGAACAACTTGGTGGCAGCTATCACAGAGAAAGATCCAACCGCTTCCAACACTGAACCAAATCAGATTGAGCCAGACTTCTTAGACGATCACATTATTCCTGAGCTCAAACCTTTACCCACAACATTAAAATACGCCTTCCTTGCGTGTCAGGACAAGAATTATCCGGTCATCATCAGTTCGCGATTGACCGAGGAGCAGGACTCTCGCTTGCTAGAGATCCTGGAGAAAAACCGCAAGGCAATAGGCTGGAGTACTTCCGATATCCACGGGATAAATCCCGCTTTGTGTTCGCACCATATCTACTTGGAGAATCAAGACAAATCCTCTCGTGAATTCCAACGTCAGTCAAATCCAAATTTACGAGAGGTCGTGAAGAAGGAGATAGAGAAATGGTGCTACGCGATTTTCATTTACCCAATCTCCGACTCTAAATGGGTGGCCTCAATTCATGTTGTCCCGAAAAAGTCGGGAATTCAGACAACCGCCAACGAGGACGGAGAGGAGATCGTGACGCGAGTGCCCACGTTGTGGCGTGTCTGTGTGGATTACAGACGCCTGAATGCCGCAACGAAGAAGGACCATTTTCCCCTACCATTCATTGATCAGATCTTGGAGAGACTAGCGGGGAAAGAGTTCTTCTGCTTCTTAGATGGGTTCTCGGGCTACAATCAAGTAGCCATAGCTCTAGAGGACCAGGAAAAGACCACATTCACATGCCCCTTTGGTACCTATGCTTTCAGGCGCATGCCCTTTGGGTCATGCAATGCTCCAGGTACTTTCCAAAGGTGCATGATTGCTGTATTCGCCAAAATGGTCGGCGAGTTCCTGGAAGTCTTCATGGACGACTTCTCGGTCCACGGTGATTCCTTCAATTCTTATATTAGGAATCTGGACCGAGTTCTCAAAAGATGTTGTGAGGTTAATCTGGTGCTCTCCTGGGAGAAAAGTCACTTCATGGTGACGGAGGGCATTGTATTGGGGCACGTCATCTCCAAAAGAGGAATGGAGGTTGACCCTGCCAAGGTGGATGTGAACAGATGACTCCTGCCACCAACCAACGTCAAGCAGTTGCGGTCGTTCCTCGGGACATGTTGGATTTTATTGGAGATTCATTAAGGATTTTTCTAAGATTGCCTGACCGCTAACTGAGCTTCTAGGCAAAGATATGGAGTTTATTGTTGATCATCTTGAGGCCTTTAAGCTATTACAAGGAATGATCATGGACTCACCTATCCTACAAGCCCCAGATTGGTCTCTACCTTTTGAGATCATGACAGATGCCTCAGACCATGCTGTTGGGGGTGTGTTAGGACAAAGAAGAGATGGCGTCCCGTTCACAATTCACTACGCAAGCAAAGTGCTTGACCCCGCTCAGCGTAACTATACAGTTACGGAAAAGGAAATGCTTGCGGTAGTGTTTGCCTTGGACAAGTTCAGATGTCATTTAATTGGATCCAAGGTAATCGTGTTCACTGACCACAAGACTCTACGATATTTGATGGAAAAGAAGGACGTGAAGGCGCGTCTTCTTCGGTGGATTTTGCTTATCCAGGAGTTTGATTTGGACATCCGTGATAAACCTGGAAAGAAGAACGTAGTAGCCGATCATCTCTCTCGTCTCAAAGATCTTAATATCTCCGAGGATTCAGCTATTTGAGACTCCTTCCCTGACGAGTCGATTTTTGTTGTTGACTCAATCCCAAGGTACGCCAATATCGTGAATTATCTTGTCTCCAAGAAAGTTCCCGAAGATTGTCTCAAAAGCCAAATTAACCGACTGAAGTGGGACGCTAGACACTACCATTGGGAGGATCCGATCCTTTTCTTTGAAGGACCGGATTGTGTCTGGAGACGGTGTATTCCTCAGGAGGAATATCAGAGTGTCCTTTCGTTATGCCATAGCTTGGAGGTAGGAGGACAACACTCCGGGAATAGGACCACATGGAAGGTACTTCAGTGTGGCTTTTACTGGCTGACCCTATTTCACGATGCCATCGCCTTCGCGAAGTCGTGTCCAGTATGCCAGAGAATGGAAGGAACCATTGGTTCCAAGGATGAGATGCCGATGCAGCCTGTCATCATTTGTGATGTCTTTGACGCCTGGGGCATCGATTTCATGGGCCCATTCCCTGTTAGCCATGGATTTGAATACATCCTTCTTGCGGTAGATTATTTATCCAGATGGGTGGAGGCTATCCCGACCCGAGCTGCAGATAGCAGGACTGTCTGTAAATTCACCAGAGATCACATAATCTCTAGGTTCGGGATCCCCAAAATGATGATATAAGACGGGGGTAGCCACTTTGTGAATCGGGAGGTGAAGAAACTCTTGAAGGACTATGGCATCGAACACCGTGTCACTAGCCCTTACCACCCATAGACCAATGGTATGGCTGAGGTGTCGAATCGGGAGGTGAAAACTATATTGCAAAAGCTTGTCTGCCCGGACAAGAAGGACTGGTCCCAGATCTTGGATCAAGTCCTCTGGGCGTATCGGACAACTTACAAGACACAGTTAGGAACCTCCCCATTCCGAATGATATTCGCAAAGCAGTGCCATTTGCCCGTAGAGTTAGTGCACAAATCAGAATGGGCAATCAAGAAGGTCAATTGGAACACACACCTTGGGCAGAAGCAGAGAGAATTGGATCTGAATGAGCTTGTGGAAATCAGAAACCGCACATATGACAACAGTTTGGTGTACAAGGACAAGGTGAAGCGTTGGCATGATAGATATATCAGACGAAAGACCTTTGTTCCTGGACAGAAGGCATGGTTGTTCAATGCTAGGCTGAAGATCTTCCAAGGCAAGTTGAAGTCCAAGTGGACAGGCCCATTTGTCATCCGTATGGTGCATGATAGTGGATGTGTCGAGATCTCAGATCTCGCAGATGACGCACCGACATTCCTTGTGAATGGGCAGCTGGTGAAGCATTTCGTCGAATCCAATGAGCAGTTAGTCCATGTTGAGGACATTGTAATCATGCGCGAGACAGATTCAGCAGATACACCTCGAGCCACGTATGAGACCTTGAAGCAGTGAGCTCCAGCCATCCGCAGCATCTCGAAAGATTCAGACCGACTCATTTGTGTATATCATCGTTCTTGTACATCCTATCCTTTCTCCCCCGCGACTCTAGTAACCCATCCCCACCTCATCGAATCACTATTTTGGACTATACTTAGGATGACCAGATCCTAAGTATAGGGGGGATGAGTCACCTGAGTCGGTTCACTATACATTCTCCAGATCACATTGGTCCTCATACTCACTTCTGTCCTATACTTAGGCTGACCTGAGCCTAAGTATAGGGGGGACCGATGCCCGCATTGTATATTCATCCACTTCTCTTATTGACCTCGTCCGCCCTACTTTTTGACTTTCTTCTACACTTAGGCTGCCAGAGCCTAAGTATAGGGGGGCCGGTCGATTTATATACATTTTTCAGTCTCTTTAGCTCTCCTACGCTTAGCACGAGCTATGTCTTCTTCCTCGCTTTTCGTGCTCTGAGGACATAGCACATGCTAAGTATAGGGGGCGTGTATATATTACATATATACTTTACCCATAGCTCGTACTTTCGCGTATTTTCACGTACTCTTTTTATATATTTTGCAATAATTACGGGTGGGTAAAAATTGAAAAAAAATGTATACTTATATATTTTATAACACTTATACAACTCTTGTAAATTGTTGTAAAATTGGAGGTATACCAAAAAAATGAAAATAAAAAAATAGGCTTCTTATTTACTCTTGCATATCATCTCTGCATCTGAAAAGAAAATAAGAAGAGTCTTGCATTTACATTCATCTACATAGCATGACATCTACATCTGATCTGCATATCTTGCATATGCAAGGTGGAAAGCTAGTGGGTTCTGAACCAAGTTATGAGTAGATATTGAGGATGGACTTGATTTGACCTTAATCCACCGAATTTCAGAGGAACCTTATGGGAACTGGAGTTAAGATTTCTCAGGTCAAGTAACTGAACTCTTTGAGTCCGCAAGTCTATGTTCACATGTCATCTTGATTAGTCTAAGTAGAATATCTCGTGCATACGCATGATTCTCATAGACAGTGACCTAACTTGGACAAACACAATGCACGCAGCTCTTCATTGATGAGGTGGTGAGGAGGTAGAATCCTTTTGCTTGGAGTAGCACACGGGTGGAAACATCCGTCCTCCTCTAGGGAGGGTAGTGCGTCTCAACCTAGTCCGGTAGTGTTGACGTCTAAGGATAGGATGCTGTGGGTTGCAATAATGCTTCAAAAGAGGGATAGTCTACTGTCTCAAGAGGAAAAACTCCTGATGTACATGCTGCACCTTGTATGAGTTTGAAAAAAAATGCAAAAACTCCAAAAAAATCTGACAGGTCCAAGTGAAAATAAAATACCTGTCGGAGTCTGTATTTAGCAAAGAAATACAACTGGATGACTTGGCTACACTGGTCAGGCATCCCGTGATAGGTAGCTACACTGGCTACCATCCATTCTTTTCTCTACCCCCTCCTCTTGAGTTAGTCGCACATGAACTTAGAAGGGAATTCCCCGCTCCTCGAGGAAAAAGTTACTGGACCAGGTTATTGAGTTACCTTGTTAGAGGAGGCTTGTTCCGAGTCATTTCTGATGTGAAGAGTTACATTTCACTTACACAGTATAAGTAAGAATCATAGTCATCAGAAATTTGCGTTTGAGGATTTGTTCTGACCTGACTGTTGAGGCGTCTTGAATAGAAGACATGTGGAACTTGAAGTCTGTTAGGTCTTAAGTTCAGGTTCGAATAAGGTTCCGCCACACAATTAATCTAAAGGTCGAGTCAAGCTCCATTTTTAACTTTCGTTCATGACCTTGGTATGGAACCCAAAATCATTTCACTCTTGCATTTCATTTAGTTGCTCGGGGACGAGCAAGGTTTAAGTATAGTGGGTTGATGAATCTGTGATTCATCAATCTAAAAGTTAAAAATAGAGCCTTGTTCCCGAGTAAATAGAGGCATATTTCCATTTATAATTCATAAATAGCATTCATACATGCATTCATAATACATGCATTTTAGCACTCCATTTGCATTAAATAAGAAGCTAAAATCATTTGTAAAATATCCATTCATAAAAATAACCTCTCCCTTATAATATGTATACCTTAGTTAATAATATAAGGAAGAAAATCAGGAATTCCCTTTGTAAAAGCACCCAATAAAGCCTTAAAACCCTTGGATCATAAAATGCCCATAGCTCCCTCATACAACCTCCAAAATAGGTCTACTCACTTTTAGAAAAATACACATTAAAAGACCTTTAAAATGAGACTAATTTCATTCAATTTGGAGCTCATATGAAAAAGTTGGGTTTTTGGGCCTCTATGTACACTATGTATACTATATCTGTGTATATTTGTATTTTTGTATCATAGTTGACCTCATCTCCGTCTTTGATCAACATGA
Organism: Ottelia alismoides; assembly: GCA_037367405.1. Taxonomy (NCBI): domain Eukaryota; kingdom Viridiplantae; phylum Streptophyta; class Magnoliopsida; order Alismatales; family Hydrocharitaceae; genus Ottelia; species Ottelia alismoides. Next base: position 1,018,727 of record JAZKJV010007825.1, on the reverse strand, counting down.
AACTTGTAGATCTCATCATGATCTACAACTTTCATGTTTTGAGTTTTCCAAATTCGAACTCCTTCTCCCTCTACGCTCATTTCTTTTCGCAACCAATCATAGCTGGCCACGTGGCGCCCTCTGGTTGCGCCACGCGTCCCGCTCCCCTTGCCCAATCCGCCTGCGCCTCTAGCCGTTGGATTTCTCTCTAGATACAACGGCCAGCTGCGCTCCACGTACACCTTTTACCTCCACCGTCAGATCACTTCCCCCCTTCTCATATGAACCGCCAATTTGCGCCTCTCCTACAACGCGCCACGCGTCACATCTTAAGCCCTTTGATCACGCACGTTGACTCTCCATTGCAACCGCTCATCCCGCCTTGCACCTCAGCCCTCCGATCTAAGCCCTAATCGCATCTCATCCGCCCGCTCGTGCTTCATCCCAGACTGTGCCACATGGCGCTATCATACCCTTCAGATCGCTTCACCTCCGATCAGATCTGACCCGTTCCTTAGCGCTTTGATATGGGCCGTTGGATCACAAGATCCAACGGCCAGGGCCTCGTCTCCTACCTCCAGCGCACCTCTCTCCCACGATCTCAGCCGTGCACGAGGGGCTTGCCCCTTCCTATTCTTGGTCGCACTCCAGCCACCCTCTCCGACAACCATCGCCTCCACGTTCTTCCCCACTCACCCCTCATCCTCGCCAGCTACCCAACTCACCATGACTTCCACCATATACGCTCCACAAACCCCACTAACCTCACCTCGTCACCAGCCCGGCCGTCGACTTCATCTTATAAATACTCGATCACCGACCGACTTCAGCCCTATCCGCCACCCCAGAGAGGTATCTAGAGCTCAGAGCTTCCGTTTGGTGACAGCAATCGATCGATTCCTTGAGCAACGACAGCATTCTTCTCCGGCGAGATCCACGGTGAGCTCCGCCGTGTCGCAGCCACTCCTCCGCGAAGCTGCTTGAGCTCAGGACCTTACCGATCCCTCGAGCGACGACCTGGAACTCGACTTCGAGCTCCAAACCCCAGGTAACCTCCTCCATATTCCTTTGATCTTGTTTCAATTTCCCCTTTGATTTCTCCCATTTAATTCCACCTCCACCTTCATCTTCTCGCTCTGCTTCCACCTCGCCGAGCTCCGCGATGGAGCTCTGACCTTCACGGTACACTTCACACCCTCCGACGAATCACTTCACCTTCCATCAGCTCTTGCTCTGCCACCTGGGCGGAGCACCATCGCAGGACCACTTTTCACGCCGACTAGGCCTCGCCACTCGCATCTCACATCTCCACTAGCACGCACAAGCTTCGGCTATCTTCTCTAACCCTTGCAGGTACCATCCCGTTCATCGGCTGGAAGCTCATCGAAGCTACTTTCAACCTTCATCGCCGGTGAGCTCCAGCACGCCTCCTTCTCTCCTGGAAACCATCGGAGGTTCCGTCGTACCGCCACGAATCTTCCGAGCCACTTCAGAGGCGTCGGAGAGCTTCACCGACACCAGGAGGATCGGACGGAGCTAATCTCCCTTCGCCGGAGCCCCGCCAACTCCTCCGCGGGCGGCGGAGGACCGTTGAGGACGACGCTCCAGCCACCGTTCGATCATCTTGATCGAACGGTCCAGCGCCATCCACGTCGCCAATCAACCGGAGCGTCACATAGCCGTTGGATCCTTCCAGATCCAACGGCGCTTAGCGCACCACGTCATCCGCATATGGAGTAGCACACCACCATTGGATCGATCAGTGATCCAACGGACCGCAGCCCGCCACATAGCCATCCACACGACCGTCGATCTTCACCAGGATTGCACGGTTGTGAGCACGCCACGTCGCCACCTCAGGAGAGAGACCACCGCCGTTGGATCGGTCAAGGATCCAACGGTCCCTGATCATGCCCACGCCATCGGGTCCGAGCCTCTTCCCCGGCCTCTAGGCTCGGACCACCGGAGGCTATCCGAGCCTCCAGCCGAACCTCCAGAAGCCCCCGAGCCAAGACCCGAGCCGCCGATGCCTCCCAAGCCTAGGCCGCCCCACGTGAGGAGCACGTGCGGCTTGGGCAATATGCAGAGAGGCCCCGGGAACTTTTAGAAATTGCAAATTGGTCCCTGTGAAGCGCCCCCACGTGAGGAGCATGTGTAGCCGTGGAGAAATTGCATTCCACCCCCAGCATTATAGGTAATTACATTTAAGTCCCTGTCAGCATGTTTATTTTTATGTAATTTTTATTTCCAGTATTGCAATTACACCCCCGTCTTTACACGCATCCCTAGGTGTCCATATTTCAGCATTTTTAAGTTTTAAAAGTTGCATGTTGTAGCTTAGCTTGTCCTCTATCTGTTGTGACACTTGTCATATTTTTGTAATTATAGTAGAATTTTTAATTAATTAATTGGTTGATTTATGTGATATTTTGCCCTTTTGGATCTTTTATTTAATATTTAATTCTCTCTCACTCCAAAAATTATCAAAAAATCACAGTAGCTCTAGGATAGTAACTTGACATGGCATAAAAATTTCATCTCATTTTCACACATATCGAGGCCTAAAGAAATTAATTGGTGATTTCCTTAGTTTAATTTTAATACGTCCATTTCACAATAAAATTTAGGTCTGTCAATTTTCCTAGATTCCTCATTATTAGATCTATCTAGGATAATTTTATTTCCCTAAAATTTTGTGATTTGAAATTTACTAAAATTAACTTAGTGAAAATCACCCTGCATTCATGTTAAATTTACAGTAAATTCATTTAGTGTCGAAAAATTCCAAAAAAATTAGGGTAGTTCCCATATTTCATCATCTGGCCAATTTTTATAATTTTTGGACTTCATTTGATATCTTAACTGATTTAACTTTAAATTGGCTTGATTGTTGCATGTGTCTTGCATAGAAATAGAAAAAAAGACCAAAAAAAATAATTCCCTGAAAATCGAACATTGGACTTTGCTACTAATTCATCTAAGGAGACAGATGCCTCCCTGAGTTCGACTTTGGACTTCACCAAGTAAAAAAAATTGCCGCTTGAAATTAACTTGAATCTAATTAAAAGTGGTTTTTGATTCCCTCTCGTATCCGACTGCAACGAACACTGATAAATAATTTGGACATTAATCTGACCGAATTAACCAAGGGTGCGGGAGCGCATATCAATTACCCATAAAGAGTTGACTAAGGTCAACTGTGTCGCCACCATTCTTTTCACGTAGAACCAATGCTCACAGTCTTCCTCCCGAAGTTGTGCCACCATCTTTGCCCCTAGATGCTGCCCTATACCTCCTGCATGTCATCCATGTCTCCTGAGATTGCATGAGTGAGCACTTGAGCATGTCTCCCAAGCTCTTGAAACCCTAACAACCTAAACACGCCATATAAAAAGCCTTCGGGTTGATGAATAACCATTCAATCATCTTTATTCTCCAATTTTGGCTTTAAATACCTAGCTAAATACATGTAAAAATCACTAACTTTCATGAATTAACATCTAACATTATCATGTATTTATCATGTAATTATTTGTACTTAAATCCAAAATAAAATAATAAAGAAATTACATGAAAATAAATGAAGTATCAAAGATATTGAATGATCTTAAACTCGGAGACTAAGGCAAATGTTGACTAGCTTGACAAGGAATAAAGTAGGGGGAGATATGGGCAAAATAATACAGAGAATCGCACACAGAACCCTAGAAACCCTAAGTGTTCAATTCATTGTATATAGTGTATTTTGCACTATTTTATACACTCTTATACATACTTCAAATTAAAATATTTCGAACAAGAAATATGTACATAATAATGTATAGAAAATAATAAAAATAATAACCAATAAAAATCATGCATAGTGCAACTTGTAAACATAGAGGAAAAACACAAACATAAATTCATTGATCAATATCTCCTCCATATGAACTCAAAATTCATCAAATTCACCTTTATTGTATTTTAATTAGATTATCTATCTAATGAAGGTAATATCAATGTGGAGTCAATATAAAAGTCGGTTTGGGGTACCATTGTATTGAGGCATCTGTATATAATATAATATTATTTATTTTTTACATTTTGAATCCCTGTATATTTTAAATAGTTATATCTATTATATAAAATATTTTAAAGATATAAAATAAATTAAAATGATAAAAAATCTAAAATAAATAATGAAATATAATACATAGTTAAACTATACTAATAATCTATACACATGTAATTATTTATATACATAAACAAAATAATAAAAATAAAATAAAATATGTAAATACATAAGAAAAAATATTATAAGTATATACAAGGTATAAATATAATATATATATATTTATATGAAATACAATTTAAAATAAAATATACAAAACATAAGTATACATATATATAACATGCTTCTCTAGGTAGTTTTGCTCTATTATATAGTTCAGCTTCCCAATCCCCCTAGAGACAGGTCCATAATGTGAAATTTCCTCTTCTTCGCCAATTTTTCTAGCTTGATCTTGACCTCCTTTCTGCTTAATTCCTTAATGAGATCTCTTCGTCCTAGAGTCAGCTTTCATGTGCATCGAAGGGCGGCATTAGTCAACCCACGATTTTCTCACAAACCCTAGGTAAAGGAGAGCATCCAGTCAAAGTGCTATATAATATATTCTCCATCAATTTTGAAATCCAATCCCCATTTCCTAGTTGTAACCCCTAGGAATGGACCCAGAGTAAGTGCCCTAGTGACAGGAGGAACATCGTTCTCGATATGAGGCATGGACAACGTGGAAGAGGGTGGATTCACAATCACCAGAGAGCTTCTCTAGGTAGTTTTGCTCCCGCCCCTACAGGTCAGGTGAACCTTTCATCTCTATCTCTTTCGATTCTTAGTGTAGTCAATAGTCTAATTTTGCATTTTATTTCATTTAATCCAATCTAAGTTAGCCTAAATTCCTAAAAAATTATCTCATCAGAGCTCTAGGCTCTGGCCACTGTTCCATCGTGAAACGTGTCCCTAGCCTCCCTAATCACCCTCGCAAAGTCCCCATCGTATTCTCCACCTTCTCGTTCCATAATTTATCCTTGATCTTGCATCCTTCGCTAAATGTCAGATCACCTCTACCCATATGTTTTCTATTTTTTTGCCTAACCCTTAGGTCAAGGAACTTCATCTTCGAGCCATGAGTCTTTTAGCGGAGGTTTCATATCCAGACGACTCCATTTGGAGTGATTTCAAAACATGAGACCAAATCTCAGGTCCTCGAGCCATCTTCGATCGTTATGCCTCGATCAGCAAGGGTCATACCTCTTTCAGGAGATCAACAGTAGCAGAAGAGATCCAGCTACCTTTTGAGCACCCCCTGAGCTCGAGAGGTGGTCGGGGCATAACGGTATCTTAGATTGAAGAGCTACATGTGACCATTCTTCCTAGTTCATCTAGGTGACTTCCAATAATCCCATTGCCCAGATGCTCCGGTTTCGATCACAACCGTTCGATGAGGAATCGCTTCAACCATCAGATATGATCCAGATTGAGCCCCAATCGTTCATTGTTGAAGAGTCATGATCTAATCCAAGCCGTTCATGGTTTAGTGGAGCCACGTGGAGCGCCTTCCACTTCTAGATCACGTACAGTAGGGGGTATTTTGCAGTGCACCCGTTCACTTTTTGTATTTTATTTTTGGTATTTAAACTTTCATTTGTAGTCATAATATTTGTGTAATATTTGCATGTGCCCTCACGCTTATTTTATTTGTACTTTAGTCTAGTGTCAGGATACCTCCCGTGGCTTTCCATGTGAGGCATTGGGACATTTTGCACTTTGCATCTTATTTTTCTGGAATTGTTATGAAATGAATGAAAGCTTATGTTATTTGCATATTCGTCCCTGCATGCACGTGCATTACGGACGTATTTGAAAAAATGCAGATTGTGTCCTAAGACTTATTCGTGTGTTCTAAAATTGATTAAAAATTTTGATTACGTTTAGGTCCATATGTTGCAGATTGATTTTATTTTGTTTATTTATTTGTATTTATTGCTTGTTCATGTAAAAATTACTGGAAAAATAACTTAAGTGCATGGAATCAATATTTATCATATATAATTTTTACAAGGAATTTAAAATATTTTCCTATTTATAAAAATACAAAAGCATTGCATTTTCTCTTTTTTAATTATGTAAAATCCATTAAAATTACCAAATAATATCAAAAATACCAAAAAATTACAGTAGGTGTATTTTGTTATATTTTATCATATGATAAAAAATCATTAAAAATCAAAACCAAAATCTTCTGAATCATAAAACACATAAAAATGTACTAAATTTTGCAAAAACTCTAGAAAAATCCAAAAATTATGTTTTTTATCTCTGATTTTTCTTTAATATATAGTTTATAGTAAAATTAGTATAGGGTTTATTTTGCTCTGATATCTATTTTTAAAACCCTAAGTAATTCTCCAAGTTTTGTTTATTCACTGATTTGCATATTTTAATCTTTCAAAATCCGTAAAAAGTATAAAAAGTATCCAAAAATCACCAAAAATGAAAATCTTTAAAACCCCAGAATGTTTTTTTTATTTTGACTTATTTAAAATTCAAAAACACCTCTTCTCTTTATTTTATCTATATAGACTATATATATTATCTATATATTATTATAAATCTTATTTTGAAAAAACAAAAAGGAATTAAAAGTTAGAAAATAAAAAATATTAAAAATATAAAACATTTAAAATACATAGATATGGGCATATATTAAAACCTGTAAAAAATAGCAAAAATAAAGATATACAAATAGAAAATAAAAAAAATTATTAAGTAATTAATAATAATTTTGCACTCTATTCCGTGTTGTCCTAGTGTTCGACACCCAAACTACTTATATCTATAGACATATATATACGAGTTTAATGGGGCTGCCCCCGCGCCGTTTTCAGCATTTTTTTAATTTTTTTTGAAAAATATTTCCATGTATATTCATCCCTATATCCCTCCTATAAGCCATTCGAATTTCGTCAGAAACAGAGACTCCTACGGCCTCCATCGAGACAATCATTTTTTAACGGTAACATGATTTTTTAAATCGACACCATCTCGATGGAGGCCGTAGTAGTCTCTGTTTCTGATGAAATTGGAATGACATATAGGAGGGATAAATGGATGAATATACATGACGATATTTTTCAAAAATAAAAAATAAAAAAATGCCGAAAATGGCGTGGGGGCAGCCATTGTTGGCTGCCCGCAAGGGGCAGACCCATTAAACTATATATATATATATATATATATATATATATATATTCTGAGTTATAATAAATTTTGACTCACAAATTTTGATCACTGAATTTCATTGTAGGTTAATTGGTGATGATTTAGAGATTGGTCACCACAACGAGTCTTGATCTAGCATGCTAGATGGATAGACCACATCTCCGTTTAGCCCAGCTCCACTTTCATCCACCATTGTGTGGGGGCCTTTCTCAAGCCCCGGGCATACGAAGTGAGGCAAACTCATAGCCTCATTGGGAGCGTATGAGGTGTATCTCAACCCTTGGTGTGATTCAAGGAAGTCTTATTGTCTCATTACGATAGACATTGTACCCTACAAAACCTCCTCACTAACTGACGATTCCATGCGAGAATCTTCAGTTTCTTACAACAATCATTCCCCAAGTGATTCCTTATTCAGCTATTATTTCCTTTGTCTTCGTTTGTCTCTTCTTTTTTATCCATTGTTCCTTCCTATGCCAGTTTCCATCTTATTCTTATATGTTTCATTTTCCTCTTTATATTCTTCTCCTCTTCTACTTCTCCCTCTCTTCTTTCTAATCCTCTATCCATACCCGAGTGGACCACAAACCAACTCACATCCGCATCTCTCGTTTATGCTTTCTTTACCAACCACCTGAAGCAACACCCATTTAGCTTTGAATTATTCAAACTATTAATGTTCCACCAAGTTTTCCAAACTCGACCTAAGCATTTTCATGCAGTACCATTCAGAAGGTTGAGATTTACCAAAGGTATCTTGCTAGGATTGGTTCCTCGAAGACTTCATCGAGCCATGGAAATGTAATAGAACCTATGCTCCATGCACTTGTCCCAACAAGAAGAAGAAGGACCACACACTGAGTAGTTCAAGCCTTACTATTTCACTTGTGTCATGAATGACATAGAGGAGGGGTGAGATTACTAGCAGTGTCTCTTCCGAAACACCTCGTCAGAGTAAAGCTTCTCGCACACTTGAAGTAGAGGCATATAAGGCCCCCACATTGTTAATCCTCTATCTAATGGTGACAAGGTGCACATCTCATTCTCCATAATCTAAGTCATCCAACAACCAGAAATAAACAAACAACAATACCAACAACATATAATAATTGTCATAAAAATGATAAGTAATTAGTGTCCATGTCCACATACTATTCTTATTACCGAAAGGGGGACACAAATACTAGACAAACATATGAAATTACTAAAATGGAAAAGGAATATAATCATTTTCTGAGTTCACCTAAAATAGAAAAGTAGAACCAACCGAACGTGAAAATATATCCACCCTCACTGGTGGTCTACTGGGTAAAGCCCCAAAACACGATCTTCTATCGCATGCTCAATGTCACTTGAAGAGAAAGCTAACAAGGATGAACGAAAGCCCAGAAACAATATATAACATATAATTTAGACAAGGAGCAATTATTCTAGTAGAGGGTAAACATGAGAATAAAACCCACTACCAATGTGACCCTTGTACATGTAAGCATTGTACCCATAACCACCAAGTTATGCAAAGAGTCTGTAACTGATACACTTCAAATTATCAAACATAGGTAATCAATTATTTTCATTTCATCGTGAGCCTGAGATGGACTTCAATTCCACATCAAGATATTGTTCATTTGTAAATTAATTATTTAATTTGTTACCTAGGATTCTAGTAGACCGAAGATAAGTATCCATGGGAAATAGGTTTGGCCAAGACTTCTCGCCCACAAAATCCGTAACACAAGTCTTAGTAGGAACATATATCAAGTATGGAAAGTATCACCCTTCACTTGGGAACAAAAACCCAACTCCTCTAAGTCAAACAAAAGCTGAGCCGTGGCTCCATATAAAGAACGGATTCGATTTTTCCAGACAAGCAGGGTGCCTACATCCGCCGTTGTCCTGTAATGCCCCTCGGACAAGGCTGACTCTACTACGGTCTGCTTAGACCACAAGGTTGTGCACTAACTTGTCGTACTTTGTCCATATGTACATTAATCTAAAATAATCAAACTAATCTCTCATTTGTAAGACATTGGAGTTACTCCTTACCTTACCCTTTTTCTACTAGCCGTGGAAGTAATATATTTATTTTTGTGGATAATCCAATCAATACAAAAGTTATCCAATCAACGTTTTACTTTGCCGGAGATTATCTATAAAAAATCATATACCAAGTGACCTCGCAATTATTTCATGCATCAAAAGCTTATAACTAAATCGAATAGCTTGAACTCTAAACTAACACATTATTTCAAAAAAAGATTGATAAAAAGAGCTCATGTAATGTATATCTTCAAACAAAAATTAAGGAATTATGTAATGAGGATGCAAGAATAATGTTTCTCTTAATAAATTTGTCCTGTTGGATCTATACTCGTCAAGTTTGGCTATACGTGATTTATCATATAATTAGCGATTGGTTGTCATTGGTTTCCTAACCGAATGTAAAGAAGGATTATCTGATTATTACTATCAAGAATACCCAAATTTCATTACAAATAAAAAAACCATCAAAGAGCCAACGATGATAATATCGTGATGATCCCACTAGAATCATTAAAAAGAGATAGCAGACTCGTCATGATATTTAGGACAAATCGATTCACATGCAGATATTCTGCTCAACAATCATAAGCGCCTAACCCACCAAAAACAAAAATGATAAGACATGGCCGTAAATATTCCATTGTCTAATAATCCATCATAGTTTGTGAAGGAAAAAAACAATGTCACATAAGTACCAATGAAGGAAACAACTAGAACATGAAACCATTAAAGTACGAATCCATAAATCGATATCAAGATGGAAGGCTCTTCATCAAGAAGGAGTTGGGGGAAGCTCCAATATTTATAAAAATAATCCCCAATTCGTGTCAAGAGAAAGAATATATGAAAAATCCAATGTACATGAAAGAAATCATTACCTTATTCGAGATAAAATCATGTACGAGACTAGAGCGATCCATAAATGCCATTCATGATTACTATCGAAATAACCTTCGAATCTTGCGAAGAAGAACAACCAACATGAGAATACGCATCATGGTCACAGATTACAGAAATCAGAAGGCAAAGTTCTGAGATTTTCATACCTTAAAACGGAGAAATATGGAAGTATTTTCCCTTACTATGTCATTCCCCTTCCAATAGATCTTCCTCAGCGACCTCTGCGCCACCGGCAACCTCAACAATGGTCTCTCCTTCTCTCACAGTGGCTGTGGTCGGAAAACTGTGAGATAGGGTTTAAATGGTCGTTATTAGAGTAGAAGAAGGTTTAAATAGCTGTTAAACCTTCAATTCCATAATGAACTGTAGCTCAATATTTATGAAAATGCCATAGCACTAAAATGTGAATATCATGAGCTACGTGTGTCATAACTTCACATTCTTTTGCTCATTGGAAGCATCTCGGAAGGATGCGTCTTTTGGGTATAACATTGGTAGGGTTTTGAGAGAAAGCAAAACAAGAGATTTTTGGATTTTACATCATAACAACCTTAAAACAAGTCTCGTCTCCAGGACTTAAGACTAAGAGGATGTATAAAGTCAGTTAACAACCTTAAAAAGGTTGACACCATCAGTTGACACGACGAAAAAGCAAGAATTGTAAATTATTGTTTACCTTCAAATAAATGCGGATGTTTCTCCTGCATCTCTACCTCCTATTCCCATGTGGCTTCTTCGGAGGCTTGTCGATGCCACAATAACCTTCACTAGTGGCATATCCTTCTATTTCAAATTCTTGATTGATCAATCAAGTTACAGATCAACTTGTCATGTAAGAGAGATCGAAATCTACTTGTATACTATCATATCTTTAGATGTGTCGTAGATCATGCACATATTTTCGAAGGTTTGAAACATGAAATACATTATGCATATCTGCTTAGTGTGGAGGGAGGGCCAACTAATAAGCAGCTTGTCCGAACTGTTCCAGAATCTCAAAAGGCTCAATAAATCGTGGAGCGAGTTTCCCACGAGCCCCGAATCGTTGAACCGCCTTCAGGGTGACATCTTAATATATATGAAATAACCTTCCTCAATATTTAAATATCCGCGGTGTCTATCTCTGTAGATCTTCTGTGTCCTTTGTGTTGTGAGTAGTTTATCTCGTGCAATCTTAATTTCTTATATCAACCTTGTAATTTCATCCAACTTGTGTATCTAGTTGACCCAGTCTCTTGCCTACTCAAAGGGTTGGGCATCATCGGCCATACAATGCCTCGAATGGAGCCATCACAATACTTGCATTATAACTATTATTATATGCGAATTATGTCACTATAAGATGATCCTTCTAGGATCCTTTCCATTCTAATGTACAAGATTGCAAAAATCCTCGAGGGTCTGAATAGCGCACCCGAATTGATCATCAATCTAAAGATGGTACGCCATATTTAAGCGTAGTTGTGTAGTTAACACCTCTCGGAATTCATTCCAGTAGTAAGAAGTAAACTGTGAATCCCTGTCTCGAAACCCCATGTAACCTGACCACCTTCTCAATAAAAAGATTCACCAAATGTGATAGTGTGTAAGACATGCAAACAGGTACGAAGTGAAAAGACTTAGTAAGTCTATCGCTGACCATCTAAATTGATTCATGTCCTCCCAATGTACATGTAAAACCATTAACAAAATCCATTTATATACCCTTCCATTTCCATTCTGGAATGGTTGGGGACTCCAAAAATCCTGGAGGCCTTTAGTGCTTTACCTTGACATGTTGGAAAGGCAGACATCGACTGATAAAATGAGCAATATCTCTCGTCATTAGTCTCCACCAGAAGTTTCTGTGCATGTCTTTATGCTTTTTAATACTCCTAGGATGGATGGAAAGTTATGAACTATAAGCCTCATGCTAATCTGTTCTCCAAGTCTCGATCTACAAGCACATACAATAGATCTTTATTTTTTAGCACTTCATCTTCATTAAAAAACCAATCAAAGCCTTTTCTATAACAAGTTTCTTCAGCTTATATCTTTACATCTGATTGTTACCCTATGACTAATCTATCAATGAGATATCGTCGGATTGTAGAGGTATAATAATTGTGTCAACACTACCACAGAAAGGGTACCATTCACTGAGACTCATCAGCAAGTCCCATGCCTTAGGTTGAAGTTGTTTCTCATCAGAACCTAGTTTGCATCTTAATGCATCAACCACCACGTTTACCTTTCCTGGATGATATGAGATAGTTAATCATAATACTTAAGAAGATCGATCCAATGCCTCTGCCTCATATTCAACTCCTTTTAACCAAAAATGTTCAAGTCTTTTATTATCGATGAAAATCTCAAACGCAACACCATACAAATAGTTTCTCCATCTCTTCAATTCAAAGACCACTGCTGTAAACTCCATGTCATGGGTAGGATAATTTCTCTCATGCAGTTTTAGCTGACTAGACCGCTTGACCATTTTTTTATTAAAACTACTCCAATGCCTTCCCCAGAGGCATCTGTGTAAAATGTAAAACCATCTGGACCGAATGAAATCACCAAGATTGGAATAGTCGTCAATTTTTCTTTAAGAGTCTTGAAGCTCTTCTCACACATGTCTGACCAGACAAAAGCTATCTCCTTCTTTGTAATATGGGCTAGGGGTTTCGCATGAAGAGAGAACCCCTTCATAAACCTACGATAATAGCCTGCAACACCCAAGAAGCAATGAACCTTAGTCGTGTTCTTAGGCCACTCCAACAAAGCACTGCCTCTACCTTTGTTGGATCCACATATATCCCCTTTTCTGAAATGGAAATGCCTAACAAGGCCACCTCCCATAAACAGAATTCACACTTGCCATATTTTGCATATAGCTTGGGCTTTCATAATATCTTGAGCACTAATCACAATTGTACTTTGTGTTGCTTCTCAATCTTGGAGTAGACTAATATATCATGAATGAAGACTATCACAAAAGTATCCATGCGTGGTTTGAACACCCCATTAATCAGATCCATTAATGTAGAGGGAGCATTCGTCAAACCAAAAGGAATCACCATGAACTCATAATGCCATATCTCGTTGGGAAATCATTCTTCGAAATATCGACATCATTGATTCATAATTGGCGGTAGCGAGATCTGAGATCTATCTTTGAGAAGATGGAAGCCACTTGTAATTGATCAAAGAGGTCATCGATACAAGGGTGGTTAATGATTATTGATTATCACCTTATTGGGTTGTATATAGTCTATGCACATTTGCAAATATCCATCTTTTTTCTTTACATAAAACACTGTGCTCCCCAAGGAGAGGTATTAGGGCAATAGTACCCTTCTCCAATAATTTTTGAACTGAATTTTGAGTTCAGTTAACTCAGTTGGTACCATTCTATAAGACATGATCGAGGTCGGTTGTGTCCCTCTTAGAAGGGGAAAGTCCCCGTAGCTCACCAAGAATGACATCTGAAAATTCATGAACAACATCTTCATCTCATATGGCCTCTCTTAGACCCTGATCTAATACCACATGTCCGATGTAACCCTTACATCCTTGAGAAAGAATATGATGTGCTTGGAGTGCATAAAAGTAATGTATGTCAATTTTTGATGTATAAACATCTTACACAATATCCTCAACATTGGGAATATGAAAGATCACTTGCTTCTGAAAGTAGTCCAAGCATGCGTGATGTTCCTCAAGTTTATCTATACCAAGAAGATATCAAAATCCTCCATCTACATCCGAAGGAGATATGCTTCTAGCATATATCCTAAATAGTTGACCCTTTGGTCCCTTAATGAAATAAGGATGCTCCATTGTGATAGGATATTGGACCATTGATGAAGCAAACTCAAACAAAATGAAACAGGTGAAGGTCCAAAATCAAAGAGTGCATGAGCATAAAAATTGCCTACCGAGACCATACCTTGTATTACACTGTCAAATGCATGAGCCTATCCATCTGTAATTGAAATTATATGCCCAGTCCCACCTACTGCATTCAAACCAACTCTGTTCCTTTGTTGATGTCCTCCTCTACCTTGAAATGTACACCCACAACATTGTGATCCTCCGCAATGTATTAGTCTTAAACTAAGAAAATCTCTGAGGACATTTGCATTCACATATCCTTCTAGAAGACAATAAAAGCAAGTTTGAGTATCATTATGTGCATCTAACCTACATATAGTTGTTCTCACCATAGCTTTGGTTGGTCCCTACTGCTTTGTTAGGGCATATCCGAAAGTTGGAGCCCTTATCGAAGTATTGGATGCAGATGATGACTAATGATAAGGATAAAAATGTTGTCCCTTATGCATGCCTTGTCCACCTGAGCGAAAGGCAATATTGGCACCTTGACCTCCATGTCCCAATCTGCTCTCACAAAGGACCTCCTCGACATTGCATGCATCATCTAGTACATCTTTCAAACTGTCCAGACGAAGTGGAACCCGATGCTCTCAAATCTCCTTGCGTAAACCCCTTCTAAACTTGTAGACCTTGTCATATTCTGTCGGAACCGAAGATGCATCAAATGTCAAAACTATGTATACTTCACCATGTACTTGTTAACAGTTATGGTACCATGGATAAGAGAGGAAAACTCATTTTAGCTTTGCTCTCTCCTATATTCTGGGTAAACGTGCTCCTAGAAAGAATGAGTAAAGCAACCTCAAGTCACTGACTTCTCCAAATGTGTAGAAATAGAAAGCCACCACTCCTCTACATATCTTGACAATGAATAGGTAGCAAAAACCACCTTTGACTCTTTGCAACATTCAGCGTGCGAAATACCTTTTCCACTTCCTGCAACCAAAGATCAACTGTAGTAGAAGTAGTACTCTCCCATAAATTCCGGCATCTTTTCCTTACAATATTTTGTGAATTTGCCATTATGTTGTTATGCCATTTCCTTGATAACTGTTGGAGGAGGAGGAGATGCATCCTCGACAATCCTATCTTGCGTCATAGAAATAATGAGATCCTCCATGTCTTGCTGCCTCTACTACTTATTTTGCAGCATTTCATTATCTAGGACAATTGCCCAACGATAGAGGGGCTCTACAAGGAGGCATGTTCAACACAACATTGACACAAGACAGAAGACAGAGATTGTTATAAGATCAGAACATATAGATAAGATTTAAAAAGTAATAGAGTAGTCATTTGAAGGAGATTAATATCATCAAAGACTTTGAGTCATGGACTTCACAACATATCCTTATGATATATTTCTTAAGTATTGTGTGGATGTTTAACACTATAGGGGATGACTTGGCTCTAATACCATCTGTAATGCTCCCGCACCATTAAACTTTTATCTAATGGTGATGGGGTGCAAATCTCATTCTCTAAAATCTAGGTCATCCAACCAATAACAGTAAACAAACCATAATACCGACATCTTATAATTATTTCCATAAAAAAATGATAATCAATTAATGTCCATGTCTACATAATATTCTTTTAACAAAAAGGTGGTCACAAAACCTGGACAAACGTATGAAAATACTAAGATGGAAAAGAAATATAATCTATATTCATCTAGAATAGAAAACAGAACCGACAGAGCATGCAAAAAGATCTACACTCATTGGTGGTCTACTGCGAAAACTACAAAACACGAGCTTCCATCTTACACTCAACATCACCTGAAGAAAAATCCAACAAGGATGAGAGAAAGCCGAGAAACGGTATATAACATATAATTTAGACAAGGAGCAATCACTTGAGTAGAGGGTAAAAGTGAGAATTAAAACTTCTATCAATGTGACACTTGTACGTGCATGCACTGTACGCATAACCCACAAGTTATGTAGAGAGTTTGTAACCGATACACTTTGAATTTTTAAACATGGGCAGGAAATGACTTTTCATTTCATCGTGAGTCTAGGCTTCATTTCAATAGCAAGATATTGTTCATTTGTAAATTCATTATATAGTTTATTACCCGGAATCTACTAGACCCAAGATCCATGATAAATAGGTTTGGCCAAGACTTCTCACCCATTGAATCCTTAACCCAAGTCTTAGTTGGAACAAATAACAAGCTTAGCAAGTATCACCTAGCACTCATGAACAATAACCAAACTCCGTTGAGACTAATAAAACTGGGAGTCGCAACTCCATATAACCAAAAACACGGATCCAATTTTTAACACAACAAGTGGACCCTTTTGGATCTTAAATTTTTTTAAATTTTTTTCTTGAAATGTTGTAGACCATAAAGGATATTAGAATATATGTTTAATGTCTGGATTATAGAAATGAATTTATAATAAAGTGAAATAGGTCTTGTTTAATCTCAATTTGAACATAAAAGATGATAATGGATTTGATGAGGTCAGGTGAGTACGAGCTTTGAGCATCTTACGTACACCTTCAAATTTGAGTTTCGATATTTAGGACTAGTGGTCTAGTTTTTTAAGAATCTAAGACATAGGTAGGTCTTAAAATACAAAATACGGTTTAGATATTGGACGCCCATACAAATTAGGTCTCGATATTGCACAAGATACGAATTTCAGTCCGACTCTTATATACTTTTTTTCTCTTTCTTTTAAATTTCAACCTGATCTAATATCCAAATTTAGAAAATGAATAGTTTATTGAGTAGTACATGCCGAGACCTTTCCAATGTTACCAAGAACGTTGAAATCTGACATTGGACGAGAGAGATACGGTCATTTTACGATAATGAATCGATAAACAGATACAAACCCTAACCAGATCTGAATCTGGATCCATTAAAGGAACTCTGAAACAAATAGGCTAAGGATCGGAGCTGGTTGACCAAAGAGGCATTTCTAGCCCTTGAGCTTCGTGTCACCGTCAGACCATCGCCTGAGTTGTCGATCGTGAAAACAAGGACGTCGACGCTAAGAGCTCGTCGTGGAGGACAGATTTCCTGCAATCGCGAGGTACAGATCTCCCCCTCCTTGCTATCTATTTCCACATTTTGTTTCCTACAGGTTGGATTTTGATTTCATCGTTGGATCGTGTAGTATTTGCATTGTCTTACTACGTGGATTGCTAGAAATGGTATAAGGCTCCACACACACAAAGATCCATCACCTCCTCATGCTTATTTTTCCAAAAAAACGGATCCGATGGATATCACAGTTTGTTCCTTTGTGCAGCAGGGTGTAGTTGGACTGTTCTTACCAAGTGTTTAACAGTTTATCTCGAGGGCTTTAGGAATTTTTTATAATATCTGTACACAAGGATTTTGGCATAATCTCTGAGAAAGTTCACATGGGAATATGTGGCTAATGGTTATTGGATGAAATTTTCTCCAATTGAAATGGAGAACAACAAGTGAACTTGAAATTTGAGTTCCCAGTAGTTGGGGAGTACTAAACGATGGTGGGGCCTATCCAATTCTATCTATCAGGAGTTGTTGAGTAGCAAATTAACAGCTGATATTCATTCATTTTGATTAGAAATGCTCCGGACTGAAGATAGAGATGCATGCGACGGTTTATGGGTGGCCATTGTGGTTGCGAAGGGTGAACTCGATTGTTATTATTGCTGCTAATAGAAATTATATGAAAGTTTTTTGTGTTTTCAATATGATACAAATATCCTTATAGTATATAATTTGTTTCAAATCCAGCTAAAAGATATTGATATGTGGAATCATGTTGGTAAAGACTTAGACGGCTACATGACATATATGGATTATGCCCTGAATGAATTAATTAACCACATGTATGTATAAATATAAATATTGCCCTGAAAGTAAATGCTAAACTTAAGTTATAACTAGTGTGCACACCCGTGCTTTGCACGGGTAAAGAACGATTTGACTATTTTTTCAATAAAATGTGAGAAACTTTGTTTTTTATTACAATATAAAGTCAGCTTTTGTAAAAGAACCGTGATTAGAATGTTTAAATAGTTTAACTTTAGCAGAACTTTGATACAGAGGAAGTATAAAAACTCTTGGAATATGCATAAATTTAATATCATTATTTGTAACATATATTAACGATATAAAATAGTTGTAATGATATTTATGAATAATTTAAGAATAAATCATAAATGTGTTCAATTTTTAAAGGGTTGTTAATATAGGGAAGTCGATAAATTTGTGTTAAATGTAATTCAATACCATACTAAATATGTGATTATAATCCATTCATTAATCATGTCCAACAACAAAGTAACACCTTATATATCATATTCAGAAATTGCTACTATCATATCAATAGTGCTCGCCCTGTGTAATGCATGGGCGAAAGTCCGGAGGTAGTGAATGTAAACATTATGACATTTGAGAAGTAAAATAAATTTGATGTTATAATCATGTCTACAAAATATAATTATATGAGTTTACGAAAGTCATTAAATGACAATAAAGATAAAACATGACTCCAACCTTCTATCTTCAAAATAATTAGAATTCATTGAATAAACTATTACATGTAAAGAAATTTAAATGTTGTAGAATTATGGTCAATGCAAATTTAAAGTTGACAATAAATTAGAGGAATATTTACAGATGAAATCATGTCTAATGGTAAAGAATAAAATGGAGCAACCTTGCTTTGTGCTGGTAAAATCTGTCACTCACAAGTATATTTAAAATTTAAATTGAGCGTATCATTTAGAGGGCATAGGTAGATGTCTCGTAAGAGGTTGGAGCATTTTCAGTTACATTTTAACCAAGAGTACGGATCTTATGTCTTTTGAACTTAGATACTATTAAGATTCCATGTCATTTCAGGTGAATTACGAACTCTACAAATAGAGAAAAGATCTGATCTGCAGTAATCATAAGTATCTTTCACTTGTTATAGGATCGAACTTATCGCTTATCCATTGAACACGAATGAACTCCTCTTGCAACAATTGAGGGAAAATCGGAAAATGAATCTTCCTTATTCGTATTTCTCCAATCAAACAAAAAAACTCACTCTGAGTGTTAATATATTCTCAACTTTCACAAATTTGGAGACTAACAGTAATCATATTCAATGTGGTGTGATCTCATGGTCGATTCTTTTCTGAATTCGACTCAACACAAACAGATCTCCTTGTAAAAAGAAAGCGACCATTAAATTCAATTATGAATTATCAAAGAAATCATAAACATGCCTAGGTAACTTGAAATTGGGAACAAAGAACACCCAAATCGTAGGATCCTCCTACCAAAGCTTTTTTGTCTACACCAACATAAGACACAGTTTTAAAAATAGTCATATGCTTTATCTATCAATTACTATGAAGGAAATGAAAGGATCACTTTATGCACAAAGGTAACAGTAACATTTTTTCATTTTGAATATATGTTTAGATCTTGTAGAGTTTTTCTTACATATATGGGGTTGTATAGAAGAAAGATTATATGTTGGGTTGTATAGAAGAGAAATTATATGCCATGACATATGAAGTTGTTTGTTATACTTGATTTCATCCTAAGATGTTTGCAGTTTTTCGCACAAGACTATGCTCGTGCATTTCCATACAAGTCTAGGAGGAGGGCAGATAAGGTTTCTTTTAATTGTTTTTGCCTCTTATCCTTCGTAAGGTTAAGTAGTTGGTATATCTTTAGAAATTACTTTGGTGTAATTAATCATGAAATAGAAAATAAAGAGAAACTTTTACTCGTGGTTCTGAGTTCTGGTAGATTTATATATAGAAGTTAGCTTAATCTTTGGTCATATTTTAGCAAAAATATAGAAGTTATGATGCATCTGCAATAATTTTGTTCACAACCATAACCTGATGTTACATTCTTTTTCCAGCTTTCCCGATTCAGTAGAGCAATCCCAAATATATGAATTGGCGATTACAGGTGCAAGAATGAATAGCAGAATGTGTATCATTGGAAATAATTGCAATATTTTAAAATGTATCTTTTTGGATCAAATTCGTGAATGGATGACATCTTCGAAATTACCCCTCTAATAGCCAGTCTCTCAAGAAGAAGTATTGATACCTGTAGGTGGTGTTGTAGCTCTCCCAATCGGCCCAGGTGGTGTCATGATCTGACACACCTCCCATATGCTTCCATTGGGGTACTTCCAGAGGCGAGCCTATGTTCTCTTGTGTGATGTTGTTGATGCTCATAACGGCGTAGCAGATGACAAGTTAGGTGACGACGTGGATGAAGTGCGTGTGACATGGTAGTCCACAGGAGGCATGGGTATCTGATGATGGGAAAGAAGACCATGATGAAGAGCCATGTGTCGGAGAGACCTGGGCAGCAGTGGGAGTGTAGGCATTTGAGAATGATGAGGGTATATGATGAGCGGCGATGCCCAAGAAGTATTTTATTGATGCAAGATTTCTTGGATATGGATCAGATAGATTACCATGGTAGTACCGTGCTGAGCGTAGAAGTAGGATCGGATGCCATCTCTACTATATTTAGATTTTACCTCGGGAGATCTAATTTCTGCTCTGTTTTAGCGGAGCTCTGACGATGTCGTCGAACTTAACCCGTGCCATGGATCCGCCGAATGAGGAGGCACAACCAGATTGTAAAGGAGGGATTGACATCTTCGTCGATGATGAGGCATTCTCATCGGGCGAAGTCAGGGATTTGGGATTCGAGATCGGAGGAGTCAAAGACGACAACATGTCACCAAATGGGGTGTGCGTACGGTTGAGAGAGCCGAAGAGAGGTGGCGGTCATTGGAGGAGAAATCCCTCGGCGGAGGGATGGTGCGTAGCCTGGGGAGGAGTGGATGGCGACGGTCGGACAAGGCCAGATCGAGGAGGAAGCTTTTCGGTGGTCTAGGGCTGGTGCCGAGAGATTGAGCCCGCGCGACGGAGGGGGAAGGTGAGAGTGGTGTTCATTGGGGGAACGAGAGATGGTGCCCTAGATGGAGTTGGCGCTTGGGAAGATGGGAGGAGGGATGGATTCCTACAAAAGCAGAAGGGTAGAACTGGAAAGACGTATGACACTTGGGGGTAAATTTGGAATGTATGGTAGGAAAATTAATATATGGTCGGTGGACACCCCTGCTTAATAGATGTTATAGATGAGAATAGGAATCAAGGTCCATGCGGAATTATGAAGAAGGTGTTGTTCATTTAGTATCAATAATAACTTCTAAGTTATTGATAAATCCCAGATTTATCATCATTATTCTCCATCATTAACTCCTTTACTTAAGTTAATCACAAAGAATCATTGGCTAATTAATACTAATTTCTAAATACTATGTTGTATACTAATATGATATAATATTTTATGTATTTATTTCTTATTAAAAATCAAATAAAAATTAGAATAAATAAATTAACATTAAATAAAATAAGCAAAAGAAAAATTAAAGAAAATTGTTTTATATTATTTTCAATAGTATTTAATATTTTTACTATGTACCAATGATCTCAGATCTCTTTGACTTCTAGATGAAAGTTGTAGATCTCATTGAGATATACAACTTTCATATTTAATATTTTTTCTAATTGGGATTTAACTAATTCTTTCCTAATTATCTCTGATTTATCTAATTTTCTTCAAATTCTACTGGACCACGTGGCACCCTCTGTTTTGGCCACGTGGCTCATCCCTGTTCTGCCACCCGTCCACACTTCTGACCTTTAGATAGTCTACAATCTTTCAATCTGGGTTGTTTATTTGTGCCTCATTGTGAGCCGTGCGATCGTCTTTAATCTATTCAATCAAAACCATTTTACACCGCCCTAATTCTAACCAATGGATCAACAGATCCAATGACTAACCTTTCGTCTCTAACCTCCAACCGCATATGCAAAGCGACATGACTGATCTCTTCATTGTAACTTACCCTAAATACGTGAACCTCCTTACGCGTCATCTACCCTCAAAACCTCCACTAATCCATTCGCCATTCAATCCTAATCCACTCGGGCTCCATAACTCCTTTCTAACCTAACTGCTATCGCAATAGCAAAAGTTGGAGCTTTGGCCAAAACCATCGCCAACCTCCAACTTCTCATCTTTAAATCACCCTTTGCCACCCCTTGCTCAGGTGATCCACCCTTGTATGAGTTCTCCCCTAGCCATCTAGCTTCTTCTGTAATAGAGAGAGAGAGAAAGATTGAATGTATATAGGGTTTGATCTCCGGCGAGACCCTTGGTTATTTTGCCAAGTTACAGCCAGATTGAAAGGTTGTTTGAGCTTAGTTTCATAGACAAGAACTTTAAGCGAAGAACATGAAGCTTCAAGTTTCGTATTTCAGCTCGAGATTCAACCCAATTCAAGTCATCTTCAATCTTCGATTCCAAGTAGATGTTCTGATTATTAGTTCTTGTTGTTGTTCTCACCTTTATCGCATCTTTCTAATATCAGAACCCACCAATACCTTCACTATCGATCCATGTTTCACAAGTATCTTCCCTCATTCTCAATCCATTTCTCTAATCGTGTAGATCACCCCGTGCCATTGTCTGCTTCTGCATGAAGGAGACATCCATTAGGGCTCAATCTTCCACCTTCGAATAACCCTCCATTCCATTCTCTTTACCCTTCAAAATGTACGCAGATGCTTGCTCTGTATTTGCTAAACTTTCAGTTTCTTAAATGGCATCACTGATCGGAGATGGAAGCTTAGCTCCAATCTCTAAATTTCTCTCTAATGAAGAGACATCAACAGAGTCATACACGAAGATGTGCATCTTTTTCCAGCCTCGATCATCATCTCCGACACTCAACGAAAGATTATAGACCTTCAATAGCAAGGAGAATCTTGGCAGAGTGTTTTAGCCTTCGTCAGAGTGCAACCCTAGCACCGCCATGTGCAAAGGAGTTGAAGAATGCTCTAGTAGCAGATACTGTTAATCTCCCCGATTTGGGCAGAATCTAACGGTTACAAATGAGACAAGATTTTATACGAAGCAACGGTTCAGACCACTGGCCTGGAGCTGAACCTCAGTCCGAGCCAAAGTCCCAAGCACCAGCTAAGCACTGGGAGCTGACACGTGACCCGATCCTTTCCGCCGGGCCTAGCCATCACGTGTTCCACATATGCAAGTGGGATAATTGCAGCGGAGGTCCTCTCATTTCCAATTATTACAGATGAGTCCTCCAGCTTTTGTGTAGTTTACATTTCAACCCCTGTGGGTTTTTCTATTTACAGTTTAGCCCCTGGTGTCCTGTTTTGTAATAAAACTTGGAAGTGTTCTTACATTTTTGCCCCTGGATTCATTAGTGAATAACTTTTTATCCTAAAGTCCAATTAATGTGATTTTGGTCTCTTTTTAAAACTGGTTTGATAGTCTATCTCTTGGCAAATTTGTGATTAATTTGCAATTAAAAAAATTAACGCATTAATTATTCTTGATTTCAATAGGTTTTGAAATTGGTTTAGCATATTGCCTATTCACTACCTTAATTAATCAATTCAAGGTATCTCCATAATCGATCCAAGTTATTTGTTTTGTGCATTTAATTGTGGATGTCCTATGAATATTGTTTATGCATCATTGTTCGCATCTAATTAGCTGCATGAAAAAATTACGTTAGAAAATATATCTATTTATTCAACTGTGATATGTGCATCTACTTGACATAATTAACCTTAAGATTGCTATCTAAAATATTTGATCCTAAATTTAGTCATAAAATTACTTGCGTCATATGTTTGACCATGGACTTCCCAGGTTGATAATTAACGTCGAGAATCTCTTCGCTGAGACTCATCTCGGTTCCGTATGGAAAGCTAAGTGCTCGTGCCACAATGGATCGAAATTAATTCATGCATTTAGCGCTTCATCAGATTGCGTCGTTGGTAGGGACGTAGCACATTTTGTGATTATTTTTAGGAGCAATTATTTATTTAGTAATTTTTAGGCATAAAGTTTGTTTTCTTTGTTGTATTGTGTTTTTGATGTCTTTTTAACTAAGTTCTTTATATCTCTCTAAAATAAAAATAAAAAAATCCTTATAAATTTCATTGTTTTGTGATAGGCCCGTGGAGCGGACGAATTTTGAAGGACCACAATGAAAAGAAGCTTGGAGCAACTTGTTGGAGAGCCACGAGACAAATAATTAGTTGAGAGAATATTAGGTTAGTAGACTTTTACTCCATTGCCTTTTTACAGCGGTTCTCTATTAAGATCTCGTGCATGAAAACAAAGGCCTCTTAAACTATATTTATTTGTGTGTGGTTGTGTCAAGAGTGGTTCTCGACTTGAGTGGTGTTTTAGGCTCAAGCATTACGCCAAATAGAAAGATCGTAGGTCATTTCATTGCTTGATCTATTTCGTAACATATGACATACTACACAAATCTCATACGATTTACAATTGCATAAATCTTAGGAGATTCAAAGATGCACGTAGCATACGTTCTACTTAGTCAAATAAATTGATTTCTTCATCTCTAATAGAACCGCTGCTTAGGTGTGGTTTCTTGACTTGCATCATATAGCTAGATTTAAAAATTTTGTTTTGCATCCACATGGAGAGTGTTGGGAAGCCCTGTAAGTATCTCTAACGACTGCATGCATCATTGATTTTTCGATTGCATTCCATTTTCCGATTCCTCCCTCAGTTCATACTAACTTAACGAATAAAGAAAAAAGGTATTATATGTTAGGAGATGATTGTAGCAACTTAAATTCAAGCGATAACCAAATATCTTAAAATCGGGACTGAATTGATGCAAGTTGACCAAAAATTGGAATAAAATCAACCTTGTTTTTCGAGCAGTAAAACCCACATTGTTTGCAGGTACATTTCTGTGATAGAGGGATGACATTAGGATGGAGCCATGCCACGAATTTTCATATGAACTACTGGTTCCATAAAAATGATTAGCCACTTCTCAATGAGGATCTATGGGTATCCGGTAAATGGTCCGGATTTCCTTAGCAGAGTGGAGGGTTTAAAGGACACCGTGTAAGACCCAATCCTCAAGTAAACGGGTAGCCATATTTATACCGTCCGACTTACGTCTATAATGGTTGAGAGTGGATGCAACTAGTCATAGGAATCAGGACAGTTTGTAAGAAAATTTAGGTTCCTAATAGCTCCTAACTCTGACAAGATTTTTATTTGATCACCAATTAAAATTTGACAAGATAATAAAGTCCATCATCTCGACCTTCAGTGTTGAGTTGGTGAATTAATAAGTGTTTGGATTTATTGTTTTGTGTGAGTCACTCTACATATTTACATGCCCAATAGATTTAGGTTCTTTTCAAATCTAGCCTGCTTAAATTCCTTACCTATTGAAATCGAAGATGGATAATTGGCCGGATGTTTGCTCGGACTTTACGAGCCTTTCACTGAACCGCCTAAATATTCCATCTTCACCTGTCTAGTCCCCTACTTCTCCTTTTACTAGACCATCTCGATTCAGAAATAATCCTCTTTTCGAATTGGAGTATCATGATTCACTCCTTGGGGAAGGTTACATATTGACCAACCCCTTTTCTTCTTTATTTCTCATTGAGGAAGATCATTGCTTTTGGTGAGATAGATGTGATTTCGTTATCTTCATCTAGATTTCATTCCAACCCTTTGTTTGATGAAGGTGTCGAGGACACATTAAAGAAGCCTCCCAAAAGAAAAAATGGGAATGGGGAGGTGGATGAGCAAGATGACCCGATGGATGCAGTATTGCCTAGGTTAGCTGAATATGAAAAGAATCAAGCACTCATGAGAGCACATCTTTGCCAGTTACATTTGGTTACTGATAATCCTATGGATGCGACATACAATCCTGGGTAGTTTCAAATGCGAAATTGGTTGAGCCCAGCTGAGCCTGTAGTAGAATATGAGCTGAAGCCGCAGTTCCATAGTTTGCTGCCACATTTTCATGAGAATGCTCACAAGGAACCTTATTCATTCTTTAGGTATTTTGAGTTGGTCTTTTATAACCTTAGACATCCTAGGGTTAACCAAGACTACATAAGGCTCAAAGTCCTTCCATTTATCTTAAAGGATAAAGTCGATTATTGGATGAAGAACCTGGGGGTATATGTAACCACTTATGTCAAGTTCAAGGACTTATTAATGAAGAAGTTCTAACCTTTAAGTAGAACAAACTTGATGCATTCACGCATCACGGGTTTCTCCCAACTTCCTAATGAAGCCCTTTTGTGATTCATGGAAGAGATTCAAAGATCTCTTACAAAAGTGTCCTTGTCATGGCTTAGAGCCTACCATACTGGTTCAGTCTATTTTTTGCGGTCTACACCATGAGGTGCAGGGTTTAGTTAGTGCTGCTTGTGGAGGACGATACACTTCCCGAGGAGCGGACACTGTCTGAAAGGTATACGAGAAAATGGCTGAAACAAGTAGAGCTCAGCTCGAGACCCCCATTTCACTCTTATCCGGTGGGGGAGTAAAGGATACGGTGGATACTTTTGACATGGGTTTAATAGTATATAAACTGATAGTGATTGAGAGGATAGACATACAGGTGAATGAGTTAGACAATAACTTGTCCAAACTGCCTAAACAGATGACAAAACTTTCTGAGAAGGTATCCAAAGATGAGGGTACCTACCATAACTACATCTGCTACTCCTGTATAATGTTTCCATCACATTCATGAGCAGCAGATGTCAGGGCCATTCCAGCCATGGGTTGCGGAGCAGCCTTTAGCCCATCCTTATCAGTAGCAACCACCGCCCGTAGAGACAATTACTGAGGAGCCTTCCCAGGTATGGGAGGTAAATGGTAAATGGTACACCAATGACCCTGCAAGGCAGGGAGGTTTTGGGGATCAATTCTCCTATCAATGTCCCCAGATATTTTACAACACATCATTTACTACTACACCTCTTCCAGTTCTACAGAGCTCAGGGGTCGTTCCTTATCAAACATCCAGACAGCAACAATTCAGGCATCAACATATGTACTAAGCGGGCCAGCAGGGCCTGCATGTGCAGAGTCATACCTAGCAGCATCATTCTTATGGCCATCAAAGCCAATCTTCACGTTCTTCATATCCTTCCTCTTCCCAACAACAACATTCATCATCAGGTTTAATGTATTCCCGTAAACATGATGAGCGCACTATCCCTTCTACATCCATTCCATCCCAGGTTTAAGCTAATCCCAATAGACTGAAAAAACACAACAACATTATTCTATGTATCAAGTATACTATCCAAAGTTTCACAAATCTGAAAATGAGATCTCTCCGTTTGATTATGTTCATCATATGTCTCTCAGGAGCGGACGGACTGTGGCCATGCTTGATCGGGATAAGGACATGGATAAAACTGACTCTGAAGCTTAGCCTGAGGAGACCTCAGAGGATGATGATGCTAGACATCTTCACCAGAGAGCTAGCATTTCCAGGAGAAGATTAAGGAGGAGTATAAGAGAGGAGCAACACGCATCAGATTCAGAATCTACGAAGGACCTTGTACCTTCGGATACGGAGAATGCACATTCAGCATACATTCTCTATCCTAAAGTAGAAAATTCAGTTGTTATTCCAATTGTAAAAGATTCATGTGTGTAAAACTCAGTTTCTAATAAGAAGCATGTTTCTGTTTATGAATCTGAGTCTTCGCTTCATTCTTTGTCTATCCCTTTCCCTGGTGCTCTTATGGTAGGAAATGCATCATTAATAAGATTCAAAAACACGATCCGGATATGGCACGATTTTGTTGAGATAATATCATGGTTAAAGTACCATTTGACGAGTACGTGGCCAGTCACCCTACATTTCAGAAATATATGAAGGTGAGATGCACACCAAGAAGAGTTAGCAGGAAGAAACCGAACAACAATATCAAAACCCATATTCTTTCATTTGCCACTACGTTTTGTCTCAAGAACCAGAAATTGCCACAGAAGAAGAGATACTTAGGTGCTCATATGTGATTAGTCATATCGATGACATAGCGTTTGCACAGACTCTCTTGGATAATGGTTCTTCAATCAATTTATTACCCTTTACCTTATATGAGAAACTGAAGTTAGGTCCTTATGCAAATCTAGAGCGGTACTTCAGTTTGCAGATAAATCAACGAAGAAGGCTAAAGGGGAGGTCAAGAACTTTATTATCTCTATTGAGGGACAAGATTATAAGGTGGATTTCGCTGTCCTCAAAATGGATATCCCCCATCATTGGAGAGATCATCCTTGGGCGGCCATTCCTTAGGACCGTTGGAGCCTTATTTGATTATCAGACATGGATGATGAAGTTCCGCTCTCCAAGAGGAGAAGTGAAATTACAGATAAAATAGACAAAATGGCAATGACCTGATTCCGAATCTGGCTTAGATTTCTCTTCATTCTCAGAGGCATATTGTGATGTAGTCAACACAGTTGGAAGGGCTCAGAATCCTACAGTACAAAGCGAGATACTCTCATCTGGAGATGACAGTGTACACAGAGCAGTTGTGAATATAGTTCCAGAGTTCTTGAGTTATGCTTCTCCTTATTTCCTTGATGACATAGAAGTCCCTTTGGACTTGTCAACTCCCCTTCCTTCGTAACAATCAAGGGAATTAGATGATGGGTCTGATGTGGCTTTGACCAAATTACCATGTATTTTTTATGATCTAACTCCCTATTCTTTGATTCAGTTAGTGGACAACACTACAATTGAGTCATCTCCACTATACAACATGGATCTAGATTCAATGGTAGCTCAACCTGATGTACCTAATGATTCATCCTTGCCAGAATTAAAACCACTACCTCCTACACTCAAGTACATTTTCCTTACAGGACAAAAAAATAAGTTTCATGTCATCATTAGTTCTACATTGATTGTAGAACATGAGACTAGATTATTGGAAGTTCTAGAGAAGAACCATAAGGCTATAGGTTGGACGGTGTCGGATCTCATGTGTATAAACTTCACACTCTGTCCACACCATATTTTTGTTGAGGATAATGTTAGGCCTTCCTGTGAGTTTCAGAGGAGGCTTAATCCAAATCTCCGGGAAGTAGTTAAGAAAGAAATAAAGAAATGGAATGGAGAGGGATCTATATACCCTATCTCTGATTCTAAATGGGTGGCACCTTCACATGTTGTCCCGAAGAAGTCGGGAATTCATATGGTTACCAATGAAGGAGTTGAGATTGCGACACTAGTACCCACGTTGTGGTGCATCTGTGTCGATTACATGCACTTGAATGCTGCGACCAAGAAAGATCACTTTCCCCTACCTTTTATTGATCAATTTATGGAGAGATTAGCGGGGAAAGAGTTCTTCTATTTTCTTGATGGATACTCAGTATACAATCAAGTAGCCATCGCCCCTGAAGACCATGAAAAGACTACTTTTACATGTCCATTCGACACATATGCATTCAAGCGCGTGCCTTTTGGGTTATGTAACACCTCAGGTACTTTTCAACGGTGCATGATTGCGGTGTTTACCGATATGGTTGGAGATTTCTTTGAAGTCTTCTTGGACGATTTTTCGATCTATGGTGACTCATTTGATTCTTGCTTAGCACACTTGTACCGAGTTCTTCAGAGGTGTAGGGAGGTAACTCTGGTACTCTCCTGGGAAAAGAGTCATTTCATGGTAAAGGAGGGTATCGTGTTGGGGCCTGTCATCTCCAAAAAGGGAATGGAGATTGATCTTGCCAAGGTATATGTGATCAAGAAACTTGATCCACCAACCAGCATCAAGTTAGTGAGATCATTTTTAGGGCACGTTGGGTTTTATAGAAGATTTATTTAGGATTTTTTGAAGATTGCCAAACCACTAACTGAGCTCTTAGGAAAAGGCACCAAGTTCTTTGTCGATCACAAGTGTCTTGAGGCCTTTGAACTTCTTAAGAAGAACATCTGTGACTCGCCAATTCTTTAAGCTTCTAATTTGACTCTTCCCTTTGAGATCATGATTGATGCTTCGGATTTTGCTATAGGAGCAGTATTGGGGCAGCAGTGAGATTGAATTCCATTTACTATTCACTACGCAAGCCAAGTGTTGGATCCTGCATAAAGAAATTATACATTAACTGAGAAAGAAATGCTTGCAGTAGTTTGGGCTTTAGAGAAGTTTAGGTATGTGAATTTAGGATCTAAGGTGACTGTTTATACAGATCTTCAGTTATTAGGTATCTCATGGAAAAGAAGGATGCGAAGGTGCGACTTCTTAGGTGGATATTACTACTCCAGGAATTTGATTTGTAAATAAAGGATAAACCTGGAGTTAAGAATGTAGTGGCTAATCATCTTTCAAGAATTGAACAAAAGATTCCTATGATTATGAGCACATACGAGAGGCCTTTCTAGATGAGCCTATTTGTGTTATTGACTCACTAACATGGTATGCCAACATCGTTAACTTCCTTATCTCCAAACAAGTTCCCCATGGCTGGACTAGGAGCAGTATAGACCGACTGAAGTCGGATTCAAGAAAATATCATTGGGAGGATCTGTTCCTTTTCTTTGAAGGTCCGGATTATATATGGAGAAGGTGTATTCCTCAGGAGGAATATCAAAGTGACCTCACATGTTTTCATTCACTTGAGACAGGAGGACACCATTCATGGAAAAAAATCGCTCACAAGGTGTTACAATGTGGATTCTTTTGGCCAACCTTGTTTAGAGATGCTGTGGATTTTGTACGAACATGTCCTGTTTGCCAAAGGATGGGAGGGACTGTTGGAGCTAGAGATGAAATGCCCATGCAACCTGTGATGTTTTGTAATGTTTTTGATGCTTGGTGCATAGATTTTATGGGTACCTTCCCTAGTAGCCAAGGTTTTGAATATATCTTGTTAGCGGTGGATTACTTGTCCAGATGGGTTGAGGCTATCCCAACCCGAGCCACAGATGGTAGAACTGTTTGCAAGTTTATTAAGGCTCATATTATTTCATAGTTCGGGGTACCTAAAGTACTAATCTCTGATGGGGGCAGCCATTTTATGAATGGATTGATGAAATCATTAGCTAAGGACTATAAATTTGAGCACAGAGTAACTAGTCCTTACCACCCACAATCAAACGACATGTCAGAGGTTTCAAATAGGGAGGTGAAGAGAATTCTTTAGAAGTTAGTCCATCCAGATAGGAAGAACTTGCCTCAGTTGTTAGAATAGCATCTGTGGGTGATAATCGAGATTTTACGAGGGTCTAAAGTAGTCCACACAAGGCGGGACCACAGTATCGCTGAGCGACCACTCACGAAACCCCAATTAGTCAACAATTAACCCACAACAGAGATCAAACAATGAAAAATGGTGCGGAGTTAAAATTTATTTTAACTCTACAACAAAGATTTGTATAGGTGCAAGTATGTGTAGAGGTCGGACACAGGGAGCAGACAGGTAGAACAGGGCAATAATGCTAAAAAATGTGACGGTAGTGTCTTTGTCTATCTTGTGCTATTTTTTGTGGATTTTTAATTTTATATTTTTAATTTTATTTTTAATTTTATATTTTTATATTTTGATTTTTTTAATTTCTTATTTTTGTATTTTTAATATTTTTAATATGTTATATATTTTCTTTTTCTTTTAAAGTAGGATATATATATATATATAATAAGGGAATGAGAGAGATACGGTATTTGTAAAAATAGGTAAAAATAAACAAAATTCTGAAAATAAATTATTTTTGTGTTTTTTATAATTTTCTAATGTTTTTGTGATTTTTCTATATTTTCCCTATTTTTTGGTATTTTTAAAGTCCAAAATACTAAAAACAGTGAATAAAATAAAAATAAGAAATTAAAATGAGGATGAAAAATGGTAAACAGTGACAAAAATTCCTTAAATTAATTATAAATTAAAGATAATAAAATAGAGAATTCAGAGATAAAAATTATATTTTTAGGATTTTTGTGGAATTTTTAATATTTTTATAAATATTTTAGGGGTTTTGTGATGTTTAGGAGTTTCTTTTGTATTTTTAATGATATTTGGAATGATGTTAAAACACACAGAAACAAATAATATATACTTTTTTTGGAATTTTTCGAAGGGTTTTTATATTTTTTTAGGTATTTTCTAATGCAAACAGAGCTGGAAATGCATGTTTTTTGAATTTTTTTAAATATTAAATGCAATAAAAATGCAAACTAAAAATATGGTGTGAAAGAGACAAAATAGGATGCTATGTAAATTTTTTGGGAATTTTTGGGATTTTATAGCTGCACGAAATAAATAAAAACAGCAAAGAGGAAGTTCAGTCTTGGTAGGGGCATTATTGGAAATATTTAAAAGTCAAGGGGGCTACATGCAAAATTTCCCAAAAATTATAACTAATTAAAAATATTTATGGACCAGAATTAAATAGCCAAAAACCCAGGGCAAATCCTGCAAAAACACCAACTCGCAAGTGAATGATACATGGGCAAGTGCCTAAAAGTAATTTCCAAAACCTGTGGGTCAGAATGCAAATATTCCAGAAATATATAACTAAGTAAAAATGTTTCAGGTCCAAACACAAATAAACTTAAACCCAGGGGTGTGCCTGCAAAATTGCTAAGTCACGTGCGCCGAGAATGTGACCTAGCAAGGACTAAAAAGTAATATTACAAAAACCTGGGGGCAATATGCATATTTTGCAAAATAAATTGGCAGAGGAAAGTTTAAATACTAATAATTAATTACAGAATAAAGCAAGGCAATAGTTGCAAAATACCCTCGCTGGGCGGATCGGACGGTTGTTGGAGAGTCAGTGGTGCTACGTGTCGCGATCCTAACGGTCTATTCTCGTCCGCAATTGAACGACGCTCCTCTCTTCACTTATTCCACGTGTCAGTGCGTCAGAACCCGATGATGGTTCGATGCAGATGGTTCAGATAGATCTGTTGGAGATGATCGATGGCTGAGGGTGAAGCAGATCAGACGGCTGTTGGACGCCTGGAGGAACCTCCCCAATCGAACAGCTGAAAGCGGGCGACGAAGAAATGGGACGAAGCCCCGCCACAGTGAACTTCTCCCAGCAATCCCTGCCCCTTCCAACGTGGTATGAAGCTGCAAAATGGCCCAGGTTGCTCCTGCAGGGTCCCTGAATCGACTGGAGGCCTCAAAATGACCGGAAGACCTTCGGTGTTCACCCGCGAGGTCGGAGGAGCGGAAGCCCTCCAGGTATCGCTGACAAACAGGAAAAATGGCCCCAGTCGTGCGTGAAGGTCCGAATACCTGCAAAAAGGTTAAGAGGATCGCGGGCAAACTGCCGCAACCCTCCAGTAGGCGATAGACAGCGGCAAGCGACGGAATGGAAGCTCGTCGGAGCTTGGTGGATGGGGCGATTACGTGTCTAAAAAATGAGGAGAAATGCGCGAGAATACAGCTACCCACTACGACTAACTAAAGAGTACGAAAAATGAACAAAAATGACCTCGACTCGGTGTGGGCTGAGGAGATAAACCTCACGGCCAAGGTGGCCGGAGATGGGGGTGGAACGGCCGCCTCGGCCTTCGCCTGGCCTCGCGCGAAGAAGCTGGAGGCTCCCTTGTCACGGGAGTCAATACGGAGCTCCAAGGCGAGGGTCCAAAACTAGGGACAAAGGGGTTCAAACGAGGAAGTAGAGGTCAGGTGTGGTTTTGAACACGGTGTGACAGTGCGAGAAGAACGAGGTGGATCGAGCGAATCGTGGATCCAAAGAACGATACAAGCCCTAGGCATGTATGCCCGATCCCCGAGGAAGAAAAGTCATGAAGGGTCCATCACGAGAAGATACAAGGAATGCTCTCAAAAAATCCACGAAATGGGACAAAAATGAGGGCCTGACAGGTACCAGACCTCGGTCAGAGAGTTGACCGAGGTCAACCAACGGAAGCTTCTGCTTGGTCCACATGGACCAACCGGAAAATTCCTTGACAAAAATATTGGTTAATTCGTTTAAAAATAATAAACGAATTTATTAATTTCTAGTTATGAAATGAAAAATGTTTATTATTTTATAAATTATATTTTTTTTTATTTTTATTTATTTTTTAGAGGTATAAAATACTAGTTACCTTTTAGGCCTATATAGGTATACATATCTATATATTTTAATATATTATTTTTATTTTTGAAAATTTAAATTATTTATTTTGGTTTATTATTTTATATATTTATAAAATATTTTTATACACTTAAATGTATTTTTATTTTATTTTTCTGATGTATTTTGTATGCTTAATAAAATATAAGTAGTAATTATATAGGTATATGTACAGGTAATATACATATGTGTTGTATACATGTATTTAATTTCTGTGTTTTCCTTAGTGTTTTATTCTGATTTTTAATGTACACATATATTATAAATAATATTTACAAAATTATAAAAATATAAAATTATAAAAATAATGAATAATAAATAAAATGAATATTTTAATCTGTACAAGTATACAATAGGGTTCCAAAACTGAACTTTCAAATCGTAGCTCCACAAAATACGAAAACCACATCATTAAATAGCTTATTGAAAATTATATACAATTAAAGGTGATTTTAACGCGTTTCGAGTTTTTATTTGAGAGATACAGGTTTGGGAAGTTGGGATTCTGGAATCTTATTCAGATCATAACTTTTTATCTGTACATCATTTTTGTGTGAAATCAATTTTGTATTTTTCTTTATTTAATTATCTACAACTTTCATGTA
Organism: Ottelia alismoides; assembly: GCA_037367405.1. Classification (NCBI taxonomy): domain Eukaryota; kingdom Viridiplantae; phylum Streptophyta; class Magnoliopsida; order Alismatales; family Hydrocharitaceae; genus Ottelia; species Ottelia alismoides. Next base: position 984,066 of record JAZKJV010007825.1, on the reverse strand, counting down.
CAAAGTTTCTTTATTTGAGGTATAAAAAGTAGAACTAAAAATAGGTCTCAAAATGAATAAAGAATGATTTAAAATAAAAGGGATTTTTATTGTATTTTGGCCCTTATCTTCCCCTACTTTATTCCTTGTCAACCTAGTCATCGAGATACCTAGGTCTCAGGGTTTCGAGTCATAACATATTTGCAATATTTTATTCTTTTTCTTTTCTTTTCTTTATTCTATTTTTTTGACATTAAAAACTGTATTTTATATAATATTTACAAAAATATGCATGCATGCTAAAATTCCTAAATTAAACCTATTTACACGCATTTACTAGGGTTTTTAAGGCCAAAATGATAGAATAAAGATGATGAAACGTAGATTCATCAGTGGGATCACAGAACAGCCTACAAAACACCATTTAGTACTTCACCTTTTAGGATGATTTATAGCAAGCCATACCATTTGCCTGCTGAATTAGTGCACAAATATGAATGGCAATAAAGAAGATAAATTGGAGTTATCACGTAGGGAAATTATGTAGAGACCTTAACCTAAATGAACCTGTGGAAATCCACAACCGAGCATATGACGACAGCATGATCTATAAGGACAAAGTTAAGAAATGACATGATGAACATATTAGATGCAAGAACTTTGTCCCTGGACAGAACGTATGGTTGTTTAATGCTAAGTTAAAGATTTTGCACGGGAAACTTAAGTCAAAGTGGACATGTCTTTTTATTGTAAGGAAAGTGCATGAGAATGAAAGTGTAGAAATTTAAAAGCTTTCAGAGAATGCACATTCCTTTTTGGTTAATGGGCAGTTGCTTAAGCATTTTGTAGAATCTAAAGAAAGGTTAACTCCATAGAGATGATCGACTTCATGCTTATTGATGCAGTTTCCGATTTCTTGGAAAAGGCATGAGCATCAAGACAAATTCATATCACAAGATTCAACATCAACAGATTCATATTCTTTCTAACCTTATTCTTTGTTTCTGCCTACACTTAGGCTATGTTCAACCTAATTGTAGGAGTTGTGTCCATACCTTCGCTTCTACACGGATCTCTCCTTTGCAGTCTTTTCATCTCTTTACTTGTTTTCCAAAACCTGGGTAGAGGGGGGATCTTCCTTGTAAGATTTTTTCTTTCTCATTCTTACGCTTATTTTATTTTCAAAATCTCATTTCATGTACATTCTTTTATGCTTAGTTGAGCTATGACTTCATATCACTTTGTGCTATTGTTGTGCATGGAAATCTTGAGGATCGATAATTGATGATATGAATGTCGTTGTTATCCCCAAAAATCTCATGACAAACAATTTTTTTTATTTTTGCTACTTATTTACCTATATAGCAGACAAGATCGAACTCAGTGAGGCTACAATTCCCGAGGGTTATTCAATTAATAGACAAAAAAATCAATTAAAAGAAAAAGGAAATCTCAAAGGCAAACTATCCTTAGTTTTTGTGGATTTTTTCTCTTTTTATATAGTTTTTTTATTTTTTTATTTTCAAATTTTTAGTGATTTTAATTTTGGATTTTTTTAATTTTCAAATAAACAACAATATGCACAAGATAGAAATATGTACACCAACTCTTTTTGCAATTTTTATTATAAAAATACTCAGAAAAATCCAGAAAAAATATTTTTGTTAAAGATTTTGAAATATTTTTGGGAATTTTTGTAGATTTTTCAGATGTTTTTGTATTTTTTTAGAGATAAAAAAGTGGCAAAAGTGAGAAACAGTTCACTACCTGGAGTAATTTGCAACTTAAAAATGTTTTAAGTCCAAAACTCCTGGCAATTATTTTTATGATAAAATAGGGATAAATATCTACAATCAAAGACTGAGATCACTATTTTTCGTTTTTTTATAGATTTTTTATGAATTTTATAAGATTTTTAGTATTTTTCAATTTTTTTGATTTTATGAAGAGTTCATGCACAAATATTGTATAGAAATTAAAAGATAATGAAATAAAACTACTCTAATTTTTTTGAATTTTTAGAGCAATATTTGAATTTTTATGAATTTTATAATTTCAAATAGGGAAAAATGACATATTTTTTATTTTTTAATAATCTTAAATAGTGACAAAATGCAATGAAAATTTTATGCTAAAAAGATAAGTAGGTCAGGAGCAAAGCAAGATTTTTGAAGGTTTATTGATCAACAAAAATATTTATTTCAATGAAAAGCACATGCAAAGACAATGTTTGGAATTCAGAGACTGAAAAGTAATTAAACAAAGTTTTTGAATAAAGTATTAACAATAAATAAAAAATGGGATGGAAAATGACATTTACCTAGTAAAATGTGCTGCATACGTGCTTGAATTGGAGTCGGGGACCTTTTCGCAATTTTTGACACTCCAGAGGATGTCTTTGTAATTTTTGCAAAAGATTTTTCTTTTCTAACCCAACCTATGTTTCTTATTCATTCAATCTCAACAAAAAAATGATGGGGGGCTCAGCCGCCACCACCACTGGAGGGCCGAGGGTGGCGGGCGTCGGGCGGACACGCGACGCGTGCTGGATGGTAGACGTCAGCATTAGTTGTTAGAGGCGAAGGCTCGTCGACGGGCTGGGAGCTCAGCATTGGAGTGGGATGGTGATGCCGCCACACGCGACTCATCAGGCGGAGGAAGGGCGGTGTGGGAGGTTGCACGCGGTGGCGAGGGGGGTTGCGCTCGGGGCAGCGCGGACGTTGACGTCAGTTGTCGAATGCGAAGGCTTGTCGACGGGCTAGGAGCTCGGCACGGAGGGTCGTGCTCGGGGAGGCGTGAACTCGTTGCAGCAGAGACGGAGACGCCGAGCACAGAGGCGAGAAGTGGATCAGTGATGAACGGTGCCGCGGTGGGGGCTGCGTAAGGAAGATCTGGACGTCGAAGACACGCTTGGGCTAGTTCTGCAGGGGCAGCGCCGAGGCTGATGTCGAGGCAGGGCGGCACCGCAATGGCGGAGGAGGCCGTACCTGTGATGGTGATTCGGGGATGGCAGCGGGCACGCCAGCAGCTGGAGTGAGCATGCCTGTTGTCGATTATTTTTTGTTTTTATTAATTTTATTTGTAAAGCAGAAATAGAAGATAATTTTTTATTTGTTAACAGAATAAAGAAAACCTATTTTTTAATTTTTTTTATCTTTTATTTCCTGCAAAACAAGTATTAGAGAAAAAATATATTTTATTATTATTATTTTTATTTATAAACTAATCGGAAGGTGAACGAGGATCCGGCAAAACGTGAGGAATCGAATCCGATTCTCCAACGACTGTGCATGGTCGGGGTTGATAGATCGTGGAAAATAGAAGATGAATGCGAAGAGATCAAGAAAATTAGATGAAAAATGGAGTTGGTTGCGGATCAAATCAAGATGGATTTTAAGATTACAATAAAAATGACGATGAAATTAAATTGAAACAATATGAAACTACGATTAATCTAGATGAAAAAAATAAGAGAAAATGATGATGAATCTCACCTTAGGAGCGGAAAACTACCGTAATCGCCTCGACAAAGGCCGACTCGCTATCACCGGACGACTCGAAGGCTACGCACTTTTCTCAACAAGAATTCTCTCGAAGACCGGGCTCCTCTTACCAAATATTGATCAAGTTGGACTGATGGAGAAGGAGCCATATAAATAGAAATGATAGAGAATGAAATTTGAAATTTTGAATTTTTGGATAAAGATATAAGAGAGATAAAAAATGAAATGAGATAAAGGTGAAAAGAGAGAAACATATTTACAAAAATTAACTAATTTTTTGTATTTTCGTCACTTTATTTATTTGAAATAAAAAATATTATTTTTTATTTTTTACGGCAGTTAATTAAGAATAACAACTATATACACTATATACATATATGACATTATATACATGGGTAAAAGAGGAAATTAGTTAGTTTTTTTAATTAAAAATTTTTTATTTTTATTTTTATTTTAAATAATTAGTAAAAAAATTTACAAATATATACAAATACAATATGTACAAAATAAATGGGAAAATTGCACAAACCACCATAGAAAATCAACTTTTCAACCGTAGCTCCAAAAATTATGAAAATACAACCATTTTAAAGATAATTTAATTTAGAATCTAATTGAAGTGAGATTATTTCAATTTGAGTTCATATGGAGCTGGAATTGGTTTTTCAATAAGTGCTTAGTGGCTTTTTCCAAGTGTGGTTGCTTTTATTCTGTACATGATTTAATTGTCCAATTATTATTATTAATCATAACTTATTTTATTTACAACTTTGGTTTTGAAAGTTATTTGATTTGAGGTCAATTAAGGTACAAAAAAATAGTGTAGTATACAAATATACACAACACACAATTTTTTTAATTGAGGACCCTATCTCCCCCTACTTTATTCCTGGTCAATCAGGTCAAGTCTTAACCTTCTCTCGGGGTTCGGGTCAGCATGTATTTATTACATAGACAGTCTTCCTTATTTTATTTTCTTCATTTTTCCTTTCTTTCTTTCTTTATTTATTTTAGGTTAAAATAATATACAAATATACAATATTTACATACAGATGCTAGTTAGTAAAAATATGGAGTTGTGTTATATACAGGTATTTTATAAGGGATTCCAAGCTAAAATAAATGAACAAAGATGATGAATCGTAGATTCATCAGCTATGAGGACATATCAAAAGCTAAGTATAGGGAGGTCTACCATATATATTACATATATACTTTAGCCACAGCTCATATTTTATTTTTTTTCAAAATTATTTGAGTTATGGGTATTGTATTATATTCTTGAACTGATTTTTATAAAAAATAATTTGAAAATGTTTTTGAAAATTATATTCTTTGACATGGTTTTCAAGTTTCTTACATGGTTTGTGAAAATTTGGATTGACATGTTTGGAAAATCATTTGTAGAATGTTTTGAAAATCTATATCTATGTGACATTGTTTGCAAAGACTTTTCAAAAATTCTTTTCAACTTTAAGGGTGTAAGTGAGATTAACTAATCAAACCTTATTTCAAATCAATAAAAATTAGAAAATAAACAGATAATGAAAAATTCATTAATTTTGTTGTGTCTCTTCAGTATCCTTTAGTGTTGTAATATTTCTCAGAGGTTGCGATGATTACATGAACCGTCCTGTCATTACTCTTTATAAGGTTATTGATAACAGGGAAATTCCCGAGGGTCTAGATAAATATCCAGTCGCTAAAATGACCACTCAAAAATCTCTCTATTAATCAGCAACTAACCCACAATATTGAATAAAATAATTAAACCCCAAAAATGTGGAAATAATATTTATTTTCTCTACCATGAAATGCATAGTTTATAAGCTTGTAGATCAAACCATAGAGAGCAAAATAGGTAGCCTATGGTTAGCTATGTACAACCGAGTCATTTATGCAAATAATGCTTTTTTAGGGTTTTTTTTATTTTATATATTTTTTTTATTTTGGATTTTATATTTTTATATTTTGATTTTAACTTTTTTTTCTGATTTTGTATTTTCTTTTATATATTATATTTTTTTAAAATGATAATATGAGACATATATTCATTAAAGAAAAGAGGAAGGTAATGTATATATAAAAATAGGTAAAAATAAGCAAAATTTTGGAAATAAAATATTTTTTGTGCTTTTTATATTTTTCTCATCTTTTTGTGATTTTTCTATATTTTTACTATTTTTTGGTATTTTTAAAGACAAAAATACTGAAAACAATGAATAAAATAAAAATCTGAAATTAAAATGGAGCAATAAAATACAAAACAGATATCAAAACTCTCCAAAATAATTTTAAAATAAATATAATAAAATAGACAAAATTTAGAGACAGAAATTAGATTTTTAGGATTTGTTAAGTATTTTTAATATTTTTATTAAGGTTTCAGGGGTTTTGCAATTTTTATGAGTTTTCTTTTATATTTTTAGTTATTTTTGGTCTGAAGTTAAAAGATGCAAAAACACATAAAATATATTTTTTTGGGATTTTTTGAGAAGTTTTTATAATTTTTATGGATTTTATAAATTAGTCAGTGACTAATTGGGCTCCTGTTTAATTTTTAAAATTAGATAAAATGTAAAAAAAATGCTGATTTAAAATATGCGTGTGAAAATACTTATCATGAAGCATTTATCCCTATTTTTCGTATTTTTAGGAGATATGTACGTATTTTTAATAAATACATTATAACTACAAGAATATATGTCTTGGCAGGGCCATTTTTACAAAAAAAATAAAGTTCCGGAGGTCTTTGTAATTTACATAAAAGTTTTACATGTGTTTTTAACATTTCAGGGTTAAACTCTAATTTCAAAAATCGCCAGGGTTAATGTGCAAATTACCCACCACGTGGGACGGCACATGACTCCTATAGATAGGGACAGAAACACAAATACTTAAAAATCCAGGGGCCTGCTTACAAATTTAACAAAAATATAACACATGCATTGCATTTTATTAGGCTTTTTCTAAATACAAGAAACTACAGGGTATTCCTGCAATTTTCCCACCTCACATGTCAGCACGTGAGGTGACATGGATAGGACCTTTTTGCAATTACAGGAAACTCAAGGGTCTTTTTACAAAATTTCCACTTTATTTTTAACGTTATATTTAATTTACAGAACTAAATTATAAATACAAAAAGAAGAGGGGTACAAGTGCAATTTACCCCTAAACGTGTGCACAGGCGCACGGCTGGATATGCTTCACTTGACACGGGGCGTCCATCCAACGGCTGACGACGCTTTGCTGATGAGCGGTCAGGATTAGATCCATGCAGAGGATCCAACGGTCAAAGAAAGGCTTCATCGGATGGTTGGGATCAGAACTGGGCGCTCCTCCTTGATCAAACGGCTGGGAGACAGGCTGGAAGAACAGGGAAAGGACTCGTCGTTGGCGAGCTTCGATCGGGCACTGCGAGCTCCTCCGGCCTCCTCCCAGACCGCCGTGGGTCTCTTCACGCTCCTAGGAGCTTCCCGCATCTGATGATGTCTTTTGCTGGGCTCCTGGAGGTCCCAAGAAGCCAGGCGAGAACGAAGAAGAAGGGGACCTCCAGGAACCTCGTTCCAGGTCCCAATGAGCCCAGGAGGGCTAATTTGATGGCCAAAGCTGCACAGAAAGAACCGACGGCTCGAGGGCTTCGACCTAGACTGGGAGTTGACGTTGCTACGCGAAGAAATGAGATGGGTGGCAAGGTTCCAGCAAAGGGCAGAGGAGAACCTTGATTCACAGAACTGGGAGGGTTCTGGTTGATTTTAGGTGAGCAAGAAATGAAGAACACAAGAGGGGAAGAAATGAAGGTGAAATGGGGGTCGGAGCACCGATGGGTCTCAAAGAACGCTCCGGCGAACATCGATTTCACTAAGCCTAAGCTAATCACTACATTAATCACTAAACTACATACAGAAATGAAAAATTTGGTGGAATTAAAACCTAACTAAACAAGCAAGAAAACAACTCTTATAGCTGGTTGAGCAATAGGGAGCAGGGCTACACTGGAGTGCCGTCGTGGGTGCAGCCCTGCCTCCTCCGACTGATGCAAGCCTCCAAGAGCTTCCTCCTGTCACAAGGAACCTATATGGACCAAAGACTAGGGTAGAAAATGGGCTATGGTTGACCAAATTTGCGGAGGAAGGTCGGGGCTCTTATTTATAAACATTGCGGTGCACCCTTATTGACCGCGATGAATCAAAGAATCGACGGGGTTTCTCAGCGATACGATTAGCTGGCGTGATTGAGGGATGATTGACAGAGGTTTTTCATGAAGGAATCGAAGAGAGATCGTCAACGGTTAGGAAGAGGAAATTGGGAGAAGACGGCTTTATGGACGTCTATCATGCAAGAAGAATGGGGGTAGACGAGTTGACTTGGGTCAACTCTTGACGCACCCTGATTGGGCCACCTAGGCTGCTAGGCGACAAAACAACCTAGTTTATTAAAGAATAATTAATTAAAAATAGAAAATGATTTTTTTTATTTTTTGAGTATAAAATAAAATTTTTTTTAATTTTATTTAGTATTTTATTATGATTTTTATTTATTTTTTTATGTATTTTCTGACAAATTTATTTTTAATGGCTTATTTATAGGTATATATACCTCTATTTTGTACATTTTTATTTTTCTTTTGTATATTTTATTTCATTATTTTATTCCATTATTTTCTACATTTATAACTTATTTTTGTGAGTATGAATATATTTTTATTTTTACGATGTTATTTATACGCTTAAATAAATATGTAAGTATATTATATAGGTTTATTTCTAGGTAGTTTACCTATGTTTTATATACATGATTTTATTTTAATGTATTCTAATGAGTTTTATTTTAGTTTTGTATTTTTAATATAATATGTATAATATTTACAATATTAGAACATTATAAAAGAATAAAAGAATAAAAGAATATATTTCCTTTTATTTCTATACATGTAGATTCATAGGTCTTTTTGTCTATGTATTTTACATAAACTTTTTTATTTTCCCTTTTCTTTTTGATTTTATTCTAATTTTAATATGTACATGTGTTATAAATAATATTGACAAAATTATAAAAATATGAATTTGCAAAAATCACAAATAATGAATAAATTGAATATTTTAATCGGTATTAGGTACAATAGGGGCCCAAAACCTAACTTTTACACAGTAACTCCAAAAAATATAAAAACCACTACCATTAAATAGCTCTTAAAAAGTTATATACAATTAGAGTTATTTTTATATATTTTGAGCTTTTATTTGAAAGATATGGGTCTGTGAAGTTTGGTTTTTGGCTTTTTATTCTTGGTATAAATATTACATTATATGTTATTTTTGTACAAACTCAATTTTGTATTTTTATTTATACTATTATCTACAACTTTGATGTACAAAGTTTATTTGTTTGATGAGTAAATAATAAGGAATAAAATAGGAGTCAAAAATACATAATTAATGCATAAATAAATGAGGTATTTATTGTATTTCTGGCCCTTATCTCCCCCTACTTTATTCCTTGTCGACCAACTCCCTTCTGGACTTAGTCTCGGGGTTAGGGTCATAAAATATTTGTAATATTTTATTTCTTTCTCTTTTCTTCTCTTTATTCTATAATTTTGGCATAAAAACCTTATTTTATGTACAATATATACAATAAACAATGAATGCTATTATGTACAAATTAATGTTGTTTACATACATTTGCTGGGGTTTTTAAGGCCAAAATGATAGAACAAAGTGATGAAATGGGAATTCATCACCCCCGTATACTTGCCTTTACTAGTCCCTAGCAAATACTTATGCAATAAGTATAAAAAGAATGAAACATAAGAAGAAAAGAAAAAGAGAAAGAAAGAGAAAGAAAAAGATAGAGAGAAGAGAATGACTTTCAGTTGCAACATTTGCCCTTACAAAATCAGAGTTTGGATCCCCGGGTAGATCTTGATGTGTGAATGTGTGTGGATCCTGAATGGGGACCAAGTTTAAAATACAATAGCCTTCGAGAGTCCCAGAACCCGGTTCAACCTACCTGAATAGCCAGGTCAGAACTAGCCTACATCATACGCAAATTCTTATGACTATGAAGCTGACTTGTATGGTCTAAGTGATGGTGACTCTCCCCAACTGAAATGACAAAGAGATTGACTTCTCCAGAATGACAACCCAATGATTCCCCAATCCAGCCCTCTGCCCTCGAGGAGCGGGGTATTCCCTTCTAAGTTCAAGTGGAATCCAACTCAAGAGGAGGACGTGAAGAAAAGAATGGATGGTAGCCAGTGTAGCTACCTATCCTGAGATGCAAGACCAGTGTAGTCAAGTCATACAGCTGCAGGCTCACATGGTAAAACTTTGAGGCTCAAGCTTGCTTATTTTCTATACAACATATATACATACTCCGAAAGGCATTTTATTTTTATTTTCATGCCTATCTTCTTCTTTTTTTTTCAAACATACTATTCACAGCATCATTTAATAAGATGTTTTTCCTCTTGAGCCAGAAGACTATCCCTCTTTTGAAGCTTTATTGCAACCCACACTCTCCTGTCTTTAGACTTCATTGAAACTGGACCAGGTTGGGGCGCACTTCCCTCCCTAGACGGGACGAATGTTTCCACCCGTGTGCGTCTCAGACTGGCAAATCCAACCCCCTTACCACTCCAACTGAGTTGAGCCAAGTGAATGGTGCAAGTTTCCATGTTATGTCACGGTCGACAAGAGTCATGCGTGCATCTCAAAAAGTTCTATTTAGTCAGTTGAGGTGACTTGAACCCAACCCTCTGTCTCAAAGAATTAAGTCTGAATAGATTTGAAGTACCCTAAACCTAGTTTCCATGAGGTTCCAGTGCAGTTAGGTGTAGTAAGGTCCAACACAACTCCAATCTTAGACTTTATTGGACTGGTTCAATCATCAAGCTCACTCAAAAAATAATACGAATGATATGCAAATGCTATGCACAATGGATGATGCAATTTTCACAAAGAATTTAAGAATCAAAGAATCTTTTTACAAAAACAATTGCAAACAAAAAGAGTTTAGGAACACAAAGTATAAAATAGTCACAGCTATTTACATAGCGTGCTTCGTTTTATTTACTTACAACCCTCAATAATTTCAAATAATTTACAGGTTGTAACAAGGTGACTTATTTGAGAATGAATTTTATTTGCTTATATATAGTTATGTTTTTAATGATGCCTTTATTACTTAAATTTATTTTGAAAGGAAATTTTTGAAACCTCTAGTACAAAATAATTTTTGCAAAATTTTACAAACATTTGAAAGTTATTTTGCAAATATTTTTCAAACTGTATATATACATTTTTCAAAATAATTTTTAAGAAATATTTTCCAAACAATTTGCAAATTGGCTTTCAAATCTTTTATTTCACACAAAGAAAAGAGCTTTTGCAATTCAAAACATTTTTACAAAGGTTGAAAACATTTCACAAAAGGTTTTCCAAACGGGTCAACATTTTTCAAATCATTTTGCAAAACGTTTTTCACTTGATTTATTAATCAGTCTATAGAATGGAAAAATATTTTATGTATAGAAGGCTTTTGGTTGTTACAGGGTTTTCACGGGATTATTGTTTATTTTACATTTCCTTGAAGAAGTTTTTAGTATAGTGTGTACACTCCTCAGACTTATTTGAAAATCATTTTCCAAAAATTTTAAAGACTATAGTCCAACATAATTTTTCACAAATAATTTTTACAGAACATTTACATATATTTGAAAATCATTTTGTAAAGATTTTTCAAGCAGTATAGATAGATTTTTCAAAATATTTTTACAACCATTTTCCCAACCATTTGCAAATCGCTTTCCAAATATTTTAATTTCACTCAAAGAAAATAAATTTTTGCAAGCAAAGATATTTACAAAGGTTGAACACTTTTTACAAAATATTTTTCAAATAGTTTTATTTCACACAAAGAGTTTCAACCCATTTTTAAAACATTTTGCACAAATCATTTTTGCCAGATTTATTAATCAGTATGTACAAAAAGAGTCCGAGGAGCTACACCCATCTTTTTTTAACATATTATGAATAATTTTAACACTATTTTTAGCCATAAGTATTATTTAAAGTATGAAGGCACGAGTTATGGTTTAAAGTATATACATAGTTTATATGACCCCCGTATACTTAGCTCGAGCTATGTCCTCACAGATCAAAGAGGAAAAGAGGAGACATAATAGAAAAGTCAATAGAATAAAAGAATAAGGGGATAAATAAATGAACAAGAAGTTGACCGTCCCCCCTAACTTAGGATCAAATAATCCTAAGTATAGCAGACTGTACACAAGGTAGGGATGGTCAAGGATAAGAATAGATAGATCGCACTCCGGTTGTCTCCCCCTATATTTAGGGTAAGATATACCTACGTATAGTCGAGAAGAGGAGACACCGGAGAAGAATGAAGAAGAAAGGGACTCGGGGTGGACACCCCCCTATACTTAGGGGAGGGTATGTCCTAAGTATACGCGACTGGCAAAAAAAAGGGCGACACCTTTTTGGTAGAAAAAGAAAATAGAAAAGGAAAAGAAGAAAAGAAGAAATCAGAGAAAGATTTTTGAGGTGCAATAACTGAATCTTTTAATGCCGCTAGTGTTGTGGATGTGTCGTCAAAGCACAGAACCTGAATCGAGTCGACAACGACCAAGAAAGTGTCAGGTTCAAGGTAAGGCTTCAGGAGTTGGCCATTGAAGATGAATGGCTGTGCGTCAGGAGACAGTTCTGATATCGCGATACTACCATTGTCACGCACTTCACGAACTTGGAATGGTCTTGTCCATTTGTTCTTTAATTTTCCCGGGAATATCTTCAACATTGCATCAAATAACCACACTTTCTGTCCAGCCTCGAAGGTCTTTCTTCTGATGTGCCGGTCATGCCAACGTTTCACCTTCTCCTTGTACATCAATGTGATATCGTATGCATAGTCTTGGAATTCTAGGAGTCTGTTCAGATCATATTTTCTTTTTTGACCACTTTTCCATGAGTCCAAATTGCACATATTAATTACCCATAAAGATTTGTGAATTAGTTTCACGGGCAGATGACATGGCTTTCCATACACAAGACGATAGGGTGACATGCCCAAGGGAGACTTGTAGGCGGTTCTGTAAGCCCAGAGGACTGAGTCCAAGAGTTGGGACCAGTTCTTTCTGTCTGGCCGTACAAGTTTATGAAGGATCATCTTGATTTCTCTGTTTGACAATTCTGCCATGCCATTAGTCTAGGGATGATAAGGAGATGCGACTCTGTGGTCGATGCCGTACTCCTTCATTAACTTCTTGACCTCTTTGTTTATGAAGTGGCTACCCCCGTCTGATATGAGAATCTTCAGGATCCCGAACCATGCAATGATATTTTCTTTTAAGAATCGGCACACTGTCCGGCTGTCTGCAGCTCGAGCGGGGGTAGCTTCAACCCAACAACTCACGTAATCGACGACAAGAAGGATGTGCTCAAAACCCTGACTATTAGGGAAATGCCTCATGAAATCGATGCCCCACACATAAAAAACGTCTGCTATATGAATGATCTTTAGAGGCATCGAGTCTTTTACTGTGAGTGTGCCCTTTAGTCTCTGACAGTCAGTGCATCGTTTGACAAATGCTGCTGCATCCTTGAATAGTGTGGGCCACCAGAAGGCACACTGAAGTACCTTTGCTGCCGTCCAGTCTCCAGAGTGGTGTCCACCCAATTCGAGCGAGTGACAGTGCTCGAGGACACTATGATGCTCCTCCTGAGGTATACACCTGCGCCAAATGCAATCCGCTCCTTCCCTAAATAAGAGGGGATCTTCCCATTTGTAGAAACAAATGGTCGACAAGAATTTATCCTTTTTATTTTTTGTCCAATCTTACGATATTATCCCCGAAATGAGGTAGTTGACGATATCAGCATACCAAGGGAGTGAATCCACAACTAAAATAGATTCATCAGGAAAGGTTTCTGTGATAGGTGCACTGTTCAGTGGAGGATTTTGCTTCTCAGTTTTGGAGAGATGATCGGCTACCACATTCTTAACTCCAGGCTTGTCCTTAATTTCCAAATCAAACTCCTGGAGGAGAAGGATCCATCTAATCAATATGGGCTTGGCATCCTTCTTCTGCTGTAAGTATCGGACAACAGAGTGGTCTATGAAGACAGTAACTTTTGATTCAAGCAAATAGGATCTGAACTTTTCCAAGGAGAAAACCACGACCATCAACTCTTTTTCTGTCACAATGTAATTTCTTTGCTCTTCATCTAATGTCTTGCTGGCGTAATGAATAGTATAGGGCGCATTGTCTTTCCTTTATCCTAGAACATCCCCAAATGCAAAAACTGACGCATCCGTCACGATCTCGAAAGGGAGAGACCAATCCGGCGGCTGTAGGATGGGAGATTGAGTGATAAGCTCCTTCAGCTAATTGAAAGAAAGGAGAACCTGGTGATCGACATTAAACTTGATTTCCTTGCATAAAAGTTCTATTAAAGGTCGGGAAATGCGACTAAAATCCCTGATGAATCGTCAGCAAAATCCCACATGCCCCAGAAGTGACCTCACATTCTTCACTGTTTGAGGCAGCTCAAGATTGAACAATCACATCCACCTTTGCCGGGTCGACTTCCATGCCACGTTTGGAAATGACGTGACCCAGCACAATTCCTTCTGTGACCATGAAGTGGCTCTTTTCCCATGATAGTACTAAATTGACTTCACGACATTTCTGCAGTACTATGTTCAGGTGCTCAAGACAAGAATCGAAACTGTCACCATAGACTGAGAAGTCGTCCATGAACACCTCAAGGAAACTGCCTACCATCTCGACGAAGACTGCAACATGCATCTCTGGAATGTCATAGGTGCATTGCACAATCCAAAGGGCATTCTCTTGAAAGCATAGGTTTCGAACGGGTAAGTGAAGGTAGTCTTCTCTTGGTCTTTGTGGGCGATTGCCACTTGGTTTTACATGGAGTACCCATCCAAAAAGCAGAAGAACTCCTTGTCGGCTAGTATTTCCAGAACGTGATCAATAAATGGCAAGGGGAAGTGGTCCTTCTTAGTTGCTGTATTGAGATGGTGGTAGTCAACACACACCTTCCAAGATGTTGGTACACGAGTCAATATCTCCTCTCCATTGTCATTTGTAACAACGGTAAGCCCTGCCTTCTTTGGAACTACATGCAAAGGGCTTACCCATTTTGAATCAGAGTTGGGATAAATAAAGCCTACCTCACATCATTTTGTGATTTCTTTCATGATGACGTCCCATAGGTTAGGGTTCAGCCTTCTTTGGAATTCGTGGGATGGCTTGGCACCTTCTTCCAGATAGATATCGTGCGAACACAACGCTGAGTTTATTCCCCAAAGATCTGATACATGCCAACCAAGTGCCAAATGGTTCTTTTTTAGAACCTCGAGAAGTCGAGATTCCTGCTCCGGGTTCAGCCTACTGTTGATGATGACCGTATACATGTTTTCTTCACCCGCAAGGAAAGCATACTTCATGTCTGTAGGAAGTGGCTTGAGTTCTGTTCTTGATCTGGCCAACTTGTCGGTAACTTCAGAAACTGCACTGGTGGTGGGATGTACTGCATGAACTTTGGTGGAGTGACTGTCCTTAGCACTATGTTGAGATCCTTGTGAGGTACCGAACGGTTCTACACTACGCTCATCAGGTGCACACTAGAGTGAATTCTTGGAATCGAAGAGGTGCATCAGCAATTGAGAGTCTGTCTCCCAAGTATCATCGGAGCATGTGTCGACTGTGCTTTCCAAGTCCTCCTCTAGAGCAAGGATTTCTTGGGTCCATGGGTTGTCCAACAAAAGTGGTGCATCTCTGATTTCTGCAATAAAGTCACATTCTGCTTCTGATGCTGCACAGCTCTCAACAGTCATGACTTTCGGCTCACTGATCATATCTATAGTGATTTGCTTGCTTCCCGAGCTAAAGGTGATCTTGCCAGACCCGTAATCAACTATGGCCTCTAAGGTGCGCAGGAATGGTCGACCAAGGATGATAGGAGTCTGGAGTAAGGGTGCAGGTGAGTGCATATCAAGGACTACAAAGTCAACTGGGAATTGCATCCCCCGCACCTTTACTACAATGTCTTCCAACAAACCTGTAGGTCGCTTGATGGATCGGTCAGCGAACTGAAGGATCATTCGTGTCTACTTGAGTGGACCCAACCCAAATTCTTGCATTAGTGACGAGGGCAGAAGGTTGATGGAAGACCCGCTATATGGAGAGTGCGCTCAAAGACCTGATCGAAAATCTCACAACTGATAAGAGGTGCTCCCTTGTCTCGCTTTTTCTGAGGGAGGTTGTTGTCGATTGCAACGGTGGCTATGGTGAGAACGTGCTTCTTAACCTGATTGCGTTGGTTCTTGCGTGATAATCGACGCTTGCTTGTACATGCTTCTTTTAGACCCTTCTTCACAACTAGCATGTACTCCGTGGCCTTCATTAAAGGAATCTCAACAGTTAAGTTACCAAGTATGTCCACAACTCCAGGATCAGATAATGCACTTTTTCTTTTTGCAATTTTTTTGGATTTTTACATTGCACCAGGAAAAGGAATATTTACATTACGGGAATCTAAATCAGAGTTCTTAATTACATCAAAACCATCGTCCACAAATTGTTGTACATACGGACTACAAAAAAGGAGTACAAGTTGGAGGTTGAGGTACTGGTGCTGGTGAACGAGCAAAAAGTGGGGCCTCTTTTCCGTCGGCTGGCTAGGGATCGGTTGCTGCTAGCTGCTCCTCCAAGGCTGGCGCGGCTTCACTTCGGCTACGAGATTCTTTTTGTTCTTTTTGTTTTTGCTGATTTTTTTGTTGTTTTTGTTGATGCGGATGGTGGTAGACGACTGCTGGAATGGCTCCTCCTTCTTCTTCCTTACCAGTCCTTGTAGCTGGCACGATTGATGCAGAAGATGATGATTCACCTGAAGCTTGATTCCCTCCCTTCTTGATGGCAGGAGGAGGCAAGGCCCTACTGCTCCAGAGAGTGACAACATTAGAAAAAGCAATATTATAATTCTCTGACTCTATAGGCACAAATGGGACATCACATTCTACCTGCTCCTTCTTCTTGAAGCTATTGGGGTTAGCTTCGACCTGAGCTGGGATGGTGGTCTTGGTGGCAGTCAGGTCATCTAGCTTCCTGGTCATATCTGCAAGCCCTTTGACGAGTTGGGCCAGGCAGTCTAGGGTCGGGTGCATAGGAGTGGCCTCAGAAGATTCAGCATGCAGACCACGCTGTTGCTGCGGGTGTGGGAGCTGAGACAATGACCACTGATGATGCTGTGGTGGGACAGGAAGCTGAAATTGATGGTAAGAGGGAGGAGGATACTGCTGGTATTCCTGAGGTGGGGCAGCCGCATACGGGTGGAATGGCGGTGGCTGACGGTACTGCAGCTGGTGGTAATGTTGATTTTGCCTCCATTGATTGGCATATTGAGGATGCTGATGGTACCGTAGCGGCGGCTGTGAGGATTGCCCGAAACAACTACCTTGAAGTTGGTGGTACTTCATGTTGGCTAATAGCTGGCCCTGAGGTAGTTCGATAGGACGGGCCGGTTGTGCATCATTGCTCCGAACCCCATTGACTTCTTGAATCAAGGGTGGCAGTGGGAATGCTGGATCAGATGCTGTCAAGAAATTTGGTTGGTACACAACCATCTGCTGCTGCGGCTGGACTTGGTCGGGCGCCTGCACGTAGTATACATGCTGGACTGCCGGTGGCTGCTGGCTTGGCGGAGGTTGATGTGGCGGTGATAGATCATCCTTCTTCTTAGCTGTAGCATCTGAAGATGGTGGTGTCGTCCAGACAGAGTTGATGGGTCCCACCAGCAGTTCTAACTACTTGGTGATCTGTTCCAGTTTTTGAGGTTCTGAGTCCTGTTTTCGATCACAGTGAGTTTCTCGAGATCCTGTGATCACTTTTCTATGATGTCAACCTTCGAGAGATGGACCCCGATAATGCTAAGGTTGGAGCTCTCATCTCTCTCCGCCTCGCGGGACGCTACCATGCGCACTTGCTTCTGGAGGATCTGGGGCTGCTTCCGGTATGGCTTAGATGAAGAAAGGGCGGCCTCTCCTTCAACCATTTTTTTCAAATATCTGCCAGACTACGTCTTCATCCTTCTAGAAGTGTGAGCCCCCACATGCTGCGTCAACGAGCCTTTGACTTTCGATGTTCAGGCCCCTAAAGAAGTGTTGGACCAGGCTGCATGGATGGATTCGTGTGCTCCCTGAGAAAAGTTGTTGATTCGTGCTCGCATCTGGTTGAGCCGACCGAGAGGGTAAAACTTGTGCAGGAAAGTGGACTTCAGTTCCTCCCAGGTTGTCACAACCTTCACCAGATGGTTGACCCAATAGAGGGCCTTATCTTGCATGCTGAATGGGAATGTCATCATCTTGACAATGTCCAATGGGAGTTGGGGTAGTGGGTAGTGCGACAGATGCGTGAAAACTGCTACAGGTGGATATAAGGCTCTTCATTGGTGTTTCCATGGAAAGATGGAAGAAGAGCGAAAAACTGGGGCTTCAGCTCAAAGTGAGAATGCACCGATGGAATGAGGATCCACTCGGTCATCTGGCTGTCTCCAGGATTATAGGTCTCCTTTAGTGTAGGTTTGGGCCTCCCCTGGTCTGGCTCTTCCTCGTCATCAGGTGGTCCACCACCTCCTCTTCTGCCTCCTCCTCCCTCGGGAATGTTCATCACATCATTAAGCATCTCCTGGAATGTCATCTGTGCTAGGGCCTGCTCTGTCAGCTGCTGCTGAATAGTTTGAATAGATGCCAACATCTGTGCATTGACCTGATTCTGATCAGGCATATGTCCTTGCTCTTGCTGAGGTGGCTGTTGACCCTTGCCCTTTCCTTGAGGAGCCATCTCATGTGATGAGTCTGAGGAAATGAATTCCAGATTAGAATCCAGGGCTTGATTTGTCTTCTATCTGCAGAACGAGAGAATCCCCATCAGACCACTTGCAATTGAATTCCAGCTGCCATGATGGATCTAGAATCAAGGTCAATTCCAGAATGTTGTGAATGAAAAGGATGTATACTGTAATCGACTTTCATTCACAACATCGAGAGTGGGACAAGAGTGGTCCCGATTTATTTGTGGTCAAGAAGAAAGGTAGAAGATGAGGAGTATGGAGATAAATCCGCAAGGTCCGGATCAGGTTCTCCGGAATCGCCTCGAATTATTGGCGAGGTCAAGTCCATGGAATCGATGCAGGTGTCGGTAGGATCCCAAATAAACTATCCATGTATCGCCCTTGTGCAACAAGAGAGGGGTAGATGTTTGAAGAAGGATGCAGTGGTCAACAAGGAATAAAATGGAGTGCAAAACAATAGAAAGGCTTAAACTGAGCGAGGGTCAAAGGGGGAAAGACACAACAAAATTTGTGCAAGTGTGCGGGACTTGATCTTTGAACCGTAATCTAGATCCATACAAATGCAATACAAGATTGGGTTCACCAACTCACGCCATGTGAAGCTGTGAAGGTTCGGCTACTTATTATCTTTTCAGTTTTAGAGTTGTTATTTCAGGCATATATTGTAACAAGTTATTAGCACGCTAACCCTATAGGAGAGAGAGTACTACCAGAAAAGAATCCCATACTTGTCCTCCTCCTTTGTAACATGTAGTCTGCACTTTTTGAGGTCCTTGTAACCCTTCTTGGATCCCTACTCAGCCAAAGAAATAGAGAGAGGAAGCAAATAGGAGAAACCAATACTTCAGTTCTCGCTCAGAACGGAATCACTCGTGAGCATGCAAGAACCTACTCAGATGCAAACCGATGAGATAGACACCCCCGTGAAGGCATGGCCTATGATCAGTACTTCATACCATGTCGATGTTCCACATAAGGCGGGAACACCATTGTTGACATGGCCCTACTCGGTTACGTACGATAGAAGCGCCATTACTTCGGAAATCCAGGCGATACACAAGGCAGTTACAGACTGGGATTTTGGATCTATTCCTTATGGGACGTGCCTCACTCATGGGAGGGGGTTTTGGTCCCCCTCCGAAGGTACTTGAAAACAATGAGGGCTTTATGAACCCAGTACAATGACGATCTATTATAAATTTTAATTAAGGTCAAAGTTTATTTAGCAGTCCCCTTGTTTCAGTTTTTTGGATTTTCACTTTTTTTGAGTCTGTTTTCATACAAGCGCCTATTGTTTTTGTAGATTTTCATTTAAGTTCTAGGTGCTCAAAATTAGAGGGAGATAGCGGAAAAGCCGTGCAAGTCGGTTCACTGATGGAAATCTCACCATTGAACCTAATGATGCATGTTGAGTTAGAAGACCTATTGTGTGTCCCAGCTCTCTCCATGCGGTATGCAAAACATAATTTTTTAAACCTATCTACATGGCAGTGTGCAATCTACAAAATCGCCCTAATCAGTAGATGCTATTAATCGTGAAGGACCAATTGCTAGTTGTTCAGAAATGAGACCAAGATCCAGTCTCTGATGCCGATCGGTGCCCGCCACAACGGGTCCTGCACGCATTGTATACGACCTCTAGCGGCACGCAGTCTCAGATCTGAATTACTAGCATTATTAATTTGACTAGATCCATATGTAGAAGACTATAAGAACATGCATTCTTATTATTTTGTGGACCTAATTACCGAGTCAAGCAACCTAAATCTAGGGGCTCCATGCACACAAAACAAAGTAAAATAAGGTGGAAAACTCAAAACAGCGAAGCAAAGAAAACAAGTTGATAAAACACAGAAAACCGTGACGAGGCCCCCATGTGAACAGACACCCGGGTACTGGACCCCGTTGTGAAGAGTAGAGGCCAAATTATGTTACATGCCAAAATTTCTCTCTCACATAAAATTACATTTTTTCCCTTTTTTCTTATAAACTAATCCTTCCTCTAGCTTCCTTGGTGCTCACTTCAGCCGGTCAATGAGAGATGATCAGCCTCCTCCATGCTTGGCTGCATCGACCTTCTAGAAGACCGTCCTCGCTTGGCAGACCTCGCATCAAAGTTGCAAGAAAATTGGCATTAGTACAAATAATCAAGGAAATTACCAAAATCAATGAATATTTATAAGCAATATCAAAGAATTACATTGGCAGGTGAAAGAATCAATAAATCATGTAATTATTTTACACAATGACTAGCAAAAATAGACTATGCTCATTGCTCCCCAGCAACGGCGCCATCTGATAACAGGGAAATTCTCGAGGGTTTAGATAAATATCCAGTCGCTGAAATGACCACTCAAAAATCTCTCTCTTAATCAGCAATTAACCCACAATATTGAATAAAACAATTAAACCCCAAAAATGTGGAATTAATATTTATTTTCTCTACCATGAAATGCATAGTGTATAAGCATGTAGAGGTCGAACCATAGAGAGCAAAATAGGTAGCCTATGGATATCTATGTACAATCGAGTCATTTATGCAAATAATACTTGTTGTGGTTTTCTTAATTATATATATATATATATTTTTTCTTTGATTTTTATTTTATATTTTTATATTTTGATTTGTACTTTTTTTTCTGATTTTGTATTTTCTTTTTAAATTTTATATTTTTTTAAAAATGATAAAATGAGACATATATTCAATAAAGAAAAGAGGGAGGTAATGTATATATAAAAATAGGTAAAAATAAGCAAAATTTAGGAAATAAAATATTTTTGTGCTTTTTTTATTTTTCTCATGTCTTTATGATTTTTCTATATTTTTACATTTTGTTTGGTATTTTTAAAGTCAAAAATGCTGAAAACAGTGAATAAAATAAAAATCCGAATTAAAAATGGAGCAATAAAATACAAATCAAAGACCAAAATTCTTCAAATTAATTTTAAAATAAAGATATTAAAATAGAGAAAATTTAGAGATAGAAAATAGATTTTTAGTATTTTTAAGTATTTCTAATTTTTTATAAAGGTTTTAGGGGTTTTGTAATTTTTATGAGTTTTCTTTTACAGTTGTAGTGATTTTTTGTCTGAAGTTAGAAGATGCAAAAACACACAAAATATATATTTTTGGGAATTTTTCGAAAGTTTTATAATTTTTATGGATTTTATAAATTACTCAAGGACTAATTGCACTGCATTTTAATTTTTAAAATTAGATAAAATGAAAAAAAATGCTGATTAAAAATATGCGCATGAAAATACTTAGCATTAAGCATTTAACCCTATTTTTTTGTATTTTTAGGAGCAATGTAGATATTCTTAATAAATATATTAAAACTACTAGTATACATGTCCTGACAGAGGCATTTTTGCAAATAAAATAAAGTTCAGGGAGGTCTGTGCAATTTACCCAAAAGATTTACACATGTTTTTAACATTTCAGGGCTAAACTCTAATTTCAAAAACCGCTAGGGTTAATGTGCAAACTACCCACCACATGGGACGACACGTGACTCCTACAGGCATGAACCAAAACACAAATACTTAAAAATCCAGGGGCGTTCTAGCAAATTTCCACAAAAATATAACACATACATTGCATTTTATTGGACTTTTTCTATATACAAGAAACCATAAGGGTATCCCTGCAATTTTCCCACCTCACATGGGACAACACGTGAGGTAACGTGGAATGGACTTTTTGCAAGTATAGGAAACTCAGGGGTCTTTTTACAAAATTTCCACTTTATTTTTAACGCTATATTTAATTTATAGAACTAAATAATAAATACTAAAAGAAGAGAGGTACAGGTGCAATTTACACCTTAGCGTGCTTGCTGGCGGATGGCTAGATATGCTTCACTTGCCACGTGGTGTCCATCCAAAGGCTAATGATGCTTTGTCGATGAGCGGTCTGGATTAGATCCATGTAGAGGATCCAACGATCAAAGCAAGGCTTCATCGGGTGGCTGTGATCAGAACTGGGTCCTCCTCCTTGATCGAACGACTGGGAGACAGGCTGGAAGAACAACGAAAGGGCTCACCGTTGGCAAGCTTCGATCGGGCACTACAAGCTCTTCCGGCCTCCTCTCGGACCGCCATGGATCTCTTTACGCTCCTAGGAGCTTCCCGCGTCTGATGTGGTCTTCAGCTGGGCTCCTGGAGGTCACAAGAAGCCAGGCGATCTCGAAGAAGAAGGAGACCTCCAGGAACCTCATTCCAGGTGCCAATGAGCCCAGGAGGGCTTCTTTGATCGCCAAACCTGCACAGAAAGAACCGGCGGCTCGAGGGCTTCGACCTCGACCGGGAGTTGAAGCTGCTGCGCGAAGAAATGAGATGGGCGGCGATATTCCGGCAAAAGGTATAGGAGAACCTCGATTCACAGAACCGGGAGGATTCTGGTTGATCTTAGGTGAGCAGGAAATAAAGAACACGAGAGGGGACAAAATGAAGGTGAAATGGGGGTCAAGCACCGATGGGTCTCAAAGATCCGCTCCGACGAACATCGATTTCACTAAGCCCAAGCTAATCACTACATTAATCACTAAACTACGTACATAAACGAAATGTTGGAAATAAAACCTAACTAAACAAGCAAGAAAATAACTCTTATACCTGGTGGAGCACCAGGGATCAGGGCTATGCCGTAGCGTGTCGTGGGTGCAGCCCCGCCTCCTCCGACCGATGCAAGGCACCAGGAGTTTCCTCCTGTCACAAGGAACCTATCTGGACTAAAGACTAGAATAGAAGAAGGGCTAAGGTTGACCAAATTTGCGGAGGAGGGCTGGGGCTCTTATTTATGAACATGGTGGTGCACCCTTATTGACCAGGGTGAATCAAATAATCGATGGGGTTTCTGGGCAATTCGATTACCCGACGTGATTAAGGGATGATAGACAGAGGTTTTTCGTCAAGGAATCGAAGAGAGATCATCAACGGTTAGGAAGAGGAACTTGGGAGAAGACGGCTTGATGGACGTCTGTCACTCCAGACGGCTGGGGGCAGAGGACTTGACTTGGATCAACTCTTGACGCGCCATGATTGGGCCACCTAGGCCGCTAGGCGACAAAACAACCGAGTTTATTAAAGAATAATTAATTAAAAATAGAAAATGATTTTATTATTTTTCGAGTATAAAATAAAAAATGTTTATTATTTTATGTAGTATTTTTTTATGATTTTTAATTATTTTTTGATGTATTTTATGACAAAGTTTTTTTATTGTCTTATTTATAGGTATATATACCGGTATTTTGTACATTCTTATTTTTGTTTTGTATATTTTATTTTATTATTTTATTTCATTATTATTTATATTTATAACTTATTTTTGTGAGTATGAATATATTTTTGTTTTATTTTTAATATGTTATTTATACACTTAAATAAATATGTAAGTATATTATATATGTTTATTTCTAGGTAGTTTACCTATGTTTTATATACATGATTTTGTTTTAATGTATTCCAATGAGTTTTATTTTAGTTTAGTATTGTTAATAGAATATGTATAATATTTACAATATTAGAAAATTATAAAGGAATAAAAGAATAAAAGAATATATTTCCTTTTATTTATATACATGTATAATCGTATGTCTTCTATCTATGTATTTTACATAAACTTATTTTATTTTCCTTTTTCTTTTCGATTTTATTCTAATTTTCATATGTATATGTGTTATAAATAATATTAACAAATTAATAAAAATATGAATTTGCAAAAACCACAAATAATGAATGAATTGAATATTTTAATCGGTATTAGGTACAATAGGGGCCCAAAACCTAACTTTTACACAGTAACTCCAAAAAATATAAGACTACCACTATTAAATAGCTCTTGAAAAGTTATATACAATTAGAGGTGATATTGCTGTATTTTGAGCTTTTATTTGAAAGATATGGGTATGTGAAGCTTGGTTTTTGGCTTTTTATTCTGGGTATAAAATGTACACTGTATATTATTTTTGTACCAACTCAATTTTGTATTTTTATTATATTATTATCTACAACTTTCATGTACAAAGTTTATTTGTTTGATGAATAAAAAATAAGGAATAAAATAGGAGTCAAAAATACATAATTAATGCATAAATAAATGTGGTATTTATTGTATTTCTGGCCCTTATCTCCCCCTACTTTATTCCTTGTCGACCAACTCCATTCTGGACTTGGTCTCAGGGGTAGGGTCATAAAATATTTGCAATATTTTATTCCTTTTTCTGTTCTTCTCTTTATTCTATAAATTTGGCATAAAAACCTTATTTTATGTACAATAAATACAATAAACAAGGGATGCTATTACGTGCAAATTATTGTTGTTTACATGCATTTGCTGGGTTTTTTAAGGCCAAAATGATAGAATAAAGGTGATGAAATGGGGATTCATCAGTTATTATGCCTTAGAGTCTTTTTTCAGTTCAACATGGAGGAATGTCTGGATTTTGATTCAATATTTTGGAAGATCAAGTCGATAAAGATTTCTCTGAAAAGAGTGATGCCAATTGAGAAGGACGATATATTGATGAAAGAATTAGATATGGAGGTTCCCTTACCATTTCTTGAGAATGTTCACTTTACGAATTCTTACCTCTCTTGTAAAGTTAAGTCATCCCTCTATGTCTAGTTTTTCTCCTTTAAGTAAAACCCAAAAATCTATTGCAGGATTTCGTGTTCTGATTCGGCTTCCCATAATCATGATGAGTTTTGAGGCTTCCCATGTGGATATGAATATCACTTTTGAGGAAGAATGGCATCATTCTAGAAGAATGAATTTTCAAGCTGATGAAGATCTTTCTTACTCAGATTCCGAAGTGTTTTCCATTAGGAAGAAGTAGTTGAAACATAAGGCAGCTTGTGATTTTAAACCTCGAAGAGCCAATCTTGATTTCTAAGGAGCTGAAGTTTGTAGTGTTGTGATTGGACATCTTAGTATTTTATTAGTATTGTTCCTCTATGATGTTATGTCGAAGATACCCAGTCTATTGTCTTTGTCTCAATAAATCCAATAACATTATTTTTTTGTAAAATAAATAACTAGCACTCTTATTTGGTGACTCTCTCTGACATATTTTCACTATAAACTCAAGGCTTGAGATGATCTTCAACACTTGGTTTAAGGAGTCCTTAGACTTATAGTTATCATCTATTAATAATTAGGGTCCTGGATTTAAAAATTTATACTCTCCTAACTCGAAGATATGCATGCTACATTTCACGCTTAATCTCCCTTAAAAGAATTTGACTTTTACTCACATGCACGACTATATTCATGACTGAGATGAGTCAATATATCACTAAGGAAACTAGGATTGGAAGTTTGTGTTTGGACTTGATTTCTATGACGTTCGAGGATGGGATAAAATTAATGATGGCTTCATGAAACCTGAGTGTCAACATCTTAGCCAGTATGGGACTTGTTCTCATGCTATCTCTTGGTTAAACCTAAAGTGCCAGGGTGTGATGACATTAATTAATAAGTTGATCAGTGTGCACCTATATTTTGGTAGAAGCAGTGGAGCTAGCCAAAAACAAAGAAAATGAAGAAGTGATGAAAGAAAAATCTCTCACCATACAAAGTAAAATATCAAAGAGCTACCACAAAAAGCAAGTGCTCCCAACCATTTCAAAGCATCCACTTGGACTACATCTACTAGGACTAGGAGTCAGGTTAGTACCCAAAAAGGGCTCTGCATTGTAAATGCTGCAAGTCTGGGCGTAGAAGGTACATTAGATACTCAAAAAAGACACACCCCGGTGTATTCCCAAGAAAATAAGTGCAAATGACTCCAACCTCTCTTGACGAACACATTGATTGGCAAAAATCAAAATGAAATCGTGTTGCATATTGGCATTTGAGAGAACCTTGTTGCAATGAGAGGAAGAGAAAATGAGCACACAATCCTATATATTCCATTATTTGGCCTTCCATCTATCCTTTTACAGTTTGACAAACTAAAGAGAAGGTGGATTGGGGCAAGAATAGATTTGTTCCCAAGAGTTTAGGGTTGGGTCCTTAGGAGAACATCTGAGATTGGAATTTTTGGTGATGTCTTGATTCTACTCTCATGTTGTAGTCAACACCAAGTCACATTCCTTATATTTATGTATACATTGAGAGTCTGACAATTAGAGGAGTTGAATTCCGTTCGATTAATATTTGGATGAACTTAGAGTTTTGGGATTCCTAAATGCTTATGTTCTAGGTCCAATCAAGCCTTATAATCTAACAATCACAAGTCAGGGACTTCACTAATTGATCTAACCAATTCTTTATTTATTAGCTCAAGGACGAGCTTAGCTTTAGTATAGGGGGTGACAAATCCCAGATTTATCATCATTATTCTCCATTATTAACTCCTTTACTTAAGTTAATCACAAAGATTCATTGACTAATTAACACTAATTAGTAAGTACTGTGTTGTAAATAATTAACACTAATTATTATATATTAATATGGTGTAATATTTTATTTATTTATTTCTTATTAAAATTCAAATAAAAAAGAATTAATAAATTAACATTAAATAAAATAAGAAAAAGAAAAATTAAAGAAAATGGTTTTATATCATTTTCAGTAGTATTTAATTTTTTAACTATGTACAAATGACCTTTGATCTCTTTGACTTCTACATGAAAGTTGTAGATCTGATCTACAACTTTAATGTTCACTTTTTCTAATTCGACTTCTAACTAATTCTTTCCTAATTATCTCTGATTTATCTAAATTTCTTCAAATTCTACTGGACGACGTGGCACCCTCTTCTTTATCCAAGTGGCCCGTCCCTGTTCTGCCATCCGTCCACACTTCTGACCTTTAGATGGTCGATAATCTTTCAATTTGGGTCGTTTCTTCGTGCCTCATTGTGAGTCGTGCAATCGGCCTTAATCTATTCAATCAAAACTGTTTGCCTCCACCCTAATTCTTACCGTTGGATCAACAGATCCACCAGCTAACCTTTCGTCTCTAACCTCCAACCACATCTACAAAGCAGCACGACTGTTCGCTTCATTGTTCCTTACCCCAAATACGCCAACCTCCTTATGTGTCATCTACCCTCGAAACCTCTACTAATCCCTTTGTTGTTCAATCCTAATCCATGCGGGCTCCATAACTCCTTTCTAACCTAACTGCTATCGTAATAGCAGTAGTTGGAACTTGGTCCAAAACCACCGCCAACCTCCATCTTCTCATCTTTAAATCACCCTTTTCCACCCCCTTGCTCGGGTGATCCTCCCTTGCATGATTTCTCCCGTAGCCATCTAGCCTCTTCTGTGACAGAGAGAGAGAGAGACCAAATTGACCATAGACATGGTTTGATCTCTGGAGAAACCCTTGGTTATTTCGCCAAGTTACATCCTGATTGAAAGGTTGTTTGAGCTTAGTTCCATAGCTAGGAACTTCAAGAGAAGACCGCGAAGCTTCAAGCTTTGTATTTTGGCTCGAGATTCAACCCAATTCAAGTCATCATCTACCTTCGATTCCAAGTAGAACATCTGATTATTAGTTCTTCTTGTTGTTCTCACCTTTATCAAATATTTACTACTTCACAAATCTAATATCAGAACCCTCCAATACCTTCACTATCGATCCATGTTTCATGCGTATCTTCCCACATTCTCAATCCATTTCTCCAATCGTGTAGATCACCCCATACCATTGTCTGCTTCTCATGAAGGAGACATCCATTAGGGCTCATTCTTCCATATTTGAATAACCATCCATTAAATTTACTTTAGCACTCAAAATGTTCATAGGTGCTTGCTCTATATTTGCTAATCTTTCAAGTTCTTAAATGGCGTAACTGATCGGAGATGGAAGCTTAGCTCCGATCTCTTAATTTCTCTCTGATGAAGAGACATCAACAAAGTCATCCAGGAAGACTTGTATCTTCTTCCGACCTCGATCATCATCTCCGACACTCAACGAAGGATTATAGACCTTCATATAGTAAGGAAAAGCTTGGAGGAGTGTTTTAGCCTTCGTCGGAGCGTAGCCCCAAGTGCCGCCATGTGCGGAGGAGTTGAAGAACACTTTAGTAGCAGATACCATTGATCTCTCCGATTTAAGGGGGATCTAACGATTACAAATCAACCACGTTGTTATACGAAGCAATGATTCAGACCTTTGGCCTGGAGCCGAACCTCAGTCTGAGCCAAAGTCCTAGGAACAAGCGAAGTACCCGGAGCTGGCACGTGACCCGATCCTTTCCGACCGAGCCTAGACATCACATGTTTCACGCTGTGGGTGGGATAATTGCAACAGAGGTCCTCTCATTTCCAATTATTACAGATGAGCCCTCCCGCTTTTGTGTAATTTACATTTCAACCATTGCGGGGTTCTCTATTTGCAGTTTAGACCCTGCATTTCCGGTTTTGTAATAAAGCATGGAAGTATTCTTAAATTTTTGCCTCGGGATTCATTGGTGAATAACTTTTATCCTAAAGTCCAATTAATTTGAATTTGGTCTCATTTTAAAACTGGTTTGATAGTCTATCTCTTGGCAAATTTTGTGATTAATTTAGAATTAGAAAAATGAACGCATTAATTATTCTTGATTTCTATAGGTTTTGAATCTGGTTTAGCATATTGCCTATTCACTACCTTAATTAATCAATTTAGGATATCTTCATAATCGATCCAAGTTAGTTGTTTTGTGCATGTAAGTGTGGATGTTATATGAATATTGTTTGTGCATCACTTTTCGCATTTAATTTAGTTGCATAAAAAATTTGTTTTAGATAATATATCCATTTATACTACTATGATATGTGCATCTACTCGACATAGTTAACCTAAATATTGTTGCCTAAAATATTTGATCTCTATGTTTACTCCTTAAATTGCTCGTGTCCTTATGTTCGAATATGGACTTCTTAAAGCTGAGAATCTCTTCGCTGAGACTCATCTCGATTCTGTATGGAAAGCTAAGTGATCGTGCTACAATGAATCGAAATTAATTCATGCATTTAGTATTTCATCAGTTATATGTGATAAATCAATCCTTTTTTATTCAGATTAGAAAATAAATCATATTATATCAAAAACAATTAAATTAGGATCACAATGAAACTAAAATCACTTGAATTGGAGTATATTGCTCATGTTATTCAGTTAAGGGTCTAGAGGTATAAACGTAATAAAAACATAATATAAATATCACAAAAAATAACCAATAAGTCCCTGGAGGGATTAAACTGTAATAAATATAACTTGACATTGCTAATGCATAAATGTTCCAAGGCACACACGTGAGGCACGTGCAATGGAGGGACCTACTTGTAAATTTGAAGACTTCACATTGCGATGCTGCAAAGTTACCAAACCTCACGTGTATCACACACACTTGGTATAGATTCAGGATGAAGCTCATGGCTTGGGCCACGTGGAGAGAGCGGGTCACTTCAGCTCTCTCTTGGAGACGTTCGGGGCTACATGCTTGGATATTTGGCTCGGTGATGATCATGGTCGTCATATCAGATCAACCTAACATGATCCTACAGAAACTATACACTGAAGAGTCATTCCCTCTTCTCCTTGATCAATAGAGTCAGATGTGCTCTAGTGAGGTTGCCAAAGCTTAGCTTGGACCTCGTGCTATCTCTAGATATTAGTGGAGAACCTAGGAGGTTCAGAGAAGATAGTCGTCGCAAGGCAAAGGCATGGGAACTCTAAAGATGGTTGATGATGTCTGATCATCGGAGGCAGAGCTCCAGATCGGAGCTCGCTCCAATTTCTGATCATAGAAAAGAAAATGACATGTAGAGTTAGTGATAGTAGTAATCAAAACAATATCATGTGTACGTATTCGAATAGTGGGGTGGATGGAGACCTATGAGTGCGAAAAGAATGGAGGTCTAATGCATTCTCCTCCATTCTTGGAGGAGAAATGGATGCGACGTGAATTAGGGTTCTGGAGAAGGGAATTTATGAGCGGATCCTCCCGGGGTGAGTTCATGGTGGAGGTCGATGTATGATAGATTTTAAAGAAGGAACTATGTACACCTGTAGATAATTCAAATAAAACAAGAAAGACACAAAACTTGAATACTTGGAAATTGAAGAGCTGCT
Organism: Ottelia alismoides; assembly: GCA_037367405.1. NCBI lineage: Eukaryota > Viridiplantae > Streptophyta > Magnoliopsida > Alismatales > Hydrocharitaceae > Ottelia > Ottelia alismoides. The sequence goes on along the minus strand of JAZKJV010007825.1, from coordinate 953,608 downwards.
CTAAGGTGAAGGATGAAGTTGTGCTAGAGGATCGGGGAGACCTTTGGGTCTTCGCTTGATAAGGATGGCTCACCTCAACGATCTAATGGTCACATCACAGTTGTAACATGGCTCATCGGCCATGGGTCGACACCAGAGTTCTTACACAATCATCGCTCTCCAGTTGCTCCTCGATCATGTCATGAAGAAGAGTTGGAGGCTAGGCGAAGCCACACACAAGGGTGGATATACCATCGATGATGGCCTTTTTGAAGAAAAGGACCATCGGTTGAAGATGGATTCCACATCAGTTTCAACCAGCTGCGTATGTTTGGAGGTTAGATGGGATATGGAGGTTAAGATTAGGGCGAATGAGAGGGTAACTAGGTATGTGTCAGGGAATGGATGGTTAGCAAAGATGGTTGTCAGAGAAATTAGGGAATTTGTTGGTTGGTAGAGATGCAACACTTAGAGGTAGTGGGGATGGAGGTTGACGATACACATCCATCGCTTGATCATGCAATAAGTCGACCACCATTTCTGTGCTACTTGATGGTTGAGATGTGCTTGATCAGATTGATCAAGCATTCTAAAAGAAAGGAGAGGATATTGAAGTGCATCCGTTTGATCAAGGTGATAGGATGGTCTAGACCATGTGTAGGCTGGAGAGGAGGTGCGGGCACATGGTGAGTTTTGGTTGGGCCACGTGGACCAACGAGAAAAAAGGAAAAAAATAAATCAATGATAAATGTAAATAAAATAATTAGGAATAAAATTAGAAAAAGTAATGAACATGAAAATTTTAGATCTCAATGATATCTACTACTTTCATGTAGAACTCAATAAGAAAATACATCATATGTACATAGTAATATTTCAAAAGTATTTTTAAAGAATAAAAACAATTGTTATTTTCTTTTTTTATTTTTTTAGATTTTTAGTTAATATTAACTGTTACATTAATTATACAATATTAACCTAAATTTTATTTGATTTATTATATATAAGAAACATACACAATATAAGCACCATAATATAGTTTTTTATATACAGTAATCAGTGTTATATATTTACAACAGATTATTTATAGAATAATGTTAATTGTTAAATGAAGTTAGCGAATTCCTTAAGCTAGAGAGATAATATTTATAAATAATGTTACATAATCTGGGATTTATCACCCACTATACTTAAGCTAAGCTCATCCTTGAGCTAATAAATGAAGAATGAATTAGTCAGTTAATTGATTCCCTAACTGTGCATGTGTAGATACAAGGTTTGCCCAATCATGAACACAAGGCTTTAGAGATCTTAAAACTATAAGGTGAACACGGTCTTAATCAAAAGGAATTCAGCTTCTCTAATTATCAGACTCTTTAAATATATATAGACAAATATGAGGTATGATAGTTTAGTGTTGACTGCATTCACAAGAGTGGAGTTAAAGATGTCATCCAAGGTTCCAGTCAAAGAGACTTTCCTGAGGACCCAATCCTCAACACTAGGGAATAAATTTAGTCTTTATTCAATTCATCATGTTATAAGTTTGTCAGACTTAATAAATGTGGATGTAAGGCCAGTTGATGGAGGGTATATGATTGTGTCTTTTCTTCTCTCCTCTAATTGGAACAAGGGTTCTCTCATGTGCCTTATTAACTCAAAAAGTATATTTTTCTTGCTAATCAGTGTGTCCATCAAAAGAGGTTGAGTCATCTATACTTGTTTTTCTAGGAATGCACTGGGTATGTCTCTTTTGAGTATCTAGTATACCTTTGACATCCAGACTTGTATCGCTTATGAGGTAAATCCCTTTTGAGGTACTAGCCCGAGTCATAAAAGCTTAATATTTGGTCCAAGTGGACACTTAAAAGGTTGTAAGTGATTGCCACTAGTGAAAGCTCATTTGATTTGACTTTGTGGTGCAAGAGCTTTTCTTTTCATTGTTTCTTTATTTTCTTTTCTTTCTGGCTAGCTGCACAGCTTTTACCAATAGTTAGTGCACCCTGATTAGCAATTTATTTTTATTTCATTGTACCCTGGAACTTCAGTAAATGTCAAGAGATTAGTATGAGAACCATTTTCTCACACGGGCTAAGATTGCTGACATACAAGTTTTCCATTAATTTAATCCCATCCTTGAGCATCATAAGATCTGGTCCAAACTTAAACCTCAAATCCCAATTCCTCAAGTAAAACCTCAACTCACCTCTTCATAAATGCAGTTGTACATGTGAAGTGTTGGTCAAATTTCTTAAGGATAAGATTAAGCATGCAATAAAGCACACATGTCTTTCAAATTGGTGAAAAACGAATTATTAAGTCCAAGCCCCTAATGATTAAGACATGTTAACTCCAAATTTCTATATCTTATAAACCAAGTGTTATGAATCTCAACAAGCCTTGAGTGAATATGTAAGTCTCAAAAAATACCAACTGATTAGTTAGCATTTTTGTGATTTTCTTTTTTTTTCCATTTTTTTAGAAATATTTAGGTTTTTTTACAAAACAGTTGTTACTCTCAATCACACCCTTAAATTTTGAAAAGGATTTTGAAAATATTTACAAACCATGTCACAGAAGTATAGGTTTTCCGAACATTTTACAAAGATTTTTCAAAACAAGTAAAACCCCATTTTTTCAAGCCTAAGTAAACATTTTTCAAGACAATATCACAGAGATATAGATTTTCCAATTATTTTACAAAGATTTTTCCAAAACAAGTAAAGCCATATTTTTACAAACCCATGTAAGACATTTTTCAAAATCATGTTAAAAAGTTTTCAAATCATTTTACAATCATTTTTCAAAAATCAGTTCCAAAATAATACGTTACTCTAGCCCAAAAAGTTTGAAAAAAATTAAAATATGAGCTATGGCTAAAGTATATATGAAATATATATATGGTACACTCCCATATACCTAGCTGGTGATATGTCCTCATAGAAAAATTGATATGAAGCCATAACTCATGCTATAAAGAGATGTAAAATATTGAAATCAAGAAGAGAGGGTGTATGACTGAATGAAAATAATATGTTAGTAGAATACAGGGACTTGGGTTCCCCTAAGAAATAACCTAATAAAAGATGAATGAAATGAAATAAGGGGTTCGAGGTGAATAATCAGAGACAACTTGGTCCCCGTATACTTAGGTTGAAGAGAGGCCTAAGCATGGAGCAAAGGGTGAGAGACCAGAACACATTAGGAATAGTTGAATCCAATTAGATGAATAAAAATTGGAGGATGGACTGTTCTAGGGTGTCTAGGAGAGGTTGTAGAAATCACATTCAAGTACAAGCAAACCCTGATTAGTTGACCAACTCAGACAGTAAGACAAATGAAAAGGTTAAACCATATTGCATCTTTTATTGGTGATAATACGAAATTAGAATCCACTACGAGCAGGCTTAAGTAGGATTTGGGTGCTATCGTAGAGATACGTCCTCACCTCTCAATGTGCAAAATGTACCTGCGAATAATGTGGGGTTTGCTATCTGAATACGTCCTCAACTCCAATTTAATTAAGTTAACTTGCATTAACATTCCCAGTTTTATAGCTATAGGTTACCACTATTTAAATGTGAGCAAATAAAACATCGTCTACCAGCCAATCATATTTCCTTTAAACCTTAAGTCATAATGCACAAAATAGAGTGATTAAGAAAAAGCCAATGCATACGTAAAGCTATGATGCAAGCTCATGTTCAGAGATAGTTACAATCATCCCAACTCTCTCCGCATGGATGCTAAACTATATTTAAATTAATATCTAAATGAATGCAAGTCGAAAAAAGAGGCATCCTAAGCATAAGTCCTATTAGCAGATAGGCTTTTATTAAATTTGGCTAGGTCAAATGTATCTTGCATCTCATGAATCTTAAGAGATGTCTGAATCTCTTGGGATGCAGTTAAGGTGTCCTACTTTACTATTAAAGCACACAAAAAATATAACCTAAAGAAGTTTTAAGAGACATGTGACTAAACCCTAAGTCGGACACTCAAGTTGAGTCCCACCCAAACAAGGGTGAAGCAAACTCAACATACAAAATAAGAGTCAAAGTCCACAGTACATGAATATATATACAATACATATACACAAAATAACTCAATGATCTTCAATTTCTAAATGCATCTTTTGCGGCTCCTCTCAACAGGAACTTTGAGCTCCGATCATCCAGCCTTCATCCTTCTCTGAGCATCCTTGGATCCGCGGGTTGTGCCACAACTGAGAAATGATTAAAAATAGACAAAAGAATTATCAAGTGAATGCACATCACATGCATAAAATAAAAACAATTTACTATTTCAATACAAGCATCTCTGACTTAAATAACAAATAATCAACTTAACAAACAATATTAAATCAAATTTATTATATTAATGAAGTCGTTCCCCTAGTAACGACACCATCTGATGAAACACTAATTGGCAATGCTAATATTCACTCATTGTAATATGGACAACTAGCTCTCAATCAGAACTGAATCAAATAATCTCTGCAAAGAGGATTTAATTTTAATTTATCCTGGGCGAGTCCAGGGGTGAAAACAAGGACATGAGAAATTAATATAATTGATTAAGTGTTTAATATCAGAGTTAAGTGATTAATACATTATCAAGGTCAAAAGTGTACAACAATGCAATAAAGAGGCATATGAATGACATGCATTTTTAAGAGGTTTTTAATGCATGTTAGATAATGAACATAATGAACATGAATTAATTAACCAAACGCATGTAGAAACATAAATTATGCTCTGAAAGAAAATGCTAAACTCAAGCAAAAATGAGAATAAGAATAAAGGTCCAATTACAGAATTATGAAGAAGCCATTGTTCATTTAGTATTAATAATACATATATATTATATCTGATAAATCTGTCCTTATTTTATGTTCAGATCAGGAAATAAATCATATCATATCAAAGATAATTAAATAATGATCACAATGAAACTGAAATCACTTGAATCAGAGACATATTGCTCAAGTTATTATTCAAGGGTATAGGGGCATAAACATAATTAAAACATAATATGAATATACCTAAAAATAACAAACAAGTCCCTGAAGGGACTAAAGTGCAATAAAGATGACCAGATGGGACTAATGCATAAATGTTCCAAAGCACACACGTGATGCACACGCCCGGGAGGGACCTGCTAGTGAATTTGAAGATTTCACAATGCGACGCTGTAAAATTCCAAAATCTCATGCGTATAACACGCACTCGATCCAGGTTAAGGATGAGGCTCATGGCTTGGGCCATGTAGAGAGTGTTGGTCACTTCGGTTCTGGCTTGGAGATGTTCGGGGTTGCAGGCTCAGACATTTGGCTCAGAGATGATAATGGCCATCAGATCATATCAAAAAGAATGAATCCTATGACAAATGTATGCTTAAGAGCTCTTCCCTATCTTCCTTCGTCGGCAGAGTAGGATGTGCTCTGGTGAGATCGCCAAAGCTCCGCCTTGACCTCATGTTGTCTCCAGATGTCATGGGAGAACCTTGGTGGTACGGTGAAGATAGTTGTCGCAAGGCGAAGGAACAATAAGATTTGAAGATGGCTAACGACGTCTCATCATCAGAGGTGGAGCTCCAAATCAGAGCTTGTCCCAATTTCCAATCATCGAAGAGCAATAGACCTGCAGGGTTAGTGATAATAATAACCAAAGCATATCATGTGTATGCGCAAAAGACCTACAGGGTTAGTGATAATAATAACCGAAGCATATCATATGTATGTGCACAAATAGTGAGTTGGATGGAGACCTATGAGTGAGAAAGAATGGAGGTCTAATGGGTTCTCCTCCATTCTTGTAGGAGAAAATGAAGTAGTGTGAATTAGGGTTCTAGAATCGTGAATTGATGAGCAGATCCTCCAACATAAACAATGAGTTCAAGATGGAGGTCGAGGTATGCAAGATTTTATAGAAGGAACTATGTATACCTATGGATAATTCAACGAAAACAAGAAAGAAAACAAAACTCAAATACCTTGAAATTGAAGAGATCGAGATTAGAGTGCGGTCGTCTGATCAAGGTGATTAGATGGTCTAGACCATGTGCGGGAAAGAGAGGAGGTGTAGGTATCTGGCGGGCTCTGGTTGGGCCACATGGCTAGACCATAAAATACTAAAAGAATAAATAAATGATAAATGTAAATGAAATAATTAGGAGTAAAATTAGAAAAACTCATGAACATGAAAGTTATAAATCTCGATGAGATCTACCACTTAATGTATAACTCAAAGAGCAATACATCGTATATACATAGTAATATTTTTGAATGTATTTTTAAAGAATAAAAACATTTTCTTTTGTTTTCTTTTGTTGTTTTTTGAATTTTTAATTTCTATTAAATGTTAGATTAATTATATACAATTTTAACCTACTTTTTATTTGATTTTAATAAATAAGAGGCACATAAAATATTGGCACCGTAATATAGTTATTTATATGCACTAGTTAGTGTTAACTCTTTTCGACGAGTAGTGGATAATAGTTGATTATGTATCAAATCAAGCAACTTATCTCATCAGGTTGGATATTAGATCAATATAGTTGAAATGTGATTATTTTCGAGTATAAGAGAATATCATGAAATGGGAATAATAATATAAAGGGAAAGTTGGTAGGTTAGTAAATAAAAGTATTGGGAACTTAGTTAGGATGCATCTACTTCACGCATGCCTATACAGCCCCTGCCAAACCCTCATATAAGATGTATCTTGGAGTCATAGTATGAGACCTCGTGGTCAAGACTGCGGACCATTCCATTGCTAATATTACCATGTTTCTTACTATCATGGACTCTTAACGACGACGAGAGGATCAAAATTGATCATCGTTCAAATCAAATACCTTACCACATGTGTAATGGATGGAACTTAACAAGGGAGCATATAAATAACGATAATATTTCTTAAATAATTTAATTGTGGTAACCTAAATGACAAAGCTACATTGAAGGTTGTTTACTTCTCATTGAGTACTTTTTAGTCGTCATTTTGTTTATTATGGGTAGTAGCCTTCCTTACAGTCAATTTTTTGTGCACATCATTTACTAGTTTTAGTTGTTGTTTTATATATGTACAGGATGATTTGCTTTGTAGTCCTATTTACATGAAATTGACAGGGTTGCAGGAGAAGCAACTGTTCGCAATGTGAGCCCGAGGCAAACCATTCCTGCAATAAATGTTATTATAATAAATGTTTTATCAATAAAAGTTATTGATTATGTTTCACTCCCTTTCTGAAATTGATTGAATGAATGCACTATAAGGTCCCTCTGTACAATATGGGTTATGTACCATGGCCAACTTGATAATTACACAGTTGTTGATTCATTAATTGAATCATAATGGCTGATGCTTGGATGAATATCTAAGGAGTTATATAGAGGACTCATCAAGCATCGTCAAATGATTGTCAAGTGATGATCTCCAGCTTGAGTAGGAGATGGAAATCCTTTCTCATTAGATTGATATCTAATCGACCTATTGATGCAGGTCCTCTACATGGGAATAGTGATTCGGAGGTATCAGATTAGTTAAGTCAATGGGTTGACTTGATGAGATGGAGATAACCAAAGACCTATGTTGAATACTGTCACATCATAGGCAAACATCCTCTGAACAGAGACAGATGTATTGCTATATGTCTGAGTGTGTACATTTGGCAGACCATTTGGTTGATGACCTAACCAAGGTCTATACACCGGTGAGCTGGTGTGCATGTAAGGGCATGTGAGTAATACGATCTCTCAAAGGGATCATACAGGTTCACTTGTGAACCGGGAGACATGAGCTCACTCATGAGGTATTGAGACTGATCAAATTCCATGAATGGTCGTCATGCTTTGGAAGCATGACATGAATTTGAAGGTAAGATATATGCTTTGTGAAAGCATATGATCTGTACCAAATCCCAAGGACCAAGATTGAGAAACTTAGTGATCAAACCATGAAGATGACAGTATAAAAGTGATCTATATCTTCAAGGATGATCATAAGTCTTCCAGTATGCACGATGTACAGATATTGGGAATACCTGAGGATGATTTGATCATAAACGATTGTATAACCATGATGCTTCCATTCCGAGGGAGTGATGGAACCGGTCTGAATTTTAGTGACTCCTCTCAGTAGAGAAGTAACCTAATCTTAGTCCATGTATTGGACATTGATCTAAATGAGAATCAGATGCAATGAGAAGAATAGGTTTACGGATTTGATTTAATCAAGCATCTACAAGAGGTCCATGGGATCTGGATTTGAGATGTGATCTCAATATCCAAGTCACTATATGTGGAACAATACAATCGCCCTGTCCTTATCTCCAAGTATCTGAGGAGAAATCACATTATTCTTGAAGGGTTCAAGAATAATTCCATAAGATCTTAGCATTAAGAAATTGATAATTAAATGTGATTTAATTATCTTGATGTATGTGGAAATTATCCAATATAATTGAATGTGATTTAATTATTATGGATAAGAATAATGTGGATATTAATATCCAATTATTTGTAATATATTATAAATGTGATTTATAATGTATTAGAGAGAGCTATTAATAATTTATATTAATTGATTATTTATTAAAGTATATTGGATACACATTGTTTATTTAATTGAAAATGTAAATTATATTTTGTTTTGGATTGTGAAGTGATTCACAATTTTCCAATGACAAGATTGCAATATTCTCAAAATTTATTATGAATTATTTCTGGAGAATAAATCACAACAAAAGTTGTTGAGATTAAATAAAGGAGAAATACATGGAGGATATGCAATCTCATGAAATCTCATGAGATTGCCTCCACATGGTAACATGTGGACGGCTACCAAGTACTACACGGAATTGGTGGCCGTCCACCATGTTGACATGGGAGATGTAATCTCCATGTCATTGCTTCCTTATTTGATTGATTTAATTTTAGGATTGATGTATATTTGATTTGTCAAATATATTTGATCTAAATTAAATCATAAGTTGTTGGCTTTTTTCCAACAACAATCTTGACCATTGGATTGACATAAATCAATCTCATCCATTGATTTTATATGTCTTGGATCCTAAAACCCTATAAATAGAGAGGAATACCATGCTCTCTTGTACATGCTTTTGGAAGCACATCTCTCTCTCTCTATCTATCTCTCTCTCCACACACGCCAACTCTCTCTCCCTCTACTTGGTGGCCATCCACCAAACCCTAGAAGAGATCATCGTCGTCGCCTACGCCATCACGTCGCCGCTTCGACGTTCTACGATTCTATGTCTTCATGGAGTACTACTCTCGCGAAGGAGACATTTGATCTCGTATGACGAGATCAGGAGTTCACCGTGCTTGGATCAACTTGTTGGATTGCGAGGATCATGCGACTCATCCCCGTGCTCGCAAGCTACTTCTCTGACGATCGGACATGAGACAGGAGGTCTCTTTTCGTAGGGACTTGATAAACCATGCTTCAAGAGGTATTGCATTATACTTTTTGTGGTTATAGATGAAACGATCCGAGAATCGTTCTTGGATCATGTGGTTTCAACGCATGAAAAATTTTTAAATTCCGTGCACCGAACAACTAGTACGACTAGTCGTTCTTCATCGTATTCGATACGACGATCTCGCTTCCGTGATACGCTTGAGGATTATTCCATATCCTTCAAGTGGTATTAGATCCTTAGTTAGAAGGTTTTGGATACGATCCGCAAACCTAGGACGACTTGGGTTCGTAGAGGTCGTGAAAGTTTTTGTCGCATTTGATTTTCGCACTTCTGTTTAGTGAATAAATTCGGCCCTATTTAAATTTTTTAAATACGAATTAATCACTTGTATTTTGTTCCCCATTAAATAAGGAAATCAGAGGAACTGAGTTTACGTAATTTGGATTCCGTTTGCTCGAGATATGGTCGTTTTAATGAACATGTATTCACTGTTGCGGGAACTGCAAATCTTAACATGATTAATGAGTTAATTACTCTTTTGATATGCCTCGAAATGCGTGAAATATTACTTAGGTTCTGTCCTAAATCAAATTAGAAATCTATGAAAATTGATTTTGTCTAATTTGGATTTAAATGATTGAGATATGTTAATTTTAATAAGAAGGGGTCATGCTGAAATTACAGTCCTAATAAAGAACCATGTGATTGTCAATTAATGAAATTAATTGTTAATTTAAAGAAATAATTATGGAAAATATTTGATAAATATTGGAAGATGATTATTTCCTTAATTGACTTGGCCTCAACCAATAATTTGATTAGATTTAATTTAGATCATAATTGGAAACACAATCATCAAACTCCTTGCTTTAATAGGATTGGGAATTTGTCTAGCAAATTTCCTTATAATCAAAAATGTTTTGATTATTACTATATGGTATAATTTAGGTTGAAGAACCGATGATCATCTCAATCACAAATTGATCTATTTGGCATTATCCTTTCTCGAGGCGGATATGGTGTCTAGTCGGAGATCGCTGGGGTAGCAGGTTGCAACGTATGTGGTCTATCCCACTCTTGTTGGTACTTGCCATGACAACAAGTAGGTACTTGATAATGCTGAAGAAATCAAGATGTATTTTCTAATTATTAAAATATGAATTAATACGTACTTGGAGATAATACCATATATATATATATTCAAGTAAAACAATCAAGTTTGTTGATTGAATTGGATTGATAATTAATTTAATATGATTGAATTAGTTATGTCCAATTAAAACACTCTATTATCAATAGATGTGTATTTCCCTTGGAAGGATTAGTTATATGAATATGATTCATAATAATTAATTAAAATTTGAATAAGAGGTGGAGGATCACATAAGTGACATCCATGGTCTCCCGTCAAGGCGAAGGGTTTCCGTCGCCAGGGATTATATATATAGGATACGTGTGTACGACGTGACAGCTCCTATATGCAAGCGCATCTGGATCGGGCTCTTTGCTTCTCGAAAGAGTAAGGCCGTATGCGTAGTGACCCCATCATCGGATCCTCATATTATTGGGGTGATATTGGATTGCGCATAGCGAGTTCTATTCTTGTAGACGGTTGGTTCAATTAACGACGGGGGGGGGGGGGGGTGGGCTCGGGTGTTAAAGACCGAATTGGGAAATGCAAGTTAGACTTGCAAGGCCGAATGTGTTCTCGCTTCTCTTTATTGGGGTCGCAGATTCTCATATTATTGGGATATGATAAAGATAAAGAGGAGATCCCAGTTCTTGCTAGAGATATAGCGGTAAGTATATCTCTTACTTTGAAAGTGATTACGGGAATGACTTTCAAAGTTGATAATGCAAGAAAAATTTGATTTAAAATACCTTAATCAAATATCATAAATTTGAATATATGATTATATGTTCTAATACAGTGCATTCTTAATTTCAAAAAATGAAGTCTATGAACCCACTAAGAAGGCTTCTAGAGGTCAACCAGTTGACCGAACCAAATTACTCGGATTGGATCCGTAATTTGGAGCTTGTTCTCTCAGCCGAGCACATAAGTTATGTGCTCTCAGAAGATAAGCATGAAAATCTTAAATCAAAGAAAGAGAAAGCATACAATGACAAGTATGATGAAGATCATGTCTTGTCTAGATGCTACATCTTGGGTTCTCTCTCCAATGTTCTTCAGAAACAACATGTGGAGATGAGTACTTGCCAGGAGATAATGTAGAATCTGAAAGATATGTTTGGTGACATTAACCGCACCCAGTGATACAACATTATGAAAGAACTCGTTCGCTGCAAGATGCTGGAAGGAACTTCGGTCCGTGAACATGTACTCAAAATGTTTGGGTACTTGTCGGAGCTGGAGACTCTTGGGGCAACCATGGATGCAGACATGCAATCTGATTTCATTCTGTTGTCTTTACCCAAGTCTTTCAATAACTTTGTGGTTTCATTACACATGAACAAGCTGGAATTGACAAACGCTGGGCTCCTTGCTGCATTAAAGTCTGCAAAACACGTAATGAAGAAAGATGGTCCCGCTGGCAGTGCAATGGTTGCACAGGTCAGAGGGAAGCGCAATCGGAAGTAAGGTTCTCGGAAGGGCCAGACCCAGAAGAGAAAGAAGAAGGGATAAGGTGTTGGCTCATCTTCCAATGCATCCACTCTAATTGCATCGAAGAAAACCGACGTCTGTCACCACTGCAAGAAGCCGGGGCACTGGAGACGTAATTGCCCGGATTACCTAAAGTTGGTTCGACAAAGGTAAAGCCCTAGCAGGTATGAAATCTAATTTTATCATTGAAACCAATTTTCTCGTTGGACGAGAAGGAAGTTGGGTTGTTGATTCTGGTGCTTCTGTTCATGTATGCAATTTGTTGCATTTGTTTCAGGAAACTAGAAATCTTGAAGAAGGGGGAGATAGTCATCCAGATGGGATCTGATGCAAGTGTTGCAGCAGTCGCCATCGGGACTTGTCGACTATCATTATCTAGTGGAAAGCCCTAGTGCTGAAAGAGTGTCTTTATGTACCTGAAGTCAGAAGGAATTTGATATCTATATCTAAGTTAGTTAGAAGTGGATATTTGTTCCTATTCTGTAATAAATTAGCCATAAATCGTTATGATAAATATATTGCGGATAGCATTTTGACTTCTGGAGGACTCTATGAATTATGCATTGATAAATGTGTTATTAATGTTACATCCACCAATAAAAACCCTAAAATATCTAGGAGGATGAAAATCTTTCGAATGAGATTTGGCATCAAAGGCTAGGTCATTTACCTGTTGATAAGGATAAACCTTTAGATTTTCTACAGATTCAATCTTTACCTATTGCATTCAAGGTAAAATGACCAGGATGACTTTCCGTAACAAGGTTACAAGATGCAAATGTATTATTGACCTAATACATACTGATGTATGTGGTCCCTTCAGTACCGCGACTCGAAATGGATATCGATATTACTTGACGTTTATTGATGACCATTTGCGATAAGGGTTTGTCTTCCTATTACATCATAAATCTGAAACCTTTGAAGAGTTCAAAGAATTCAAGGCTTTTGTTGAGAACCAAACCGATAGGAAGATTAAACGGATTCGATCTGATCGAGGTGGCGAGTACCTCTCAGATGAATTCAAGGAATATCTTAAAGAGAATGGAATTGTATCCAATCTCACTCCTCTTGGAACTCCCCAACTTAATGGTGTTGCCGAAAGACGCAACATGACCATCATGGATATGGTCCGTTCAATGATGAGAAAAGCACATTTACCACTTAGTTTCTGGGGATATGCAGTAGAGACTGTAATATATATCGTGAATAAGATTCCTAACAAATTCTGTACCTAAGACTCCTCATGAGCTCTGGTATGGAATCAAACCTAGTGTCAATCACTTGAGGGTTTGGGGTTGCTTGGTCCATGCAAAGAACGTGGACGCAAGTAAGCTAGAATCTCGCACTCGTGAGTGTTACTTCATTGGGTATGTTAGAGACTGTATTGGATACCAACTCTATGACCCTAAGACTCAAAAGCTTTTTATTTCTAGAGATGTGAAATTAAAGGACAAGATAAATATGAAGTAAAGGAACTCATTGAATCCCCCGAGGATTCTGAGCTTCCTGAGCCAGAAACTAAAAAGATAAATAGAGATGAAACACCCATACCTCTTTGAAGGAGTTCGAGGGTGGTTGCACCACCTGAAAAGTATGGATTCTATGTGTCAAGTGAGACTGACAATGATCCTACTTCATTGATGAAGCACTCGTGGATCATGACATGGATAGATGTATGCTAACAATGAAGTCAGAAATTGACTCCATGCATAAGAATGGTGTATGGACCCTAGAGGATCCATCTAAAGGGTAAAACCCGTTGGTGTAAATGGATCTTCAAGTGAAAGAGGGGACCTGATGGGAAAGTAGAGACTTTCAAGGCACGGCTCGTAGCCAAGGGCTACACACAGAGAGAAGGAATCGACTACGATGAGACATTCTCTCCTGTGGATATGCTTAAATCCGTCAGGACACTGCTAGCTATAGTTGCATATCTTGACTACGACATCTGGCAGATGGACGTCAAGACGGCTTTCCTCAATGGATACCTCAAGGAGGATATCTATATGGAGCAGCCCCAGGGCTTCATAATTGAGGATGGCAAAGTATGCAAGCTGAAGAAATCCATCTATGGGCTCAAGCAAGCTTCTCGTAGCTGGAACATCAGATTTGACGAAACCATAAAGGGTTATGATTTTGTGCAGAATCCTGATGAATCTTGTGTGTACAAGAAGCTTAGTGGGAGCGCCATTGTGTTCATCGTGCTTTACGTAGATGACATCCTTATCATTGGGAATGATACAGGGATGATGACCAGTGTGAAAATTTGGCTATCCCATACCTTTGAGATGAAAGATCTTGGAGAAGCCTCTTACATCTTGGGTCTGAAGTTGTTCAGAAACTGAGAGAAGAGGATATTGGGATTGTCACAACATAGATACATTAATAAGATTCTTGAACGATTCCGTATGGATAGTTCCAAGAAACGATTCCTACCCTTAAGACATGGTATCCACCTGTCTAAAGGAATGGCTCCTTAAACTGTTGAGTAAAAGAAAGCCATGGCTGGATGCCCTTATGCATCAGCTATAGGAAGCTTAATGTATGTCATGATGTGTACTAGGCCAGATATATGCCATGCAATGGGAGTGGTAAGTCGTTACCAATCCTGCTATGGAGAACAACACTAGAATGCAGTAAAGAACATATTCAAATATCTGAGACGGATGCAAGATTACCTCTTGGTCTGTGGAGATGGTGATCTCTAAGTCTTGGGATATACAGATTCTCACTTCCAATTGGATATTGATGATCGAAAGTCGACATCAGGGTTTGTATTCCTGTTGAATGGTGGTGCTGTAAGCTAGAGAAGCAAGAAGCAGGACACTACAACAGATTCAACAACAGAAGCCGAATACATTGCCACATCACATGCTGCAAAGGAGGCGGTGTGGTTGTGCAAGTTCATCCTGGAGCTTGGCGTACTTTCCTCTGATACTCCCATCTCGCTACTCTGTGATAACACAGGAGCCATTGCCCAGGCGAAGGAACCCAGATGGCATCAGAATTAAAAGCACGTGGAAAGGAAATACCACATCATTCGGGAGATACAAAAGCGTGGTGACATCATTATCACCAATGTGGTCTCTGCCGACAACGTTGCTGATCCTCTTACCAAACCTCTGACACAGAAGGTTTTCGACCAACATGTAATGAGTATGGGTTTAAGGATTGTTCCTGAATGGTTCCGAGGGCTAGTGGGAGATTGTTAGCAATGTGAGCCCGAGGCGAACCATTCATGCAATAAATGTTATTGTAACAAATATTGTTTCATTAAATGTTTTTGATTATGTTTCACTCGCTTTCTGAAATTGATTGAATGAAGGCACTATAAGGTCCCTCTGTACAATATGGGTTATGTACCAATGCCAACTTGATAATTACACAGCCTTTGATTCATTAATTGAATCATAGAGGTTGATACTTAGATGAATATCTAAGGAGTTAGATAGAGGACTCATCAAGCATCGTCAAATGATTGCCAAATGATGATCTCCAGCCTAAGTAGGAGATGGCAATCCTTTCTCAGTAGGCTGATATCTGATCGACCTCTTGATGCAGGTCCTCTGCATGGGAATAGTGATTCGGAGGTATCAAATTAGTTAAGTCTATGGGTTGACTTGACGAGATCAAGATAACCAAAGACCTATGTTGAATATTGTCACATCATAGGCAAACATCCTCTTACCAAAGACAGATGTATTGCTATATGTCTGAGTGTGTACATTTGGCAGACCATTAGGTTGATGACCTAACCAAGGTCTATAAACCGACAAGCTGTGTGCATGTAAGGGCATGTGAGTAATACGATCTCTCAAAAGGGATCATACAGGTTCACTTGTGAACCAGGAGACATGAGCTCACTCATGAGGTATTGAGACTGATCAAATTCCATGCATGGTCGTCATGCTTTGGAAGCATGACATGAATTTGAAGGTAAGATATATTCTTTGTGAAAGCATATGATCTGTACCAAATCCCAAGGACCAAGATTGAGAAATTTAGTGATCAAACCATGAAGATGACAGTGTAAAAGTGATCTATATCTTCAGGATGATCATAAGTCTTCCAGTATGCACGATGTACAGGTATTGGGAATACCTGAGGGTGATTTGATCATAAACGATTGTATAACCATGACGCTTCCATTCCGAGGGAGTGATGAAACAGGTCTGGATTTTAGTGACTCCTCTCAGTAGATAAGTAACCTAATCTTAGTCCATGTATTGGACAATGATCTGAATGAGATTCAGATGCAATGAGAAGAATAGGTTTACGGACTTGATTTAATCAAGCATCTATGAGAGGTCCATGGGATCTGGATTTGAGATGAGATCTCAATATCCAAGTCACTCATGTCCTTATCTCCAAGTATCTGAGGAGAAATCGCATTATTCTTGAAGGGTTCAAGAATAATTCCATAAGATCTAAGCATTAAGAAATTGATAATTAAATGCGATTTAATTATCTTGATGTATGTGGAAATTATCCAATATAATTAAAGGTGATTTAATTATTATGGATAAGAATAATGTGGATATTAATATCCAATTATTTGTAATATATTATAAATGTAATTTATAATGTATTAGAGAGAGCTATTTATAATTTATATTTGTTGATTAATTATTAATGTGTATTGGATATACATTGTTTAATTAATTGAAAATGTAAATTACATTTTGTTTTGGGTTGTGAATGTGATTCACAATTTTCCAATGGCAAGATTGCAATATTCTCAAATTTATTATGAATTTTTTTTGGAGAATAAATCACAACAAAAGTTGTTGAGATTAAATAAAGGAGAAATACATGGAGATATGCAATCTCATGAAATCTCATGAGATTGCCTCCACATGGTAACATTTGGACGGCTACCAAGTCCTACATGGAATTGGTGGCTGTCCACCATGTTGACATGGGAGATGTAATCTCCATGTCATTGCTTCCTTATTTGATTGATTTTTTTAGGATTGATGTATTTTTGATTTGTCAAATATATTTGATCTAAATTAAATCATAAGTTATTGGTTTTTTCCAACAACAATCTTGACCATTGGATTGACATAAATCAATCTCATCCATTGATTTTATATGTCCCATGGATTGAGATCCATGGATCCTAAAACCCTATAAATAGAGAGGCATACCATGCTCTCTTGTACATGCTTTTGGAAGCACATCTCTCTCTCTCTCTCTTTCTCTCCACACACGCCAACTCTCTCTCCCTCTACTTGGTGGCCGTCCACCAAACCATAGAGGAGATCATCGTCGTCGCCTACGCCACCGCATCGCCGCTTCGACGTTTTACGGTTCTCCGTCTTCTTGGAGTACTACTCTCGCGAAGGAGACATTTGATCTCGTATCATGAGATCAAGAATTCACCGTGCTTGGATCAACTAGTTGGATTGCGAGGATCACGCGACTCATCCCCGCGCTCGCAAGCTACTTCTCCGACGATCGGACTTGAGACAGGAAGTCTCTTTTCGTAGGGACTTGATCAACCACGCTTCAAGAGGTATTGCATTATACTTGTTGTGGTTATAGATGAAACGATCCGAGAATCGTTCTTGGATCATGTGGTTTCAACGAATGAAAAATTTTTAAATTCCGCTACACCAAACAACTAGTACGACTAGTCGTTCTTCGTAGTATTCGATACAACGATCACGCTTCCGTGATGCGCTTGAGGATTATTCCATATCCTTCAGCAACTACACCAGTAGGCAGTTTGTGGTTGACTCTTTTAGCTGTTTCGTGGTATAACTACTGTCCGTTCTTTTTCCTTATTGTACATGTACTTAACTCTTTTTAGAGACATGGTGATGTATGGTAATGTACTTATTTTGTGAACATTTATTACAAAAAAAGATAGTGATTATTCTTTATTCTTACTAATCTCTTGCATAAAAACAATATTTGGTATTTATAATGTAGAATCATATGTGTAGATGTGCAGTGATGAGTATCTGGACTATGGGGGCATGACAATTTGGTATCAAAGAAAGGATACTCTAGCACAATCCATAAATACAATTCTTTACGATATTTGACATATTGATAATGTAAGTTGATGCCTAGACGAGTCCCCGGAGATTAGTCGATCAATTTTAATGTCCGTGTCTCTCTAAGTGTTATGACAAGTATTAATATCATGGTTTGCTTTCAGAACCATACTGTCTCATATGGATCCAGATGTGACACAGCAGCTGGTCTTCCTTGTACATGTTGTACATGCCATCCAACAACGACAAAAGGTGATCTAACAATGACTATAATGGCATGATGATCCTTCCTATTGTTCCTCTCACGAATGGGAAGAAAGCATCATCATTCATTATCCCTAGAGCCTGAGCAGGTGGAGGATGTTGACGCTTTGTAAAAGCATCAAAGCATCTATACAGCTTATCATCGGAAGATGGTACCACAGTTCTTCTGTGCTACCACCCTAATGATAAAAAGCTATGGATGTCATAAGTGTCAAATGTTCTGAAGATGATGTATGTGTTTGAGAACACTTGGGTGTCTTTTGTAGAGTACACGCTGGCAGTGTACATAGAGCGGTGGTGGAATGCCACCAAGGAGCACCTGATCAAGACCACCATTTGGGAGGTTTTCTTTGACAAGTTTTGCACAAAGTTCTACTGGAATAATTGGGTAGAGGATCGAAGGAGAGAGTTCATCGAGCTGACCCAAAGCTCGATGACAACCGAGGAGTACCTTATCTGTTACATGGAGTTGTCTTGTTATTCCATTGCTACCTGATGAATCTCCATTTCATCACCTTTATTCTATCATTTTGGCCTTAAAAACCCCAGCAAATGCATGTAAAGAGGCATTAATTTGTTCATATTAGCATCTATTATTGTTGGCATTAATTGTACCTAAAATAAGGTTTTTAATGCCAAAATTATAGAATAAAGGGAAGAAAAGAAAAAGGAATAAAATATTGCAAAGATTTTATGACCTTAACCCCGAGACCAAGGCCAGCATGAACTTGGTCGACCAGGAATAAAGTAGGGGGAGATAAGGGCCAACATTCAATAAATACATCATTTATTCATTCTTCCATTATTGCATTTTTGGCACCTATTTTGTACATAATTATTTATTCATCAAATAAAGAAACTTTGTACATAAAAGTTGTAGATAATAATGTAAATAAAATTACAAAATTGAGTTTGTGCAAAAATAATATACAGTGTACATTCTATACACAAAATAAAAGGCAAAAATCTCAACTTCACAGACTCATATCTTGCAAATAAAAACTCCAAATCAATCAAACTCACCTTTAATTGTATCTAGCATCTCATAAACTATTTTGTAAAATTATTTCCATAATTTTTGGAGTCCATCTGTGGAAGTTAGGTTCTTGACCTTCCTTGTACATAAGACTGATTAAAATACTCATTTTATTCAATATTTAGTAATTGTACAAAATTATATTTTTTTTTTAAAAAAAAAAGTTTGTAAATAGTATATATAATACATGTACATGTTGAAATTACAAGAAAACCAAAAAGAATTTGATAAATAAAATAAGTCTATAATAATCATAGACAAAAGACCTATGCTACATACATGTATATAAATAAAAAGGAACTTAATTCTTTTATTCTTTTATTCATCCATATTTTATAATAATAATGTACATATAATACATCATTCATTAAAACTACAAAACAAAAATAAAAACAAATAAAATTCATTAAATAAATTAAATGAATATAATATATAGGTAAAGTACCTATAAGTATACATACATACACATACATCTATTTATTTAAAAATATAAATAAACTCATAAAAATAAAATAAAAATATACCTATACTCACAAAAATAAGTTATAAAATTATAAAATAAGAAACT
Source organism: Ottelia alismoides (assembly GCA_037367405.1). Classification (NCBI taxonomy): domain Eukaryota; kingdom Viridiplantae; phylum Streptophyta; class Magnoliopsida; order Alismatales; family Hydrocharitaceae; genus Ottelia; species Ottelia alismoides. The sequence goes on along the minus strand of JAZKJV010007825.1, from coordinate 933,677 downwards.
AAAATAATAAAATAAAATAATAAATTAAAAATAAAATATACAAAAATACATGTAGATATACACATATACACATTATTCAATTAAAACCGTAATAAAATAATTCATAAAAATAAATAAAAATCGTATTAAAATACTACATACAATAATAAACATTTTTTATTTTATACTTGAAAAATAATAAAATCGTTTATTAGCTTAAATAATTCATTCTTTGATACTCCAGCCTATTTTGTCTTCTAGCGGCTCCCGTGGACCAACCACAGGCCGGCAAAAGTTGACCTCGGGTCAACTCTTCAGACTCAAGGACGGCCCCTCTGACAAGTCACGGGAGGTCCCTCTTCCTCGATTTTTCACGCCGATTGTGTTGCTCGAGGGTGATAAGACCCGTTATGAGATTTGTTCCTCGAACATCCACGAATCACGTCGCATCCCATGATTCCTTGTACAGCATCTAGATTCATCAAGATCTGCCGGCCAATAAGGGCGCAAACTTTGCTTATAAATAAACCCTCCGACCTCCTCATCCATTTTGGCCTCCCTTTCCGTCGTTTTCCACCGTCTATTCCAGTCCTCTGAGGTTCCTTGTGACAGGAGGGTCCTCCTGGAAGCTTCAGGCAGTTGGAGGAGTCGAAGGAGCGCCCACGGCCGCCGCGTCGCCGGAGGTCCTGCTCCCTGGTTGCACACCAGGTATAAGAGCTGCTTTCTTTCCGTTTTTAGCTTAGTTTTAGTCGTTACTTCGTAGTTTAGCTTTTAGATCAGTCAGTAGAGCCTCAGGTGCTCGATTAGCTTAAGATCGAAGTTCGCCGGAGTTTAGCTCCGGCGAACCTCTCGACTCTGATCAGCACGCTATCTGACCCTTCGCCCCACCTCATCGCCTTCCCCTACGTATTCTCCACGCACCCACGCTCCAAGATCAACCAGAGCTCGCCCAGCTCTGCGAATCGAGGTCCTCCCTCCTCCGCTTCGTCGGACCTCGCCGCCCTCCACCTTTCCCCGTTCGTCTATCCTAAACCTCGGGTCGAGGAAGAGCCCCTCGAGCCCCTCTTTCATTTGGTGCAGGACTCAAGCTGAAAGGAGCCCTCTGGGGCTCGATTCAAGTCCCTTCAAGGTTCCAGGACCCCCTTGTCTTCTCCGAGCTCGTCCAGCCGATCCAGGAGGTCCTGGACCTTCTGGAGCATCTCGAACGGTGCGCACCGCTTCGCCGGACGCCTGGAGGGCACAAGCAGCAACATTAAGCGCCTGGAGGCGGAGGAATCACCGATCGAAGCCAGGGAAGTCAGCCGTTCTTCCCTGTTCTTCGCGAGCAGCAGCAGCCGTTGGATCAAGAGCGCAGGTCCAGATCGAAGCCCAACCGTCCGATGAAGCCACGCAACAACCGTCGGATCATCTCAAATGATCTAATCCTAACGCTTCATCGGCGAAGCGTCATCGGGAGAGGAGATGGTGACGCGTGTCAAGTGGCGAACGAAGAACCGTTGGATCGCGCGCACTTAGGGGGTAATTTTCACATATACCCCCGCTCTTTTGTATATTTAATTTTTAATATTGTAAATTAAATAGCACGTTGTAAATAAATCGTATATTTTGCAGAAAGGACCCTAAGTTTATTAGATTTGCATTTAGGTCCTTCCGCGCCTCACGTGCAGTCCCACGTGAGGCGCGTGAAAATTGCAAGTATGCCCTGGCGGTTTTTGTATATTGTAGAATAGTTCTAAAAATTAAAATAAATGTTTATCTTAGTATGTATTTTTGCACTGATGCCCCTGGAGTTTATTTTATTTGCAAAAATACCCCTGCCAGGCTGTTTTAATTTCGTACCTTTACCTATTTATTAAAAATACCAAGATGGCTCCTAAAAATCCACAAAAATTAGAGTAGATGCTCTATGCCATGCTGGTTCACGCGCGTATTTTATTTTGAATTTTTGGCATTTTTCCTGATTATTAAAAATAGAGTAGGAGCCATTTTTGCACTGTTTGATTTAGAAAATACAAAAAAATTAGAAAATGTTTTTGGAAAATTCCAAAAAAATTGCATATGGTATATTTATTTCTATGTTGAGTCCAGAAAATGAAAAACCCTAAAAATAATAAAAAATAATAAAAAAAAAAGAGAGACCCACTTCACTCAAGAATGACTGGTATGCACATATAGGCTCATGCATTTTTGTATTGCTCTCTGTGGTTCGACCTCTACATGCTTGTTCCCTATACATTTTATGGTAGAGTAAATAAAGATTGATTCACACTTCCTTTGAGCTTGATTGTTTTATTCTTTGATTGTGGGTCAATTGTTGATCACTCGCCTTTTGTTGAGGGTCGCCACGACGACATATTCAGACCCTTGATAAAAAGCGCGTTCATCAAATGGCGCCGTTGCCGGGGAGCAATGAGCATAGCCTACTTTCTTCTTTGTCATTCTTGTGTACATTTTTGGTGATATTCATTTTTGATTCATGATTGATTATATTCTGTGAGCAGCCATTTTATTGACATTAATCACTATGCTTAATTGATTCATTTCTTGTGATTATCTTTATGTGCTCTATGATTGATTAAGTGAACTATTCTAATACACTCTTTTTGTGACTTTGATGCGAGGGTCCGCCACGCAAGGATGGCTTCTTAGGAGGCCAAGGCAGCCAAGCTTGGAGGAGGATGGTCTTCTCTTCTCATGACCATCAGGAGAGAGTATCAAGGAAGCAAGGAGATGTGGATTAGATAGGCTTAGAACATTTAGGATTATCTCTGTAATTTTTGGTGAGAGAGAGACAACTTTGGCATGTAATAATTAACAGGACTCTACTCTCCACAATGAGGTCCAGTGCCCGGGTGTCTGTTCACCTGGGGGCCTCATCGCTGTTTTCCGCGATTTCTACCGCCTTCTTTTCTTTGTTTTCCGCTGTTTGGGCTTTCCGCCTTTATTTCACTTTGTTTTGTGTGCTTGGAGCCCCTAGATATAGGTTGCCTGACTCAGTAGCTAGGTCCAAACATTAATAAGAATGCATGTTCCTATAGTCTACTTCGTATGGATCTAGTCAAACTTAAACAGCTAGGTCATTTATCTCTTAACCCACGTGCCGTGAGCGAGCCCCATCAAGCGCTACTCCTAAACTCGAGTGTGTCGAGAAGAGGAGGGGTGAGCCAAGACCGGACCCTTAGGTTAAAGATGAGTAACCAGCTTGTGGTTCTTCACGTTAATAGCAGCTAATGTTTAGGGCGATTTTGACGAATGCACACCGCCATGTAGTTAGGCTTAAAAATTCTGTTTTGCATACCACATGGAGAGAGCTGGGATGCACTGTAAGTCTTCTAACTCAGCATGCATCATTCGGTTCAATGGTGAGATTTCCATCATAGAACCACTTGCATGGCTTTTCCGCTATTTCCCTCTGATTTTGAGCACCTAGGACTTAAACGGAAATCTACCAAAACGTTAGGCGCTGGTATGAAACAGATCCAAAAAAAGTGAAAACCCAAAAAATAAAACTAGGGGACTGCTAAATAAACTTTGACCTTAATTAAAATCCGTAATGAACTATCATTGTACCGGGTTCATAAAGCCCTCATTGTTTTCAGGTACCTTGGAGGGGGACCAAAACCCTACTCCCTTGAGCGAGTGCGACCCCCTAAGGATTAGAGCCAAAAGCCCAGTCTGCAACTGCCTTGTGTATCGCCTGGATTTCCGAAGTAATGGCGCTTCTATCGTACGTAGGCGAGTAGGGCTTGGTCACCAATGGTGACTCTCTGTTGTGAGAGCATCGACCCTGTCCGAAGTATTGAGCATAGGCCACGCCTTCACGGGGGTGTCTGTCTCATCGTCCTGCGTCCGAGTAGGTTCTTGCACGCTCACGGGTGATTCCGTTGCGAGCGAGAACCGAAGTATTGGTTTCGCCTATCGGCTTCCTCCCTCTTTCTTTGGCTGAGTAGGGATCCAGGAAGGGTTACGAGGACTCCAAAAAGTACAGACTACAGGTTACACAGGAGGAGGACAAGTACGGGATACCCTTCCGGCAGTACTCTCTCTCCTATAGGGTAGCGTACTAAGGACTTGTTACAAGATATGCCTGAAATAACAACTCTAAAAATGAAAAGATAATAAGTAGCCGAGCTTTCACGGCTTCACATGGCGTGAGTTGGTGAACCCAATTTTGAATTGTGTTTGTATGGATCTAGATTAAGGTTCAAAGATCAAGTCCCGTGCCTTTGCGCAAAAATTTTGTTGTGTCACTCCTCTTTGACCCCCGCTCAGTTTGAGCCTTTTCTACTGTTTTGCACTCCTTTGTAATCCTCGTTGACCATCGTATCTTTCATCCAACATCCTACCTTCTCTTGTACTTCGCGAAGTTGATCCATGGATGGTTTCCGTCGGGACCATGCCGACACCCATATCAATTCCATGGACTCAACTCCGCCAATAACTTCGAGGTGACTCACGAGAACCCAATCCGGACTTTGCGGATCGATCTCTAGACTCCTCGTTTTCTACCTTTCTCTTGACCACCCAATAAACTGGGATCACCTTTGTCCCACTTTCGCCGTTGTGAAGGGAAGTCGACTACAGTCTACATCCTTTTCCATTCACAACATGTTGGGGTTAACCTGAATTCCAGCATCATCTCGACAGCTGAACATTGATTACAAGCAGTCTGATCAGGACTATCTCCTTATGCAGATAGAAGACAGTGCAAGCCCTGGAGACTACTCCGGAGTTCATCTCTTCCGACTCAGACCCTGACATGGCTCCCGAAGGAAAGGGCAAGGGTCAGCAGCCACCCACACCAGAGGGACAGGCGCCAGATCAGAATCAGGTCAATGCACAATTACTGGCATCTATCCAAGCCATCCAGCAGCAGCTGACCGAACAGGCCCTCACTCAGACAGCTTTCCAGGACATGTTGAATGATGTGATTAACCGAGAAGATGGAGGAGGAGGCAGAGGCAGAGGAGGCAGGAGAGGAGAAGGTGAAGGTGGAGAAGGTGGTGATGACCACAATGATGATCTTGAACTACCACCACAGAAACCTACCCTTAAAGAAACATACAACCCGGGAGACAGCCAGATGACCGAATGGATCCTCATTCCACCGGTACACGCTCACTTTGAGCTGAAGCCCCAATTCATTGCTCTTCTTCCTGCATTCCATGGAAACACCAGCGAGGAGCCGTACATCCACCTGCAGCAATTCTCCCGCATTTGCCGTACGACTCACTATCCCAATGTCCCTCTGGGCATTGTCAAGATGACGGCTTTCCCCTTCAGCCTACAGGATAAGGCCCTTTATTGGGTCAATCATATGGGAAAAGTTGTGACGACCTGGGAGGAGCTGAAGTTCTCCTTCTTGCACAAGTACTACCCTCTGGGTCGGCTCAACCAGATGCGAGCCCGTATCAGTAATTTCTCCCAAGGACCCCATGAGTCGATACATGAAGCATGGGAGAGATTTACTGACCTGCAGGAGAAATGTCCCCATCATGATATTCCGAAGACCAGCTTGGTTCAGCATTTCTTCGGGGGACTGAATATTGAGAGTCAAAGGCTCGTAGACGCAGCATGTGGGGGCTCACACTTCAATAAGGATGAAGATGTCGTCTGGCAGATCTTTGAAGAAATGGCCGAAGGAGAGGCCGCCCTCTCTTCATCCAAGGCTTATCAGAAGCAACCCCAGATCCTTCAAAAGCAAGTGCACATGGCAGCGTCTAAGGAATCAGAGAGAGATGAGAGCTCCAACCTCAGCATCATCGGGGGCCATCTCTCTAAAGTCGACATCATCGAGAAGCGATCACAGGATCTCGAAAAACTCGCCGTGATCGAGAAGAGGACCCAGAGTTTGGACAAGCTGGATCACATCACCAAGCAGCTAGAACTGCTGGTAGGTACCATCAATTCTGTTCAGTCGGCAGCACCGCTCGAAGCTCCAGCTGAGAGAAAAGACGAGCAACCACCGCTATACCAGCCTCAGCCGAGCCAGCAACCACCGGCGGTTCAGCACGTGTACTACGTGCAGACACCTGATCAGAGCCAGCCGCAACAGTAGATGGTTGTGTATCAACCAGAGTTTATTTCAGAATCCGATTCAGTGTTCCCACCACCACCCCTGGTCCAGGAAGTTAATGGGGTTTGGACTCATGACGCACAGCCGACCCGTCCTATGGGACAACCACAGGGTCAGCCATTTGCCAACCGGCAATACCACCAACCTCAGGGTGGTCGCTTTGGGCAATCCTCCCAGCAGAACCATCAATACCAGCAGCCTCCCCAGTTTGGACATCAGTGGAGGCAGAACCATCCATACCAGCAGCAGCCGCAATACCGGCACCCACAGCCGTATCACCAGTACGCGGCTGCTCCGCCTCAGCAATACCAGCAGTATCCACCTCCGTCTTATCAGCAACTTCAACTTCCTGCCCCGCCTCAGCATCACCAGCAACAGTCTCAGCATCAGCAGATGCAACAACAGCGTGGTCTACACGCTGACACCACCGAGGCACCTCCAGTAAACCCCTCCATGGACTGTCTAGCCCAACTTGTCAAAGGGCTAGCAGAGATGACCAAGCGGCTTGATGACCTGACCGCCACTCGCACTACCATTCCGGCGCAGGTCGAAGCCAACCCCAACAATTTCAAGAAGAAGGAGCAGGTAGAATGTGATGTCCAGCCCGCGTGTGATAATGATATTACTGTTTTTTCTAATGCTGTTACTCTCAGGAGCGGTAGGGCCTTGCCTCCGCCTGCTACCAGATATGGGGTGAATAAAGAAACAGGTGGATCGTCATCTTCCGCATCAGCCGTGCCAGCTCCAGGGGCGGGTGAGGAGGAAGAGGAAGGAGAAGCCAGTCCAGCCGTTGAGCCATGCCAGCATCAACCTCAGCCAAAAATTCAAAAAAATCAGCAAAATCAACAACAAAAACAAGCTCGTAGCAGAAGCAAAGCCGTGCCAGCATTGGAGGAGCCGCTAGCAGCCGCCGATCACTTGCCAGCCGATGAAGCAGATGCTACCCTTTTTGATCGTCCAGTGACACCAGCATGTCAAGACCCAGTTTGTACTCCCTTTCAGGATTCGGGTGCACAACATTTTGTGGGCGATGATTTTGATGTAAAAAAGAACTCTGATTTTCCTGCCAGTAGTGTACATATTCCTTTTCCTCATGCAATACAAAAATCCAAAAAAATTGCAAAACAAAAAAATGCGTTGTCTGACCCAGGTGTTGTAGACATCTTGGATAAGTTGACTGTTGAGATTCCCTTGCTAAAGGCCGTGGAATACATGCCAGCCGTGAAGAAAGGACTAAAGGAGGTATGTACTACTAAGCGTCGCCCATCAAGAAAGAACAGGCGCCAGCAAGTTGAAAAACATGTCCTCTCATTAGCCACGGTCGCGGCCATCAACAACCTCCCCCAGAAGAAACAAGACACCGGAGCACCTCTGATCAGTTGTGTGATTTTTGATCAAGTCTTCGAGCGCACTCTTTTGGATAGTGGTTCTTCCATCAACCTTCTGCCCTCGACCATAATGCAGGAATTTGGGCTGGGACCGCTCAAGGAAACACGCATGATCCTTCAGTTCGCTGACCGATCCGTCAAGCGGCCCCGAGGTCTCTTGGAAGACGTGATAGTTAAAGTGCAGGAAATGAAATTCCTAGCTGACTTTGTAGTCCTTGATATGGACTCACCTGCACCATTGCTCCAGACCCCCATCATCCTTGGCAGACCATTCCTTCGTACTTCAGGTGCCGTGGTTGATTACGGGTCTGGGAAGATCACTTTCAGCTCGAACACCCAGCAAATCACAATAAACATGAACAAAGAGCAGAATGCCACAACAGATGAGAGGCAGGTAGCGTCAGAAGCAGACTGCGAATTTATTGCAGAGATCATAGACTCAGTTTTATCATTGAACGATTCATGGACCCTAGAAATCCTCACTCTCGAGGAGGACTTGGGAAGCGCAGTCAGCATGTGCTCCGATGATTCTTGGGAGATAGATTCTCAGATGCAGGCGCATCTTCTGGAGCAGTCATTCCAAACCGAACATGATCAGCTTAGCGCAGACCCGTTCGGTGCATCACCGGGATCTCAACAGAATATTGAGGATGGCAGCCTCTTCACAGAAGCACTGCCCACCTACAGTATGATGTCAGAGGTGACAGACAAAGTGGACAGATCAACACCAGAACTCAAGCCACTTCCGGCAGGCCTGAAGTATGCTTTCCTTGCGGGTGAAGAGCAAATGTATCCGGTCATTATCAGCAGCAGGCTGAGACCAGATCAGGAATCTCGACTTCTCGAGGTTCTAGAGAAGAACCGCAAGGCACTTGGATGGAACGTATCAGATCTCCGCGGGATAAATCCAGCCTTGTGTTCACACCACATCTATTTAGAAGAAGACGCCAAGCCGTCCCGCGAATTTCAGAGAAGGTTGAACCCTAACCTTCGGGACGTCGTCATGAAAGAAATCACGAAGTGGTGTGATGCAGGTTTTATCTATCCCATCTCCGATTCAAAATGGGTAAGCCCATTGCATGTAGTTCCCAAGAAATCAGGGCTTACCGTGATTACAAATGATAAAGGAGAGGAAATATCTACTCGGGTACCAACATCCTGGCGGGTTTGTGTTGACTACCGCCGTCTCAATGCAGCAACTAAGAAGGATCACTTTCCCTTGCCATTCATTGATCAAGTTCTGGAAAGATTAGCAGGCAAGGAGTTCTTCTGCTTTCTGGATGGGTACTCTGGGTACAACCAAGTGGCGATCGCCCCTGAAGACCAAGAGAAGACCACCTTCACTTGCCCGTTCGGCACCTACGCCTTCAAGAGAATGCCCTTTGGACTGTGCAATGCACCTGCAACCTTCCAAAGATGCATGTTAGCAGTCTTCGCCGAGATGGTAGGCAGTTTCCTCGAGGTATTCATGGACGATTTCTCTGTCTATGGTGATAGCTTCGATTCTTGTCTTGAGCATCTAGACAGAGTACTTCAAAAGTGCCGGGAAGTCAATTTAGTGCTCTCATGGGAAAAGAGCCACTTTATGGTCACCGAAGGTATTGTGCTGGGCCACGTCGTTTCCAAACGTGGCATGGAAGTCGACCCGGCGAAGGTGGACGTCATTTCAAATCTTCAGCCACCTCGGTCAGTCAAGAATGTGAGGTCATTTCTGGGGCATGTGGGATTCTACAGGCGATTCATCAAGGATTTCAGCCGCATTGCCCGACCTCTGACAGAACTCTTGTGCAAGGAGACGGATTTCATTGTTGATCAGCCAGTTCTCCTTGCTTTCAATCACTTGAAGGAGCTTATCACTCAGGCTCCGATCTTACAGCCGCCCGACTGGACTCTTCCCTTCGAAATAATGACCGATGCGTCAGATTTTGCAGTTGGAGCTGTTCTTGGGCAAAGAAAAGATAAAGCGCCCTACGCCATTCACTATGCCAGCAGAACGTTAGATGAAGCTCAAAGAAATTATACAGTAACAGAGAAAGAACTGCTGGCTGTGGTTTTCGCCTTAGAGAAGTTCAGATCCTATCTGTTGGGGTCAAAGGTCACAATTTTCACAGACCACTCTGCTATTCGGTACCTACAGCAGAAGAAGGATGCCAAGCCCAGACTGATTCGTTGGATCCTTCTCCTCCAGGAATTCGATCTGGAAATTAAGGACAAGCCTGGAACCCAGAACGTGGTAGCAGATCATCTCTCCAGAATAGAGCATCATGAACCTCCCCTGAGCAATGCACCTATCACAGAAACCTTCCCTGACGAAACCATTTTAGCTATGGATTCTCTTCCTTGGTATGCTGAGATTGTCAATTACCTCGTCTCTGGGGTAATACCGTCGGATTGGACGAAGAACCAAAAGAACAAATTTATGTCGACCATCCGTTTCTACCATTGGGAAGATCCTCTTTTATTCAGAGAAGGGGCAGATTGTATTTGGCGCAGGTGCATCCCTCAGACGGAACAATCAAGTGTCCTCGAGCATTGTCACTCGCTCGAATCTGGCGGACACCACTCTGGAGATCGGACGGCAGCCAAAGTACTTCAGTGTGGCCTCTGGTGGCCTACTTTATTCAAGGATGCAACTGAATTTGTTAAACGATGCACTGACTGTCAGCGAATGAAAGGTACACTCACGGCCAAAGATTCAATGCCCCTGAAAATCATTCAGATAGCAGATGTCTTCGATGCATGGGGCATTGACTTCATGGGACCTTTCCCTAACAGTCAAGGATTTCAGCACATCCTTCTCGCCGTCGATTACGTGAGTCGTTGGGTTGAAGCTATCCCTGCTCGAGCCGCCGATAGCAAAACAGTTTGCCAGTTTCTCAAAAAGAACATCATTTCGCGGTTCGGGATACCGAAAATCCTTATCTCAGACGGGGGTAGTCACTTCATCAATAAAGAGGTCAAGAAGTTGACGAAGGAGTACGGCATTGACCACCGGGTTGCCACTCCTTACCATCCTCAGACCAATGGCATGGCAGAATTATCGAACAGAGAAATCAAGACTATCCTGCAGAAACTTGTTAGGCCAAACAGAAAGGACTGGTCTCAACTCTTGGACTCGGTTCTATGGGCATATCGAACCGCCTACAAGTCTCCCTTGGGCATGTCGCCCTATCGTCTTGTATATGGAAAGCCGTGCCATCTGCCCGTGGAGTTAATTCACAAGTCTTTATGGGCAATCAACAGCTGCAATTTGGACTCACACAAAAGTGGTCAGAAGAGGAAAGATGATCTGAACAGACTCTTGGAATTTCGAGACTATGCATACGATAACACCTTGATGTACAAGGAGAAGGTGAAACGCTGGCACGACAGGCACATCAGACGAAAGACCTTCGAAGTTGGGCAGAAAGTGTGGTTATTTGATGCAAAGTTGCGAATATTTCCAGGCAAATTAAAGAGTAAGTGGACAGGGCCATTTCGAGTTTGCGAAGTGCGTGACAATGGAAGCATTGCCATATCCGAATTGTCCTCTAACGCACAGCCATTTGTCATCAACGGCCAACTACTGAAGCCTTACCTCGAACCAGATACATTTTTGGCCGTTGTTGATTCCGTCCAGCTCATGCAACATGATGATATCTCGACAGCACCTGCGGCATCGAAAGATTCAGACTATGCAATCCAACAAATTCTTCTCTGATTCTTTTCTTCTTTTCTTCTTCTAGCCTATTCTTTGTATCTAAGAGGTGCCGACCTTGTGGACAGTTTTCTGTACTTAGGACGTACTTTGTCCAAAGTATAGGGGGGCGTGCACCCCGAGTATTTCAATTCGTTGATCCTCTCCATTGTCTCCTCTCCTCGTCTATACTCAGGGATATCTTACCCTAAGTATAGGGGGAGGCAACCGGGGAACGATCTGTTTATTCTTACCCTTGACCCTCCCTGTGTTGTGTACAGTCTGCTATACTTAGGATTATTTGATCCTAAGTATAGGGGGGGACGGTCAACTTCTCATTCATTCATTCATCTCGTTAATTATTCCTTCATTCTTTAGATCTGTCTATACTCAGTACGAGTTATGTCTTTGCTTTTCCTTTCGATCTATGAGGACATAGCTCAAGCTAAGTATAGGGGGGTCGTATATACCATGTATATACTATAAGCCATAACTCATACTGAAAAATAAAATATCACCTCGATAAAATAGGATATAAAAAGTAGCTCTATAATAAAGAAAGATGATTGTGAGTTCCTCAGACTCTTTGTAATTATACTGATTATTAAGTCAGAAAAATGTTTGATGTAAAAAGCTATTTTGAAAAACCTTGTGAAAATAGTTTGAAAATAGTGTGCACAAGTATGCAACCTTTGAAAAATCAGTTTGGTGTGAAAAATTTTCTTTGAGTGAAATAAAAATGTGTGAAAACTAGTGTGCAACTGATTGTGAAAATTGATTGTCAATTTGTTTTGAAAAACCTATCTATGTTGTGTAAAACCTTTGCAAAAATCAATTTCAAATACGTGTAAATATTGCAAAAATTATTTTGGACTATAGTTTCCAAAATGCTTGTGAAACTGATTCTAGAATAAGTCTGAGGAGTCTGCACAAAAATCTCTCATTTGTAAATAAGGAATAAGTTCAAATAAAGCCTATAAAACCCAAAACCTTATTGTACAGCAAATACAGTTTTCCTTCTTTTGTATATACTGATTAATAAATCAGATACCTATATAGTATGATTTGAAAAATAGTGTGACCAGCTTTGAAAAATTTGATGTGAAATGATTTCAAACTGTGTGAAAATTGTTTTGATGGCAAAAATTTTTCTTTGTGTGAAAGAAAGGATTTGAAAAACCGAAGTTCAAATGTCTTGAAAAATGTTTGTTAAAATTATTGAGAAAAATATACATATAGTGTGAAAATTCTTTGCAAAAATAGTTTTCAAATGTGTGTAAATGATTGCAAAAACTATCGTGTACTACAGTTTGCAAAAACTATTTTCAAAACTAGAACCGAAGGATAAGATCACTATTACAAATACCTGTAAATAAGAAATAAAGTACATAAAATTCTATCTCAACAACCTAAATAAACTATTTCATGTAAAGTCTGTATAAATTCATACATTTTGTAAATAAAGCAGTACGCCCGTGTAAATAATGGTATATACTTTTTGTATGTGTCAAGCTCTTATTTGCAAAAATTCTTTGTGTAAAAATATTCTTTGATTCTTTTTAAATCCTCTGTGAAAATTTGCATCATTCATTGTGTATAGCATAAGCATACCATGCATATTCTTTTTGAGTGAGCTTGATGACTGAATCAGTCTAATAAAATCTCGAATTGGAGCTTGGTTGGACCCTACTGCACCTAACTGCACTGGAACCTTATGGGAACTAGGTTTAAGGTACTTCAGGTCTAGTCAGACTTAATTCTTTGAGAAAGCAGGGCTGGGTTCAAGTCGCCTCAGTGGACTAACTAGAACTTTTCGAAACACACGCATGACTCTTGTCGGTCGTGACCTAACTTGGACGCCTGCACCTTTCACATAGCTCTCCATGGATGAGGTGGTGAGGAGGCAGTTTCCTTTGGCTTGGGGTAGCATATGAGGGTAGTACTTCTAGGCGGAACCTCTCTTCTTCTTATAGTGAAGGAAGTGCACCTCAACTTGGTCTAGTGGTGATGAAGGCTAAAGACAGAAGCCGTGGGTTGCAATAAAGCTTCAAAAGAGGGATAGTCTACTGGCTCAAGAGGAAAAACTCCTTGTATATATGCTGCACATGTATATGTTGTATAGATGCACTTGAAAAAAAAATGGTGCAAATAACTCCAAAAAAGTGGTGGGTCTGATAGAAAATGATAATCCCACCGGAGTATGTATATAAAGCGCAATAAGCAAAGCTTGAGACTCATGATCCACCTTATGTAGCTTGCAGCGGAAGACTTGGCTACACTGGTCAAGCTTCCAAGGGTACTTGGCTACACTGGCCTTGACCCATTCTCTTCTTCCCCGTCTTCTTGAGCCGGTCGCACTTGAACTTAGAAGGGAATACCCCGCTTCTCGAGGAAAGAGTTGCTAGACCGAGGCATTAGAGTTACCGGGTTGGGGGAGGTTGTTTCTTTGTCACTTCTGAGGTGGAGAGCCGCTATCACTTACACTGTCCAAGTCAGCTTCAGAGTCATAAGGGTTTGTGTATGGTGTAGGCTAGTTCTGACCTGGCTATTGAGGCAATTTGAACCAGGTTCTGTGACTATCAAAGGCTGTTGTGTTTTAAATTTGGCTCCCTACCAGGTTCCACACACATCCACACCCAAGGTCCAACAGGAGCTCTAGTCTCGGATTTTGTAAAGACAAGCATCGCACTGAAAGCGCCCCTATTCACTCGATCTTCCTTTCATTTTTCTTTTCTTCTGATTCTTTTATACTTATTGCATAAGTGTTTGCTAGGGACTAGCAAAGGCAAGTATAGGGGGGTGATGAATCTCCATTTCATCACCTTTATTCTATCATTTTGGCCTTAAAAACCCCAGCAAATGCATGTAAAGAGCATTAATTTGTTCATATTAGCATCTATTATTGTTGGCATTAATTGTACCTAAAATAAGGTTTTTAATGCCAAAATTATAGAATAAAGGGAAGAAAAGAAAAAGGAATAAAATATTGCAAAGATTTTATGACCTTAACCCCGAGACCAAGGCCAGCATGAACTTGGTCGACCAGGAATAAAGTAGGGGGAGATAAGGGCCAACATTCAATAAATACATCATTTATTCATTCTTCCATTATTGCATTTTTGGCACCTATTTTGTACATAATTATTTATTCATCAAATAAAGAAACTTTGTACATAAAAGTTGTAGATAATAATGTAAATAAAATTACAAAATTGAGTTTGTGCAAAAATAATATACAGTGTACATTCTATACACAAAATAAAAGGCAAAAATCTCAACTTCACAGACTCATATCTTGCAAATAAAAACTCCAAATCAATCAAACTCACCTTTAATTTATCTAGCATCTCATAAACTATTTTGTAAAATTATTTCCATAATTTTTGGAGTCCATCTGTGGAAGTTAGGTTCTTGACCTTCCTTGTACATAAGACTGATTAAAATACTCATTTTATTCAATATTTAGTAATTGTACAAAATTATATTTTTTTTTTAAAAAAAAAAGTTTGTAAATAGTATATATAATACATGTACATGTTGAAATTACAAGAAAACCAAAAAGAATTTGATAAATAAAATAAGTCTATAATAATCATAGACAAAAGACCTATGCTACATACATGTATATAAATAAAAAGGAACTTAATTCTTTTATTCTTTTATTCATCCATATTTTATAATAATAATGTACATATAATACATCATTCATTAAAACTACAAAACAAAAATAAAAACAAATAAAATTCATTAAATAAATTAAATGAATATAATATATAGGTAAAGTACCTATAAGTATACATACATACACATACATCTATTTATTTAAAAATATAAATAAACTCATAAAAATAAAATAAAAATATACCTATACTCACAAAAATAAGTTATAAAATTATAAAATAAGAAACTAAAATAATAAAATAAAATAATAAATTAAAAATAAAATATACAAAAATACATGTAGATATACACATATACACATTATTCAATTAAAACCGTAATAAAATAATTCATAAAAATAAATAAAAATCGTATTAAAATACTACATACAATAATAAACATTTTTTATTTTATACTTGAAAAATAATAAAATCGTTTATTAGCTTAAATAATTCATTCTTTGATACTCCAGCCTATTTTGTCTTCTAGCGGCTCCCGTGGACCAACCACAGGCCGGCAAAAGTTGACCTCGGGTCAACTCTTCAGACTCAAGGACGGCCCCTCTGACAAGTCACGGGAGGTCCCTCTTCCTCGATTTTTCACGCCGATTGTGTTGCTCGAGGGTGATAAGACCCGTTATGAGATTTGTTCCTCGAACATCCACGAATCACGCCGCATCCCATGATTCCTTGTACAGCATCTAGATTCATCAAGATCTGCCGGCCAATAAGGGCGCAAACTTTGCTTATAAATAAACCCTCCGACCTCCTCATCCATTTTGGCCTCCCTTTCCGTCGTTTTCCACCGTCTATTCCAGTCCTCTGAGGTTCCTTGTGACAGGAGGGTCCTCCTGGAAGCTTCAGGCAGTTGGAGGAGTCGAAGGAGCGCCCACGGCCGCCGCGTCGCCGGAGGTCCTGCTCCCTGGTTGCACACCAGGTATAAGAGCTGCTTTCTTTCCGTTTTTAGCTTAGTTTTAGTCGTTACTTCGTAGTTTAGCTTTTAGATCAGTCAGTAGAGCCTCAGGTGCTCGATTAGCTTAAGATCGAAGTTCGCCGGAGTTTAGCTCCGGCGAACCTCTCGACTCTGATCAGCACGCTATCTGACCCTTCGCCCCACCTCATCGCCTTCCCCTACGTATTCTCCACGCACCCACGCTCCAAGATCAACCAGAGCTCGCCCAGCTCTGCGAATCGAGGTCCTCCCTCCTCCGCTTCGTCGGACCTCGCCGCCCTCCACCTTTCCCCGTTCGTCTATCCTAAACCTCGGGTCGAGGAAGAGCCCCTCGAGCCCCTCTTTCATTTGGTGCAGGACTCAAGCTGAAAGGAGCCCTCTGGGGCTCGATTCAAGTCCCTTCAAGGTTCCAGGACCCCCTTGTCTTCTCCGAGCTCGTCCAGCCGATCCAGGAGGTCCTGGACCTTCTGGAGCATCTCGAACGGTGCGCACCGCTTCGCCGGACGCCTGGAGGGCACAAGCAGCAACATTAAGCGCCTGGAGGCGGAGGAATCACCGATCGAAGCCAGGGAAGTCAGCCGTTCTTCCCTGTTCTTCGCGAGCAGCAGCAGCCGTTGGATCAAGAGCGCAGGTCCAGATCGAAGCCCAACCGTCCGATGAAGCCACGCAACAACCGTCGGATCATCTCAAATGATCTAATCCTAACGCTTCATCGGCGAAGCGTCATCGGGAGAGGAGATGGTGACGCGTGTCAAGTGGCGAACGAAGAACCGTTGGATCGCGCGCACTTAGGGGGTAATTTTCACATATACCCCCGCTCTTTTGTATATTTAATTTTTAATATTGTAAATTAAATAGCACGTTGTAAATAAATCGTATATTTTGCAGAAAGGACCCTAAGTTTATTAGATTTGCATTTAGGTCCTTCCGCGCCTCACGTGCAGTCCCACGTGAGGCGCGTGAAAATTGCAAGTATGCCCTGGCGGTTTTTGTATATTGTAGAATAGTTCTAAAAATTAAAATAAATGTTTATCTTAGTATGTATTTTTGCACTGATGCCCCTGGAGTTTATTTTATTTGCAAAAATACCCCTGCCAGGCTGTTTTAATTTCGTACCTTTACCTATTTATTAAAAATACCAAGATGGCTCCTAAAAATCCACAAAAATTAGAGTAGATGCTCTATGCCATGCTGGTTCACGCGCGTATTTTATTTTGAATTTTTGGCATTTTTCCTGATTATTAAAAATAGAGTAGGAGCCATTTTTGCACTGTTTGATTTAGAAAATACAAAAAAAATTAGAAAATGTTTTTGGAAAATTCCAAAAAAAATGCATATGGTATATTTATTTCTATGTTGAGTCCAGAAAATGAAAAACCATAAAAATAATAAAAAATAATAAAAAAAAAAAGAGACCCACTTCACTCAAGAATGACTGGTATGCACATATAGGATCATGCATTTTTGTATTGCTCTCTGTGGTTCGACCTCTACATGCTTGTTCCCTATACATTTTATGGTAGAGTAAATAAAGATTGATTCACACTTCCTTTGAGCTTGATTGTTTTATTCTTTGATTGTGGGTCAATTGTTGATCACTCGCCTTTTGTTGAGGGTCGCCACGACGACATATTCAGACCCTTGATAAAAAGCGCGTTCATCACTACCACTGATTATCCACAGTAGAGCTTGCATAAGTTCATCTGAGGGATGCACGATGAGGTTTAGGACAAACTCTCCACTTTAGACCTTACCTCCATTAAGGAGGTGACAACGAAGGTGACAAGATGAGAGGCTACTTAGAGCAAACAACTTACCAGACAGACTCAATCTAATATTCAATAGTATAATAGCATAACACATTGAGATTCATTCTGTCATCGCGGAAATCACTGTTTCCACCCATTTGTAGAGGAGCCAACAACTAGTGGTCCCACATCATCTCACACCTTGGGACAGGCTTTGTCTAATCGTGGAGCAACATCTTTTCGGCTCCTTGGTACACCTATATAGCCACAAATCGCAAAGAGACAGTAGAGTTTCTCGAGGATCGCTCTCAAATCGAGTTTGTTTATATTTTCCATAAACCTGGTCCTATAATGTAATAGTGTCCCTGTTGAACATGATTTTTGAGGATTTAAATTATTGGTGAAAATAAATACGCAGTGGTCGTTGCAACCCAAATAACCTGCAACAAAAATTTTTTATTTATTTTATTATCAAGCCAATAATTAATTACAAAATAATGAAGCAAGAGAAATTTTTGCTACTTATTTGCCAATATATCTAAAAGGATCGAACTCAGGAAGGCTACAAATCCTGAGGGTTATTCAATAAATCAAAAAAATCAATTAAAATAAAACAGATTCTCAATGGCAAACTATCTTGGTTTTTTATGGAAATTTTGTCTTTTTATTTTTTAAATTTATTAATTTTTTATTTTCTGATTTTCAATTTTTTAATGATTTATTTTTTCCATTTTTTAATTTTCAAAAATAATTAATTTCAAGCAAGCTAGATACAAAAATCAAGAATGAATATATTTTTTTGAATTTTCAAATATATCAGAAATGCTAAAAAACGTCCAAATAAAATCTTTTTGTATTTTTATGAATTTTTTTACTGTTTTTGTTTTTTAGAGATTTTTAGATTTTTTTAGGATTTTTAAAATGAATAAAAACATGGAAAAATGCAAATAATCAACAAACATGACTATTTCACAATTTAAAAATACGAACTGAAATAAAAAATTACGAAAACTATTTTTTCTATAAACTAAAGGAAATTATATACACAAACAAGAACTGAAATCACCATTTTTGGATTTTTTTTCTACCTTTTTTATGATTTTTATAAAATTTTGATTATTTTGCATTTTTTGGGGTTTTAAAAATTTGTGGAATTTTCAAAGCAATAAAAATATTTATTTCGACATGAACAACAAACAATAAGAGTTTGTGATTATAATGACTGAAATGTAAATTTGTTATTGTTTTTGCATAAAAGTAACAAGATAGAAATACAGAAAATAAAATGCAATTTACCCAATAAATCGCGTACGGCGCACATGCTTGGATGTAGGCAAGGACCTTTTTGTAAATTTCAAAACCTCTGAGGACTGAAACACAATTTTTTTCCAATTTTTTTATTTCAAATCCCCTAGGGTTCCATCGTTCCTTTTCGTTCTTCAACCCATAAGCTATGGTCGGTTTGCGCGTGTGTTGCTTCCGGGCGAGCGGCAATGGCGACGCGGATGCAGACTGGGTGGCGCAGGGGCGCGATTGGTGGGCGGTCGGTGAAGACCTCTTACGTGCGGGCCGAAAGGTGGCGTGCGCGCGGAAAGAGGCTTCTCCCAGGCGTGACGGAAGACGATTGGCGATGCTCCTCCCAAATGGAAGTGCAGGCGGATGATGGTGTGCGGGGACGACAAGTGGATTCGCGCGTGGATGCGGCTCTACGAGCAGGAGCGGTGGCGTGTGGTGTTGGTGCGATGCCTCGTCGTGCAGGTGGAGCAGGATGAGGCCGTGGAGGGGTGACACATGCCTCTAGCGGCCAGCAAGCGTTGCCGGGGGCGACGACCGTGTGTGCCTTTCGCGGAGGAGCAGGGGTTGTCGTCCAAATATTTTTTTTATTTTTTTGCTTGCAGCTTCATTTTTTAGAAATTGTAGCTGCGCTTTTTTGTAATAATGTTTTTCAAAAGTAACAAATGTAATATTTTTATTTTTTTTTTAAAATCATGTACCTTTCATAAAAAAATAGATAGAATCTGACTCGAGCACGACGGCTCAATCCACAATCAAAATAGGAATCGGTGAGCGAATACTGATCTTGTGAGATGTGAGAATGATCCGGAGATCTGACCATTATATGTGATCGGATATGAGAGGTCATGAGAGATAGAACACGAATTGTTGGGATCTTAATGTGAGTGAAAAATCAAATCGGATCAAAATTAAAAATGATGAGGATAATTAACCGTGATTAAAATTTACAAATTAAAATTGAGAAAATGACAATAAAACTAAACTACAAATTACACTACGATTAACCTAGATGAAAAAAATGTGAAATAAAATGTGGATCTCACCGTGGGAGCGGATGAACGCCGTGATGGCCTCGACGAAGACAGACACACTGTCATCGGACGACTCAAAGCTTAGGCACCCTTCTGCAACAAGATGGCTCTCGGAGAATAGTCTCCTCTCACCAAAGATTGATCAAGTGAGAATGAGGGGGGAGGAGCCAATTAAATAGAAAGAATATACATTCGAATTTCAAACTTTGAATGGAAATAAAGAAGGATGTTAATGGTGGAATTAATGAAATAAATTAATTAAGTAAATAAATTAAAAATGAAATTCAGAATTAAAAAAAATAAAATGATTAATTGATAAAAATTAATTAGCCACCTCAATGGTGGTTATTTAAGGTACACAACTAAATCATATATACATGGTAGGTTTTCAAATCAAATAAATAAATTAATTAATTAAAATTTCATATTTATATTAATTTAATTAATTAATGTTAGATAATTTTTTTGTGGTTTTTATATAAGGAGGTTAATTTTATACATATCATATATACATAATGTACATTATATACATGTACGAATAAGTTTTTTTTTAATTTTTTTACTTTATATTATAGTGAAGAAAATTTGTAATTATTAAAAAAATAATATGTACGAGAAATAAAATACTAAATACAATAAGAAATGGTAAATTTGCACAAACCACCCTAGAAAACTGAATTTTCAACTGTAACTCCAAAAATTATGAAATCACGTCATTTTAAAGATAATTTAATTTAGAATACAATGGAAGTGAATTTGATTACTTTGAGTTCATGTGGAGCCGGAATAGGTCTTTCAATTATCCCTTTACGTCTTTTACCAAGTGTGGTTGCTTTTATTCTGTACATGGTTTTATTTTGAAATTATTTTTATTATTTAGGGAATATTTTTATTTACAACTTTTGTTTTGAAAATTATTTAATTTGAGATCAATTTATGTACAAAATAAAATAGTGTAAGCATAAAAATATGCACAGAAAAATATTTACAACACATTTTTTTTTGATTTTCTGATTAAGGACCCTATCTCCCCCTACTTTATTCCTGGTTTATCAGGTCAAGTCTTGACCTTCTCTCGGGATTCAGGTTAGCATGATACTATTACATATACTTCTCTTTTTTTCCCTTTATATCTTTATTTATTTATTTTAGGTTAAAATAACAATCTATGTACAATATTTTACAAATAGATGCAAGTTAGTAAGAATATGGAGTTAGTATTATATACATGCGTTTTTTAGGTATTTTAAGCTAAAATAAATAAACAAAGAAGATGAAATGCAGATTCATCAGTCCCTTACGTTCTAGTAGTTCATGTACACCTCAGTAGAGTGTGAGGTTTAATAGTTCATCATATACACATGGATCAGGTATTCGTCGTAGAGACAGAGGTTTCTAGCACCCTTCACCACATCAACTTAGAGTGCAGTTGGATCCAATCCTTCACCTATACAGTGAAGACATCGAAATGACATTTCTTAAGAGCAGGTCCATGCCTCGGGTTCAGTTGTCAGAGGTACGATTTCTATATATAGACTTTTATTTCACACTTTGTTTGACTTTTGTAAACACTTTATTTGGTGTACATCCCTTAGTTCCCACACTAGGCTAGTTACACGAGTATCAAATCTTCTTACTATAACAAAGGTCTAGGGCCTATGTATTCATCATAAGATAGGAAATATAAGACCAGAAAATGCACATGTGCCTACATGTCTTTTATTGATTCAATTGAATGATTTTGACCTCATTATATTTATGATCTGACTGGAGAAACATGCTATTCTCACAATTGAATTCTTCCCTACCTGAGATATATATTCACGTCTTGCATCGTCTGATTAAGACCCCGCGATGGGTGGATAATCTACTAATTAAAGTACTTAAGCATAGTAACATTATAGAGGAGGCACCATGAGGACCAAAGACAAACATTATGGATGATTATCCTCGCATGTTTTTGGATATAAAAGGCTGAAACAATAGTCTATTTCTTTGGGATTTTATGGGTTCTGTCCTTTTCTTTGATATTTTTTAGGATTATTACATTTGAAATTTTTATGGGCCGCACGAATACGTGACTGGGTAGGAACACACATAAAGTCCCGAGAACGAGATTTCCATTGAGATTTTTATAATTATGATACTCTGAGACTAAGGTAGGTCTTAAAATACAAAATACAGTATAGATATTGAATGCCCATACAAATCGGGACTCGATACAACTAGAGATACGAATTTCCGTCTGATTCCTATACGCTTTTGTTATCTTCTTTTTAAATTTCAGACCTGATCCAATATAAAATTTAGAAAATAAGTAGTATATTCAGTAGTACTCATCGAGACCTTTCCAACGGTACAAAGAATGCTGAAATTCAAAATCGGAAGAGGGAGATATGATCATTTTACGATCATGGGTTGATAACCATATACGAATCCAGATCGAGTTAAAAACACTCGGATACGTATATGCCAAGACTCAGATCTGGTTGACCAAAGAGCCATTTCCAATCCCTGAGCTCCGTCGAAGAGCCACCATGCCACTACCAGACTGCCACTGGAGTTGCTGATTGCGAAGGCGTGAACGTCCATGCGAAGAGCTCGTTGCGAGGGACTGATTTCTGCAATTGCGAGGTACGTATTTCCTTCTCATTGTTGCCTATTCATGCACTTTGTTTCCTACAGGTTGGATTTCGAGTTTGTCGTCAGATTGTGTAGTATTTGCATTGTCTTATCATGTGGATCACTAGAAATGGTATAAGGCACCATGCACACAAAGATCCATCACCCCTCATGTTTATTTTTCCCAAAAAAATCGGATCTGATAGCAGCCGCAGTTTGTTCCTTTATGTAGTAGGATTGTAGTTGGGATGTGCACACGAACTGTTTGATAGTTTGTCTGGGGGCTTTAAGAATGTTTTGTGATATGTGTACACAAGGATTTTTGCATAATCTTTGGGAAAGTTCGCAGTGGGAATATGCTGCTATTGGCTACGACCTACTAGATGAAATTTTCTCCAATTGAAGTGGAGAACAACAAGTGGAATGAAAATTGTAGTTCCCAGTGGTTGGGAAGTACTGAAAGATGGTGGGGCCACCTCGATTTTATCTATCAGGAGTTGTTGAGTAGCAAATTAGCAGTTGATATTCATTCATTTTGCTTAGAAATGCTCCTGATCAAAGATAGAGATGCATGCAATGATATATGGGTGGCCGTTGTGGTTGTGAAAGGCGAGCTTGATTATTATTATTGTTGTTGATAGAAATTATATGAAAGTTTTTTTTGTCTGCAATATGATACAAATGTCCTTCTAGTATATAATTTGTTTTAAAGCATGGTGAATGATATGTATATATGGAATCATGTTGGTAAAGAACTTAGACGGCTATGCCGCATATATGGATATAATTTTCTTCATTTTTTTGTTATTTAATCCAAGCATGATATATGTATATATTTGTGGGTATTGAGATAATATACATATTGTTTTGTGGAAAGGGAAACCTAAGGTCTTCTTTCTTTTTCTTCGTGGTCACTCAGCTATTGTATTTTACTTGTAAATGTTTGATCTCGCATAGATGCTCTCAATCTTTGCATGTAAATACTTCCACAAAGTTTGCATCCTTTACAAAATTGCTATTGTGAAGAGCACCTCGGTCATTTTCATGTTGGTAAAGAATTTGCATGGCTAAAAAGGGGCACACTTATAGTTTGTAGCCATTTCCAAATTTGGGTGCACTTTGACCATTTCATAGACATCGGGTTGTGTGATTCTGAGAATAAGTACAAGTAACTCATGTATTACTCGTATATTTGCATGAAACATACACATTTGCTTTTAATAGTAAAGGGGCATTGAAGGAATTATGTGGGATGCACAAGTATAGCGAGGGGGAGTGATGAATTTGTGTTTTGTCATGTTTTTATACCATTTATTGAGCAAAAATCATGCATAATTACTTGCATTTTCTTGATTTATTGCACAATTTTCATTTCATGCATACTGCATTCAAAATTGTTTCAACAATTACATAACATTTCTCACATATTAAATTTTAAAAAAAAGAAATAAAAAAAGTCTTGCATAAATTATTTTTTGTCAATAAATATGGACTCTATGACCATAAGTTTCTAACAATTTTATTTTTTATGTTCCATGTCTAGATTAGAAGAGGCCCAAGGAGGCTCCAATCGCCTCCCTCTTCTTTTGCAAAAGAAAAAAAATTGCTACGAGACAAAATAACAGATGTCAGCACTCAAAAAATAAAAAGATTTAATGGGGTGTTGACGTCAGTGATGACATCAACCCCCTTTTCTTCAAACCCCAAGCTGCGCGACGCCTGCCTCCTTCTCCGCTTCCCTCGCCAGCAAACCGCCATCGTCACCATCATTGCGCCTCCTCCCCTTTGCATAATTGCTGCGGAGGTGGATGGCCTCCAACACAGTTCCATCGCCTATGCCCCTTCTCCTCCCTCGCCTCCTCTATAAAGGGAGGCGGAACTTTAACCATCGAGGAGACCCTCGACGGCTCCGCCACCGCTCTCCTCGTGCTGCCCAAGCGAACCATTGACGACTGGAGGAAGAAGACGGGTCCTAGGGATCTCTTCTTAATTTAGTTTTTCTTTGAGTTTTTTGTAATATTTTAGACCTCTTTGCTATTTTATTAAACATTGTCATCTTTATGCAATTTTTCCATTTTCTATTTTTATATTCTGTAAAATTTGCATTTTCATTGTTCAAGTTTTTATTAATTATATTTCAGTCCTCTAAGGACCTTCTTGAAGTTTTCTCAAAGTTTATTTCTTTTTCTACAATTTTCCCATTAAATATTTTTTATTTGGTTAATTTCATTTCATCCAAATAGTTTTTTTAATTACAATAATGGCTTTAATTTCCATTTATTTACATTCTAGATCCTATATTTCTTAGTTAATTACACAAATGCCGCTGGCACTTCCAAAAATCACCAAAAAATAGAAAAAAAACTAAAAGATTCCTAGAAAATTCCGGTGTGATCCTTATGATGTCTAGAACCTAGTGACAGTAGTTTCCATGTATTTCAAGGCTTCTAAAATTAAAAAAGAATTTAGTTTGGTTCAATAAAGTAAAGGATGCCCTTGTAAATAGAATAAAAATTCATGCAAAATGTCAGAATCCTTGTGGATCGATCCTCTACTTGCTTTAAGCATAAGTTAATATCTGATGGCTTGTAGTTAAATAAATTTTATCTATATCTCTCAGTTTTCATGTGTGCGCACACAACGATGCATAAAAACACACTTTTGGCACACTAAAAATCCACATCTTCATTTTGGCATCGTTGTCGAGGACCTAGCAACTTACGCAATTTAATCTTGGAATTTTCATTTTTAATTTTATTTTTGTAAATTAGTTTTTGTTATTTTTGTTTCAGGTAAAAAACTACAAAAAGTAGATCTCTCACTCTCTCTCGCTCCCGCTAAGCTCAAATTTTGGATCCAACAAGTCACACACTATAAGATCCTTTCAATTACCTATGCAATTCTAGGTGCTTGCATTTGTGTGTGTATAAAAAATTTTCCTTAAAATCATAAATTCAACTTCCTCTATTGCATTCATCTCTGTAGACTATGACCACAACAATTGTGTTGGTTGGGAGACATGCAGTCCGATTATTCCCTAATGTTGTTCTGGTGGTTACACGACGATGTTCGAGGATGTGTGGCTGGTAGTCTTGTCCTCACTTTCGGTCATAGAACTTATATGAGAAGTCAAGAAGAGTCGATCACTCGATTTGGTTTCTCATATTGGTTCTATGAAGGGAGTTCCGGGATTTGGTTAGTGAAGGAGGTGTTTTATTGGTTTGCACCGTAGCCGAAGAAAAACAAAATGTAGTCGTAAGACTTTCATACTATAGTTATAAGTGAAAAATCAGATCCTATAATCAAGTCTTGAGCTTTACCTTGTGCACTGTTGTCATGGACTCTTACCGATGTAGTGGATAATAGTTGATTATGTGTCAAATCAAGTAGTTTATCTCATCAGGTTGGACATTAAATCGGTACAGTTAAAGTGTGATTAATTCTGAGGACAAGAGAACTATCAATGAAATGAGAATGATAATCTAGAGGAAAAGTCGGTATGTTAGTAAGGCAAAGTATTGGGAACTTAGTTAGGATGCATCTACTTCATGCATGCCTATGGAGCCCTCCCAACCCTAGGATACGATGTACCATGAACTCACAGTGTGATATCCTCTTGGTCAAGACCACTCTATTTCCATTAATAATATTACCATGTTGTTTACCATCGTGGACTCTTAACAACAAGAAGCGGATCAAAATTGATCATTGTTCAAATCAAATACCTTACCTCATGTGTAATGGTTGGAACTTAGCAAGGGGGCATATAAATAACAATAATAGTTCTTAAATAATTTTAAATGTGATAACCTAAATGGCAGAGCTACATTGTAGGTTGTTTACTTTCCATTGAGTACTTGTTAATAGTTAATTTATTTCTTATAGGTAGTAGCTTTTCTTACCGTTAGTTTCTTGTGCACATTATTTACCATTTTTTGTTATTATTTTATATTTGCACTAGGTGCTTTGCTCATAATTCTATTTGCATGAAATCGACAGGTTTGCTGGAGAAGCAGCCATAGCAGTAAGCAGTTCGTGATTAATTCTTTCAGTTATTTTTGTGGTACAGTTAGTGTTTGTTCTTTTGCCTTATTGTACATGCACTTATTATTTTGAGAAATACGATGATGTATGAAAATGTACTTATTTTGTGGATATTTTTTATGAAAAAAAAGACAGTGAGTGTTCTTTCTTACCACTCTCCTGCATAAAATACAGTGTTTGGTATTTCAAATGTAGAATCATATGTGTGGATGTGTATTGCTAAGTATCTAGACTTTAAGGGTGCGGTAAGTTTCCCGTTATAGTTTAGATTTCATGCCACAATGTCCGACTTTTGGTGGCATGGAGGCAGCTTGTAGTCATGGCACTAAGGGAGGGGAATGCACCTTTGAGGCCTCATGTAGAAGCTCAGTTGATCATGTTCTGGACATGTTATTAGTCGGGGGACATGCTACTTGGCACATAAGTGTGCCCTTTTTCCCGGTGTACAATCTCAGATTTCAGATATGCAGTGCCAATTAGTTATGGTTGGTTGTTTGTGTTTCGCTTCTTTCACTTAGGGTGACACTCGTGTAATGGTTGGTGTAGGCCACATTCGTTAGTATTCCAGATAGAAGCAATAAGCGGGGAGTTCTAGGAGTTGTGGTTCACATGAAGAAAAAGTTCTAGGACGAACTTTCTAGTGGTCGGTTACAGACCGGTAGTGAGGATTGGCAAACAGTAAATTTGGGATTTGAATTGACACACAATAAATTGTGGACTTTGTTACATGATTAAGTGTGAGATTTTCATGATTTTGCATCAAGCGTGGTATTGTAAAAATAAGGATCGAGTATCTAGGTTTCCTCATCAGTTATAGCATGGTCTTGGTTTTACACAATTACCTACTTTTGTACACTTTCTGGCTTCTAGTGGTTCTTCATGGTTAGTTGTTTCTCACCATACTGGGCAACATTGCTCATGATGTACCTACTACCATGAATCTAGTGGGCTCTCAGGAGCAGTTATAACAGTGAGCTGCTTGACTTGTTCAGTTCTGCTATTATGGTTGTTGTTACTTTTGGGTAAGTACAGTTTTGTAGTTTGCCAAGCTGCTTGGCTTGTTTAGTTCTGCTATTGCGGTTCTTGTTACTTTTGTTTGTTGTTACTTTTGGGTATGTACAACTCATCGGTGGATACTTGTGAATGCATCTATAAATGGTAATGAAAGCATTTTCTACTTTCTCATTTGTAGCTTTTTTTTGTGTTTCGAAGGTGGAACTGCATTACGTGGGTTGGATTGACGAGTATCTGGGTCCGAGGGGGACGGGCATAACAACTTTCCAAATGGAGTTCAAGTCAAGGTGGAGACTTGTTGAAATATGTCTTGAAGATCTAACTGTTTATGATCTTAAAATATTATGCAAACGAATCTTTGCCGAACCGATTATTGATCTCATTAGGACCGATTTGAACCCATACACTTACATATATGTATTTTAGAGTAAGGTGTGGGTCATCTGCGAGTCTCATTCTGGAAGAGCATCACCTCTTGTGATTTTGTATCTTGTACTACAATTTTTCATCATAGTGCAACCTTTTATTCGCGGTAGTTTTTTTCCTCACTACATCGATGAAGTTCTTCCATGTAAATTGAATATCCTTGGATTGCTTGTGATCGATTGTATGCTTAGATCATTTTTTACACATGTATTAAAAAGTAAAAGGGTGAAACATGAAAAGATAGAAAAAATAAAAAGTACTCCATACAAAATTAAAAATTGTCTAATTTGTAAGGGTTATCTAATTCTTATTCTCACATGTACCCAAATTTCATTACAAACAAAAAAACCATTAAAGAACCAATGGTGATAGCGACGTTTAATCAAAGTAATTTTGTATATATTTTAACCCCTAACTATTATGTATGTCTAATTTGTAATAGTAACAAATATAGATCTATTCAACATATATCTTAGAGTTTATCACGTCTATATTATCCAATAATTTGTAACAATGCTATGTATGGAAAAGAAGACAAAAATAAATAATTAAAACAAAAACGTGAATCATTTGTTGTAGTTATCTGAATTGAGACATTCCACTAATACCTTATTCTTTGTAATGAACGTGAGTTTTAAACAGCATGGGATAAGACAGTATATGTGTAAACTATGTAAGGCATGAAAGGGATCTGATACCAGCCATCAATGACTCTAAATAAAATCACACACCAGACTAGAGCGATCCACGAATACCCTTCACGATTACAACCGAAATAACCTTTGAATCTTGTGTAGAAGAACAACCAACACGAGAATCGTGGCTTTTTCATATATTTTGAATGGGGATTTTATAAGGTAGGAGAAGAAGATATATGGAGATGAGATGGTGAGAAGGTAGGAGAAGAAGATACATGGAGATGATTTTCATCCCATGGGAGCTTCACTTTCGTCAGATATATGAAGCTAAAAGATTGAATGCAGATACAGATAATTTAGTTGCAAACATTTCAGTACTTTATCCATTATAAAATAAATACATGTTAGAAATCAAGATTTATGTACAAGTCAGTTCTGGAATTTAATTTCAACATCAGTCACATTATGGATGGAAAAGGAGCTGGACCACTTGTTGGAATGGAAAGGTAAAAAAGAAATAAGGCCGAACGTGCTCCTCTAAAATTTTAAAAGTTAAATCCTTGCATACTTGTATACTATTTGCTACTACAGTTCTAGATTACATATGGATGAAAACTAAAGCATGTAAACCCACTTGCAGGCAACATATACATCAGATACAAAAATGAGATAGAGAGATTTAAATATAGTGTAAATAGATATTTTAATATCTCAATGGGGTGGAGTGATATCCTCATGTGGAAGTGGAAATAAGGGACTAGAAACCTCTATATGCAAAGATTTTTAGATATAAGGAAGCGTAATTGTGGTGTTGAATAGGATATGTGTCCAACAAGAATAGCACATCAATATTAGATCAATAGTTAAGTTCTAAAGGAGATAATAATGTGGGCTGAATTGAACATGTTGCCCACGTGGATAACATGAAATCAATATTGAATCTGTTTATACATGAGATTTCTTGATTTCTAAATGTCTCGAAGCCATGTGTAGTAAAAAAGCGGCCCTGACTATATATATATATATATATATATATATATATATATATATATATATATATATATATATATATATATATATATATATATATATAACTAGCCTTTCTTTGATCGACTTTCTTAGTGCTTTCGGTTATTTCATCATCGGACATTCTAGGGATAGTCCTAGACGTTCAATCGGGAATAAAAAATTGCCAATCATGACATATCTCAGTCAACTAATTGGTCGTAGGTTCGAATCCTACTTGGAGAGATTTAATTAATTCATAATTAAAAAAGAAGAATGAAAGGGTTCACTCTATCCATTAGGAGTTAGGAGTGGGTAATCCATTCCTTGTCTTTCTTTGTTTTTATTGCATTCTATTCCGTCGTGTCACATAATGTTATCGATACTTGAGAATCACCATCAAGACCTGGCATTTTCCTTTGCTCTATCCAATATTCCAGGTAAAAGTGCTCTTAGAAAGAACCAGTAAAGCGGATTCAAGTCACTAGCTTCTCCAAATGTGTCTCAATAGAAAGCACTACTCCTCTACATATCCTGTCAATGAATAGGTAGCAAAAATCACCTTCAATTCTTTGCAACATTCAGGGTGTGATACACCTTTTCCACTTTCTAAAACCAAAGATCAATTGTAGTAGGAGTAGTATTCCTCAAAAAGTTCTGGCACATTTTCCTTGCGATATTTTGTCAACTTATCGTCATGTTGTTGTGCCTTTTCCTTGATAACTTGGGAGGAGGAGGAGATGCTATTGGACAAGCGAGCCCACGGCGAGCCATTATGCAATAAATGTTATTGCAATTATCATTCCATGATCTGAAATAAAGAACTAATTTTCATTATAGGTCCTTCAGTACAATTAGGGTTATATACCATGAACATCTTGATAATCATACAACTATTGATTCAACTGTTGAATTACAGAGGCTAGTGCTTGGATGATTATATAAAGAGTTAGATTGAGGACTCATCAAGCACCATCAAATAATTATTAAGAGAGGATCTCCAGCCTGAGAAGGAGATGACAAACCTTTCTCTAAAGGCTGATATCTAACCGATCTCTTGATGCAGGCCCTCTGCATAGGAATAGAGATTCGGAGGTGTCGGGTTAGTTAGGTCTAAGAGTTGACTTAACGAGACCGAGATAACCAAAGACCTATATCGTATACTATCACGATATAGGCATGCATCCTCTGACCGGAGACAACTGTGTTACTATATGTCTGAGTATGTACATTTGGCAAAGCAATAGGCTGATGACCTAACCAAGGTCTATACACCAGTGCACTGGGATGCATGCAAGGGCAGAAGTAATTCGAACTCTTAAAGGGATCATACATGTTCATTGCTGAAGCAGATGACATGAGCTCACTCATGAGATATTATGAAGAATCAAATTCTGTGCACGGTCATCTTGCTTTGGAAGCTTGGCTGAATTTTTAGGTTTGATATATGCTTTTGGAAAGTATATGATCAACACCTTGGTATGATATATGCGTTTCGAAAGTATATGATCGATACCAACTCCCAATAGTTCAAATGAGAAACTTAATGATAAAACCCAATAGTAGACAGTGTAAAATTGATTTAATACTTCGGGCTTACTCTAGGTCTTGCAGTATGCAAGATGTACACGTATTAGGAATACCTGAGGGTGTTGTAATCATAAACTATTGTATAATGATGACTCTTCCATTTTTAAGGAGTGATGAAACAGGTTTGGATTTTAGTGACTCCTCTCAATAGAGAAGTAGTCCGATATTGATCTAAATATTGACATTGATCTGAATATGATTCATATGCAATGAGAAGATTAGACTTACGGTCTTGATTTAATCAAGCATCTATGAAAGGTCTGCAAGATCTGGATTTGATATGTGATCTCAATATCCAAGTTACTATACATGGAGCAATACAATCACCCTGTCCTTCCAAGTATCCACAGAGAAAGTACATTATCCTTGAAAGAGTTCATGGATAATTTCATTGTTGATATATGTATCCAAGCATTGAGAAAATTGATAACTAAATGTGATTTAATTATCATGAATAATATGAATTAGATTCATATTATAAGGAGAGTCATCTAAGATGATTAAATATGATCTAAATATCAAAGATGTGAATAATGTGATTGTGATTCATGTTATTTGGGCACATGAAAATAGAGATCCATGATGACATGATTAATGTGGATATCACTATCCACAAAAATCATGGATATTTTAAATATGACTTATAATATGAAGGAGAGATTTAATTGTAAAAAGAATTTACAAATTATATGTTGTTGTGAATTGGATTCACAATAAATAATTAATCGTAAATCTAATTTACATATTATGTTGGATATATGAATATGATTTATATTTATCAATGGCATGATTGATGTTTTCACAAATTTAATTTGGATTTATTTTTGTGAAGATAAATGCAATAATAGTTATTGCATTTTATCCTATATAATAAATATATATTAAGGAATAAAAACCACCAACAATGTGGTCATCCACCTTAACCAAAGTCAAAGGGAGGGGGTGGCCACCCTCTTTATAGAGTGGTGGATGCCTCCCTTATTATCTATTTATTATATTTGAAATTAAAATGAATTAATTTGTATATTGATAAAGGGATATAATTAATTTATTTTAATAAGATTTATTGTCGTAAATTTGCAGCAACATATCATGACTAATGATTAATAACCTCTTAATCTAAACTGTTGGATTAAGAGGGCGCATGGATTGAGATCTATATACATCGAACTAGTATAAAAGGAAGGGTAGCCCTTGACTTTTAGACAACATACACATAATTCCAAGAGGAATTAAACTCTCTCCATCTCTCTCTCTACATGCCAAGACTCTCTCTCCCTCTCTCATTGTAGCAGTCCACTATGAAGCCCTAGAGAGGGTCATTATAGCCGCATCATCGTCGTTATGCTATCGGATTGTTTGATGGTGGATCGCTGTCTCTTTAGGTGCACCGCGCTTGTGAATAAGACTTCGGAACTCGTGAGATTAGATCAGGAGATTCTCCATTTGGAATATCAACATGGATTGCTAGGAGTATACGTCTCATCAACGCGCTCGCAAGCATCTCCTCCATTGGATCGGACTTGAACAGGAGGTCTCTCCCTTTAGAGACTCGATCGCAACCATGCTTCAAGAGGTAAACCTAATATTTGTTTGTGGTTTAAACGAAATGATCCGAGAAGTGTTCTTGGATCATGTAATTACATTGTTGAAAATTTTTAAATTTCGCTACCCCGAGCAACTAGTACGACTAGTTGTTCCCGATCGCATACGATGAGATCCTCACGCTTCCATGATGTGATTAAGGATTTTCCCACATCCTTCAAGAGGTATCAGAGCCATAGGCCGGAGGTTTTGGATACGATCCGTAAACCTAAGATGACATGTGCACTTTAGGGTTTGTGGAATTTTATCGCATTTAATTCACGTAATCCTGTATAGTATATTTTTTGCCAGATTTAAAAGTGTTTAAAGAGAAATTATCACTTGTATAATGTTCCTCATTAAATAAATAAATCGTGGGATTTGAATTTGCGTGATTTGCAATCCAATTGCCCAAGCAACAATCATTTTAATGAACACTTATCCATTGTTTCTGGGATGACAAATCTTGACGTAATTAAAGAGGTGATTACGGTATTGAAACATCTAGAAATGAGTGTAAATCACTTGGTTTCTATTATAAATCAAATTAGAAATATATAGAAACTTATTTTTCTTGACTTGGATTTAAATTGATTGAGATAAACTAATTTTAGTAAGTAGGGGTCACTGCTAAAGATTACTTTCCCAATCATGAACCTTGTGATTGCCATTCAATTAAATTAATTGAAATTAATGGTTAATTTTCTGAAATAATTATTGCTGAATATTTGTGAAATATTTAAAGATGATGATTATTTCTTTGATCAACGTTGAACATAACCAACTTGATAAGATAATTGACCTTGATTACAAATTGGTTACCACAACATCCAATAAACAATGATGCTTGAAAAGAATTGGAGATTTGTTTAGAAAATCTACTTATAATATTAATAAAAATAGTTTTGGTAAATATTATATGGTATAACTTTGGTTGAAGGACCGATTATCATCTCAAATACAGAATGATCAAATCGTATTATCTTGACCTGAGGTGGATATGGTGTCTAGTCGAGGAGGGTTGGGGTAGCAGGTTGCTCCATGAGCGATCTGTCCCACTCCCGTCGGTACTGGCAATGACAACAAGTAAGGAAAGTATAATGCTTGAAGCGATCATGATGTATTTTTATAATTACTAAAATTTGAATAATACGTATTTTGAGATTATAACATCCTTCAAGTAACAATTAAAATTTTTTGTTGGCTTATTGATTGGATTGGTAATTGATTTTAATACGATTGAATTGATTATATCCAGTTTAATTAAACTCTCTATTATGAATAGAGATGTTATTCCCTTGGAAAAAATAATTATGAGAATATGATTCATAATAATTAATTAGAATTTGAACATTATATGTAGGAACACATAAGTGACATCCACGGTCTTCCGTCAAGGAGAAGGGTTCTGTTGTCAGGGATTGTATGTAGGAGATACCCATCCGAAGTGACAGCTCCTGCATATAAGCACATCTCGATTGGGCTCTTTGCTTCTCGAAAGAGTAAGATCGTATGCATAGTGACCCCAATATCGCATCCTCATATTATTTGGGTGATATTGGATTGCACATAGCGAGTTTTAGTCCTATTGATAGTTGGTTCAATTAACGACGGGTCAACATCACCTTAGAGGTGGTGGGCCCGGGTGTTAAAGATTGAATTGTGAATGCAAGTTGGACTTGCAAGGCGTAATGTGTTCTCGCTTCTTTTTATCTGAGTTGCGGGTTCTCATATTATTGGGATGTAACAAAGATAAGAAAGGAGATTCCAGTTCTTGCTTGAGATATAATGGTAAGTATATCTCTTGCATTGAAATTGATTAAGGGAATGAACTTTCAATGTTGACAAGGCAATACAACTTTGATATAAAAATTTCTAAATCAATGTAAAATATATATTTATGCAAATTATCTTATTTCAGATAATCCTCATTAAACCCACTCAATACTATACTCATAATAATAAGTAAAATATCATGGATTGGATCCATGATAAAGATATTGTACTTGTAGTTGGACACATAATGTATGTGGTTGCAATGTGCAAGTTTCCTCGTAATAATGAGGAATGATAATTAAATAGACAATAGGGATACAACCCTAGGGTTTGTATGTCTCTATAGTCTTGATCTCTCATGGAATGTACTTTGGAAGTGACATGTCGATGATGATCTCAATTATCAAATAATCCTTATAAAACCTAAGAAGAGTTTTCTAGCATACATATGTGTTCTTGACATTTAATCATGAATGACATGGTTCACTGCATCATGCAGAATTGTGGCTCTATAAGAGACGATGTATTCAAAATATTTGAATACTTATCTGAACCAAAGTCTTTAAGAGTTAAGATGGATGCAGATATGATGAGTGTCATCATTCTACTATCTATACTCAAGTCATTCATGAAGCTTCATAATATTCATATTGTATGAATTAAAGCGTGTAAAAATGTTGAAATACTCTTATATTGAAATCTTTTGAGTTCAACATAAGAGATCCTTTGTCTTAAGAAACGGTTGTTTATAGATGAGGGGATTGTAGTGGAAGCTTGGGTTGGAATGAAGATCAAAGGAGAGTCTAAGAGTTGACTGTACTTCTATGGTTTCCATACATATGATATCCAAAGAGTTGGATGAATACCGATACTACAAGAAGCCAATGTATTGATAGTATGACTATCATAGACTATCTAAAATCTTTACAGAAAGGCTCTGATAGTGCATCGGAATAATACATATTTAATCATTGAAATTAACATTCTTATTTGATATGATAAAAGTATAATAATTGCATCTCATTCTTCTAATAACACTTGCAATTGGTTGCATATGTTTTAAAAGATCGGAAAATTCGGTCTTAGGGATTAATAGTCATCCACAAGGATATTTATGCAATTGTTGCAATAATCTCTATTGCATAGATAGACTTCATATTTTCAGTGGCAGAACCCTTAGTCATAGATAATGTCTCTATGACCTAGATATTTGAATACACTCTTTGTTTATCTCTAAATTTTGGAAATAAACATGAATTCTGGAATAGATCTATCATAAAGAGTTATGATGGATATATTTCACAAAGTAATATGACATTTGGAGGACTCTACTAAATTGGAAAATTAATGAATGGTTCATTAACATTTTTAATACTGAAAATTAAACCTTAGAAGGTCAATAGGAGGACGAAGATAATTTGACAATGATCTGGCACCAAACCTTGGACATAAGTCTGTTGATGAGATCAATAGACTAGTAAGAAGTGAAACTTTAGAATGTCTGAAATTTCAAATCTTACATACTTGTGAATTTTGTTTTCAAAGTAAAAATGTCCAATGCACCCTTCTTGGAAATGGTGTAAGATGTCAAGGTATTCAAGATCTCATACATATTGATGTATGTGGATCATCTATATCATAATAAACACTGATATTATGTGATATCATTTGATGATTATTTTAATATGAGATTTCTTCACTTCACCTTAGAAAAATTTGAAATGTTCAAAGATTTCACAATTTTGGTTTAGAACTAAAGTTTGAAGGAAGACGAAAATGAATTTGATCTAATCTACATAGCTAGTACCTATTTGATGAATTTGAGGAATAACTTATGGAGATATGAATATCATGTGTATCTCACTCCTCCTTATACACCTAAACTTAATAGAGTTTTAGGGAGATGCAATTGGATCATGTGTAACATGATTTGATCAATGATGAATATTAGCATAATTACCTCTAAGTTTCCAGGTATATGTGTAGTAGAGACTGCAATGTATATCCTTTATATGGTTCCATGAAAGTAAGCTAGAATCTAGCACAAGATAGTGCTACTTCATTAGGAAAATAAAGGATGGTATTGGATACCTACTTTATGATCTTGGTATTCTTAGAAGATTTCATATCTGAGAATGAGATTCTTAGAGGATGAGACTCTTGAGAATCAAAATGAAAATGAAGTGAAGGAACTCATTTAATCTTGAGAAGATAACGAGGCTCCTAAAAGCGGAAACTAAAAGGATAATTAAAGTTGAAACACTAATACCTCTTCAAATGAGTTTAAGGATGGATTAATGCGTCTGTTAAGTCTGCTATTGATTGGACTTCATATGATGAAGCTTCTAAGGATCATGACATGGAAGGATGGATGTTGGCAATAAAGTCTAAACTGGACTTCATATACAATTGTTGTATATGAACCCTCGAGGATCCACCTATAAGGGTAAAACCTGTTAGATGTAAATGGATCTTCAAGAAAAAGAGGGAACTGGATAAGAAGGCAGAGACCTTTAAAGCACGGCTCATAGTCATGAGCTACACACCGAAGAGAAGACATCGCTTGCGATGAGACTTGCTCTTCAATGACCATGTTTAAACCCATCATAGTATGCTAACTATAGCTACACAAATTGATTTCGACATCTTCAAGATGTGAGTTAAGATTGCATTCCTCTCTGAATACCTCTCCGAGGATATTCACATGAAGTAGACCTAGGGCTTCATGGTTGAGGTAAGCAAGGAGGACAAGCTAAGGAACTCCATCTATGTACTTAAATAAGCTTCTTGTACTTGGAACATTGGATTTGATGAAATTATAAAGGTTATGATTTCAGAAAGAATCTTGATGAACTGTATGAAACTTAGTGGGAGCATCTTTGTGTTCATCATGCTAAATGTAGATGATATCCTAATCATTTGGAATGATATAAGGATGATAATAAGTGTTTTATAATCTGGCTATTCCATACCTTGAGATATGAACTGAAGGATACCTCTTGGATCTTCATTCTAAAGATGTTCAAAAGCAAAGAAAAGAGGGTATTGGGACCATCACATTAGTGATACACCTTGGGCATTTCCATTTTCTAGAAAATTCCAAGAAAGGCTTCTTTTCCTTAAGATATGGTACATACATATCTAAAGGGATATAACCTTAAAGAGTTGATGATGTGAATACCAAAGCTACATGCCCTAGTGCATCAGCTTTGGGAAGCTCAGTGTATGCTAGATATGTACAAAAGCCAAATGTCAGCCATGCAGTGAGAGTAGTAAACTGTTACTAATCCTATTATGGAAATAAAACACTTGATTGTAGTAATAAAAATATCTTCAAAGATGACAAGACTTTTTGAGATAGTGATCTCAAAGTCTTATCTTCAAAGACTTTATAGATAGTGATCTAAAAGGTCTTAATTACAGATACCTTAGGGGATAGAGATCTCCAGGAATAGGGATATTCCGAAGAGGATAATGGAAATACCTGTTATAATAATTATTGAGTTGTAGTGTCAAGGACACAATAACTGACAATATTGAGTATTGGTTGCATAAGATGCAACATTCACATTGTATGCAAGAACTACTACTAGGAGATATGCTAGTATCTTAAAAGGACTAGACGTAGTCTCTCGGGAATATAGTGACTGATCAGCTTACCTAGCTATTTTTCTAAATAGCCGATGATTGTCATATGAGTATGGGTTTAAAGATTAGCCCGCTAATGGTTCTTTGGGCCAGTGGGAGATTGCTGGACATGCGATCCCACGGCGAGCCATTATGCAATAAATTTTATTGCACATCTCGTTCGTTGACCTGAAATGAAGAATAAATAATTTGCATAATAGGTATCTTAGTACAATTAGGTTACGTACCATGCCATCTTGATAATCCTATGTCCATTGATTCAATTGTTGAATCATGCAGGCTAGTGCTTGGATGAATATCTAAAGAGTTAGATTGAGGACTCATCATGCACCATCAAATGATAATTAAGAGAGGATATCCAACTTGAGAAGGAGATGGCAATCCTTTCTCTAAAGGATGATATCTAACCGATCTCTTGATGCAGGTCCTCTGCATAAGAATAGAGATTCAGAGGTGTCAGATTAGTTAGGTCAAAGAGTTGACTTAACGAAATCGAGACAACTAAATACCTATGTTGTATACTGTCACGATATAGGCACACGTCCTCTAACCGGAGACAAATGTGTTACTATACGTCTGAGTATGTACATTTGACAGACTAATAGGCCTAACCAAGGTCTATACATCGGAGTGCTGGTGTGCATGCAAGGGCATATGAGTAATGCAATCTCTCAAAGGGATCATACATGTTCATTGCTGAACCAGAAGACATGAGCTCACTCATGAGATATTGGGAAGAATCTAATTCCGTACACGGTCGTCTTGCTGGAAGCTTGACTGGACTTGTAGGTTTGATATATGCTTTTGGAAAGTATATGATTTGGGTATGATATATTCTTTTGGAAAGTATATGATCGATATCAACTCTCAATTATCAAATGAGAAACTTAGTTATAAACTATGAAGTAGATAGTGTAAGATTGATCTAATACTTTGGGTTTACTCTAGTTCTTCCAGTATGTAGGATGTACCCGTATTAGGAATACCTGAGGATGATGTGATCATAAATGATTGTGTAACCATGACTCTTCCATTCCGAGGGAGTGATGAAATGGGTTTGGATTTTAGTGACTCCTCTCAATAGAGAAGTAAACTGATCTTTGTCTATATATTGGACATTGATCTGAATGTGATTCAGATGCAATGAGAACATTAGATTTGCAGTCTAGATCTAATCAAGCATCTATGAGAGGTCCGCAAGATTTGGATTTGAGATGTGATCTCAATATCAAAGTCACTATACGTGAAACAATACAATCGCCTTGTCCTTATCTCCAAGTATCTGCGGAGAAGGTGCATTATCCTTGAAAGAGTTCATGGATAATTTCATTGTTGATATATGTATCCATGCATTGAGAAAATTGATAATTAAATGTGATTTATTTATTATGAATAATATGAATTTTATTCAAATTATAAGGAGAGTCATCCAAAATAATTAATTGTGGTTTAATTATCAAAGATGTGAATAATGTGAATGTGATTCACGTTATTTGGGCACATGAGAATAGAGATCCAATATGATTAATATGATTTAATTATCAAGGATATTATTAATATGGATATCACTATCCACAATAATCATGGATATTATAAATATGATTTATAATATGATGGAGAGATTTATTTGTAAATAGAATATACAAATTATATGTTGTTGTGAATTGGATACACAATAAACAATTAATTGTAAATATAATTTACATATTATGTTGGATATATGACTATGATTCATATTTATTAATGGCATGATTGATGTTTTCACAAATTTAATTTGGAATTATTGTTGTGAAGATAAATGCAATAATAATTATTGCATTTTATCCTATATAATAAATATATATTAAAGAAGGAAAAATCACCAATAAGGTGACCATTCACCTTGACCAAAGCCAGGGGGCACCCACTTTTTAGGGTGGTGGTTGCCTCCCTTATTATCTATTTATTATAATTGAAATCAAAATGAATTAATTTATAACTTGATAAAAATATATAATGAATTTATTTTAATTAAATTTGTTGTTGCAAAATTTATAGCAATAAATTGTGGCCATTGAATAATAACCTCTTAATCTAAACATTTGGATTAAGACGGCATATGGATTGAGATCCATATACATCAAACTAGTATAAAAGGAAGGGCAAACCTTGCCTTTTAGATGACATACACATAATTCCAAGAGGAATTAAACTCTCTCCTCTCTCTCTCTCTTCAAGCCAAGTCTCTTTCTCCCTCGCTCTCATTATGGCCATCCACCATGGAGCCCTAGAGAGGGCACCATCGTTGCATCATCGTCGTTATGTTGCTGGATAGTTTGCTCGTGGATCTCCGTCTCCTTCGATGTGCCTCGATCGTGAATAAGACGTCAGATCTTGTGAGATGAGATCAGGAGATTCACCGCTTGGGTTATCAACATGGATTACGAGGAGCACGCGTCTCATCAACGCGCTCGCAAGCATCTCCTCTGTCGGATCGGTTTTGAGATAGGAGGTATCTTCCTTTAGAGACTCGATCGCAACCACGATTCAAGAGGTAATCTAATACTTGTTTGTGGTTTAGATGAAACGATTTGAGAATTATTGAAAATTTTTAAATTCTGCTACCCCAAACATCTTGTACAACTAGTTGCTCCCGATTGCATACATTGCAATCCTCATGCCTCTGTGATGCGCTTAAGGATTTTCCCATATCCTTCAAGTGGTCAGAGCCATAGGTCGGAGTTTTTGGATACGATCCATAAACCTAAGATGACATGGGCACTTTTGAGTTTGTGAAATTTTCTCGCATTCCATTCACGCAACTCTATTTAGTGCATTTTTTCGGTCGGTTTAAAAGTTTTTAAAGATCAAATTATCCTTTGGATAATGCTCCTCATTAAATAAGTAAACCGTGGGATTTGAGTTTTGCACAATTTGGAATTCGGTTGCTCAAGTTATATCATTTTAATGAACATGCATCCATTGTTTCAGGGATGGCAAATCTTGACGTAATTAAAGAATTGATTGTGATTTTAAAACACCTAGAAATGCGTGCAAATCACTTAGGTCCTATGCAACTGGATTTATAATAGAGTTTTAGGGAGATGCAATTGAATCACGTGTGACATGATTTGATTGGTGATGAATATTAGCATAATTACCTCTTAGTTTCCAAATATATGTGTAGTAGAGACTACAATGTATATCCTTAATAAGGTTCCATGCAAGTAAGCTGGAATCTGGCACAAGAGAGTGCTACTTCATTAGGAAAATAAAGGACGGTATTGGATACTACATTTTGACTTTGAGAATCGTAAAAGATTTCGTATTTGAGAATGTGATTCTTAGAGGATGAGACTCTTGAGAATCAAAATGAAAATGAAGGGAAGGAACTCATTTAGTCTTGAGAAGATAATGAGGCTCCTAAAATCGGAAACTATACGGACAACTAAAGATGAAACATTAATATCTCTTCAAATGAGTTTGAGGATGAATTCCATGTGTTAGCTAAGTCTGATATTGATCGGACTTCATATGATGAAGCTTCTAAGGATCATGACATGGAAAGATTGATGTTAGCAATAACGTCTAAAGGAGACTTCATATACAAGTGTTGTATATGGACCCTCTAGGATACACCTATTAGGGTAAAACATGTTAGATGTAAATGGATCTTCAAGAAAAAGAGGGAACCTTGTGAGAAGGTAGAGACCTTCAAAGCACGACTCGTAGCCATGAGGTACATACCGAAGAGAAAACATCGCTTGCGATGAGACTTGCTCTTAAATGACCATGTTTAAACCCATCAAAATATTGCTAACTATAACTACGCAACTTGACTTCGACATTTTCAAGATGTGAGTCAAGATTGCATCCTTTATGAATGCCTCTCCGAGGATATTCATATGAAGTAGCCCCATGGCTTCATGGCTAGGAAAGCAAGGTGTACAAGCTAAGGAACTCCATCTATGGACTCAAATAAACTTCTTATAGTTGGAACATTGGATTTGTTGAAATTATAAAGGTTATGATTTCAGATAGAATCTTTATGAACCGTGTGAAGCTTAGTGGGAGCACCATTGTGTTCATCATGCTAAATGTAGATGATATCCTAATCGTTTGGAATGATATAAGGATGAAAATAAGTGTTTTATAATATACTATTCCATACCTTGAGATATTATCTGAACGATACCTCTTAGATCTTCGTTTCGAAGATGTACAGAAGCAAAGAAAAGAGGGTATTGGGACTGTCAAATTAGTGGTACACATTGGACATTTCCATTTTCTGGAAAACTCCAAGAAAGGCTTCTTTTTTTTAATATATGGTACTGACCTATCTAATGGGATACCACCTTGAAGTGTTGAGAATGTGAATACCAAAGCTACATGCCCTAGTACATCAGCTTTGGGAAGCTCAATGTGTGCTAGATACATACAAAAGTCAGATGTTTGCCATGCAGTGGGAGTAGTAAACGGTTACTAATCCTAATATGGAAATAAAACACTTGATTGCAGTAATAACAATATCTTCAAAGATGATAAGAATTTTTGAGATAGTGATCTCAAATTCTTATCTTCAAAGACTTTATAGATTGTGACCTAGAAGGTCTTAACTACAAATACCTTAGGAGATAGCGATCTCCATGAATAAGGGTATTCTGATAAGTATAATGAAAATACTGGTTATAATTATTAAGCTGTAGTGTCAAGGACACTATAACTGACAATATTGAGTATTGGTTGCATAAGACGCAATATTCGCATTGGATGCGAGCATGGTTACTAGGAGATATGCAAGTAAAGTAAAAGGACATGGCACAGTCCCTCAGGAACAGAGTGATTGATCAGCTTACCTAGCTATTTTTCTAAATAGCCTATGATTATCTCATGAGTTTGAGTTTAAAGATTATCCCACTAATGGATCTTTGGGCTAGTGGGAGATTGCTGGACATGCGAGCGCAAGGCGGGCGATTATGCAATAAATGTTATTGCCAATATCATTCCCTGATCTAAAATGAAGAATAAATAATTTGTATAATAGGTCCCTTAGTACAATTAGGGTTATGTACCATGGTCATCTTGATAATCATACAATTGTTGATTCAATTTTTGAATCATAGAAGCTGCTGCTTGGATGAATATCTAAATAGTAGAGTGAGGAATCTTCAAGCAC
Source organism: Ottelia alismoides (assembly GCA_037367405.1). Taxonomy (NCBI): domain Eukaryota; kingdom Viridiplantae; phylum Streptophyta; class Magnoliopsida; order Alismatales; family Hydrocharitaceae; genus Ottelia; species Ottelia alismoides. Next base: position 890,370 of record JAZKJV010007825.1, on the reverse strand, counting down.
CATCAAATTATTATTAAGAGAGGATCTCCAGCCTGAGAAGGAGATTTTTGTATCTTTAAAGGTTGATATCTGACAGACCTCTTGATGTAGGTCCTATTCATAGAATACAGATTCAGAGGTGTCAGATTAGTTAGGTCAAAGAGTTGACTCAAGGAGATCGAGATAATCAAAGTCCAATGTCGTATACTGTCACGATATAGGCAACCGTCCTATGACTTGAGATATCTGTGTTACTATATGTCTGAGTGTGTACATTTGGCAGAGCAATAGGTTGATGACCTAAACAAGGACTATACATCGGTGTGCTGGTGTGCATGCAAGGGCATATGCGTAATGTGATCTCTCAAAGGGATCATACAAGTTCATTGTTGAACCGGAAGATATGAGCTCACTCATGAGATATTGGGAAGAATCAAATTCTGTGCATAGTCATCTTGCTTTGGAAACTTGACTTGTAGGTTTTATATATGCTTTTGGAAAGTATATGATCAACACCTGGGTACAATATATGCTTTTGGAAAGTATATGATCGATACCAACTCCCAATAGTAAAATGAGAAACTTAATTATAAAATCCTGAAGTAGATACTGTAAAATTGATCTAATACTGTGGGTTTACTGTTGGTCTTCCAGTATGTAGGATGTATACGTATTAGGAATATCTAGGGGTGATGTGATCATAAACGATTGTGTAACCATGACGCTTCCATTCCGAGGGAGTGATGAAACGAGTTTGGATTTTAGTGACTCCTCTCAACAGAGAAGTAATCTGATCATGGTCTATATATTAGACATTAATTTGAATGTGATTCAGATGCAATGAGAATATTAGATTTGCGGTCTAGATTTAATCAAGCATCTATGAGAGGTCTACGAGATCAAGATTTGCCATGTGATCTCAATATCTATGTCACTATACCTTGACCAATATAATTGCCATGTCCTTATCTCCAAGTATCTCTAGAGAAAGTGCATTATCCTTGAAAGAGTTCATGGATTATTTCATTATTGATATATGTATCCGAGCATTGAGAAAACTGATAATTAAATGTGATTTATTTATTATGAATATGAATTTGATTCATATTATAAGGAGAGTCGTCGAAGATGGTTAAATGTGATTTAATTATCAAAGATGTGAATAATGTGAATTTGATTCATGTTATTTGGGCGCACGAGAATATAGATCCAAGATGACTAAATATGATTTAATTATCAAGGATATGATTAATATGGATATCACTATCTACAATAATCATGCATATTATAAATATGATTTATAATATGATGGAAAGATTTAATTGTAAATAGAATTTACAATTTATATGTTGTTGTGAATTGGATTCATAATAAATTATTAATTGTAAATCTAATTTACATATTATGTTGGATGAATGATTATGATTCATATTTATCAATGTCATGATTGATGTTTTCCCAAATTTAATTTAGAATTATTTTTATAAAGATAAATGCAATAATAGTTGTTGCATTTTATCCTATATAATAAATATATATTAAGGAAGGCAAAACCACCAACAAGGTGGCCGTCCACCTTAGCTAAATTAAAAGGTGGGGCACCCTCTTTTTAGGGTGGTAGTTGCCTCCCTTATTATGTATTTATAATAATTGAAATTAAAATGAATGAATTTGTATCTTGATATAGGGATATAAATAATTTATTTAATTAAATTCATTGTTGCTAATTTGTAGCAACAAATCATGGTCATTGATTAATAACCTCTTAATCTAAACCGTTGCATTAAGAGAGCACATGGATTGAGATCCATATACATCCAATTAGTATAAAAGGAAGGGTAGCCCATCCGTTATATGACATACACATAATTCAAGAGGAATTAAACTCTCCCCCTCTCTCTCTCTCTCTACATGCCAAGTCTCTTTCTCTCTCTCTCTCTCTCTATTTCTCTCTTTCATTGTATTCATCCACCATGGATCCCTAGAGAGGGTCGCCATCGCCGTCGCATCGTTGCTTTGCTGCTAGATTATTTTCTAGTGGATCTCCATCTCCTTCAGTGCACCTCGATCGTGAAGAAGATGTTGGATCTCGTGAGATGAGATTGGGAGATTCATCGCTTGGATTATCAACATGGATTGTGAGGAGCATGCATCTCATCAACGCGCTCGCCAGCATCTCCTCTACGGATCGGACTTGAGAAAAGAGGTCTCTTCCTTTAGAGGCTCGATCACAACCACACTTCAAGAGGTAAACCTAATACTTGCTTGTGGTTTAGATGAAACGGTCCAAGAAGTGTTCTTAGATCATGTTGTTTCATCATTTATAAATTTTAAATTCTGTTGCCCCGAGGAACTAGTACGACTAGTTGCTCCCGATCGCATACGATTGGATCCTCATGCTTCTGTGATGTGCTTATGGATTTCCCATATCCTTCTTATGCATCCTCGACAATATTGTCTTGTGTCAAAGAAATAAGGTTCTCTTCCATGTCGTATTGCCTCTGCTACATATTTTTGCAGCATTTCCATTATCTAAGACAATTTTCCATTTATAGAGGGGCTCTACAAGGAGACATGTTCTGCACATCATTGACACAAGAAAGAAGAGGGAGCTTGTTATAAGATCGGAACATTGAGATAATATAGAAAAAGCAATAGAGTAGTCATTCAAATGGATGAATATCATCACAGACTTTGAGTCGAAGGATTTCACAACCTATCCTTATGATATCTTTCTGAAGTATTGTGCAGATGCTTAGCACTATAGGGGATGATCAGGCTCTAATACCATCTGTAATGCCCCACAACATTAATCCTTTATCAAATACTGACGGGGTGTACATCTCATTCCCCAGAATATTGGTCATCCAACCAATAGTAATAAATAAACCATAATACCAACATCATAATTATTTTCATAAAATGATAAGAAATTAATGTCCATGTCCACACACTACTCTTATTATAAAAAGGTCAGAGAACCTAGTCATACTTATGAAAAGTAATATAATCAGTTTCTTAGTTCAACTAGAATAGAAAAGTAGAACCGACAAAGCATATAAAATGACTAATACTCACCGGTGGTCTATTGGGGAAAACTACAAAACACAAGCTTACATATCACCCTTAACATCACCTAAAGAGAAATCTGATGAATCTCCATTTCATTACCTTTATTCTTTCATTTTGTCCTTTAAACCCTAACTAAATGCATGTAAATAGCATTATTTTGCATAAAATAACATCAGTTATTTACTCTGTAAATATTGTATAAAATACTATATTCGAAGCCAAAATTAAAGAATAAATAAAAGAAAATAAAAAGAAAAGAAATACCATAGGTATTGAATAACTCTAAACCCCGAGACCTAGGCATGATGATGACTGGGTTGATAATGAATAAAGTAGGGGGAGATATGGACCAATAAATACAATAAATTCTAATTTTCAATTCTTTAATAAGTCCAATTTGGGACATGTTTTATTCTTTATTATGTATACCTCAAAAAAATAAACTTTGTACATGAAAGTTATAGATAAAAATATATATAAAAATATAAAAATTATTTCACATAAAAAAAATGCATATTGCGCCTTCTACACTCAGATTAAAAACTCAAAATCCAAACTTCACAAACCTGTTCTTCTCCAGATGAACTCAAAATTCATCAAAATCACCTTTAATTGTATATAACTTTTAATTAACTATTTATTGAAGTGGTGTCATTTAATTAGGAGCTAAGATGCAAAGGTTAGGTTTCAGACCCCTATTGTACATTATACCTAAATAAAATATTCATTTTGTTTATTCTTTATATTCTTAGTTATTTTACACTTTTGTAATTTTGTAATATTATTTATAATATAAGTACATAATTAGAATAAAATAAAACCTTTAAAAATACACTAAAATAAATAAGTGTACAAAAATACATAGGCGAATCATACATATAGATAGCTATATAATACATACATATATTTAAGTAAGTGTACATAATAATTCTGAAAATTACAACAAAAATATAATATGTATATTTAAATAAGTTGTAAATATGTATTAGGTACATAAAATAGTAAAACATAAAATATAAAATAAAAATAAAATACTTAATATATAGGTAAATAAACCTATAAATGAACCTCCTAAAAGTAACATACAATAAATTACTGTGTAAAAAAATAAACATCATAATAAAAAAATTACATAAAATAATAAATATTTTTCATGTTTTAACCAAAAATTTAAAAAAATATTTATTCTTTTACTTTGATTTATTTCTAAATTAATTTTCTGGCTTGTCTTTTACAGGTGACGTGGCCCAATCTGGACCAGTCTACCATTGACCTACGGTCAATTCCCTTGACCTCGGGCTTAGGCATTTCAGACTTTCGATAGCCTCATCTTCCTCGATTTGCCCCCCTTGATTCTTTCATTATTTTTGTTTGAGCTATTCTTGACTTTTCATCCTCGATCTTTGTTGTTTCATGCCATATCGACTCCTCAATCGATGGAGCCCTATTGTAAGTCATACACTTGGTCAAAGTTCCACTGGTACTTTTACTCCTCTAACACCTCATTTGAATTATGATCCCTCTTACGCCATCCAAACCCTAACCCAACACCAGATCGGACCTCCTGGTGACATCATGAGACTCTCCAGCGGTTCAACGAGCGAGGAAGGTCATGATTCGAGGTAGATCCAAGCTCTGTAGCCATATCCACAACGAGCTTTGGCTCCCTGCCTCATAAGTCATGTGAGATATTATTTCTTGCATTTTTTGATTTGTAGAACCAAGAATAGGATAGTGTAGCTCTTATTTCTAGTTAATTTCAACTTTTACTTCCTAAAAATAAATATCAAAGTTCGTTGAAGCTGAGCTCCAACGAATCTCTTCAGCATTCTCCTACTATTATCCGACCTCATTAACACATCTATATCGTTCTCTTTTCCTTCCCTTCACCCTAGGCACCACCATCCAACTTGATCTCTCCTAGATCAGAAGATCCACTCTCCCATCTCCGTCATTCGTCGGAGAGCATCGCCCCGATGTATCCTTCATCCATTTTCACCAAAATCAAGTCCCAAACCTTCTTCCTTGTGTCTCTAAGCTAACCATGCAGGTCTGAGCTCTCATAGACCCCTTTTGGTTTGGATTTTGCTTAGAGATAGGTACCTGGAGCTGCTACTCTTCATTGACCAGCGTGGCTCCCTCTAGTGACCCTTGGTCCCATCTAAAGCCTCCAATAGCTATGGATCACCCTGGGGAGCATGTTGAGCATTAGAGCAGTTGTTGGGAGCATCAGAGAATAAAGCTGCGACCGATCAAAACTCAAAAGAACAAACATTCTTACGTGTTCCTCCATGTCATCTCTCTGTCGCCCCATCAGTCCCAAGAGCCAGGAGGACCAGCTACCGTTGGATGCGTGCACCTTCAGCCGTCGGATCATCAGCTGCCTTCTACTCTCCAGCATCCATCGTGGAACCATCTTCACGGACGGAAAGAGCGACGCGTGTCCAAGTGAAAGCAACTACGCCGTCCGCTAGTTCCTGTAGGGGGTGATTTTACCCTAGACCCCATGCATTTTTGTATTCTAGTTTTAAGCCATAGACTTTTTGTCTGTAGTGTAAAAGTTTTGGTTATTTTGCAAGTAGCTCTATTAGTTGTTTTATTTGCACCTAGGTCCTCTGTCACGTCGCCTCATGTGCACATACATGTGAGGTGGTAAGTATTTTGCAAGAAATCACCTATCTTTGTGTATTATTATTTAGTCCAGAAATTTTGTAATGTAGTTCAAAGCTTTTAAGGATAATTGCATCTATGCCCTATCGTGTTTTACAAATTACACTTATGCCCCTACCAACATGGAGTGAATTAAATATTTGTGATTAAATTACTTAGATGCCCTTAAACTTTATAAATTGATTCCGGATAGAAGTCATTTGCGTAATAGTTCTTATCAGTATTGTATTTTTATTTAAGTGTGTTCTTTGCATTAAAAATACCATTTACCTTTAAAAGTTAAAGGAATTTTAATATAAGTGCCTTATAACATATTTCATCACATTTTTTTTCCGTAGGGCATTTAATGTTAATTTCCTATATTTAAAAACCCCAAAATATTGCATTTATTCCCCCATTTTCTTTAAAAAAGTCCATAGAAATTATAAAACTATTTTCAAAAACTAAAAAAATTAGGGGTATTTAATATTGTATTTTGCACCTATTGATCAAAAATCACTACAAATTATAAAGAAATTATAAAAGTTGGAAACCCTCTCTTACACTAATTTTTTTAAAAAATTCTCAATAAAAACCAAAATTGTGTTTTCTTGTTTATGTATTTTCCTTATTATATTTACTATCTATTAAATTAGTTTTGGAATTTTTAAGCTAATTAGCTATTTTTAAAATCTAAAACAAGTTAGTTACATTTTATTATTCATTGTTTTCCTATTTTTATTGAATTAAAAATACAAAATAGAAAAAATCTTGAGAAAATTATCAAACATAAAGAAAATTATAAAATCCAAAAACATTCTATTTACTATTTTTAAAATATTTTATAGATATTTTATAATTCTAAGAAGCCACATTTATCTATATAATAATATTTACTTATATTATTAATATTATTTTAGTTATAAAAATTCCAAAAAAAATTAATACCCTTAAAAAAATAAAAGGACTACACTTTAGGGTATTTTTTGATTTGTTTTCTCTATTTTGAATATCTGTTTCCCCTATTACATACGCTATATTTATATTTTATACATTAATCCTATATATAAAAAAGAGAAAAAAGAAAATTAAAAATAAAGAAATACAGAAATTATAAAATAAAAAACACATAAAAATATAAAACAAAAATTCAAAAAAATAAATAATTAAAAACCCACTAAAAATAAATAAATCTTCACAAAAAGAAAAAAACAATTATTGAAATTTTACCAACTTTTATTGTCTATTCCCTATTCTCCGTGTGTTCGACACTCTACTCTGCTTGCCTTATACACATCTTTTGTAGAGTTATGATAAATTTCAACTCCACTTTTATTTTGCATAGCTACATCTATTTGTGGGTTAATTGTTGTTGAATTCAGGTTTCGTGAGCGGTCGCCTCAGCAACACTATATCTTCTCTTTGCGAGTATATTTTTGACCCTCGCATAATCTGCCTCAACAAAATCAAACATGGTTGAGTGAAAGCCCAAAAATGATATATAACATAAAACTTAGAAAGGAGAAATCACTTGATTAGAGGGTAGAAGTGAGAATCAAAACCACTACCAATGTGACAGTTGTGCATGAATGCAATGTACCCATAAACAACAAGTTATGTAGAGAGTTTGTAACTGATACACTTCAACTTTTCAAACATGGGTAAGAAATGACTTTTCATTTCATCACGAGCCTGAGTCCTGCTTCATTTCCACATCAAGATATTATTCATTTGTCAATTTATTATTTAGTTTATTATATGGGAATCTACTAGACCCAATATAAGTATCCGCGAGAAATAGGTTTGGCCAAGATTTATCGCCCGTGGAATCCTTTACCTAAGTCTTAGTAGAACAAAATAACAAGCTTAGAAAGTATCTCCCTCCACTTAAGAACTAGAACCCAACTCCTTAAAGGCTAACACAAATTGGGAGTCGCGGCTTCCTATAATAAAAACACGGATCTGATTTTTCAACACAACAAACGGATCCTTTTTAACCTTAAAATTTTTTAAATTTATTTCTAGAAATGATGTAGATCATATAGGACATTAAATATATGTTAAATATCTGGATTATGGAAATAAGATGATAATCAAGTGAAATAGGTCCTATGTAATCTCAATTTGAAAATAAAGGATGATAATGGCTTCAGTGAGGTCCGGTGAGGATGAGCTTTGAGTATCTTACGTACTGATCAATACCCATTAATTCACCTTAATTCCTTTATGTTGTCTTTAAATCTCTAGATAAAAATATGTTAATATATCTAACTTATACAAATTAACACATCAGTTGTTGTATGTAAATAGCACATTAATACTTGTATGTAAATACAAAATAAAAGAAAAAAGAAAAGAAAAGAAAAATAAAGGAAGTATTGTAAATACTGATTAACTCTTAATCTTGAGACCAAGTCAATATTGACTTGGTTAATAAGGAAAAAGGTAGAGGGAGATAAGGGAAAAATGATATAGACAATAAAATACAGAAACCTAAAAACCTTAGGTGTTTTGCATATTGAATATATAACATATTTTTGCACTATTTTATACACACTCTTGTACATATCAAATATAGATATTTCCAACATGAAACTTGTACATAAAAATATATAGAAAAATACAAAAATAAGGGCCAACGAATCTTGCACAAGGTACGTGGTACACACAGATGAAAAAGCCACGAACAAAACTTCACATACCAATATCTCCTCCATATGAACTCAAAATTCATCAAACTCACTTTCATTGTATTTCAAATTAAATTACTATCTAATGATGGTGGTTTCATTAAAAATAGAGTTAAGATACAAAAGCCAGCTTCATGGGTCCCATTATATTATATACCTATACATATTACTCATATATTTTATTCTTTTTATTTGTACTCTTCTTATAATTTTAAATAATTTTACATATTTTATTAATTTAATAAAAATACAAATATTGAAGAAACCCATCAAAATACATTCAAATAAATAATATATTATGTATACAATACCTATAAAGTACACACATAGAATTATTTATGTGTATAAATAAAACAATAAAAATTAAAACGAAGATATGTTAATATTTTTTTAGTTATACTATAAATAAATAAATTATGTAAAAGGATAATAGATAATAAAATACAAAATAAAAATAAAATACATGAAAACAAAGGTATATACATATAATTACACTAGTAAAAATTAGCCTATAATAAATAAGTCTATAAAAATAAATAAAAATCTCCTAAAATAATACATAAAATAAGAAACAAATTTATGTTTTGAGATTTATTTAATAAAATAATTTACTATTTTATTTACTATTTCTTACCATTTTCTATATTGTTTTATCCACTAGCGTCCTACATGGACTAATGAGGGGGGGTCAACTACCCCACCCACTATATAGACCAATCCGAACATTGTTTTTACCCCTTCTTCGCAAAATTCTTCTGCTTAATCTAGACTTCTTCTGCCACTGACTTCTTCATGAAACTTCTTCACACTCCAATGCTCTTTTATGTCGATCCAAGTTTTTCCATAGTCAACCTTTGATCAATGTGAAAACCATAAGTGAATAGGCATATCCAGTCGGCCAGTATATATTTTTCCCTTCTCCATTTTTGAAATTAAATCTATTTACTCCCACTGTAACCCCTAGATCTCTTTCTGGATTGAAGCCCTAGTGACAAGAGGAGCTTCCTAGTTGATCCAAGGCATGTATAAGGAGGAGGAGGCGTGGTCACCATCGCCGGTGACAACCCAGTGGTTCTTTTGCTCCAGGTCATACCAAGTAGAAGAGATGCTTTTTCTTTATTCATTTTGACTTGTAGAGTAAGCAATGGCTTAGTCTTGATTTTTATTTCGTTTAATTTTGTTGTGTTTTAATTAAAATCCAAAATCTTAAGTATGACGAAGCTTCGAGATCTGGCATATGTTAATAGTCCAAACCTCTTGTTCCGACTATGCCGACCATCCCATCACCTTCATCTTGCATTGATACACATCCTAGACCACCCATTAACCCTGATCTCACTTAGATCAGGTTCCTAAGATCTTCACCTCTGTCACTCACCAAAGATCAATCCATCTCACCCATACAACCCCTATTTTTGCTAATCATTGGTTGAGGGCTTCGCCCTCGTAAAGCTCCTACTGCAAGTATGTGCACAAAAGAACCCCATCTGGGGGTTGAATCAACTAGTCTCTACAGCTTCATGTGCTCAAGCTGCTCCAACCATCCAGGCCTCCATAGATGAGTTCTGGAGCTTTTTGACCTCTCCAGCAGTTGTGGAACCATTTGAGGATCATTTTGAGCTAGTAGCCACCCTCCTAGGTGGTAAGAACAGGGAGATAGCTTGGATTGAAGGAGACCTCCTCCGCATTTCTTTCATGTTCTTTGAGGACCCTCTTGAGCCGTCAGATCAAAAACAGAGAACCAAGCTTCCAATCGTCATTGGATCAATCGTCTCGCCATCATCAGATATGGGACGGGGTCTAATATTCACCCTCCTCCCGCAAAGCGTTATTGGCTCATCTGGAGCATCCACGTGGTTAAGTGAACACTCCATTACCGTCCATCAACATGTAAGGAGGGGTATATTTCGCTGACACCCCACCAACTTTTTGTATTTCTTTTCAGTATTTAAAACTCCTCTGTAGCTGCTATATTTTTATAATGTTTGCGTTAAGAACCCTGAACTTCTTTTATTTGAACATGAGTCCAATGCCAGGTCACGTCACTTTCCCATACACGTGAGGTGCCTCATCATTTTGCATGGACCCCCTCTAGGTTGTATGTTATTGTTTGGAGCAAAACATTAAATACCACTATAAAATGTTTTTGATAAATTGCATGCTTGAATATGTTGTTTATTTTATTTGCATTTGTACCCCAACTAGGCAGATATTGTACTTAATTGTGTGAATATTGCATGTATGTACCTGAAATTTATGAAGGTGTTATTAAATGCTTTGAAACTTCTTAGAAATTGTAAATATGTCCATGTATTATTGATTTAATTGTGTGCTTGTGTTTTAATTTATTAAAATACCATTTTGTATCAAAACATTATAGAAAAATTATCTTAAGTGCATGGAACCCTTTTTATCACATAAGATTTAGCAAGGAAATTAAAATTATTTTCATATTTATACAAATTTGAAAATATTGCATTTTCTTCTGTTTAGCATTTAAAATACATAAAAATTATAGAATGTTTTAAAAATTTCCATAAAATTCTAGTTGGCTTATTTTGTTATATTTCATCTTTTGTGCAAGTATTTTCAAAAATTATTAAGAAAAACAACTAAAAGTTACAAAACATAGAAAATATCATAGAAATTCTATAAAATCTTAGAAAATCACAAAGATATTTTTTAAGTTCGTTAATTTTCTTGATATTATTTAATATTTAGGAAAATTTATTTTGGTCTTAATCTAAATTAATTAGATATTTTTTGAGCCCATTTCAAGTTCCTGGATTTGTTGTTTGTTTTATTTTGTGTATTTTCTAATTTAAAATTACATAAAATCCAGAAATATATCCAAAAATCATCAAAAATAGAGAAAATGTCATAAAACTCAAAGATATTTTATTTTGGTAATATTTGTTTTAATTTACCATATCTAAAAAATCTAGAACCCTCTCTTTTCTATATACGAGTTACAGACTTATATATATATATCCATAACATATACTATTATATCTTTTTTTAAAAAAATAGAAGGTAAAAAAATTACAAAAGTAAAAACATAAAAAATACATAAAAATTAAAACCTGTAAAATTGTTTCAAAATTTAAAATCCTTAAAAATCTCCTAAGTAGACTATTCCACTGTTCTCTACTCCGCATGCTCTCTGTAGTTCAACCTCTACTGCTTGTCATTATACATATTATGTAGAGTTTTATAATAAATTTTAGCCTACTCATTTACATTGCTTCATTATCATTGTGGATTAATTATTAACGATTCGCTTGGGTTGGGTTCTGTGCACTAAGAGAGCGGTTGATACAGTGATTGTCGAATCCGACTTGTCAGACACCACATGCCCTCCATGATCAAACCTTGGTTCCTAATCTAAGCGAGTTATATAATGACATCGTTACTGGGAAGCATCAGCTTGTATAGCATAGTGTAGTCTACTTAGCATGTCTTTTGCATTATTTACTTGATTATGTACTTTCTATATATTATATTACCATCAAAGATTTTTCCGATCATCTTCTTATTTGAATTTGATGTGAGGGCCCACTTATTAAGGGAGGATTTCCTTAGAGATTCTATGCATCCAAGAGCTACGGAGATCAGTGGTTCTTTGTCCACTGGCAGGAGAGAGTAGTAGAGGAGACAAGAAGCCATGCAAACTTGCCTTAGTATAGATTTCGTTTAGTTTTGTGAGAGAGAGTTTTATTCAAGCAATTTGTAATAATACAGGAACAAAACTTTGAACACTTAGACTCTTCACAAGTTCATTTCTTTAGGTGATTGTTCACCTAGGGGACTTAATCGGTTTCTCACATTATCATTGCTTCTATATTTATTTCTCCCTATTTCCCCTTTTTTTATTTATTTACTGTAGTTTGTGGTTTCTGCCTTATTTTCATTTTATGTCTTGTGGAATGAGCCCTTAGATTTTAGGAGTGGATGTTCGGTTAATTAGGTCCAAAGAACTAATATCATTTATGTACCTATAGTCTCTCACTTAGACTTAGTCAAATTGAATACGTTCTTCGCGCAATAAGAAGCTCATATCTTAGGGTGATTTCCTCCTTGCATTGCATATAGTTTAGGTTTCAGATTTTTGTATATCATTCTGCATGGATAGAGCTAGGAAGTAAGGTGAGCCTTCTGACTGAGCATCACATCATCGTTTTCGACTTGCATTGTTTTCTGTCCTCTCCCTCTGATTTTAACTCACATAGGCCAAGCAAAGAATTGATAAAACCATTAGGCTTTTGTATGAACATTACTCAAAATAAGCCAAAACCCCAAAAAATTAAAATTACGGGACTGCTATGATAATCTGACCAAATAAAATTGATTAATGAATTTCATTATCTCGGGTGCATAAAGTCCTCATTGTTCTAAAGTACCTTCCAGATCGGGAGAGGCAAGACCTATAAGGACTAGAGACAAAAATCCAGCCAGGATTCAACCTAGTTTATAGCAAGGGCTTGCGATGTATTGACACTTCTATCGGTGCATGGGCTATCAGGGCTAGGTTCACTTACGGACTTAGTATGAAGTACTGAGCATAATGGAACTGCGACGGTGAGTCCTTGTCTCATCGTAGCATGGCCGAGTACCCCGCAATAGGGAAGAATTGGTCTACCCTATTGGCTTCCTTTCCTGGTTTTGGATATGATAACACGTTCTCAAAAGAACATGCTACCAGTAACAAAGGAAATGGAAAGTACACGACGATTATTGGCTGAGTACTCACTCTCCTATAGGGTTAGCCGTAAAGGACAAATTTGATAAGATTGCTTGAGAACAATTAAAATTGACAAGATAATTGCGGAACTCTTACGACTCATATGTGTTGAGTTGGTGAAAGCACCCGTGTTTTGAGGTTTGATTGATTAGTCTACTTTATTAAAGATTAATACCTCATGTACTTGCGCATTTTTGGTGCACCTCTACTTTTATTTCTTCTTTTGATTTTCTCATTTTGAGACTTTTGCCCTCATCCTCTTTTCTATCCTTCTTCTCATTTATGTATCCTCTATTACACACGCGTGCGCAAACACATACATATCTTCTTGTCTCTCTAAATGATGACTCAAGGATGGTTTAATCTAGACTCCACAGACACCCACATAGACTACCCGAGAATGACATTTTCTAATTCGAGGTGATTCCAGAGAGTCAAGTTCGGACCGTGCAAACTACTCTCGAGAGTCCTCACTTCTTTCTCAAATAAATCAGGATCACGCTAGCCCCGAATTAACCTATTTTTGGATGGAGATTTACTTTACTCAATATGCATCCCCAACCTTAATAAAGTTTAGAATTGACCTTGATTCTGAACTCCTTTCCATATATGATATTTACTTCCAGACTGGTCAGGGCATATTTCCTGTTACGGACTAAGAGCTCGATCTAGATACCTAATCGTCGGACTTGGACTGTGAGATGGCTACTCAAAGAGGGAAGGCCCAACAAGCAGATCAGAATGAAGTGAATGCACAGATGCTTGCCTCTATCCAGGAGATTCAACAATAGCAGACTACATGGGTCGAACCACATGCCCCCTTCCAACAATTGTTGATGGAATTAAGGAGGGAAAGAGAATAGAGAGGAGGAGGAGATGAAAATCAGGCAGATGGACTGATAACGGCTAAAATCGGTTTACGGCTTTTTAGAAGAGAAAGTTGTCGATTGTAGAAAAGCCGCAAAAGAGATCCTAGTCGATCAAACAAAGATCGGTTTTAAAGAAAACCTATACTAACTATTTTACCAGGTGAGTGTGCCTGGGACGAACTCAAGGAGGCATAATAGAGTGCTTTGATTTTTTAGGAGAAAATATTTTTGTGACTTATTTTTATCTCTTCTCAAAACGATCAAGGAAAAGCTACAATTTTTATTGAGTTTTGATTTTTATTTTTTTATGTGATTTTAATTTTTTCCAATTTTTATTTATTTTTCAAAGGAGTATTTTTCACACAATTTATTTGTTATATAATAGGTGGAAAACTGGTAAAAATAGATGATACTATATAATAGGTGAACGGGACGAGCAACGGGCTCGAACTACACACGAAACCAAAACAAAACGGAGTCGGATTGCGATGAATTAAAACACGATAAAAACACGAGAAAATTACACGAAAAATTAATGAAAAACTCGCAGAGGAAGTTGTGTAACTACCCGAAGAAAATCTACGAAAAATGAGGTCAAAATGGGTCCAAAAATCCCCCTACAGACCAGGGGTACAAGCACAAGAAAAAGTATCAAAAAATATTGCAATAAGATCCTTAACAGAGACAGTTCTGTAAAAAAATAAAAATTTTACATTTAGGTCCCTACGTGGGGACCTAAATGCAAATACGGGAAACTTTTGGAGCGCACCAAAGTTCTAGAAGCCCTCTAGGTTGAAGATGCAATTTTTCCACCATTTTGGCTTGGACGGCGGAGATTAGAACGTGAAGCGCAATCTGGGTCGTCCGCAGAGGACACGCGTCAGCAGCCTGTATCGTCTAGAGTTCTTCAAGCTTCTTGGACGGTTCGTTGGCTGATGAACGTGGCTTCTTCCCCGACTTTTCACGATCAGTTGACGAAGGATTTGGAGCTACGGCGGGGCCAGAGGGTTATCGCCTCTAACCCTCGAGCTCGCCTGCGGTAGATGGCAGGCAGGGATGGATCCAGGCGGCAGAAGAAGCTCGATGAAGATGGAGGTTCCCTCTGCACTGTTCTGAGGAATGGTTGTTGCAGCTTCTTGGAAATTGCAATTTCTTGAAGAAGAATGGCTCTAGCTGTCTTGGATTTGCTCCAAAGGAGAGATGGATCTGCAAGTTACAATTTATGTGCTCGATTCACAAGAAATCGGTCGATGGGTAAAGTATTTGCAAGATCCAAAATGTGTCTCCAGGATACATGAAATGTGCGTGAGAATGGTGATGAAAAACCTCGAGAAAAGGAATGCTATTTGAATCGATTTGAAACAATTTGAGAGTTGGGATTTGATCTGTGTCTAAGATGAATGATTAAACTATCTAGAGATGGGATTAGCCACGCTAATCGTGGCACGAAGATCAAGAGATAAAGTGGTAAAGGTGAAGGAATAGGTCTTGGAATATAAGAGGTGTATTACCTCAGAATGATGCTCGACGGTCGACCTTCACCAGAGCTGGACGTGCGATGGCGGCGATGCAAGGCAGCCAAGCGCCTTGGAACTTCTCCTCCGATGAATCTTCTTCCATGCGGGGTAACCTTCGAGTGCTGTCACCACTGGAGAGAGGCGGAGCGAGGTGGAGAAGGTATGGGATCAGCCACTGGAGCTGGAGCTTCAGTTAGTTATAGGAGAGTTAGTTGGAAATGTCCAACTTCGAGGGTTTATATAGATAAGTTTCGTGATCCTCACGCTAGATCGAGTGGTAGGCGATGATCTTGGTTGTTAAGAGAAGAGATCTAATGGTTTGGATCATCGGAGGAGTTAGGAGGCTCGCTAGATAAATGGTAGAAGTTGGCCGGTCAGAACAGACTGGGATACCGGCTTCTTGGAGAAGATGAACCAGGTGCTGACACGTGTAAGCACTTGGTTGGCCAGATGATTTAAAATGTTTGTAAATTCAATAATAAATAATAATTAAGGTTATTTTAAATAGGTATAAATACAAGAAATGTAAATAATTAAATAATCTTAATTATGAAATAATTACTTTTTTATAAATAATAAATATTATTTGAAATATAAATATTATATTAATAGATATATAGATAAATAGGTTTTGAATTTTTAATTTAATAAATAAATAATTAAATATTAATTTTATATTTTTTTAATTATTAGAATAATAAATAAGTATTGTGTGAATTTTTATGGCTTTTAATAATCTAATTTACATATATTGATAAATACAGGTATTATCTAGCCAGTTCATTTTTACCTATAATTTAGGGTCTTTGTTTTTATTAAAATAATAAATATACTCCAAAAATTCTGAAATAAATTAGGGTTAAATTACAAGATCATGAAAATAATTAGAAATTATAAAATTAATAAAAATATAAATAATGTGTTCTACATAAAATAAATAGCCTAGAAACGTCGTTGTCAATTGGTCCCAAAATCGATTTTTTGCAAACGGACTCCGAATTCAATGAAACCACCTTTATTAATTAGAGAATATTATTTTATGAACTTTAAAGGTGAGCAGAGTGAAATTGGAGTTCGTATGAAGAAGTTATGATGTTCAGAAGTTCAAATTTTAACAATTTACAAGTAGGGTTTCTTGGTATATGTACAGGGTAATATTTTTAATTTATTTTTATATTTTTATATACATTTTTAGAATTAATTAGGAAAATAGTTTGGTGAAAAATATTTACGTATGAATTAATTAAAATTCATTGAAGTTTTGTATTTATTTAATAAATAATGAGAAGTACATGGAGTATGTCTTAATTTATTTTTAGGGTTTTCTTTCCTTATTTCCCCCTACTTATTGATTTGTCGACCAATCCATGCTGACTTGGTCTCGGGGGTTAGGCTATCAATATACCATACAGTTATATTTATATTTATAAGTCATATTGTACATATTTACATATATCCAATCTGCCTTCTTTTCTTTTTCTTTGTTCTTTATTTATTTACATGATTTTTATGCTTAAAAGTGAATATTTATTCATGAATGAGGTTTTATTAAAAGATGGGAATTAATGAATATTTACATGCATTTGTTAAGGGCTTTAAGATAAAATGCGACAGAAAAGTTAATGAATCATGGATTCATCAACCCCCTATACTTAAACTTTGCTAGTCCCTTAGCAAACACTTATTTGAAAAAGTAAGTGAAAAAGAAAGAAAGTTAGAATGAAACTGTTTTCCTAAACTAATTCATGAGAACAGACAAAGGACAGAGCTCGATCGGGCCTGAAATAAGCATTTCGTCGGAGCCTTAACTAGGATTTGGATTTTATCCTCATCAGTCCTCAAGTTCCACAAATCCTTATTCAAGATCACTTCATCAGCTAGTTCAGACTCACTTATTCATATCACAAACTCTATCATCCTTGAAGTCAATTTGTACAGTGTGTGAATTGATTTAACTCTTTCTGCTTAGAGAAACGAAGAAACTGTCCATCCGGCTATACACTTCTATGGCTTCCTCATCCCACTGCTCTTTCCTCGGGGAGGGAGGTATTCCTTTCTGTGTTCATTTCTGCTATGTCCACAATCGAGTATAGAGAGAAAGTAGAAGAATGAGAAAAGAAGTGGAGTGCGACCAGTGTAGACGCATCTCCTTGTGAAGCTCAACCGGTAGCTGAGTCTCCACTAAGATGTGCAGGCATTGTTGGTAGAAGCTTGGACCATTGTGGTCTTATTTGGTGGCTTCTTCTTTGATTTGACTTTGTAATTTGCTTGCACTGTATTCATCTTTTTGTGCGTCGACGGATATAGCATCTTTTTATTCTGTCCCTTTTTTGAGGTCTTAGAAAAATTGTGTCAGCAGATCCTTCCATCATCCAAAGAAAATATCGCAACCCCAATCTCTCGCATCTTTAGACGTCAATGCCGCAAAGATAAGGATAGAAACGCACTACCAAAATGTACTGCCCTTCGTAACTCCATGCGAGTTGAGCTAAGTGCAGAGTGCATGTATTTAAGATTGGTTCACTGGTGTAGAGTTGTACGGATGACTCCAAATGGTCTACTTAAGCACATATGACTTGATTTCCCGAATATGGTCTTATGAAACTCAAAGATTTTAAGTCAAAAGACCTGAAGAGTCTAAATTCCAGATCCTAACTAGGCTTCTTACAACGAAAGTTAAAAGCCGTGATCAAGCTCCATCCTTCAAACTAGACTCAATCCTTAATTCCAGAAATCAAGCTTATTCTGAAAAATGCGAATGCAAATGCAACCATGTTTTTGTGAAGTATATTTTCTGAATTTTACTCATTTTTATGGATTTTAAGGATTTTGTAATTTTTATGACTTTTAGGACTTTGTAATTTTTTTATGGATTTTATGATTTTTATAAACAAGTTTTTGTACATGAATTTTACAAGATATATTTTATTTGGGTTAACTATCTAATGTATTTTACAGATTTTATCTACAAAAGATTTTACAAAGATTAAATGATTTTTACACGTGTTTTAATAAATAGGGTTTTAAATAAGTATTATACAATTTTTTTTAAATACAAATTTTAAATACATATTTTAATTACAGATTTTAAATACAAATTTTAAACATATTTTACTTATTTACAAGGATTTTATAAGGAATAAATAAATATATAAATGGATTTTAAATTAACCCTTACCCACTTTTTATGGATTTTATAGATATAGAAAATGCATAAAAGTATGAGTTATGGACAAAAGTATATATATAATATATACGCACCCCCTATACTTAGCTTGTGCTATGTCCTCATAGCGTCAAAAGAGAAAAAAGGAGGACATAACTCGTGCTGAGTAAAAGTGGGTGAAAAAGAATAAAGAGTACAAGTCAGTCAACCCCCCCTATACTTACGTTCAGGTCATCATAAGTATAACGGGAGAGCAAAAACGAGGTGATTGAGTAGAAAAAGAATATACAAGGAAAGATCAAAAGGAAAAGAATACGAAATCATCGAAATTACTCGATCCCCCTATACTTATGATAAGGCATCCTAAGTATAGAAAAGAGTGTAGCCAAAAATCAGAGACCAGTGATTTGTGAGAAAGAAAGGATATACAAAAGAATAGGAACAAAATATAAAACGTGAATCAGTGAACAATCGGTCCCCCCTATACTTAGGATCCGGTATCCTAAGCATAGAATACGAGCAAAAATGGGGACGATTGTGGTCTACGACGAATATATAGGTATTGCGGATCTCCAGAAATCGAATGGCTCAAAAGAATTTGTACAGGACAATATGAAGTGAAAGGATGATCATAAATCTTGTACAAAATAGATCACTTCAGTACGGGCCAGATGATCAGTAGTCTCGACGAAGTGCTTCAGCATCTGTCTGTTAACCACGAACGGTTCTACACCAGGTGATACATCTGATATTGCTATACTTCCATTGTCGTGCACCGTTCTGACTACATAAGGTCCTTCCCACTTGCTTTTTTATTTGCCAGGAAAAATTCTCAATCTCGCATTGAAAAACCATACTTTCTGCCCCAGGACAAAGGTCTTGTGCCGAACATGTCTGTCATGCCATTTCTTCACTTTGTCCTTATAAATGAGTGTGTTCTCGTATGCTTGATTTCGGATCTCTACCAGCTCATTCAGATCTATCTTTCTCTTGGCTCCTACTTTTTGTTCATCCAGTAAAATTTCTCGAATAGCCCATTCAGATTTGTGCATGATCTCTACGGGCAAATGGCACGGCTTTGGATAAACCAATCTAAATTGTGAAGTACCTAAGGGAGTTTTGTATGTAGTACGATATGCCCAAAGAACCTGATCTAGAAGCAGTGACTAGTTCTTCCTATTCGGTCGTACTAATTTCTGGAGAATTGTTTTCACCTCCCTATTTGAAACTTCAGCCATGCCGTTTGTATGTGGGTGGTAAGGAGAAGCTACTCTGTGATCAATGTTATATTGCTTCACTAGCTTTTTCACCTCCTTATTATTGAAATGGCTACCCCCATCAGAAATAAGAATACGCAGGATCCTGAACCATGAAATAATGTGTTCCCTTAGGAACTTGCAAACTATCTTACTGTCTGCGGTTCGTGCGGGTATAGACTCCACCCAACATAATCTACAGCGAGAAGAATGTACTCAAAGTCGCTGCTAGAAGGGAACGGTCCCATGAAATCTATGCCCCATGGGTCGAAAATCTCGCAAATAATGACGGGTCGCATCGGCATTGCATCTCTAGCACTGACTATCCCTACTGCTCTTTGACAATCTGGGCAACTCTTCTCAAATGTTCATGCATCTCTAGTCAGAGTTGGCCACCATAATCCGCTCTGAAGTACCTTCTGTGCTGTCCTCTTCCCTGAATGATGTCCTCCTGCTTCTAAAGAATGACACAAAATGAGGATACTATTTTATTCCTCCTGAGGAATACAACGCCTATAATTACAATCCGGTCCTTCAAGAAAAAGAATCGGATCCTCACAATGGTAGTATCATGCCTCAGAAACTAGTTTATCAACTCGGTTCTTTGGCCAACCTTGAGGACTTTTCTGTGTGACCAGAAAGTTGACTATATCTGCATACCATGGAAGTTCGGTAACCACAAAGATGCTCTCGTCAAGAAATCTCTCTGCGATCTCTGGCGTGTACTCATCTGAAGTCTGATCTGTCTGTAATTGGGAGAGGTGATCAGCTACCATATTCTTTACCCCATGTTTATCTTTAATGTCCAAATCAAATTCCTGAAGTAATAGAATCCATCTAAGAAGGCGTGCCTTGGCATCCTTCTTTCCCATTAAAAACCTGATAGCTAAATGATCCGTATAGATTGTGATTTTCGAGCCAATAAGATAGGATCGAAACTTATCTAGAGCAAATACCACTGCCAACATCTCCTTTTCTGTCACTATGTAATTTCTCCGAGCATCGTCTAAAGTTCTGCTGGCTAGTGGATTGCAATTGGAAGTCCATTCCTCCTCTGTCCTAATACAGCCCCGACCGCAAAATCTGAAGCATCCGTCATGATCTCGAAGGGTAGAGAACAATCAGGCGGGTGTAGGACAGGAGCACTGGTAATCTTTTTTTCAAAGTGAGGAAGGCATTAAGACGTTTATCATTTAACAAGAACTCGATGTCTTTGCCTAATAATTCAGTTAACTGTCAGGCAATCTTGCAGAAGTCTTGGATAAATCATCGGTAAAAGCTGACATGCCCCAGAAATGACCGTAAACTGTTTCATGTTGGATGGTGGTTTGAGTCTTTTGATGACATTCATCTTGGCAGGGTCAACCTCCATGCCTCGCTGGGAGATGACGTGCCCCAACACGATCCCGTGTGTAACCATATAATGGCTCTTTTCCCAGGACAGAACGAGATCTACCTCACAGCACTTTTGTAGAACCTAGTCTAGGTGCGTTAAACAATCGTCAAAGGACTCACCATAGACCAAAAAATCATCCATAAAAACCTCTAGAAAATCACCGACCATGTCCGCAAAAATATCCAGCATGCACCTCTGAAAAGTAGCAGGAGCATTTCACAATCCAAAGGGCATCCGTCTAAAGGAATACGTGCCGAACGGACATGTGAAGGTGGTTTTCTCCTGGTCTTCAGGAGCAATGGATACTTGATTATATCCGGAGTAACCGTCAAGGAAACAGAAGTACTCCTTCCATGCCAACCGTTCTTTGACCTGGTCTATAAAAGGCAAAGGGAAGTGGTCCTTCTTCGTTGTGGTGTTCAATTTTCTGTAATTAACGCATACTCGCCACGACGTGGTTACTCTCTTTGGAATCTCCTCTCCACTCTCATTCTTAACCATCTGAATTCCTGACTTCTTCGAAACAACATGCAATGGGATAACCCATTCAGAGTTGGAGATGGGATAAATAAGGCCTGCATCGCACCATTCTGTAATCTCTGTCTTGACAACTTCTCGTAAAACCGGATTTAGCCTACGCTGAAACTCTCTGGAGGGTTTTCCGTCATGATTGAGATATATATGATGAGAACACAAAGCAGGATTAATCCCGCAGAGATCGGATACAGTCCACCCAATAGCCTTGCGATTTCTTTCTAGAATCTCCATTAGATGAGATTCTTGATCGTCGGTCAATGATGAACTGATAATGACCGAAAACTGGTGATGTGGACCCGTAAGGAAAGCATATTTCATGTTTGGTGGTAAAGTCTTTAACTCTGATAAGGTAGATTCTGGCTCTGCTGAAACATCCTCCATATGAGTAATGGGATCTGTATCGGTTGTGGATTTGTCGGCTTTCTAATTATCCACCATGTCGATATGCTCTAGAGTCGGACTACAGAAGATGTTCAGAACATCATACGACTCCTCAGAATGATCATCGGAAAATAGCTCAGCTAAATGTAATTCTGTCTCTGGATCATCTGAAGTGAAGGAATTTTGTACGGTCTTTGAATATGAAATATCTATATTAAACTCCTCATAAGTTTGATCCCTTTGCTTCTCATCGTCCAGACTAAAGTATAAAGTACCGTCTGAAGAACCGCCAATCGTAGTCTCAGATCCATCCTCTGCTAGGAAATCTTGGGTCTCTACTTGATAACTTTTGAGGTCATCAAGACGTACCTCATCTATGTAATCGCAGGTGGCTAAAGAACTCAGAAAATCAGAAGATGCATCACTAGATGTGTTCGAATCTATCGCCATCTCTATATGTATCTTCTCACCCTCAGCGCGAAAAGATACCTTCCCTGTATCATAATCGAAGAGAGACTTTACGGTCTCCAAGAAAGGCCTCCCAAGAATGATTGGGGTAAGGTGTTACTGTGTAGGGCAATCCATTTCCAAGACCGTAAAGCCCACTAGGAATTGCAGACCCTACACGGTTATGATAACATTCCTTAATATACCCTTAGGTCTCTTTACGGATCTATCAGCAAACTAAAGGATCGCGTGGGATTTGTAAAGAGGACCTAACTTGAGCTTGTCGAGTAAAGAAGAGGGTATCAGATTTATCGAGGAAACGTTATCTAAGAGAGTGCGGTCGAATTCAGCTTTTGCGATCTCGCATCTGACATAATGTGCACCTGAGTCTTTCTTTATCTTCGGTAGCTTATTCTGTATAACACAAGATGTAGCCTTAGTCAGAACATGTTTCTCTGTGAGGGATCTCTTTTTTCTACACGTAGTGCATCGGTTTTTCAATTGATTCTTAAGCGTAGGAAAATGATCTAAGGCATCGTGAAGCAGGATCTTCAAAAGGATGCGATCTTTAAGTAAACATTCGATCTCTGGAGTCACAGCGTTCTTTTTGTTATTTTTCTTTCCTTTTCCAAACAGAGCATCGGGAAAAGGAACAAAATCAGGAGTCAGAAAATTAGATTTTTTATTCATATTTGAATCAGCTTGTACATCGAGAGTTTCAGAGTTATGTACAAAACTCTCTAAGATAGGGGAAGATATATTTTTCTCGAGATTATCTGCCTGATCTCGTGTGATGTCATCATCTGATTTGCCAATGTCCATGTCTACTGTATCGGCATCGCTCCCGTCTATCGGATCTGAAAAGTGGTCCTCATCATCGTGTTGGTTCTCCTCCTCGGCGTGAGAATCTTCCAGCTCATGGATTTGCTCCTGCTCCTCTAGTGCCCTCTCTTTTACTCCAGCAGGTGCTCGTGCTGATCTACCGCTCCTAAGACGAATGAAGTTGGATAGAAATTCAGGAAAGGAGATCTTACCTGTAGTATCTACCTGATCTGGATGCCTCCTCTTGTTGTTCGGGTTCATCTGAGGCTGGGTTGGAAGAGTGGTCTTTGGTGCGGTTAACTCGTCCAAACGACGGTTAACTTGCTCCATCTCGGTTTTATGTGCAATCTGGAGCTTACTCAGCATATCCATGATCTGATTGAGTGCCTAGGCCTGTGAAGACATCTCTGGTTCGGTGTGGTGGCCCTGGCTTGGTCCTCTCTCCTGCCTTGGTGTGTATTACTGAGTGGTGGAAGGCTGAGAGTATCTCTGCAGTGTGGAGGAAGACTGTTGCGACTATTGATAAGGATAAGTCTGTGAATAGTGAGCAAGATGATGATATGATTGTGGTCTCTGATGATAAACATTCGGGTCAGACTGCTGCTGCGTGAAATTCTAGCGGTGCTGGAAGTGTGTACGTCCATGCTGCGGATGACCGTACGGCTACTGCTGATGATGCAGTATACACGGTTGCTGAATCGGAGTATACCAAATCCCGTTAATCTCGAGAGTGGTTTGCGGATCCACCTCCATCTCTGCAGTGCTGGTTATCTGGTCGGGATTGGCATGAGACTGATCCTCATGCCAATCAATTTGTGGGGTCTCTGACTCGCTCTGTACGTAATGAACCTGACGGGTGGGTGGAGCGGGTAAGATAATCTGTGCTGGTTGTGCGGTCGAAGAAGACCGGCTCTGCTAGTACTGAAGTTGGAGCTCAGAAACCTTCTTCGAAAGATCGCTCAGCTATTGAGGTAGAGATGAGAGTTTCTCCAACTCTCGCAGCGGCTATAAGTCTTTGACTTGCTTCTGAATCACGTCCACCAACGTTAATTTCTCACTAATGAATCTCATGTTGGTGTTTGATTCAAATTCTGCAATATTAGCCACCTTATGGTGCTCTCGGTGATGTGGTGGCTGAGGGGCTTTCTGAAATGCCCGAGTAGAGTCAACGACTCTCGAGTTCTCAGCCATCCCTTCGAAGATGGCCCAGACTGACTCGGCGTCCTTGTTCAAATAACTGTCGCCACATGCGGCACTCACGAGCCCCTGGATGTCTGGCTGGAGTCCTCCAAAGTAATTCTGCACTAGCACCTTCATTGGTATCTCATGATGCAGGCATCTCTCCGTAAGATCTTTGAATCTATCTCATGCCCCATAGAAAGATTCATGCCGAAGCTATGTGAAATTGGAGATCTGACTCCTCATCATGTTCATCTTTCCCAGAGGAAAATATTTACGCAGGAATGTGGACTTCAGGTCGTCCCATGTAGAAATTCCCCTTCCTAGGTGACTCAGCCAGTAAAGTGCATTATCGGCTAAGGCAAAGGGAAAGGCCTTGAGCCGTACAGTCTCCTGCGTAACTCCTGGATAGCAAGATGTATCGCAAATCATCTCGAATTGTTGTAAAAAGGTAAACATCTCCTCTGCGGCATTCCCGTAGAACTTGGGAAGCAGTGATATGAAGGACGGTCTCAACTCGTATGGCCCTTGATTCAACGGTAGTCGAATCCAGTGATGGAGTGTTCTTGCGCCTGGGTCATACTCATCCCGTAAAGTAGAGGGAACCACTGCAGGCGGTAACTGGTTCCCGGCCCCTGCTCGCAGCGCGGCTATTTCAGCCTGCAACTCATTCTGAGTTATTAATTGTTCTCGAATTTTTATATTCATCTATTGGAGCGTATCGAGAATCCCGGTTGTAATGTCTGCGGAGTCTGGTCTTCCTTCACGATGCTCCGTA
The DNA here is from genome assembly GCA_037367405.1 of Ottelia alismoides. Lineage (NCBI taxonomy): Eukaryota > Viridiplantae > Streptophyta > Magnoliopsida > Alismatales > Hydrocharitaceae > Ottelia > Ottelia alismoides. Next base: position 864,891 of record JAZKJV010007825.1, on the reverse strand, counting down.
GCTGGTGGCCTATCAGCTGTCGGTCCTTTGCCGCGAGCCATCTAATAGTTTGTGAAAGAAAAGCTCTCGTAAGAACTCAGCGAAAAATTGGCTGGAGATCTAGATGTATTGAGGCAAGGGTCTGCCTCAATATTCTGGCCAGAAGGCGAGGGAGTCTGGGTCTAACTCTCCTCGAGATCAGATGGGACCAGCTTGGGAAGAGAGTCATCCCAAGCCTGTGAATATGTACGATTGACGGTGGACGGTCGAAAGCTCACGGAGTCTGAGCAGAAAAGCCGTTGAGACGTCATCTTCGATGTCAACAGAATTATCGGGAGAGCATGATTTACGATTCAAAGGAGAGGGAAAAATGCGAAAGCCACGGTAACTCATGCCTCGCAAGCGAACACAAAGCAAACCCCGCTTTCACCAACACAACCCGATGAAGACCGTAAGGGTTCGGTCTGTTATCTTGTTGGTTTTAGGGTTGTAGTTAGCAAACAAGTCCGATCGGTTATCGCAAGCTGATGCGAGCTGATAGGTGCTCGATAGTTTCTCCGAAACACTGGCCTGAGTCCTTAAAGAAAATCTCTCGCACTCATCCATTATGGGAGTAAGTACTGACCGTTTTCGGCTACCCGTGTTACTTGAGGACGGAGCCTTGCGTAGTGTCCTCTAAACCTCCCACTCTGCTGAGTAAACTCGGACTGTTTCTAGCTACCTGAGCGTACCCACTGAGGAACAGTGATCAGGTGTATAGACTAAGTAGTATTTTGCGGGAAATACAGGGGTTTTGGCTCTAACCTTATGGGTCGTCTATCGCTTACGCACTCCGAGAGGATGTGCGGGGATTACTCTCCCAAATCAGATGAATCGTTATGATCTTTAGGTCTGATATATTTAGCAGTCCTGATTTTATTTTGTGGTTTTGTAATTTTTTTGGATTTTTTCAAACAAACATCTATCGATTTTTTTTCTTTTTATAAAAATCCTAAAATCATGCACCTAGGTTGTGAGTCCTAAGACTAACTACGTAGGCACAATCAGATAGAATAAAAAAAACCTAAGCAAGCATCTATCGAAAAAAAGCGGCGGAAAAAATCGATAAGGCGAGAAAAGCGCGGTGGTTGCACTGATCCCCCGAATACACGGTATCCGGGGAATCAGACCCCGAAAAGAAATGGGGGGAATTACACGTCGGGATGTCCTTAGTGGACCCATTCTACTATAGTTCAATACAGTTTTCTCTCTCTTTCTCTCTCTTTTAGAAAAGTTCACTAATCAATCATAGAGAAAGAATCAGCCTCTGCTCTTTCAACTGTCTCGGCTTCCTAAGAAACCGGCTGATCCTGCAGGCCCTGCAACACTTGATTAGTGGCTAAAAAAACCATCGAGAAATGATTCTAGAAAAAGCCGTACGAAAAACCGAAGAAAAACTACGAAAAACAAAACAAAAAGAAGAGAAAAAATAAAATCATAAAAATAGGTAAAAACTCAAAATACTCTAACGCCTCCCCGGAACGGCGCCATTTTGATAACGGCTAAAATCGGTTTACGGCTTTTTAGAAGAGAAAGTTGTCGGTTGTAGAAAAGCTGCAAAAGAGATCCTAGTCGATCAAACAAAGATCGGTTTCAAATAAAACCTACACTAATTATTTTCCCAGGTGAGTGTGCCTGGGTCGAACTCAAGGAGGCAGAATAGAGTGCTTTGATTTTTTAGGATAAAATATTTTTGTGACTTATTTTTATCTCTTCTCAAAACGATCAAGGAAAAGCTACAATTTTTATTGAGTTTTGATTTTGAATTTTTTATTTGATTTTAATTTTTTCCAATTTTTATTTATTTTTCAAAGGAGTATTTTACACACTAATTATTTATTATATAATAGGTAGAAAATAGGTGAAAATAGATGATACTATATAATAGGTGAACGGGACGAGCAACGTGCTCGAACTACACACGAAACCAAACAAAACAGAGTCGGATTGCGATGAATTAAAACACGATAAAAACACAAGAAAATTACACGAAAAGTTAATAAAAAGCTCGCGGAGGTAGTTGTGTAACTACCCCAAGAAAATCTACGAAAAATGAGGTCAAAATGGGTCCAAAAATCCCCCTACAGTCCAGGGGTATAAGCGCAAGAAAAATATCAAAAAATATTGCAAAAAGGTCCTTAACAGGGATAGTTCTGTAAAAAAATAAAACATTTTACATTTAGGTCCCTACACAGGGACCTAAATGCAAATATGGGAAACTTTTGGAGCGCACTGAAGATCCGGAAGCCCTCTGGGTTGAAGATGCAATTTTTCCACCGTTTTGGCTTGGACGGCGGAGATTAGAACGTGAAGCGCAATCTGGGTCGTTCGTAGAGGACACGCGTGAGCAGCCTGTAACGTCTGGAGTTCTTCAAGCTTCTTGGACGGTTCGTTGGCTGACGAACGTGGCTTCTTCCACGACTTTTCACGATCAGCTGATGAAGGATTTGGAGCTCTGGCGGGGCCAGAGAGTTAGCGCCTCTAACCCTCGAGCTCGCCCGTGGTAGATGGCAGGCGGAGATGGCTCCAGGCGGCGGAAGAAACTCGATGAAGATGGAGGTTCCCTCTGCTCTGTTCTGAGGAATGGTTGTTGCAGCTTCTTGGAATTGCAATTTCTTGAAGAAGAATGGGTCCAGTTGTCTTGGATTTGCTCCAAAGGAGAGATGGATCTGCAAGTTACAATTTATGTGCTCGATTCACAAGGAATCGACCGATGGGTAAAGTATTTGCAAGATCCAAAATGTGTCTCCAGGATACATGAAATGTGCGTGAGAATGGCGATGAAAATCCTCGAGAAAAGGAATGCTATTTGAATCGATTTGAAACAATTTGAGAGTTGGGATTTGATCTGCGTCTAAGATGAATGATTAAACTATCTAGAGATGGGATTAGCCATGCTAATTGTGGCATGAAGATCGAGAGATAAAGTGGTAAAGGTGAAGGAATAGGTATGGAAAGATCAGAAGTGTATTACCTCGGAATGATGCTCGACGGTCGACCTTCACCGGAGCTGGACGCGCGATGGCGGCGATGCATGGCAGACAAGCGCCTTGGAACTTCTCCTCCGATGAATCTTCTTCCACGCAGGGTCGCCTTCGAGTGCTGTCACCACTGGAGCGAGGCAGAGCGAGGTGGAGAAGGTGGGGATCGGCCACTGGAGCTGGGGCTTCAGTTAGTTACAGGAGATTAGTTGGAAATGTCCAACTTCGAGGGTTTATATAGATAAGTTTCGTGATCCCCACGCTAGATTGAGTGGTAGGCGATGATCTTGGTTGTTAAGAGAAGAGATCTAATGGTTTGGATCATCGGAGGGAGTTAGGAGGCTCGCTAGATAAATGGTAGAAGTTGCTCGGTCAGAACAAACTGGGGTACCGGCTTCTTGGAGAAGATGAACCAGGTGCTGACGCGTGTCAGCACCTGGTTGGCCAGATGATTTAAAATGTTTGTAAATTCAATAATAAATAATAAATAAGGTTATTTTAAATAGGTATAAAAACAAGAAATGTAAATAATTAAATAATCTTAATTATGAAATAATTACTTTTTTATAAATAATAAATATTATTTGAAATATAAATATTATATTAATAGATATATATAGATAAATAGGTTTTGAATTTTTAATTTAATAAATAAATAATTAAATATTAATTTTATATTTTCTTAATTATCAGAATAATAAATAAGGATTGTGTGAATTTTTATGGCTTTTAATAAATTAATTTACATATATTAATAAATACATGTGTTATCTAGCCAGTTCATTTTTACCTATCATTTAGGGGTTTTGTTTTTATTAAAATAATAAATGAACTCCAAAAATTATGAAATAAATTAGGGTTAAATTACAAGATCGTGAAAATAATAGAAATTATAAAATTAATAAAAATACAAATAATGTGTTCTACATAAAATAATTAGCCCAGAAACCACGTTGTTAATTGGTCCCAAAACCGACTTTTTGCAAACGGACTCCGAATTCAATGAAACCACCTTTATTAATTAGAGAATATTATTTTATGAACTTTAAAGGTGAGTAGAGTCAAATTGGAGTTCGTATTAAGAACTTATGATGTTCGGAAGTTGAGATTTTAACAATTTACAAGTAGGGTTTCTTGGTATATGTACAGGGTAATATTTTTAACTTATTTTTATATTTTTATATATATTTTTAGAATTAATAAGTAAAAGAGTTTGGTGAAAAATATATACATATGAATTAATTAAAATTCATTGAAGTTTTGTATTTATTTAATAAATAATGAGAAGTACATGGAGTATGTCTTAATTTATTTTTAGGATTTTCTTTCCTTATCTCCCCCTACTTATTGATTTGTCGACCAATCCATGCTGACTTGGTCTCGGGGGTTAGGCTATAAATATACCTTGTAGTTATATTTATATTTATAAGTCATATGTACATATTTACATATATCCAATCTGCCTTCTTTTCTTTTTCTTTGTTCTTTATTTATTTACATGATTTTTATGCTTAAAAGTGAATATTTATTCATGAATAAGGTTTCCTTAAAAGATGGGAATTAATGAATATTTACATGCATTTGTTAAGGGTTTTAAGATAAAATGCGATAGAAAAGTTAATGAAACATGGATTCATCATGGACCCCAAGGAGGGGAAGAAGAGGACGCAAGAGAGCAACCCAAGCCCACACTTAAAGAAACATATGACCTAGGGCTGAGCAAATTATTAAGTGAATCTAGATTCCTCTTATCCACGGACATTTCGAGCTAAAACCTCAGCTCTTATCTCTTCCTCTGACTTTCCACTGGAATGCAAATGAAGAACCATACATCCATATGCAGCAACTAGGGCGGATCTGCAGCACAACTCACTACCCCAACATCCTGTTGGATGTAATCAAGATAACTACCTTCCCGTTCAGCCTTCAGGATAAGGATCTCTATTTGATCAATCACTTAGGGAAGTTGGTGACGATGTTGGATGAACTGAAGTCTGCATTTCTGCACAAATACTACCTACTTGGTCGTAACAACAGATGGTGGACCAGTCAGAGTCTCTGCCACATTACGTTGGGTCATTCTTCCCACCTATGCTTGTCATTCAGGAGGTGAACGGTGTATGGAACCACAACGCACAATTGACCCTTCCTGGAGGACAACCACATGGTCAGTCATCGGCTTCATGCCCCTGCCACAAATCTCAGTAAGGTGGAAGACTGTACTAGCACCACCAACCTCCTACACAATAGAGCCAGCATCCACAACATGCTCCTACATGGAGGCAGAACAACTACCAGCAGTCGGCATACTGCCATTCACTATATTATCAGCAATACACAACTGCTCACTCCTATCAGTAGTATCAATATCTTCCACTTCCATACCACCATCAGCTGCCTCTGTAGCATCTTAATTATCAGAGCAACGAGCCCCACCCACTAAATCACTAAGGCTACACCAGTGAACCCTACACTCGACTGCCAAGCACAACTTGTGAAAAAGCATGTTAGAGATGACCCATCAACTAGATGACATGACTCTAACAAAGACAGTAATACCAGCACAGGTCGAAGCCAACTTGAACAACTTCAGCCAGAAGGATCAGGTCTGTGAGTTGTTCCCCATTTCAGTATACCCGGGTATGCATAAAAATGTCATGTTATCTAACAATCTGCCTCTCAGAAGCAGTAAAGTTCTACAATCACTTGCAGCTGCCAAAGGAAAGAATAAGGCTCCTAACAATGGATGTATGTTGTTATCATAAGTTGTGCCCGCTGCCGATATGGAAAATGAAGGACTGATGATCAAAGAGATGAAGCATCACCATATGCAAGAAAACACATAAAAAATCCAGAAATTAAAAGAATAAAAAGATTAGGACACCAGTGGCCAAGTTGTGCTAGTAAGGGAAAAGCCATCAGCAGATCCAAAGCCAGTAGAAAAAATTGTTGCGTCTAGTTTTTGCTTTCCTCCTGTAGTGTCTGACTGTACTTCTTCTAGTCGGTCACTAGCAAAAGATTATTCTCACAAACTTTTTGAGAACATTGTAAATATTCCTTTTCCAAAATCTTTTAGAAAATCCAAAAAAATACAAAAATTCAAAAATGCTCTATCTAACCTTGGTGTTATGATATTTTAAAGAGTGTCATTTTGGAAATTCCATTTATTCAAGCCATGGACTACATGACTAAGATTAAGAAATGATTAAAGGAGGTATGTACGAACAAGCATCACACCATAAAAATCGATACAATCATTCTGGGAAATACATCTTAACCATTGCAACTGTGAATATGATTAAAAACCTCCCATCAAAGAAAAATATTTAAGAGAACCTTAGATTAAGTGTGAAATTTTTGATCAAATGTTTGACTTCACACTTCTTGATAGTAGTTCTTCTATCAACCTTATGCCAACATCTTTACTTTTGTAATTCGGGCTGGGTCCACTTATGCCAACATCTCTTAAGCAATATCGAGGTGTGTCATAGGACGTTATCATAACAGTGAATGGCCTGAAATTCCCAGTGACTTCATTTTACTGAACATGGATACCTTTGTTTCATTACCCGAAATGCCTACTATACTAGATCAACCATTTCTATGAACAACTGAAGCAGTAGTAGACTATACATTTGGAAAGATCACCTTTCTGTCTAGCAGCGATAAAGTAACATTGGATATGGTCGTTGAACCTTGATCAAGAGTCGACACTTGATCATTGGATATGGTCGTTGAACATTGGAATGATGAAGAGTCGACACTTGATCAAAGGAACATTGAACCGTTTACTGACATCAATTGTGATGTACTTGAGGATATAAGAGACCCTATACTATCCTTGGATGAGATTTCAACACAAGAATTTCTCACATCCGAGGAAAACCTGGATATCATAGTCGACACCAAGTCCCAATCTGATTTGGAGGTATAGTATGATGAGCTGATCGATTTATTTCAAGATCCAACCCAACCTGAAAAAGTGGAATTCATTGTAGACATGTTTGGTGTATTCATGACTGAATCAGAAGTAACCAAGGTGGACCTGATATATCATCAGTTATCGTGGAGCAGTCGTGTCGTCAAGACAAGGCAGGACCACAGTCGCCGAGACGACCGACATGAAGCACTCTGGTAAATTGAACAACTAACCACAGTGAATAATAATCAAGCAATGCAAGCAAAATGTGGATCAAAATTTATTATAAACCGTACAATTAAATGTGTATAGTGGACAAGTAGATGTAGGGTGTCGTACACATGGAAAAAGTTGGTGTAGCAGTATTATTACTTATAAATAAATAATAATGTGTATATGTAAATATATATACACACTATTTACTCATTTAATGTTTTCTGGGTTTTTTAATTATCTAATTTTTTGATTATATATATATATATATTAATTTTTATTTTTTATTTCCTTTTTATATTTTTAAATTTTAAATTCTTAGTCTTTTTAATATATAATTAATGTATATATGTATATATATCACTATATAATAATAATAAGTATAATATCAGGCATATAGTTCAAATATATAAAATAAATAAATAAAAATCAGAAAAATACAAAAACAATCCTTTTTATTTTTAAGAGATTTAAGATATATTTAGGTATTTAAAATAATTAATAATAACATAAACTATATATAATCAAATATATACGTATATAATATAATATATGGTAATATATTTATAAATATAGTTAAACACAGTAAAAAATTACTAAATAAAATATTTTGTTGTTTTTTTATATTTTTATTCTATTTTGTGATTTTTGTAGTATTTGTTTTTATAATTTTTGGTCTTTTTAAAGTCCAAAACTTACCAAATCAGTGATTAAATAAAAATGTTGAATTGTTTTGAGATTTAAAAATATTAAATAGCTCCAAAACTTCTACAAACTAATTTTAATATGTATAAATATTATATATAAAAATATAGTCTAGAAAACTATTTTTTGGAGTTTTTGAAATATTTTATAGTTTCTTTAGAGTTAGGAATAGTTTGTGATTTTTAAGTTTTCCTTTTGATATTTTTTGTGTTTTTTTGTCTGTAGTGATAAAATACAATAATGAATAATAGGTAATTTTTTGGAAATTTTAATTTAGGTTTTATATTTTTTGTATTTTCAAGTGAAATGGGGAATAAACCATGCTCTCTTGATTTTAATAAATATAATATGTAGGGAAATGCCAAATAAAATATGCAACGCGAATGAGCAATTAGCCATGCATTTATCCCTATTTTTCATTATTTTTGGAGTATGGCTACTATTTTTGGAAAATAAAAAAATAATAATAAAAAAAATCAAGCCGGTAGGAGAATTTATGCAATATAAATTAAAGGCAGGGGGCACATGTAAAAAAACCAAAATTTTTGAACATCAACTTGAATTTTATATATTAAATTTAAATACAAAACCCATAGGGGTATACAAGCAATTTTCCCAACTCATGTGGGGGGCCATGTGAGCTAAGATGGCATTGGAGATTCTTGCAATTTACAAAGTTTCCATGGGCATTGATGTATTTCTCCCCAAAAGTTTGACTTAATAAAATATTTACAAGACTATTTGTAAAATACCAAAAGGAGAAGGGGGTTTGATGCAATTTTTACCACTCATGCTCCTTGCATAGGGCTATTCTTCTTATGACACATGGAGGATCAGAAAGGTGGGGAACATCACCGGTTCGATTTAATCACACGTTGTGATTAGATTTGGCACGATTGTCAAATCCAAAGGTAGTTGGGCGGGCTGCAAGAACACGTAGGAACTCTAGCCGCCTGAGCTTTGATAACCTCGTCCTTCGTCATCCGGTGATGGCTTCTCGATCTGTAGGCAGCTATGAAATCTTGGGGTGCCTCCGCACGTGTTGACCAACTTCAATGGGACCCAAATGGCTTAGATGATGATGTGGGGGTTGTTCTTGATCTGGGTGCCTAGAAGGGTTCCAAGAGCTATTCTCAGCTCTAGGTGGTCGTCGAAGTCTCCAACATGCACCAAAAGGGTCGTGGGCTTGAAGGTTGCTACCTCAGCCTTTGGATGAAGCAAACAACAGAAGGGGGTGAGATGGGGATGCAATTCCGTTGAAGGGCAGCGGTTTGGAGCTCGGATCCCAGATCCATCGGTAGATTGGGGAAAAGATGAAGAACTCGAAGAGGAACAGAATATGATGGACATGGGGTAGAAGAATTTGCGATTCACGGTGAATATGGCATGGATCTCAAGCTCCAGGTTAAAGAGGGGTTTCTAAAATAAACCTAATAATACAATTAAAGACGCAAATAAAAGGCAGAAATTAAACTAGAACCTAAGGTTTACAAAGAAAGCAAGAGAATTGGGGCCTCAACTAGGTTAGGGATCCAGAAGATAGAACCGATAAGAGATGCTCTGGTAGTGGAGTGGATCTTCTCCGATGAGGCTTCTCCTCACCGCAAATCACAGGCATGCGGCACCTATCACAAGCAGCAAGACCGAGAAGGTGATCTAAGGGGATAAAAGCTCTGAAAAAGGGCTCAAAACCCAAAAAGATGGAGAGGGGAGGAATTTAAAGGGTGAAACTTGGGTGACTTTGAGGTGGAGTTGCGTGAGATGGAAAGGGAGTTGGTGGAAGAATATGACCTGGCATGTAGGATGGACATGGAGGCTACAGGATGGTCAGAGCTCAAGGGAGAGGGTGCACATGGAGCCGACATGGAAATGGGGAGAAAACAGTCTGCCCGTGAGTCTGATACGATTACTAGAGAAGGGTCGTGTAGTTGACCTAGGTCAACTCACGGAGGGCTCTAGTTTGTCCATGTGGACCAACCAGAAAAAGGGACTCAGAAATATCTTGCAAATTTAATTAAAAATATAATATGAATTTATTATTATTTTGTTATAAAATAAAAAAGTTCCAAATTATATGTAGTATTTAATTTCTATTTTATTTATTTTTTCGAGGTCACTTATTATAAGTTACTTTTTACATGTATAATTATAGGTAAATAGTGTATATTGGATATTTTATTTTTGATTTATATTACATTTTTTAAATATGTACATATATTTTATATATTTTTAATTTGTTTAATTACATTATTCATTATTTTCTTGTATTTTTATGATTTTATTTATGTAGTTAAATAATTCTATACACATTATAGGTATATGTAGGTATATTTCATTTATGTATTGAGATAGTTTATTCTATTAAATTTTTGATTGTTTTATTTCAATATAATTATGGACAAGTGTTTTAAATAATATTTACAATTTTATAAACATAAAAGAAAATGAAAAATATGAAGAATAGATATGTTGAAATTATACATGTATACTGCACAATGGGGGCCCAAAACCTAACTTATCTACAATATTCATGTTCAAGGTTATGTTATAATAGGTGTAAAATTAATAAAATAAAATGGAACCCAAAATGCAATAATTGGGATAAATGAATGGTTGTTTTAATTGTATTTTCTGTATAGTTTCTTTGCCCTATCTCCCCCTACTTTATTCCGTATCGACCAAGTAATCATGATGACTGGGTCTTAGGTTTTAGGGTCACTCAGTGTCTTTGAAACTTCATTCTTTTTCTTTTCTTTCCTTTATTCTTTTATTGTGAAATTAAATACATAATTTATAGAGTGTTTGTTTTGATAAATTAATGACATATACATGCATTTAGCTAGGGATTTAAGGCTAAAATGAAAGAATAAAGGTGATGAAGTGAGTATTCATCAGGACCCTGAAATGATGGCACCTCTTACACTTCAAACTAATTCAATTTTCGAGGAAACCACAAAGATGATTCCGACACCACCTAAACTCAAGCCACCATCGACGAATCTTAAGTATGCCTTCCATGCGGGTGATAAAGAACATTATCTGGTCATCAATAGTAGCCGATCAACTTTGGAATCTTTCTTTGTAGAGATTCTAGAAAGAAATCACGAGGCTCTTGGATAGAATGTTTTGGATCTCCATTGGATCTATCCAAACCTATGTTCACATCATATCTTTTTGGAATGTGATTGTAACCTTCCAGTAATTTCCATAGAAGATTGAACCTAATCTTCAGAACGTACTCATGAAGGAAATCACCAAATGGTGTGAAGCAAGTTTCATCTATCCCATCTCTGACTCTATATAGGCCAGCCTACTGCATGTGGTTTCGAAGCTGGAATCATTGCGGTCACAAATGATCAAGGAGAGATACTGACTCATGTACCTACTTCTTAGCGCGTATGTGTTGATTATAGATGCATGAACTCAAATACCAAGAAGGATCATTTTCCACTACCGTTCATTGACCAAGTGCTTGAAAGGTTGGCAAGGTAAGAGTTGTTTTGTTTCTTGGACGGATACTAATGATACAACCAAGTGGAAATTGCCCCAGAAGACAAAGAAAGTACAACTTTCACTTGTCCATTTGGTACCTATGCTTTTAATGGATGCCCTCTAGATTGTGTAGCGCACCTACTACATTTGATAGGTGTATGTTGGATTTGTTTACTGCCATGGTGGGTAGTTTTTCTTAAAGTATTTATGTACGATTTCTCAATCTATGGTGATAGTTTTGATGCACGTCTTTCTCACCTAGACCATGTGCTTAAGAGATGTTGAGAGGTGAAACTCGTACTTCCATGGGAAAAGAGTCACTTTAATATCACCTAAGGGATTGTATTAGTCCATGTCATCTCCAAGCGAGGTACGAAGGTCGATCTGGTAAAGGTGGATGTAATTGCTAAACTTGATCCACCTTAGATTTTTTAGGAATGTGAGATCATTTCTTTGGCATGTAGGATTGTATAGAAGATTCATCCAAGGGTTCAGCATGATTTCCCAGCCTCTAGCTGAATTATTAGAAAATGAGGCAGACTTTAGTGTTGATGAAAAAGTCCTTAAAGACTTCAATCACCTAAAAATTTGTTTACTGAAAAGCATGTCCAACAGTTGTCTGATTGGTCGCTCTCATTCGAGATCATGATAGACGCATTTGATTTCACTATTGGAGTTGTTTTGGGACAACGCAGGGATGGACTTCCATTTGTAATGTACTATGCCAGCAAGACATTAGATGAGTCCCAAAAGAATTACACCGTAACTGAAAAAGAATTTCTTGTTGTGGTTTTCATCTTAGAGAAATTCATATCACATTTTCTTGGATCTAAAGTTATTAGCTTAACTGACCACTCTGCCATAAGGTATCTTCAGCAAAGAAGGATGCCAAATCCTGTCCGTTTCGTTGGATCCTTCTACTCCAGAAATTTGATTTGGAAATAAGGAACAAATCTGAAGTTAAAAATGTGGTGGTAGATGATAAATCCCATATCTATCATCATTAATCACAAATATTATCTCTCTCGCTTAAGTTAATCGACACGATTCTTTGACTAATTAACATTAATTAAGTATTGTAGATAATTGACAGCATTGAATATATATTAATTTAACGCTATTATGGTGTAATATTACATGTATTTATTTCTTACTAAAAATCAAATAAAAATTATAATAAAATTGTACTTAAATAAATTAACATAAATAAAATAAAAATACAAAAAATAAATAAAATAAAAGAAATGGTTTTATATTATTTTATATATACTTCATTTTTATATCTATATAAAATGACCTCTGATCTCTTTAACTCTTACATGAAATTTGTAGATCTCATCGAGATCTACAACTTTCATGTTTACCATTTTCGCTAATTTTTTTTCTAACTATTTATTATTGATTTTAAAAGTATTTCTTAATTTCTAAATTTTCTAGGCAAGCCACGTGGCACATTCTGCTTCACTCACATGGCTCGCTTCCTTTGTCTTCATCCGCATCTGTTGACGACCGTCAAAGCAATCTGCCTTTGTATCCTCACCATCCTTGAGTGTCGTCTCCTCGACTGTTTGATCATGCCTCTGAGGAGCGATCTAAGACATGTCTTGGCACTCGATCCCTGACCATTGGATCGTATGATCTTGCAGTTGAGGTCCTTCATCAACTTCTAGTTGTTGCATCCCTTCATCCAAACCACCATTTTCACCAGTTTTTCCTAACCTGTTCCAGTCATCTTTCGACCAACTACAACAACCTATCGCTTCACCACACAACCACCTTCCACGTGTTAACCCTAACTTCTTTCAAATCAACCCCTTGTGGTAATGGGCGGTGGATGAAACCACCGTCTGGATCAACAAACATCACCATTTCCTTCTTCAAATACATCCCGTCAACATTGAGCAGTGGTTATCTGCCACTTGCGAGAACTCTCCTTGAGCTAGTCCATCCTTTTAGCGACAGAGACGGGGTGAAATCGAGTGAAGACAGGAGACAACTCTGGCGAGATCCTTGGGTAAAAACCAAATTGCAATATTAGAAGAACCTGCTCTAGCTTCAATCCTTAGCCCAGATTGTGAAACGGCAACTTGTGAAGCTCTTTAGCTTTGTATCTGGCTAAAAACTTCTTCAAACCACCAATTCCTTTTTCAATTATCCAAATAACAATTTTCATCTAATTTCAATTTAATCATGGTGCTCTGATTTTTCTAGGGATGATTATTCTCTCATCTAAATCGTTGAACACACTCGCATTCGGTCCATCTTCCACGTGTATATCTCGAGTCCTACTGATCACTTCTTCATCTTTGTATCCAAATCGATCCACGTTCCCACTCTCCTTGAGTAAGAACCCACTTGAGCTTGATCCTTCATGACCAAAGAGCTTCTATTTCGCCTCAAATCTACTGTAGAATAGTCATTGTGTGTTTGTTTGTGTTTTGGTCTAACATTGTAGGTTGCTTTGGCATCAATGGTCGGAGATTGAGATGCATCTACGATCTCAAATTACATCGACAGGGACACTTCATCGACAGAGTGATCCATAGTATCGCTCATCTTCTAGAGCCTTCGACGATCTTCGCGACACATTCAGGAAGGTCGTCCGACCTTCATCGGAGTCTGAGGAGCACGGAGGAGCATGAGTGACCTCGCTGGATCCCAACCCGAGTGCCTCCGTCCGCGATGGAAGAACCGGGCAGGAGTAGTCGTCGTTTGATTCCCCAGATTGGGCGTAATCCAACGGTTGTCGTGGAGACACGCCGACATACCGAAGCAACAATTCAAACCATAGGATCAGTATCCAAGCCTGCGACCAAGCCTGAGCCAAGACAACGCATTGTTGACACCATCGTCGAGCCGTATCTGGACCTCGCTTGGTCATGTGACTTACGTACGTGATTGGGCTATTTACAATGCCAGTCTCTGATTTCCCAAATAATGCAGATAAGTCCTCCACCTGTGTAAAATTTGCATAATAGCCCCTGTGACATATTTTAATTGCAATTTAGTACATATCATTTTTCTATCATGTTTTTTAATAAATCTTGGAGTTTTTCTTGCAAAAATACCCCTATACTTAATGTCGAATATCTTTTCATCTATAGATCCAAATAAAGTGATTTTGGTCTCATTTGAAAGCTAATTTGACGCTCTTTCTACTAGCGTAGCTTGTTGATATTTTTAGATTAAAAGCATGTAGGAATCATTTCATCTTCTAAGCGCTAATAAAATTTCTTAAATAAAGTTGGAAATGTCATCTTGAACAATTGAACTTGATATTCCTCCTATTTCTTAATGAGTAATTATTAGTTATTTGTAATCATCATCATTAAGTTATTAAATGGTTTAATGGCTTGCTGAAATTATTTTAGCATCTCATTTTTTAAATTAGAGTTGTGTTGAAATTACTTTTGAGATCAATTACTGCTTAAAGCTATCATTGGATCTGTTATCATGCCATAATTGATATTTAATTAATTCAGAGAGTTTTTATGATTAACCAGTTGTTCAATGTCTTTCTAATTATATATGAGTGACTTTACCTCATATTTGTGCACTATTATTTTCATCTAATTTCAGTTCATAAAAAAATGTGTTGAAAATCATCACTTTTGTGAATTGTGCTTTATCTCAACATAATTACCTTAAGAATCACTACCTAAAATATTTGACATTTAAATTTCATCACTTAATTGCTTGCATCCTTCTGTTCAACCTTATTCTTCCCAGATATAAATTCAAGTCGAATCCTCCTCGCGGAGATCATTCATTCGGTTATATATGATACACTAATGCATGTACTACAACGGATACATTTTAATACATGCATTTAGTACTTCATCAGATGGCATCGTTGCCAGGGATGCGGTACATTTTGTTATCATTTTTGGATCCAAATATTTTTTAGTAATTTTTAGGATAATTATTTTGAGCTTGTATTGTATCTGTTGTTCGATTTGTGATTTGTCAATTTTCCTTAATTTATTTTTTTAATCTCTCTCGGATTCTATAATAATTTATTATTTTGTGGTAGGCCCATAGAGCTGACGACTCTTGGAGGACTACAGAGGAGAGGAGTTTGGAGTTGCTTGCTGGAGAGCCCACGAAGCAATTTTTTTAATAGAGAGATTATTTAGATTAGTTGAGTCCATTTTGTCATGTTGTAATTTTTTGTAACCTGATTGCCTATTTACAACGGTTCTTGATTGAGATCTCATGTGTGCAACGAAGGCATGTTTAATTTTATTTCATCTATGTGAAGGTTGTGTCGAGAGTGGTTCTCGATTTGAGTGACGTTTTAGATGCAAGCACTACGCCAAATTAGACATATCGTAGGTCATTTTGCTTGATCTATTTTATAAATTAGGACACACAACACAATCTCATAAGATTCACAATTATAAAAATGTCAGGAGATTCATAAACGCACATAGCATACATTCTACTTAGTCAAATAAATTGATTTCTTCATGGCTAATAGAATTATTGCTTAGGTTAGGATTTTTCGACTTGCGTCATATAGTTAGATTTATATATTCAATTTATGCATCCACCTAGAGAGTGTTGGGAAGCGCTGTAAGTATCTCTAAACGACTGCATGCATCATTGATTTCCGATTGCATTTCATTTTTCCTTTCTCCCTCATTTTTACCAACTTAAGGAAAAAAGGAAAAAGGGAGTGTACGTTAGGCAATGTTTGTGATCACTTAATTCAAGCAATAACTAAAACTCTTAAAATTAGGAGTGAATTAATGCAAGTTGACCAAATTAAGTTGGAATAAAAGCAACTTTATATTAGGGGCAGTGAAACCCTCATTGCCAGGTACTTATCTACAGACAGAGTGGGTAAGGATATAGCCCCTAAGGAATAATGCCAAAATCCCTGGACTTGTGCCCTAAGCGCTTTGACTCACTTTTAGGGTCCTGTTATTGCTACAAGCACTTGCCTCAGACCATTAGAAGAAGTAACCTTATTCTTGTTATTGTGTTCCGCCAGCTTGAACTTGAGTTACCTTAAGGGTCCACACCTGTGATATTGTATAAGATTATTTGACTCACTAAACTAAAATTGACAAGATAATAAGGCCTTCATCCTCAACCTTCAATGTTGAGTTGTTGAATCAATTCAAAGGGGTTTGCATTGATTGTATTATGTGAGTAACTCCACACATTCACGTGCCCAGTAGTATTAGATATTTTTGGTATCGAGCGTGCTCCAGTTCCCTATATCTTGATTCAAAGATGGATAATTGGTCAGATATTTGCTCGGATTTTGCAAGCTTTTCATAGAACTGCCAAAATATTACGTCTTTACCGATCCAGTCCCCTTCTCCATCTTCTTTAACTGGACCATCCCCATTCAGAAATAACCTTTTCTCCGAACTTGTGTATCATGATTCCGTCATTGGGTGTGGTTACATCTCGACTAATCCCTTTTCTTCTGTACTCACAGAGGAAGATCATTGCCTTGGTGAGATCAATTCGGTTTCGTTATCTTCATCTAGTGGGGGAGTGAAGGCTAAAGTGGACCCTTTCAACACGGGAATCATAGCAGATAAACTCACAGTGGTTGAGAGGATTCATAGGTGGATGGATCAGTTGGACAACAACTTATCCAAACTGCATAAGTAGATGGTGGAGTTGTGAATGTATCCACGATGAGGGTACCGGTCGTGACTGCACGTACTGCTCATGTTTACTGTGTTCACCATATTCATGAGCAACATGCGTCAGGTCTACCCTAGTCGTGGGTAGAGGACCAAACTCTAGCCCATTCTTGCCAGCAGTAGTCACTGTCTGTGGGGATAGTTACTAAGGAGCCTTCCCAAATGTGGGAGGTAAATGGTGTGTGGTACACACATGACCTACCATGTAGGGGAGTTCTGGGGACCGTTTCTCCTACCAGCGTCCCCACACCTTCTACAACAAATCATTTACTCCTATACCTCTTCCAGCACCACATAGCTCAGGTGTTGTTCCTTACCAGGCACCGAGACAGCAGCAGCAGTAGTACGGGTGTCAGTAGACGTACGAGTCAGGCCATCAGGGCTCGCAGGTTCAGCAGTATACCCAGCAACAACAACATTCCAATGGCCATCTGGGACATTCTTCACATTCGTCTTTGCCTTCTTCTTCTTCACAACTGTAGCATTCATCTTCATGTCCCATGGATTTTCAGTGACATATTTTGGAGGAAGTGCTATCGTACAGGAACAAAGTGCAGGATTTGAGGTTTGACCTCAATCTTCTTTCCTACTACATGATGAGCACATTGCCCCTACTACATCCATTTCCACCCAGGTTCATGCTAACCTCAATAGCCTAAACAAACCTCAGCAGCAACAACATTTAGATCAGGTATACTACTCAGATTCTCCCAAATTTGGGCATGAGATATTTCCATTTGATTGTGTTAGTCATATGTCTCTCAGGAGTGTACGGACCGTGGTCATACCTGATCATTTTAGGAACATGGAGAGGACCAACTCCAAGGCTCAACTTGAGGAGACTTCAGAGGATGATGACGCTAGACATCTTCAGAGAGATCACCAGAGAGAGGAGACTTCCAAGAGGAGATCGAGGAGAAGTATGAGAGCGAAGCATCATGCATCAGATTCAGAGTCTATGGAGGACCTTGCACCTTCGGATGAGGAGAATGCACATTCAACAGGATTTCCCCATCCTATAGTAGGTGATTCAGTTGCCATTCCAATTGTAAAAGATTCATGTGTGAAAATCTCAGTTTCTATGGATAATAAAGTGCATGTTTCTGTTTATGATATGAGTCTTCACATTCTTCTTTGCCAATCCCTTTCCCCCGTGCTCTTACGGTAGGAAAGTGTATAATTAATAAGATTAAAAAAGATGACCCTAAAATGGCATGATTTTGTAGAGATAACATAATGGTTACAGTGCCATTTATTGAGTATGTGGCCAGTCATCCTGCATTTTAGAAGTACTTGAAGGTGAGATGCACACCTAGCATAGTTAGCAGGAAGATATCGAACAACTACGTCAAGACACATGTTCTCTCGGTTGCCACTATGTTTTGTTTCAAGAACCAGAAGTTACCATAGAAGAAGAGAGATTTATGTGCACATTATGTGATGAGTCATATCAATGACATGGTGTTTGCACGCACTATCCTTGATAATGGTTCTTCGATGAACTTGTTACCTTTACCTTATATGAGAAACTGAAGTTTGGACCTTTACGCCGATGTAGAGTGTTAATTCAGTTTGCTTAAAAATCAATGAAAAGGTCTAAGGGGAAGGTCACGAATGTCATTATCTCGATTGAGGGACACAACTACAAGGTGGAATTTACTATTGTTAACATGGATACCCAAATCGTTAGAGATATTCACATATTATTGATGAATCTCGTATTCATCATGCAAAAAGCCGCAAATTAAACCCTTGTCTTGACTAATCCAATAAAAACCACCTTTAATTCTTTATTTTTATCCTGTATTATATTGTGTATAATTTACCATTAAATTATTGTATTTAAATTTTCATTATTTTTCTTTTATTTATTTTATCTTCAAAAACCCCTAAAAATTAGATAGAATAATTGTCTATAAATCACTGACCTTTGAAAAGCCTAAAAATACAAAAACATCTCAAAACCACAAAATCGGTATTTTTATCCCCCTAAAAATACCCCCACAAAATACGCTTTGTACAAATGACCTCATTTGACTTTTTGACCAACATGAAAGATGTAGATGTCGTTGAGACGAGCAACTTTCATGTTTTGACTTTTTCCTAATTTTGCTTCTAACTATTTCTTTTGTATTTTTCTTTGTATTTATCATTCTGAATTTTTTTATTGGGCCACGTGGCGCCCTCTGGGCCATCCACGTGGCCGCTCCTCTTTCTGCCACCCGACACTCTCCCTGATCATCAGATCCACTGCATCTCCGCCGTCCATCCCCGCTCCATCACTAGCCGTCAGATCTCTGATGAGATATGATCTTAGCCGCTAACCCCCGCCCCAATCTCAGCCCTCTGATCCTCTCGCATCCTACGCCTAATGCTGCTCCACGTCATCCCTTAATCCTAGGCCATGGGATCCTCCTTATCTCTCCATCATAACCGCTCATCACTACCAAGATCCTAACCGTCAGATCAGATCTAACGATCTGATCTCAGCCTTCCGCCCGCGCTCACATCCTAGCCATCGGATCGCTAGATCCAACGGCTGGGAGATCATCTTCCTCCTCGTAACCCCCCTTCCCCCAGCCGTTACGCATCGTCGACTCGCTCCCCCCTTCCTATTTTGGAAGGCAACTCCGGCCATGCCTCTCTCTCTTCTAACAGTCGCCCCATGAAGCCCTACCTTTCTTCTTCCTCGCGTAACCTCCAGGACCCCTCGCCATCACTCCACTCGCCATCAAAACCCCAGTCGAAAACCCCCTTCACTATGTAACTGCCGAAGCTCCTCCCCCTATAAAAACCTCTCCCCCACCACTTTCATCTATCATCCACCATTTTGGAGCCTTCCTCCTTAGCTTCGGCCGCCCTCCGGTGACAGCGGAGGGCTGGCTTAGAAGCGATCATGGTCGTGAAGCCCCCGGTGTGATCCATGGCCTCCGGCCATGTCGCGGTTGCCTTCGGGCACCGCTGAGCACCGGGGATGATCGACCTCGTTGTGCAACGACACCCCGAGGTCCAGTAAGGCCTCAGCCCAGATCATTTCCCCCACCAACACCTCGCTCCAGCGAGGTGATTTTTGTTCTTGTTTTTTTTCGATTTTTTTCCTCCGTCGATCGTCACCATCACCCTAATCTGACCCCCTCATCAGCTTCGCAACACCACCCTCCTTTTTACCGACCATCCTCTCTTTCTCCATACCCCCATCCGCTCTGACCCATCTCCTCCTCCACTTCGCCGGAGGAGGAGCCTTGGCCTCCACCTCCAGTCACCCCAGGGCCACCACTCACCTCACAAAACACTCACGCACCCACGCATTTGCTTCGGCTATAGGATAACGCTGCAGGACCCTTTGATTGGCTGGAGATGAAATCGGAGCTCCTTTGAGCTGGTCTCCTCCGGCAAGGTTGCATGGAACTCAAGCTTTGATCATCATCGGAGCCTCGCCGGGCGTCCAAGATCTTCGCCAGCCAACCATCAATCTTCCTCGACCTCTGGTGGACGACTTGGAGCGTGGAGGAGCCAAGAGCAGGTCGTCGGAGCCCCGCCTTCTCCGGTGACCTACGGAGGAGCATGAAGAGCAGATGCCGTCCGATCATCCGGATCGGACGGCCAAGATGATGACACGTGGCATGCCAACCCTCCAGCCGAAGTTGTAGGCTCGGATTCCCTGAACCTCGACCCGAGCTCCCAGCTGCTGCCACGTAGCCTCGAACCAGAGGCTCCCTTCAGAGCCTATCCCTCGCGTGCTTTGCACGTGAGGAGCTGGGAAAATTGCAGACCAGACCCTGGTTCTTTTGATATTTACATCCAGGTCCCCAGGTACGTGCCTTACGTGCATGCCTGTGTATTTTACAGGAAGGCCCTCCGAAGTTTCAGAAATTGAAAAAAGTGCATTATTTGTCTTGTTTTTGATCAAATAAATAACTTAATTAACTAGCGTCTGCTAGCACATAATATTTATGGCAATTTTGTGAATTAATTTCATATTATTTGATATTTTCTAAAATTCAAAAAATGCATGAAAATTATTCTGTCTATTTTATAAAATACATAAAAATTATAAAAAAAATTTTAAAAATTACAAAAAAATATTTTTAGTTTGTTTTTGTGTGCTTTACCTTCAATAACATTTTTGTGCCAAAAACCTTATAAAAACCTTAAAAGTTTAAAAACTATAAAAAATTAAAAAATCATTAAAAAATCTAGAAAATTAGAAAAATAGGATTTCTAGTTCTGTTGTTAGACATTTTATTTACTTTCTCATAAACGTCTCAACCAGAACATTAGGTCACTTTTAGTATTTTAGATTTTCCTTTTAGTCTAGGTTGTACACTGGTTTTTTGTTTGCCTTTGTTTGATTTTTATAAAATCATATAAAAACTGGAAAAATCCTATAAAATCACCAAAAACATCTGAAAATTTAAAAAACATAAAAATATTTTTATTTCTGATTTTTGAGCATTTTTGACCTTAATAAAAATTGTGAAGGCTTACTTTAGTGCTTTTTTGTTTTATTTCTCTTGCTTGTATTTTCTTATTTTGAAAATATAAAAATTTGCAAAATTAAAATTTAATAAAAAAATACGCATTTGTTTGTTTGATTATGACTACTTCATAGGATTTACTCGTGCTCCTTGAATTCGACCCTAATCGCTATACCAGGTTAAAATAAAATAGCGGAGACCGGTTACATTGATTTGATTACTTTATATTTGTTGTTGGAGTGATTTCGATTTTTCTTGCTGAGCAAGACTTGTCGATTGGGGTCACAACAACCTTGATTTACTTTGACACTTAACCATACTTGGCTTTTTGTTTATCAATGATTGGTATAAACTGTCACTTTTGAGCCTAGAATCAAAGACCTAAACTTCTCTAAAGCCCTAACTATGACAAACATCTCTTTCTCGGACACTGTATAATTCCTCTATGTTGGATCCAAAACTTTGCTTGCGTAGTGAATAGCGAACGGAATCTGATCTCGCCTTTGCCCCAATACAACTCCTATAACAAAATCCGAAGCATCAGTCATGATCTCAAAGGGAAGAGACCAACCAGGAGCCTACAAAATAGATTAGGCACAAATCTTCTTTTTAAGGAGCTCAAAGGCCTGAAGACACTTGTGATCTATAAAGAACTCGATGTCCTTTCCTAAGAGATCAGTCAGGGGTTGGGCAATCTTAGAAAAAACCTGAATAATCATCTATAAAATCGAACACACCTTAGAAATGACCTCACTGCCTTGATGTTGGTTGCTGGATCAAGTTTCTTGATCGCATCCTCCTTGGTAGGGTCAACCTCCATTCCCTTCTTGGAGATGACATGCCCCAACACAATACCCTCCTTAACCACAAATAACTTTTTTCCCAGGAGTATATCAGATTCAACTCTCTACATCTCTGAAGGACTAGGGTCAATTGTGCTAAACAAGAGTTAAAGGAATCACCATGGACCGAGAAGTTGTCCATGAAGACCTTCAAGAAATCCCCAACCATCTTGGCAAACATGACAATCATGCACCTCTGAAAAGTACCTGGGACGTTGCATAGCCTAAAAGGCATGTGCTTGAATGAATATGTGCCGAAAGGACATGTAAAAATGGTCTTTTCCTGGTCCTCAGGTGCGATGGCTACTTGATTGCAGCCGGAGTACCCGTCAAGAAAATAAAAGAACTCCTTTCCCGCTAGTCTCTCCAAAATATGATCAATAAAAGGTTGGGGAAAGTGATCTTTCTTGGTCGCAACATTCAGGTGCCTGTAGTCGATACAGACATGCCATGATGTGGGTACTCATGTTGCCATCTCAACTCCCTCCTCATTGGTGACCATTTGAATTACCCACTTCTTCTGGACAACGCGTAAAGTGCCACACATTTGGATTCAGAGATTGGGTAAATAAAACCCGCTTCATACCATTTCTCACTCTCTTTCTTAACTACTTCATGTAGATTTTGATTAAGTCTCCTCTAGAACTCACGGGAAGATCTAACATTATCCTTAAAAAATATGATGTGAACAGAGCGCGAGTTTTATACCCACGAGGTCAGACATTGCCCACCTTATGGCCTTACGATTCTTCTCTAATACTAGTCTCATGTTCTGTAGTCAACCTATAACTAATGACAGGAAACTTATTCTTTGGTCCCGTAAGGAAGGAATACTTGAGTGTAGGAGGTAGTGGCTTCAACACTGGCAATGATAAATCATCAGGTACATCTGGCTGAACTACCATTGAATATGGATTTGTCCTGCATAGTGGAGATGAATCATCTATAATGCTATCCACCAATTGAACTGAAGAATAGGGAGTCGGATTTTCAAAGAAACATGGTAATTTGTACAAAGCTACGTTCGACACATTATCTAATTCACTTGACTATTCCAAAGAGGAAGGAACTGACAAGTCCAAAGGGACCTCTAAGCCATCTAGGGAATAGGGAGATGCATAAATCAAGAACTCTGACAACGTATTAACAACTGCTTTGTGTACACTGTCCTCTCCAGATGAGAGAGTCTCACTCTATACTATCAGGTTCTGTGCCCAAATCCCAACTATGCTAACTACATCGCAGTATGCCTCTGAAAAGGAAGAGAAATCTATACTAGACTCATAATTAGGTCATCGCCATTTCATTTTCTTCATCTATAGTTCCACTTCTTTGCCTGAAGAACGGAAATTCATCATCCCCGCCTGATAATCGAATAAAGCTCTAGTGATCTTAAGGAAGATCCGCCAAGGATAATTGATGAACGCGAAATTCGCCTCTTTAATAATCGATAATTGTAGTATAGGAGGCGAAAATCGGTCGATCAAAACATCACAGACCTTTGAATGCTGTGGAATATTTTTACTTGGCAAGTCTACCAAGGTCGATCACAGGGACACGGCTACCTAACGAATTTATCAAATTTTGATTCATGAAGCACAATGTGACATAATTTCAAGTTCAGGTCCAACTGATGCACTATGCAATTTTAAATGAAATCCTATGATGCATGCATTTTAATTAATTTTTATGCAATTTAAAATGATGCATGAGTAATTGTGCAAGGATACAGGTATGCTAAGCTAAAGATTACAATTAAACCCTAAAAATATGAGCAACATAATACATAATAAAATCAGAGTCAATTTGATCAGAACATGAAAAGCGGTCATCAAATCTAAGCAATAACCAGAAAGAGCAGGGTCTCATTTTTCACATAAAAATTCACTTCATTAAAAACAGTGGCAAATGAGAAAATTAAACATGCTAAGATGTAGAGGACAAAACAAGGATCAAAACGACACTAAAATCATGCAATTTGGACCTAAAAGGCTCAAGTTATGAAGAAAACAATGCAGGGGCATAATTGTAATAAAAATGCTAGAAATAAAAAGGATATATATTGCATTTAGGTGTCTGGAGGGACCTACATGCAAATACCAAAAACCGCCTGGGCCCATGTGTAAATTGTCCATGCGCGGGGGCCTTTTTGCAATTTCTGAAACTTCGGAGGGCCTTCTTGTAAAATACCCAGGCATGCACGTAAGGCACGTGCCAAGGGACCAGGATGCAAATATCAAAAGAACTGGGGTCTGGCCTGCAATTTTCCCAGCTCCTCACGTGCAAAGCACATGAGGGCTAGGCTCGGAAGGGAGCCTCTGGTTCGGGGCTACGTGGCAGCAGCTGGGAGCTCGGGTCGAGGTTCAGGGAACCCGAGCCTACAACTTCGACTGGAGGGTCGGCATGCCACGCGTCATCATCTTGGCTGTCTGATCCGGATGATCGGACGACATCTGCTTTTCGTGCTCCTCCGCAGGTCACCAGAGAAGGTGGGGCTCCAGCGACCTGCTCTTGGCTCCTCCGCACTCCAAGTCGTCCACCGGAGGTCGAGGAAGACTGATGGTCAGCTGGCGAAGATCCTGGACGCCCGGCGAGGCTCCGGTGATGATCAAACTTGAGTTCCATGCAACCTCACCGGAGGGGACCAGCTTGAAGGAGCTCTGATTTCGTCTCCGGCCAATCAAAGGGTCCTGTAGCATTAACCTATAGCCGAAGTAAATGCCTGGGTGCTTGAGTGTTTTGTGAGGTGAGTGGTGGCCTTGGGGTGACTGGAGGTGGAGGCCAAGGCTCCTCCTCCGGTGAAGTGGAGGAGGAGATGGGTCGGAGCGGATGGGGGTTTGGAGAAAGAGAGGATGGTCGGCGAAAAGGAGGGTGGCGTTGCGAAGCTGATGAGGGGGTCAGATTAGGGTGATGGTGACGATCGGCAGAGGAAAAAATTCGAAAAAAACAAGAACAAAAATCACCTTGCTGGAGCGAGGTGTTGGTGGGGGAAATGATCTAGGCTGAGGACTTACTGGACCTCGGGGGGTCATCTCACAACGGGGTCGATCATCCCCGGTGCTCAGCAGTGCCCGGAGGGAACCGCGACATGGCCGGAGGCCATGGATCACACCGGGGGCTTCACAACCATGATCGCTTCAAAGCCAACCCTCCGCTGTCACCGGAGGGCGGTCGAAGCTGGGGAGGAAGGCTCCAAAATGGTGGATGATCGATGAAAGTGGCGGGGGAGAGGTTTTTATAGGGGGAGGAGCTCCGGCGGTTACATAGTGAAGGGGTTTTCGATTGGGGTTTTGATAGCGAATGGAGTGATGGCGAGGGGTCCTGGAGGTTACGCGAGGAAGAAGTAAGGTAGGGCTTCATGGGGCGACTATTAGAAGAGAGAGGCATGGCCGGAGTTGCCTTCCAAAATAGGAAGGGCGGAGCAGGTCGACGATGCGTAACGGCTGGGGGAAGGGGGGTTACGAGGAGGAATACGATCTCCCAGCCGTTGGATCTAGCAATCCGATGGCTAGGATGGGAGCGCAGGCGGAAGGCTGAGATCAGATCGTTAGATCTGATCTGACGGTTAGGATCTAGGTAGTGATGAGTGGTTATGGAGAGATAAGAAGGATCCAATGGCCTAGGATAAAGGGATGACGTGGAGCAGCATTAGGCATAGGATGCGAGAGGATCAGAGGGCTAAGATTGGGGCGGGGGTTAGCGGCTATGATAAGATCTCATCAGAGATCTGACGGCTGGCGATTGAGCAGGGATGGACAGCGGAGATGGAGTGGATCTGACGGTCAAGGAGTGTGCCGGGTGGCGGAAGGAGGAGCGGCCACGTGGACGGCCCAGAGGGCGCCACGTGGCCCAATCAGAAAATTCAGAATGATAAATACAAAGAAAAATACAAAAGAAATAGTTAAAGGCAAAATTTGGAAAAAGTCAAAACATGAAAGTTGCTCGACTCGACGAGATCTACATCTTTCATGTTGGTCAAAAAGTCAAAAGAGGTCATTTGTACAAAACGTATTTTTTGGGGTATTTTTAGGGGGATAAAAATACCGATTTTGTGGTTTTGAGATGTTTTTGTATTTTTTAGGCTTTTCAAAGGTCAGTGATTTATAGACAATTATTCTACCTAATTTTTAGGGGTTTTTGAAGATAAAATAAATACAAGAAAAATAATGAAAATTTAAATACAATAATTTAATGGTAAATTATACACAATATAATACAGGATAAAAATAAAGAATTAAAGGTGGTTTTCATTGGATTAGTCAAGACAAGGGTTTAATTTGCGGCTTTTAGCATGATGAATACGAGATTCATCATACTCCTATACTTAAGCCATGCTCGTCCTCGAGTATCTAAAGAATGAAGGAGTCAGATTAATTCCTGACAGTGTGCGTGAAAAAATTCAAGGCTCAATCTTTCGAAGACCCTTAATTTAAGTGATCCTAAAATTCTGGGTTTATCCAAGCCTTAGTTAGAAGGAATCCAACTTCTTTGATTATCAGACTCTCTTTTTGTACGTATAATATAAGGATATGACATTTAGTGTACTGCATTTCATGAGAGCCGAGTCGATGCATTACTCAAGGTTCCAGTCCCAAAGACTCTCCTCTAGACCTAATGCTCAATACTAGGGAATAAGTCTATTCTTGCTTCAGTCAACCGTCTCATTAGTTTGTCAGACTTGAAATGTTGATGGACGGCCAGCTGATGGAGGTATTGGGATTGTGTCTAATTTTCTCACCCTCACATTGGAACAAGGGACCTCTCGAGTGCCTTTTTACTCAACACATGTAAATTTTTATATTGTTGATCAATGTGTCCATAAAAAGAGTTGGAGTCGTCTGCACTTGTTTTTCTGGGAGTACACCGGGGTGTGTCTTTTTTGAGTATCTAAGATACCTTCGACACCGAGACTTGTATCGCTTACGATGCAGGGCCCTTTTTGTGGTGTCAGCCCGACTCCTTGGTCCTAATTAGTGCTTGGTCCAAGTGGACACTTTGAAAATGTTTGGGATCGCTCGCCATTGGTGAAGCTCATTTGTAATTTGACTTTGGTATTAAGAGCTTTTTCTTTGACATTTGTTTTCTTTTGTTGGCTAGCTCCACTGCTTTTACCAAAAGTTGGCGCACACTGATCAACAATATCCATTAAGTTTCATCTCACCCTGGCACATAGGTAAATATCAAAGAGATATCATATGAATCTTGTTCACATACTGGCTAGGGTTTTGCTGACACTCAGGTCTTCTGAAGCCTTCATTAACTTTATCTCATCCTCAAATATCATTAGATCGGATCCAAACTCAAATCTCTGGTCCTAGTTCCTCAAGTGATATCTCAACTCAACTCATAAGTCATGCAGTTGTGGAAGTGATTGTGCTGATCATATTTTTCTTGAAGGTAGAGATGAAGAGTGCAATATAGCGCTCAAATCTTTCAAACCAGGGAAGTATGGATATTTAAGTCTTAAAACCCCTAATGACTAAGGCATGTTAACTCAGACTCTCAAGATCACAGAAATCCAGTGTCCTCAAAATCCTCAAGCCTTGAGTGAGTGTGAATGTGTCAGGAATACACCAACTCCTTAGCTACTGATTTTTGTGTGATTTTTGACTTTTGCATATTTTTATGGGTTTTAATTTTTTTCTCTTTTTTTTGATTCTTCGGAGAGACAATGACTGGCCCAGACTCAAATAAAAGTATCCACTCTCAGCCAGTATGGGTGTAAGTATGGGCCGAGGCCCATGTTACTTGAGGATGGGGCCATATGCGATGTCTTCTAAACCACCCACTCTGCTAAGGGAGACCGAGGTTCCCTTACTTAAAATATCTACTAAGCCTAGTAGTCAGAGTCAAATTCCAAGAAAGATTTTTAATTTTTTTTATAGAAAAGGAAATTTTACAAAAATTAATCTCTTAATTTTAATAAACAATTTTTACAAGGTTTTTACAACAGTCAGTTCACAAGCTTACCAAAACCTAGCCCGAAAATAAAAAAAGTTAAAAACACGAGCTAAGGCTAAAGTAAATATATAGTAATATACGGTATACACCCCTATACTTAAATATTGCTATGTCCTCATAGCACAAGTGCCATGAAGCCAAAGCTCGATTCAAATATAGGGTGATATAGCAGAACTGAGGAGGAGGATCCTCCTATACTCAGGTCGATATTGACCTAAATATAAGAAGACAGTAAGAGGGACGGATGAGCAGGCAGGTCCTCCCTATACTTAGGCTACAAATAACCTAAGCAAGGTCTGAATTAGGGGGGGATTGTTCTAAGATACAAGGGTGAGGGGGAGGGGGTTCGTGAAATATACACATAGAGAGAGAGAGACAGAGAGAGAGAGAGTGAAATATACAGGGGGAGATGGTGGGGGTGAGTGTGTATGTGCAAGTGTGCGTGTTTGTGTGTGTGGGGGGGTAGATCATCAAGTGATCTACTTTTTTTTTCTTTTTTGTACAACATGCAAAACTGGAAATAAATATGCAAATACAAGTTTTTTTTACAATATGCAATGCAATTTGACTAATAAAAATCCTCAAATTCCTTCACAATGTCTTTTGCGGCCTCTTCAGCGGAAGCTCCCAACTTCACGCCTCCATGAGGATCAAGCGTCCTCGATCATCATGGGCCCTGCCACAAAAGATATACGTTAGAATACTCAGAGAAATTAAATCAGCAAATATGATGCAAAGAAATGATGCATGAAATGAGGACCTAAAAACTATCAACAAAGAAAATCAAAATTCAATAATTAAGCTATGTCGCGTCCCTGGCAACGGTGCCATTTGATGTACGCGAAATTCACCTCTTTAATAATCGATAATTGTAGTATAGGAGGCAAAAATCGGTCGATCAAAACATCACAGACCTTTGAATGCTGTGGAATATTTTTACTTGGCAAGTCTACCAAGGTCGATCACATGGACATGGCTACCTAATGAATTTATCAAATTTTGTTTCATGAAGCACAATGTGAATTAATTTCAATTTCAGGTCCAACTGATGCACTATGCAATTTGAAATGCAATCCTAAGATGCATGCTTTTTTTAGTTAATTTTTATGCAATTTAAAATGATGCATGAGTATTGTGCAAGGATACATATATGCTAAGCTAAAGATTACAATTAAACCCTAAAAATATGAGCAACATAATATAAAATAAAATCAAAGTCAATTTGATCATAACTTGAAAAGCGGTCATCAAATCCAAGCAATAACCAGAAGAGCAGGGTCTCATTTTTCACATAAAAATTCACATCTTTAAAACAGCGGCAAATGAGAAAATTAAATATGCTAAGATGTAGAGGACAAAACAAGGATCAAAACGACACTAAAATCATGCAATTTGGACCTACGATGCTTAATTTATGAAGAAAATAATGCAGGGGCGTAATTGTAATAAAAATGCTAGAAATAAAAAGGATAAATATTGCATTAGGTCCCTGAAGGGACCTAGATGCAAATACCAAAAACCGCCTCGGCCCATGTGTAAATTGTCCATGCGCGGGTTGCAATTACTATAAAGTTCACAGGCCAAATATTAACATATATAAAAAGCTTAGGATGAATAATGCAAAAAGCCCAAGTTACATGCGCACAACATGTGAATACGCCTCATAGGGGTGTAAATGCAAATAACAGGAACTATTCATTCAAATATAACACCCATAAATTTCAGGATAACATATGCAAAAACATCAGGTAAACACGTGGGTCAGCACGTGACTTCATACAAACTGGACTAAAATGCAAATACTAAAAGAGTAAGGGTCCACAATGTAAATGTCTTACACTAAACTTTTTATTTTATGTACTAAAGGGAAAGACTGAAAAAGACAAGGGTAATAGGGAAATATACCCCTCGCAGGCGTGCGGTGCACGTGGGGGGCACGTGGCAGCTCGGGCGCAGACACTATCGTACGGGCTTGATCTCCTGACGTTGCAAATCTAACGGCTAGGGAATGTTGAGGACGTGCAGTCAGATGGTGTCAGATCCAACGGTGGAAACGCTGTTGCTGTCGGCGGCTTAGATGAAATCTGGCAGAGGAAGGCTTCATCCGAAGGTAGCTGAGGATGATGGAAGAACAACTCCTGGGCGAACATTAGGTGGGCAATGGAAGCGATCCGTTGCTCCGATGAGGCCACCAACGGATCATGTGCTATCGTGAGAGTGCTCCACTTTTGTTGTATGGCTCCGACGGGGGTGGAAACGGTCAGATGGGTGCGGTGGTCAAGCTCCTCCTGGAGTTTCTACTTGAGCAGCAGAGTGGCCAAAGGGGTCTACTGCGCTAACCAACACCTGCAATGGTAGAGAAGACTCAGGGCGTGGCTCTAGTCTAGGTTATTGAAGCTAGAGGTGAAAGAAGCATGGGTGAATGAAAGTCGATCTCTGACGAAGGTGGTGAGAGGAGATCTCGGCCTTAACCTCGAACTTAGGGTCGAGTCCAAGGATGATCAGGTCGCGTTGCAAGGTGGAGCAGTCGAGGGTTCCGTCAATAAGGACAAGAGTGGGTAATGAGGCTTCGACCAGCTGGTCGAAGCAGGTGGTGTGTGGCAGAGTGAAATGGGGTAGATAGAATCGAAAGGAAAAATATGGGGGATAGGATAGGTACCTGAATGGTCAGAGAAGCTCCTAAGCTTAAGGCAAAGGCGAGCGTCAAGGTGATGGCCTCAACCGTGCTGCAAAAGGTAGGGAGGCTAGACACGACGGAGGACTCCGACCATGTAGCTGAGTTGTGTCGTCACCGCACCAAACCAAGTTCTGAAGGATGCTCCGAGCAGCTGTCACTCAGTTGGATGTGTCTCAGGATTGAGATGGGAGCGAGGAATGAGCTCTTGTGCTACAGAGGCGGAGGAGATACTTCATAGGGTTCCTAGGAGGCTAAAATGTTCGAGCGAGAGCGTGCAACCCTAGGAAGATCCGCGCCTTCCTAGGGATCCACAAGGGTCGTGGATCGTATGAGAAGGCTCGGGCGAAAAATCGGATCGAGAGCAGGCCTGACCCGATCAGGAAAAATGAGGAGAAAAGGCTCTGGCGAAGTAAATCGGGTCGGGTCAGCCTGGAAGGAGACGTTGACCTGGGTCAACAATCTGACGTGGCCCAATCAGGGGGGCCATGAGTAGGACAAAATATGCCACAAGACAAAACATGGAAACAAAAGTAAAGATAATTACATTAAAAATAATGAATGAATTTTAATGAAAGAATGGACAAAATGAAATTTTTTTATTATTTTTCAAGGAATTTTTTATGATTTTTATTTTTTTATGAAAAGTTATTTAGTGTATATACAATATATAGTGTTATATATATATATATGTATAATATACCAGTGTATTATGTACAATTATTTTTATTTTGTTATTTTTACAAAAATAACCTAATTTTGTATTTTATTTATTTTCAACATGATTTTAGGAGTACAAAATAATTTTTATCTTATTTTCATGAGTTACTTACATGTTTAAAATAAATAGGGGATGTGATATATATAAACATGTGCTTTGTACAATTGAGGAGGTTTTTATTTTATTCTTATTTTTATTTAATTTTTCTGATTTTTATTTTAGTTTTATCCTATTATTAGAAATATGTACAAGGTGGTAAAATAATAATTTAATTTTACTTTGGTCAAAAATATTTATTTACATATATAATTCATATATACAATACAAAGTAGGCCCTATCTCTCTCTACTATTTTATTTGGTGATCAGGTCAAGGCTTGACCTTCTCTTGGGATTTGGGTCACTCTGTATTTATTCTAAATACCTCCTTCCTTTTTATTTTTCTTTGTTCTTTTATTTTTGCACAAATACATGCTAAGTATGCAGTATTACACATGCAAGTATAATGCTATGTTATTGTATTTACATGTATTTACATGATGTTTTGCCAAGATAAATAACTAAAATAAAAGAATAAAGAGTGAAAATAAGGGATTCATCACCCCATATACTTTACCTTTGTTAGTCCCTTAGCAAACACTTATTTGAAATATAAGTGAAAAAGGAAATAAAAGAAAAAGAAGGAGAATCAAGGTTGATTATTAAACTTGTCTTCATTAAATTGAAGTATATAGCTCAGTCAGACCTTTGGATTATTAGTTTGTCGGAACCTTGTTTGGATCTAGGTTTAAGACTCAACAGCCTCTAAGTTCCACCATTCTATGGTCAAGACTCCTCTATTTTCCACAAATCAGAACAAGTCTACATTCGCAAACTCTAATGACCATGTATCTTTCCTTGTACTGTGTATGTGATATGTAGCTCTCCACCTCAGAAATGACAAGGCAACAACCTCCCTCAATAAGGTAACTCTAATTCCATAGTCTAGCAGATCTTTCCTCGAGGAGCGGGGTATTTCCCTCTAAGTTCAAGTTCAACAGGCTCATGAAGAGGGTGAAAGAAGAGAAAGGACCTTGGCCAGTGTAACCGTGTATCCTTGGGAGCCCAACCAGTGTAGCTGAGTCTTCCGCTGCAAGCTTCATGAGATGAGAAGGTGTAATACATAAGCTTTGCATTATTTGAACATATACACTCCGACAAGCATTTTATTTTCTATCAGGCATGTCCACTTTTTTGGAGTTTTTCTTGATTTTTGCACATTTTTTTATGTTCATGTGTACAACATATCTACATGGTGCAGCATATATACATAAGTAATTTTTCTTCTCGAGCCAGTAGACTATCCCTCTTTTTAAGCATTATTGCAACCCACAACTCTTGTCTTTAGTCCTCAGCACCGCCATACCAAGTTGAGGTGCACTTCCCTCCCTAAAGAAAGACGAGAGGTTCCGCCTGAAGTACTACCCTCATATGCTACCCCCAAGCCAAGGAAAACTGCCTCCTCACCACCTCATCTTTAGAGAGCTACGTGTAAGATGCTGGTCCAAGTAAAGCCATTGTCTGTGAGAGTCATGAGTGTGTTATTAAGTGTTCTACTTAGGCTCATCAAGATGACATGTGAACATAGCCTAGTGGACTCAAATAATTAAGTCACTAATGGATCTGAAAATGTTAACACCAAATCCTATAAGGTTCCTTTGAGAATTAGGTGGATTACGGTCTTAACCAAGCTCCATTTTCCAATTTAATGCCAGACTAGTTTAAATGTCAACTATGATTCAGAAGAATATACAGAAATATGTACAAAACACTTTTAATGCAGTTTTTCAAAATTGTTGGAAACATGCAAAATTTTTTAAAATGTTTGAATATATGCATGCATGAATGCAGATGTTTTGAAAACTATTTACAAACATTTACACCAGGGTTTTTGCAAACTTTTATTTTTCAAACATTTTACAAAAAAATTGTACTATATACATACTTTTGATATAAAAATATTTACAAATTTTTCACAAGAAAAATATTTTACAAACATGTGTACAAAATAGCTTTTAGAAAGAGCTATTTACAAATATGTATGTGCAAGAAAGAATTTTATATACAAGGAAAAAATTTAAAATTTTTGTGATTTTTAGCTTTGTGGTGTTTAGCCATTTTATTTATTAACACACTCACACAAAGTACGAGTTATGACTAAAGTATATATGCAATATATACTACAACCCCTTATACTTAACTCGAATGATGTCCTCATAGTGATCAAAGAGCGATGACGAAAACATAACTCGTGCTTAGTATAAGGAAGTGAAAAGAACGGCTATACTACAACGATGAATGAAAGAATAAAATCAACAGAAGTTGGTGATTCCCCCCATACTTAGGATCAAGTAATCCTTAGTATAGAAGACTGTAGACAAGTGGAAACCGAGGGTTAGAATGTACAGGGTCTACCTCCCCTATACTTAGGGTAAAATATCCCTAAGTATAGGCAACAAAAAGAGGTAAAAAGAATCAAAAGAATAATAAAAAATATAACACCCCCTATACATAGGGTAAAGTACACCCTAAGTATAGCATAATCATAGGATGGAGATGGGGTTCTAGACAAAGAGTGTGCGATATGGACATCTGGATCTATACAAGGGCAGAAGACAGTAATAATCAGGTATGAGATGCAAATGATGATAGTTAAAGACCACATCTCATGCAAAATGAATAGGGGTGATGCCAACGATAAGCGGATCATTCTCTAAACATGGTTTGAGGCGCTGACTGTTAACGCAAAAGGTGGACTCAAATGACATCTCATATACGTCGATACTACCATTGTCATGCACCTTTCGGACCAAGTATGGTCCCTTCCACTTACTCTGCAGTTTCCTTGGAAATAATCTAAGCCTGGCATCAAACAACCATACTCTTTGTTCTGGCTCAAACTGTTTATGGCTGATATGAGAATCATGTCATATCTTTACTCGCTCCTTATACTGTAGGCTGCTCGAAAAGGTTGTATCTCTAAGCTCCTCCAAGGCTACCAATTCTACTTTCCTTTGATCATCTATGCTCTTTGAATCCTATAATATCTCAGTAACAGCCCAAAGTGACTTATGCTCAATCTCAACATGTAAATGGCATGGCTTGCCATAAACGAGATGAAAGGGAGACGTAGCCGAAGGAATCTTGAAGGAAGTTCGATATAACCACGGGACTAAGTCCAAAAGCTGTGACCAATCCTTTCGGTCTGGGTAGACTACCTTCTATAGTATTGTCTTGATCTCCATGTTCGATACTTCAGCAAGACCATTGGTCTGAGGGTGATATGGAGTGGCAACTCGATGGTCTATGATGAACTCGTTAGCAAGGGCATTTACCTTGTCGTCGATAAAATGAGAACCTCCATCAGATATCAGTACTCTAGGAACCCCAAACTGTGAAATGATATCCTTCCTCAAAATCTACAAAAAGTCCTAGCATCTGCGGTTCGGGCGGGCATGGCCTCAACCCAAAGACTCACATAATCAATAACCAACAGAATGTACTCTAACCCCTTACTCCTAAGGAATGGGCCCATGAAATCAATGCCCCATGCATCAAAAACCTCATATAAGTGAATGGGCTGCATCGGCATCATGTCATGCTGTCCACAAGTGCCCATCCTCTAACAGTCAGTACACCTCTTCATGAATTCATCAAAATCCTTGAAGAGGGTAGGACACCATAGACCGGATTGGAGCACTTTCTGTGTTGTTCTCCTGCCAGAATGATGTCCTCTTGCCTCAAGCTTGTCGCAATAAGTGAGTACGTTGTGGTGCTCCTCTTGAGGAATGCACCGACGCCAAACGCTATCCCCTCCTTCATGATAAAGGATGGGATCCTCCCAATGGTATGACTTGGCCTTTGTGACGAAGGTCTCATGTCGTTGCCTGGGCGAACCCTGTGGAACTTTCTTGGCAACGAGATAGTTCACAATGTCGACATACCATAGAAGAGAGGCGATAGCAAGGATTTCCTCATCTGGGAAGGTCTCAGTAATAGGCTCAATCTGCTCAGATTCTTCAAGATGTTTCAATCT
The DNA here is from genome assembly GCA_037367405.1 of Ottelia alismoides. Classification (NCBI taxonomy): domain Eukaryota; kingdom Viridiplantae; phylum Streptophyta; class Magnoliopsida; order Alismatales; family Hydrocharitaceae; genus Ottelia; species Ottelia alismoides. The sequence continues at coordinate 829,147 of JAZKJV010007825.1, read as the reverse complement.
GGAGAGATGATCCGCCACTACATTCTGGACTCCAGGATTATCATTAATCTCAATATCAAGCTCCTGGAGTAAAAGGATTTGTCAAGTCAATCTCGCTTTGGCATCCTTCTTTGCCATGAGATACCTGATGGCAATATGATCATAATAGATAGTCACTTTGAATCCAAGAATATATAATCTGAACTTGTCTGAGGCAAATACTACGGCTAGCATCTCTTTCTCCGTGATTGTGTAGTTCCATTGGGTGGCATCCAATGTACGGCTAGCGTAGTGAATGGTAAATGGTAATCTATCCGTCCTTTGTCCTAGCACAGCCCCCACGGCAAAATCGGAGGCATCTATTATGACCTTGAATGGGAGAGACCAATCAGGCAGCTGAAGGACAAGAGCCTCAACAACTAGGTCCTTGAGAGTCTCGAAAGATGCAAGACATTTATCATCTACAATGAACTCGGTGTCTTTCATTAGCAGATCAGTAGGAGGTCGGGCAATCCTGCTAAAGTCATGAATAAAACTCAGCAGAAACCAACATGCCCCGGAAAAGATTGCAACTGCCGCATGTTGGACAGTGGATTGAGTTTCCTAAATATATCCACCTTGGCTGGATAAACCTCCACACCCCTATTGGAGATTATATGACCAAGCACCATCCCCTGAGTCAGCATGAAGTGACTCTTCTCCCAAGATAAAACAAGATGCACCTCAATGCAATGCTGAAGCACTCAGTCTGGGAAGTCAAGACAAGCATCAAACCCATCGTCGTAGACCAAGAAATCATCGATGAAGACCTCTGAACAATCACCCACCATGTCCGAGAAGATAGACAACATGCACCTTTGGAATGTCATCAGGGAGTTACTGTTGAACGAGATTTTTCACGGGTCTAAAGTATATCTCACACAAGGCGGAGATGTAGTCGCTGTGGCGACCCGCAAGAAATCCTGATTCAAACAACAATTAACCCCCAACAAAGATCAAACAATGAAAAGAGGAGCGGAGTTAAAATTTATTATAACTCTACAAAAGATGTTTATAGTGCAAGTAGTGTAAAGGTCGAACACAGGGAGCAGACAGGTAGAACGGGGCAATTCAATGCACAAAAGTGAATGTGATGATATGTATATATGTGATATTTCTTGTGGGTTTTGAATTTTATATTTTTTTATTTTATTTTTAATTTTATATTTTTATATTTTAATTTTTAATTTCTGATTTTGTATTTTCTTTTTATATTTTATATTTTCGTTTTCTTTTAATTTATAAAATAAAATATATATACAAAATAAGAAAAGAGACAAATAAGATATTTTATAAAAAAATATGTAAAAAAATAAAAATTCAAGAAATAAAATATTTTTGTGCTTTATTTATTTTTATAATGTTTTTGTGATTTTTCAATATTTTTGCTATTTTTTGGTATTTTTTAGGTCACAAATACTGAAAACAATGAATAAATACAAATCCGAAAATAAAATGGAGAAATAAAAAGCTAACATGAACCAAAATTCTCCAAATTAATTTTAAAATAAAGATAATAAAATAGAGAAAATTAGGAAACAAAATTTATATTTTTAGGATTTTTTAGGGATTTTACTATTTTTAAATAGATTTTAGGTGTTTTGTATTTTTTAATAGTTTTCTTTTATATTTTTAGTGATTTTTGGCCTGTATAAAAGACACTAAAATTGGCAAAATATATCTTTTTTGAGAATTTTTTAAAAGTTTATATATTTTTTAGATATTTTTTAATGCAAACGGAGATGAAAATGCATGTTTTTAAATTTTTATAAATAATAAAATGATTCAAAAATACAAAATAAAAAGATATAGTGGAAGTAGAATACAACAGGAACTTATGCTAATTTTTGGTGATTTTTTTGGGTTTAGAGATGCGTGAAATAATTACTAGAAAAAAAGAAAATGGACTACTAGCAGGGGCATTTGTGTAATTAGCAAAACGTTCAGGGCTAGAGTGCAAATTTTACAGAAATATATAACTAAATAAAAAATGTTTTAGGACCAAACACAAATAAATCGAAACGCAGGGGTGTGCCTACAAAATTGCCTGGTCACGTGCGTAGAGCACGTGACCTGGCAGGGACTAAAAGGTAATATTACGAACACCTGGGGGGAAATGTGCAAATTCTACAAATTAAATTAGCGATCGAGGAAAGTTTAAATAGTAAATATTAAATACAAAATTTGGTGGGGGAAAACATGCAAAATACCTACGCTCGGGATCGAACGGTGCAACGTCCTTCACTTATACACGTGTCGTCACGAGGAGTGCGATGACAGTTCAGCTGCCAACGGCCGCGATTAGTTCTGATGCTGGCGATCGAACGGCTGGAAGAGACCTGATCACGTGGCAGCTGGGATTTCAGGAATCCAAGCCTCATCAGACAGCCCTGGACTCCCCTAGATGAACAGGGAAGAACACGTCCCCAACCGAACTTCGATCGGCATTATGGCGCTGCTCCGACCATTATCCTTGCCGCAGAAGTCCTCCAAAGATGCCTGGAAGTGTCCCCGGTCGGCCAACGTCACCAAAATGGCTCGACGAGCTTCGGTGCTCCGCAACGGAGTCGAAGGAGTTTTGGTCCAGGCGCCTCTCCAAAATCGACCCCCCCCCAAGGGGGTCCTTTGACTCATGCGACCTGCAAAAATGAGTTAAGAAGGTCGCGGGCAAAATGTCGCGACCTTCCAGAGGGAAGAATGGGCTGGGGAGGCGGAGTCGGAGCTCGCCGGAGTAAGCTCCGGCGAGGTGATCGCTGATGGTGATTGGAGAAGTGTGGATCGAAAAGGTGTGCAGAGATCTACTCTTAAAGCTAAGGCGAATAAAATGATGCAAGAAAAATGAATAAAATGACCTCGAAGGCAAAGGTTGACTGAGATAGACCTCACAGCCAAGACGTTAGAGATGGGGTTGGAGACGCTCCTACGGCCACCTAATCTCGCCTTTAGGGAGCTGGAGGATCTCCTGTCAGGAGCTCCAGTCCGGAGCTCGCCAAAGAGAGGGAGAAAGATGGACAAAGAGGGTTCAAATTCGAGAAGAAGGAAAATGGGTTTTTTTGAAGAAGTGGACCGAAGCGGCACAAAGAACGATGGATCTGGGGCACATCAATGATCCAAGGATCGAGATAACGCAAGGGTGTGTATCATGGATCCACGAGGATCAAAAGTCATGAAGACCGCATCGCAAAAAGGTGAAGGGGTGAGCCTCGAAAAATCCGCAAAAATGGCCAAAAAATGCAGTCTGACAGAGGTCAAACCTCGGTCAGAGAGTTGACCGAGGTCACCCAACAGAGGCTTCTGGTTGGTCCACGTGGACAAACCAGAAAATTCCTTGGAAAAAAGATTTGTTAATTCGATTTAAAATAATAAACGATTTTATTAATTTTAGTTTATTAAATAGAAAATATTTATTATTTTTTAAATTATTTTATTACGATTTTTATTTATTTTTTCGAGGTATAAAAATACAAGTTACCTTTTATGAGCTATATAGGTATCTTTATCTATATATTTTAATAATTTATTTTTAATATGTATATTTAATTTTATTTATTTTATTTATTATTTTATATATTTATAACTTATTTTTATACACTTAAATATATTTTTATTTTATTTTAATGATTTATTTTATACATTTATATAAATAGAAGTATTAATCATATAGGTATATTTACGGGTATTATACCTATGTATTTGTATACAAGTATTTTAATTTTATGTTTTATTTAGTGTTTTATTCTGATTTTAATGTACACATATATTATAAATAATATTTTCAAAATTATAAAAATATAAAATTATAAAAATAATGAATAATAAATAAAATGAATATTTTAATATGTACAGGTATACAATAGGTGTCCAAAACTCAACTTTAAAAACCGTAGCTCTGAAAAATACGAAACAACCTTCATTAAATAGCTTATTGAAAATTATATACAATTAAAGTGATTTTTTTACGTTTCGAGTTTTTTTTAGAGATACAGGTCTGGGAAGCTGGGATTCTGGAAACTTATTCAGATCATAACTTTTTATCTGTATATTATTTTTGTGTGAAATCAATTTTCTATAACTTTTATGTACAAAGTTTCTTTATTTGAAGTATGAAAAGTAGAACTCAAAATAGGTCCCAAAATGAATAAAGAATGAATTAAATAAAAGGAACTTTTATTGGTATTTGGGCCCTTATCTCCCCCTACTTTATTCCTTGTCGACCTAGTCATCGAGATGCCTAGGTCTCAGGGTTTCAGGTCATAAAATATTTGTTATATTTTTTCTTTTTCTTTTCTTCTATTTATTCTATAATTTTGGCATTAAAAATCATATTTTATACAATATTTACACAAATATGCATGGATGATAAAATGTATGAATTAACGTTATTTGCATGAATTTACTAAGGTTTTAAGGCCAAAATGATAGAATAAATATGATGAAACATAGATTCATCATCCCCCTATACTTGCATTTGCTAGTCCCTAGCAAACATTTATGCAATAAGTGCAGAAAAAGAAAAACAAAGAAAAAAAAGAAGAAAGATGGATTGAATATAATTATCAAACTTGTCTTCACAAAATCAAAGTTTAGAGCTTAAGTTGGACCTTTGGAATTTTAGTGCGGGCGGAACCTTAATGAGAACCGAAAAATCCAACAACCTTCGAGAATCCCAAAACTCTGCTCAACTCTCCTCAATAGCCAGGTCAGAAATATTTCAACTCATATGCAAACCCTTACGACTATGAATCTGACTCGTACAGTGTAAGTGATAGTGGCTCTCCCCAACTAGATTGACAAAGAGACTGACTTCTCCGGCATGACAACCCATTGATTCCCCAATCAAATGACTCCTTCCTCGAGGAGTGGGGTATTCCCTTCTAAGTTCAAGTAACAACCAGCTCAAGAGGAGGGGCTGAAGAGAAGAATGGATAGTAGCCAATGTAGCTACCTATCCTAGGATGCAAGACTAGTGTAGTCAAGTCATCCAGCTGCAGGCTCACATGATTTGACTTTGAAGCTCAAACTTGCTTATTTCCTTTACAACATATTCACATACTCCGACAGGCATTTTATTTTTATACAGGTCTATCCATTTTTTGGAGTTTTTGCTTTCTCTTTTTTTTGAAATACTATTTACAGCAGCATTTACATAAGGAGTTTTTCCACTTGAGCCAGTAGACTAACCCTTTTTTGAAGCTTTATTGCAACCCACACTCTCCTATATTTAGAATTCCTCATCACTGGATGGGTTGGGGTGCACTTCCCTCCCTAGAGGAGGACAAATGTTTCCACTTGTGTGCGTCTCATACCGGCAAATCAAACCCCCTCACCACTCCAACTGAGTTGAGCCATGTGAAAGGTGCAGGTGTCCAAGTTAGGTCATTATCAACAAGAGTCGTGCATGTGCTCCAAAATACTCTACTTAGGCAGTCAAGAATCCATTGAACCAAGTCCCGTGATCATCAAAGAATTAAGTAAACTAGACCTGAAGTACCTCAATTCCAGCTCTTATAAGGTTCATGTTATTAGGTAGATTTTAAGGTCCAATCAAGCTCCAATCTGCAGATTTTACTTAGACTTGTTCAACTATCAAACTCAATCCGAAAAATGCTCATGCTATGCAAATGCTATGCAGAATGCAGAAAATATTTTTGTGATGCAATTTTCAAAGATTTTGGATGTTTTATGGATTTTTGATACATATGCATTTTTTGTATTTTTTAAAAAGATTTGTCAAATTTTTTTGGTATCTTAATTTTGCAAATGTTTTTGGGATATTTGAGAACAAAGATTTCGGATAAAAACTAGGTACACAATATTTACACGGGGATGCATCTTATATTTACAAGAAGTAGATTTTAAGAATTTACAAGGGTAAGTGGTCAATTTTATAAATATAAATAATGAATTTTGGTATGATGTATATATTCCTCAAACTTATTTGAAAAGGTTTTTCAAATAATTTTTGAAAACTATAGTCTAAAATAATTTTTACAAACATTTTTACAAACATGTACACTCATTTGAAAATCATTTTGCAAAGGTTTTTCAATGAGTAATAGATTTTTCAAATATTTTTGCAACCATTTTTAACCATTTGCAAATAGTTTTCCAAATATTTTTATTCACACAAAGAAAATAAATTTTTCAAACAAAATGTTTTTACAAAGGTTGGAAATATTGAACAAAATGTTTTCCAAATAGCTTTCAAAAGATTTTTCACAAAGATTTTCAAACTATTTTTCAAACATTTTGCAAAAAAAATTTTCACCTGATTTATTAATTAGTAAATACAAAAAGAATTTGAAGAATAATCAACATCTTTTTATTATGTTTTCTAATAAATTTTAATAGTATAATTAGCCATTATTAACAAAAATACGAAAGTACGAGTTATGGCTAAAGTATATACGGAGTATATACGACCCCCTATACTTAGCTCGAGCTATGTCCTCATAGATCAGAGATAATAAGAGAAGACATAACTCGTACTGAGTATAGAAAAGTCTAAAGAGTTAATGAACAAATTAATGAAAGAATGAGAAGTTGACCGTCCCCCCATACTTAGGATCAAATAATCCTAAGTATAGCAGACTATACATAAAGCAGGGAGGGTCAAGGGTGGGAATGAACAGATCGTACTCAGGCTGTCTCCCCCTATACTTAGGGTAAGATTATCCTAAGTATAGACAAGAAGAGGATAGAATGGAGAGGATCAAAGAATGAAAGAACTCGGGGTGCACACCCCCCTATACTTAGGATAAAGTACGTCCTAAGTATAGAAGACTGACAACCAGGGGTGACACATTTTTTTAGCAGAAAAAGAAGATAGCAAAGGTAAAGAAGAAAAGAAGAAAAGAAGAAAAGAGATGAAAATGGAAGAAGAGATTGTGAGAATGTACACACCACTCTCCCTATACTTAGGGTAAAAGAAGCCGTAAGTATAGGTAACAACAGGAGTGATGAAACGGAACTACAAATGAACACTCGGCTCATCCACCCCCTATACTTAGGACAAAGTATGTCCTAAGCAAGGCAAACACGAGAATGGATGGATGAGCAATACGGGAGATGGACAGAGATGAACAGAAGCGGATGTACAACAGAGATGGATGTACACATGATATAGAAGGTAGAAAGCAAACCTTCTTGCAGGACCGCTAAGGAATGGATCTGGTATGGTGCAGGCCAACATCGGGGTCTATAGTGGACGGAAGCCGATCAAGGTTGATAATGTGAAGATCCTCGATGGTCCTAGAGTGTGAAGGCACGGACGGGTGAGTGGAAGAGGTATGGCTAGGTTTGGCCTTGAGTGTCTCGTCAATATCAAAGTGAAAAGGGACGAACTCATCATCATCGAAAGAAGTGTAGTCAAAGTCATCATGCGAGGTGTTATCCAGGTCAAAATCAAAAGGAACGAACTCATCAGTGGAAGTAGTCGAACTCTGTTCGTCCTCTATAATCTCAACCGGATCATCTTTTTCATCAAAAGGCCCAAATTCCCGAATAAAAGCAATAAGATCAAATTTGGCCTTTGTCTCATCTGAATCTAAGTGAACAGGAGCGGACCCATCGATGAAAGAAGTCGAGGTATGTCCATCCTGTCTAGTCTCTAACTCTGCCCCCCGCTTAATGGTATCAATCGTGTAAATCCTGTGGATGTCATCAACACAACACCAAGTCCCAGAAGGAAGACTTCCGAGGTCCAAGCTTTCCGAGTCTTCCTCCATGGGGAGGAATTCTTGGGTCTCAGTGGAATCCAATAAGCAGCAAAATTCTTTAATGGTCTCATTAAGGTCATGGTCCTCAGGGCCATCCAAGATAGGTGTTGTCACATCAGGTGCAAGTCTCTGGTTGGTAGTGGGTGCAGTGATGATCACTTCACTTTTGTCAGCAGGACGGAAGCGAATCTCTCCAAATCCATAGTCAATAACGACCCTCACAGAAGTGAGGAATGGTCATCCCAGGATGATTGGAGAGTGCTCCCCAGTCGAGGTCTCCATGGGCAAAACAACAAAGTCAACATGGTAGCCCGTGCCCTGAATCGAGATGACGACATTTTCAAGGATACACTTCAGCCTCTTTATTGATCCATCAGCAAACTGAACGATCATCGTGGTTTTCTTGAGATGCCCTAATTGAAGAGACTGTACCAGCGAGAAGGGCATGATACTAATTGAAGCACCGCCGTCGAGGATAATGTGATCACAAGTGTGGTCAGAGATGGTGCAGCTAACGAAAGGTGTGGCAGTGTTCTTTTTCTGAGGAATGGGACGGTGTGTGATAGCGTGGGAAGTGGCCATGGTTAGAATGTGATGCTCAGATTTTCTCCTCTGCTTTCTCTTCTTGGTAAGAGGAGCAGATAAATCAGTCATGTCCTGCTGAAGTGGGGCACGGATGATCTCATGAATGGTGGCCACCACTTCGGGTTCAGTTAACATTTTTAAAATTTTTGGACCTCCTTCATACAAGGGAGAAGGTCGGAATCATCATATACACGAGGCATGCCAAGAGCAGTCTGTACAGCGGCATCCTTGGGGTCAAAGGTGGGACAAGGTGTGAGTGTAGGTGTTGTCAAATGGTCTGGCACGTGGTACCTCTCCTCACAATCCGAATCAACCAAGTGTCTCCCGAACTCTTTTTGTGTTTTTGAATTTTTCTCATTTTTTTTTGTATTTTGGGTGATTGCAAGCTCTCATGGTCATCCTCAAATGAATCCATATCCTCAAAGAATGGAGCGACATTCTGGTTTTTATTCAACCTAGTAAGATCATTGATCCTCGAGTTCATATGCTCCATCATATGATGCAAGGCCTCAAATGTGGATATCATGAAAGGTGACTCCAAAATCTCAGGATCGAGTATGTCGAATGTGGGTGGTGGGTGTGGACAAAAATCACAGTCCGAATCTGGATATTCTATGAACAGTGGGTTGTCAAACTGTGAAGGAGGTGGTGGTGGAAATGATTAGTGACAGTCAAAGTCAATCTTGAAATAGTGGGTTGGTCGGATATGTACAAAAATCAGGAGCAAAGTCCTCCTGGAAAAAAGGAGGTGGACCAACTGGAGTGAAGGAAGAATCCGCAAAGTTCGGATAAAAGACGCTCCAGTCAGCCATCTCGAAATAAGAGAAAATGATCAGGAGAGCACGAAGGTCAAATCAAGAGAAGTGAGAAAAAGGTGCAAATGCGCAGAGGTGATCTAGTATGCACACAAACAATCACAAACAAACACAAAACAAACCCTCAATTCACCTACTTAAATCAATGAAGACCGCAAATGCGGTCTTTTTATCTTGTCTGTTTTAGAGTTAGGTGAGAAGTCAAAATTTGTGCAAACACTTAGGAGGCTGAAAATGCATTTTGGCACTAATCCTTAGTGTGTGCACGAGCAATGTAAAACAAAGACAATGAGGGGATTACTCGTCCCAAGACAATATTTTTTTCTTTTTTGATTGATTTTAGGGTCGAGTAATGTTAACAGTCCCAATTTTATTTGTTATCACTTTTTTAAATTTTAGTAAAAAATGCATGTGCCTAACGAGGAATCAATTTTACTTAGCACCTATGTGATCAAAATCAGAGGGAGAGGCGGAAAAGCAATGGAAGCAACAAACAATAATGAATGCTAAAGCGTAAATGCTCACCTTGCCTCCAGCACTCTACATGCAAGGTTTCTCAGCAAAACTGAAACCTAAAGTATATGCAAATGCAACCGATGAAATCGCCCTAGGATGAGAAGCTGTTATTTTTGGGAAGCACAGTTTTCAAAATTTGACTAAGTACAAACGTAGAATAGAGGCACATGCAAATATATTTAGTTGTTTGGACCTAATACTACGTCAAGCAGATCCTACCTCTAAGGCTTAATCACACAAAAGAAATAAAACCAAATCGAGAAACAAAATAAAAAATATGATGAAAAACCAAGAAAATCACGGTGAGCCCCCAAGTGTACAAAAACATGGAAATTGGGCCCGAAAGTCCAAAGTTCATGGTACCTGTACTACTACAAATAGTGGTCTCTCTCACAAAAATTACACAAGTAAATACAATAAAATGCTCAAAATTTGTCTTCAGACACTCCAAGTTTTCCTTTGTGCTACGTCAAAGCCGCCTCACATGGGTGCGCAGGTGCTCTATAAACAAGGAGAGTGGTTAGGCAATTCAACAAGATATATCAAATAAAAATAAATAAATAAAGCACAAAAATGGAAAAATAAAACACAAGCACAAATAATCCCATTCTAAGTGTTGTTGCTCCCCAGCGACGGCGTCATCTGTTGAACGGGATTTTTCACGGGTCTAAAGTACGTCTCACACAAGGCGGAGACGTAGTCGCTGTGGCAACCTGCAAGAAATCCCGATTCAAACAACAATTAACCCACAACAGAGATCAAACAATGAAAAGCGGAGCAGAGTTAGAATTTATTATAACTCTACAAAAGATGTGTATAGTGCAAGTAGTGTAGAGGTCGAACACAGGAAGCAGACAGGTAGAACGAGGCAATTCAATGCAAAAAACTGAATGTGATGATTTGTCTAAATGTGCTATTTCTTGTGGGTTTTGTATTTTATATTTTTCTTTTATTTTTAATTTTATATTTTTACATTTTGATATTTAATTCCTGATTTTGTATTTTCTTGTTATATTTTATATTTTTATATTTTCTTTTTCTTTTAATTTATAAAATAAAATATATATAAAATAAGAAAAGAGAGAGATAAGGTATTTATAAAAAATATGTAAAAAATAAAAATTCAAGAGATAAACTATTTTTGTGCTTTTTATAATTTTATAATGTTTTTTGTGATTTTTCTATATTTTTGCTAATTTTTGGTATTTTTAAGTCACAAAAACTGAAAAAAGTGAATAAAATACAAATCCGAAATTAAAATGGAGAAATAAAATAGAAAACAGGAACCAAAATTCTCCAAATTAATTTTAAAATGAAGATATTAAAATAGAGAAAATTAGGAAACATAAATTATATTTTTAAGATTTTTTAGGGATTTTTACTATTTTTATAAATACTTTAGGGGTTTTGTAATTTTTAAGAGTTTTCTTTTATATTTTTTAGTGATTTTTGGTTTGAATATAAAGACACTAAAATAGGCAAAACATATTTTTTTGAGAATTTTTTAAAGAGTTTTTATATTTTTTAGGTATTTTTACAGAAAACAGAGATGAAAATGCATGTTTTTGAATTTTTATAAAAAATAAAATGATACAAAAATGCAAAATAAAAATATGGCAAAGATAGAATGCAATAGAAACTTATGCTAATTTTTAGGGATTTTTTCGGATTTTAGAGATGCGTGAAATAATTACTAGAAAAAAAAGAAAAGGACTACTAGTAGGGGTAATTGTGTAATTAGCAAAAGTTCAAGGGCTAGAGTGCAAATTTTCCAGAAATATATAATTAAATAAAAAAATTCAGGACCAAACACAAATAAACCAAAACCCAAGGGTGTGCCTGCAAATTTTCCAAGTCACGTGCATAGAGCACTGACCTGGTAGGGACTGAAAGGTAATATTACAAACACCTGGGGGGCAATGCATAAATTCTATAAAATAAACTAACGACTGAGGAAAGTTTAAATAGTAAATATTAAATACAAAATTTGGAGGGGGAAAACATGCAAAATACCCATGCCCGCGATCGAACGGTGTCGCGCCCTTCACTTATACATGTGTCGTCACGAGGAGCGGCGATGACGGTTCGGCCGCCAACGACCGCGATTAGAGTCCGACGCTGGCGATCGAACGGTTGGAAGAGACCTGATCGGACGGCAGCTGGGATTTCTGGAATCCAAGCCTGATGGGACGGTCGTGGACTCCCTTGGATGAACAGGGAAGAACACGACCCCAACCGAACATCGATCGGCGTTATGGTGCTGCTCCAGCCACCTTCCTTGCTGCAGAAGTCCTCCAAAGAAGCCTGGAAGTGTCCCCGGTCTGTCAACAGCACCAAAATGGCTCGACGAGCTCCGGTGCTCCGCGGCGGAGTCGAAGAAGGAGTTGGGGTCCAAGAACCTCGCATCTCAAAAATGGACCCCCCAAGGGGGTCCTTTGACTCCTGCAACCTGCAAAAATGAGTTAAGAAGGTCGCGGGCAAAATGTCACGACCTTTCAGAGGGAAGAATGGGCTGGGGAGGCGGAATTGGAGCTCGTCGGGGCGTGGTGAAGGTGATTGGAGAAGTGTGGATCGAAAAGGTGGGCACAGATCTACACTCAAAGCTAAGGCGAATAAAATGATGCAAGAAAAATGAATAAAAAGAGACCTCGAAGGCAAAGGTTTCCTGAGATAGACCTCACGACCAAGACGCCGGAGATGGGGTTGGAGCCTCTCCTACGGCCGCCTAGTCTCTCCTCTAGGGAGCTGGAGGATCTCCTGCCACGAGCTCCAGTCCAGAGCTCGCCAAAGAGAGGGACAAAGACGATCAAAGAGGGTTCAAATTCGAGAAGAAGGAAAAGGGGGTTCAATGAAGAAGTGGACCGAAGCGGCACAAAGAATGATGGATCTGGGGCACATCAGTTATCTAGGGATGGAGATAACGCAAGGGCGTGTATCATGGATCCACGAGGATCAAAAGTCATGAAGACCACATCGCAAGAAGGTGAAGGGAGGAGCCTCGAAAAATTCACAAAAACGACCAAAAAATGTAGTCTGACAGAGGCCAAACCTTGGTAAGAGAGTTGACCGAGGTCAACCAACGGAGGCTTCTGATTGGTCCACGTGGACCAACTAGAAAATTCCTTGGAAAAAAGATTTGTTAATTCGATTTAAAATAATAAACGATTTTATTAATTTTAGATTATTTAATAAAAAATATTTATTATTTTATAAATTATTTTATTACGATTTTTATTTATTTTTTCGAGGTATAAAGTTACAAGTTACCTTTTATGAGCTATATAGGTATCTTTATCTATATATTTTAATAATTTACTTTTAATTTGTAATTTTATTTATTTTGTTTATTATTTTATATATTTATAACTTATTTTTATACACTTAATATAGTTTTATTTTATTTTTATGATTTATTTTATACACTTAAATAAATAGAAGTATTAATCATATAGGTATATTTACAAGTATTATACCTATGTATTTGTATACAAGTATTTTAATTTTATATTTTATTTAGTGTTTTATTCTGATTTTAATGTACATATATATTATAAATAATATTTTTAAAATTATAAAAATATAGAATTATAAAAAATAATGAATAATAAATAAAATGAATATTTTAATCTGTACAAGTATACAATAAAGGTCCAAAACTCAACATTCAAACCGTAGCTCTGAAAAATACGAAACCACCTTCATTAAATAGCTTATTGAAAATTATATACAATTAAAGTGATTTTGGTATGTTTCGAGTTTTTATTTGAGAGATACAGGTCTAGGAAGTTGGGATTCTGGAAAATTATTCAGATCATAACTTTTTATCTGTATATTATTTTTGTGCAAAATCAATTTTATATTTTTCTATATTTAATTATCTACAACTTTTATGTACGAAGTTTCTTTATTTGAAGTATGAAAATTGGAACTAACAATAGGTACCAAAATTAATAAATAATGAATTAAATAAAAGGAACTTTTATTGGTATTTGGGCCCTTATCTCCCCCTACTTTATTCCTTGTCGACCTAGTCATCGAGATGCCTAGGACTCGGGGTTTCGGGTCTTAAAATATTTGCAATATTTTATTTTTTTCTTTTCTTTTCTTTATTCTATAATTTTAGCATTAAAAGCAGTCATTTATACAATATTTAAACAAATATGCATGGATGATAAAATGCATGAATTAACGCTATTTACATGCATTTACTAGGTTTTTAAGACCTAAATAATAGAATAAATATGATGAAACATAGATTCATCAGTTACATATACCAAAGGGCATCCATCTAAAAGCATATGTCCCAAATGGACAAGTGAATGTCGTCTTATCTTGGTCTTCGAGCGCTATGGCCACCTGATTATAGATGGAGTACCCATCAAGGAAACAGAAGTGACTCTTCCGAGCTATCTTCTCTATAATTTGATCAATAAAAGGCAGTGGAAATGATCCTTCTTGGTGGCCTGATTCAATCGTCTGTAGTCCACACAGACCCTCCAAGAAGTAGGTACCCGAGTAGCGATCTCCTCTCTAGACTCACTCACAACTGTGGTGATTCCTGTCTTTTTGGACGCCACTTGCAATGGACTAACCCATTTCGAGTCGAAGATGGGGTAGATAAAATTGGCGCTCCACCATTTGGATCTCTTTCATGTCCATTTCTCGAAGATTAGGGTTCAGCTGTTGCTGGAGCTCATGCGATGGCTTGGTGTCCTTGACGAGTCGCTAATACGTTGTTTAAATTTATGTTCGTTGTGGTATGTATACTTAGCGATTTAGTTAGAACCGAGAGAAGATCTCCGTAAAGAGTGTCTCGGCTTAATTTATATCCCGGGTAAGTTCGGGGTCGAACACAGGGAGGCAAAGGAACAACTTTGGAGTTAATTCGAATATTAAGATTTAGATTTCCAATGCAGCTTTTTTTATATTTTTTATGCAAAAACAAAGGCGAACTGCAAATGCAAGTGAATTAAGTTAATAAGAAAGCACACAACTTAGCCAAATAAATTTTAATGTCAAATCAGTTCAATTTAGCTAAATTATTTTTTTCCTATAATCCTAATCCAGTGATGAATGAAGACACATTTTTTTGGAATTTTACGAATTAAAATGCAACAATGAAAATGCACATTTTTTATGGGTATTTTCAGAATTTTTCACATAAACAATAAGTAAAAATTATGAAAAAATATCGGAACATAAACATGATGAAATGAGAGTACAATAATTTTGTTGGAATTTTTTAACAAAATATGATTTTTTATGAATTTATTAGTAAAAACAGAGTGACTGTGAGTAATTAAATTCTAATAAATCCGCAATTGCAAATTAATCAGAGTGCGAATTATCTCAAAAATATATTTAGATGTGCAATTCAAGAGAGTTGAAATTTTGTGAAAAGGATGTATGTGGATTAATTAAAAATCAAATTCGAAAATCACTCTATGATTTATTTCAGGAACAAGACAACTCCACATTGGATGAAATTTGGACATTAATTAAAGCACACTTCAAGACATCATCTCAAATTTTTCAAGAGTTTTTAGAGCAACCGTGAGTTAGATATCAATTTAAGAGTTTAGATTGGGTAAAATATAAACAATTTCAATTAAACATTTTTAATTAATTACCCACAAGGCTCACAAAAATATAAATAAATATTCACGATGTAGACAATTAGTTGCTCAACACAATGACATTTTTTACTGAATAAAATGATGCAAAAGAGAGGTCCAATTTAACACACAAACATAGGGTTCTCTGTGCAATATCAGAAATAAACACAAACTATATACAAGGATGCGTTTGTAATTACATAAACATTGCAGGACATGTACACCATTTTTACAACAACAAAAAATTCACATTCTTCTTCCTTCGGCGGACGGCTGGGTTGCAGGAGGTTAGGGAAGCGGCGTCGGCGGCGAGGCCACGTGCGGCCGCACGGAGGTCGCAGGCATGTGGGAGAACGGAGGAGGACAAGGGGGTGGCGCGTTGGCGGTGCGGCCACGCGCGACCGTGAGGAGGGCAGCGCAAGCTTGGCAGCCCGCGCAGGCGGTTATGCTTGAAGATGGAGGGTGTGGCCTGCCGATGAGAGGAACGGTGGAGCCGTAGGATGATGGCGGTGTCGTCGGAGGGAGGCGGCAAAGGGGGGCGGCAGGCTGACGGTGGCTGGCTGGCGGAGAGCGGCAAGGGGGGCGACGGCCGAGCTGCTCCTGCTCGTTTTTTTAATTTTTTTAATTTTTTTTAAATTGTGGTACTAATTTTTTTGTTTAAGAGTTTTATTTTTTTAATTTATTTTAAAATAGGAAACAAATAAAAGATGAAAATGGAGATGGTGGTAATGGTGATATAAATGATAGGTGGTGAAGTGGTGGTAATAAAAAATGGTGATCAAGACAATAAGAAAACAAGATATTAGATAAAATAAAACAACAAGAGAAATGATGAGGAATACTTACCTGATGTTTGCCGGATTTGCGGAGCAGCTATACTGGACCCCTTTCGTCGTCTCGATCCGGTTGGCGAAATAAAATCGGAGATGCTATGCGAGCTTGATTGGGAACTCGTGACGCGGCAATGGTGGTCGCCGCGGATCTCGCGTAAAGGAGGTCATCGCTTGAGGAAGATGATAAGCCACTATCACTGACACCGGATTCCAAGCTCTCTCCTTTTTCTATAAGTATGGCGGATCGCGAAAAATGTGGATGTGGAAATGAATATAAAGAGAAGAGAAAGGGAGGTTAGATGAAGGTGGTGTTGAATGGGAGGTTAGATTATTGGTGGAGTTGAATGGGAGGTTAATGAAGAATGTGGGGTGGAATGGGAGTTGGTGGTAGAATAGAAGTTATTGTAGAAAATGGGGAAAAAATAAAAGGAAAGCAAAATAAAGTAGGCTACTTTAAATACAATAAAATAAAAGAAAAGAGAAGAAAAATAGGGAAATTTACATAATAAGACAAACACTATGTGCAATTTTTTTTACTTTTCTAGTTTTAAATTATTTATATTTTTAATAAAAGATATTTACAACAAAAAAATACAATAAAATACTAGAAATAAAATACAATACAAAATTGATTTCTTTTGGATTTTTAGTGATTAAGAATAAATAAATAAATAAATACAATGTACACCGAGGTCCCAAAATCCAACTTTTGCAAATGAGATCCGATTTTAATGAAACCATTTCCGTTGGAAATGTAATTTTCTAACTTGAACTTTAAAAGTGAGTTTGGTGAATTTGGAGTACATACGGAGCAGGAATTTGGCCGGGAAGTTGGACTTTACGGCTTTTTATCTTTGGGATCTAGGAGCATTTATTTGATGTGAAATTTATTTTATATTTTTGTATTTTTATATACATTTTTATGAACTAGTTAGAGAAAGAATTAGGCAAAACGGAGTTGAATTAAACTATTAAAAATACTTTAAATTTTGGACTATTTACAGGATAAAAACTCCTTTATTTTGCGGCTTTTATTGTTAATTTATTTTGTACAAACAAATATACAATAATTAGTGTGTTTTATTTATAAGAGTCATTTTGTTAATTTAATGATTTTATGTATGTTTATTTGAGACTTTACTCAGGGATTTTGCTAAGATCAAGATATTGAGATGATGAATCGTGGATTCATCACCCCCCTATACTTAAACTTTGCTTGTCCTCAAGCAAATAAAGAATGAATAAGTTGGGTTAACCCCTGACTATGCATGTGAATACAACACTTGATCTGTTCAAGAACTCTCGATTTTAGTGATCCTAAAAATTCTAAGATGAACCAGGCTCTAGTCAAAAGGTATCCAATTTCCCTAATCATCAGACTCTCTTTGTATACATATATAGTATGGATATGACTTAAGTGTTGACTGCATTTATAAGAGTAGAGTCACAATGTCACTCAAGGTTCCAGTCCAAGAGACTCTCCACAGAACCCGATCCTCAACACTAGGGAATAAACCATTTCTTGCATCCAATTCACCGTCTCTTTAGTTGTCAGACTTGAAAGTGTAGATGATGGCCAGTTGATGGAGTCCATTTCGATTGTGAACACATCGCGACAGACCTTATAAAGAAATACCTGACTCCCCGAGGATGAGTTACTGGGAGGAGGTTTGCATGGTAGTCTAGCATTCTGGATGGGAAGAGCTAAAACCTTTCACATTCATGAGTCGATTGTTCAATGTTCATAGGGTATGCTTTGGGAAGAGGATTGATCTAATATGACTTCTGAGCTGAAATTGTGATAATGATGTTTAGAACTTGAAGGTTGTTGATTTTAAAATTCTAAGTCTCATTGAAGTTCCACCAATCTAATAATCCAAAGGTTGAGTCTAGTTTCATTTTCACCTTCAGCTCATGGTCTTGGTATGGAACCCAATCTCATTTCACCTCATGGCATTTCTTTTGATGCTCAGGGACGAGCATGGTTTAAGTATAGGGGGATGATGAATCCCATATTCATCACTCTAAATATCATTTATTAAACTCAAATCCCTCAAAATCATCAACATTTCTTCATTTATTCTGCATAATTAGCACTCATGCATGTTTTGATAAGAATTACATTTTATCCCTTATTTTTGCACAAAATAAGAAGCCAAAAATCCCAGCCAAAATTGACCTGTAAATAGCCTAACTTCCCTATTTTCTTAACTAATTCATGCTAACTCCGAATGATCCAAAAACCACCTCCACTGTGTACATATCACTAACAAGAATAAATGAAAAATACAAAAAATCACTAACCCAAATAAGTGGACCAAAAACCCAAACCCTAGTTCTAGGATTCCTGGACTAAAACCCTAGTATCTCCCCATCCAGTGTCTGTTTTGATCCTACTCACTTTTGAACTAATGTACATTCAAATACGTTCAAAACAAGACCAAGTTCAAGTGAATCGGAGCTCGTATGTGAAAGTTGGGTTTTTGGGCCTCTTTTGTACATTTTGTATTTTAGCTGTTTTTGACCTATTATTTTATGTACATAATTAACCTACTTTATTTTATTTCTTTTTTATTTGTCTTCTTTGATGAATGTTTTATTAAAATACATAAAAATCTAAATCCAAACTGAGCTTGAAATTAAAGAAACAAATTGAGTCTGAGTCTTCACTAACTGTTTTTACAAAATTGATCTTTTTCGTGTTTTATTTTATTTCTTCTTTTTCTTAATTAATAAAATCCAAAAAAAGTAATTAATGTGTAAATATTTATCTTTGATTTTATCATATTTTTTCCGGATTTTTATCTGATTTAAAAATGACAAAAAAATTATAAAACCCAAAAATCATGGTATTCTATGTACATGAGATACCCCAAAAATATCACTTTGTGCAATTGATGATTTTGATTTCAATGTCTTCATGAAAGTTGTAGATCTCATCGAGACGAGTCACTTTCATGAATAAAAATTTTCGATTCGAGGTCGTTTGTTATTTATTCCAGATTTTTAAAGGTATTTATTTTCTGATTTTTGTGGGGATGCCATGTGGCAGCTCCTGGAGACGCCACGTGTCACCCATTTTTCAATTTATTTTTATTCTTATAAAAAATAAAAAATAAAAGGATTGCACGTGCAGGGCACATGCCTCCCGCGCACGTGCCACGCACGTGCTTCGATCAGCCCTTTTTACGGCCGCCACAAGGCGCATTGAGGGCTGTCCGATCTCGGCCTATCGCAGGGACCCTGGATCGTTTTCCTCCTCTGTGCCTTTCACAACTCGCAGCTCTGTCACCTATCGTCTCGAAATCTCCGCCCGCGAATCCCTCGTCGGCCCTCCGTCAATCTTTAATCTCCAGCTACTTTCCCTTTTGGATCTCCGCCCTCCGCGATCCCCTCGCCTCCGTTCTTTGTCAAATCTCGAACACCACCTTCCTACCTCGTAATACGATCGATCGTCGACGTCCGGATCTCCTGCGACCTTCCATCGTCGGCCATCCCATCTTCCTATAAAAGCTCCAGCGCCGCTAGAGGTTTCTCCCATCAGCCAATTCACACAGACGATGAGGGTTACGCCTCTGGTGGTGACAACGTCAGATCGGCGAAGCTCCCAACTTTTGGGCGAGATCTGAGGTTTTGACCTCATTGCAGCGCATCCCCTGTGATGGTTGCTTCTACTCTGACGTCTGTCGTCGAGCCCAACAACGACCTCCACCGCTTCCATCTCCGCCAACTTCACCGTCAACAACGTTGTCGTGCTTCCAAGCTTCATCGCCAATCAGCAAACTCTGCTCCTCCGTCGACTTCACTTCCCCGAGCATCTTCGACAACGCTGCTCCTCCGCTGGCATCTCCAGGAACATTCAATCGTTGCCCCTACGCCAACACCTCCGGGCAGGTGCCGGGGGTCGTCTTCATCGACAAGCCTCAATGAATCCACCGGGAGCTTTGCATCCTCCACGCAATATAACTCCTCCATCGAAGAACAACCGTCGTAAAGCCCTACTCCTCCTCTGCGATGCAGGAGCTCGTCTACCATCCGAACAACACCGGGCAGTTGACCCGAGGTCCTCCCACGTGCACGGCACGTGAGGAGGAAACGACAGCAAGGATTACACCCTCGCGTGCTCGTCACGTGAGCAGGGATAATTAGCAGAGAGCACCTCCAAGTTTCACCAAATTCTAGAAGAGCCATTCCTAGGGGTCACGTGCATCGCACGTGACCCTCTGGGTAAATTATGAAAGAAGCCTTGGAGTTCCCCCAATTTGCAGCTTTCTAGCCCCCCAAGGTGCACGTGCTCCCTTGGAAAATTTTCACTTTGCCCCAAAAACTGTCGATAATTACAACCCTTCTTTGCATTTTATTTTATTTTAAATTATTTTAAATATTGCATAAATACCCATGTATTCCCCTTTTATTTTGGACCTCTACCTCGCATTATTTTATTTATCAAAAATTGGCATTGTGTTCTACAACTAATTCTCTACATTATGACATATGCTTGACATTTTTGTGATCGATGGTTAATTATTAATTAATTTATTTATGGAAATATGCATATTTGGCCCGACTTGTGCTTTGAAGTTCGTAACTAATTAACCGTTGTTCTAAAAATTGCCAAAAATTCACATATTGTAGAATTAATTGCATGTTACATTGTGCCCAAATTGCATTTGCATGTATCGTTTGTCCTCTAAAAATCATTTTGCATATTTCAATATTTAATTTGTAATAAAGATTGAATCTTGATTTTTGAGGTTTAGGATTTTCCTAAGATCCATCACCTCGTGTTAGATCTTGGATAATTTTATCTCTTGAAAATAATTTGGTTTAATATTTATTAGAATTAATTATTGAAATTCACTTTGTTTGCATTTATAAATTCATAAAAAAAATCATCTTGCATCCAAAAATTCCAAAAAAAATTACAATGCATTCATTTCATCGTAAGTATCATCTTGGCTAAGTTTCATTTTTTCGGACATTGTTTGATTGATCTTTACATTTTAGTCCCTAAAATAGGTCAAAGTTGCATATTGCATCCTTAATTGCATAAAAAATTTACAAAAAAAAGAATGCCTCAAAAACCACGCACGGATTTTAATAGACGAAATTCTAGATTGTTCCTTTGCCTCCTTGTATTCGACCTTGGGACTTGCCCAAGTAAAATAAACATAAAACCACGTGATTAAAAATTTACTAAATAATTGTGGTTATTTCTTTACCGATTCTGATTGCCCTCCTACAACGAAACGACACGTTATTTTAAGAGAAAATCCATTCCATATCGACATATTTTAACACAGGGCGATCCGCGAACCGTCACTGAGCATGTTATTTACCCAATTAAATATTTAATTTATATTTAAATACATTTAATATGGGTACTTTTGAAAATAAAATAAGTTCCAATATCACACATACAAGTTTCCCAAAAATATAACATTTATTCTATAAAATTTGGTACTAAAATGAAATACTAAAACTCAGAAGGGGTCCCATGCAAAATGCACAAGCACCTCACGTGGAGAGCCACGTGAGGTGACCTGGCATTGGACCTAACTACAATAAAATTAACTACAAGGGTCTTTAGTGCAAATATTACAAAACTTTTATGTTACAGATAAAGGTTTAAATATTAAAACAAAATTTTAAAAAATATGCAGGGTAGAATATGCAATATCCCTTAGCGCACGAGTGTAAGGCTGGTAGCGCTCCATGTGACGCCACTTAAGTCGATCAATGGTCAACGAATGCATATACCACTTACCCGATGGATAGTGGATATTAGATCTTTGATGAGATCTGATAGTCAGAGGGCGCCTTGATCCAATAACTAGGATCAGAACTGGAGGGGCTTCATCATCGGATGGCTCGGAGGGGCATTGGATGAACAACAAAGAACATGTCCTCAGGGTCGCTTCAATCCATCAAATCTTCATCCTCCGGTGATCGATTGAGTTGTTGAGGTGCTCCACAGATTCATCCTAATGCTCTATAGTCGTTAAATTGCGCAAATGGTCTAGGCCTAATAGATTTTAGGAGTGGAGCTCGAGAAAAAAAACTCAGCACCTGAGACTTGGTTGTTGGTTCGAAACACCCCCATATGGGGTTGACTAAAGCTTATGCCTGCACAGAAAAGTTCATGGGTCGAGGGTGAGGCTATCGGCCCAAAAAGAGACAAAATTAATGAGGGAGAGAGTGTAACGAAGGTCGTCAATGAAGTGTTGGATTTAAGACCTTGATCTCATGATATGAGCAAGATCAGGGTGAAGGATTATGGAAGAATCCTCAAGCGCATCATGAAAGCGTGTGGATCGTATTGAATACGATCAAGAGCGACTAGTCGCACTAGTTGCTCGGTGCAGCAGAATTTTAAAAAAAATAGATTATGAAACCACATGATCCAAGAACATTTCTTGGATCATTTCATCTAACCACATAAAAGATATAGGAATACCTCTTGGAGCGTGGTTGCGATCGACCCTCTAAGGGAAGAATACTCATGTCTCAAGTCCGATCCGTCGGAGTAGACTCTTGCGAGCACGGGGATGAGTCGCGTGCTTCTCGCAATCCAAGTTGTTGATCTAAGCAATGGATCTCCTGATATCATCTCACGAGATCGAACACCTTCTTCACGAGCGAGATGCACCAAAGAAGACGAAGATCCAAGAGTCGTCGAAGTGGGAGCATAACGACAAGGTGACGACGAAAGTGTCCTTCTCTAAATGAGAGGGGACGACCACTCAAGGAGAGAAGGTGGAGGGTTGGTGTGAGGAATGAGAGAGAGAGACACGATTGCGTAACACAAAGAGAAAGGGATGCCTCTCCTTATATAGGGTTTTGGGAGTCCGGGGATCCCAATCCATGGACAACACACAATCAATACATGAGATTGATTTGTGTTTCTTTCAATGGCCAAGATTGTGTTGTAAAGAATACAACAACAAGTGATTTAATTTAAATTAATTTATATTGATAAATCAACATAATTAATTTCAAATTAAACCATATTTGACTAGAGATGAGATAACGAGGAGACTTGACCTCTTTCCCTAAAAAGGGGGGACGGCTACTCTTCTACACATGGAGAGTAGTGGTCGTCCAGTCATCTTGAGTGGATTGGGCCAATCTTCTCTAATTATCATGAGATTTCATTATTGATGAATCCATGATTCATTAACTTTTCTGTCGTATTTTGTCTTAAAACCCTTAACAAATGCATGTAAATATCCATTAATTCTCATCTTTTAATGAATCATCATTCATGTATAAATATTCACTTTTAACCACTAAAATCATGTAAATAAATAAAGAACAAGAAAAGAAAGAAAAGACAGATTGAATATATGTAAATATATACAATATGACTTAAAATATAAATATAACTGTAAGGTATATTTATAACCCAATCCCCGAGACCAAGTCAGTATGGATTGGTCGACAAACTGAAAAGTAGGGGGAGATAAGGAAAGAAAACCAGAAAAAAATAAATTAACACACACATACACCTTTTACTATTTATACAATAAATACAAAACTTCAAACATTTTTAATTAATACATATGAAAATATTTTTCACCAAACTCTTCTCCTAATTATTTCTAAAAATTTATATAAAAATATAAAAATAAGTTAAAAATATTACCCTGTATATATATACCAAGAAACCCAGCCTGTAAATTGTCAAAATCTCAACTTCCGAACATCATAACTTCCTCATACGAACTCCAATTTCACTCTACTCACCTTTAAAGTTCATAAAATAATATTCTCTAATTAATAAAGGTGGTTTCATCGAATTCGTAGTCCATTTGCAAAAAGTCGGTTTTGGGACCAAAAGACAACGGGGTTTCTGGGGTATTTATTTTATGTAACATATGTTTTTTATAGTTTTCTCAATTTTATAATTTTTAAATTATTTCATGATCTTGTATTTTCACCCTAAATTATTTCATAATTTTTGGAGCATATTTATTATTTTAATAAAATCAAAAAACCCTAAAAAATAGGTATAAATGAACTAACTAGATAATACATGTATTTATTAATATATGTAAATTAATTTATTTTAATCCATAAAAATTCACACAATCTTTATTTATTGTTCTAATAATTAAGAAAATTGAAAATTAATTTTTAGTTATTTATTTATTAAAGTAAAAATCCAAAACCTATTTATATACACATATTTATTAAAATAATATTTATATTTCAAATAATATTTATTATTTATTAAAAGTAATTACTCCAAAAATTAGATAAATAATTTATTTACATTTCTTGTATTTATACTTAATTAAAATAACTTTAGTTACTAATTAATATTGAATTTATACTGAATTTCGAATATCTGGCCAACCAGGTGCTGACACGTGTCAGCACCTGGTTCATCTTCTTCAAAGAAGGTTGAACTGCCTTTCTGTTCTGGCCAGCCGACTTCAACTAATTCTCCCGTGCAACATTTAACTCCTTCAGGCCATCTAATCCATCCAATCCATTCTCCTAACTACCCTCTTCAACGCCAGCCCTTGGATCTAACTTGGAGCTCACGCCATCGTCCTATAAAAACCACCAAAGATCGCCATTAACAACCTAACCTTCCAACTACCTGGGACCTCCAGCTCCAGTACCCAACTCCCCCATCTTTCAAGCCTTATACCGGCCAACCTCGGTGGTGACAGCATCTAGGAGCCGCCGCGCGTGGAGGAGGGACATCGGAGGAAGAGTTCCAAGGAGGTCTTCTTCCTTGTATTGCCGCTACTGCAGCGTTCCGCTCCGACCAAAGGTCGACCGTCGAGCTTCTGTCCAGGTACGACACCTTGACTCCCCAGACCTTATCCCTCCATCTTCTTAGCTTTCTTCCTCGATCTTCGTACATCGATTAGCGACGCTAATCCCGTCATTAGGTAGTTTGATCATCTAGGTTAGACGCCCAGTCGTAATCACCTTCAGATCATTTCGAATCCATTCCGAACCGTGATTTGTTTTGTCACCATTTTCAAATCATTCCTAATAAATATGGAAACAACATTTTCTTCACATTTTGAGCTTGTGATTTCATCACATCTAAGCCGATTCTTCTTGAATCGAGCACATCAATCTTTCATCTGCAGGTCCACCTTCAATTTGGAGCCAAACGCCACGCATCTGGAAGCTGAAATCTTCACGAAAATCAATTTCGAAGATGAGATGGAAGCCTGGATGAACCTCCAGAATCTGTGAGCAGTCATCTTCCTAGCACCTCCGTCGTCGACTCGAGTCACCGCCGACAGTCCCCTACCGCAGGCGAGCTCAAGGGGTTGAGGAGCCACCCCTCTGGCCCTGCCGGAGCAACAGATCATCGGCGTTCGCTCGGAAGAATTCGGAGAAGAGACGCTCATCGCCAGGCAAGCAACCGCTCAAGAACTGAACCAAGAACTCCAAGTGTTACAGTTTGGCGACACGTGTCAAGCCAAAAAAAAGCCGCGAAATCGATTTTCAGCTATATCAAAATGGCGTCGTTGCCGGGGATCGAACCCGGGTCACCCGCGTGACAGGAGGGAATACTTATCACTATACTACAACGACCTAAATGTATTATCTCATGATATCTCCTTAATTTATAACAACTCTTGTTGTAAATATTTTTCACAAAAAATAATTCACAATTATCTTGTAAAAAGTTTCAATCAAGCCAATGAAATTATGTGAATCTCATTCACAACACAAAATATAATGTAATTATATATTCAATTAATCATTCAATGTGAATCCAATTCACATTAATAATTAATCAACAAATATAAATAAAAAAAGCCTCTCTCTAACATATATTATAAATCATATTTATAATATACATGGATAACTGGATAGTGCTATCCACATTATCCATATCCATAATAATAAAATCTCAATTTATATACATTGGATAATCATTCTCATGCATTCAGATAATGTGAATCAAACTCGCATTATTTATGATAAATAAATCATATTTAATTATCCATTTCTCAATGCTTAGATATAGTTCAACTTTGGAATTATTCTTGAACTCTTTCAAGAATAATGTGCTTTCTCCGCAGATACTTGGAGATAACGACATGGCAATTGTATTGTTCCAGGTATAGTGACTTGGATGTTGATATCACATCTCAAATCCTGATCTCATGGACCTCTCATAGATGCTTGATTTAATCAAGGCCACAAATCTAATCTTCTCATTGCATCCGAATCTCATTTAGATCAATGTCCAACACTTGGACCCAGATCATATTACTTCTCTTCTGAGAGGATTCAGTAAAATCCAGACATGTTTCTTCACTCCCTCGGAATGGAAGCGTCATGGTTATACAATCGTTTATGATCACATCACCCTCAGGTATTCCTAATACCTGTACATCCTGCATACTAGAAGGCCTATGATGAACCCGAAGATATAGATCAATTTTACACTGTCATCTTCAAGGTTTCATCATCAAATTTCACAATCTTGGTCATTGGGATTTGGTGTAGGTCATACGCTTTCTAAAAGCATATATCATACCTTCAAATTCTTGTCATGCTCCTAAAGCACGATAACCATGTATGGAATTTCAACGGTCCCAATACCTCATGAGTGAGCTCATGCCTTCCGGTTCAAAAGTGAACCTGTATGATCCCTTTGAGATATCGTATTACTCATATGCCCTTACATGCACACCGGATCGTCGGTGTATAGACCTTGGTTAGGTCATCAACCTATTGGTCTGCCAAATGTACATACTCAGACATATAGCAACACATTTATCTCTGGTAAGAGTATGTGTGTCTATATTGTGACAGTATTCGACATAGGATTTGTGTTATCTTGATCTTGCTAAGTTAACTCTTTGACCTACCTAATCTGACACCTTCGAATCTCTATTCCTATGCAGAGGACCCGCATTAAGAGGTCGGTCAGATAACAACCTATATGAGAAAGGATTGCCATTTCCTACTCATGTTGGAGATCATCTCTTAACAATCATTTGATAGTACTCGATGAGTCCTCAATCTAACTACTTAGATATTCATCCAAACACCAGCCTCTATGATTCTATTAGTCAATCAACAACTGTATGATTATTACGATGGTCATGGTACAAAAACCCTAATTATATAGAGGGAAATTATAGTGCATTCATTCATTTAATCTTAGAAAGGGAGTGAAAAAGCATCAATAACTTTTATTGATAAATCAAACATTACAATAACATTTATTGTTGGAATGGTTTGCCTTAGGCTCACATGGCTAACAGTCTCCCACTAAACCTCAGAACCATTCAGGCACAATCCTCAAACCCATACCGATTGCATGTTGGTCGATAACCTTCTATGTCAGAGGCTTGGTAAGGGGATCAGCTACGTAGTCAGCAGAGGCCACCTTTGTGATGATGATGTCACCACGCTTTTGAATCTCCCGAATGATGTGATATTTCCTTACCATGTTCTGGTTCTTTTGATGCCATTTGGGTTCCTTCGCTTGAGCAATGGCTCCCGATTATCACAGAGTAACAGGATGTGAGTATCAGAGGAAACTATGCCATGTTCCAGGATGAAGTTGCGCAACCACACCGCCTCCTTTGCAGCATCTGATGCGGCAATGTATTCAGCTTTTGTTGTTGAATCTGTTGTAGTGTCCTGCTTATTGCTTCTCCAACTCAGAACACCACTGTTCAACAGGATCACAAACCCTAATGTCGACTTTCGATCATCTATATCCGACTGGAAGTCTAAATCTGCATATCCGAAGACTTGGAGATCACCATCTTCAAATACCAAGATGTAATCTTGCGTCCGTCTTAGATACTTGAAAATGTCCTTCACTGCATTCCAGTGTTGTTCTCCATAGCAGGACCGGTAACGATTTACCATTCCCACTGCATGGCAGATATCTGGCCTAGTACACATCATGACGTACATTAAGCTTCCTACGCTGATGCATAGGGGCATCCATCCATGGCTTTATTTTCCTCAACAGTTTGAGGAGCCATCCATTTAGACAGGTGTATACCATGACTTAAGGGGAGGAAACCTTTCTTAGAACTATCCATACAAAAACATTCAAGAATCTTGTTAATGTACCCATGTTGTGATAATCCCAACATCCTCTTTTCTAGGTTTCTGAACAGCTTCAGACCTAAGATGTAAGAGGCTTCTACAAGGTCTTTCATCTTGAAGGTATGAGATAGCCAAATCTTAACACTGGTCATCATCCATGTATCATTCCCAATGACAAGGATGTCATCTTCGTAAAGCACGATGAACATAATGGCACTCCCACTAAGCTTCCTATACACACAAGGTTCATCAGGATTCTGCATAAAATTATAACTCTTTATGGTTTCGTAATTTTGATGTTCCAGCTATGAGAAGCTTGTTTGAGTCCATAGATGGATTTCTTCAGCTTGCATACTTTACCTTCCTTGGTTATGAAGCCCTGGGGTTGCTCCATATAGATATCCTCCACGAGGTATCCATTGAGGAAAGCTGTTTGACGTCCATCTGCCAAATATCCCAGTCAAGAGATGCAGCTATAGCTAGAAGTGTCTAGATGGACTTAAGCATAGACACAAGAGAGAATGTCTCATCGTAGTCGATGCCTTCTCTCTGTGTGTAGCCTTTGGCTATGAGTCGTGCTTTGAAAGTCTCTACTCTCCCATCAGGTCCCCTCTTTCTCTTGAAGATCCATTTACACCCAATGGGTTTTACCCCTTAATGTGGATCCTCTAGGGTCCATACACCATTTTTATGCATGGAGTCAATCTCTGACTTCATTGCTAACATCCATCTATCCATGTCATGATCCGCGAGTGCTTCATCAAATGAAGTAGGATCATTGTCAGTCTCTCCTGACACATGGAATCCATACCTTTCAGTGGTGCAACCACCCTCGAACTTCTTCGAAGAGGTATGGGTGTTTCATCTTTATTTATCTCTTTGATTTCTGGTTCAGGAAGCTCAAAATCCTCAGGGGATTCAATGAGTTCCTCTTCTTCAATTTTGTCTTGGCTTTTAAGAAAGTGATCCTCCGAAAATCTTACATCTCTAGAGACGAAAACCTTCTAGGTCTCAAGGTCATAAAGCTAATATCCAATACCATCTTTAACATATCCAATGAAGTAGCACTCTCGAGTGAAAGATTCTAGCTTGCTTGCATCCATGTTCTTCACATGGACCAAGCAACCTCAAATCCTCATGTGTTTAACACTCGTTTCGGTTTTATAACAAAGCTCATGAGGAGTTTTAGGTACAGACTTGCTAGGAATTTTGTTCAGGATATATATTTTAGTCTCTACTGCATATCCATAGAAACTAAGTGGTAAATGTGCTTTATTCATCATTGAACGAACCATATCCATGATGGTCATGTTGCGTCTTTCAGCAACACCATTAAGTTGGAGGGTTCCAGGAGGAGTGAGATTGGAGACAATTCCATTCTCTTTAAGATATTTCTCAAATTAATATGAGAGGTACTTACCACCTCGTTCAGATGGAATCTGTTTAATATTCTTATCAGTTGGTTCTCAACCATAGCATTTAACTCTTTGAACTTTTCAAAGATTTCATATTTATGACATAATAGGAAGATAAACTCATATCGCGAATGGTCATCAATAAACATCAAGTAATATCGATATCCATTTCGGGTCGCGATACTAAAGGGACCACATACATCGGTATGTATTAGATCAAGAATAACTTCGCATCATGTAACCTTGTTACTAAAAGGCATCCTAGTCATTTTACCTCGAATACAATGTTTGCAGGTAGGCAAATGTTGAACCTGTAGAAAATCTAAGGGTCCATCCTTTATCAATATATTGATCCTATCAATAGATAAATGACCAAGACTTTGATGCCAAATCATGTTTGAATGATTTCCATTCTCCCTAGATCTTTTAGGATTTTTCTTAGTGGTAGTAACATTCATGACATGTTCATCAATGCGCAATTCATAGAGTCCACCAGAAGTCAAAACACCATCTGCAATATATTTATCATAAGGACTTGTGAGTACTTTATTACAGAAAAGGAATGAATATCCACTTCTAACAATCTTAGATACATATATTAAATTCCTTCTGACTTCAAGTGCATAAAGACATGCTTTAAGTACTAGGACTCTTCCACTAGATAACTATAGCCGGCAGGTCCCGACGGTGACTACTGCAACACTTATATCAGGTCTCATCTGGATGACTATCTCCCATTCATCGAGACTCTTAGTTTCCTGAAACAAATGTAATAAATTGCATACATGAATAGAAGCACCAGAATTTATAATCCAACTTCCTTCTCGTCCAACGAGAAAACTAGTTTCAATGATGAAAGTAGATTTCATACTTGTTGGGGCTTTACCTTTGTCGACCGACTTTAGGTAATCCGGGCAATTGCGCTTCAAGTGCCCCGACTTCTTACAGTGATGACAGACATCGTTTTTCTTCGATGCTATCATAGTGGATGCATTGGTAGATGAGCCAACTCCTTGACTCTTCTTCTTTCTCTTATGGGTCAGGCCCTTCCGAGAAACATGATTCCAACCGCGCTTTCCTTTGACCTGTGCAACCATTGCACTGTCAGAGGGGCTATCCTTCTTCATTACGTCTTCATTAGACTTTAATGCAGCTAACAGCCCAGCGCTAGTGAAATCAACTTTGCTCATGTGGTACGTAACCATAAAGTTGATGAAAGACTTAGGGAGTGATAGCAGAATGAAGTCAGCTTGCATATATGCATCCATGTCAGTTCCAAGGATTTCCAACTCAGAGAGGTACCCAAACATTTTGAGTACATGTTCTCTGACAGAGGTCCCTTCCTACATCTTGCAGCGAATAAGTTCTTTCATTATCTTGTAACGTTGTGTGAAGTTTACGTCACCAAACATATCTTTGAAATTCTGCATGATCTCTTGGCAAATGTTCATTTACACATGCTGCTTCTGAAGCACATTGGACAATGAACCTCGAATATAACATCTTGCTAGATTATGATCTTCACCATATTTTTCATTAAAAGAGATTTCTTTTGGAGTCTTTGGGTCTGTGTACTTGTCTTTTGATAGCACATAGGAGATGCGCTCAACAGAAAGGACAAGATCCAAATTTCGAATCCAATCCGAATAATTTGATCCGGTCAACTGATTGACCTCCAAGATCTTGCAAAGTGGGTTCATGGAATTCATTTGATGAAATTAAGAATGTACTCTATTAGAATATATGAATAATAATATATTCATTTGCATTTCTTTGATTAAGGAATTTTTAATCAAACTAGTCTTGCTTTTTTTAACTTTGAAAGTTAATTCCCTTAATTACTTTCAAAGCAAACGATATACTTACCGCTATATCTCTAGCAAGATCTGGGATCTCCTCTTTATCTTTGTCACATCCCAATGATATGAGAACTTGCAACTCAGATAAAAAGAAGCGGGAATACATTCTTCCTTGCAAGTCCAACTTGCATTTCCCAATTCGGTCTTTAACACCCGGGCCCACCACCCCTAAGGTGATGTTGACCCGTTGTTAATTGAACCAACGGTCAATAAGAATACAACTCACTATGCGCAATCCAATATGGCCCCAATAATATGAGGACTTCATATTGGGGTCACTAAGCATACGTCCTTACTCTTTCAAGAAGCAAAGAGCCCAATCCAAATGGCTTGTATGCAGGAGCTGTCACTTCGGATAGGTGTCTCCTACATACAATCTCTAGCGACGGAACCCTTTGACTTGACGAGAGACCATCAATGCCACTTATGTGATCCTCCACCTCATATTCAAATTTTAATTATTTATCATGAATCATATTCATATAATTAATTCTTCTAAGGGAAATACGCATCTATTCATAATAGAATGTTTATAATTGTATATAATTAATTTAATCACATTATATCAATTATCATTCCAATTCAATCAACAAACTTGATTGTTACTTGAAAATATTATATTATCTCAAAGTGCATATTAATTCGAATTTTCATAATTAGAGAAATATATCGTGATATCTCCTGCATTATCCCATCCCTACCCATTGTCATGGCCAGTACTGACGGGAGTGGGACAGACCGCACACGGTGCAACATGCTACCCCGACGCTCCCTGACTTAACACCATATCCTCCTTGGGAAAGGATAATGCTAAATTGATCATTGTGTACTTGAGATGATAATCGGTTTTTCAACCAAAATTATACCATATAGTAATAATCAAAACTATTTTGATTAAAGGGAAATTTGCTAAACAAATTCCCAAACCTATTCAAGTAACATGTTTGTTGAAAGTGTATCAAGTAATCAATTGGTGATCTAGATCATATCTAATCATTTATTGGTTGAGGCAATGTCATTTGATGGAAAAATTATCATTCAAATATTTTCCAAATATTATCCATAATTATTCCAGGAAATTAACCATTAATTTCACAAGTTTCTTAAATGACAATCACAAGGTTTATGATTAGGATTGCAATTTTCAGCATTGACCCTCACTTACTAAAATTAGCATACTCATTCATTTTAAATCCAAATTTTGCAAAATCAGTTTCTAATGTTTGATAATTTGATTTAAAACAGAACCTAGGTGATTAGACACACATTTCATGGTGTTTTAAAACAGTAATTAACTCCTTAATTACGTCATTATTAGTCATCCTTGAAACAGTGGATATATGTTCATTAAAATGATCATAACTAGAGTTATTGGTGTCCAAATCGTGCAAACTCAAATCCCACGATTTCCTTAATTAATGAGGAACATTATTCAAGTGATAGTTTTGGTTATGAAAATTGAAATGCGGAAAAAATTTCAAGAACCCGAACTAGCCCAAATCTTCTTAGGTTAATGGATCGTATCCAAAACCTCCAACATGGCTCTGATACCACTTGAATGTTACGGAAGAATCCTCAAGCACATAACAGAAGTATGTGGATTGTATCGAATATGATCAAGAGCAACTAGTCGCACTAGTTGCTCGGTGCAGCGGAATTTTAAAAAAATAAAATGATGAAGCCACATGATCCAAGAACATTTCTTGGATCGTTTCATCTAACTACATAAAAATATAGGAATACCTCTTGGAGCGTGATTATGATCGAGCCTCTAAGGGAAGAGACCTCCTGTCTCAAGTACGATCCGTCAGAGGAGATGCTTGCGAGCGTGGGGATGAGTCGTGTGCTTCTCGCAATCCAAGTTATTGATCCAAGCAATGGATCTCCTGATCTTGTCTCACGAGATAGAACGCCTTCTTCGCGAGCGAGATGCACCAAAGAAAATGGAGATCCAAGAGTCATCGAAGCAAAAGCACAACGGCAAGGCGACGACGAAAGTGTCCTTCTGTAAATGAGAGGGGACGGCCACTCAAGGAGAGAAGGTGGAGGGTTGGCATGAGGAATGAGAGAGATAGAAGAGAGAGTCATGATTGCGTAACTCGAAGAGCAAGGGATTCCTCTCCTTATATAGGGTTTTGGGAGTCCATGGATCCCAATCCATAGACAACACACAATAAATGGAAGAGATTGATTTGTGTTTCTTTCAATTGCCAAATTTGTGTTGCAAAAAATACAACAACAAATGATTTAATTTATATTAATCTATATTGATAAATCAACATAATTAATTTCAAATTAAACCATATTTGACTAGAGATGAGATAATGATGAAACTTAACCTCTTTCCCTAAAAAGGGGGATGGCTACTCTTCTCCACATGGAGAGTAGTGGCCGTCCACTCCTCTTGAGTGGACTGGGTCAATCTCATCTAATTATCATGAGATCTCATTATCTCATGATATCTCCTTAATTTAAAACAACTCTTGTTGTAAATATTTTTCACAAAAAATAATTCAAAATTATCTTGTGAAAAAAATTCAATCA
Organism: Ottelia alismoides; assembly: GCA_037367405.1. NCBI lineage: Eukaryota > Viridiplantae > Streptophyta > Magnoliopsida > Alismatales > Hydrocharitaceae > Ottelia > Ottelia alismoides. The sequence continues at coordinate 795,172 of JAZKJV010007825.1, read as the reverse complement.
AGCCATTGAAATTATGTGAATCTCATTCACAACCCAAAATAAAATGTAATTATATTTTCAAATAATCATTCAATGTGAATCCAATTCACATTAATAATTAATCAACAAATATAAATCACAAAAGTCTCTCTCTAATATATATTATAAATCGTATTTATAATATACATGGATATTATAAATACGATTTATCCAAGAACATTTCTTTGATCGTTTCATCTAACTACATAAAAAATATAGAAATACCTCTTGGAGCGTGGTTACAATCAAGCTTCTAAGGGAAGAGACCTCCTGTCTCAAGTCCGATCCGTCGGAGGAGACGCTTGCAAGCGCAGGGATGAGTCATATGCTTCTTGAAATCCAAGTTGTTGATCAAAGCAATGGATCTCCTGATGTCATCTCACAAGATCAAACTCCTTCTTCACGAGAGAGATGCACCAAAGAAGATGGAGATCCAAGAGTCGTCGAAGCGGGAGCACACGACAAGGTGACTACGGAAGTGTCCTTCTCTAAATGAGAGGGGACAGCCACTCAAGGAGAGAAGTTGGAGGGTTGGTGTGAGGAATGAGAGAGAGTGAGAGAGTCACAATTGTGTAGCTCGAAAAGCAAGGGATACCTCTCCTTATATAGGGTTTTGGGAGTCCATAGATCCCAATCCATAGACAACACACAATCAATGGATGAGATTGATTTGTGTTTCTTTCGATGGCCAAGATTGTATTGTAAAAATACAACAATAAATGATTTAATTTAAATTAATTTATATTGATAAATCAACATAATTAATTTAAAATTAAACCATATTTGACTAGAGATTGGATAATGAGGAGACTTAACCTCTTTCCCTAAAAAGGGGGGATGGCGACTCTTCTCCACATGGGGAGTAGTGGTCGTCCACTCCTCTTGAGTGGATTGGGTCAATCTCCTCTAATTATCATGAGATATCATTATCTCATGATATCTTCTTAATTTACAACAACTCTTGTTGTAAATATTTTTCACAAAAAATAATTCACAGTTATCTTGTGAAAAAGTTCCAATCAAGCCATTGAAATTATGTGAATCTCATTCACAACCAAAAATAAAATGTAATTATATTTCCAATTAATCATTCAATGTGAATACAATTCACAATAAAAATTATTCAACAAATATAAATAAAAAAAGTCTCTCTCTAATATATATTATAAATCGTATTTATAATATACATGGATAACTGGATAGTGCTATCCACATTTTCCATATCCACAATAATAAAATCTCATTTAATTACATTGGATAATCATTCTCATGCGTTCAGATAATGTGAATCAAATTTACATTATTTATGATAATTAAATCACATTTAATTATCCATTTCTCATTTCTTAGATATAATTCAACTTTAGAATTACTGTTGAACTCTTTCAAGAATAATGCGCTTTCTCCGCAGATTCTTGGAGATAAGGACAGGGCAATTGTATTGTTCCACATATAGTGACTTGGATGTTGAGATCACATTTCAAATCCAGATCTCATGGACCTATTACAGATGCTTGATTTAATCAAGGCCGCAAATCTAATCTTCTCATTGCATCTGAATTTCATTCAGATCAATGTACAACACTTGGACCAAGATCATATTACTTCTCTGCTGAGAGGAGTCATGAAAATCTAGACCTATTTCATCACTCCCTCGGAATGGAAGCGTCATGGTTATACAATCGTTTCTGATCACATCACCCTCAGGTATTCCTAATACCTGTACATCATGCATACTGGAAGACCTATGATGAACCCGAAGATATAGATCAATTTTACATTGTCATCTTCAGGGTTTTATCATCAAGTTTCTCAATCTTGGTCATTAGGATTTGGTATCGATCATATGCTTTCCCAAAGCATATATCATATCTTTAAATTATTGTCATGCTCCAAAAGCACGCCGACCATGTATGGAATTTGATCGGTCCCAATACATCATGAGAGAGATCATGCCTTCCGATTCAGAAGTGAACATGTATGATCCCTTTGAGAGATCGTATTACTCATATGCCTTTACATGCACACCTGCTCACCGGTGTATAGACCTTGGTTAGGTCATCAACCTATTGGTCTGCCAAATGTACATACTCAAACATATAGCAACACATTTGATACTGGTAAGAGGATGTGCGCCTATATCGTGATAGTATTCGACATAGGACTTTGGTTATCTCGATCTTGCTAAGTCAACTCTTTGACCTAACTAATCTGACACCTCTGAATCTCTATTCCTATGCAGAGGACCTGCATCAAGAGGTCGGTCAAATATCAGCCTATATGAGAAATGATTGCCATCTCCTACTCAGGCCGGAGATTATCTCTTAACAATCAGTCGATAGTGCTCGATGACTCCTCAATCTAAGTCAGATATTCATCCAAACACCAACCTCTATGATTCTATTTGTAAATCAACAGCTGTATGAAGATTAAGATGGCCATGGTAGAAAAACCCTAAGGTGGCGTTAGGTTGGGGGGGTACCCCCCACTTTGGGTGGGTAACCTCCCAAAACCCACACTTTTAACCCACTAGTGGGGTCCACTCCCTTCCCATCAAAAAAATTATATATTATACCATCATATCATCTAAAAATCATAAAAACATCAACTTCTACTCACTATTCCAAACTTCAATACAATCATATCACAACAGCTACCTACTTTTTCAAATTTCAATACAATCATATCATAATAACTACCAACTTTTTCAAATTTCAATACAATCACATCAAACAAACCCTCCCAGCCCCTAACCCACCAACCAAGCACACTAACACAAAAACGGGATATCCACCCCTGGATAACCTACCAACCAAACGCACCATAATTATACAGAGGGACATTATAGGGCATTCATTCATTTAATCTAAGAAAGAGAGTGATCTAGAGCAACACAAGGTGGATGATGGTGATATAGAGCAAAAGGAAGCGTCGAGGAATGAGATGAAGTGAAGTTGGGGTTGAAACTTGATTGGAAACAACAGTGACAGTGGTCGGAGACTAAAGCTCCGTCGATGATTTTTTTAAGCTAAATGAGATCAAATTAGATGAAATAAAATCTTACTCTAAGATACTGACTACTTTATGAAATGAATGAACTAAAGATAAAGTGCTCACCTAGTCAGAGAACTTGGGAGCTGAAGAACCGCCAGAGGTGCTCCAGCAAAAGTGCATCACGTCCAACTCCTCTTCCATACCTCAGATTGATGAGGGAGCTTCTCTTGTCACAAGAGCTCTCACTCGAGGTCAAAATCCAAGGATACAGTGGCTCGAACGGATTAAAAATCCAAATTGGGAGGAGGAGAAGATGTTATTTACAGGCTGACCAGAGAGGCTCCTTCGCCTAAGGTTTTCTCTCGACACTAAGATTTGTCCAACAATTCCTTGATCGCGTGAAAGAGAAATGAAAGGCAAAGAGGTTTCATGAAGAGGTCAGGGGCAGAAGGGGTCAGGAGTTATGCTAGAAAATTTGGTAAAGATGGGGTAAGGTCTCTCTAGCGACCGATCAGAAGGGGGATCGAGGAGTTGACTTAGGTCAACTCAGGGCATCTCTTGATTTGTCTACGTAGCACACTAGGAGACAAACATGGCAAAATAGAAATAAATGAAAAATAAAATAGAAAATAATTTATATATTTACAGTATTATTTATTATATATACATATTTTTATTTTATATTATTATTTTATTTATGTATTTGAATAATTATATATATGCATATTGTAGATATAGTGCATTATGTATTATACTTTAATATTTATTTTGAATTTATTTTAGATGTTTTTATTTATATTTATATTTTTAATATTTTTTATATAATATATCAATTATTTAAAATTATAAAAAGAGTAAAAATACAAAGAATAAAATAATATAGTACTATATACATATGCTCTTGTACAATGGTACCCCTAGAAAACTGACTTTTGTATATTAACTCCATTTTAAATGAAACCTCCTTCATTAGATAGATAATTAAATTGAAATACAATAAAAGTGAGTTTGATGAATTTTGAATTCATGTGGAGGAGATATTGATCGATGAAGTTTTATTTGTGGCTTTTTCCTCTGTGTGTAACATGTATATTGTGCACGATTTTTATTGGATGTTATTTTTTATTTTTCTATAAATAATTATGTACATGTTTCATGTTGAAAACATCCTTATGTGTGGATGAGTGTGTGTAGAATAGTGTAAATATCACTATATACAGTGTATTGAGCACTTAGGGTTTCTAGGTTTATGTATATTTTTGTCTGTATTAGTTTGCTCTTATCTCCCCTTACTTTATTCCTTATCGATCTAGTCAATATTGACTTGGTCTCGGGATTTATAGTTGATCAGCATATAGAATACTTACTTTATTTTCTTTTCTTTTCTTTATTCTTTTATTTTGGATTTAAATACATATATTTATGTATTATGTACAGGCAAGAACTACTGTGTTAATCAAGTTATATGTATATACATGTGTTTATCTAGGGTTTTAAAGACAAAATAAATCAAGAAGTGAATGAACGGGTATTCAACAACCCCCTATACTTACCTTTGTTAGTCCCTAACAAACACTTATCAGGAAAATAAGTATCGAAAAGAGAAAATAAATAAAAGGAAAATAAATAAGTTAGAATAATCATAATTTTAAAACTTATCTTCATAAAATCAAAGTATGGAGCTTAGTTAGATTTTTGGATAGTTAATGTGGTATAATCTTATTGGGAATCGGATTTAAACTTAACAGTCCTCAAGATCTGCAATCCTCCATTCAGTTCCCCTTAATCAAGTTCATGTGATGTTTTTTATTTTTAAGCTAAACAATATCATATTTTATGAAATAAATTCCTACTCTAAGCTACTGACTACTTTAAGAATTGAAAGAACAAAAGATAGAGTGCTCACTTGATCAGAGAACTTGGGAGCTGAAGAACCACCAGAGGTGTTCCTAGGTTGAATCATGTCTAACTCCTTCTCCTTGCCTTGTATTGATGAGGGAGCTTCTACTGTCACAAGAGCTCTCACTCTAGGTAAAAATCTAGGTGTTACGGTTGCTAGAACGGATTAAAAATCAAAATTGGGAGGAGAAGATGTTATATACAAGCTGGCTGGATTGATGAGGGAGCTTCTCTTGTCACAAGAACTCTCACTCTAGGACAAATCTAGGTGTTACAGTGGCTAGAACGGATTAAAAATCAAAATTGGGAGGAGAAAACGTTATATACAACTGACTAGAGAGGCTCCTTCACCTAGGGTTTTCTCCCGACTCGAGAATTGACCAATGATGCTCCTTTTATCCACATGAAAGAGCATTGAAAGGTGAATATATTTCATGAAGAGTTAGGGGCAGAAGGGATCATGAGCTATGCTAGAAAATTTGGCGAGATGGGGTAAAGTCACGCTAGTGACTGGTCCAAAGGGGGAGTGGGGAGTTGACCTAGGTTAGCTCAGTACACCTCCTGATTGGTCCACGCAGGACGCTAGGAGACAAAATAAGGTAAAATAGAAATAAATCGAAAATAAAATTGAAAAAAAATTATTAAATAATTCTTAAACATGAAAATTGTTCCTTATTTTATGTATTATTTTTAAGCGATTTTAATTTATTTGTATCCACTTATTTATTATGTGCCAATATTTAGATGTATAATTATAGGTATATATACCTATGTTTTGTATGTAATATTTTTTTTTCAATTTTTTGTACATATTATTATATTTATATATATTTTTATATTTGCAGTATTATTTATTATGTATTTACATGCTTTTATTTTATTTTACTATTTTTTTATGTATGTAAATAATTATATATATATATATGCATATTGTAGATATAGTGCACTACATATTACACTTTATTAATTATTTTGAATTTACTTTAGATGTTTTCATTTATGTTTATATTTTTAGTATATTTTATATAATATATACAATTATTTAAAATTATAAAAAGAGTAAAAATGCAAAGAATAAAATAAAATAATATTATATATAAAGATGCTCTTATGTAATAGTACCCCAGAAAATCGACTTTTGTTTGTTAACTCTATTTTAAATGAAATCACATTCTTTAGATAGATAATTTAATTTGAAATACTATAAAACTTACTTTGATGAATTTTGAGTTCATTTAAAGAAGTTATTGATCAATGAAGTTTTGTTTGGGGCTTTTTCATCTGTGTGTACTACGTACATTGTGCATGATTTTTATTAGTTATTATTTTTTATTATTCTATACGTTATTATGTACATGATTCATGTTGAAAACATCCTTATTTGATGTGTGTATGACTTTGATAGAATAGTGTAAATATGGCTATATTCTGTTATTATGTACATGATTCATATTGAAAACATCCTTATTTGATGTGTGTATGGCTGTGATAGAATAGTGTAAATATGGCTATATTCAGTGTACTGAACACCTTGGGTTTCTAGGTTTCTGTGTCCTTTTGTCTGTATTATTTGCCCTTATCTTTCCCTACTTTATTCTTTGTTTTGCTATTTAATTTTGATTTGGTCTCGGGGTTTAGAGCCAGTTAGTATTTACAATACTTTACTTCATTTTCTTTTCCTTTATTCTTTTATTTTGGATTAAATACATGTATTTATATATTATTTATAGGTAAGAACTAGTTTGCTAATATGTACAAGTTAGATGTAATTTGTCTTGTATTTAAAGATAAAATAAATGAATAAAGGTGAAGGAATGGGTATTCATCACCCTCCTTAATTTCGGATGATGAGTATCACCTTGAGCTGATCCTTCGTGTGTAGGTCGTGTGGATGTCAATTCCAATCACTTATTAACTTCCATCTGTTCGCCAAAATGAAGGGGAGGAGTACCGTTCATGTTGTGTTCATTAGAGAGGCATTCCATGTGCATGAAGAGTTGATCCAAGGAGCATTTGAGCTTCTATTCCAAGCCCAGGGTTTAGAACCTCCACTTCTTCCATTTTCGAACCTCTAGATTTGATTCGAGGTTCATTTGACGTTGGTTGAGAAAATGAAGGTTCCTCAATCTGACGTCGATCTGATTAGATTTAATGAAGTTATTTCCAATTGACGTTCTCCTAAGCAGCGTCCATCCGTTTTTTCTTTCTGAAGAGCCGCCACCATGTGATCAACACCAATCGACAGATAAGATTCACTTGGAGTCATATGATCGGAGTTTTTGAATTGAAACGTCATCAATTAATCAACAATGTATGCAAGCGCCCAAATTCGGGATGTTGGAGTCATATGAAGGGACTTTTGCAACATTTCACATGGAGTTTTTATTTATTGCATTTTCTTTCTTCTATTGAAGAACATGGGTGCGCTAGTGCATTAGAGACTTTACGTATTATGTTCCTATATTGATTTTATTTGCACATGCATAGAATATCTTTCTATTGTTGCAATTATGTCATTGTACAACCCCTATTAAACAAAAAATATGTGTTAATTATGTAATAAATAAAATAAATATATATAAATATGATGAAGATAACTAAAAGTGGTTTGTATTTTATTCTATAAAATATTACATTTTTTCAAAATAAAAATATTTTTTTATTTTTATTTTAGAAAATAACTATTAGAAATACTTTTTGACTTTAAACATTTTATAAAATATATTAGTTATTAATATGTATTAAATAATATCCAAGAATAAAAAATATGATATAAAAGTATTAAAAACTATAAATTTCAAAACACATCAAAACTTCGAAAAATCATAAAGATTTATACAAAATCATAAAAATATTGCCACATATCAAAATAAAGATTTTAAGGTTATTTACATAATAAAAAAGAAATTTATTCTCTTTCCTTTTTTAAAATAATAAAAAAAATATGTTAATTACCCTTAGCATTATTTTGACTTTAAAACCTAATATAAAATTCATAAAAAATCTATAAATCTCCAAAAAAATTACCAATTAAATAAAATAAAATATAAAAATATATTCTCCTTTAATTTTAACCACTTTGTTATTATATTCATAATACAAAAAGTTCATTTTTCCCTTATTCATTCACCTTTATTAATATCATTCCAAATATTAAAATTCAAATAAAAATAAAATAAAATGTAAAATCAGATGCTTAAAAATATTAAAAGATAAAAGCAAATAAAAAATATAAAGCCTATACATATACTCTTATTGCATAGGTATAACTAAAATATTTAAAAACAATACAAAACTTATAAAACAAAATAAAAACTATAACTTCTTAGAAAATTATTAAAAATCATAAAACTTCAAATACTCTAGTTCACTTTACTATAGTACCTTAGTCTCTACTATTTGTCTCCATGAGTTTGACACTTCGGTACTTATCGCTATTCACATTAGTTTTAAGAGTATAGATAAAATAAATCTTCTAGTAATTTACATTGATCGCCACACTGAGATTACTGTACTTTAAGAGTACTAGATCGAAGTTCGTTTCAATTTGTTCTCACAAATGTTTGAGTGAGAACTATGCGCGGAAAGTCCTCACCATTTCGATTTAGTAAGTATTATATTGAGGAATGGTTTGGGAGAACTTGTCCTCGCACATGTCCTTGCAAAATTATGTTTTCCTTGTAGCGAGGGTTGTTAGAAAATTGTGGCAATGATGTACTTGTTATTAACATTGTTTTATTGATGGAAAATTTATTCACATCATACTTGACTATCAAAGGTTCGGACAGAGAGGGAATGTGCATGATTACAGATTCCGAAAGAAGGAAGAGAAGTAGGTGATTTGATTTGTTGAGAAAAGGAAGTAGACATTTATTGAAATGGTAGAGACATCTTTGAGATTTGATTAAAGTTATGATTTTATCACTAAGGAGTGATCAAGTGAAGTAAGGTGTGATTAAGTTATGATTTTATTATTCAAGGAAGAGAAGAAGTTTGGATGTTGCTGGATCTATTCTCCAGCAATAAATATTAGAGTAGTGGCAGCGGACATATAGTTTCTGGATTTCCACCATTTATATTCGCAGTCAATATTATTCTTTATTAGCAACCTTCTTTGACTACCCTAATTTAATTTGACAGAGGATATTGTATGACGGTCAAATCGTTGCAACATAAAGTTCTTCTTGCCCAATTATAAGCTTGGATGTTGTAGATCGTCGATACAAGCATTTTTTTTGAAATATTTGGATAGTTACTTATTTTATTCTATTATTACTGTCTTATTAAAATGCCTAATAATGTTATCCTAGATGAAAGTATCATGCCTCATATTTTAAACATTTCAAACAATAATAAATCTTATTTTACAATGAAAAGTTTTCGTAGGCAAAATGTTTGCTCGGCTTATAACAACATAAATTATGTTGCTAAAAATTGGATATTCCTTCACCCCAAGAGGATTGTTGTATATTATGTATGTATAATATTTATTGTTATATATTTGAAATCAGAAGATATGACAACCAATAATAAAAGAAATTGTTACCTTAAACCACTTTAATAGCGCGATTTGGCTAGCGGAATACGGATCATTAAATGATTGATGAGCGGCTAGGATTTCGACTGCATTTTTTGGTCTAAAAGCAAGTGTAGAGAGGGAACCGGAGTCCGAGTTTCTGGAATCTATACCTTATTTGACACGAGCAAAAGCTTGAGCGGTTTATATTTGCTTTGGGGGCAAACAAGAGGCTGAAAGCCGCTTTAGTTGATTGGGCCTTAGCCTAAATAATCGTGGGCCGAGCGTCCTTGACTAGAAACACGGAACCGAGCACACCTGAGTTGAAAGATACGACCACGAAGACCCAAAAGGACCGCACTCCTTGAGCGTTATATTGCTAACATAAACTTGAGCATTAAAATAATCCACTCTTTTCTTGACCAAAACCATTTTCTACGTGAGACGACGTACGTTGCATGGCATCGTGATGTTTGCTTTGGCACCCGAGTATGATCTATTTATGTAGTCCATGTATCCATCTCACAACAAGCAGAGCATCACATCTCTCCAGCTCTGTTACTCTTAATCTCCCTCCCTTCTCTTGGAAGATGGCCGCTCAAGCAATTGCCTCTTACCGCAACACCGCGGAGATCACCTCCGGGGACGCGGCCTGCAAGAAGAAGATCGCCGAGCTCTTGAAGGAGCTCTCTCTCCCCCTCGGCATCCTCCCGGTCAACGACGTCGACGAGTTTGGGTTCGATCGTGCGTCGGGATTCATGTGGATCCTACAGAAGAAGAAGGTGGAGCACACGTTCAAGAAGATCAACGAGAAGGTGTCCTACGCCGCCGAGGTGACCGGCTTCGCGGAGAAGCACAAGATGAAGAAGCTGACGGGCGTGAAGGTGAAGGAGCTCTTCATATGGCTCACCATCAACGAGGTCTACATCGCCGATCCTTCGTCGGCCAAGATCACGTTTCTGACCGGCACAGGACTTGCGGATAGCTTCCCCATCTCCGCATTCGACCTCGACGGTTGATTAAGCTGCTAGGGGCTAGAATTTGATCTATGTCGGTCGATTACTATATCATACTGTAAGCTACTTTATTGTTTGTTTTGTATGCTGTTCTTACTATATAAATCTAAGCGGAAGAAGATAGCAATGATTTTCTATTGATTTAACAATCCAAGAACATAGTCTCCATTTCATAATTCATAGACGACTTAATTTAAGTCCAAATTCAATCTGCCATAGCTCGATTCAAAGAGTACAAGTTAAGCTTCAAAATTAGTTTCAAATTCATGAAGTCGGGGTTCGAAGCACAAAGTTGTGAGCCTAAGAAAATAAGAACAAATGGCAAAGCTCTTAATAACAATAAACTTCAACTGCATTGAATGAACTCGTCCTTAATAATGTAAATCCACACGTGCCTATTTGCAAATAACCCTTCGATGGCAAGTATCGATACGAATACAAGAACGTGCCCTGCATTGAATGTAATCTGCACGTGAGTGAAAAACCGCACTCGGCTCAAAGATAACTATAGTCGTTGTGTTGACCATGTGGATTTTACCAGAAAAGATTAATTTTTTGTTTATTTTATATTTTATTATTTATACTCCTCAACTTTGATATATAGTGAAAGTGCAGGAGTGTCGAATTCATGTTGGCAAACTGTTAAAAACTAGGGTTAAACGGTAGACAATTAGTGTTTATGAATTTTCTAATTTTTATTTATTATTATAGATTTTTCTTGATTTTTATTTGAATTTTATTGAATTATATAATGTTTTACGATTTTTCAATATTTTATAATTTTTATTATTTTAGAAATATTTTGTAATTTTTATTTGATTTTTATTTTATTATTATTATTTTTTATTTTTCTATTTTTATGGATTTTGATTTATTTTTATGATGAGAATTAGGTTTTTGTTGAAAATTGTGAGGAATTTTTTATTTTTAAGCTTGAAATAGAGCAAAAATATTTTTATTTAACTTTTATAAGAATGTAGATGAAATTATCTTTAAAATGATATGTTATATGTTTTAAGCGATTTTTATTTATTTAGTTGTGATTTTTACAAGTTTTAATGAATTTTATATTTTTTTATTGGTTTTAATACTAGATTTTTATTTTGTTTTGGTTTATTATGTAAAATACAGTAAAATATAAGGTTAGTAATTCTTGTAGGATTTTTAGGTAGCTTTTTTTATATTTGTTATGCTTTTTAAAGTTTGTTATATATTTTCATTATTTTTAATGATTTATTAAAAGTAGTAAATATTTTTATTTTTGCAAAACTAATTATATACTATATATAGTATGAAATACTGTATTTATATGTATTTTTATTATATTTTTATATTTTGTATTTTATTTATTATTTATTATAGGACTATATAGTATTTGATACTAAATAGGAAGTGTATGTAATATTATGGGAAGATAGAGTACGTGAATAAAATGCTGGAGGGGATGCGCGCCATATGTCCAGAATCGCGTGCACATCCACGTGAGGGCAACTGCTATGGGACCTGCATGCAATATGCAGGAGATCTGAGGGCGTTGGTGCAGAAGCTCAAAGCACGCACGTGGTGATCACGTGCAAGCATTTGAAGGGGGACCTGTACGCAAGATAACAAAGTAAACGAGGGTGTGAGTGCAATTTGCCTTGAAAGATCTGATCTGCGCGTGAGGCGCACATGACAGCACCAGCTCGAGACTTGTACAGAATAAATAGGAGTTCAGGGAGGTATTCTGTAAAATTCCCCAAATTATATATTCACACAAGTGAATCGCATGTGACTCGGCTAAAGCGGTTTGGCGGTGCGCGTTATTCTGAGGTCGACACGTGGTTGGGCATGGTCCGTCGGATTAACGCTTAGATCGTGGGGCTTCAATGAAAAGTACCAATTTTGGCGGGGCGGCGACTTAGATCGAGTAGCAGCGGCAATTTGTCCGCAATCCCAGTGTTCTTCGACTCGATATGGACTTCAGATCAGGTTGATGATGGCGGAGCTTTTCTAAAGCCGATGGCCCCCGGTGCGTGGTCTCGATCGGTTGTTATTCAAGCAAATTGAAGGATGGTACTCCTCAAGGCTGAGACGGCACTTCGAGCGGCGGTGGTTCGGTCTTCAGTGGATCGTAGGATTTGGTTGGCGCTTGTCCAGATGATATCACGTCTCGATCCAACGAAGCATCCTTCGATTCATGATAGAGGTTTTGCTACTTCGTGTATGTAATGGAACGGATCGCGACAATCGACGGAAGCTTGCGATGGTTGATCGCACGACCGATCCGTTACCAAAATATCAACAAATGGCACATAATGAGCAGAGATAAATATCAATTCTATAAAATATCTCCAACTAAAGTTCCATTATTACAACTCTAAACTGGGAAAAATTAACTAATCTAGAATTTAAAAAAAAGATAACAACTCGATAGTTCATGTGGGCATATAGATATCCACTAGATCTTCACAGATAAATCATACCACGTCAGGAATCTCAGTGAGTCCGAAGCACGATCCAGAAAATGCAATCAACCTTACTCTTCACCTGAAATTAACAAACATAATTTCTATGAGCCTAATGCCCAGTATACATCGGGGTCCATGCATGGGTATTCTAACGGTCCTTTATCCGTTAAAAATTATATACTTGGATTTTCATGCATACACAACATTTCGTGCCTAGATAATTCCCATGCATGTCTAAGTTCGATCCCTATCATGTTTAGTTTGGCTTCTTTAATAAACATGGTTATACATGTAAAGTAGGGAAATTGCGTAAGTAGGCATGATAAATTATTATTTCTACTTGTGGACGTATTTCATAAAATATCAAGCAATTTACATACCTACAAAAATATATAAACCACTTTACATATTAGCCCACATGACTTTAATGATTTAACTTTCTTAACCCAATTCTAGCATAACATGTGATGGTTCTTTCTCTTGCTAAACCATTCTTTACAATTTCATGATGGTTTTCTTTTATAAACCATTTTCTTGCATAACATTCATTCACGCATCTTTTTATACGTTTTCACCCGCTGGCACTTACGGTCCATGGCATGACATGACAGTGTAGCTACAACTGTAGAGGACTTAGCTTTTGCCTCTTGGTTCCTTGCAACCGTACGCCCCTTGCGGCGTTGCCCCTTGCGGTTAATACGACCCCTTACGGTCGTCCATGTGACTCTTTAGGAGTCTGTGCCTTAAATCTTATTTAAGGTTATCACATTGTATCCCTCCATTTTATTCATATTGCAACAAGAGATATCTTCATTTATGGTAGTAGAACTAATCCATATGAATCATATGTAGCATAAAGGAATGAATAGATTGATCTAGGTGTTGTTTCTAGTTGTAATTATTTCGCTTTAAAAGAAATTCTCTTATCATATATATTGTAACTTGCTAATTAACGAAAAGATGTTTGAGTAACAGATTATATTATCTGTATGTGTATATATATATACAAGGATTAGATTACTTGTCATTGAATGATGAATCATTAAGTGCATAAATTACAACCGTGATGCTTAAACAAAAATTATTACAGGTAACAACCATGTCGATAAAATTATCATCTAATTATAGAAAAAAACCTGTAATATATGAGATTGAATTTATCAATAACACCTTTTCATGGCACCATAATGGAAATGTTTAATGGATTAGAGATCTCATGTTTGCCTTGTTCACGAGGTGTTTGAGTAATCTTGATTTAAAATTCCCATTTCCAAAATTAGCGGATTACAGAGACAGGGTTTATCTTATACCAGAATACAATGTTAAAGTATCCCGTCATACTTATTACATTTTTATACAATAAACCCAAATAAAAAAATATATCCTAAATTTTCATATGGGTGAAAATTCGTAGGAAATATTGCCCAGGTTCTGTACATCTTAACAAATAAAGATCGTCCTTTTTTTTGTGTTTCCATCAAACTCCAAATGTTACCTTCATGCGTAATCAGACCAAGGAGTAGTATTAATCAAGAAAAACATGATCCATTCCTCTATTGTTGACCAAATCATATTCCAATAATCATATTATTCCATACGTACTTCATAATTTCTCCATGATTCTGTCCTTTTTGGCATCTACTTAGGATTGTAATTGGGTAATACGGCTTGATTAAATCCAAATAAACCTATTATGTATTTAATCCTATGTTTCAACGCAACATTTAAGGGTTTAACATGAATAGGTACACATGCTTGTTAAATCTACAGACCTGTCACGCATGTTTTAAAAAATTTTCTTCTGGATAATCATTACACAACGCATAGTACTCCTACTTCTTCAATTCTTATCTCAAACCAACAGGTAGGCGTTCTTGGTCTAAAAAAATCGATACACACGTTACGAGGTGTATTTTGTATGCGATTTTTGTTATATGAAAACCTAAACCGATACATACGTCTAGAAATCGAAATCCTAAAGCCGATACATACCTCGATCCAACGCTTATCTCTACCCGATGTGGTCGTTGCACCTCCTTTTGATCACGGAGTCGTGCTCCTCTCCTCCTCCGATTCGACGTCGTCTTCTCCTGCGACGACGAGCGGTGTCGGTAAGATAGCCCTTCCTCTCTCTCTCTCTCTCTAACTCTCTCTAAAGTTGCAAAAATGTGGTGACGTGAGGGGAAGACCCTTGGGGTTTTAAAGTTGATAAAGGATGGGATTTAATGTATTAATTAACCCATTTAATCCGAGATAAATCAATTCATCTCATTTGAATTTTTTTCCTAAAAATAGCCAAGTCATCACAATCTACCACCCTTAAAAAAATTTCGTCCTCGAAATTTCTTAGTAGAGGGACATACCGAAAAGTTGCGGGTACTTCTCCTGCATTTCACTTTCCAGCTCCCAAATAGCCTCCTCCTTTTGGTGGTATTGCCAAAGGATCTTGACCATATGAACTATGCGCCGACACAATTGATGATCTCTGCGATCAACGATTCGCATAGGTTTCTCTTCAAAGGTCATGTTTGGCTGAATATCAATGACCTCATGCTCGATCACATGTGAAGGATCTGGGGTGTACTTCCTCAGCATAGACACATGGAACACATCATGAAGTTTTGAATATTGAGGTGGTAATACAATACGATATGCCACCTCTCCAATTCGCTGCAGAATCTCAAAAGGTCCTATGTATCTGGGAGTGAGTTTCCCCCTTTTTCCAAATCGTAAGATGCCCTTGGTCGGAGAGATCTTTAAGAACACATGTTCCCCAACCGCGAAACTCAACTCTCTTCTATGATGATCGGCATAAGATTTTTGCCTACTTTGAGTCGCCAACAATCTCTTTCTGATTAATTCAACACCCTGCTTACTTGTCTGAACAAGTTCCGATCCTAAGATGTGCTTCTCGCCCACATCACTCCAACATGAGGGTGATCTGCAAGGTCTCCCATACAATGCTTCATAGGGTGTCATCTTGATGCTCGAATGATAACTAGTATTGTAAGAAAACTCCACTAACGGAATGTGTCTATCCCAACTGCCCACAAAATCTAAAGCACATGCTCTCAATATATCTTCTAGAGTCTGGATGGTCCTTTCGGACTGACCATCAGTCTGCGGATGAAATGAAGTGCTAAACTTCAATTGAGTTCCCATAGCATCCTGAAAACTCTTCCATAAACGAAAGGTAAATCGTGTATCCCGATCAGATACAATTGATGCAGGAACACCATGAAGGCTGACAATCTCATTCACATATAAATCAGCTAGACTATCTGTCGACTGATCCAAGCGGATAGGTAGGAAGTGTGCCGATTTGTTTAATCGGTCAACAATCACCCATATGGTGTCATAACGGTGTTTTGTGGTCTTGGGTAGACCGGTGACGAAGTCCATCGTTATGTGCTCTCACTTCCATTCAGGTATCTCCAAGGGTTGAACAGGTCCTGCTGGCCGCTGATGTTCAATCTTGATCTGCTGACACACCAAGCATCTAGCAACAAATTTTGCGATGCCATTCTTCATCTTTGGCCACCAAAAGTTCTGTTGCATATCCTTGTACATTTTTGTTGTACCTGGGTGAATAGTGTACATCGATCTATGTGCTTCATCCAGAATCTCCTGCCTCAACTCAATATCACTTGGAATCCATAATCTGTTGCGGTACCTTATAGCTCCATCCGTTCCGATGGTGAAATCAGAACCTTCCTTTTTAGATGCTTCTATAAATTTAGGAAGATCAACATCTACTTTTTGTGCAGTCAAGATCTTCCAACTATCTCTGGTTGAATGTGGAGCGCCGCACATGATATCTTTCTTGATCCACTCAAGAAAGGCTTCCAATCTTCAAAATCCTTCATCATCTTCCATTGAAGTTTTAAACTAGCCAGCTTACCTTCCCATTTTCTACTTAATGCATCTGCTACGACATTTGCTTTCCCCGGATGGTAATTGATGACAAAGTCATAATCTTTGAGGAACTCTAGCCAGCGTCGCTGCCGCAAATTAAGTTCCTTCTGAGAGAAAATGTATTTGATGCTCTTATGATCACTGAGCACCTCAAATTGTTCACCGTAAAGGTAATGCCGCCAACTTTTAAGAGCAAAGACTACCGCTGCTAACTCTAAATCATGAGTTGGGTAGTTCCTCTCTTGCGGTTTTAGCTGTCGTGAAGCATAAGCAATAACTTTCTCATTTTGCATAAGAACACACCCGAGCCCGGTGCCTGATGCATCTGTATACACCACAAAACCTCCACTACCTGACGGTAAAGCCAAGATTGGAGCTGTGGTCAATCTCTGCTTCAATTCTTGAAATCTCTGCTCGCACTTTTCAGACCACACAAACTTCACATCCTTTCGAGTGAGCTTCGTTAATGGTAGTGAGATCCTTGAGAAATTCTGAATAAATCGCCGATAATATCCAGCTAGGCCAAGAAAATTACGGATCTCAGAAACATTCTTGGGATGCCTCTAGTTCATCACAGCTTCTACCTTGATTGGATCTACCTCAATGCCGTCTTTAGATACCACATGACCAAGGAATGCGGCTCTATTCAGCTAAAAATCGCATTTGGAGAATTTTGCATAAAGCTGGTGTCGCCTTAGAGTTTCGAATACAATCTGTAAATGTATTCGATGCTGCTCCGGATCAGATGAATATATCAATATATCATCCACAAACACTATGACAAACTTATCAAGGTATTCTCAGAATACCCTATTCATTAGCTTCATAAAAGATGCACGAGCGTTAGTAAGACCAAATGGCATGACCAAGAATTCATAATGACCATACCTGATCCTAAAAGCTGTTTTTGGTATATCCTCCTCTTTTATTCGAAGTTGATGATAACCCGTATGCAGATCAATTTTTGAGAAAACTGTGGCTCCCTGCAATTGATCGAATAAGTCATCAATGCGAGGTAACGGGTATCTATTCTTCATGGTAACTTTGTTTAGACCTCGATAATCAATGCAGAAATAAGAGACCCATCTTTCTTCTTCACAAAAAGAACGAGTGCTCCCCAGAAGAAACACTGGGACGTAAAAATCCATTATCCAGTTGTTTCTTATAACTGCTTCTTTAGCTCCTCAAGTTCTGCAGGTGCCATTCTATACGGAGCCTTGGAAATCGGTGTCGTTCCTGGGATCACATCAATTGAGAAATCAACCTCTCTATGTGGAGGTAGTCCAGGAAGATCATCTAGGAAGACATCGGTAAACTCTCTAACCACATCTAGATCTTCAAGACGTGCATGCGATGATTCAGTGTTAATTATACTAGCAAGGAATGCGATGCAACCTTCTGCTAGTAGTTGGCTTGCTTGCAATGATGAGATAACCAACCTCCCACTCTTACATGTGCCCCGAATAACTATCTCCTCCTGGTTTGGTCTACTCAGGACCACCTTCTTTTCTCGACAATAAACCGTTGCGTAATGCTCCCATAACCAATCCATTCCCAAGATGACATCATAGGTTGTGATGGGTAATAATATCAAATTGGCAGTAAGGGTGTCTTCTTTTACCAAAACAAGTACGTCCTTTAAGTACATACCCGTGGCAATAATATCACCCATTGGTGAAGAAACGGTAAGTGCATAAGGAAGCTCAACAGCTTCTAAACTTAACTTCCTCGCAAAAGCATTCGAGATAAAGGAATGCGTGGCACCAGAATAAAAAAGAACATGATATAAATGGTTTTCAATTAGTAGAGTACCTTCCACCGTTGTGTTGGTACCTTCTGCATCCTCAGGAGTGATAGCAAAGACTCTTCCTGCTACTTTCTTTTTATGCTCGAATGGCTTCTTCTGATCCTGGACATCTTTCTTGCAATCTTTCATGAAGTGACCCTTTTCTCCGCACTTATAGCAAGTAGTGGTTAGCTTGTAGCATTCTCTTGGATGCCTCCTACCGCAATGCGGGCACACTTCAAATGTGTACTTCATGTTTGCTGGTGCATCATCAATCTTTGTCTTCTTAGCATTTGTTGCAGTGTGGCGCCTCATGTCATTGAAGTTTGGCTTGTGAGGGCGCTTCCGAGGATTCGCTTGTTGTATCCTTCGGTATGCTGCATCGATCTCCACTGCTGCTGCAACCGCCTCAGATAAGGTCGTGGGACCTCTAGTCAGCACTTTCATTCTTAGTCTCGCATTCAAGCCTTCTATAAATTTTCTAGCTCATTGCTTTTCATTGGCGCAGATACCCTTGCCATACTTCTCCAATTCTTGAAATTTTGCTGCATATTCTTCGACTGTCATATTCCCCTGTCGGAGATTTATAAACTCTTGACGCTTAGCATCCTTAGCATGCTCAGGGATGTAATGCTCAGTGAAGTGATGAATACCCATTCATCACTCTTTATTCTTATATTTTAGCTACAAAAACCTTTGCAAATGCATGTAGATATGTGTAAATAGGAATAATTACCAAAAGCATGCATTGTATAAAAAAACTTATAATTAGCATGTTTTTGTGCAAAAATAAAAGAATAAAGATTAAAAAGAAAAAGAGGAAAATATTTAGAATAAATATTGAGCAACCTAACCCAAGGGAGGGCTCAGCATGGGCCTGACCGCATAAAAGCCAAGTAGAGGGAGATAGGGGCTCTTGTGTAAATAAATAAAACTATATTTTCCTCACCCAAAAATATGCTTGTAAATACTTGTACATATTTATAAAAATATAAAAACAAAATAAAAAGTTAAAAATCAAAAAAGATCAAAAATACCCCCTTCATCATGTACATAAACCACACCTATATATTTATTTAGCCTAGTAAATATATAAAAGTAATTTTTATAATTTTTGTAAATAGTCTATATTATATATTGTGAATAAATAAAATAAAAACAATTAAAATCAAAACAAAATAAAAATAGAAAAATTAAAAATACAAAAATACATTGTACATATACCATGTATATAGATGTATATATATATTTATTTTACCTATGTACATAAATAATAAAAATAAAATAAAAATACCTTTTTATTCCTTATTTTATTCTATAAATAAATAAAATATAAAATAAGGATAAAATTGTATAAAAATAATATATAAAAATCAAAAATCAAAACCCTATATATATTGTATATACCTATATTTAGTACATATTATGTATATAGCCTATTTTTATTTCCAAAAATTAATTAAAAATCACCAAAAAAATAGAAACAAATAAAATAAAAATAATTCATGTTTTAAGTTTTTGCAAAATCGGCCATTTGCTACCTTATTTTTGAGCTTCAAAGTTTAGCCACGTGGCCTGATTCCATTGGGTCCTGGGGATGTTGACCGCCCGGTCAACTAGCCCCCCCAGGACCACTTCCCACGGGTCTGAGCTCCGGACCCGATTTCTCGACATTTCGCCCGCTCGACTCGACACCCATTTCCCTAAACCCCGGCTCCATTTCGAACCTCCCACATCCGACACCTTCGCCGGGCATCCACCTTGGGATCCACGTGCCACCACGACCCTACCCGAGCCATCCTTCTCGGACCCCTCCAGCATACTTAAGTGAGCTCCGCCACTCGATTTTCCCCATCTTTGGTCATTCGCCTCCTTCCCTGTGAGCTCCAGAGAGACCGCGAGAGTGACAGCGAGCGATTCCACCTGTTGCAGCGAGGAGAGGAGGAATCCACTGATCCGGCGACGTAGCCGCCGTAGCTCCGCCACCTGAGCGAGCTTCGAGCCTCGGGCTGAGACGTCCCTTGAGGCCAAGATCGGGAGCTTCCCCAGCTCCGCCACAGTCTCTTCGACCACCCAGGTAGCTACTTAGCCCCGCTATTTCGTTCGATTTCCGTTTACGCCCAAATCGCAGCTCCGCCGTCGTTCCTTGATTCCGACCACCCTATCACCTATCTCGATCATCGGAATCGACCACCATCACCGTCTCCCTCCGACGCACCTTCTGCTCCCACGCACTCAACCCAGCTCGTACAGGAGCTGGGAACCGGGCTCCTCCGTCCACCACCTTCGCTGGAGCCCGCCACCCCGACGCACCAGCCACCTTCGCTCCGCCTAACTGGGTCGAGGCAGTTTGCCCTCGACCCACGAGTCTTCTGAGCCACTTTGCAGGTCCCACCGAGCCCATCTGAGGGCTTGGTCATTCAGGCCAGGAGACCCAGCTCCGCCGACCGCCCCTGAGCTCCTCCGAGCTCGGGTCGATCATCGGAGCATCGCAGCAGACGCAGGAGCACACCAGCTTTCTTCTCCGACCATCAGAGCGCTCCGAGGAGGAGGCCAGCGCCCGCACGAGCCCGGCGAAGCTCGCCGGGGACCAGTTCTTCCAGCATCCTTCCGCGTCGTTGGATCAGTCTCCAGCTCCAGACGCCATCTCCACCGTTGGTTCCTGGAGCGCCCTTTGACGTCAGATCTGAGGAGTTCGATCCGGACCGTCAGATCCACACGTGTCCTGGCCTCGACCGTTGGATCAGCCAGAGGAGTCTCAGCGTTGGAGAGCCGCCCCCATCTGGACCGTCGGATCTACACGTGGCAGTCATCCAGCCGCTCCGGTTAATAAAGGGTAATTTACCCTTAGGCCCTTATCTTTGCTTTATTTCGTATTAGTCCTGTAAATAGTTAAGTCAGTTGTTTAGTTTTAGGTTTATTTGCATAGAGGACCCTGAGCTTCATGTTATTTGCATTTATACCCCTGACTGTTGTGGACACGTGCTTCGACACGTGATTTCTTTGGGTTAATTGCAGTAGATGCCCTTGTAGTTCTGGAAGTTATTGCGTGAATGAAAAGTTTATTTTAATTGCAGTTATACCCCTGTGAATGCTTTATTTCTGCATGTGCGTTTTATTTTGGGTAATTTGCAAGTGAGGCCCCTGGACTTTTGGTACGTGTTACCAATAAGCCCTCGGGACTTATTTTTCTTACATTTAGGTCCCTGAGTGCCCCAGGCACGCGTGTGGCGCGTGTTTTGCTGGGTTAATTGCACCGGGACCCCCAGAACTTTGGGTATTTGCATTTCAGTCCCTGTGCACAGTACCCTTTTTTATTTTTGAATAAAATATCAAATCACCTCCAAATCCAATGAGAATTTGACACATGGCTCCTGCCATGGCGTAGGATTTTCACGGATTTTTGAGGACATTTCTGATTTTGTTTGCTATTTTTAAAAATTCAAAAACCCATATTTTCGTCACTGTCTAGTTTGAAAAATCACAAAAAAATATAAAAACTCCTTCAAAAATTCCCTAAAAATTAGCTACTTTTTAGTTTAGTTTGTTTGATTTTTCAGCCAATTTTGGCTATTTTTCACCACTGGAAAACACTAAAAACTTAAAAACACCAAAAAGCTCATAAAAATCCTAGTAAATAAATTAAAAATCCAAAAATAATAAAATTGGAATCTGAGTTTTCCTTGTTTTCTCTACTTTATAGGAAAATTACCCCCCAGGCCGTTTGGACGCCCTTAGATATTTTATCTAGGGAATTTTGGCTTGGCTGGACAGTACCACTGTTTTCAGCTACTGTTTGATTTTTAGAAAATAAACTAAACATCAGAAAATTATCAAAAATTCACCAAAAACATAAAAAAATATAAAACACATAAAAATATTTTTGTTTTGATTTTTGGTTGATTTTTGGTGCTTGAAATAATTTGTTAAAGTGTGCTTCTCCTTTGTTTTCTTATTTTCTTAATATATTAAAAATCCAAAAAAAATATAAAAATAATTAAAAACCACTAAAAATATTTTTCTCTTTTATTTTATTTGTTTTCACTACTTCGTAGGCCTTCGGCCAATCCGTGCTCCTTGAGTTCGACCTTGGGTGATATACCAGGTTAATCACATAGCAGAACCGCTATTCGTGCTTGATTGATTTTTGATTTATTTAGTGGTTCATCATTTTTCTTGATCGACCTAGTCTGAGCGATTGAGGTCACAACGACCGACTGACACTTTTACCTTAGTCATTTAGACGGTCATTAGAATGGCGCCGTTGTCGGGGAGCACGGCTTAGTAGTTGATTTTCTTTTCGTTTTTATTTTCGCGGCTTTTCGCGGCTCTTTTAGAGCTCGCGGCTTTTCGCGGTTTTTTTTCCATATTTTCTTTTTGTTTTATTTTGTTTTGTTTTGTTTTCTTTTATTTTTGTTTTTGTTTATTTTGTGTGTTTATTTTATTTTACATTTTTGCATATATACCCTTTTATTTTCATTTTCATTTCTTTTTCCTTTATTATTATTTGATTATTGGTTCTGACCACTCTGTTTTCTCTTGCGAGGGCCCGAGGACCGAGGCGGCTGCTCTCGAGAAGCCGACGCAACCGCGAGATTCGGAGGCGGCTCCTTTCTTCGTGGAGCCGCAGGAGAGAGTGAGAGAGAGTTGAGTGGGCGAGGCTTTTTATTTTCATTTCATTATTATTGTAATAATACAGGACATTCTCACACACTTGGACATTTGTGGACTGCCGTAGCGGGTCTGTTTCGCCGAGCACCGGTGTGCTCGGGGGACCCTTAGGACCTTAGCGGTTTTTCACGGTTTTTCACGGTTTTATTTTCTTTTCTTTCTGCCTTTTCCGGTGTTTACGCAGTTTTTGCTTGAGCCCCTAGACTTAAGAATTTCTGGTGATTGTGCCGTAATTAGTAGGATCCCCACACCTAACTTCTTATCTGTTCCTATAGAACGTTAATTGGACCTACTAAAAATAATTAATAAAAATAACCGACTCATTTGCCTTTGTGGCCTACGTGCCGCAGCCCGTCCTGTAAAGCGCTTTCTCCTACCCCCGATTTGTCGGACAGAGGAGGGACGGGCCAAGACCGGACTCTTTGGCTTGGAGGTCGGTGACCGGTTAGACGGTTCTTCGCTAGACTTGCTCATCTAGGACTCGGCTTTCCCGTTGCATCATATAGGTAGTTTCCTTTCTGTCTTTACATTTATGCGCGGATCATATTGCATGTAGAGTGCTGAAGACAGGTACGCATTTCTTACTCAGCATGCATCATTGATTTATCGCGCATTGGCTTTTTCGTCTTCTCCCCCCTGTTTTGGACTTAATAATCAGGAGAACCGAAAAATTCGTTAGGATGTTTGTTTTTATTTGAAAAAGACTAAAAAGAGAAACCATAAAATTGGGACTGGTTAATTCTATTGATCTTAAAATACGCTCATCCTAAAAATTTTGTCTTGTGGAGAGCAACCCCCTCATTGTATGGTTTGGATGCGCGAGAGAGTGACCCGCACCCTAGGTAGAGCCCTCCGGTGCTAGTCCTGACTGATTACCGACTCTTCCGTGCGGGCCAGTCGGTTGGGATAGCATCGGGTATCCTAACAGGTCACGTAAGCGCTCTGATATTTTGTGTGTTCACCAAATAAAATTGACAAGATAATTTGACCGAACTTTCACGGTCTTCAGCTCACGTTGCGTTGGTGAACCGGGGGTTTGTTTGCGATCATAGTTTCTCCAGATCTCATCCCCACTACTCGCCAGATCGAGATGATGGGTAGACGGTCTCTTAGGCAGCCTCTGCCTGCACCGCTTTCGGGCACGTCTACCTCATCATCTAGGTTGGCCCGCAAGAGCCAAGACCAACTATCCGAGCCCGAGTACGACTCCGCCCTGTTCCCCCTCGACCCCCTTTCTGTCCGACCTGAGAGACACGAGCCCGAGGAGAGATGGATTGATTTGACAGCACCTGAGTTGGGCTCGTTTGGTTTTGCAGACGTCATGGCCGGAGCCGGCAGTTCAGATGATCACTCCCGACAACCCGAGCATTTTGTACTAGACCAGGGAGCGATCAACTCCACCCTGATCGCATCACTTAAGACAGTCCAGCAGCAGTTACGCGATCAGGGGGCATTCATGATAGAGATGAGGCGAGAGTTGGAGAGGCTCAGAGCAGAGCGAGACCAGTAGAGCGAGCCTAAGGAGATACCTGATGCAGAGGCACGAGCCACAGCAGCCGCAGCAGCAGCAGCAGCCACCGCCGCAGCGGGAGGCGCCGCGGCAGGAGGACCACCACGACCGATGCGGGATTTACATAATCCCGGATCTACTCTGATGCATCATTGGGTAGTAGTGCCAGCGATCGTGGGGGACTTCAAGTTCCCCTCGAACACCCTGCAGTTACTGCCCCGTTTCCACGGACTTGCCACTGAGGAGCCCCACCTCCACCTCCAGGAGTTTCTTATGATCTGCAGCACTGTCCACGATCGCCAAGTGGACCAGGACACGATCCGAATGATAGCCTTCCCTTTTTCACTAGCAGATAGAGCAGCCACCTGGCTGAAGCATCTCGGGAGGTTTGTCTACACCTGGGAGAAGCTCCGCACCGAGTACTTGAACAAGTACTATCCGCTCGGGTGGACGAATGCAGCGAGGGCCCTGATCAGCAACTTCTCCATGTTCCCCAACGAGCAGTTTCACGAGGCATGGGAGAGGTTTCGAGAGCTCCTAGACCGATGCCCGCACCACGACATATCCAAGCCGAACCTAGTTTAGAGCTTTTTCAGCGGGTTGATGCCAGAGCTTCAGGGTCTGGTGAACGCTTCTTGCGGCGGGTCCTACTTTGCCAAGGACCACGACCAGGTCTGGGCCATCTATGAGGAGATGGCTGAGAATTACATGGTGATGTCCCAGACCCGGTTGTATTCTCAGAGACCCCAGCCACAGCAGCCAGGACCCGTGCAGTACCAGCGGATAGTACGGGTCGATGCAGGTCCATCCAGTTCGTCCGCAGCCGCAGCAGCACAGGCAGAGTCGACAGCTGTGGACATGGGCATTATCAGTGAGAAGTTGGACCGCATGGAGCTGATTGAGAAGAAGCGGTGCCAGAGCATCACTCAGATGGAACAGATGGCACAGGTTCTGAGCGACATGAAGACCCAACTCATGTGTCTTCAGGAGGCACAGACGGCTCCTCAGCCCCGTCTTCAGTCGCGAGGCGACTCCGGCAGTAGCAGCAGCTCGTCCCAGCGCTCCAGCACCCTTGTGCAGCCTAGACAGGTTCATCTTGTACAGGCGGAGCTATACCAGCAGCCGCAGCCCACCTACCAGTCCCCACCATCTCCAGACATGCAGATGGTGGTTTACCAGCCGGACCAGCCTCTGACAGTACTCCCGCCAGCCCCCTACGATGTCGAGCCGTTGATGGATGTCAACGGGATTTGGTATGACCGCCCCCAGCCTGGGATCCGATGAGACCATCCCGGATTCAGGTGGGGGAGTGGTGGTGCCCAGCCCCAGCAGCAGCCGTCAGGACAGGGAGGGCAGTACTCCCAGTAGAGAGATCACCAGCAGTCGCAGCAGCAGCCCCCAGCATACCAGCAGCACCAGCCATCATCCTTCGGTCCTCATCCCTATCAGCAGCAGGGACAGCCGTGGAGACGTGAGCAGCAGGCTCACCCAGTTCAGCAGCAGCACCCTTCCTCATACCCCTCTTACCACCAGCAGCAGTTCCAGCAGCCTCACCCCCAGAGAGGCTACCTGTCGGGCTCCCACGAGAGCCCCGCTTTGGATGACATCGCCCGCCTCCTCACGGACCAGCAGGCCACATTCAGACGGGAGATGGACGAGTTCCGCCAGGCGATGCGGGACTTGGTGAGAGGGAAGGCCGCCATTCCAGCCCAGATCGAGCCGAATCCGAAT
This sequence comes from Ottelia alismoides, assembly GCA_037367405.1. Taxonomy (NCBI): domain Eukaryota; kingdom Viridiplantae; phylum Streptophyta; class Magnoliopsida; order Alismatales; family Hydrocharitaceae; genus Ottelia; species Ottelia alismoides. The sequence continues at coordinate 768,666 of JAZKJV010007825.1, read as the reverse complement.
AACCTCAAGAGGAAATCTGAGCAGGTAGTACACACTGAGTTTGCTACTCCTAGTGACCCATTTGTTGATACATCTTCGGATCTATTTGATGCTGATTTTGTCACACTTAGGAGCGGTAGGACCCCAGCAGGCGGCGGCGCCTCATCTGAGCTTCACCACGAGGATACTTCAGAGGCGCCACATGAGGAGGAGGAGAGCGGTACTGAGGCCGCTCCAGATGATGATGGTGGCACTGATGCCACCAAGGATGCTGATCCCACCGGCGGTACTGAGGCCACCACTTCACCAGTTCGAGGAGGTGGTACTGATGCCACCCGTTCAGCCGAGCCAGCCCACGGTACTGATGCCGCGAGACATCTACCAGCAGCAGCAGAGCCAGCCAGAGGTGGTACTGAGGCCACCGGTGTTTGTGTTGAGAGAGATGTAGTCTTTCCTCGCCTTGATGTATCTCAGAACTTTGGTTTGAATAAAGGAAAAGGTTTAGTTTCTTCTGGTCCCACTGTGGTGCATGATGTATGTGTGGATCCGACTGTCGAGCCGTCTAGGCCTTTTCCTAGTCCTTCATCTGCGAAGGATCCTTTGATCCCCTTCCCTAGAGCCCTTCAGATGGGGAAGGGGAAGAAAAGAGAAAATGATCCAAAAAAGAGAGTGCAGGAGGAATTCAGCCAGAGCATGATAGATCGATTCCACATCCAGCTGACCCTCCAGGAGGCTTTGCAGCACATCCCCCTACTCCAGCGTTCTTTGAGAGACAGGACCACAGTCAGGAGGAGGAGGAGGAACCACACTTCAGAGATACATGTGCTGACGAAAGCCACGTGTTTTGCGATCCAGAACCGACTGCCAGCCAAGAGGCCAGATTCAGGGGCCCTGTATGTCAGATGCCAGATCAGTGAGCAGAGGTTCGACCGTACTCTACTAGATAGCGGATCGTCGATCAACCTTCTTCCGGCAGCCCTTCTCGACTGCTTCGAGTTGGGCACTCTTCGACAGAGCAGGACAGTCCTTCAGTTCGCTGATCGATCTGTCAAGAGGCCGAAGGGGTTGTTACGAGACGTTATCGTCACGATTCAGGGCCTGAAATTCCCCGTGGACTTCGTAGTGTTGGACATGGAGATCCCTGAGTCAGTGGCCGATACCCCCATCATCCTTGGTTGTCTGTTCTTGGCCACAGCCAAGGCGGTGACTGATCATGATAGCGGAAAGGTGTACTTTCGCGTCGAGGGCGAGAGTATACAAATAGAGACGGTCGAGGACTATAGAGCTAGAGAGAGATCACGCTCAGAGGCCAGTACCGATTCAGAGCAGCTGACAGACGCAGAGCCAGACATCCACCAGGACTGTGATTTTGTGATCACAGACGACGAGGCAGCTTCGGCAGATCTTGCAGCACAGACCATCCTCTCATTTTCAGATACAGCTGATGCCGAGATGATAGCAGAGGAGAGTCTGGAGAGCACAGCCCTGGTTCAGGATACCACAGAGGCAGCAGAGCCGGTCCTTGATCGCGACACGATGATCAATGATGGTGGTGCTGAGGCCACCTTGCTTTACGGTGGTACTGATGCCACCGCAGTTGATACAGATCCCTCGGATTCAGAGTCTGATTGGGCAGATTGTGATGATCAGATGCCAGACCTGATTCTACCTGAGCCTACAGATGAGGAGGAGGCAGATACAGAGCAGAGCAGAGAAAGTGCAGTTGAGCAGCCTTCTCCCGATCCAGTTTGTGAGAGTTCGCTTCACTTCTCCCAGGCAGATTTGGCAGACTTAGCAGCATTCACTCAGTTTCTTCCGCAGCCAGATTTGCCAGCACCCAGCATTCCAGAGCTGAAGCCGCTCCCTACTTCGCTGAAGTATCGATTCCTTGCGGGCGATCCAGAGATGTACCCAGTCATTATCTCCGCCGATTTGACTGGAGAGCAGGAATCCCGTTTGATGGGGGTTCTTGAAAAGAACCACAAGGCGATCGGATGGAGCGTAGCAGATCTCCATGGGATTAGTCCATCAGTGTGCTCCCACCATATCTATCTCGAGGAGGGGGCGAAGCCGTCGCGTGAGTTACAACGGCGACTGAACCCCAACCTGAGAGAGGTAGTGATGAAGGTAATATCGAAATGGTGGAGTGCAGATTTTATTTATCCCATTTCCGACTCCAAGTGGGTCAGCCCCTTGCATGTGGTGCCTAAGAAGACGGGCATCACGACTGTGATCAGTGAGTCGGGAGAGGAGATTGCTACACGAGTACCCACCTCTTGGAGGGTCTGTGTTGACTACAGGAGACTCAACCAGGCCACCAAGAAGGACCATTTCCCCCTGCCTTTTATTGACCAGATCATTGAGAGACTGGCAGGGAAGAGCCATTATTGCTTCCTGGATGGGTACTCGGGCTACAACCAAGTGGCCATCGCTCCTGAGGATCAGGAGAAGACCACCTTTACCTGTCCCTTCGGCACATATGCTTTTCGACGCATGCCATTTAGGCTATGCAATGCCCCTGCGACTTTTCAGAGGTGCATGCTGTCGATCTTTTCGTACATGGTAGGGGAATGCTTAGAGGTCTTCATGGACGATTTCTCGGTTTACGGCAACGGATTCGATTCCTGTCTTGACTGCCTAGACCGGGTACTCCCGCGATGTATTGAGTATCATTTGGTTTTATCTTGGGAGAAGAGTCACTTCATGGTGACTCAAGGGACGGTGCTTGGCCACATCATCTCCAACAGGGGCATGGAGGTTGATCCGGCCAAGGTTGATGTCATTAGGAAACTCGCACCGCCGTCCAATCTGAGGCAGCTACGGTCATTCCTGGGGCACGTTGGATTTTATAGGAGATTTATTCGGGATTTCAGCAGGATTGCTCGACCGTTGAGTGACCTCTTGATGAAAGACACCGAGTTCCTTGTCGATGACAAGTGTCTTTCGTCGTTCGCGACTCTCTAGCAGTGTGTTATTGAGGCTCCTGTCCTCCAGCCGCCCGATTGGTCTCTCCCATTCGAGATCATGACGGATGCCTCCGATTTTGCCGTAGGGGCAGTGCTGGGACAGAGGAGGGATGGAGTTCCATTTGCCATACACTACGCTAGCCGCACATTGGATTCCGCCCAGCGGAATTACACGCTCACAGAGAAGGAGATGCTAGCCGTAGTGTTTGCCCTGGATAAGTTCAGATCGTATATCATCGGATCTAGAGTGACTTTGTTTACAGATCACACCGCCATCAGGTACCTCATGGCAAAGAAGGATGCCAAGGCCAGACTGACTAGATGGATCCTTCTACTCCAGGAGTTCGACATCGAGATCAAGGATAAGCCTGGAGTCAAGAATGTTGTGGCGGATCATCTCTCCCGACTAGAGCAGCCTAAGGATTCTGAGCAGATTGATCCTATTAGAGATACCTTCCCAGATGAGGCGATCCTTGCTATCGCCTCACTCCCATGGTATGCCGATATTGTGAACTTTCTCGTTGCTGGGAAAGTCCCACAAGATTGGCCCAGGCAGAGGCTTGAGACCTTCCTTGCGAAGGCCAAGTCCTACCATTGGGAGGATCCCATCCTTTACCATGAAGGAGAGGACAGCGTTTGGCATCGGTGTATTCCTCAGGAGGAACACCATAGTGTCCTCACTTACTGCCACAAGCTTGAGGCAGGAGGACATCATTCTGGGAGGAGAACGGCACAGAAAGTGCTCCAATCCGGCTTGTGGTGCCCTACCCTCTTCAAGGACTCAGATGAGTTCGTGAAGAGGTGTGCTGACTGTCAGAGGATGGGCACTTGTGGACAGCGTGATATGATGCCGATGTAGCCCATTCACTTCTGTGAGGTTTTTGACGCATGGGGCATCGATTTCATGGGTCCATTCCCTAAGAGTCAGGGATTTGAGTACATTCTGTTGGCTGTTGATTATGTTAGCCGTTGGGTGGAGGCTATCCCCGCCCGAGCCGCGGATGCGAGGACAGTTTGCAGATTTTTGAGGAAGCACATCATCACGCGGTTCGGGGTTCCACAAGTTCTGATTTCTGATGGGGGATCTCACTTCACAACGACCAGGTGAAGGCACTTGCTAGCGAGTTTGGCATAGATCATCGTGTTGCTACACCTTACCATCCACAGACGAATGGTCTAGCCGAAGTGTCGAATAGGGAGATCAAGACTATTCTGCAGAAAGTCGTCCGCCCTGACCGAAAGGATAGGTCACAGCTTTTGGACTCGGTCTTGTGGGCATATAGGACGTCTTTCAAGACACCTTTGGGCACATCTCCCTTTCACCTCGTGTATGGCAAGACATGCCATTTACCTGTTGAGCTGAGGCACAAGTCACTTTGGGCAGTTACAGATATTTTGATGGATCCAGATGGTATGGGAGACCAGAGGAGGGCAGAGTTAGCTGCCCTGGAGGAGCTTAGAGATGCAGCTTTCTCAAGCAGCCTACATTATAAGGATAAAGTCAAGGAGTGGCATGATTCTCATATCAGCCACAAGCATTTTGAGATTGGACAGAGAGTATGGCTGTTTGATGCGAGGCTACGATTATTTCCAGGGAAGCTACAGAGCAAATGGAAGGGACCTTATCTGGTTAGAAAGGTACACGACAACGGTAGCATTGACATCTCTGAGTTGTCTTCTGAGAGTACCTTTCGAGTGAACGGTCAGCGGCTCAAGCCATTTCTAGATCATGAGCCGCGGGTCGTTGATCTTGCCCCTATTCATTTTGCGTGAGATGTGGTCTTTAACTCACATCTAATGCATCTCACACCTGAGTTTCACTGATCTTCCGTTTTGTATAGATCCAGATGTCCATATCACCACATTCTTTAGTCCCACATCCCTTTCTTCATCTTGTGATTATGCTATACTTAGGGTGCACTTTACCCTAAGTATAGGGGGGATGTGAGACCTTTTGGGTATTTCTTTTGTTTCTGTTTACCCCTGTTTTTGTTGCCTATACTTAGGGATATTTCACCCTAAGTATAGGGGGGGTAGACCCTGTACATTCTCCACTCAGGTTTTCCCTTAGTATACAACCTGCTATACTTAGGATTATTTGATCCTAAGTATAGGGGGAAGACCCGAGACCCTCTTCACTTTTCTTTCTTCCTCTTTGTATATAGCCTTTCTTTTCACCTTCCTATACCTAGCACGAGTTATGTCTTCTCCATCGCTCTTGACTCTGAGGACATCGTTCGAGCTAAGTATAGGGGGGTGTGTATATATTTCATATATACTTTAGCCATAACTCGTACTTTGTGTGAGTATGTTGATAAATAAAATGGCTAAAAACCACAAAAATTAAAAATTTTCATGCACATAATCTTCTTTTATTTGCACAAACATAGCTAGTGTACAAATTATTTTTGTAAAAATGATTTCAAAAATCTTTTGTGTAAAATTTGTGTAAATATTTTTGTATCAAAATTATGTATATAGTACAAAATTTTTCCAAAATGTTTTGAAAATCAAAAGTTTGCAAAAATCTTGTGTAAATGTGTGTAAATATCTTTTGCAAAACTTGCACTTCATGCATCATTCATTCATGATTTCAAAACATTTTTCAAAAATTTTGCATGATTGTAAACTTTGTGTAAATAAGCATCTTTTGTACATATGTATATAGTTTTTCTGGATGATAGTTGACATTTAAACTAGCCTGGAATCAAATTGAGAAATGGAGCTTGATTAAGATCTTAATCCACCTAATTTCTAAGAGGAACCTTATAGGACTTAGGTTTAAGGCTTTTCAGGTCCATAGTGACTTAATTCTTTGAGTCCACTAGGCTATGATCACATGTCATCTCAATGAGCCTAAGTAGAGCACTTAACAACAACACATGACTCATATAGATTATGGCTTTACTTGGACACTAGCACTATGCACCGAGCTCTCTACGGATGAGGTGGTGAGGAGGCAGTCTTCCTTGACTTGGGGTAGCATATGAGGGTATTACTTCTAGGCGGAACCTCTCTTCTTCTTTTAGTGAAGGAAGTGCGTCTCAACTTGGTCTGGTTTCCATGAGGTCTAACGACGGGAGTTGTGGGTTGCAATAAAGCTTCAAAAGAGGGATAGTCTACAGGCTCAAGAGGAAAAACTCCTTGTATATATGCTGCACATGTATATGTTGTACATATGCACAAAAAAAATGTGCAAAAAGAAAAGAACTCTAAAAAAGTGGTGGGTCTGATAGAAAATGATAATCCCACCGGAGTATGTATATAGAGTGCAATAAGCAAAGCTTGGTTTCATATTCCACCTGTTGTAGCTTGCAGCAGGGAGACTTGGCTACACTGGTCAAGCTCCCAAGGGTACTTGGCTACACTGGCCTTGACCCATTCTCTTCTTCCCCCTCTTCTTGAGCCGGTTGAACTTGAACTTAGAAGGGAATACCCCGCTCCTCGAGGAAAGAGTGGCCAGATTGAGGTCATAGAGTTACCTTGTTGGGGAGGGTTGTCAAGTTGCCATTTCTGAGGTGGAGAGCTTAGACTTCACATTCACAGGACAAGAAAAGATTCATGGTCTTCAGGGTTTGTGATTGATGACTTGTTCTGACCTGGAGCATTGAGGAGTCTTGATTATAGATTAGTGGAACTTAGAGGCTGTTGAGTTTTAAGCTTAAGTCTAAATAAGGTTCCGACACATTAATAATCCAAAGATCTGATCGAGCTCCATACCCCAATTTAATGAAGGCAAGTTTAATAATCAACCTTGATCCATGTACATCCTCTTTTTCTTTTTCTTTCTTTCTTTTTCACTTCTTTTTCAAATAAGTGTTTGCTAAGGGACTAGCAAAGTTAAGTATAGGGGGGTGATGAATACCCATTCATCACTCTTTATTCTTATATTTTAGCTACAAAAACCTTTGCAAATGCATGTAGATATGTGTAAATAGGAATAATTACCAAAAGCATGCATTGTGTAAAAAAACTTATAATTAGCATGTTTTTGTGCAAAAATAAAAGAATAAAGATTAAAAAGAAAAAGAAGGAAATATTTAGAATAAATATTGAGCAACCTAACCCAAGGGAGGGCTCAGCATGGGCCTGACCGCATAAAAGCCAAGTAGAGGGAGATAGGGGCTCTTGTGTAAATAAATAAAACTATATTTTCCTCACCCAAAAATATGCTTGTAAATACTTGTACATATTTATAAAAATATAAAAACAAAATAAAAAGTTAAAAATCAAAAAAGATCAAAAATTCCCCCTTTCATCATGTACATAAACCACACCTATATATTTATTTAGCCTAGTAAATATATAAAAGTAATTTTTATAATTTTTGTAAATAGTCTATATTATATATTGTGAATAAATAAAATAAAAACAATTAAAATCAAAACAAAATAAAAATAGAAAAATTAAAAATACAAAAATACATTGTACATATACCATGTATATAGATGTATATATATATTTATTTTACCTAGGTACATAAATAATAAAAATAAAATAAAAATACCTTTTTATTCCTTATTTTATTCTATAAATTAATAAAATATAAAATAAGGATAAAATTGTATAAAAATAATATATAAAAATCAAAAATCAAAACCCTATATATATTGTATATACCTATATTTAGTACATATTATGTATATAGCCTATTTTTATATCCAAAAATTAATTAAAAATCACCAAAAAATAGAAAAAAAATCAAATAAAAATAATTCATGTTTTAAGTTTTTGCAAAATCGGCCATTTGCTACCTTATTTTTGAGCTTCAAAGTTTAGCCACGTGGCCTGATTCCATTGGGTCCTGGGGATGTTGACCGCCTGGTCAACTAGCCCCCCCAGGACCACTTCCCACGGGTCTGGGCTCCGGACCCGATTTCTCGACATTTCGCCCGCTCGACCCGACACCCATTTCCCTAAACCCCGGCTCCATTTCGAACCTCCCACATCCGACACCTTCGCCGGGCATCCACCTTGGGATCCGCGCGCCACCACGACCCTACCCGAGCCATCCTTCTCGGACCCCTCCAGCATACTTAAGCGAGCTCCGTCACTCGATTTTCCCCATCTTTGGTCATTCGCCTCCTTCCCTGTGAGCTCCAGAGAGACCGCGAGAGTGACAGCGAGCGATTCCACCTGTTGCAGCGAGGAGAGGAGGAGGAATCCACTGATCCGGCGACGTAGCCGCCGTAGCTCCGCCACCTGAGCGAGCTTCGAGCCTCGGGCTGAGACGTCCCTTGAGGCCAAGACCGGGAGCTTCCCCAGCTCCTCCACAGTCTCTTCGACCACCCAGGTAGCTACTTAGCCCCGCTATTTCGTTCGATTTCCGTTTACGCCCAAATCGCAGCTCCGCCGTCGTTCCTTGATTCCGACCACCCTATCACCTATCTCGATCATCGGAATCGACCACCATCACCGTCTCCCTCCGACGCACCTTCTGCACCCACGCACTCAACCCAGCTCGCACAGGAGCTGGGAACCGGGCTCCTCCGTCCACCACCTTCGCCGGAGCCCGCCACCCCGACGCACCAGCCACCTTCGCTCCGCCTAACTGGGTCGAGGCAGTTTTCCCTCAACCCGCGAGTCTTTTGAGCCACTTTGCAGGTCCCACCGAGCCCATCTGAGGGCTTGGTCATTCAGGCCAGGAGACCCAGCTCAGCCGACCGCCCCTGAGCTCCTCCGAGCTCGGGTCGATCATCGGAGCATCGCAGCAGACGCAGGAGCGCACCAGCTTTCTTCTCCGACCATCAGAGCGCTCCGAGGAGGAGGCCAGCGCCCGCACGAGCCCGACGAAGCTCGCCGGGGACCAGTTCTTCCAGCATCCTTCCGCGTCGATGGATCAGTCTCCAGCTCCAGACGCCATCTCCACCGTTGGTTCCTGGAGCGCCCTTTGACGTCAGATCTGAGGAGTTCGATCCGGACCGTCAGATCCACACGTGTCCTGGCCTCGACCGTTGGATCAGCCAGAGGAGTCTCAGCGTTGGAGAGCTGCCCCCATCTGGACCGTCAGATCTACACGTGGCAGTCATCCAGCCGCTCCGGTTAATAAAGGGTAATTTACCCTTAGGCCCTCATCTTTGCTTTATTTCGTATTAGTCCTGTAAATAGTTAAGTCAGTTGTTTAGTTTTAGGTTTATTTGCATAGAGGACCCTGAGCTTCATGTTATTTGCATTTATACCCCTGACTGTTGTGGACACGTGCTTCGACACGTGATTTCTTTGGGTTAATTGCAGTAGATGCCCTTGTAGTTCTGGAAGTTATTGCGTGAATGAAAAGTTTATTTTAATTGCAGTTATACCCCTGTGAATGCTTTATTTCCGCATGTGCGTTTTATTTTGGGTAATTTGCAAGTGTGGCCCCTGGACTTTTGGTACGTGTTACCAATAAGCCCTCGGGACTTATTTTTCTTACATTTAGGTCCCTGAGTGCCCCAGGCACGCGTGTGGCGCGTGTTTTGCTGGGTTAATTGCACCGGGACCCCCAGAACTTTGGGTATTTGCATTTCAGTCCCTGTGCACAGTACCCTCTTTTTATTTTTGAATAAAATATCAAATCACCTCCAAATCCAATGAGAATTTGACACATGGCTCCTGCCATGGTGTAGGATTTTCACGGATTTTTGAGGACATTTCTGATTTTGTTTGCTATTTTTAAAAATTCAAAAACCCATATTTTCGTCACTGTCTAGTTTGAAAAATCACAAAAAAATATAAAAACTCCTTCAAAAATTCCCTAAAAATTAGCTACTGTTTAGTTTAGTTTGTTTGATTTTCCAGCCAATTTTGGCTATTTTTCACCACTAGAAAACCTAAAAACTTAAAAACACCAAAAAGCTCATAAAAATCCTAGTAAATAAATTAAAAATCCAAAAATAATAAAATTGGTATATGAGTTTTCCTTGTTTTCTCTACTTTATAGGAAAATTACCCCCAGGCCGTTTGGAGGCCCTTAGATATTTTATCTAGGGACTTTTAGCTTGGCTGGACAGTACCACTGTTTTCAACTATTGTTTGATTTTTAGAAAATAAACTAAACATCAGAAAATTATCAAAAATTCACCAAAAACATAAAAAATATAAAACACATAAAAATATTTTTGTTTTGATTTTTGATTGATTTTTGGTGCTTGAAATAATTTGTTAAAGTGTGCTTCTCCTTTGTTTTCTTATTTTCTTAATATATTAAAAATCCAAAAAAAATATAAAAATAATTAAAAACCACTAAAAATATTTTCCTCTTTTATTTTATTTGTTTTCACTACTTCGTAGGCCTTCGGCCAATCCGTGCTCCTTGAGTTCGACCCTGGGTGCTATACCAGGTTAATCACATAGCAGAACCGCTATTCGTGCTTGATTGATTTTTGATTTATTTAGTGGTTCATCATTTTTCTTGATCGACCTAGTCTGAGCGATTGAGGTCACAACGACCGACTGACACTTTTACCTTAGTCATTTAGACGGTCATCATGAAGCGCTCAACAAAGTCATCCCACTTAATGACTGGAGTTTCTGAAAAGTGGATTCCCTTGCATGAAGTCCACCACTCCTTTGCATTGTCCCGCAGACGAAATGTCCCAAAACTTTTTTTCCTCAGGACAATCCGTTTCCTCAAAAGTCAGTTCCATCTCTCTTAGCCAATGCTCGGCTTTTTCCGGCTCATGCTCACTCTTGAAAGTGGGCGGATCGTGCTGGATGAAGGTCTTTAGAGTCAGTCCACCTGAGTTGGACGTCTGACTCTTCTGTTGCTGGGTCATTAGTGTCATTAATTCCAGCATCTACCTCTGCATACCAATAACGATCTCTTGGCTCGTCGATGAGTCACGGTCTGCAATGGCCTCAATCGCACGTCGAGGAGCCATCTGATTCAAAATTGACAAGGTCAATGAGTTGTGATACTAAATCTCTCTATCTATAAATCTTAGATCGCTAAGAATCGTGGATAACCTATGCCCAGAGGAACTCTAGCTCTGATACCATTTTTAACGGAACGGATCGCGACAATCGGCGGAAGCTTGCGATGGTTGATCGCACGACCGACCCGTTACAAAAATATCAACAAATGCCACATAATGAACAGAGATAAATATCAATTCCATAAAATATCTCCAACTAGAGTTCCGTTATTACAACTCTAAACTGGGAAAAAATAACTAATCTAGAATTTAAAAAAAAAGATAACAACTCGATAGTTCCTGTGGGCATATAGATATCCACTAGATCTTCACAGATAAATCGTACCACGTCAGGAATCTCAGTGAGTCCGAAGCACGATCCAAAAAATGCAATCAACCTTGCTCTTCACCTGAAATTAACAAACATAATTTGTATGAGCCTAATGTCCAGTATGCATCGGGGTCCATGCATGGGTATTCTAACGGTCCTTGATCCGTTAAAAATTATATACTTGGATTTTCATGCATACACAACATTTCGTGCCTAGATAATTCCCATGCATGTCTAAGTTCGATCCCTATCATGTTTAGTTTGGCTTCTTTTATAAACATGGTTATACATGTAAAGTAGGTAAATTGCGTAAGTAGGCATGATAAATAATTATTTCTACTTGTGGACGTATTTCATAAAATACCAAGCAATTTACATACCTACAAAAATATATAAAACACTTTACATATTAGCCCCCATGACTTTAATGGTTTAACTTTCTTAACCCAAGTCTAGCATAACATGTGATGGTTCTTTCTCTTGTTAAACCATTCTTTGCATTTTCATGATAGTTTTCTTTTATAAACCATTTTCTTGCATAACATTCATTCACGCATCTTTTTATACGTTTTCACCCGCTGGCACTTGCGGTCCATGGCATGACATGACAGTGTAGCTACAACTGTAGAGGACTTAGCTTTTGTCTCTTTGTTCCTTGCAACCGTACGCCCCTTGCGGCGTTGCCCCTTGTGGCTAATATTACCCCTTGCGGTCGTCCATGTGACTCTTTAGGAGTCTGTTCCTTAAATCTTATTTAAGGTTATCACATTGTATCCCTCCATTTTATTCATATTGTAACAAGAGATATCTTCATTTATGGTAGTAGAACTAATCCATATGAATCATATGTTGCATAAAGGAATGAATAGATCGATCTAGGTGTTGTTTCTAGTTGTAATTATTTCGCTTTAAAAGAAATTCTCTTATCCTATATATTGTAACTTGCTAATTAACGAAAAGATGTTTGAGTAACAGATTATATTATCTGTATATATGTGTATATATATACAAGGATTAGATTACTTGTCATTGAATGATGAATCATTTAGTGCATAAATTACAATCGTGATGCTTAAACAAAAATTATTACAGGTAACAACCATGTCGATAAAATTATCATCTACTTATAAAAAAAACCTGTAATATATGAGATTGAATTTATCAATAACACCTTTTCATGGCACCATAATGGAAATGTTTAATGGATTAGAGATCACATGTTTGCCTTGTTCACGAGATGTTTGAGTAATCTTGATTTAAAATTCCCATTTCCAAAAGTTAGCGGAATACAGAGACAGGGTTTATCTTATTCCAGAATACAATGTTAAAGTATGCCGTCATACTTATTATATTTTTATACAATAAACCCGAATAAAAAAAATATATATCCTAAATTTTCATATGGGTGAAAATTCGTAGGAAATGTTGCCCAGGTTCTGTACATCTTAACAAATAAAGATCGTCCTTTTTTTTGTGTTTCCATCAAACTCCAAATGTTGACCTTCATGCGTAATCAGACCAAGGAGTAGTATTAATCAAGAAAAACATGATCCATTCCTCTATTGTTTACCAAATCATATTCCAATCATCATATTATTCCATACGTACTTCATAATTTCTCCATGATTCTGTCCTTTTTAGCATCTACTTAGGATTGTAATTGGGTAATACGGCTTGATTAAATCCAAATAAACCTATTATGTATTTAATCCTATGTTTCAACGCAACATTTAAGGGTTTAACATGAATAGGTACACATGCTTGTTAAATCTACAGACCTGTCACGCATGTTTTAAAAAATTTTCTTCTGGATAATCATTACACAACGCATAGTACTCCTACTTCTTCAATTCTTATCTCAAACCAACAGGTAGGCGTTCTTGGTCTAAAAAAAACAATACACACATTACGATGAGTATTTCGTATGCGATTTTTGTTATATCAAAACCTAAACCGATACATACGTCTAGAAATCGAAATCCTAAAGCCGATACATTGAGGGCGACATCCTCTTCTCCTGCGACGACGAGCGGTGCCGGTAAGATAGCCCTTCCTCTCTCTCTCTCTCTAACTCTCTCTAAAGTTGCAAAAATGGGGTGACGTGAGGGGAAGAGCCCTTGGGTTTTTAAAGTTGATAAAGGATGAGATTTAATGTATTAATTAACCCATTTAATCCGAGATAAATAAATTCATCTCATTTGAATTTTTTTTCCTAAAAATAGCCAAGTCGTCACAGTGAACGACCTGTAGATGGTTTCGTTGCTCCTCGTTCAGATTTCTCTCCGGTTGCAGGTGATATTGTCGTTATACATGTGGTGTTGTAGATGCTCGGTGATGCTTATTTAATCGAAGCTTGATCGCATATTCCAACCTGTGATGCATCTCCAACAGGTTGGACACGCTCAAGATCCAACACCTGCAAGTGAATCAAATGGCTCGAGGATCCTCTTCCTCAATCGGAGATCATTCAAAATAGTGAAATAAATGTGGAAGGAAACTTTGATGAAGGTGGGGGTTGGAGTTGAATCTCAAATCCGATACTGATCCTAGGTGAACACAGATAAAGGAAATGTGGAGAAGGGAATAGAGTTTAATGAGGCGAAATGGATTAGAATCGGTGATGATTTTGGTTGTGATTTTAGATCAAAATGGATAAGCAGAGGAGCATTGCTAGGAGTTAGGATGGACTGAGAAGAGAAGAGAAATCAAAGTAGAAGGAAAAAAATGAAGAGAGAGTGGATGAGCTAACTGGGAAAGAGGAAAACTTGATGATGTCGCGTTGAAGGAAAAAATGAAGAGAGAGTGGAGGAGCTAACTGGGAAAGAGGAAAATTTGATGATGTCGCTGGTAGATGCAGAACTCATCCGAGCTCTCGTCGTTGCCTCGACTCGTCGATAACACAAGGAGGCTCTCCGCGCAGCGGAGAGGATCGCTGGCGTGATCTCGACCGATTCTCCTCCTTGACCCTTGCTTCAATGAAAAGCCCTCTCACCGGACCTATTATGAACGACAACTGGCTCTCGGAGCTCACCAGAAAAATTTGGAGAAATAGCGGATGCTCAAAAACAGTGGAGGTTTGGGTCTATTTATAGAGAAGGTAGAAGCTGGTCACCGTCGGCGATGACGGCACCAGCGGGCGGTTAGAGAGAGTTGGACAACGACTGACCAACGACAAGATCGTTGGAGCCGTTGGCGGAGGGAGGAGGAAGAGAAAAGGGGTGGCTGATATAGGTGACGTAGGAGGAAGAAACAAGGAAGAGGAAGGAGAAAGGGGAAAGGGGAGAGAGAAAAAGAGTAAGGGGGAAAGAGAAAAGGAGTAAAAAAATAATCTATCAATCAATTAATTAATTAAGTTAAATACGTATATAATTTGAAGAAATAATTAGAAAATTGATGATGTAATTAATAATTAATTAATTTATATTAATTAATGAACTAAATAAATAATTTAATGAATAATTAAATAATAACTAATAAATAAGTAAATTAAAAAATTATTAATTAAATAATTTATTTGATAAATTATTAATAAAGTATACATAGATATAAGGATAACATATATTAAATAATAATAAGTTACGTTATACTGTACAATATACCAATATGGTCCCAAAACCCACATTTTTCATACTAATCCCAATTTTAGTGAAACCAGTGTTCATTTTCTATATAACTAAATAATATGAATTTAAAAACTGAGTTTGCCTAATTCGGAGTTCATAGGGCCGAGTTATGAGGTCTGTAAACTTTAGGTAACGGCTTCGTGGCTTCGGTTTTATTGGTATTTTGACATAGTTATATTTTTTTATTTTTCAATTCATTTTTAAAAGATTTTTAGATAAGAAATTAAGTTAATCTAAGGTTAATTAATTAAAAATCCAAGAAGTTTCTACATATAGTACATATATACAATGGGTCCCAAATGCCAAAACTCACCTGTCTTATTCTAATATTTTTTTAATATTTTTAATAAATAGTATTAAGTATAAAGCAAAGTTTAAAAGTGAGTTTGGTTCATTTGGGGTTTTCTATAAATTTGTATGAACCTCGGAAGTTGGCTTTTGCGGCTTTTTCGGTTCATTATAATATTTTATTTTTGTGATGAATTATTTTTATGATATTTTTATAAAATAATATATATTTTGTGAACAACTTTTACAAAAGAAGTATTTTGGTTTGAGATCATCTAAGTGATAAATAAAATAATTGAAATATTTACAATGTGAAAAATACGTTTACTTATATATTTTTTATCTTAATTTTCTATTATTTTTATAGGTTAGGATCTTTATCACCGCCTACTTATTTATTTTGTCGACCACGTCAATATTGACCTAGTCTCGAGGATAGGATCAGTCTGTATATATTTTATATTTACAACCTTCATTTCTTTTATTTTCCTTTTTATTTTTATTCTTTTATTTTGGGTAAAATAAGTGTTAAATATATAATATTAATAATTGTGGTTAGAATGATAATTAGATGGAATCAGTGATTATTTACATGTATTTTACCAAGGATTTTAGCTAAAATGAAAGAACAAAGGTGATGAATCATTGATTCATCATTCCTCAATATTTTACCTTTGCTAGTCCCTTAGAAAACACTTATTCTATAAATAAGTGCAAGAAAAAAGAAAAGAGAAATAAAAGAACTTAGAACATGCTTGTTTCTTTAAACCGAATCTCACTTCACCCAAAATCTAGAGATTGGATTCAGACCTTTGGATTAATAGTTTATCGGGACCCTATTAGAATTAGGATTTAAGCCTCGACAACCCTCAAGTTCCACAAATCCTTATCCAGGTCCACCTTAACAGCAAGCTCAGATCCATCTATTCATCACACAAACTTTTCAGCTTTGAAAGTAATTTGTACTGTGTGTGAAAGGTTTTAGTTCTTCCCGCTCTAGAGAAGCGAAGAAACTGCCCATCCACGTAATACACTCCCATTGGTCCCTCATCCAACTACTCGATCCTCGAGGAGGGGGGTATTTCCTTCTAAGGTCAGGTCGTGTTGTGTCCACAATCGAATAGAGGAAGAAGAAAGAAGATGAGAAGAGAACTGGAGTGTGATCAGTGTAATCACATCTTCTGTGAAGCCTGACCAGTTTAGCCAAATCTCCAGTAAGACATGCATGCTTTTCTAAAGCTCGGATCATTGTGGTCACTTTTGATATTTGGTGTATCCAGCTTCTTTTTGGTAGAAATAATTTTGCACTGCATAGGTCTTTTATGCCCCGATGGATATAGTACCTTTTCATTCCGTCCATTTTTTGGGGACTTAGAAAAATTGTGCCAGCAGATCTTTCCTTTATCTGAAACTTTACTTCAACCCCAATCTCTCCCGTCTTTAGACGTCAGCGCCACTAGACAAGGATGGAAATGCACTACCGAAATGGATTGCCCTTCGCAGCCCCATGCAAATCGAGCTAAGTGTAGAGTGCATGTGTTCAAAATTGGTTCAAATGGAGAAAAGTTAAACGGATGACACCAGGTGTCCTACTTAGGCACTTTCAAGTTGAATTCCGAACATGGTCTCATGGAACCCAAAGAATTAAGTCTACAAGACCAGAAGAGTCTTAATTCCAGTTCCTAATGAAGTTCCTTTAAATTTAAGTAGATTAAGTCCTAAACCAAACTCCATCTCTCGGATTTAGATCCATTCAGTTCAAGAATTGAACTTGTTCTAAAAATGCTCATGAATGCAACATTTTTTATGAAATCGGTTTTTCAGATTAAGCTTTTTATGTGATTTTTCAAAGATTATTGCAAAATTTTATTGAATTTTTAAACTTTTCAATTTTTAGGGTCTTTTTAAAAAATTAAGTGGATTAATTCAATTTACATAAATTTTACACGAATTTTTGTGTATTTTACAAAAAAATTCTATACAAGAATATACGAATTTTATAAACGATTCTACAAGGATTTTATTTACCACTTTTTAAGAATTTTATCAGAAAATTTACAACAATTTTTATGTATACAAATTTTAACTCATTTTAGTAAAATATATTTACGATTTCCTTACGGCTTTTAAAACCCTAAAATATACACCCATACTTTTAGAGGGCTATATTATCAAAAATACGATAAAGTACGAGTTATGATTTCTAAAGTATATATAGCATATGTACGACACCCCCTATACTTAGCGTGAACTATCTCCTCATAGTGATCAAAGAAGTGGCAAAGGAAGACATAACTCGGTCTAAGTATAGATTGGTGAAAAGAATCCTATACTACAATGACTCAAAGAAATAAAGAATAAAGAATAGAAGTCAATCATCTCCTCTATACTTAGGATCATGTAATCCTAAGGATAGCAGGATCAAAACCGAAGATGATCGAGGTCAAGAGAATGTTCACATTCAACGTCTCGGCTTGTCCCCTCTATACTTAGGGTAAAATATCCCTAAGTATAGATAAGAAGATCAAAAGGTGAGGGACAAGCGAGAGAGCAGACGATACAAAAACCGAAAACGATCAAAAGAGGAAACAAGGATATTACCCCCCTATATTTAGGGTAAAGCACACCCTAAGTATAAGCAACGACAGGGGTAATAAAACAGAACGAAATGAACAACAACGGTGTCTACACTCCCCTATACTTAGAATAAAGCGCATCCTAAGTATAGCAAAATTCTAAATGAACCTAAGGATGTAAGACAAATGGAAGAAGGAAATAATAAAATCAAAAGTATATACAAGGTGATATGGAAAATCATGTATGAGATGCAAAGTGTAAGAGAGAAGAGATCATCTCATACAAAATAGATGGGGGCAACTTGAATGATCGGCAATTCATGATCGAGAAAAGGTTTCAACTGCTGACCATTGACTTGAAAGGTGGAATCGGACGACAACTCAAATATATCGATGCTGCCGTTGTCGTACACCTTTCGCACAAGATATGGGCCTTTCCACTTGCTCTAAAATTTCCCTAGAAACAGCTTTATTCTCACATCAAATAGCCATACTTTCTAATTTGGCTCAAACTGCTTGTGGCTAATGTGAGAATCATGCCACTCTTTCATCCGCTCTTTGTAATGAAGGCTACTCGTGAAGGCTTCATCTCTTAATTCTTCCAGGGCTGCCAGTTCAGTTTGCCTATGACATCTCGAATCATCTAGACCAAAGATCACTTCTTTCACAACCCACAAGGATCTGTGCTTGATCTCAACAGGTAAGTGGCGTGGCTTGCCATAAACGAGTTGAAATGGAGATGTACCCAATGTAGTTTTCAAGAATGTTCTATAGGCTCAAAGATACGAGTCCAAAAGCTGTGATCAATCATTTCGGTCCGGGTGAACAACCTTCTACAAGATCGTCTTGATCTCTCTATTTGAGACCTTGGCTAGACCATTCGTCTGAGGGTGATACGAAGTAGCACCCCAATGATCTATGCCGAACCCGTTAGCAAGTGATCTTAACTTGTCGTTGATGAAGTGACTACCCTCGCCTGGTATCAGAACACGAGGGACCCCAAATTGTGTAATGATATGCTCTCTCATGAACTTGTAAACCGTGTTCGCATCATCGGTTCGAGTAGGAATAGCCTCTACCCAACGACTCACATAATCCACAACTAGAAGGATATACTCGAACCCCTGACTTTTATGAAATGGGCCTATAAAGTCGATACCCCATTCATCAAATACTTCACAGAAGTGAATCGGTTGCATCTGCATCATATCTCTATGTCCACAAGTACCCATTTTCTGATAGTCAGTACATCTCTTTTCGAATGCATGGGAATCTTCAATGAGAGTAGGCCACCAAAGGCCGGACTGGGGCACCTTCTATGCTGTCGTCTTCCCTGAATGGTGTCCTCCAGCTTCTAATCTATAGCAATACACGAGGACACTCTGGTATTCCTCCTAAGGAATACACCTACGTTAGTCAGAATCCGCTCCTTCATGATAAAGGATCGAATCCTCCCAACACGTCTTTGTCTGGACCAACCTTGTGGGACTTCTTAGAAACAAGAAAGTTCACAATGTTGACATACTATGGCTACAAGGCAACAACAAGAATCGCCTCGCCTGAGAAGGTCTCGGTTATTAGTGCATCGAACTCAGAGGTCTCATGTGTTTCTAACTGGGAGAGATGATCCGCCACCACATTCTTGACTACGTGCTTATCTTTGATCACAATTAAACTCTTGGAGTAGAAGGATCCATATGGTCAGGCACAGCTTTGAATCCTTCTTATCCATTAAATACTTGATGGCGGCGTGGTCAGCGAAGATGGTCACCTTGGATCCTAAGATATGGGACCTAAATTTATCTAAGGCAAATACTATAGCTAGCATCTCTTTCTCTGTAACCATGTAATTCTGCTGGGCAGAATCCAAAGTCTTGCTAGTGTAGTGTATGGCATAAGGAAGGTCATCCCTCCTCTATCCCAACACAGCCCCAACGGTAAAATCAGAGGCATCCGTCATGATCTCAAATGGAAGAGACCAATCGGTTGGCTGAAGGATTGGAGCCTCTACAACCATGTTCTTGAGATTTTTGAATGCCAAAAGACACTTATCATTGATGATGAACACGATCTCTTTTGCAAGAAGGTCGGATAATGGTCGGGCAATAATACTGAAGTCTCGTATGAAACATCGATAGAAACCGACATGCCTGAGAAAAGATCGTAACTGCTTCAAATCGAATGGTGGATTGAGTTTCTTTATGATAACCACCTTGATCGGGTAACCTCCATGCCCCTATTAGAGATGATGTGACCAATGACCGTCTCCTGAGTCATCATAAAATGACTCTTCTCCCAAGAAAATATGAGGTTAACCTCCATGCACCTCTGAAGTATGCGGTCTAGGCTAGAAAGGCAGGAATCAAAATCATCGTTGTAAATCGAGAAATCATCCAAGAAGACCTCCAAGATATCTCCCACCATGTCGGCGAATATCGAAAGAATGCACCTCTGGAATGTAGTCGGAGCATTACACGGTCCAAAGGGCATCCGTTTGAAAGCATATGTTCCGAAAAGACATGTGAATGTCGTCTTTTCTTGATCTTCAGGAGCAATGACCACTTGATTATAATACCGAGTAGCCATCGAGAAAGCAATAATGGCTCTTCCCGGCTAATTGTACGATGATCTGATTAATGAACGATAGCAGGAACTGATCCTTCTTTGTCGCCTGATTCAAATGTCTGTAGTCCACACAAACACGCCAAGAAGTCAGTACTTGGGTAGTGATCTCCTCTCCATCATCATTTATCACTGTAGTGATACCCGTCTTTTTAGGTACCACATGTAACAGACTAACCCATTTAGAGTCGGAGATGGGATAGATCAAATCGACGCTCCACCACTTAGATATTTCCTTCATAACCACCTTTCGAAGATTCTGTGAAACTCACGAGATGGTTTGGTATCATCCTCGAGAAAAATGTGGTGGGAGCACAGAGCCGGACTAATCCCATGGAGATCAGTTACTGACCACCCGATCACCTTGCGATTCTTTTCAAGAATCTCCATCAGACGGGATTCTTGTTCATTGATCAGATCAGAAGCGATGATGATCGGAAACATTTTGGGCTCTCCATCAAGGAATCGGTATTTCATGCTCTGAGGTAACAGTTTGAGCTCAGATGGAGAAGGAACAAGAAGAGCTGGTTTGACTAGGGCTTGGGTATAGGAAACTAGGTCTATCTGCGTAAGCTCGGCTTGCTTTGACTCAGAAAGATTTGGAGACTGCTGGATATTCTGCTCTGATTCGGTCTCCAAATTGGCTGTGGGCTCTGTGAATGGAGTCTGAAGTGATAGGAACTCAGCGAAACACTACCAACCAGCATCTTCGGAATCTGTTTGTTCTGTGGGTAACTGATAGCTCTGATTGTTCAATTATGACTCGAAGGGATAAAGAATATCTGAATGATATGAAAAAGTCTTAGAATCGTCTCCATCAAGATTCTCACTATTCGGCTCCAAGATTGTGTTCTCAAACCTCCCATCATCGGATATCTGAATCTCAGCTTCAACTAAAGGTGTAATGAAAAATTAGGTGCTAGGTTCAGCCCAGATGACCTCATCATATGTTTGTACAAAATCACAATCCTGATGACTATCGGGTTCATCATCATATGCTCTCTCGAATTCAGTTGATCTTGATTGCTGGTCTTGGATCATCTCTATATGTATACTTTCGTCCCGGACGCGAAAGTAAACCTTCCTGATACCATAGTCGGAAACGGCCTTTGCTGTTTCCAGAATGGTCATTCTAATATAATCGGGGTATCGATCACACATTCTGGGACCGCCATGTCCAACACGACGAAGTCCATGGGGAATTGCAAACCCTGAATGGTAATGATAACATATTCGATTAAACCCTTAGGTCTCTTGACCGATTATCAGCAAACTGTAAGACTGTTCGGCTTGATCGAAGAGGTCCAAACTCAAACTTGTCGAGTAAGGAAGAAGGAAGAAAATTAATCAAAGATCCGCTATCTAATAGAGTCCGATCAAAAGTTTGATTGAGGATTTCACATTTGACATACGACGCTCCCATATCCGATCTCTTGGTTGGGAGATAGTTCTGAATTGCATGGCAAGTTTCCTTGGTCAGTGCATGGATCTCAGAACAATGATTACGCTGCCTCTTCTTTCTACGGGTGTGGTTCGTTCTTTTAAGCATTTATGCAGAAGACGGATCTGTACCAAGGCTTCCTAAAGAGTGAGTTGGATCGTGAACTTGTCGATCATCTCTTTGGTCAGATCATTCATTTGGATCTTTTTGGTATTTTCTTTTTTATCACCTTTTCCTTAGTACGGTGCTTTGGGAAAAGGAATATGTACATCTTCCTGCTTAGTCTGTACAATCGGAGGACCAGAAGAAGAAGAAGGAAATGTTTTTGAAAAAAAGGGACTTGCTTTCTACGAATCATCAGAGAGAGATGGAGATTTATCAACTATCTTCTTATTTCTTTTTTGAGTTCTTTTCTTTTGTACATTTTAATGTGATTTTCTCTCATCATCAATATATACAAAGAAAGGTACAATAATTGTATCGACGTTCGGTTCTGGCTGCTCTTCAGACTTGGTGGCTTCAACACCACCATCTTCATCGTCAAAGGGATAGGTGGCTTCAGTATCGCCATCAATGTCCTCAACATGCTCGCTTCTATCCTCTGGTATATCCCCATCGAACCTAATTGAGTTTCCACCTACTTGCATCCAACTGCTCCTAAGAGAAATGAAGTCAGCGTCATTACAGTAGAGATAGTCACCAAAAAATACCTTTGGAGGGTGAGCTCGGTCAAATGTACCTACTTTGAGTTTCGCTTGAAGTTGTTCGGATTCGGCTCTATCTGAGCAGGAAAGGCAGACTTCTCTTTAACCATATATATGACATGAGTTTTGAACTCATCCATTTCTCGCCTAAAAGTGACCTGCTATTCGGTGATCAGGTTGGCGAGATACTCTAATGTTGGGTTGTCATGGAAAGGCCCGTGAGACCCAGATGAGTCGCCTCGATGATACTGAGGTTGCTGCTGAGCTGACTGCTATTGTGGAGGATAATTCTACTGATATTGAGATTGATAAGTGCTCTGCCTCCACTGAGGTTACTGGTAATGATAATGACTCGAATGTTGTTGTTGTTCTCTACTCTGCCCTATCGGTGCCTGTGGTTGCTGCTGAGAAGAGGCACCTCCTGTTGACCAACGGAAACCAAGGTGATCGCACGGATCCCTATTTATTGTGGCTTGTTGTACCAAATCCCATTGACCTCAATCAATGGCCCAGGCATCTCAGAGTAGACTGGGGGGCATCAATGCCAAGGGCTGATCACTCTAATACACCACCATCTCAGTGTCAGATGATTATGTCTACTGGTGTTGCTGGTATGCCGAAGACTGATGGGTCGGCTCGGAGTGCACATGGTAAATGTGTTGAAGTGGAGGCTGCGGAAGTATGCCTCGATCTCGGCTTCCTGAGTCAGCCTGTAATTTGGAAGACTTATTGGAATATGCTTGAATCTCTTAAAGACACATAATCCGTGTCTTCAGATCACTAAGGCATCTTTCGAGCTCGTCAATCTTATCGAGCTTATCTTAATTATGGCACTTCTTCTCAATAGCTACCATACAATCCAACTTCTAACAAATAATCCCATATCAGCTCACGAGGATTCTATAGGTGTCGAGATAGAAGAAGACAAAATCCCTTCAATTTGTGCCACTCGAGAGTGCTAGTGATATGTAGGTGGCTTCATCTGGTTGAAGACCCGAGTCTGGGATATTGTGGTATAGTTCTCTGCCATTTTCTCGTAAATGGCCCATACCTAATCCTCATGCATCGAAAAGTAGTATCCACCACAAGAAGCGTTCACCAGTCCTTGTAACTCTAGTGTCAGCCCACTGAAGAAACTCTTTACAAGACTTGGCTTCGAAATCTCATGATGGGGACACCGATCGATGAGGTTTCTAAATCTGTCCCATGCCTCGTGAAACTGCTCATTCTCGATCGTGGTGAAGTTACTAATCATGGCTCTGGCATCATTTTTTCGATCGAGGCGATAATACTTGTTCAGATAGGCAGTTCGCAGCTGCTCCCACGTTGAAACATATCTCCCTAAGTGTTTCAACCAGTAGGCTGCTCGATCTACGAGGGAGAAAGGAAAAGCAATCAATTTGATCGTGTCCTCGTTAACATGTGCATCATGCATCGTACTGCAGATAATCTCAAACTCCCGAAGGTGCAGATGTGTCTCCTCAGTAGAAAGCCCGTGAAACTTGGGAAACAATTGGATAGTCTGAGGTCGGAGCTCAAAATTTCGATGAATAAGAGGGAGACGGATCCACCTATGAGTCGTAGTAGCTCCAGGATTGTAGAGATGCTTCATTGTTCGGTTCGGACCCAATGACGATCTCTCTGCTCCATCCGGTAGCTCTGGTTCCCCTGGTCCTTGATTCTCAACATCAGGATGATCTCTTTATGCTCTCCGCTAAGTTAGCTTGGCTCTAACATCATTCATGAGTCTCCCTTGCTCCCTAATATGATTCTGCATAGTCTCTAAGGAAGCAACTAGACTACTATTAATTGCAGCCTGATCTATAAAAACAGGGTGGTCTGCGGTCCCTTTCCATTCATGTCTTCTATAAAAGAGAAAGAATCAAGATCAGGCTCGGCCAGGTCAACAAGTAACTGCTGATAATTTTCTGGAACTAGAGGTGATTATGAAGGAGAATAAGATGGAGAAGAGCTCGACGACGAGCTTCTAGGGTTAGAGTCACGCTTGGAAGTAACAACTTGAGTAGATATCGATTTGGAATGAGAGACATCACGAACCGATCTGGATGAATGGGAAGGTATGCGAGAGAGTGGGTCGGTCAGAGTTGACTACAACGATCGCCTACCCATCATCTTGATAGATAATGGTTGATCAAGATCTCGAAGATGAAGGACTTACACCGCAAGCAAACACAAAGCAAACCCCAAGTTCACCATCGTAACCCTAGTGATGACCGTAAAATTTCGGTCGTCTATCTTGTCAATTTTACGGTTAGTTGTCAATCAAGTCTTCTCTCATATTAGTAAGTGTTGATAGGTGCCCGAAACTTCCCCGAAATAATATCCCAAGTTCTTACAAGAAATCACCTATTCTAAGCTAGTGTGGGATTAAGTACATACCGTTGCAAGCTACCTGTGTTACTTGAGGATTGTGATATTGTGGTGTCCTCTAAACCTCCCACTCTCTAAGTAAACTCGGACCATTTTCGACTACCCGAGAGTACCCACTGAAGATTAAGTGATTAAAAGTATGAGCTAAGTAGTACTTCGAAAGAAGCCCAGACTTTGGCTCTACCTTATGTATCATCTCTCACTCACAAATCTAGAGAGCGTACCTGCAATTCATTAGCGAGGGATTGCTCTCCCAAAACAAGTGAAGTCCTTACATTTCATTGTAGGTCAGATATAATTAGCAGTCCCTAATTTATTTTTGGTTATCATTTTTTTTAGTATTTTCAAACAAGCGTCTAACGATGTTTTTGTCTTTTTGTTTTTGTCCTAGATGTACAAACAACTAGGTCATTCATCCCTAAGCAAGCATCTATCTACGAGTACGTAGAGAAGGGAAAATCGAAAAATCCTAACAAGCACCTATCCTCGAAAAGCTACGGAAAAATCGTCGAGAAAAACCACGAGCGAGAAAACTGCAGTAGGTGCCCTGCTCCCCCAGGAGTACAACCCTAAGAAAACAGACCCCGAGAAGAAGGGATGGAGGTACAAGTCGGGATGGCCTAAAGGGAACCCTTCCTACGAACAAATTTTTATATTTTTATTAAAAAAAATACAAGAAATCGTCTTTACGGTTCTGCCTCGCGTAGTTCAACCTGTACTGCATAACTCAGAACAAAAGGTCGTAAGGTTACAAAAAGAAAGAAGATGGCTACAAGAAACCCTAAACCTAAGTCTATGGTACCCTAGCGCTACCAGTCCGGTAACGGCGCCATCTGAAAAATCGCACCCATCTAAAAGATAAATATGGTCGTTGTGTTGACCAGGTGGATTTTACCAGAAAAGATTAATTTTAAATTAATCTTTTTATTTTATTATTTATACTCCTAAACTTTGATATATAGAGAAAGTACGGGAATGCTGAACTCAAGGAGGTAAACTGTTGGAAACTAGGGTTAAATAATAGACAATTAAGATTTTATGGATTTTCTATTTTTTATTTATTTTTAGAGTTTTTCTGGATTTTTATTTGAATTTTATTGAATTATATATTGTTTTTATGATTTTTAAGTATTTTATGATTTTTTTATTATTTTAGAAAATATTTTCTAATTTTTATTTTATTTGTTTTTATTTATTTTGTTTTCCTGTTTTATGGATTTTGGTTTATTTTTATGATGAGAATTAGGTTTTTATAGAAAACTGTGAGGAATTTTTGATTTTTTAAGATTGAAAACAAAGTAGAAATATTTTTATTTTATTTTTTTAGAATGTAGATGAAATTATCTTTAAAATGATATGGTGTGTATTTTTAGGCTATTTTTATTTATTTAGTTATGATTTTACAAGTTTTTATGAATTTTGTTTTTTTTATTAGTTTTAATGAGATTTTTATTTTGTTTTTGGTTTATTATGTAAATACAGTAAAATATATGGTAGGTAATTTTTGTAGGATTTTTAAGTAAGTTTTTTTATATCTTTTATGCTTTTTAAAGTTTGTTATATATTTTCATTATTTTTAATGATTTATTAAAAGTAGTAAATAATTTTATGTTGCAAAACTAATTATATATTGCATATTGTATGAAATACTATATTTATATGTATTTTTATTATATTTTTATATTTTGTATTTTTTTATTTATTATAGTGCTATACAGTATATGATATTGAATAGGAGGCATATGTAATATTATGGAAAGATAGAGTGCCTGAATAAAATGTAGGAACTGGAGGGGATGCGTGCAATATGTCCAAAATCACGTGCACGTCCACGTGGGGGAACTGCTGTGGGAGCTGCATGCAATATGCAGGAGATCCGAGGATGTTAGTGCAAAAGCTCAAAGCACACACATGGTGGTCACGTGCAAGCTTTTGAAGCTGGACCTGTATGCAAGATAACAAAGTAAATGAGGGTATGAATGTAATTTGCCCTGAAAGATCCGATCCTCGTGTGAGGCAAACGTGACATCACCAGCTCGAGACTTGTATGGAATAATCAGGAGTTGAGGGAGGAATTCTGTAAAATTCCCAAAATTATCTTTTCACATACGTGAATCACGCATGACTCAGCTAAAGCCGTTTGATGGTGTGCGTTATTCTGAGGTCGACACGTGGTTGGGCAGATTAAAGCTCAAATCATGGGGCTTTAATGAAAAGCCCCAATTTTGGTATGGCGATGACTAAGATCGAGTAGTAGCGACAATTTATCCTCAATACGATGTTCTTCGACTCGATATGAACTTGATATTAGGTTGCTGATGGTGGTGGTTATCTGAAGTCGATGGCTCCAAATGCGTGATCTCCATTGGTTGCTGTTCAAGCAAATTGAAGGATGGTACTACTTAACGCTGAGATGGTGCTTCGAGCAGGGGTGGTTCGATATTCAGTGGATCGTCGGATTCGGTTGGCACTTGTCCTGATGATATCGTGTCTCGATCCAAGGAAGCATCCTTCAATTCACGATGATGGTTCTTCTACTTTGTGTATGACCTGTAGATGGTTCTATTTCTCCTCGTTCAGATTTCTCTCCAGTTGAAGGTGATTATGTCGTTGTACATGTGGTGTTGTAGATGCTCGGTGATGCTTAATTAATCGAAGCTTGATCGCATATTCCATCTTGTGATGCAACTCCAATAGGTTGGACACGCTCAAGATTCAACACCTGCAAGTGAATTAAATGGCTCGAGCATCCTCTTCCTCGACCGGAGATCATTCATAATAGTGAAATAAATGTGGATGGAAACTCTGATGAAGGCGGGGGTTGGAGTTGAATCTCAAATCTGGTACTGATCCTAGGTGAATAGGGAAGAAGGAAATGTGGAGAAGTGGATAGAGTTTAATGTGGCGAAATGGATTAGAATCAGTGATGATTTTGGTTGTGATTTTAGATCAAAATGGATAAGCAGAGGAGGATTGCTAGGAGTTGGATGGACTGAGAAGAGAATCAAAGGAGATGAAAAAAATGAAGAGAGAATGGAGGGGCTAACCGGGAAAGAGGAAAATTTGATGATGTTGCTGGTAGATGCAGAACTTGTTCGAGCTCCCGTTGTTGCCTCGACTCGTCGGCGACATAAGGAGGCTCTATGCGCAATGGAGAGGATCGCCAGCGTGATCTCAACCACTTATCCTCCTTTACCCTCGCTTCAATGAAAAGCCCTCTGACCAGACCTGTCACGAACGACAATTGGCTCTCGGAGCTTGCCAGAAAAATTTGGAGAAATGGCGATGCTAAAAGATGGTGGAGGTTTGGGTCTATTTATAAAGAAGGTAGAAGCTGGTCATTGTCGGCAGTGACGACACCGGTGGGCAGTTGGAGGGAGTTGGACAACAACCGGACAACGGCAAGGCCGTTGGAGCCATTGGCAGAGGGAGGAGGAAGAGAAAAGGGGCAGGGCGGCTGCTACAGGTGATGTAGGAGGAAGAAACGGCTAAGAGGAAGGAGAAAGGGGAAAGGGGGAGAGAGAAAAGGAGAAAGGGGGAAAGAGAAAAGGAGTAAAAAAATAAAATAACAATTAATTAATTAAGTTAAATACATATATAATTTAAAGAAATAATTAGAAAATTAATGATG
Source organism: Ottelia alismoides (assembly GCA_037367405.1). Lineage (NCBI taxonomy): Eukaryota > Viridiplantae > Streptophyta > Magnoliopsida > Alismatales > Hydrocharitaceae > Ottelia > Ottelia alismoides. The sequence goes on along the minus strand of JAZKJV010007825.1, from coordinate 740,222 downwards.
TAATTTGTAATTAATTAATTAATATTAATTAGTGAATTAATTAAATAATAATTACACAAAAATAATAAATTATTAAATTAATAAATTAATAAATTATTAAATTATTAACTAAATAATTGAATAATTTATTTGATGAAATATAAGTAAAGTATATATAGAAATAAGGATAACATATATTAAATAATAATATATTACGGTATATTGTATAATATACCAATACATTCCTGAAACCCACATTTTCATACCAATTCCGATTTTTGTGAAACTAGTGTCATTTTATATATAATTAAATTATATGAATTTTAAAACCGTGTTTGCCCAATTCAGAGTTCATATGACCGAGTTATGTGGTCCTAGGTAACGGCTTCGTGGCTTCACGTTTTATTGGTATTTGACTTAGTTATATTTTTTTATTTTTCTATTCATTTTTAGAAGATTTTTAGAGAAAAAATTAAGTTAATCTGATTTACGGTTAATTAGTTAAAAATCCGGGATTTTCTACATACAATACATATATACAATGGGGCCTAAATGCCAAAATGCACCTGTCTCTTTCTAATATTTTTTTAATATTTTTAATAAATAGTATTTAGTATAAAACAAAGTTTAAAAGTGGGTTTGGTTCGTTTGGAGTTTTCTATAAATAGTTATGAACCTCGGAAGTTGATTTTTGCAACTTTTTCTATTCATTGTAATATTTTATTTTTGTGATGAATTATTTTTTTGATATTTTTATAAAATATATATTTTTGTGATCAACTTTTACAAAAGAAGTATTTTTGTTTGAGATTGTCTAAGTGATAAATGAAATACGTGAAATATTTACAATGTGAAAAATGCGTTTAACTATATATTTTTAGTCTTGATTTTCTATTGTTTTTTTAGATTAGGATCCTTATCTACCCCTACTTATTTATTTTGTCGACCACGCCAATATTGACTTGGTCTCGGGGTTAGGATCCATCTGTATATATTTTATATTTACAATCTTCTTTTCTTTATCTTTTTTAGTCTTTTATTTTGGGTAAAATAAGTGTTAAATATATAATATTAACAATTGTGGTTTGAATTATAATTAGTTGGGATCAGTGATTATTTAAGTGTATTTTACCAAGGATTTTAGCCAAAATGTAGGAATAAAGGCGATGAATCATGGATTCATTAGTGTTCGCAGATCTCTTGAATTGATGCGTGGATGCACTCTGGTGACTGCGATCCTATGCTTCCTATGATGCCACGTAATGCTTATTGAAGATCTCATATCTAAAAGTTCATCATCCTTTAATCTTCATATATCTGATGAGAGTGAAGCTCCGATTAGATAAACAACATCTCCACATATCTTCTTCTCCTACCTTCTCGCAATCTCACCTCCATATATCTTCTTCTCCTAACTTGTTAAAATCCCCTACCAAAATATATGAAAATATCACGATTTTCATGTTAGTTGTTCTTCTACATGAGATTCAAAGGTTAATTCAGTTGTAATCGTGAAGGGTATTCGTGGATCGCTCTAGTCTAGCGTGTGAGTTTATTTAGACTCATTGATCGGTGGTATCAGATCCCTTTCATGCCTTACGTCATTTTCACATATACATGTCTCCATCTCATGTTGTTTAACTCTCATGTTTATTACAAAGAATAAGGTATTAATGGAATATCTCAATCAGGATAATTACAACAAATTATAGTACAAGATACAAAATCATCGAAGGCGATGCTCTCCTAGAATGAGACTCTCAAATGACTGATGAACCCCAAATTCGGCCTCTTAATATGGTCGTTTTAATGTAATGTAGTCGACAGAATTGGATCCATTTAAAAATTCATAAATTAAATCAAAGTAGTCAATTTTATTTTACTTAGGCAAGCCCAAGGTCGAACTCAGGGACGCGAGCCTCTTAAGTGATTATCTAGATTCCTAATGTCCCAATTAAGTGTTGGATTACAAAACTAATAGGTCAAAATGCACACAAAGATATGCAATACAGAAAATGCAGACATACAATTTTCATTTGATTTTTTACATGCAATATGATGCAGATGGGGACAAATGCAAGTATGCCCTAATTTAAATAGCATCAAAGAGCAATTAACAAGTGATCAAATTCACGAAGGATTTACGAAGCAATTTTTATTAACTAGAGAAGTGATAGCATAAAGAACATTAAATATGTGACACTAATTAATTAAATTTAATCATCTGGAGTCTAAGTATAAAAATAGAGATCAAGCCATGCCATTAGAAAGATAATAAAACAAGCTTCACAACGCAACTGAAATCAACGAAAATAGAGCTCGGATGCTCAAAACAGTAACAAAAGAGCTTAGGGGCGTAAATGGAAGAAAAACATGAAAATAAATAGAAAAAGTACTACAAACATGTTCTTGGGAGGACCAAAATGTATATAAATAATGCGCGAGGACTTTCCTTTAATTTTCACACATGCGCGGGGACTAATTTGCAATTATTAAAAACCAAAGGGGCTTGAATGCAATTAACCCTAGGCGCACGTGTTTATCACGTGATAGCATGACTTGAATGCAATTTGAAGAAATGTTGGGGCCTCCCTGCAATTTACCCAGACCTCACCTGACTAGGCACGCGAGGCTAGGTTCGGGTGTCGATGGAGGTTGGGCACGAGGCTCGGAGGTGGCTCGGGCCACGCGTCAGCTGCCGAAGCTGTGGCTTGGCTCGGTTGCTCCGAGCCTGGAAGGTCAGGAAGGAGGCTCGGTGTTGACATGTGTATCTCTGCAAACCATCCGATCATGGGAATCTGACAGTGGCTATGGCTCGTAACGGGCGATGACGTTGCTGAGATAAGCCGTTGGATGGGCACCAGAAGGGTGCCATCCAATGACAACTATACGTTCTGGGACTCCTCCCTCCGCCATAGGGGTGGCGGCGCATTTCGAGCTCCGGCGACGCCATAAGAGCTCCACCACTCCTCTCCGATCATGGCACAACTGCTTAGAGGTCCCTGGAAGTGTTGAGGCTTTCGTCAAAGAAAGGCCAAGATGCTGAACTATCTGGAAGAGGTTGATGTTGAATAATGGTAGGAAACGAAGCTATAGAAAAAGGCTCTGATGAAGCTCCGACGTTGAAGATAAGCACCTGCAAGAAGGTGAGTGATAGACAAAGAGTGCAGGTGTCTCGTGTGTGCTAAGTGAAGTGGGATGGAAGGCCGTATGGGGCGGAGAACATGGGGGACCGATCATCTTCTCCGGGAAGCTTGGAGAAGAGGAGGCGGAGTGGTCTGTGGTTGCGGAAAAGCGAGAAGGTGAGTGGAGGTGAGCGCGTGGATGATGGAAGTGCGGCAAAGCTACAACGATGGTTAATGGCAGGTGGAAGAGCGAGTAGCGGCCTAATAAAATCAGAAAAATTTCAACAAAAAATCAAAGAAAGATTAGAAGACTTATGTGGCGAGATGGTGGAGCGAGAGCCTGGGCGCGAGCTTCTAGGCGAAGCCCTGGTCGTCGTTGAACTCCCGCGGCAACTGGGAGTAGCTCATTGGCGTCGGAGAGCCGAGGTCTTGGCCTACAATGTCCAGGGGTCTCACCAGAGGCACAATCATCATTGCCCCTTCAACCCTGCCTCCCCCTGTAACGGGGAAGCGGAGAGGGGCTGGGCGGAGCCCTACGTAAAAGTGGATGGGGGTTAAAGTGGTTGTGCAGGGTGTATATAAAGAAGGGAGTTTGGAACCTTGGTGTTGTCGAACGTGGTTTGAGGGCGAAGTTCGGAGTGGAAGGGAGAGGGGTGAGAGGTGAGACATGTCCCGCGAGGAAGACGGAGGACCAGGCTACATCATGGAGTGGTTAGAACGATGAGGGGAAGGTTGATGAAGTAGCTAAAATGAGAAAGGGGCAATGGGTTGGAGAGGTGGAGGACGTGGGAGAGAGTGGGGTGATGGAGGTAGGAGAAGGGGTCTCGGTGTTGGATCGCATAATCCAACGACTGAGAGATGAGTGTGCATGAATTGTCCAGATCAAATCGAATAGTACGCCATCGATGATTGAGGAGAGTGCCACGTGGTGTAATGGGAAGGCAGGTGGTAGCGGACGGTCCAGATGAGATCAAGCAAGTGGATCGGAGGGCTAGGAATGAAGGAAGAACATGCGGCATGGATTGAAGGAGAAGAGGGCGATCAGACGATGGAGAAGGCGAGTCGCATGACAGAAGAGGAGGCGGGCCACATGTCTCAACCAGAAAGAGCCATGTGGCCCTATCAGGTTATTCAAACAAAGAAGCATGAAAAACGGAGAAAAAGGCTGAATTTGGAAAAAACTCGATACATGAAAGTTGTAGATCTCGATGAGATCTACAAGTTTTGTGTTGACCAAAAATGGAAACGAGGTCAAACGAAGGGAGAAATATTTCTGTGAGAATTTTTTAAGCGTATAAAAACACTACGATTTTTGCCTTTTGCTATTTTTTTGTATTTTTATTTTATTCAACGACTCAGATATATACAATGATTTATCTAATTTTTATTGACACTAGTCTAAGCTAGAGGGTTAATATCTGCAAATTAAGATGATGAAATCGAGTTTCATCACCCCCCTACACTTAAACTATGATCGTGCCCGAGCATCTAAAAATGAACGAGTTGGATTAACCCCTGATTGTGCATGTGCGTACTGGATCTGATCCATTCAAGAACTCCTAATTTTAGAGATTTAAAATTTCAAAGCTCAACCTAGCCTTAATCAACAGGTATCCAATTTCTCTATCTTTCTAGACTCTCTCTTGTGTACATATAAACTAAGGATATGACATTAAGTATTGACCGCGATCACGAGAGTAGAGTCACTACGTCACCCAAGGTCCCAGTCCAAGAAATTCTCCTAAGGACCCAATCCTCAACACTAGGGAATAAATTAAATATTGCAATCAGTCCACCGTCTCTTTAGTTGTCAGACTTAGAGTGTAGGTGGCAGGCCAGTTGATGGAGAGCGTAATATTGTGTCATTTCTTCTCTCCCTCACATTGGAACAAGGATTCTCTCGAGTGCCTTATTAACTCAATGCATATTTTTGGTGTTGATCAGTACGTCCATCAAGAGAAATTGGAGTCTCTTGCACTTGTTTTTCTAGGAATACACGGGGTGTGCCTTTTTTGAGTTTCTATTATACCTTCTACACCCAGACTTGTAGCATTTATGATGCAGAGCCCTTTTTTGGTGCAAGCCCGACTCCTGGTCCTAATAGTGGCGGTCCAAGTAGATACTTTGAAATGGTTGGGAGCGCTAGCCTTTGGTGGAAGCTCTGTAATATTTGACTTGTAGGATAAGAGCTTTTTCTTCAACATTTGATATTTTTTTGTATTATTTTTGGCTAGCTCCACTGCTTTACCAAGAGTTGGCGCACACCGATCAACAAATTTTTTATTTTATCACACACTGGCTCTTAGGTAAATGTCAAGATATTAGTACAGGAACCAAGTTCTCATACTGGCTATAATTGCTGACACTCAGGTTTCATGAAGCCTTCAATGCTTTTATCCCATCCTCGAGCATCATTAAATCGAGTCCAGACTTGAATCCGTCATCCTAGTCTCTCAAGTGAAATTTCAACTCCTCTCATCATAACTGTAGTCATGTTTGTGAAGTGCTTATCATATTCTTAAGGTTTAGAGACTAAGCATGCAATATATCACGCAAATTTGTTAAACTAGGGAAATGTGGATATTTAAGTCGAAGACCCTGATGGCTAAGGCTGGTTAACTCAAAATCTCAAGACTTCTTAAACCAAGCATTCTCAATCATCACTAATCCTATGTGAAAGTGAAAGTGTAAGGGATTAAACTAACTACTTCATCTTTTTTTTTTAATTTTTTTCAATTTTTTTAAAAACAATATCTACAGACTCAAGTTAGACTCATTTAAACCTTCTTCTTGAAAAAGGATTTTGAAAATTTTTTCAAAACATTGTCACATAAAAAGATTTTTTTCAAACATTTTTCAAACGATTTTTTAAAATAAGGAAAACTCATTTTTCAAACTGTTTTCAAAATATTTTTTTTCAAACTAATGTAACATAATAAAGAATATCTTTTAAAACTTCGAAAACATTTTGTCCACTTAGTTCAAAAGATGTATACTCTTGCCCAGAATTGTTTTTTTAAAAATTTCAAAATAGAGCTATGGCTAAAGTACATATATACTGTATATATGGTATACCCCCCCTATACTTAAATTTTGTTATGTCCTCATAACACTAAGTGATACAAAGCCATAGCTCAATTTTAAATATAGGAAAGGATAAAGGAATTGAGGAGGAAGCCCCCTATACTTAGGTTAGAAATAACCTAAGTATTAGGAAGAAGGATAAATGAGTAAGAAATTTACGGGGGCTCAGATCCCCCCTATACTTAGGCTGAGGATAGCCTAAGTACAGAGATTGATAATTGATGTTAGGGAGACCTGAGGGGAACGAGGATGTTAGGGTGGATGTACAAGTGAGCGAATTGAATATACGGAGATGAATGGAGCACCTAAAGTCTAGGGGAGGGTGTCGACAGAAATCAAGGCTCAAACAACCACGCCACACCCTTTGATTCACCAACTCACACATGAAACCAACAAGTATTGGTTATTTATCTTGTCATTTTTACTGGTGAGAAAATCATTTTAATTTACGCAAGGATTAATGATATGTCAAATCGAAATAGCCTATGTAAGAAAGGGTGTTGCTCTCCCAAAACATAATTTTTACTCCATTTTATGGTTAACTTGCATTATCAGTCTCAATTTTAAGCTTTAAGGTTATCACTATTTTAATGCGAATATAAATCAATCAATTAATGTCTATCGCTCATTCCCAATTTTCCATTAATCCTAGGTGATCAAGCCAACAAGGGAGGTCGAGAAAAAAGCCAATGCAATCGATAAAATCATGATCTATGCTAAGAGAAAACTCACAGTTCCTTGAGCTAAATTCGTGAAAAATAAGACTGAATTAAAACTGCAAATCAAATGCATGCAAGTCGATGAAAATCACACCTAACATGCTTCTATTAGCGGGGAAGAACAGAATTAATTTTTGGCTAAGTGAAGCAATGTCTATGTACGTCTAAAATTATTGTGTGTCCTACCTACGATCAAACACATTGAATAAAAATGTGAAAGTCGCTCAGAGAGCCGCGTACCCGATCCTAGGTCGACACTCAAGTGGGGCGATCCCTACACAACCACAATTGCTTCGTTCATTTACACTCATTAGTCTTCAAACGGAGACCGCTGTAAAGATGATTATTATATGGAATGCATGAAATAAAATGCAAGAAACATGAATTCTTATCAATTTCTCTAACAGAGCTTTTGTGGCTCCTCGCAGCAGAAGCTCTTGTTCCTTGCCTCCTTGATCACCAAGGGACCTTGCACAAAAAGCACATATTAGATATATATAAGAGAATTATCAAAAATGCAAAGAAAATAACACATGACCTATAAGTTAGAAAATAACACTTAAGAAAAATAAAAATAAAATGAAAGATGAACCATGTCCATGGCAACTACGCCATTTGATGAATCTCAAATTCAGCGTCTTAATATGGTCGTTTTAATGCGTTGTATTGGGTTGAATTGGATCCATCAAAAACTGATTAAAATTCATAAATTAAATCAAAGCAGTCGTATTTATTTTACTTGGGCAAGCCCAAGGTCAAACTCAGAGATACAGGCCTCATAAGTGATTATCTAGATTCCTAATATCATGATTAAGTGTTGGATTACAAAACTAATAGGTCAAAATGCACACAAAGATATGCAATGCAGAAAATGCAGACATACAAATTTTATTTGATTTTTTACATGCAATGTGATGCAGATGAGGATAAATGCAAGTATGCCCTAATTTAAATAGCATCAAAGAGCAATTAACAAGTGATCAACTTCAGGAAGGATTACGAAGCAATTTTAATTAACCAAAGAAGTGATGGCATAAAGAACATTAAATATGTGACACTAATTGATTAAATTTAATCGTCTGGAGTCTAAGTCTCAAAACAGAGATCAAGCCATGCCATTAGAAAGATAATAAAACAAGCTTTGCAACACAACTGAAATCAACCAAAACGGTGCTCGGATGCACAAGATATTAACAAAAGAGCTCAGGGGCATACATGCAAGAAAAACATGAAAATAAATAGAAAAAGTACTACAAACAGGTCCCTGGGAGGACCCAAATGTAAATAAAATAATGTGCGAGGACTTTCTTGTAATTTTCACACATGCACAAGGACTAATTTGTAATTATTAAAAATTAGAGGGGCTTTAATGCAATTAACCCCAGACGCACGTGTTTGTCATGTGATAGCAGGGCATGAATGAATTTTGAAGAAATGACGGAGCCTCCCTACAATTTACCCCTACCTCACGTTCCCAGGCACGTGTGGCTAGGTTCGGGTGTCGATGGAGGCTCGACACGAGGCTCGGAGGTGGCTCGGGCCACACGTCAGCTGTCGAAGCCCTGGCTTGGATCGGTTGCTCTGAGCTTGGATGGTCGGGAAGGAGGCTCAATGACGACACGTGTTTCTCTGCAGACCATCCGATCATGGGAATCGGATGGTGGCTATGGCTCATAACGGACGATGACATGGCTGAGTATAAGCAGTTGGATGGGCACCAGAAGGCTTCCATCTAACGACAACTATATGTTCTGGGACTCTTCCCTTCACCATAGGGGTGGCAGCACGTTTCGAGCTACGACGATGCCATAGGAGCTCCGCCACTCTTCTTTGATCATGGCACAACTCCTTGGAGGTCCCTGGAAGTGTTGAGGATTTCGTCGAAGAAAGGCCAAGATGTTGGACTATCTGGAAGAGGTTGACATTGAACAATGTCAGGAAACAAAACGCTAGAAAGGGGATCCGATGAAGCTCCGGCCGTTGAAGACAAGCACCTACAAGAAGGTGAGTGATAGTCGAAGCGTGCAGGTGTCTCGTGCATGCGAAGTGAAGTGGGATGGAAGGCCATATGGGGCGGAGAACATGGCGGCCCGGTCGTCTTCTCCGATGTGCTTGGAGAAGAGGGAGGTGGAGCAGTCTATGGTTGCGGAAAAGCGAGAAGGTGAGTGGAGGTGAGCGCGTGGATGATGGAAATGTAACGAATCTAAAACGATGGTTAATGGAAGGTAGAAGAGCAAGTAGCGTCCTAATAAAATCAGAAAAGTTTCAACAAAAATTCAAAGGAAGATCAGAAGACTTACCTGGCGAGATGGTGGAGCGAGAGCCTGGGTGTGAACTTCTAGGCGAAGCCCTAGTCATCGCTGAACTCTCGCGGTGACTTGGAGCAGCTCATAGGTGTCGGAGAGCCGAGGTCCTGGCCTACAATGGCCAGGGGTCTTATCGAAGGCGCCGCTATCGTTGCCCCTTCAATCCAGCCTCCCCCTGTCATGGGGAGGCGGAGAGGGGCTGGGCAGAGCCCCACGTACAAGTGGACGGGGGTTACGGCGGATGTGCAGAGTGTATTCGAAGAAGGGAGTTTGGAACCTCGGTGGTGGCGAACGTAGTTTGAGGGAGAAGTTCGGAGCGGAAGGGAGAGGGGTGAGAGGTGAGACGTGTCCCTGTGAGGAAGAGGGAGGACCAGGCTACGTCATGGAGTGGTTAGAACGATGAGGGGAAGGTTTAGGAAGTGACTAAAATGAGAAGGAGGCGACGGGTTGGAGAGGTGGAGGATGTGGGAGAGAGTGGGGTGTTGGAGATAGGAGTAGGAGTCTTGGTCGTTGGATCACATGATCCAACAACTGAGAGATGGGCACGCATGAATGGTCCTGATCAGATCGAAGAGGATGCCATCGTTGGCTGAGGGGAGTGCCACGTGGCGTAATGGGAAGGCGGATGGTAGTGGACGGTCCAGATGAGATCAAGCAAGTGGATCAGAGGGCTAGGAATGAAGCGGGAATGTGCGGTGTGGATTGAAGGAGAAGAGGGCGATCAAATGACGGAGAATGCGATACATGTGGCGGAAGAGGAGGGAGGCCACATGGCTCAACCAGAAAGAGCCACATGTCCCAATCAGGTTATTCAGACAAAGAAGCATGAAAAAGAAGGAGAAAAAGGCCAAATTTGTAAAAAAACTCAAAGCATGAAAGTTGTAGATCTCGATGAGATCTACAAGTTTCATGTTGATCACAAACGGAAATGAGGTTAAACGAAGGGAGAAATATTTTGTGAGCGTTTTTAAGGGTATAAAAATACTACGATTTTTTCCTTTGTTATTTTTTGTATTTTTATTTTATTCAACGAGTCAAACATATACAATGATTTATCTGGTTTTTATTGACACTAGTCTAAGCTAGAGGGTTAATATCTGCAAATTAAGATGATGAAATCGAGTTTCATCAATAACCCACAACTTACACTAAAATACATATATGTAAGGGTATGGGGCAAACTGATCCTAAATGGGATCAATAATCAAGGTGACCAAGATTTATTTGCGGAATATTTTTAGATCATAAATGGTTGGATCTTCAAGACATATTTTAATAGATCTCCACCTTGACTTGAACTCCATTTGGAGAGTTGTTACGCCCCCATCCCCCTTGAACTCTGATACTTAGCAATCGAATCCACGTAATGCAGTTCCACATTCGATGCATAGAAAGAAAGCTAGAAGTATAACATAAAGAGATCGTAGAAATTGCAGTAAACAATTTCATTACCATTTACATATGCATTCACAAGTAACCACCTCCACAAAAAATACCACATACATGTACACATGAATTTCCATACAATGCAAACAATATCTCTCAAAAGTACAAGTAAAACAAAAAAAACTACAAAAGTGTAAATATCCAAAAGTAACGACCACAATAGCATAACTGAACAAGATACGCCGCTCACCGCTACAACTGCTCCTGAGAACCTGCAAGATTCACGATAGTAGGTACATCGCGAGCAAACTTGCCCAGTATGGTGAGAAACAACTGACAAAGAAGAATCACTAGAAGCTAGAAAGTGTACAAAAGTACATAATTATGTAAAATCAAGACCACACTATAACTAACCAAGAAACCTAGATACTCGATCCTTATCCTTACAATACCAAGCTTGATACAAAATCATGAAAATCCCACACTTTATCATGTACCAAAATCCAAACCACACTTTATTGTGTGTCAATTCAAATCCCACATTTAATGCGTGCCCAGCCTCACTACCGGTCTGTAACTGACCATTGAAATATCCATCCTAGACCTTCTCCTTCATGTGAACCACAACTCTTAAAACTCTCGCTTATTGCTTCCATCCGGAATATGAACGCATGTGACCTACACCAACCAGTACACGAGTGCCAACCGAAGTGAAAGAAGCGAAACACAAACAACCAATCATAACTACTTATCACCGCACTTCTGAAACCCAAGATTGTACACCAGTAAAAGTACACACCGGTGTGTTAAGTAGCATGTCTGCGATTAATGACCCATCGGGATCGCAGTCAACTAAGCTTCTACATAGGGCCTCAAGGATGCATTCCCCTCCCTTAGCGCCACTACTCCAAGCTATCTCCATGCCACTAAATGTCGGACATCGTGGCATGAAATCAAACTATAACATTAAATTTGACATCCCTCTGGGTCTAGATACTCAGCAACATACATCCACAAATATGATTCTACATTTGGAATACCAAGCACTATATTTTATGCAGGAGAGTAGTAAGAAGGAATAACAATCACTATCTCTTTTCATAATCAATATTAACAAAATAAGCACATTACCATACATCACCATTGATGGTTATGGCGGAAGCCTTAAGCGTATCACGGAAGCGGGAGGATCGCATCCAATGCGATTGAGTGGTACCAAAAATAAAGCAGCTGACTTAGTAGCATCAGCTGCAAGAAGGGCTCGGTGTCATTATGTTAATAAAAAATGGCTTGGTGGTATGTGTCGGACATGCGAGCCCACTGCGAGCCATTATGCAATAAATGTTATTGCGAATGTCATTCCCTGATCAGAAATGAAGAATAACTAATTTGCATATAAGGTCCCTCTGTACAATAAGGGTTATGTACCATGGCCAACTTGATAATCATATAGCTGTTGATTCATTGATTCAATCATAGAGGCTGATGCTTGGATGAATATCTAAGGAGTTAGATAGAGGACTCATCAAGCACCATTAAATGATAGTCAAGTGATGATCTCCATCCTGAGTAGGAGATGGCAATCCTTTCTCATTAGGCTGATATCTGATCGACCTCTTGATGCAGGTCCTCTGCATGGGAATAGTAATTTGAAGGTATCAGATTAGTTGAGTCAATGGGTTGACTTAACGAGATCGAGATAACCAAAGTCCTATGTTGGATACTGTCACAACATAGGCACACATCCTCTGACCAGAGACAAATGTGTTACTATATGTCTGAGTGTGTACATTTGGCAGACCAATAGGTTGATGACCTAACCAAGGTCTATAAACCGGCGAGCTGGTGTGCATGTAAGGACATATGAGTAATACGATCTCTCAAAGGGATCATACAGGTTCACTTGTGAACCGGGAGACATGAGCTCGCTCATGAGGTATTGGGACTGATCAAATTCCATGCATGGTCGTCATGCTTTGGAAGCATGACTTGAATTTGAAGGTAATATATATGCTTTGTGAAAGCATATGATCTATACCAAATCCCAAAGACCAAGATTGAGAAACTTTGTGATCAAACCCTGAAGATGACAGTATAAAAGTGATCTATATCTTCAGGATGATCATAGGTCTTCCAGTATGCAGGATGTACAGGTGTTGGGAATACTTGAGGGTGATGCGATCATAAACAATTGTATAACCATGACGCTTCCATTCCGAGGGAGTGATGAAATAGGTTTGGATTTTAGTGACTCCACTCAGTAGAGAAGTGACCTAATCTTAGTCCATGCACTGGACATTGATCTGAATGAGATTCAGATACAATGAGAAGATTAGGTTTACGGTCTTGAATTAATCAAGCATCTATGGGAGGTCCCTGAGATCTGGAATTGAGATATGATCTCAATATCCAAGTCACTATACGTGGAACAATACAATCGTCCTGTCCTTATCTCCAAGTATCTGCGGACAAATCGCATTATTCTTGAAAGGGTTCAAGAATAATTCCATAGTTGAAATATATCTAAGCATTAAGAGAATGATAATTAAATGTGATTTAATTATCTGGATGTATGTGGTAATTATCCAATATAATTAGATGTGATTTAATTATGGTGGATAAGAATAACGTGGATAGCAAAATCCAATTATTCATAATATATATTATAAATGTGATTTATAATGTATTAGAGAGAGCTAATTATAATTTATATCTGTTAATTAATTATTGATGTGTATTGGATACACATTGTGTAATTAATTGAAAATGTAAATTATATTTTGTTTTGGGTTGTGAATGTGATTCACAAATTTCCAATGGCAAGATTGCAATATTCTCAAAATTAATTATGAATCATTTTTGAAGAATAAATCTCAACAAAAGTTGTTGGAATAAATAATGGAGATTTTCATGGAGATATGATATCTCATGAAATCTCATGAGATTGCCTCCAGTTGGAAACAAGTGGTCGTCCAACATATTCCAATAGGAGATGCAATCTCCATGATGATTGTCTCCCTTATTTGATTGGTTTAATTTAGGATTGATTTATATTTGATTTGTCAAATATATTTGATCTAAATTAAATTATTAGCTGTTGGTTTTTACCAACAACAATCTTGACCATTTGATTAAACATAAATCAATCTCATCCATTGATTTTGTGTCCCATGGATTGAGATCCATGGATCCTAAAACCCTATAAATAGAGAGGTATACCATGCTCTCTAGGGCTATGCTTTTAAAGCACATCTCTCTCTCTCTTTCTCTCCACATGTCAACTCTCTCTCTCTCTCTCCCTCTCTCCTTGGTGGCCGTCCACCAAACCCTAGAGGAGGAGGCCGTCGACGCTCTCGCCACCGCACCGCCACTTCAATGTTCTTCGGTTCTCCGTTTTCTTGGAGTGCTATGCTCGCAAAGAAGACGTTCGATCTCGTACGATGAGATCAGGAGTTCCCCGTGCTTGGATCAACTCGTTGGATTGCAAGGATCACGCGGCTCATCCCCGCGCTCGCAAGCTTCTTCTCCGACGATCAGACTTGATACAGGAGGTCTCTTTTCGTAGAGACTCGATCAACCACGCTTCAAGAGGTATTCTTTTATACTTGTTGTGGTTATAGATGAAACAATCCGAGAATCGTTCTTGGATCATGTGGTTTCATCGCATGAAAATTTTTAAATTCTGCTGCATAGAACAACTAGTACGACTAGTCGTTCTTCGTCATATTCGATACGACTCTCACGCTTTCGTGATGCGCTTGAGGATTATTCCATATCCTTCAGTATGTTAACGAATTGGTCCACTATAGAAATGTGACTTCATAAGTTCAGGGGCTTAAGAGCGGAGCAAAAAATGGGTAAATTCAACCGTCTCCTAAAAAGAGATGCAGCAATGTTGAAGAGACAATTATCTACTTTGCAAACATATTTAGGCAGGATCAAATATATGACGGAGTTACCTTATATTGTAATTATTATTGATCAGCAAGAAGAATATATAGCTCTTCGAGAATGTATTATTTTGGGGATTTCGATGATTTCAAATTTCATGTACAGATTCTTCAATACCTGGTATCGTCGAATAGTCATGTGGTACCTTCTCAAATTTTGCATGTGTGATACACATACCCTCTATTTCTTAGTTGCTTGAGGCAGCGAAATTTAAAAGAATAAAGAGATGAAACCAAATGATTCGAGAACACTTCTCGAATTGTTTCATCATAACCACAAGATATAGGAATACCTCTTGAAGTGTGGTTACGATCGAAGTCTCTAAAAGAAGTAACCATCCATCTCTAGTCTGACTTGACAGAGGAGACTATTACGAGCGCATTGATGAGAAACAAGCTTCTCGCAATCCAAGATGAAGATCCAATCCTTAACACTCTTGGTTTTGTCTCACAACATCTGAAGTCTTCTTCATGGGTAGGAGCGCCAAGGAATACAGAGATCCACGAACGATCGAGGTGGTGAAACGACGGCTTAGCGACGACGATGACTCTCTCTAGTACAAGGGGTGGACGACTACACTTGAGAGAGAGAGATGGGGCGTGAGAATGATATATATATATATATATATAGATAGATAGAGAGAGAGAGAGAGTTATCTTGGAGTTGTGTTGTAAAAGAAGAGTTAAGGTTGCCTCTTCTTTTATAATATTTTGGAAGTCCATGGATCACAATCCATGTGCACACAAAATCAGTCGATGAGATTGATTTGTGTTTATATTCAATGGACATGATTTTGTTGCATAAAATACAACAACTAATTTAAATTAAATAAACTATATCAAATTATCATATAATTAATTTAGTTAAATAAATCGGCATAAAAGGATAAGGAAGATGACAAGCCACCTTCCATATATGGAGGGGACGACCACCTTGAATTAGTCAAGGGTGGTCGTCCACCCTCCATATTAGGAAGGTGGCGCCCTTTCCAACTATGTAAGATTATTATATCTTGCATAATCCTTTATTTATTTTCAATTACTTTTGTTGCAAATTAATTCACAAAAATAATTCCAAAAGTAATTTTGTGAATATTACAATCATGTCATTAAACAATATTAATCATATTCACACATCGAAAATAAAACGTAAATTAAATTTTCAAGTAATTGTCTAATGTAAATCCAATTAACATCAACAATTAATTCGTAAATATTATTTACAATAAGCTCTCTCTAATATATTATAAATCACATTTATAATTTACATGATTAATATGTATAACGCTATCCACATTATTCATATCCTTGATAATTAAATTATATTTAATTATCTTGGACCTCCATTCTCATATATGAATCATATTCATATAATTCATGATAATTACATTTAATTATCCCCCAAAGCTCGGATGCAATATTCAATAATGGAATTATTCTTTAACTCTGTCAAGAATAATGCGCTTTATCTGTGGATACTTGGAGATAAGGACAAGGCAATTGCAAGTTCCTTGTATATTGACTTGGATATTGAGATTATATCTTAAATCCAGATTTCGAGGACCTCTCAATGATGCTTCATTAAATCAAAGCCATAAATCTAATCTTCTCATTGCATTTGAATCATATCTAGATCAATGTCCAACACTTGAACTCAAATTAGATTACTTTTCTTCTGGGAGGAGTCACTAAAATCCATACCTATTTCATCACTCCCTCAGATACAATCATTTATGATCACATCACCCTGGAGTATTCCTAATACCCGTACATCCTGCATACTAGAAGATCTAGAATAATCCTGAAGTTTTAGATCATTTTTAGACTGTCTTATTCAGGGTTTTATCATTAGGTTTTTCATTCGGTCATTGGGAGTTGGTATAGATCATATGCTTTACAAAAGCTACATCATACCTACAAATTCTTGTCAAGCTTCCAAAGCAAGATGACTGATAACTCGCTAAATACATGTCTTAATATGCACTGGTTGTAATATGGGTACTTAATGAATCATACATAATCGAATCTAAGGATTCAGATTTAATTTATACCCGGGAAGTCCATGGTCGAACTCAGGGACACGAGAAATTCAATAAATGAAATTAAATGTCAAATATTTATCAAAGTGATTTATAGGATGATTATCGTGAGTGGATGCACAAAACACAAAAGAGACATATTTTTTAGAAAATATGCTCTTATATTTAATAAAAACAAATATGCACAAGTAGACAATTTGCACAACCACAATATGAATGGACGCATGACAAATAACTTATATTAATCACATAAATTCTCTAAATTGATTTAATGATTAATAAAGCATGAATCAAGCAAGTAATGATCTATGTCTCAACAACATTCAATAATAACTAATCCTTTGATGTTACTTTGATGCTTAATTAATTAAGGAGCAATTAAATCATTTGATGACTTTATGGGAATGACAAGGATAGTTAGAATTAAATCACTATTTATTCAATCTTAAAAACCAATTTTAATTCCTTATTAATTTCCCTTTTCAATTTAATTCAAAGGCTATTCAAAGCATGTATGAAAAGGAACAATTTTAATGTGATCTAAAAAAAGTTCAATGAATCATGGCAACATATAGAGCATCACATGAGCTTTCCAGCGAGATAAAAAATCACTCAAAACGAATCTGTATTTAAAAAGATATTAAAGGTTTAATCTAGGAACATTTTTGTAATAAAATATAAAGTTTTCATTGCAAACAAGGACAAATTGCACTAAATTGCAATTAAAATAAACCACAGGGTTCAACATGTAACTAATACAAGGGCGGAAGGATTGAATTGTAATTATAATAAACCTCTAGGATGGAAATGCAAATATTACGCTTGCGAAATGACTTATATGTAAATATGACAAAGAGAGGGAAGGTGCTACAAAATGTCCATGTCACATGCACGATGCATGTGACTCGATGAGGCTCGGAGGCAGGCTCTGATGGAGGATCGGGTTCACGTGGCTACTTCTGGTGATTCGCATGAGGCTCGTATGCAGGCTTAAGGACTGAACCCAAGTAATGAAACACTGCTTCGGGAAAGCAACATGGCCTCTTGTACTTTGTCGAATGACTCCCAAATTCAACAAATCAATGGTAGCTACTCTTCTTCATTTCTTTGTCTCCTCCGCGAAAGGTGGAGCTCAGGTGGGTCTCCTGCGAGGTCGCTTCGCCTCTGCCTTGCTCCTCTACTGTCGATAAAGATCGTGGGATCTTCCTGATGTCACCGCAAACTCGGGGTTGCATCGAGGAAGAAGGAAGATGGTTTGAAAAGCTTGGTCGAGAAGTGCTTCTGCAGAGGAAGATGGAGATTGGAGCCTCGCTTCATTCTCTGACCAATGAAGCAATGTCACCTGCGAAGTTAGTACAAATAATTGCCAAAACGTATGCAATGTCTTTGAGGCGAGATGGAGGGTTATACATGGATGAAGGATTCGAACCCTAAATGGGTTCATGTCAATGCCTAACTTGGAAAGAATCGGTATGGAAACAGTGATGGAGAAATGGATTCAATATGGAGATCAGCATGCATGAATGATTGATGAAATGCAATGAATCAGATAAAGACTTAATGAAGCGATGATTTCAAGATGATCAATGAAAAAAAAGTAAATAGAAGAAATGCTTACCTGGAATTGATGGATTTCAGATTGGGATTTGAAGAACACACAAGCCTGGGATGAAGCTTTGAAGCTTTGAGGATCTTTGCTATAGGTTTCTGACCAAGAAACTGAGGTCGAGCAGCCACCACGGGTGCAACAATACATCCGCTTTGGCCGAGGATCTCGCCAGAGGTGACCTCAATCGTCACTCAAATCACACTCACTAACTCTGTCACAGTAGGAGAGGGAGAGCTCAGATCTTTTCTCTGTGAAGGTGGATCACGATCTAAGTTGGATGGAGGCAGATTTTTGAAGTGGACGGAGTTGTTGAAGGGTGGTGGTTTCAACCACCACCACAAATAGGAGAGAGCAAGATGATGGGAATTTAATGATTGGAAAAGATGAGTAATGAGAAGTGAAGCATTTGGTGGCAGAGGTTGGCAGAGCGGTTACCGTAATCAGTTGGGATAAAAGGGAGAAGTTAGGTGCTGGAGATGGATCAGGATGTTTCGCAGGGTAGAGGCAGAAGGTTGATGACATAGATGGGCCATTGGATCAAGATCCAACAGTCGAGGAGCAGAACGGATGGCGCAAGAAAATGCAGCCACGGGGCTGGCCACGGGGCTGGCCACGTGGCCCAATAGAAATCTTAAGAAATGGAAAAAATGCAAAATAAATTGAAAAGAAATAAAAGGAAAAAGTATTTGAAAAAAATTGAAAACATAAAAGTTGTAGACTTCGATTAGGTCTATAACTTTCATGCAGATTTCAAAGAGATATGAGGTCATCTATACATAGATAAAAAGTATTACTTATTAAAAAAATATAAAACAATTTTTTTTGTTTTTCTTTTGTTATTTTTTGGGTTTTTATTTTATTTTTTAATTAATTTATTTATAATATTATACTATTTTTTATTTGATTTTCAATAAGAAATAAATACATAAAATAATTCACAATAATATGGTTATTTAATATAGCTTTATTAATGTTATTTATTAATATAGATTGATAATATGATTTAATTATGTAGATAAATCAGAGATTTATTACCCCCATATTTAAACTCAACTCATCCTTGAGCTAATAAATAAATAATTTGTTAGAGAGTTAGCTTAATTGGTGAGATCTCTGACTTGCACGTGTGAGAAAACAAGGCTTAATCTGACCTCGAACACTAAGTTTTAGAAATCCTAAGACTGTAAGTTGATCCTAGTGTTATTCAAAAGGAATTCAACTCATCTAATTGTCAGACTCTCAATCTACATAAATATAAGAGGTATGACTTAGTGTTGACTGCAATCATGAGAGTAGATTCTTGATATCACCGAAAATTTCAATCTCATAAGCTCTCCTAAGGACCCAACCCTAAACAATAGGGAATAAATATAGTCTTGCTTCATTCCACCATCTCTTTAGTTTGTCGGACTTCAAAGGTATATATGGAAGGTCATATTATTGAGGATATTGGATTGTGTACTTATTTTCACTTCCTCTCATTGGAACAAGATTCTCTCAAGTGTCAATACTCAACACAATTTTCATTTTTTATTTTGCCAATCATTGTGTCCGTCAAAGAGAAATTTGAGATGTCTGCACTTGATTTCTCGGGAGTACATCGGGATACATCTTCTTTAAGCATCTAATATACTTGTACCCAGGCTTGTATCACTAACAATGCAGAACCCTTTTGAGGTACTAGACCAACTCGTAAAAGCCTAAGACTTTGGTCCAATTGGACACCTAAAGTTGGGAGCGCTCGCCACTTATTTGATTTTTACTTTTTATTTTTCATCATTTTTTTGTGAGGAAACTTCCCTTCTTTTTGGCGAGTTCCACTGCTTTTACCAAGGATTGGCGCACACTGATCTACTTATTAATTTTTATTTCATCACATCCTAGTACTTTATGTCAAAGTCAAGAGATAGCATGAGAACATGTCCCATACTGGCTAAGTTGTTGACACTTAGGTTTCATGAGGATGTCATTAATCCTATCCCATCCTTGAGCATCATAGAAATCAAGTCCAAATTCAAGCCTCAAATCCTAGCTTCCTCAATAATATCTTGACTCATCTCAATCATGACTCCAATCATGCTTAGTAAGTGATGGTCAAATTCTTTAAAGGACATTAAGCATGCAATGTAGCATGCATAGATTTTAACTAAGGAAGTGTGAATTTTTTGTCTAAGACCCTGATGATTAAGACAAGATAACTCTATGTCTAGGGACTCCTTAAACTAAGTGTTAAAGGTCATCTCAAGCCTTGCATGCATTGTGTAAGTGTTACAGAGACACTAATTAATAAGTTAGCAAGTTATTTATTTACAAAAGAATTAACCAATTATTAACTCTATTAAGACAAGAACAAAAGAATGGGTACCCTTAACAGAACAACACAGAGACAACACAAAGAACAACACTATGATACCAAACACAACACTACAAACTTCAACTTCTTAAAAATACAAATAGAATCTTCTAGGTTTGAAATCACAAGTTTCCTTATGCTTTATTTGTTTCATCCTCATAGAGAACACTTCGGGATCTGAACAGGAAATATACTCATCAACTTGAAATATGATTCTCTTATAATGATGTCATTCTTCCTCAAAAGTGATGTTCATGTCTACGTGGGAAGCCTAAAAATTTTTCAAAATCATGGGAAGACAAATCAAACCCTTGGATCCTGCAATAGGCTTATGGGTTTTCCTTAGAAGAGGAAAAATAGACACACAAGGATTATCCAACTTACAAAGAAGATGATAATTCAAGAACTGAATATCCTCAAGAAAAGGTGTATGTACCTCTATATCTAATTACTCTATCAATAAGTCATCTTCCTTGATCAGCATCACTCTTTTCAACGAATTTTTGATTGACTTGATCTTCCAAAATAAAGAATTGAAATCCAAACTTCCCTCCATGTTGAACTATGAAAGACTCTAAAACAAGACAACCTTATATAGACTATAGACAAGACGGTTTAGTAAACCATTACAACCTCTCGGGAACCTAATACTCAAAGAGACTAAAGAGACAAAACCGATTTAATACTTTTTTTATTTTATTTGAAATATTAATTACAATATTTAGGTTAATTCCCACTCACTCGTAGGTTTTGAAAAAAAATTTACAAACTTTGTAAAAACCTCGTCACATAAGTATATGTTTTTCAAATATTTTACAAAAGATTTTTCAAAAAGAAGTAAAACTGTAATTTAAGAAATCAAGTAAAACATTTGAAATCTAGTAAAAATATGTATAAAGTTTACACAAATAAATTTTCAAATCCTTTTTTTCAAAAATCAGTTCACAAGTATAATACAATACTCGTAGCCCCAATGTAAAATTTTTTTGAAAATCGGGCTATGACTAAAGTATATATGCAATATATACGGTACACCCCTTATACTTAGTTTTTATTATGCCGTCATAGCAGAAAGTGAAATGAAGCCATAGCTCAATGATAAGGCTCCCACTACCCTTGTTAATTCGAGCAAATTAATGTTCAAATTAATTGATATCGTTCATTGTAGTCAGATAATGAGAGCAGATCAAAAACCACTTTTAATTAAAGCAAGTTAATCTCGAGCGGCAATTTTTTTTACTTGGTTTGAAGTCCAAGGTCGAACTCAGGAGGCAGCTGTCTCCTTAGGTTGATTCGAAGCAAATTTCCAAGGTTCGATTTTTAGAGGAGATATTTTTGGTCTTTTTTTTGTATATTTTATGCAAGACACATGCAAATTCAGGCCAAAATGCAAGTTAAATCAAAAATATAATCAAATTAATTCCAAAAATTATGAAATTTGGTCAGCTTATGAAATGGGATGAAATTAAGCTACTCTATTTTTTTGTAATTTTTAGATGCTAAATGAATTAACTATGAATTAAAAATGAATGCGAGGTGATTTTGACTAATTTAATTTTAAGAAAGACCAAATCACACTATTTTCAGATATCAAAATTACCCTAGATAGATCTAAGTGTGAAGAATCCAGGAAAATTAATAAACTAAATTTTCATGTGAAATGGACCTATGAAAAATCAATTAATCAAATCAGTAAATGATTTATTTAGGCCTTTAGATGCGCGCAAACAAGATGATTTTTAGGCACAATATAAATTTGATTGTCCTGGATCTAATGTGATTTTTTGGGGAATTTTTGGAGTCACAGAAAACTTATTATTAATTAAGAGGTGAAATTGGGCAAAATATAACTAAAATGAGCCACTTAATTAATAAAAAATTCTACTGGTATCACAAAAATATGCCACATGTCACATAATGAAGAGGACAATATAAACTTCACAGTGCAATTTTCCAATTTGAAAAATGAATTAATATGCATGGCTAAATATGCGTGCAAAGACAGGGGTATAAATGTAATTACAGGAATTTAAATTGCTAAAAATAAACGTGCTGACAAGGACTTTTATGCAATTACCTATAATGCAGGGGGTGGATGCAATTTCTCCATGGATCACGTGCTCGCCACGTGGAATCTCCTGGCAGGGTCTGAAGTGCAATATTGAAACATCTTCAGGGCCTCGATGCAATTGGCCCAGGACGCACGTGCAGATCACGTGGGGTCCTTAGGCTCGGAGAACTTCGGAGGCTCGAGACGAGGCTTGGGTGACTCTAGAGGTTCGGGCGTTGGCTCGAAAGGCAGGTCGGCTAGCTTCAGGGATCCGAGCCTAGTGGTCGGGGAGGAGGCTCGGATCGGGTAACGTGGCATGCTCTGGACCGTGCGATCTGGTGAAAATCGACGGTCCGATCAGACGAAGGCATGGATGATCAACAACCGTCAGCTTGAAGAGGATCCAACGGTCGTTGACGCTCGATGAAGATGGCTACGTGGACGATCTATCGCCGCGGGATCAAGATGAATCCAACGGCCTACCGATGCTCTAGCAATTGGCGACGTGGCGTGATCAGACGCGTGTGATCCGCCTGATCCTATGGCTGTTGAGCGTGGATGGCTCTTAACCGTACGATCGAAGGGATCAGACGGTGGCTAGATTTCATGCCCAACGGTCCTCCGCCTCCTATGACGGAGGAGGCTGGGCTCCGGCGATGCTGGGCTAGCTCCGGCCTGCCCTCCCGTCGTCGATGAAGGCTGCTGTAGGTTCTGTGGGAGCCTGGAAGATTTGTTGATGGCTGGCGACGCGCCCGGTGATCTTCAAAGTGGATGAGACGCCCAGGAGCGCTATGGTGGAGGAGCTCAAGTGCAGCTACGACGAACCTCCGACCAATCGATGAGGAAGAACCTACAGTACGTTAGCAGATAGCCGAAGCGTGCGTGGTGTCCGTGGAGTGATTCGAAGCGAGATGCGAGGCCTATGGAGGAGTAGGGATGGCTGGTGAGCGAGCTCCGTCGAGGTGGCAGAGCTGGGATAGAGCGAAGGTGAAATGCGTTGTTTGACGAAGCTAAGGCTAACGCGGGGATCAGTGCTCTGTCGCGGAGCTCGGAGGGAGGACGGTGGAGCGAGAAGATGATTGTGGAGGGTGAATTTAATTGGAGAAAACAAAGGAGAAACTAAGAAGAAGATCAGAGGATCGATGGAGGGTTCTATTTGGGATTAGATGCTCCGTGGAAGCTTCCGTGTCTTCGCTCGAAGATCGGTAGGAGGCCTGAGCTCATGCAGTTCACGGAGGTAGCTGCAACACAGCGGAGTTGGCCGTGGATCTCACCGGAGAATAAGCCCTTTCTTCGCTCAACATCTCAATGAATTGCTGTCACCAAATCGGAGGTTGGAGCTCAGGGAATCTCTCTGGAATGGCGGATGGGGGTGATAGTGGCCAAAGGCGGGTGATTTAAAGGGTGAGGGTGACGACAGGGATAGCTGGAAGGTGATGTTTGTGGATGTCGTGGAGCGACTCTAGTGGTAGTCGTGAAGAGCGAGGGAGCTGGCAAGGATGAGGGAAGAGTGGCCTCCATCGTGGTGGCGTCAGTGGTCGGAGAAGGTGGCTGGCGTGGAGCAGAGAATAGAAAGGGGGTGGCCCCTTGCACACGGTGGAGAATGTGGGTGCGGGGCATTCGGAGGTTGACAACGACGTCTTGACCGTTGGATCTTGTGATCCAACGGCTGAGAAGTTGGCGCTAGGGAACATCTGTGATTAGATCTAGGCTGCGTGATCAGAGCGTCAGGATCGTGCCACTTGTAGTAATGAAATCAAGGCATGGGTGGACGGTCGTGATGCGAAGGAGGCTCTGATCGAAAGGTCGAGGACGCCACGGGAATGTGAGGTGAGGATTGCAGCGTCAAACAATGATCAAATGGCAGAGAAGGTGACACTTGGCGCATGCAGAGCACGGCGGGAACGAATGGCGGAGATGAGAGGTCATTGCCGATCAGAGGGCTAACAACGGATGCGGAATGGAGGGCGGTGATTTAATGGACAGATAAGGCATCAGATGGCACACAAAGCGCCACGTGACATGCTCTCTGTGAGGCGCGAACGAGCGGTGAGGATCAGAGGTGGGAACTGATATGATGGCCAGGAATAAGGGCGTACGTGGAGAAGGCGGAGCCGTTAGTTCAGAAGGAGATCCAACTGCCGAGGGCGTGGGCGGATGATGCAAAGGGGAGCGGGCTGTGTGGCGCAGTCAGAGGGCGCCACGTGGCCAGCTGTGAGTGGCTGAGAGGAGAAATAGAATTAGAGAGAGAAGGAAGTCGAATTTGGAAAAACTCAAAACATGAAAGTTGTAGAACTTGATGAGATCTACAAGTTTCATGTTGACCAAAAACGAAGATGAGGTCAAATATGATAAAAAATACTGGAATACAAATATACACAGATATAGTATACATAAAGGCCCAAAAACCCAACTTCTTCCTACGAGCTCCGAATTGAATGAAATTAGTCTCATTTTAAAGGTCTACGGATGTGTATTCATCTGAAGGTGAGTAGACCGAATTTGGGGTTGGTACAAGGGAACTATGGGCCTTCTAAGGACCAGGGATTCTAGGTCTTTATGGGTGTTTTACAAAAGAGATCTCTGACCTTTTTCCCTATATTATTAACTAATAGTGTATATATCATAAGGTGTTTTATTCTGGAGGAGATAATAGGTGGATATTTTACAAGTGGAATTGGCTTCTTATTTAATGCAAATATGAGTGCTAAAATGCAGATATTATGTTTGCATGTATGAATGCTAATTATGCAAGACAAGGGGAAATATACTACTATTTACTCGGGAACAAAGCTCTATTTTCAACTTTTAGAGTGATGGATCATAAATTCATCACTCAACTAAATATAAAGGAATGTAAGACCTTATGACCACATAAAGTCAAGAAATGAATAATGAATAAACACAAAAAACAAGTGGGTCTCCCATACTTAGGTTTTGAAAAACCTAAGTAGAGAACAAGAAATAAACATAGGGGAGTCCGAAGAATGAACAAAAGAGTAAATGAATGTAGATTGATAGGAAGGAATCCCCCCATACTTAAGCTAAAAATAGCCTAAGTGTAGGAATGAAAAGAATAAAGAAAGAAAGAATAGGAATCTTTGGATGTTGAATCTTCTGATATGAATCTTCTTTGCTGAATCATACCTTATCTAAAAACTCTGACAATAAATCACTAGGCATTAAATCAATCATCTCAACGGGAGTTAACCTTTCCTTAGATTCTACAAAATGCTTAAGTAACTTCTAGTTAACCACAAAGGAAGGTGCATTCTCAGAAAGCTCTGAAATCTCAATACTAGCATTTCCATGCACTTCCTTAACTTTATAAGGACATGTCCACTTTGCATTTAAGTTTCCCGGGACCAAGTTCTTGCATTTGATATGTGAATCATGCCACTTCTTAACTTTGTCCTTATAGATCAAGCTATTGTCATATGCATGGTTGCAGATTTCCACTAACTAGTTTAGGTCAAGGTCTCTACACAACTTTCCTGAGTGAAAGCTCCAGTTAATCTTCTTTATTGCCCACTCAGATTTGTAAACTAATAATGGGCAGATGACATGGCTTGTTGTATATCATCCTAAAAGGTGAAATACCAAGAGGTGTCTTTTAGTCCGTCCTATAAGCCCATAGAACTTGATCTAATAACTGAGACGAATTATTCCTATCAAGATGGACTAGCTTTTGAAGAATGCTTTTCACCTCTCGATTGGAAACCTCTGCTATACCGTTCGACTATGGGCGGTAAGGACTAGTTACTCTATGCTCAAATCCATAGTCCTTTGCTAAAGATTTCATCATTCTATTCACAAAGTGGCTACCCCAATCATACATCAAAACTTTTAGAACCCTGAATCCTGAAATTATATGATCCTTAATGTACTTGCAAATAGTTCTACTGCCTGCGGCTCGGGTTGGGATAGCCTCCACCCATCTTGATAAATAATCTAGCGCCAACAAGATGTACTCAAAACCTTGGCTATTTGGGAAGGGACTCATGAAATGTATGCCCCATGCATCAAAAAACATCACAAAAAATCATAGGCTACATGGGAATCTCATCTCTAGAACCAACAATCTCTCCCATCCTTTGGCAAATAGGGCATGATCGTACAAAATCTATAGCATCTCTAAACAAGGTCAGTCAAA
Organism: Ottelia alismoides; assembly: GCA_037367405.1. Classification (NCBI taxonomy): domain Eukaryota; kingdom Viridiplantae; phylum Streptophyta; class Magnoliopsida; order Alismatales; family Hydrocharitaceae; genus Ottelia; species Ottelia alismoides. The sequence continues at coordinate 713,469 of JAZKJV010007825.1, read as the reverse complement.
ACAAACCACATTGTAACACCTTGTTTGCGATATTTTTTCCTAAATTGTGTCCTCCAGCCTCAAGTGAATGACAATACATGAGGACACTATTGTATTCCTCTTGAGGAATACACCTTCTCCATACACAATTTAGTCCCTCAAAGAAAAGGAACACATCCTCCCAATGGTATTTCCTCGAATCTGACTTAAGTCTGTCAATACTGCTCCTAGTCCAACCATGGGGAACTTGCTTGGAGTCAAGGAAGTTCACCATGTTGGCATACCATGGAAGTGAGTCAACAACACAAATCGACTAATCTAGAAAGGTTTCTCTTATCTGTTTAGAATTAGGGGAATCCTTTAGTTCAATCCTTGACAGATGATCAACCACTACATTCTTGACTCTAGGTTTATCCTTTATTTCCAAATCAAACTATTGGAGCAGCAATATCCACCTAAGATGCGCCTTTGTGTCCTTCTTTTCCATTACATATCTAATGGCTTAATGTTTTGTATATACTATCACTTTAGAACCAAGAATCACTGACCTAGATTTTCTCTAAAGCCCACAGTAGAGCAAGCATTTCTTTCTCGGTCACAGTATAGTTCTTCTTTGTTGGGTCCAAAACCTTGCTTTCATAGTGGATTGCAAATGGTATATGATCTCGCGGTTGCCCCAATACGGCTCCTATAGTAATCCAAAGCATCAGTCATGATCTCAAAGGGAAGAGACCAGTCAGAAGCCTACAGAATCGGTGAGTCACACATCTTTTTCTTAAGGAGCTCAAAGGCATCCAGACACTTGTGATCTATAGAGAACTCGGTGAGTCACACATCATTTTCTTAAGGAACTCAGTCAGAGGTTAGGTAATCTTAGAAAAATCCTGAATAAATCATTTATAAAAACCAACATGCCCCAGAAATGACCTCACTGACCTGACATTGGTTGGTGGATCAAGTTTCTTGATTACATCCGCCTTGGTAAGGTCAACCTCCATTCCCTTTTTGGAGATGGTGTGCCCCAACACGATACCCTCCTTAACCATAAATGACTTTTTTCCCAGGAGAGTACCAGATTCACCTCTCTACGCTTTTGAAGAACTTGGTCCAAGTGCGCTAAACAAGAATCAAATGAATTACCATTTATCAAGAAATTATCTCTGAAGACCTCTAGGAAATTCCCCACCATTTCGGCAAAATACGGCTAGCATACACCACTGAAAAGTACCCGGGGCGTTGCAAAGCCCAAAGGGCATGCGCCTGAAAGTGTATGTGCCGAAAGGACAAGTAAAAGTGGTCTTTTCCTGAACTTCAGGGGCGATGGGTACTTGATTGTAGCTCGAGTACCCATCAAAAAAATAGGAAAACTCTTTTCCTGCTAATCTCTCCAGAATATGATCAATGAACGGCAAGGGAAATGATATTTCTTGGTCGCAGCATTCAAGAGTCTGTAATCGACACAGACATTCCACGACGTGGGTACTTGTGTCGATCTCAACACCTTCCTCATTGGTGACCATCTGCCCGACTTCTTCGGGACAACATGAAGAGGGGCCACCCACTTGGAATACGAAATTTGGTAAATAAATCCGGCTCCACAACACTTCTCAATCTCCTTCTTAACCACTTCCCAAAGATTTGGATTAAGTCTCCTCTGAAATTTACGAGAAGGTCTAGCATTATCCTCAATATAAATGTGGTATGAGCAAATGACGGGGTTTATCCCCACGAGATCTGGCACAATCTATGCCAAAGCCTTGAGGTTTTTCTCCGGTACATCTAACAACCTAGTCTACTGCTCTACAATCAACCTAGTACTAATGATAATAGGAAACTTGTTCTTTGGTCCCGCAAGAAACGAATACTTTAGTGTAGGAAGTAGTGTCTTCAACTCTAGCAAAAAAGAATCGTCAAGAATATTGGGTTGAACTGCCCCTGAGTCTAGATCTGTGTTGCATAGTGGAGATGAATCATCTGTAGTGCTGTCTACCAACTGTAATGAAAAAAAAAGAGTCAGATTGCCAAAGAAACACAGTAATTCGGCAAAAGCCGCGTCCGACTTTTCATCTAATTCCCTTGATTATTCTGAAGGAAAAGGAACCGACAAGTGCAAAGGGACTTCTATGTCATCAAGGGAATAGGGAGATGCAAATCTCAAGAACTCTGGCAACTTCTCCTAAACTGCTCCGCATACACTATCTTCTCGAGATGAGAGAGTCTCACTCTGTACTCTCAAGTTCTATCTTTAAATCCCAACTATGCTGACTACTTTGCATGCAGCCTTTGAATATGAAGAGAAATCTGTGCTAGACTCTGAATCAAGTTGTTGCCATTTCATATGCTTCATTTGTAGTTCCACTTCTCTGCCTAAAGAACGAAACTTCATCATCTCTGTCTGATAATCGAATGAAGCTCCAGCGGTCCTAAGAAAAGGCCGCCCAAGGATAATCTGTGACACTCTCCAATGATTGGGGATGTCTATGTCAAGGACAGTAAAGTTCACCTTGTAGTCTTTGATTGACATCCTTGATCTCACCCTTAGCGTTTTTTATCGAATTATCAACAAACTGAAGTAAAGCTCTAGATTCGTGTAAGGGTCCCAACTTCAGTTTCTCATACAAGGTAAAGGGTAACAAGTTGATCGAAGAACCATTGTCTAGCATAGTGACGAGTCTGATTTTGCGCTTGTTAAGAAATATAAATGTCGTGTATTTGTCGTTTGCTTAAAAATAATGTGTCATTTCGTTGTAGGCGGCAATCGGAATCGGTTAAGAAAATAACCACAATTATTTATTCAATCTCTAATCACGTGGTATTATGTTTATTTTATTTGGACAAGTCCCAAGGTCGAACACAAGAAGGCAAATGAACAACCTAGAATTATGTCTATCAAAATTCTTGCACGATTTTTGAGGAGGCCTTTTTTTTTTGTAATTTTTAATGCAATGAAGGATGCAAAATGCAAATTCAGCCTATTTTAGGGACTAAAATATAAATTACACTCAAATATGAAACTTGGCCACAATGTAAAATATGATGAAACAAATGCATTTTAATTTTTTTTGGAATTTTTGGATGCAAGATGGATTTTTTATTAATTTTTAAATGCAATCAAAATAAATTCAATATTTAATTATAATAAATATCAAACCTAATTATTTTCAAGGGATAAAATTATCTAAGATCTACACTAGGTGATTGATCTCAGAAAAATTCTAAACATTGAAAATATCAGTTTCAATACCTATTAAAAATAAAACATTGAAATATACAAAATGATTTTTATATGGAAAACTGTGCATGCAAATACAATTCTTTTTGGGCACAAAGCTAACCACAATTAATTCTACAATCAATGATTTTTCGGAAATTTTTAGAGCAACGGTTAATTAACGACAATTTTCAGAGCGCAAGATGGGCAAAATATGCAATTTTTAACAAAACAATTAAGTATTAATTAACTATCGATTACAAAAATGTCCACAATATATAAAAATTCAGAGAATTAAATGTAGAACAAAATGCTAATTTTTGATAAATAAAATTATGCAAAGAAGAGGTCCAAAACTAAGGGAGAATATAGGGGCATTTCTGCAAAATAAATAATTAAAATAAATATGAAAATGCAAAGGGGGACCTAGGGGCAATTCGATAACCAGGGGGAAATGTTGCAATTTCACCAGAGGAGCACGTACGTGGCACGTCCCCTCTAGTCGGTGGACTAGATGGCATAAATAGGTGAACTCCTAGGGCCCTTCTGTAAAATCACCAAGTGGTCACGTGCCAGGAACGTGACCCTTGGACTTTAGTGTGAATTGGAGGGACTTCGGGGGGCTGCTTGCAAATTCACCAGCAGGTTACGTGCACCACACGTGACCCCTGGACGCTGGTATCTTGCTGACGTTCCCCCGCCCCACGTATGCGGCACGTGGCAGGGGCCTCGGGCTTGGAGCCCGGCGCTGGTGGCGTTGTTGCGGAGGTCCGACGACTCTGGTGTGGGTCGATCGATGGACTTCGAGGGCATTGGAGGAGCGTCACCGACAGAGGAATTTAGGTGCACAGGCTCCTGCAGATAGTCGACAATGGGTGGCTAAGGTGGAGACGATGTGCTTCAACGGTGGAGTTGTGGAGGAAGTTGTCGGAGAAGATGATCGTCGATGGTCGGAGTTGTGGACGGAGGTCATTATCGGAGGTAGCGATGCGCGGAGGGTGATGCTGGTGAAGTAGTTTGGTGGAACTTGCAGAGATGAACTTCGAAGTCGTGGTTGGATCGTTGGCTCAACGGAGTTACCATCGGAGCAGAGCAGCGGACGGATGAAGCTCGGGCAGCAGGCGAAGCACGGCGAAGCGCTTCAGATCTCGCCGCTTGAAGGGGAGCCGGTCTATCTCCCTAGCGGCCATGAATAGCAGATCGGCGAATGATGGTGTTTAGGGGTGGCAGCGTTCTTAAATAGGGGATGGTGTCTTGGCCGGCGATGGAAGGTGGTCACCTGGAGATTCGATTGGGTTTTGTCATGGATTCATGGAGATCAGAGATTGATCTGGGACGAGGGGGGATAAGTGATTGAAGACGAGGATCGTGACGACGTTTGCGAGATTCGTGAAGATCGACGATGGGCGAAATTGAAGGGCGGCGACAAAATCGGGAGGGGTGGCACCGCTTCCAAAGGGGGAAAGGTGCGGGCGGAAGACGAAGACCACGAGCCGTCCGATCGGTCGAGATCGGACGACCCTCCATGTGACACGTGGCGACAATGAGAGAGGGCGGTAGGGCACATGCGTGGCACGCGCTTGGGAGGCACGTGCGATGCACGTGCGGGCTTTTTAATTTTTTTATTTTTAATTTATTTTTTTTATAAAAAAAACGAATAATAATAATCCCAAAAATGGCTGACACGTGGCAGCTCCAGGAGCTGCTACGTGTCAGCACCACAAAATTCAGAAAATAAAACTTTGAAAAATAAAAAATAAATAGCAAACGGCCTCGAATCGAAAAAGTTTCTTTACGAAAATTGCTCGCCTCAATGAGATCTACAACTTTTATGAAGACATCAAAACCAAAATCGATCAATTGCATAAAGTGATATTTTTGGGGTATCCCATGTACATAAATACCTTGATTTTTGGGTTTTATATTTTTTGTCATTTTTAAACCAGATAAAAATCCGGAAAAAATATGATATAATAAAAGATAAATATTTACATATTAATCTAATTTTCTTGGATTTTTATTCATTATGAAAAAGAAGAAATAAAAGAAAAGATGAAAAAGATCAAATTTGTACAGACGGTTAGTGAAGACTTGGACTCAATTTATTTCTTTGATTTCAAGCTCAGTTTGTCCGAGATTGACCCAAGATAGATCTGAATGGAGGCGAAAAATCCATGTAGCTGACCCTACTTAATTGTGGGAAAAGGCTTTGTTGTTGTTGTTGTTGTATTTCAAGCATAGTTTGGATTTGTATTTTTATGCATTTTAATAAAACTTTTATCAAAGAAGATAAATGAAAAAGAAATAAACTAAAATCGGTTAATTATGTACATAAAATAATAGGTCAAAATCAGCTAAAATACAAAATGTACAAAAGAGACCCAAAACCCAACTTTCACATATGAGCTCCGATTCACTTGAACTTAGTCTTGTTTTGAAGATAATTGAATGTACATTAGTTCAAAAGTGAGTAGGATTAAAACTGACACTGGATGAGGAAGATATGAGGGTTTTTGTCCGGAAATCCTAGAACTAGGGTTTGGGTTTTTCGTCAACTTATTTGGGTTAGTGATTTTTTTGTATTTTTCATTTATTCTTGTTAGTGATATATACACAGTGGATGTGATTTTGGGTCATTCGGAGTTAGCATGAATTAGTTAAAAATCAGGGAAGTTATGCTATCTATAGCTCAATTTTGGTTGGGATTTTTAGCTTCTTATTTTGTGCAGAAATGAGTGATAAAATGCAATTCTTATGAAAACATGCATGACTGCTAATTATGCAGAATAAATGCAGAAATGCCAATGACTTTGAGGGATTTAAACTTAAATAATGAGATTTAGAGTGATGAATCTGAGATTCATCAGATAGTACGTACAAATGTTATGTCATCGATATGACTCAACACATAATGTGCATCTAAATCTCTCTTCTTTTGTATAAAATGTTGATTCTTGAGACAAAATGTAGTGGAAATCGAGAGAACATGTGTCTTGACATAATTGTTTGGTTTCTTCCTATTGACTCTATTTGGTGTGCATCTCACCTTCAAGCATTTCTGAAAAGCAGGGTGAATGGCCGCATACTCATCAATTGGCACTTTAACCATAATATTATCTCTACAAAATTGTGCCATTTCGGGACCATCTTTTGAATTTTATTCATGATGTACTTTCCTTTTGTAAGAGCACTGGGGAAAGGGATAGTTATAGAAGAATGTGAAGATTCGGAATCATAAACAAAAGCGTGTACTTTATTATTCTTAGAAATTTAGTTTTTAGAGTTGATACTTTTACATTTAATTTGGAATGTAAAATTGAATCATCTACTACAAGTTGGGGAATGCGTGTTGAATGTGCATTTTCCTCAACCAAATGTGCAAGGTCCTCCGTAGACTCTGAATATGATGTGTGTTGTGTTGCCCTGGTACTCCTCATTCTCCTTCTAGAATTCTTCGCTTGAAAATCAATGGAACTTGTAGATGAATGTTGCTGCTGTGAAGAAACTAATGAAGAACGTGAAGATTGGCCATCATAGCCATGGTAGTGCTGCTGCTGGTTATGATGCTAACCATGTGGGCCCTGCTGGCCCGACTGATACGTCTGTTGACAGACATACTGCTGCTGCTACCTCTGGTCCTGAGAAGGAATGTGGCTCCAAAGCTCTGTGGTGCTAAAAGTGATGTAGGAATAAATGATGTGTTGTAAAAAGTCTGTGGACGTTGGTAGGAAAAACGATCCCCAGAACTCTCCTTCCTGGCGGGGTCATTGGTGTTCCACACACCATTTACCTCCCACACCTATGAAGGATCCTCAGAAACTGTATCTACAAAAGGTGGTTGCTATTGACAAGAATGGGCTAGAGGATGGTCCTCTACCCATGGATGGGGTATCCCTGACACATGTTGCTCCTGAATATGGTAAACATGGTATACGGGAGCTACATATGCAATCACGACATGTACCCTCATCTTAGAGACCTTCTCAGAAAGCTCCGCCATCTGCTTAGGCAGTTTGGATAAGTTTTTGTCCAACTCATCCATCCGTCTATCGATCCTCTCAACTACTATAAGTTTGTCTGCTATAAACCATAAACCCATGTCTAAAGGATCCACTGTATCCTTCACTCCCCTGCTTGATAAGAATTGTATGGGGTTCTCTAACTGAGCCCTACTTGCAGTCTGTGCTCTACTTGTCTCGATCATCCGCTCAACCACCTTCTAAACATTGTCCGCACCTCGTGAAGTATAGCTTCATCCACAAGCAACAGTAACTAAACCATGCACCTCATAGTGTAGATCACAATAAATAGATTGAACTAGGATGGTATGCTCTAAGATGTGACAATGATACGTTAGTGCATCAAATTAGCTCTACACAAAGGGTTGAACTTTTTTCAAAAGATGTCCTTTAACTGCACAAAGGTAGTTATAACTACCCCTAGATTCTTCATCAAATAATCATCTTTGTCTTTTAAGGAAAAAGGAAGAGCTTTGAGCCAAATGTAGTTTTGGCTAGTCCTAGGATGTACAAGGTTAGTGCATACCCACTCAGAGTCCCTAAGAAATTCGTATGGCTCTTCGTGTACATTCCCATGAAAATGAGGCAAAAAAATCAGAAACCGTAGCTTCAACTCATATTCTAGTTCGAGCTCGACTGGGCTCAACCAATTGACCATCTGATATTACCCACGGTTGTATGTCACGTCCATAGGTGAATCTCTACACAACTGTGATTCAGAAACCGCGGCTTCAACTCATATTCTACTTCGAGATCGACTGGGATCAACCAATTGACCATCTGATATTACCCAGGGTTGTATGTTGCGTCCATAGGTGAATCTCTACCCAACTATGACTGGCCAAGTTGAGCTCTCATAAGTTCCTGGTTTTGCTCAGATTCTGCTAGCCTAGCCAGTACTACATGCATTGGGTCCTCTCGTTCTTCTTTCTCCCCATTATATATCTTAGGAAGCATCCTAACTATATCTTTGTCACCTTCATTAAAGAAAGGACTGGAGTGAGATCTAGATGAATATAATGAAATCAAATCAACCTCACCAAGGCAATGATCTTTCTCGATGTGTCAAAAAGAAAAGGATTGGTTGTGATGTAACCACCACCAAGGAGTGAATCATGATAAACCGGATCGAAAAAAGGTTATTTCTAAATCAGAATGGTCTAGTTAAAGAAGAAGAGTGGGACTGGACCTATGAAGGCGTGATATTTGGGTGGTTCAACGACAAGCTCGCAAAGTCTGAGCAAATATCCAACCATATATCTGACCAATTATTCATCTTCAAGTTTCAAAAGATAGGAGAATTTGAGCACGCTCAATACAAAAAGAATCTACTACTACTGGGTACATGAATGTGCAGAGTTACTCACACAAAACAATCAATACAAACCCCTTTGAATTAATTCACCAACTCAACACTGAAGGTCGGGGATGATAGCCTTATTATCTTGTCAATTTTAGTTTAGTGCTTCGAAACAATCTTATGCAAGCTCACAGGTGTAGTCACCTTAGGTAGTCCAAGTTCAAGCCAGTGGAACACACCAACAAGAAAAAAGACTACTTCTTCTAATGGTCAGAGGCAAGTGCTTGCAACAATAACATGACCCTAAAAGTGAGTCCAAACGCTTAGGGCACAAGTACATGGATTTTTGGCTCTATTCCTTAGGGGCTATGTCCCCACCCACTCTGTCTGGGGGTAAGTACCTGCAAACAATGAGGGTTATACTGCCCGTAATACACGGTTGATTTTATTACAAATTAAATTAGGACAACTTGCATCAATTTAGTCCGACTTTTAAGAGATTAGGTTATCCTTGAATTAATGTGAGCACACAATCATCGTCTACTGAACATTCCCTTTTCCTTTTAATCCTAAGTTTTAAAAACTGAAGGAGAAGTTGGAAATCAGAATGCAACATAAAACTTATGATGAATGTTATCATTTATAGATACTTAAAATGTTTCCCAGCACTCTCCATGTGGATGCATAAATCGAATATAGAAAACTATCTAAATGATGCAAGTTGAAACTGCACCTAAGCAGAAATTCTGTTAGCGGTGAAGAAATCAAATAATTTTGACTAAGTAGAATGTACACTATGTGTGTCTATGGATCTTATAAGATTTTTGGAATTGTGAATCTTATGAGATCAAATGCTATGTTCTAAATTACAACTTAGATCAAGCAAAAATAACCTTAGATATGTCTATTTGGCATAGTACTTTGATCTAAAACCGTCACTCAAGTAGAGAACCACTCTCGACTCAACCACCACAATGAAGAATAAATAACATGCCTTTAATTACAAATGCAAGATCTCAAGCGAGAACCGTTGTAAATAGGCAATTATGATTACAAATTAATTATAATACGATACTTTGACTTAATTAAATAAAGTAATCTCTCTAATATTTTGCTTCGTGGACTCTCCAGCAAGAAACTCCTAGCTCCTCGCCTTCGCGGTCTTCTGAAAGTCGTCAGTTCCACAGGCCTACCACAAAAGAATACATGATTAGAGAATTCTTGAGAGATTACAATAGTTAATTTTAGTAGCAAGACAAACAGAGCAAACACTTCAACACTACAGGCTCAAATTAATTAACCTATAACTCACTAGGTAAATATTTAACCCTAAAAATAATCACAAAATGTGCCATGTCCCCAACAACGGCCCCATCTGATAACTCGTTAAATACATGTCTTAATATGCACTTGATGTAATACTGGTACTTAACAAATCATACAAAACCAAATCTATGGTCTCTATAAGGAGAACTCGATTTTAATTTTATTCATGGGAAGTTTAGGATCAAACTCAGGGACACGGGCAATTCAATGAATCAATTTAAATGTCAAATATTTAGCAAAGTGATTTATAGTATGATCATCGTGAGTTGATGTACAAAACAAAAAATAGATATATTCTTAAAACATTTTTTATGCTCTTACATTTAATGAAAACAATATGCACAAGTAGACAATTTACACAACCATAATATGAATGGATGCACGACAAATAACTTGTATTAATTACGGAAATACCCTGAATTGATTTAATGATTAATAAAGCATGAATCAGGCAAGTGATGATCTATGTCTCAGAAGCATTCAATAATAATTAGCCCATTGATGTCACTTTGATGCTTAATTAATTAAGGAACAATTAAATCAATTGATGACTTTCTGGGAATGACAAAGATAGTTAGAATTAAGTCGCTATCGATTCAATCTTAAAAACCAATTTTAATTCCTCATTAATTTCCCTTTTCAATTCCATTCAAAGGCTATTCAAAGCATATAAGAAAAGGAACAATTTAAACATGATTTTTTAAAAATGTTCAGTGAATCACGCCAACATATAAAGCATCAAAAGAGCTTTCCGATGAGACAAAAAATCACTCAAAACAGATCCGTATTTCAAAAGATATTAAAGATTTAATCCAGGGGCATTTTTGCATAAAAATATCAAGTTTTCATTACAAACAAGGACAAATTTTACTAAATTAAAATTAAAATAAATCGTAGGGTTCAAAATGTAATTAATACAAGGGCGGAAAGACTAAATTGCAATTATAATAAGCCGCTTCAGTGGAAATGTAAATATTACACTTGCTGGAGGAGTTATCTATAAATATGACAAAGTGGGGGGAAGGTGCTACAAAATGTCCACGTCACATGCATGATGCACGTGACTCAATGAGGCTTGGAGGCAGGCTCTAATGGAGGATCAGGTTCACGTGGTTGCTTCTAGTGATTCACATGAGGCTTGGAGGGAGGATCGAGAACCAAACCTAAGGAATGAAACTTTGCTTTGGGCAAGCAACACGGCCTCTTGTCCTCCATCAAATGATGCCCAAATTCAACAAATCAACGGTAGTTGTCCTTGCTCATTTCATCATCTCCTCCACAAGAGGTAGAGCTCGGGTGGGTCTCTAATGAGGTTGCTTCGCCTCTGCCTTACTTCTCTACTTCCAATAAAGATCGTGGGATCTTCCTGATGTCACCGTGAACTTGAGGCTGTTTCGAGGAAGAAGGAAGATGCTTCGACAAGCTCGGTCGATGAAGTGCTTCTGTAGAGGAAGATGGAGATTGGAGCCTCACTTCATTCTCTGACCAATGAAGAAATGTCACCTACGAAGTTAGTTCAAATGATAGCTGAAGCATATGCAGATGGTTTGTGGTGGCTTTGAGGCAAAATGGAGGGTTATGCATGGATTAAGGATTCGAACCCTAAATGGGATCCAGGTCATCGCCTAACCTGGAAAGAATCGTGATGGATTAATGATAGAGAGGATTCAATATGGAGATCAACACACATGGTTGATTGACGAAATGTGATTAGATAGGTGAAATCAGATCATGACTTAATCAAGCAATGATTTCAAGAAAAATCGATGAACAACAAACAAAAAGTAAATGGAAGAAATGCTTACCTGGAATAGATGGTGTTCGGATTGCAATTTGAAGAACAAATAAGCTTGAAATGATGCTGTGAAGCTTTGAGGGAATTCGATACAGGTTTCTGACCAAGAAACTGAGCTCGAGCAGCCAACAGGGGTCATGCAACACGATCGCTTTGGCCGAGGATCTCGTCGGAAGTGAACTTAGTCATCGCTCAAATCACACTCACTAACTCTATTACAGTAGGAGAGGGAGAGCTCGGAGCTTTTCTCTGTAAAGGTGGATCAGAATCGAAGTTGGACGGAGGCGGAGTTTTGAGGCGGAAGGAGTTGTTGAAGGGTGGTTGAAGGTGGTGGTTTCAACCTCCACACATGATTAGGAGAGAGAAGGGTGGTGGGAGTTTAATGACTGGCGAAGATGAGGAATGAGAGGAGAAACGTTAGGTGGCAGAGGATGGCAGAACGGTTGCCAGAATCAGTTGGGATAAAAGGGAGAAGTTGGTTGCCGACGAAGGGTCACGACATTTCGGGGGGGAGGGGGTGGTGGGGGGTAGAGGTGGGAGGTTAACGACGGATATGGGTCGCTGGATCAAGATCCAATGGTGTAGGAGCGGGACAAGTGGTGCAAGACGATGCGACCATGTGGGCGACCATGTGGCCCAATAGAAATCTAAGGAAATGAAAAAATGAGAAATAAATCGAAAAGAAATAAAAGGAAAAAGAATTTAAAAAAACTAAAAACATGAAAATTGTAGATCTCTGTGAGATCTACAACTTCCATATCTCGATGGATCTACAACTTTCATGTAGAAGTCAAAGGGATCTGAGGTCATTTATACATAGATAAAGACAAAATATTTATTAAAACAATACAAATTTTTTCTTTTATTTTTCTTTTATTTTTTTGGGTTTACATTTTATTTTATGTTAATTTATTTATAATATTATACTAATTTTTATTTGATTTTTAATACTTAATAAATACATATAACACAATAATAGGGTTGTTTAGTGTAACTTTATTAATGTTATTTAAAACAAGTGAAAAATTATTAAAGAGAATGGAAGGGTTATTTTATTAAACTTTAATATAGAGAGATAATAGGATTTAATTAAGTATATAAATCAGAGATTTATCAGGGACCATGCATGGAATTTGATCGGACCCAATACCTCATGAGTGAGCTCATGTCTTCCGGTCCAGTAGTGGACCTGTATGATCCCTTTGAGAGATCGTATTGCTCTAATCCCTCATATGCACAGCAGCTCGCCTGTGTATACACCTTGAATAGGTCATCAATCTATCGGTCTACCAAATGTACATACTCTTATAGTAACACATCTGTCCTCGGTGAGAGGATGTGTGCCTATATCGTGACAATATACAATTTAGGTCTTGGCTATCTCGATCTTGTTAAGTCAACTCTTTGACCTAACTTATCTGACACCTTCGAATCTCTATTCCTATGCAGAGGACTTGTATCAAGAGGTCGGCCAGATATCGGCCTTTCATGAATGATTGACATCTCCTTCTCATGTTAAAGATCGTCTTTTAACAATCATTTGGTGGTGCTTGATGAGTCCTCAGTCTAACTCTTTAGATATCATCCAAGTACTAGAATCTATGATTCAACCATTAAATCAACAACTATATGATTATTAAGATGACCGTGGTAAATAATCCTAATTATTCCGAGGGACCTTATAAGTGTATTCACTCATTTTATCTCAGAAAGGAAGTGAAATAAATCAATAACTTTTATTGATATATCAAAGATTATAATAACATTTAGTGTATAAATGGTTCATCTTGGGCTTACATGGCTAATGACCATGTCTCTCAAAAGAAGTACATGTACAATAAGGCAGTGGGACAGACACTAATTGTGCCAAATAAGCTGAAAGAGTCAACCACAAACTGCTTACTATTGTGGTTGCTTCTCCTGAAACATTACCGATTTCACCCAAATATAATATGAGCAAAGACCCAGTACAGATATAAAAAACTGAAAATGGTAAATAATGTGCACAAGAAACTGACTGTAAGGAAAGCTACCACCCATAAGAAACAAAATGATTACTAACAAACACTCAATGGGAAGTAAACAACCTACATTGTAGCTCTACCATTTAGGTTACCATATTTAAAATTATTTAAGAACTATTATTTTTATTTATATGTCCTCTTTCTAAGTTCCATCCATTACAGATGAGGTAAGGTATTCGATTTGAACCATAATCAATTTCAATCCGCTCCTTGCCATTAATATTCCATGACAGTAAGCAACATGGTAATATCAATAATGGAAATAGTTTGTGGTCTGGACCACAAATATATCACACTATGACTCTAAGATATGTCCTATTTTAAGGTTGGGAGGGCTCTATAGGCATGAGTGAAGTAGATACATCCTAACTAAGTTCCCAACACTTTCCTTTACTAACATGCCAACTTTCCCTCTATATTATCATTATTATTTCATTGATAGTTCTCTTGTCCTCGGAGATAATCACATTTCAATTCTACCGATCTAATATCCAACCTACTGTGATAAGCTTCTTGATTTTATACATTCAAATATTATCCACTGCTCATCGGTAAGAGCCCATGACAATAGTGCACAAGGAAGAGCTCAAGATTTAATTATAGGATCTGACTACCACTCATCACTATAATCGGAAAGTCCTATGACTACCTTCCATTTTTCTTCGACCACGTGACCAAATTGATAAAACACCTCCTTCACTAACCACATCCTAGAACTCCAATCATAGAACCAATACCAGATACCAAATCGAGTGAACAACTCTTATTGACTTCCCATGTAAATTTTATGACCGAAAGCGAAGATAAGACTACCAACCACGTGTCCTTAAACGTCATCGCGCAACCACTGGATTAACATCGGGGCACAGTCAGACTACATGTCTCCCAACCAATACAATTGCTGGGGTCAAGGCCATATAGCCATCAACTTGGAGACCTAGGGGTGCATACTCATCCCTTGTGGTTCTCGTCTCCAACTACTCATGGCAACACGGGAACTCCATCCGTGTACGAAACTTCAACGCGGGAAATGACACACGTGGAGACACATAAAGCACTTGGGGATTGCATCCATGATGCAGATCAAAAAACTCAATATTCATAATTAGTATCACATCACTTGCATCATCACCTCAAAGATGTCATAGTTATGTACATTACATATGTCGAGTGATACATTAGGATAATTATATTTCTAGACAATCCAACCATTAAGCAATTTAATCCACTAATTATATGGGAGATGAATTGAACCATATAACGATATGAAAGAATACTGATAATTATAGCCCTTATAACTATAATTCATATATAATTATTTTACCAATCATTCACTTCCCATTTATACTAACGTTATTTATTTACTTTTCATTTCGGGGTTCTATTGTAACTAGTAATCGATCATGGGGTAAAAGTGCAAAATCACCACTTAATATGACATAGTGATGCAAGCTGGATCGGAAAAATAAAGGAGTCTGAGAGTAATGGCATTACTGGGCATGTCTTTGCCCGTGCCCTTGTATGCACCAGCTCGTCGGTGTATAGACTTGAATAGGTCATCAACCTATGGGTCCACCAAATGTACATACTCAAACATATTATAACATATTGTCTCCGGTCAGAGGATGTGTGCCTATATCATGACAGTATACGACATAGGTCTTGGTTATCTCGATATCATTAAGTCATCTCTATGACCTAACTTATCTGACACCTCCAAATCTCTATTCCTATGCAGAGGACCTACATCAAGAGGTCGGTCAGATATCAACCTTTAGAGAAGGATTGTCATCTTTTTCCCAGGTTGGAGATCCTTTCTTAACAATCATTAGATGGTGCTTGATGACAATGGACCCTACCCCTATATATATTCTCATGCATAACATTTTCAATTTACGCACATACACTCACACACTCTCTCTCTCTCTTGACTCTTTCTTTCAATTTATGTCTCTTTTTGTTTATCTCTAATATCTATGGCCGAATATTACAAGAATCCACCCGTACTAGTAAAGTGCATCCCTTGTGTCTGAGTCTCTCAATTTAAGTGTACAAAATGTAATATTAATAGATCCACCAATTATTGAAGCAAAAAGCAAGTGGTTGCTTTATTAAAGAATGTGATTCCAAGTGATGAAACAGTACTGGGACCTTATGCAGAGCATCATTCTCAATACCTAGAAATAGGAGCTCAACAAGTCTTCATACCTAGGCGACATATTCATTACAAATTCTTCATTTACATGCAGAATAAATACTCATAAGCTCTCTTTTCCTCTTCTCTATTATTTCTCTCCTCTCTTTATAGATACTTGTGTATCTTAAATCAAATATATATGCCTGATGCAAGTATATGAGTAATGCATGAGTTACTTTTACTCATTCTCGAAATCACGCAACCCCAAGTCTATGAAACTGTCAAAGTGCACCAAATTTGGAAACGGCTAAAACCTATAAGTGTGCCTCATTTTAGAAATCATATTAAAAAACATTAATATAATATCTATCAGCAACAATAAACAATCGAGCTCGCCCATCGCAACAACCACGACCACCTAAACCGATGCAGGCATCTCTATCTTTGATCGGGAGCATTTCTATTCAAAATGAATGAATATCAACTACTAATTAGCTATTCGACAACAAATGATAGACAGAATTGGGCTAGCCCCACCATCTTTCAGTACTCCCCAACTACTGGGAACTCAAATTTCCAGTCCACTTGATGTTCTCTACTTCAATTGGAGAAATTTTCAGCCAATAGGACATAGCCATTAGCTACATACTCCCACTGCGAACTTTCTCAAAGATTATGCTAAAATCCTTGTGTACACATATCACAAAAAAACTTTAAAGCCTCCGAGACAAACTATCAAACACTTAGTGTGCACATCCCAACTACAATCCTACTGCACAAAGGAACAAACTGCGACAACCATCAGATCTAGTTTTTTGGGGAAAAATAAACATGATGAGGTGATGGATCTTTGTGTGCATGGTGCCTTATACCATTTCTAGCGATCCACATGGCGAGACAATGAAAATCCTACATGATCTGATGACAAAATCGAAATCCAACTCGTAGAAAACAAAATGCGTAAATAGGCAGCGAGGAGGAGATCCTTACCTCGCAGTTGCGGGAAATCAGTCTCTGCGATGAGCTCTTCACGTGGATGATCGTGCCTTCGTAATTGGCAACTCGTGCGGCGGTCCGATGGTGCCGCGATGGCTCTCCGGCGGAGCTGAAGGGATGGAAATGGCTCTTTGGTCGTCCAGAGTCGAGCCTTAACATATATTTATCCGGGTTTGTTCAATCGGATATGGATTCAGATCTGGTTACTTATCCATGATCGTAAAATGATCGTATATCCCTCATCGCATGTCGAATTTTGACGTTCTTGGTACTCTTGGAAAGGTCTCGATGAGTACTATTGAATAGACTACACAATCGCTAAATTCGTATATTGGATCACGTCTGAAATTTAAAAGGAAGTGAATGAAAGTGTATAGGAGTTGGACCGAAATTCGTATCTCGAGCAATATTGAGACCCGGTTTGTATGGGTGTCCAATATCTATACCGTATTTTGTATTTTAAGGCCTACCTAAGTCTCGGAGTCTCACAATTAAAAAAACTCATAGGAAATCTTGTCCTCGACAAGTGACGTGTGTTCCTATCCTGTCTCATATTCGTGCGTCCCATAAAAATCTCAAATGTAATAGTCCTGTAAAAATCTCAAAGAAAATGACGAAACTGATAAAAATCTCAAAGAAATAAATTAGGATTTTAGACTTTTATACTCGAAAATATGTGAGGATAATCATCCTTAATGTCCATATTTGGTTCTCATGTAGCCTCCTCGACAAAGTTTCTTTGCCCGAGTATTTTAATTAGTGGATTTTCCTCCCTTCGCAAGGTCTTAATCACACAACGTAGGATGTGAATATATATCTCAGGTAAGGAAGGATTCGATTGTAAGAATACGATGTTTCTCTAGACAGTTCATAAATATAATGAGGTCAAAAACATTCAATTGCATCAATAAAATAAAGCGAAAAATGGGGTTGCCCCCTCGCAGTAGCTAACTTATCTCACCCATCCTATTTTCCATATTTTTTTATTTTTTTGAAAAATAAAACCATAGAAGTTCATCACTATATCCCTATATTATTTCATTCAACTTTCGTGAGAAACAAAGACTCCTACGGCCTCCATCCAGGCAGTCATTTTTTAACGGTCATAGGATATTTTAAATCGACCTTGTCTGGATGGAGGTCGTAGGAGCCTTTATTTCTCACGAAACTTGAATGACATGATATAGTAATATAATAATGAATTTACACGGTTTTATTTTTTCAAAAAAATAAAAAAAATATGGGGAAAATGAGGGTGGGGGAGCTAAGTTAGCTACCCCTAGGGCAGCCCCATTTTACCCTAAAAGAAATGTAGGCATAAATTATCCTATGATGTGCAATTGCATGTCCTGTATGTCTATCTTATGACAAATACCAAGCCATAGGTCCTTGATATAGTAAGAAGATTTGATACTCGTGTAACTAGCCTAGTGTGGGTACTAAGGGTTGTACACGAAACAAAAATGTGATACCAAAGTCAAACAACATGTGAAACAAAAGACTATATATCGAAATCATACCTCTGACAACTGAACGTAAGGCATGCCTTGCTCCTAAGAAATGTCATTCAGTTGTCATCATTGTGTCTGTGAAGGACTGTATCCCGCTGCACTATAAGTCTGTTGTGGTGGAGGGTGCTGGAAGCCTTTGTCACTATGGTGAAAACTTGATGCATGTGTATATGATGAACCAGTATGCCTTGCATTCTGCTGAGGTGTACTTGAACCACTCACACATAAGGGACACTATGATATGATGTGACCAAGTTGATGGTAACATAAACAAACTTGATGTGAGAGTGATTCTCTAGAAACTATATCGTCTCCTCGCGATTTATGGCTCTATGGGTGTACCTGATGAATCCATATTTCATCATCTTTATTCTATCATTTTGGCCTCAAAAATCCTGGTAAATACTTGTAATACTCTTAATTCCTGTATTTTAGCATTCATGCATGTGTATGTAAATAGTGTGTAAACTACGGTTTTTAAAGTCAAAATTATAGAATAAAGAAAAGAAAATAAAAAGAATAAACTATTGTAAATATTTTATGACATGAAACATCGAGACCTAGGCATCTCGATGACTAGGTCGACAAGGAATAAAGTAAGAGGAGATAAGGACCAAAATACAATAAAATCCCTTTTATTTTAATTCATTCTTTATTCATTTTGGAACCTATTTTTAGTTCCAATTTTTATACCTCAAATAAAGAAACTTTGTGCATGAAATTATAGACAATTAAATAAAGAAAAATATAAAATTGATTTCACCCAAAAATAATATAAAGATAAAAAGTTATGATCTGAATAAGATTCCAGAATCCCAACTTCCCATACCTGTATATCTCAAACAAAAACTCGAAACACATCAAAATCATCTTTAATTGTATATAATTTTCAATAAGCTATTTAATGAAGGTGGTTTCGTATTTTGCGGAGCTACGGTTTGAAAGTTGAGTTTTGGACCCCTATAGTATACTTATACATATTAAAATATTCATTTTATTTATTATTCATTATTTTTATAATTTTATATTTTTATAATTTTTTAAATATTATTTATAATATATGTGTATATTTAATTAGAATAAAATACTAAAGAAAACACAAAAATTTAATACATGTATACAATACATAGGTATAATACATGTACATATACCTATGTAATTAATACTTCTATTTTATTAAGTATACAAAACACTTCAGAAAAAAATAAAAATATATTTAAGTTTATAAAAATAAGTAATGAATTTATAAATTAATAAATAAAAAAATTAAATACACAAAATAAAAATAAAATATTAAAATATATAGATATGTATACCTATATAAGCCATAAAAGGTAACTTATAATTTTAAAACCCGAAAAAATAAATAAAAATCATAATAAAATACTTTATTAAATACTAGAAATTTTTTATTTAATAACAAAAAATTAATAAATTTGTTTTCTATTTTTAATTGATTTTACAAACATTTTTTTAAGGATTTTTCCTGGTTGGTCCACGTGAACCAACCAGGACGGCCGGAGAGTTGACCACAGGTCAACTCTCTGACCCAACTCCTGCTTCATGTCAGTGCATTGGTTTTTGCCTGTTTTTTCAGAATTTTCGAGGCCGTTCCTTTCATCTTTTTGCCACGTACCCTCGATGACTTTTGTTCCTCGAAGAGCGGTGATTCATGCCCATGTCTCTCCTCGGTCTTTGAATCGCTACGTCGCTCCAGATTCGTCGATCTTCAAGCCCTATCACACACCTTGTTCAAAAACCTCCCAAGTCACCCTTTCGAACTTGAACCCCTTTGGACCGCTGCCCTCTCCCTCTCTGACGCGAGAAAGAAGGAAGGAGGTGACAACTCCTTCCTCATGCCATTAGATTGATCGAGAAGGCGATTCGAGGGCGTGTTCCACCTTCATCTCCAGCCCTTGGCCGTGAGGTCCATCTCTCCATTCCTTGGCTTGAGGTTTGCATTTTTTATTTGTTTTTCTTGCACCTGTACTTCCTCGTAATCGTAGCATCCATCCTAGTTATCCTTTTAAGCTTTCAACTCGATCACCTACCCCCGTCTGCTCCTTGTCGGAGATCGCTCTGGTGAGCCTCAACTCAAGCCATCTCTACCATTTCCCTCTGGAAGGTCACGACATTTTGCCCATGATCTTCCTAACTCGTTCCCTGTAGGTTTTGGAGCATCGTGGGCGTTTGGGGCAATTTTGGAGACTCGCCGGAAGCACCTGGGGCCGCTTTGCGCCGCCTCCACCGCCGGTGCGCTCCGAGGAACACCTCCCTTTTTTGGAGCTTCCAGCACGTAGAAGACAACTGCAGGAGACTCTTGGGCATTTTTGGAGCCACAACGGACGTCGGAGGAGGACACCATCGCCGGAGGAAGCTTGCACCAGCGAGCATTCCTCCTTGTTCATCCATCGTCCGTCCTCGCCATCGGATCAAGAACTGCTACCCAGGTTCATCACGGTCGTTGGATGGAGCACGCCTGAACCGTCTGATCAGATCTGCCTTCTAATCGTGGCCCTCCATCGCCGAACGGGTACCACCCGTCGCGATCGTGAAACGTGGATTAGTGAAATCCTTCAACCGTCTGATTCGCAAGACGTGGGTATTTTGCATCCTCCTCCTGGCCATATTTGTATTTATGTATTAAGACAAAAACTTTCGATTGTCGTTTTCTTTATTTTGTAAATTTTGCATGTTAGCCCCCCTAGGATTTGTTATTTGCTATATGGTCCCTGCCAGCCACGTGCACGCCTCGTGTGACTTGGCAATTTTGCATCTGTCAACCTGCAGTTCTGTCTATTTCGTTTTAGTCCAGAAAGTATTTGTTTATCCATAAATTTTGTGGAAACTTTACACTTTGGCCCTCGTACTTTTAATTATTTACAAAACTACCCCTGCCAGCAGTCCATTTTCTTTTGTTTCTTTATTTACTTCATGCATCTATCAAATCCTAAAAATTCCCAAAAAAATTTACATAGCATCCTGTTTTGTTGCTTTTTCACATCATATTTTTATTTTACATTTTTATTACATTTTAATATTTGTAAAAAAATAAAAAACAAGCATTTTCAGCCTTGTTTACATTATAAAATTCAAAAATTATAAATCGTTTTCGAAAAATTCCAAAAGAATTATATTTTGTGTATTTTAGTATCTTCTATATTCAAACCAAAAATCATTAAAAAATACAAAAGAAAACCCTTAAAAATAAAAAACCCCTAAATTTTGTTATAAAAATATTAAAAATCTAGAAAAAAATCATAAAAATACAATTCTTGTTTCTTAATTTTCTTTATTTTATTATGTTCAATTTAAAATTAATTTAGGGAATTTTTGTCACTATTTACTACTTTTCATCCTCTTTTTAATTTTGGATTTTCAGTTTATTCACTATTTTCAGTATTTTTGACTTTAAAAATACCAAAAATAGGAAAAATATAGAAAAATCACAAAAACATCAAAAAAATATAAAAGCCAAAAATATTTTATTTCCTGAATTTTTCATATTTTTATAAATACATTATCTCTCTCTTCTTATATTATTAATATACTTTATTTTATAGTTCTAAAAGAAGAAGAAATAAAAAAATATAAAATATAAAAGAAGATATAAAATTAGAAAATTAAAAATATAGAAAAACTATATAATTAAAAAAAATAAAATAAATATAAAATTAAAACCCATAAAAAATAACACTTATAGACAAATCATCACATTCACACTCTTGTGCGTTATTGCCTCGTTCTACCTGTCTGCTCCCTGTGTTCGACCTCTACAAATACTTGCACCTATACACATCTTCGTTGTAGAGTTATAATAAATTTTAACTCCGCACCGCTTTTCATTGTTTGATCTCTGTTATCGGTTAATTGTTGATCGATTGAGGTTTCGTAAGCGGTCGCTCAACGATATCATGGTCCCGCCTTGTGTGTTCTACTTTAGACCCTCGCAAAATCTCAGTTATCAAACTGCGCCATTGCCGGAGAGCAACAAGGCGTAGATCGATTTTCTTTGATTGATTGTGATTATTTGCATATTTTTGTGCTTCATTTATTTTCTTAATTTTTGATATATCTTGTTGAGCTATCTGACCTCTCTCTTTGTTGACTTTGTGTGAGGAATCATGGATCGATGGAGGTGCTCTACTCTAGGCGCCTACGCACCCACGTGAAGCCAACGTCAGCCTACCGACCTAGCACCGAGGAGATTTAGAGAAATTTTGCAGATTTAGCTCCAGTTATTTTATTGTATTTTTTTGTAAAATTTGAAGTGAGAGAGAGAGACTATAATTTGTAATAATACAGGTACCCTGAACTCTGGACACTCGAGCCTAATTTCCAGGTGTTTGTACACTTGGGGGCTCACTACCGTTTTCACGGTTTTCATCGCTTCTTTTTATTTTGTTTTCTGGTTTTGTTTTCTTTATTTTGTGTGATTGAGCCCTTTGCTTTAGGATTTGCTTTACTTAGTATGAGGTCCAAACACCTAAGTATATTTGCCTGTGCCTATAGTCTACATTTGGATCTAGTCAAATTTTGAAAACGGTTCTTCCCGATAATAGCAGCTTCTCATCCTAGGGCAATTTCAGCAGTTGCATTTGCATATAGTTTAGGTTTCAATTCTGATGAGCATCCTTGTATATAGAGTGCTGGAGGCAAGGTGAGCATTTATGCTTTAGCATTAATCATCGTTTGCCGCTTGCATTGCTTTTCTGCTCTCCCTTTGATTTTGATCACATAGGTGCTAAGTAAAATTGATTCCTCGTTAGGAGCGTGCATTTCTTACTAAAAAGACAAAAAAAGTGATAATTAATTAAATTGAGACTTTTAAAATTACTCGGCCCTAAAATCAACCAAAAAGAAAAATTCTCTTGGGGCGAGTAATCCCCTCATTGTCTTCGCTTTTACTTGCTCGCGCACACACTAAGGATTAGTGCCAAAATCCTATTCAGCTCCTAAGTGTTTGCGTAACTTCTTGACTTCTCACCTAACTCTAAAAACAGACAAGATAAAAAGACCGCATTTACGATCTTCATCGAGTTGAGTAGGTGAATTGAGGGGTTTGTCTTGTTTTCACTTTTGTTTGTGATTGTTTTGTGTGCATTCCAGATCGCTTCTGTGCATTTGTGCCTTTTTCTCACTTCTCTTGATTTGATCATTGTGCTCTCCTGAATCATTTTCCTTTTGCTTTGAGATGGCTGACTGGAGCGTATTTTGTGCGGATTTTACGGATCCTTCGTTCACTCCAGCCGGTCCACCTCACTTTTTCCAGGAGGACTTTGCTCCTGATTTTTGTACATATCCCACCAACCCACTATTTCAGGATTCAGACTTTGACCTTCATCAATCATTTCCACCACCATATCCTTTACAGTTCGACAACCCACTCTTCATAGAATATCCATATTCGGACTGTGATTTTCGTCCACACCCACCACCCACATTCGACACACCCGATCCAGAGATTTTTGAGTAACCTATCATGATATCCACACTTGAGACCTTGAATCAAATGATGGAGCATATGAATTTAAGGATCAATGATCTTACTAGTTTGAATAAGAACCAGAATGTCGCTCCATTCTTTGAGGATATGGATTCATTTGAGGACAACCATGAGAGCTTGCAATCGCCCAAAACATAAAAAAATGAGAAAATTTAAAATCCAAAAAGATTTCGAGACCCTTGGTTGAGTCAGACTGTGAGGAGAGGTACCACTTGCCAGATCCCTTGACCACACAACCTTTCACACCCAGTTACACCTTTGACCCCGAGGATGCCGCCGTACAGACTGCTCTTGGCACGCCTCATGTAGATGCTGATTTCGACCTTCTCCCTTGTATGGACGAGGTCCAAAAATTAAAAAAATGTTGACTGAACCCGAAGTGGTGGCCACCATTCATGAGATTATCTGTGCCCCGCTTCAGCAGGCCATGACTGATTTACCTGCTCCTCTTACCAAGAAAAGATAGCGGCAGAGCATATCTGAGTGTTACATTCTGACCATGGCCACTGCCACGCCATCACACACCGTCCCATTCCTAAGAAGTGGAACACTGCTACACCTTTCATAAGCTGCACCATCTCTGACCACACATGTGATCACACTCTCCTCGATGGCGGTGCGTCTATTAGCATATTACCCTTCTCGCTGGTACAGTCTCTTCACTTAGGGCTTCTCAAGAAAATCAGGTTGATCGTGCAATTTGCTGATGAATCTATAAAGAGGCCGAAGGGTATCCTTGAAAACGTTATCATATCGATTCAGGGCATGAGCTACAATGTTGACATTGCCTATGGAGACCTCCACAGGGGATCAATCTCCAATCATCCTGGGACGACCATTCCTCACCTCTGCGAGGGTCGTTATCGATTATGGATCAGGAGAGATTTGCTTTCATACTGCTGACGAGAGCAAAGTGTTGATCACCGCACCTACTGTTGACTAGAGACTTGCACCTGATGTGACTACACCTATTCTGGCTGACCCTGAGGACCATGACCTTGACGAGACTATCAGAGACTTTTGTTGTATATTGGATTCCACTAAGATCCGAGAATTCCTCCCCATGGAGGAAGACTCGGAAAGCATGTACCTCGAAGTTCTTCCTTTTGGGACTTGTAATTGTGTTGATGACATCCGCAGGATTTACACGATCGATACCATTGAGCAGAGGGCAGATGTAGAGACTAGACATGATGGACATGACTTGACTTCTTTCACTGATGAGTCCGCTCCTGTTCAAATAGATTCAGATGAGACCAAGGCCGAATTTGATCTGATTGCTTTTATTCGAGAATTCGGGCCTTTTGATGAGAAAAATGATCCGATTGAGATTATAGAGGACGAACAGAGTTCGACTACTTATACTGATGAGTTCGTTCCTTTTGGTTTTGACCTGGACAATACCTCGCAGGACGACACTGAGTACACTTCTTCCGATGATGAGTTTGTCCATTTTCATGATGACATTAGCGAGACACCCAAGGCCGGACCTACTCGTACTTCTTCCACTCACCCGTCTGTGCCTTCACACCATAGGACCATTGAGGATCTTCACTCTGTCGACCCTGATCGGCTTCCGTCCACTATGGACCCCGATGTCGACCTGCACTATACCAAATCCATTCCTCAGCGGTCTCGCAAGAAGGTTCACTTTCTACCTTCTTGATCATGTGTACATCCATCTTTGTTGTATATTCTCTCTCGTGTATCTCTCTCTATCTTCCGTATCGCTCATTCACCCATTCTCGTGTGTGCCTTGCTTAGGATGTACTTTGTCCTAAGTATAGGGGGGTGGACGAGCCGAGTGTTCATTCTTCGTTCTGTTTCATTGCTCCTATCGTTGCTTATACTTAGGACGTCTTTTACCCTAAGTATAGGGGAGTGATGTGTACATTCTCACGATCTTCTCTTCCATCTTCTGATTTCTTTTCTTCTTTTCCTTTTCTATCTTCTTTATCTATCAAGAAGGTGTCACCCCTTGTTGACAGTCTTCTATACTTAGGATGTAATTTGTCCTAAGTATAGGGGGTGTGCACCCCGAGTTATTCTATTCTTTGATCCTCTCCATTGTCTCCTTGTCTTGTCTATACTTAGGGATATCTTACCCTAAGTATAGGGGGAGACAATCTGAGTACGATCTGTTCATTCCCACCCTTGACCCTCCCTGCTTGGTATACAATCTGTTATACTTAGGATTATTTGATCCTAAGTATAGGGGGGACGATCGACTTCTCATTCGTTCATTCACCTCTTATTCGTTTATTCTTTAGACTTGTCTATACATAGTACGAGTTATGTCTTCTCTTTTCTCTCCGATCTATGAGGACATAGCTAAAGCTAAGTATAGGGGGGTCGTATATACTACGTATATACTTTATCCATAACTTGTACTTTAATTTTTTAATAAATATGGCTAATTACACCAATAAAAGTCATTAAAAATCCTAATAAAAAGATGTTGATTATTCCTCAAATTCTTGTTGTATTTACTGATTAATAAATCAGGTGAAAATATTTTTTGCAAAATGTTTGAAAAATAGTTTGAAAATCTTTGTGAAGAATCTTTTGAAAACTATTTGGAAAACGTTTTGTTATATGTTTTCAAACTTTGTAAAAATGTTTGTTTTGAAAAGTTTATTCTCTTTGTGTGAAATAAAATGTTTGAAAAATGATTTGCAAATGGTTTGAAAAGTGGTTGCAAAAATATGTGAAAAATCTATCTATACTTTTTGTAAAACCTTTCCAAATGATTTTCAAATGTGTGTACATGTTTGTAAAATTGTTTGTAAAAATTATTTTGGACTATGGTTTTCAAAATTGTTTGAAAAACCTTTTTCAAATAAATTTGAGGAATATATACATCACACCAAAATCCATTATATCTATACTTATAAAATTAACCACTTACCCTTGTAAATTCTTAAAATCCATTTCTTGTAAATATAAGATGCATTCCCGTGTAAATATTTGTAGCTAGTTTTTATCTAAAATCTTTATTTTCAAAAATACCAAAAATATTTGAAAAATCCTTTTGAAAATAAAAAAATGCATATGCATCAACTTTTCAAAAATCCATAAGAAGTTTAAAATCTTTGAAAATTGCATCACAGAAATATTTTCCGCATAGCATTTGCATAGAATTAGCATTTTTCGGATTGAGTTTGATAGTTCAACAAGTTTAAGTAAAGTCCGAAGATTGAAGTTTGATTGGAACTTAAAATCTACCTAATAACAGGAACCTTATAGGAGTTGGAATTGAGGTACTTTAGGTCTAGTTGACTTAATTATTTGAGGATCACGGGACTTGGTTCAATGGATGCTTGACTGCCTCAGTTGTGTATTTCAGAGCACACTCATGAATCTTGTTGATAATGACCTAACTTGGACACCTGCACCTTTCACATGGCTCAACTCAGTTGGAATGGTGAGGGGGTTGGATTTGCCAGTACGAGATGCACACAAGTGGAAACACTTGTCCTCCTCTAGGGAGGGAAATGCACCCCAACCCGTCCAGTGATGAGGAATTCTAAAGACATGAGAGTGTGGGTTGCAATAAAGCTTCAAAACAGGGATAATCTACTGGCTCAAGAGGAAAAACTCCCTATGTAAATGCGGTTGTATATAGTATTTAAAAAAACTCCAAAAAAGTGGGCATGCCTGTACAAAATAAAATTTCATTCACGAGTGTACATATGTTGTATAGCCAATAAGCAAGCTTGAGTTCCAAAGTCAAATTATGTGAGCCTGCAGCTGGATGACTTGACTACACTGGACTTGCATCCTAGGATAGGTAGCTACACTGGCTACCGTTCATTATTCTCTTCACCCCCTCCTCTTGAGTTGGTTGCCACTTGAACTTAGACGGGAATACCCCACTCCTCGAGGAAGGAGTTATTGGATTGGGGAATCATTGGGTTGTCATGCTGGAGAAGTCAGTCTCTTTGTCATTCTAATTGGGGAGAGCCACTATCACTTACACTGTACGAGTCAGATTCATAGTCGTAAGGGTTTGTGTATGAATTGAAATATTTCTGACCTGGCTATTGAGGAGACTTGAGCAGAGTTTTGGGATTCTCGAAGGCTGTTGGATTTCAAATCTGATTCCCATTAAGGTTCCGCCCGCACTAAAATTCCAAAGGTCCGACTTTAGCTCCAAACTTTGATTTTGTGAAGATAAGTTTGATAATTAAGCTTAATCCATCTTTCTTCTTTTTCTTTTCTTTATTTTTCTTTCTGCACTTATTGCATAAGTGTTTGCTACGGACTAGCAAAGGCAACTATAGGGGGATGACGAATCCACATTTCATCATCTTTATTCTATCATTTTGGCCTCAAAAACCCTGGTTAATGCTTGTAAATACTCTTAATTCCTATATTTTTGCATTCATGCATGTGTATGTAGATAGTGTGTAAAATACGGTTTTTAAAGCTAATATATATAATAAAGAAAATAAAAATAATAAAATATTGTAAAAAATTTTATCACCCGAAACCCTGAGACCTAGGCATCTCGATGACTAGGTCGACAACGAATAAAGTAGGGGGAGATAAGGGCCAAAATACAATAAAAATCCCTTTTATTTTAATCATTCTTTATTCATTTTGGAACCTATTTTTGGTTCCACTTTTTATACCTCAAATAAAGAAACTTTGTACTTTCTTGTAGATAATTAAATAAAGAAAAATACAAAATTGATTTCACCCAAAAATAATATACAGATAAAAAGTTATGATATGAATAAGATTCCAGAATCCCAACTTCCCAGACCTGTATCTCTCAAATAAAAACTAGAATGCATCAAAATCACCCTTAATTGTATATAATTTTCAATAAGCTATTTAATGAAGGTGGTTTCGCATTTTGCGGAGCTACGGTTTGAAAGTTGAGTTTTGGACCCCAATAGTATACTTATACATATTAAAATATTCATTTTATTTATTATTCATTATTTTTATAATTTTACATTTTTATAGTTTTGTAAATATTATTTATAATATATGTGTACATTAAAATCAAAATAAAATACTAAAGAAAACACAAAAATTAAAAACCTGTATACAACACATAGGTATAATACATGTATATATATACCTATGTAATTAATACTTCTATTTTATTAAGTGTACAAAACACTTCAGAAAAATAAAATAAAAATATATTTAAGTGTATAGAAATAAGTTATAAATTTATAAAATAATAAACAAAATAAATAAAATTAAATACACAAAAAAGAGAATGGGGAGTATGCACCCTGGTGCATGTAATTTTACATGCATCGGGGCTTATATCTCCCACTTTTTTATTTTTTGGGAAAATATCACCGTGTATATTCATCTATATACCTCCAATATGCCATCCTAATTTCATCAGAAACAGAGACTCCTATGCCCTCCATCTATAATAGGTCGATTACAACAATTCTAGGACCGTTAAAATTATCTGTTCTAGATAGAGGGCATATTAGTCTCTGTTTTTGACGAAATTTAAATGGCATATTAGAGGGATATATAGATGAATACATACGGTGATATTTTCCCAAAAAGTAAAAAAATGTGGGAGATATAAGCCCTGGTGCATGTAAAATTACATGCACCAGGGTGCATACTCCCTTTTCTCAAATAAAAATGAAATATTAAAATTTATAAATATGTATACCTATATAATCCATAAAAGGTAACTTGTAATTTTAAATCCTGAAAAATAAATGAAAATCATAATAAAATACTTTATTAAATAATAGACATTTTTTAATTAATAACCAAAAATAATAAATTCATTTTCTATTTTTAATTGATTTTACAAACATTTTTTTCCAGGATTTTTCCTGGTTGGTCCATGTGGACCAACCAGGAGGGCCGGAGAGTTGACCACGGGTCAACTCTCTGACCCAACTCTAGCTGCGTGTCAGTGCATTGGTTTTCGCCCGTTTTTGCGGAATTTTCGAGGTCGTTCCTTTCATCTTTTTGCTACGCACCCTTGATGACTTTTATTCCTCGAATAGCGGTGATTCACGCCCATGTCTCTCCTCGGCCTTTGAATCAATGTGTCGCTCGATCTTCGAGCCCTGTCACACACCTCGTTCAAAAACCTCCCAAGTCACCATTTCGAACTTGAACCCTTTGGACCGCTGCCCTCTCCTTCTCTGGTGCGAGAAAGAAGGAAGGATGTGACAGCTCCTTCCTCATGCCATCAGATTGACAAAGGAGGCGATTCGAGGGTGTGTTCCACCTTTATCTCCGACCCTTGGCCGTGAGGTCCATCTTGCCATTCCT
Organism: Ottelia alismoides; assembly: GCA_037367405.1. Taxonomy (NCBI): domain Eukaryota; kingdom Viridiplantae; phylum Streptophyta; class Magnoliopsida; order Alismatales; family Hydrocharitaceae; genus Ottelia; species Ottelia alismoides. The sequence continues at coordinate 683,392 of JAZKJV010007825.1, read as the reverse complement.
TGGCTTGAGGTTTGCATTTTTTATTTGTTTTTCTTCCACATGTAGCTTCCCCGTAATCGTAGCATCCATCCTAGTTATCCTTCTAAGCTTTCAACTCGATCACCTACCCCCATCCGCTCCTTGCCGGAGATCGCTCCGATGAGCCTCAACTCAAGCCATCTCTGCCATTTCTCCTCTGGAAGGTCACGGCATTTTGCCCGTGATCTTCCTAACTCGTTCCCTACAGGTTTTGGAGCATCGTGGGTGTTTGGGGCAATTTTAGAGACTCGCCGGAAGCACCTGGGGATGCTTTGTGCCGCCTCCGCCGCCAGTGCTCTCCGGGGAACACCTCCCTTTTTTGGAGCTTCTAGCGCATAGAAGACAACTGCAGGAGACGCTTGGGCATTTTTGGAGACACAACGAACGCCAGAGGAGGACGCCATCGCCGAAGGAAGCTCGCACCGGCGAGCATTCCTCCGTGTTCATCCATCGTCCGTCCTCACCGTCGAATCAAGAACTGCTGCCCAAGTTCATCACAGTCGTTGGATGGAGCTTACCTGAACCGTCTGATCAGATATGCCTTCTAATCGTGGCCCTCCATCGCCGAATGAGTACAAGCCGTCGCGATCGTGACACGTTGATTAGTGAAATCCATCAGCCGTCCGATTCGCAGGCCGTGGGTATTTTGCATCCTCCCCCGACGATATTTGTATTTATTATTTATTTTGTAAATTTTGCATGTTAGCCCCCTAGGTTTTGTTATTTGCTATATGGTCCCTACCAGCCACGTGCATGCCTCGTGTGACTTGGCAATTTTGCATCTGTAAACCTGGGTTCTGTCTATTTCGATTTAGTCCAGAAATTTATTTGTTATCTATAAATTTTGTGGAAACTTTACACTTTGTCCCTCGCACATTTAACTATTTACAAAACTAACCTTACCAGTAGTCCATTTTCTTTTTGTTTCCTTTATTTATTTCATGCATCTATCAAATCCTAAAAACTCCCAACAAATTTGCATAGCTTCTTATTTTATTTCTTTTTCACACTATATTTTTATTTTGCATTTTTATTGCATTTTAATATTTATAAAAAAACAACAAAACAAGCATATTCAACCCTGTTTGCATTATAAAAATCAAAAAAAAATTATAAAACTTTTTTGAAAAATTCCAAAAGAATTATATTTTGTGTATTTTAGTGTCTTCTATATTCACACAAAAATCACTAAAAAATACAAAAGAAAACCCCTAAAAATTACAAAACCCTAAAATCTCTATAAAAATATTAAAAGTCTAGAAACCATCATAAAAATACAATTCCTGTTTCTTAATTTTCTTTATTTTATTATCTCCAATTTAAAATTAATTTGGGGAATTTGTGTCACTGTTTACTACTTTTCATCCTCATTTTAATTTCGGATTTTCAGTTTCTTCACTGTTTTTTATTATTTTTGATTTTGAAAATACCAAAAAATTGGAAAAATATAGAAAAATCACAAAAACATCAAAAAATATAAAAAGTCAAAATATTTCATTTCATGATTTTTGACTATTTTTGCTTTTTTTTATAAATACATTATCTCTCTCTTCTTATATTGTATATATTCTTTATTTTATAATACTAAAAGAAGAAGAAATTAAAAAAATATAAAATATAAAAAGAAAATATAAAATTAGAAAATCAAAAATCAAAATTATAAAAAAATAAAAAATAAAAATATAAAAATTAAAACCCATAAAAAATAGCACTTATAGACAAATCATCACATTCACACTCTTGTGCATTATTGCCCCGTTCTACCTGTCTGCTCCTTGTGTTCGACCTCTACACATACTTACACCTATACACATCTTTGTTGTATAGTTATAATAAATTTTAACTCTGTACCTCTTTTCATTGTTTGATCTCTATTGTGGGTTAATTGTTGATCGATTGAGGTTTCGTGAGTGGTCGCTCAGCGACATCATGGTCCCGCCTTGTGTGGACTACTTTAGACCCTCGCAAAATCTCAGTTATCAGTACAGGGGGGTGGGAAAGATACTGCCCCACGACTAGACAAAGCTTGTCCCAAGGTGTGAGATGACATGGGACCACTATATGTTAGTGCCTCTTCAAATGAGTGGAAATCGTAATTTAATCGAGGAAAAAATGAATCTAGGTATGTTGTCCTATTGTACTACTTAATCTGAGACTGAGTCTGTCCTGCAAGTTTTCAACTCTGAGTATCCTCCAATGTTGTCGCATTCATTGTCACCTCCTTGATGGAGGTAAGGTCCCAAGTGGAGAGTACATCTTGGACGTCCTCGTGCATCCCTCGGATGAACTTCTGCAAGAACTCCTATGGTTAAGCTTTAGTAGAAAGGGAATAGTGATACAACTCATGTAATATATCAGGTACTCCTAGGTTGTCATCAAGCCTTGGGTCAGCTCGGTGAACTCTCTCATTCGATACTCTACCCAATGGTCCGGGTAGAACTTTGTGCGGAACTCATCAAGGAAGACCTCTCAAGCGATGAGCTCGATTAGGTGCTCCTTGGTGGCATTCCACCACTGCTCTGTGTACACTTCCAACGAGTACTCTACAAAAGACACCCAAGTGTCCTCAAGAACACGGATCATCTTTAACACTTTTTCCACTTGTGACATACACAAATCTGCATCATTAGGGTGGTGGTACCGAAGAACTGTGGTACCATTGCCCACTGATATGCTGTATAAGTGCTTTGATGCTTCTACAAAGCATCAGAATTTTTCATCTGCTCAGGCTCTAGGGAGAATGATAGGTTGACGCTCTACTCCTCGTTGTGAAAGAGATGGTAGGAAGGATCATCCTGTTGTTGTAGTCATTGTTCGATCGCCTCTTGGCATTGTTGGATGCCATGCACAACCTATATAAGGAAGAATACTTGTTCGCCACATCTGGATCCATACGAGGCGGTATGGTTCTGCAAGCAAACCATGATATTAATACTTGTCGTACCGCTTAGAGAGACATGGACATGAAAATAAATCTACTAATATCCGGAGACTCATGTAGGCATCAAAAGACATACACTATCAGTATTTTGAATACCGTAAAATAATTGTAATTATGGATTGTACTGGAGTATCATTGCTCCGATACCAAACTATCGAGCCCCCAGAGTCTAGATACTCATCAATATACATCCTCACATACAATTCTACATTCGAAATACCAAACACTCTATTTTTTGCAGGAGAGTAGTAAAAAGGAAGAACAATCACTATCTTTTTTTCATAATCAATATCCATAAAATGAGTACATCACCATACATCACCATGTTTCCCAAAAAAAGTAATTACATGTACAACAAGGCAAAAGAACAGACACTAACTAAACCACAAAAATAGCAGAAAGAGTCAACCATGAACGAGCTACTATTGTAGTTGCTTCTCTGGCAATCCTGTCAATTTTACAGAAATAGGATTATGAGAAAAGCACCCAGTATGGATATAAAACAACAACTAAAAATGGTAAATAGTGTGCACAAGAAACTGATTGTAAGGAAGGCTACTTCCCATAAGAAACAAAGTGACTACTAACAAGTACTCAATGGGAACTAAACAACCTACAATGTAGACCTATCATTTAGGTTACCGCATTTAAAATTATTTAAGAACTATTATTAATATTTATATCCCACCTTGTTAAGTTTCATCCATTACACATGGGGCAAGATATTTGATTTGAATCAAGATCAATTTTGATTTTCTCCTCATCGTTAAGAGTCAACAATAGTAAGCAACATGGTAATATTAGTAATGGAATAGTAGGTGGTTTTAACCATGAGGTCTTACACTATGACTCCAAGATGCATCCTAACTAAGTTCTCAACACTTTCCTTTACTAACCTAGCAACTTTTCCTCTAGATTATCATTCTCATTTCAATTATAGTTCTCTTGTCCTCATAAATAATCACATTTCAACTATACCGATCTAATGTTCAACCTGATGAGATAAGCTATTTGATTTGACCCATGATCAACTATTATCAACTACTCGTCGGTAAGAGTCCACAACGACATGGCACAAGTGATAAACCCTAGATTTATCAACACTATTTATAAATATTATCCCTCTAGCTTAAGGAATTCGCTAACTTTATTTAATAATTTGCATTATTTAGCCAATAACATGTTGTAAATAATTAACACTAATTACTATATATAAATAACTATATTATGGTGCATATATTTTATGTGTTTCTTATTTAATAAAATCAAATAAAAATTAGGTTAATATTGTATATAATTAACCTCACATTAAAAATAAATTAAAAATCCAAAAAAATAATGAAAGAAAATAAAAGCAAGTGTTTTTATTCTTTAGAAATACTTTCAAAAATATTACTATGTACATATTATGTATTTTCTCTTTAAGTTCTACATAAAATTTGTAGATCTCGTTGATATCTACAACTTTCATGTTCTTCACTTTTTCTAATTTTACTCCTAATTATTTTACTTACATTTATCATTGATTTAATATTTTTCATTTTTTTCTGGTTTGGCCATGTGGCCCAACGAGAGCCCGTCACGTAACTGCACCTCCTTTCCAGTCCGTAGGTGGTCTAGACCGTCTGATCACCTTTATCAGATGGTTGCACTTCAATCTCCGCTGCTCACTTTTAGACTACTTTAACATTATGATCAAGTGCATATTAGCCATCGAGCCATGATGAAATGGTGGCCCTCTGATTGCATGATCAGACGGTTGAGGTGTATCGTCAACCTCCATCCCCAATACCTCCAAGCATTGCATCTATACCAACCAACCAAATTCCCCTAAATTCCCCAACTACTCCAATAACCATCTATACCAATCGTCCATTCACTAACATAGTTCCGACTACCCTCTCCTACGCCCTAACCTTGACCTCCATATCCATCTAACTTCCACGCTTATGCAGGAGGTTGAAAACTCCATGGAATCCATCTTCAACCTTCATTCCTTTTCTTAAAATATGCTATCACCGACAAGATTTGACCTTGTCCACCCTTGTGTGAGGCTTCTCCTAACCTCCAACTCCTCTTCATGATAGGATCTATAAGCAACTAGAGAGCGACGACAACGTAAGAACTTCAATGTCGACCCAAGGCTGATGATCCTTGTTATGGCCGCGATGCGACCATTAGAGCTTCCAGGTGGGTTGCCCTCATCAAGCAAAGACTCAAAGGTCTCCCTGATCCTTTGGAACATGCACTCCCTTCACCTGAGCGGACCTCTTAAATTTCCAGGCATTTAAGTTTTGTTTTCTTTCTCATTTTCTTTGAATTATCCACAGGTGTACATAGTTACTTCTTTCAAATCTAGAAGACCTCGACCTCTACTATGAACTCACCATTTACGCGAGAGGATTCGCTCATCAGTTCCCTTCTCCAGAACCCTAATTCACACTGCTTTCTTTTCTCCTCCAAGAGTGGAGGAGAATCCATTTGACCTCCATTATTTTTGCACTCATAGGTATCCTTCCACCCGCTATTAATATGCATACACGTGATATTGATTTCGTTATTATTATCACTAACTTTACAAATCATTTTCTGTTCAATGATCGGAAATTAGGGTGATCTTCGATATGGAGCTTCATCTCCGATGATCAGACATCTTTAGCCATCTTCACAGCTTCTCATGCCTTCACCTTACAATGTCTATCTTTTCTGAACCTCCAAGGTTCTCCCCTGATATCTGGGGACAACATGAGGTTAAGGTAGAGCTTTGTCAACCTCACCAGAGCACAATGTACTCCACCGTCCAAGGAGGAGAGGGAAAAACTCTTCAGTGTATAGTTGTCATTAGATCAGATCTCTTTGATCTGATCTAACAGCCATGATCATCTCCGAGCCAAATGTCCAAGCCTGCAACCATTAATGTCTCCAAGCAAGAGATGAAATGACCAGCGCTCTCCACGTGGCCCAAGCCACGAGCTTGATGGTCATGAAAATCGCCTCTTTAATTATCTTAAACTGTTGTAGTATAGGAGGCAAATTCGGTTCAATAAAAAAATACAAACTTTGAATGTTGTGGAGTATTTTAACTAGGAAAGTCTACCAAGGTCAAACACAAGGAATGATGATTTTTAGTTGCGAGGTTTTAAATTAATTTAAATAATTAAATAATTGCTTGGTTAATTTCTGTACCGAAAATAAAATACAATGCAATGATGAAGTTGCAAGAAATAAAAAGAGAGAATAAAGCATTAGATCTGTGAATTATAAGATTTAATCCTTAATTAAATTTATCAATTAATCCTCAAAAGATAATCATAGATCAAAAGAGATCATTTCGAGTGAGATATTTTCAATTATTCCCAGAATGCAAGCAAGAAGATTATTATAACAATTCTTATTAGTACACCATTTCACTACCCAATAATTCTTCCTTGGATGAGACACCTACACTGATTAAATTCTTCAAATATTATAATCAATAATTCCGAGAGAATTATTCAATTTAAAATCCTCAATTGAATCCCTACAGAAGAGACCATTAATTTCTCAATGAAATACGGCACAATATGTCAATACTCAGCCTGCATAGAACAGAATGGATCCTTAATAAATAACTCTCAATAAGTAGCTTCGGATCTATCCACAATCTATTCAAAATGATAAAGCATGGAAATAGCTTCGAAACGACATATAGTTTGCTAAAAACGGAGTTTGAATGGAGAAGATATCAAAAAATTAAGCTCTAGGGACTGAATTGCAATAAAAATAAATATAATATTTTCAAAATAACCCCTAGAGGACTTATTTGTAATAAGGGAAAACCAACTGGATCTCTATGTAATTTACCCCAGATGGGGGTCTTTTTGCAAATTGATGAATCAGCAAGGGGTTCCTTGCAATTTTAGCAAATTCCAATGAGGCTCACATGGGCTCGAACTGGAAGGGCATCATTGTTAATTTGAAGAACGTTGAGGGAAGATTTAGCAATTGTCCATTTCTTCCATGGATGATTTCAAAGACTTGATGGCTTTCCATTTCCCATCCGTTCTTGATTACCACGGAGATGGTTGCTAGAATCTTGAAGGAAGAAGGGGTCTACTCCTCTTTCGTGCCTTCTCGTTATTACTTATCAAGATCAAGGTGTCGCTGAGTTCCTGGATTTCGGCAAAGAAGCTATGAACGATAGTAAATGGGGTTGAAATGCAACAGCTCTGTGGACGTTGTTCCCTGATGATGGAAGATGATCCTTCATGCCGATGTCCTTTTCTGATGCATTTTGGTAAAAAGGTCTAGAAAGTGTAACCAATGTCGATGTCCAGTTGTACCTGTAAATGGAGACCAGCTTGAGCACAAGGTTGCTCGGCTATGCTGCTTACCATGGATTAGATGGGAGGACGAAGCTCCAACGTACGTGGCAAATGGAGATTGATGCTCTGGTTCCGATCTAAACTAGAGGTGGAAGAGATGGAGAGGATGAAAAGAACATATGCAGGGGGTAATGGCGATCAGTAGAGGTCGATATGAGTTTAGTGCAAACAAAGATCCTCTGCCGCAACAGGGGATTTTTGTGTATTTGTTAAACAACCTCAAATTTTTAATTAATCCATTCAAGAAATTCGCCTGAAAAATTCAATAAAAATCTTCATTAGCTTCAGAACATGGGATTTATTTGTTGAAACATACAAATTTTTTAGATTTGTCTTATGGAAGATGGTGAAATGAGGAGAGAGAAAGTATGATGAAGAATAAGGTGCAGAACTATGAAGAAGGTGATGGAGATAGAGGAAGAAGAAAGAAGGAGAAGGAGGAGAAGAAAAAGAAGGAATTGCCTGGGTGTATGGACGAGCGCCTGGGAATGCTTCTCATGAAGCAGGGTTGCAGCTCGAAGGTCGGCAAAAGAAGGAGAGAAGAGGTAGATGCCAGGAGAATGAGATGTACCTCATGGGAAGAGCCTGGGGAGAAGCTCAAGGTTGAGCTCCGATCATCGCTCGAGTCGTCGGCTAGGAGACGAGCTTGAGAACAATAGGGAGCTGTTGTAGCGAAGGAGGTGCTCCTCCTTTGGATCACGATTGGGATGAAGCTGGTCGTCGCCTACGACAGGGGAGCGCACGTCCGTCACAAGAGGCTCCTCCGAGGCTATGGCCCTCTCGCTCGAAGTTGGCGGATGGTGAGATAAGGAGGGGTTTGTGATGTTTTATAGGGAGGTGGAGATAATAGCTGCCAGGTGAAGGTGGAGGGGTGTTACGCAGGCGTTCGTAATGGCCGCTAAGGAAGTGGCACGTGGCGGCCGTTGCGGATGAGGTCGGAGGTCGTGTCCGTTACAGGCGGAAGGGGTGGGGGAGGAGATCACATGTGGAGCACGTGACTAGGGTGGAAGGTGACGGTTCACGTGCTCTGCACTTCACTTGGAGAGAGAGTGTCTGAATGGGGGTGCCACGTGGCATGCCCAGGGGCTACCACGTGGCACCCCCAAAAAAGATCAAATTTAAAAGATGAAGGAAAATGAAAAATAAATAGAAAGAGACCTCGAATCAAAAAATTTCCTTCACAAAGTTGTTCGTCTCGATGAGATCTACAACTTTCATTAAAGATCCATGAGCAAAAGAGGTGATTTGTGCGAAGTGGTATTTTTGGTGGTCTCCAAGTGTATAGAAAACCGATTTATTTGGAGTTTTACAATTTTTTGATGGTTTTTAAAGAGGATGAAAATTATAGAAAAAATACAATAAAATACAAGAAAATTAATCACACACTAATCTATTTTTTTATTTTTTAGTAAATAATAAAATAATGAAATAAAATAGAGGTACGAAACACGAGAATTTTGCACAGACTCACAATGGACACTTGGACTTAGTTAGTTTCTATGATCCCAATCTTGATTTAGATTTGGATTTTTGTAACGCTTAATAAATCATTCATCAAAGAACACAAATGAAGAAGAAATAAAATTAAAAGAGTTAATTATGTACATAAAAACTCAACTCAAAAATATCAAAAAGTTAAAATGCGCAAAAGAGGCCCAAAACTTAACTTTCACATACGAGCTCTGAATTTTACGAAATTGGTCTTGTTTTGAAGGTAATTGAAAATGGAGTCTTTAAAAGTGAATACACTAAAATTGAACACTATATGAGGAAGATATTAGCATTTTAGTCTGTCAGACGTGAAATTTGGTTTTGGGTTTATTTGACACTTATTTGTGTTAGTAATTTTATGTATTTTTTATTTATTCTTGTTAGTAATATTTACACAATGGAGGTGGTTTGGGGTCAATTGGAGTTATGATGAAAAAAATCCGGAAAGTTAGCAGCTTTTTATGCCAATTTATACAATAATTATGCATGATGAAATGCAAATATTATTTTCACATGTATGAATGCTAATGATGCTCTATGAAAATGAATTATGGGGAACATAGCCTAATTGACCAATTTTAGCATGATGAATACGAGATTCATCATACCCATATACTTAAACCATGCACGTCCTTGAGCATCAATGAATGAATGACATAGTTGAATACATCCCTAACTGTGCATGTGAATTTTCGAGGCATGTGAATTTTCGAGGCTCAATTCATCAAAGACCCTTAATTTTAGTGATCCAAAAATTCTGGGCTCAACAATTCTTTAATCAAAAGGAATCTAACTTCTCTAATTTTCATACTCTCTGTTTGTACATATAATATAAGGATATGACTTTTAGTGTACTGCATCATGAGAGTCGAGTCAAGACATCACCTGAAGTCCTAGTCCAGAAGACTCTCCTCTATACCTAATCCTCAACATTAGGGAATAAGTCTATTCTTGCTTTCAATCCACCGTCTCATTAGTTTGTCAGACTTGAAAATGTAGATTGATGGACTGATGATGGAGGGTATGGGATTGTGTTTATTTTTATCTCCCTCACATTGGAACAAGGGGCCTTTTGAGTGCCTTATTACTCAACATAGATATTTTTGTTGTAGATAAATGTGTCTGTCAAGAGGATTCGGAGTCGTCTACATTTGTTTTTCTGGGAGTACATCAGGGTGTGTCTCTTTTGGGTGTCTAAGATACCTTCGACACCCAAACTTTTATCGCTTACGATGCAGAGCCCTTTTTTGGTGCTAACCCGACTCCTTGGTCCTAATTAGCGCTGGGTCCAAGTGGACACTTTGAAAATGGTTGGGAGCGCTCGCCATTGGTGGAAGCTCATTTATAATTTGACTTTGAAAGATAGAGCTTTTCTTTGAATAATTCTTTCTATTTTTTTTCTTTTCTTTTTGGATAGCTCCACTGCTTTTACCAAAGTTTGTGCACACTAATCAACAATTAAGTTTCATCACACCCTAGCACATAGGTAAATATCAAAGAGATAGCATATAAACTTGTTCGCATACTAACTAGGGGTTTGCTGACACTCAGGTTTTCTGAAGCCTTCATTAACTTTATCTCATCCTCGAATATCATTAGATCGGGTCTAAACTAGAATCTCTAATCGTAGTTCCTCAAGCGATAACTCAACTCATCTCATCAATCTTGCAGTTGTGAAAGTGGAGTGCTGGTCATATTTTTTAGGATGTAGAGATGAAGAGTGTAATATAGCGCTCAAATCTTTCAAACTAGGGAAGTGTGGATTGTTAAGTTTAAAAACCCTAATGACTAAGGCATGTTAACTCAGACTCTCAAGATCACAGAAATCAAGTGTCCTCAAATCCTCAAGCCTTGAGTGATAGTGAATATGTCAGGAATATATCAATCAAGGAATGCATGAGATGCTTGATGAAATGCAAGACCATGAGTGAATTTTTTTATGCCAAAAGCTCTCTTTTTTTTGAGAAACACGTATTATTAGTATAATATATACTACTTGTACGCTACTTGTACCCAATCCTGATGTTAGATGAAAACAATTAAAGTACGAGCTATAAACACACCCCCTATACTTAGCAAGTGCTATGTCCTCATGGCACAAAGTGAAACACAGACATAGCTCGTACTAAATATAGTTGAGCAAAAAATAAAAAGAAGTCGACATGCCCCCTATACTTAGACTTTTTAGGGACTAAGTACAACAGAAAAATAAGAAATGAGGCAGTCGAGGGTACGGAGAAAATAATAGAAGTGATGTATACACAATGGTACTCGTTCCCCTATACAAAGTATTGGGGACCGAGTAGATGAGTGGGTTGATGGATATACAGAAGAGTGTTGGATTTGAAGAGGTGGTTTATCCAGGCAGTTCAAGTCTTTCGTCAAATGTTGCGCCTTGAGTGAAGGAGATTTGTTCTACTTCCACTAACTGCTCATTGGATTCAACAAATTGTTTAAGTAGATGACCGTTGACTATAGATATTTGTGTGCTATATGCGGTCCTTGAGATCTCAACACTTCTGTTTTTGTGCACCTCTCTTACGATGAGGGGTCCTCTCCATTTTGATTTCAATTTACCTCGGAAAATTTTCAGTCTTGCATTAAAAAATCATACTTTCTACCCTGGGACAAAGGTCTTTGTTCGAATGTTCTTGTCATGCCATTTCTATATTTTGTCCTTGTAGATGGTGTTGTTTTCGTAGGCATGATTTCGGATTTCTGATAGTTCATTCAAATCCATCTCTCTATTCTTCTTTGCTTGGTGACAGTTCCAATTGATCTTTTTGATTGCACATTTTGATTTATGCACGAGTTCAGCGGGCAAATGACACGGTTTTCCATATACCATTCGAAATAGGGAGGTGCCCAATGGGGTCTTGTAAGCCGTCCCGTAAGCCTATAGAACCTGGTCCAGGAGTTGGGACCAGTTTTTCCTGTCAAGGCGGACTAGCTTTTGTAAAATTCATTTGACCTCCATGTTTGACACCTCAGCCATGTCATTGGATTGTGGATGGTAAGGACTAGCTAAACGGTGCTCGATGTTGTATTCCTTAGTCAACTTCTTCACCTCCTAGTTGACAAAGTGGCAACCCCCATCAGATATTAATATCTTAGGGATTCCCAACCTTGAAATAATATGATTCTTCAAAAATTTTCATACAGTCTTGTTGTCTGCCACTCGAGTAGGGATAGCCTCCACGCACCTAGATAAATATACCGTGAGAAGAATATATTCAAATCCTTGACTGTTAGGGAACGTGCCCATAAATTCAATGACCCATGCATCAAATACATCACAAATGATTACTGGTTGCATAGGTATGGCATTTTTGGGACCAATGGTTCCTCCCACTTTCTGACAGACCAGGCACGACCTGACAAAATTGTAGGCATCCTTAAACAAGGTCGGCCAGTAAAATCCACATTGTAGTATATTCTCAGCGGTCCTCTTCCTGAAGTGATGTCCTCCTGCCTCCAACGTATGGAAGAGATTAAGGACGCTTTGGTATACCTCCTGAGGAATACATCTTCTCCATATGCAATCAGGTCCTTCAAAGAAAGGAATGGATCCTCCCAATGGTAGTGTCTAGCTTCCGACTTGAGTCTGTCGATTCTATTCTTGGGCGAACCCTGAGGAACTTTCCTGAAGATGAGATAGTTCTCCATGTTGGCATGCCATGGGACAGAGTCAATAGCAGAAATTGACTCGTTTGGGAATGTTTCATGGATGTATTTAGACTCAGGGATTTTATTATGTTCGATCCATGATAAATCATCAGCCACGACATTCTTAACCCCAGGTTTATCTTTAATCTCCAAATCAAATTCCTGAAGCAATAGTATCCATCTAAGGAGTCATGCTTTTCATCTTTTTTTGCCATTAAGTATCAAATGGCAGAATAATCTGTATAAACTGTCATCTTAGATTCTAGAAGTATACATCGAAATTTTTCCAAAGAAAAGACTACTACAAGCATTTCCATTTCGATCATAGTGTAATTTTTCTGAGCTGGGTCTAAAACTTTGCTTGCATAGTGAATAGCATACGAGATTCCATCTTTTCTTTGTCCTAACATTGCCCTACTGTGAGACCAGTCGGGGGCTTGTAGGATAGGAGTCTCAATGATCTTTTTTTTAGAAGCTCAAAGGCTTCAAGATAATTATGATCTACAACAAACTCGGCGTCTTTCCCTAATAGGTCAGTCAGTGGTCGGGAAATTTTGAAAAATCCTAAATAAATCTTCTATAAAATCTGACATGCCCTAAAAAAGGTTTCACTTGTTTCACATTGGTCGGTGGCTCAAGTTTCTTGATCACATCCACCTTGGCAGGGTCAACTTCCATTCCCTTCTTGGAGATGACACGCCCTAATACAATGCCCTCTTTTACCATGAAATGGCTTTTCTCCCAAGAGAGAACCAGATTTACTTCCCTGCACTTTTTAAGGACTCGATCCAGGTGCACTAGACAATCATTGAAATAATCACCATGAACCAAGAAGTCATCCATGAAGACTTCCAGAAAATCTCCAACCATTCTAGCAAAAACTACTATCATGCACCGCTGAAAAGTGCTGAGGGCATTGCAAAGCCCAAAAGACATGCGCTTGAATGCGTAAGTGCCGAAAGGCATGTAAAAGTAGTCTCTTCTTGTTCCTCAGGTGTGATGGATACGTGATTGTAGCCCGAGCACCCATCCAAGAAACAGAAGTATTCTCTCCCTGCCAATCTCTCCAAGATTTGATCAATAAAAGGCAGTGGAAAGTGGTCATTCTTCGTTGCAGCATTCAGGTGCCTGTAATCCACACAGACACGCCACGACGTGGGTACCCGTGTTATGATCTCTTCTCCCACCCCATTGGTGATAATCTGAAGTCCCAACTTTTTCGAGATGACATGCAAGGGTGACACCCACTTGGAGTCAGAGATGGGATATATGAAACCAACCTTACACCATTTTTTGATCTAAGTCTTAACCACGTCCTTTAAGTTTGGATTCAACCTACGTTGGCATTCACAGGAGGTTTTAGAATTATCCTCAAGGTAAATGTGGTGTGAACAGAGGGCGGGGTTAATCCCTAGAAGATCAGATAATCTCCAGCCTATTGCATTACAATTTTTTTCTAAAACTTTAAGCAGGTGGATCTCTTGCTCTTCGGTCAGATGTGAACTGATGATGATCGGAAGTTGTCCCTTATTTCCTGCATGGAAGGCATACTTAAGAGTTAGGGGCAATTGTTTGAGCTCAGGAAGGTCTGTATTGTTCACAGAATCTGGCTCTCTCATTGCAGATTCTGATTGTATTGTGGATGTTTGTTGTGTATCACTATCGGCCACCACCTTAATTGTTTCGGGGATCGGATCGCTAAAAATGAAATTAGGTGTGGCTAGCACCGTGTCCGATTTGTGTAACTTACTCTGGGATTATACACAAGGAGAATGGACTGACATGTCAAGCTGGACCTTTGAGTCTCCGGGTGTATAGGTAGATGCATGGATGAGCTAGCAGACTAAGTCATCAGCAATGTCCTCTCCAGATGAGAGTGACTCTTTCATTGTGGTTGGGTTCTGTCTACGTGGCCCAATAGTTGCTTATGTATTTTCTGCCTCAGGTTCTGATTTTTCAGACTCGGTGCTTGACTCAGTGTCAGGTTTTTGAAGTCTAGTTTGCTTCATTTTAAGTTCAACTTTTCCAAACTGGATTCTCCCGGATGTGTAATCGAATATAGCTCCTACGGTCCTAAAGAAGGTTCACCCTAGTATCATTTGGGAGTCTTTCCAATTTCTAGGGACATCCATGTCTAGTATTGTGAAATCGACTAGGAAGTTTTGTCCCTCTATATTGATGACAATATTTCAAATCTCCCCCTAAGGTCTCTTAGTTGATGTATCTACGAATTGAAGTACAACTGTAGACTACTTCAGAGGACCTAGATTTAGATGCTCATCTAGATTTGTGGGCATGAGATTGATGTATGAGCCATTGTCTGACAATGTTCGAGAAAAATTGATTTCATTGATCTATCTAGTAACAAAGTGAGAACCCATATCTCTTTTCTTCCTTGGTATCTCATTTTTTATCCGACGAGATGTAGAAATAGAGAGTAAGTGCTTCTTTGTTTGGTTAGGATTCTTTTTGCTGGCCCTTGTCAGTGTGCATCTCACCTTAAGGTATGTTCGTAAATCTGGGTCTCTTTCGATCATCTCGTCTAAGGACAGAGTGACCTTAATATTTTCTCTACAGATGCAGGCCATCTCATCATTATTTTTTGGTTTTTTATGTTTTTCTTCTTCCATGTCATAAGAGCACAGGGGAAAGGAATGGATTCATTGTGATAAAAACATCACTTTTATTGAATGAGGGATGAAATATATCTACAGGACTTGGACTAACTGAACAAAAAACAGGAAAATTGGTGGACAACTATTGCGGATATCTTGGTGGCACTTCTTTGTCAGACTCAGATTCTGACTCTCCATGGTCTTCAATGATGTAGTGTATGACGGGTGGTGTGGGTGGGTCTTCTTCTTTCTCCTCCTCATGCCTATCCTCCTCAATTCCCCCAGGATTGTGTAAATTTGTGGACATTGGGGCTATGTCACCGTGTTTCTCCACTCGATAAGGCATGGTTACGATCCTTCCGCTCCTATGAGAAATATGATAAGCGTCATCATGTGAAAAGATCTTGTATTCAGGTAAGGAATATTCAGAGCTTAATACATGATTTTGTCCGAGGCTATTTGGATTAGCTTGGACTTGAGCTGGAATTACAGTTTGGGATGCAGTTACCTCGTCTCTCCATCGAGAGAGTCGATTTATGTCGACTCTCATATCATGAAGTTCGTCTAGCACTCGCTGGAGTTCCAGAGAGATAGAAGAAGAGGAGGACCCGTGGCCTTGCTTGGCCTAAGGCTGCTGATATTTTCTGAATTGGCCCTGCTAGCCTTGGCGTTGATATTGCTGCTGCTACTGTGGTTGTGGGTTCTGATAACCCGTGCGGTACTACTGAGCTGTTGCTATTGAGGCTGGTAGGTGAGTCGGGCTTGTGGTGAACGAGGGTTAGGATTAGAGTTTTGATTTGAATGATTGAAAGGTTCCATGTTATACCAAACTCCATTCATCTCCATCACTTGTGGAGGTTCCTCGTAAATAGTTTGAATGGAGGTTTCTACAGTTTGATGGGAAAAGACCTGATCTCCCCCCAATGGCTCTGCTACCCTGCCCCTTGCCCTTGAATATAGTGAATTTGGTGTATGGGGTAGGGGGTGAAGTTAGGGCAAGTATCTACATCTTGGATACCTTGTCAGCCAGTTCCTCCATTTGTTTAGGAAATTTAGCCAATTTCTCCATATCAGATGATTTATGGAGTTCATCCACCTTTTTGTAAATCTGATCGACCATAGCTAGTTTGTCATCTATTATTCCCATATCAACACTCTTATCGGTCATGACACTATTCACCATCTTTTTAGAGCCGGTTATGTAAGCCCGACTGGTGGTCTGTGTACGGCTGGATTCAACAAGTCTCTCAAACACCTTGTAGACGGTGTCCTCATTGCGTCCCTTGTAGCTTCCTCTGTAGGATGCACTCACTAATCGTTGGGTCTCAGGCTTTAGTCCAATAACCATACTTTGGACCAGCATCATTTTGCTTATCCCATGTCCTAGACATTTCTAGATTAGGTCTGTGAACCTTTCCCAGGTTTCATGGAATGGCTCGCTTAGTTGTTGGGTGAAGCTTGTGAGTTTGATCCTCATCTAATTAATTCTACTCACAGGGTATAATTTCTTTAAAAATAATGTCTTGAAGGTGGCATATATCACAACCACATCCTCTAAGTTCTTCAACCAGTAAGTTGCCTTATCATTCAAGGCAAAGGGGGTAACTCTCAGCCTTATGTAGTCCTGGCTAACTCTAATGCGGCATAGGTTAGTGCAAACTAGCTCAAAGTCACCGAGGAAGATGTATGGTTCTTCATGATTATTCCCTCCGAACTTAGGCAACAATGCAAGGAAATACGGTTTGTGTTCGAATCCATCCTCGGGGGGTACCAGCCTCAACCAATTATAGTCTTCATTTAATTCAGGGAGGTACGTATCTTCCATAACAGCCTCACCATGTTGCAGTACCTCCAATTGTGCTCTAAGGATTTCATTGTGTTGTTCAGCGGTAGTTACCCTAGCCAGAAAAGCATGAATAGGTTCATTGTCATTCTTGTCTTTTTTTGGAGGCATCTTGTCTTCTTCATCACCTTCAGATGCAAATAAATCTGAGTTAGTCTCGTACTTGGAAGGTTTAGGAGTTCTGCCAAAGATGAAGGTTTCTTTGGTTGGAAGGGAGTAGGAGAGAGGGTTAGCCTGGGGTTGACTAATCCCTATAGGCGGGGGGTGAACCATGGTTTTGAGAAAAGGGTTGTCTCCATACCATGAGGATTCGATAAGAGAGTCGTCTCAAAATCGAGGAGATGAATTACTTGAGGAGCTCGGGGATTTGTTTGCAAAGTTCGAACGAAGAACTCCAGAAGAATCCATCATGGATGAAAGGAGTAGTTTGGAGTAAAAAGGAATTTCCATGGAGCGTACAAATGTATAGAAGATTCACTCAAAATAAACGCAATTCAAAACTCGTCTACCCACTCAACACTGGTGAAGGCACGTTAGGACTCGACTGCTTATCTTTTCAATTTAATGACAAAACATTCTTTGAAAATCAAACGGAGCTGTTAGGTGCTGAAATATTTCGCAAAGACTGTCGCGTGTTTATACAACTAGTTGAACCTACTTTCAGCCAGTATAGGTGTAAGTACGGATCGTTTAAATGGCTACCCATGTTACTTGAGGATGGAGACTTACGTAAGGTCCTCTAAGCCACCCACTCTGCTAAGGAAGTCAGACCGTAAAACGACTATCCGAAACCCTTACTGAGAAGTAGCTAATTATTTTTTAAAATAGTAGTTTGAGTGAAAATTTTCGGTTTTGGGCTCTATCCTAAATGTGCGATCTAGTCCTTTCAAACAATGAGTGGGTTATTATCCACCAGACACAAGGGTTAATTTTATGTCAATTTATTTACAGTCGCCTTGATTAGCAGTCCCAATTTTAAATTTGTGTTATCACTGAAGTTTTATCTGAGCACAAAAATACACACCTAATGAACAATCCCAATTCCTTTAATTCCTAAGTTGTAGAATTAAGGAGGAAAAATCGAAAAAGTCAATGCAGGTGTGAATCAATCATGCATGCTTGAGAAGAAGACTTACAGTGATTTCTTATGCTCTTCATGCAGGATGCAATACAAGGAATTTAAATTTATACTAAATTATATGCACAGATGAAATCAGCCTAAGCAGATAGTTCTATTAATAGGAAAGAATTGATTTAAATATTTGATTAAATTGAACGATCTACTAGTATGTATAGTTAGTGAAGAAGTGCGGCCTAAAAATTACAAGCACAATCAAGAATAGATAAATAAGCGTATATGTGCCTAATTCCTACGCCACTCAAGTCAAGTCCCAACCACTAGAAGGGGTTGAAATAGCCCCGACACATCACAAGGAAGTTCATTCCTAATTATTACAAGGGTTTAAAGAGAGGGACCCTGAGAATAATGCAGGAAATTAAATCTAGACTACGCTCTCTCTCACAAAAAAATTTAAATTGCAATCTTCTTCATAGATCCTTGATTTATATCCCAAACATTTGTTCCCAGTAGTCTGCAAAGAGAGAAATTACGGTTAGTGTCAGAAGTAAGAGAGAAATGCAAAATAAAGTGCAAAAAATGATACAAAAATAATTTCACAAAATTTAATTACAAAAAATAATTTAAAACCCTAAAAATACGTCGTTCCCCGACAACAACACCATTTGATGATAGCAAAAATCGCCTCTTTAATTATCTTAAATAGATGTAGTATAGGAGGCAAATTTGGTTCGGCAAAAAAACACAAACTTTGAATGTTGTCGAGTATTTTAACTTGGCATGTCTACCAAGTTCAAACGCAGGGAACTATGATTTTTAGTTGTGAGGTTTTAAATTAATTTAAATAATTAAATAATTACTAGGTTAATTTCTTTGTCAAAAATAAAATACATTGCAATGATGAAGATGCAAGACATAAAAAGAGAGAATAAAGCATTAGATCTGTGAATTATAAGATTCAATCCTTAATTAAATTTATCAATTAATCCTCGAAAGATAATCACAGCTTGAAAGAGATCATTTCGAGTGAGATATTTTCAATTATTCCCAAAATGCAAACAAGAAGATTGTTAGAAAATTTCTTATTCGTATACCAATTCACTCCCCAATAATTCTCCTTCCTTGGATGAGCCCCCTGCACTGATTAAATTCTTTAAATAGTATAATCTATAATCATGAGAGAATTATTAAATTTAAAATCATCAACCGAATCCCAACAAAAGGGACCATTACTTTCTCAATGAAATACGACATAATATGTCAATACTCAACCTGCATAGATCAGAATGGATCCTTAAATAATAACTCTCAATAAGTAGCTTCGGATCTGTCCACAAATTATTCAAAATGATAAAGCATGAAAATAGATTCAAAACGACATATAGTTTGCTAAAAACAGAGTTCGAATGGAGAAGATATGAATAAATTAAGCTCTAGGGACTGAATTGCAACAAAAATAAAATAATCTTTTCAAAATAGCCCTTGGAGGACTTATCTGTAATAAGGGAAAACCGGCCGGATCTCTGTGTAATTTACCCCAGACGGGGGTCTTTTCGCAAATTGATGAACCAGCAGGGGGCTCCGTACAATTTTAGCAAATTCCTATGAGGCTCACGTGGGCTTCAACTAGAAGGGCATCATTGTTAATTTTAAGAACGTTGGGGGAAGATTTAGCAATTGTCCATTTCTTCCATGGATGATTTCAAAGACTTGATCGGCTTTCCATTTCCCATCAGTTCTTGATTACCACAGAGATGGCTACCGTAATCTCGAAGGAAGAATAGATCTACTCCTCTTTCGTGCCTTCTCGTTATTACTGAACGACAGTAAATGGGGTTGAAATGCAGCTGCTCTGTGGGCATCGTTCCCTAATGATGGAAGATGATCCTTCATGTCGATGTCCTTTTCTGATGCATGTTGGTGAAGAGGTCTTGAAAGTGCAAACAATGCCGATGATGTCCAGTTGTACGTGTAAATGGAGACCAGCTCGAGCGCAACGTTGCTCGGCTGCACTGCTTACCATGGATTAGATGGGAGGATGAAGCTCAAACGTACGTGGCAAATGGAGCTTGATGCTCTGGTTTTGATCTAAACAAGAGGTGGGACAGATAGAGAGGACGAAAAGAACATATGGAAGGGGGTGATGGCGATCAGTAGAGGTCAATATGAGTTTAGTGCAAACAAAGATCCCCTTTGCAACAGGGGATTTTTGTGTATTTTTTAAACAACCTCAAATTTTTAATTAATCCATTCAAGAAATTCACCTGAAAATTTCAATAAAATCATCATTAGCTTCAGAACATGGGATTTATCTGTTGAAACATACACATTTTTGAGACTTGGCTTATGGAAGATTGTGAAATGTGGAGAGAGAAAGTATGAGGAAGAACAAGGTGCAGAAAGTATGAAGAAGGTGATGGAGATAGAGGAAGAAGAAAGAAGGAGAAGGAGGAGAAGAAAAAGAAGGAATTACCTGGGGGTATGGACGGGGGCCTAGGGATGCTTCTCATGAAGCACAGTTGCAGCTTGAAGATCGATGAAAGAAAGGAGAGAAGAGGATAGATGCTAGGAGAATGAGATGTACCTAATGGGAATAGCCTGGGGAGAAGCTCGAGGTTGAGCTCCGATCACCGCTCGAGTCGTCGGCTAGGAAACGAGCTTGAGAACACCAGGGAGCTGCTGTAGAAAAGGAGGTGCTCCTCCTTTGAATCATGGCTGAGATGAAGCCGGTCGTCGCCTACGACAGGGGAGCGCACGTCTGTCACAGGTGGCTCCTCCGAGGCTATGGCTCTCTCGCTCGAAGTTGGCGGATGGCGAGATAAGGAGGGGCTAGCAATGTTTAATAGTGAGGTGGAGATAACGGCTGCCAGGTGAAGGTGGAGGGGTGTTACACGGGCGGCCGTAATGGCTAGTGAGGAGGTGGCGGGTGGCGGCCGTTGCGTATGACGGTGGAGGTCGTGTGCATTACAGGAGGAAGGGGTGGTGGAGGAGATCACGTGCGGAGCACGTGACCGGTGTGGAAGGTGATGGGTCACGTCCTCTACACGTGACCTGGAGGGAGAGTGTCTGAATGGGGGTGCCACGTGGCACGCCCAGGGGCTGCCACATGTCCCCCAAAAAAATTTTAAATTTAAAATGATGGAAGGAAAATGAAAAAGAAATAGAAGGAGACCTTAGATCGAAAAATTTCCTTCACAAAAATTGTTCATTTCGATGAGATCTACAACTTTCATGAAAGACCTATGAGTAAAAAGAGGTCATTTGTGCGAAGTGGTATTTTTGGTAGTCTCTAAGTGTATAGAAAACCGATTTTTTGTAGTTTTATAATTTTTTTGGTGGTTTTTAAAGAGAATGAAAATTATAAAAAAATGGGATAAAATACAAGAAAATTAATTACACACTAATCTATTTTTTTTGGATTTTTAATAAATAAGAAAATATGGAAATAAAATAGAGGTACGAAATACGAGAATTTTGCACAGACTCACAATGGACACTTTGACTCAGTAGTTTCTTTGATTTAGTCTTGATCTAGATTTGGATTTTTATAAGCTTAATAAAACTTTTATCAAAGAACACAAATGAAGAAGAAGTAAAATTAAAAGGGTTAATTATGTACATAAAAACTCAAGTCAAAAATATCAAAAAGTTAAAATGTGCAAAAGAGGCCCAAAACCCAACTTTCACATATGATATCCGAATTTTACGAAATTAGTCTTGTTTCGAATGTAATTCAAAATGGAGTACTTTAAAAGTGAGTAGACTAAAATCGGACACTGTATGAGGAAGATATGAACATTTTAGTCTGTCAGACGTGAAATTTGGTTTTGGGTTTATTTGACACTTATTTGTGTTAGTATTTTTTTGTATTTTTTATTTATTCTTGTTAATAATATTTACACGATGGAAGTGGTTTGGGGTCAGTCACAGTTAGGATGAAAAAAATCTGGAATGTTAGCAGCTTTTTAGACCAATTTATACAATAATTATGCATGATGAAATGCAAATATTACTTACGCATGTATGAATGCTAATGATGCTCTATGCAAATGAATTATGGGGAACAAAGCCTAATTGACCTATTTTAGCATGATAAATATGAGATTCATTAGAGCCCCATCCCGAACCTGAATTGAGTGTGTGTTATATGCGTGAGGTTCTAGAATTTTGTAGCGCTACATGTTGAAGTCTTCAATTTTACAAGTACGTCCCTCCAGGGCATATGCCTCACGTGTGCCTGGGAACATTTGCGCATTATCCCTATCTGGTTATCTTTATTATGCTTTAGTCCCTTCAGTGACTTGTTTGCTATTTTTGTGATATTTATATTACGTTTTTATTAAGTTTATTCCCCTAGACCCTTGATTGAATAACTTGAGCAATATATCTCTGATTCAAACGATTTCAGTTTCATTGTGATCCTTATTTAATTGTCGTTGATATGATATGATTTATTTCTTGATCTGAACATAAAATAAGGATCGACTTATCACATATAACTTAGATGTTATTTTTAAAGACTAATCCTCTTCACAGAGATTATTCGATTCGGTTTTGATTGAGAGCAAGTTGTCCATATTATAACGAGTTAATATTAGCATTGTCATTTAGTGTTTCATCAGATGGAATCGTTTATAAGGACACAACTTCATTAATATAATTAAATTTGATTTAATATTGTTTGTGAAGTTGGTTATTTATTATTTAAGCCAGAGCAATTTGTATTGAATTGCTACATTTGTTTTATAGATGTGATGTCCATTCACTTGATAATTCTTTGATCTATTTTTAATCATTTTTCTTTTGTGAGAGGACCTGCGGATCAGAGGATGCTCGAAGAAGAACTAAGTCTGGATGATCGGAGCTCAGAGTTCCTATTGAGAGGGGTCTCATAAGATGCTTTTAAAAATTGAAAATTATTGATTTATTTTTGTGTATATGTATTGTATATATATTCATGTACTATGGACTTTGGACTCTTATTTTGTGTGTTGCGTTTGTTTCACCCTTGTTTGGGTGGGATTCAACTTGAGTGCCCAACTTAGGGTTTAGGCACATGTCTCTTAGAACTACTTTAGGTTATATTTTTTATGTGCTTGAACCATAAAGTAAGAACATACTAATTGAATCTCAAGAGATGCATGCATCCCTTAATATTCATGACATGCACTTAATCTACGTTTGACCTAGACAAACTCATCAAATTCTATCCGCTATTAGAACTTATGCTTAGGAATCGGTTTTTTTCGACTTGCGTTCATTTGAATATTAATTTTAATAAAGTCTTGCATCCACCTGGAGAGAGCTAGGATAACTGTAAGTATCTCTAAACACGAGCATGCATCATAGTTTTACGTCTGCATTGGCTTGTCTTGAATCCTCTATCCTGTGCTTTATGACTTAAAGTTTAAAAGAAATGAGATTGGCTGGTAGACGATGTTTTATTTGCTGACATTTAAACAGTGACAACCTAAGCTCTAAAATTGGGACTGTTAATGCAAATTGACCTAATTAAATTGGAGTTAAAATTAATCTTGTATTGGGAGCGCAAACCCCTCATTATTCGCAGGTACATGATGCACATTGAGAGGTAAGGACGTCTCCTTAAGATATTGCCCAAATCCTAATTAAGCCTGCTCGTAATGGACTCAAATTTTGTATTATCACCAATAAAAGATATAAGATAATTTGACCATTTGTTTTGGTCTTACAGCATGAGTTGGTCAATCAATCAGGGTTTGCTTGTTCTTGATTATGATTTCTACAACCTCTCCTAGAAACCCTAGAATTCCATTTCTCCATGCTCCAAGTTGCATTCATCTTATTAGATTCAACTAACCCTAATGTGTCCCAGTCCCTCACCCTTTGCTCCATGATTAGGCCACTCTCCAGCCTAAGAATAGGGGGTTGATGAAACTCGATTTCATCATCTTAATTTACTTATTTTAAACCACCTTTCTTAAATTTTGTGTCAATAAAAACCAGATAAAGTCTTGTAATTATCAGAGTCTTGAATAGATTAAAAATTATAAAAAAATGTCAAAATTAAAATTCGTGGTATTTTTAGCATTAAAAATACCCTCAAAAATATTTTGTGATTTCGAATGATTTCATCTCCATTTTTGGTCAACATGAAACTTGTAGATTGCATCGAGATCTACAACTTTCATGTTTCGAGTTTTTCCAAATTCGGCCATTTAGCCCCTCAAAAATCAAAATCTTTAAGGCAACAATCTGGTTGGGCCACGTGGCCCTTTCTTGTTGAGCCACGTGGCCCGGTGCCCTTGCATCATCCGCCCTCACCTCCAGCTGTTTGATCCCTTCTTGATCCAATGGCCTGAGGATCTCCACGTACATGCTTTATCCACCACCGTCTGATCAAGCGCCTGGCGTCATCACAGCCGCTCGTGCCCGCCTTTCCCTCCTTGCGCCACATGGCCGCATTTCCTCCGCCCGATCATCTTCTGAGAAGCCTTGATCTCCACCGTCCACTGCCGCTATGATATCAACCACCCAATCAATCTCTTGATTTAATCACGCCTGTCAGCTGACGCCTCGCCTCCAACACGACACGTGGCACGCTCCGCCAACCTCCGATGCACCCCAAATCGATCTCATCAGAGCCGTTCTTAGGCGCCTCGATCCAGGCCGTTAGATAACATGATCCAACGGCTACGGACTCGTCGTCATCCTCGGGTCGACCCTCTTTCCCACGTTCGCCCTCTTGCGAACCTCCTCCCCCTTTCCATTTTTTCCCACGTCTCTAGCCACCATCCATCACCTCCACGTCATTTCCCGATCATCCACGACCCTCGTGCGTGCTTCCACCATCCATGATCCCCTCTCCTTCGTCCCATGCACTCCATGAAACCCACGACCCCATTCATCGGAACCACCACCTTCGAAGCCTTAAAAACGCCATCTCCTCCACCTGCCACAATCGTCCACCTTCATGAGGGGAAGGACCCAACCCTCCTCCTCCTCCCTATGATAGGGGGAGGAGTCTGGATCGAGCGATGACAACCCCACACCCCCGGTGAGACCCGCAGCTGCTCAGCTGCGTCGCGGTGGCTCAAGCCCCGCCCGAGCTCGCTGGAACGACCGACCAGCATGTGCGACGACCCCGGGGTTCTCCAAGGACTTCAAGCCCAGGCCCACGCTCCACTATAGCCAGGTAAGCACTTCTGATCTTCTCTTATATTTTTTGTCCTTCTTCTTGACATTAATTAGGTCGCAAGCCTCCTCTTCACCCTCCATTGAACCCCCCATGAGCTCCGCCTATCATTCGTCACCTTCGTCAGCACCTCCGATCACACCCTCTCTCTTCTCCGCTACTGGTCACCTCCGATCCATCTCCTCCGCCCTCTCCGGTGGAGGAGCTCCGGTTCCTCACCTCCATACTCTCACATGGAACCTCATACCACTCACATACGCCCTTCATGTGCTTCGGCTAGTGTATTAACGCTGCAGGTACTTGCTCGTTCAATGGACGGACGTCATCGTCGGGGCTTCTTCGCCAAGCTTGTCTCCGGCCTACTTGCATCACCAGCCTCCTTCAGATGGTCCAGCTGCTTCGTCGAGCTTCAAGGTTTCTGTCCAGGTGGTCAAGAGAAGCTGGGGACCTTCACCGACACCAGAGGGAAGCGGCGGAGCTTGGACTCCTTCGTCGGAGACCAGAATCAGCCGCCACTTAGCAGAGGAGGAAGAAGGAGCAGATGCTATTGGATGAACCTCTCAGGCGTTCATCCAGCGGCGCGGAGGAAGCCACGTCATTGCCTCAGTAGCATACAGCAGCCATCCGATCTACATGATCGGATGGTTCCCATTCATCCACGTGGCATTCCAGATCTTCACCGAGCCTCCGCACCTGAGCTCTAGGCTTGGATGTCCCGAGCCGCACCGAGCCTCACCCGAGCCTACACCGACCCTGTCTGGAGCTCTGAGCCTCCTCCGAGCCTATCCGAAGCTACATCGAGCCCGAAGCATCAGCCGAACCTGTCCGAGCCTCCTCCGAGCCTATGAGTGCACCCGAGCCTGGAGAGCACGTGAAGGTCACGTGTGACCTGGGAAAATTGCAAGGAGGCCCCACCTACTTCTTCAAATTGCATCTAGGTCCTGATATCGCGTGCGCAGTGTGCAGTGGTATTTTGCATTGACTCCCTCGCGGGTTTTCATAATTACAAAAATACCCCTGTACGTGTGGGTCATTTACAGGGAAGATCCCAAACTTTCTTTTATTTACATTTTAGTCCCTCCCGAGGACCTGTTTGCAGTAATTTTTCATGTTTTCTTTCAGTTATGCCCTTGTCTTCTTTTATGCATATCTTGAGCTTCGTAACTCCGATTGAGATGATTTTAGTGGCATTTTGAAGCTCTCTTTATTGTCTTCCTTATGACATGCTTTTATTTCATAATTCAATCTACGAAATTTATTGTATTATTTTATTGGCTAAGTGTCTTGAATCACATGCCTGATTTCCACATAATGAAGTAGCTTCATTATTTACCCTGATTCGACTTTTTATTAATTAGCTCAAGTATTCTTTTTATTCGAGCATATTTTTATGTTTCATTTCATCACATCTAATTGCATGATTAAAAATTAAAAAAATGCATGTTTCATATTTGTTTAATGCATAATTGTCTGGTCTACGTGCATTATTTGACCTATGATTCTCCAACTCAACACTTAATAAATAGATAAAAATCTGAATAATCACGATAGAGACTCGTGTCCCTGAGTTCAACCTTGGTTTCTTACCAAGTAAAAATAAAATACGACCATTTGATTTCCTTGACATATCCAACTTAGATGGTCTTTGATGGACCTAGTTCAGCCCGACTGTAATGATCATCGAATATTAATTCCACACTTTTAAAGGGTTGGATTAGCGGCTTATCAAATGGCGTCGTTGCCGGGGACACGGCTCATTCCTTGTATTATTTTGATTTTTATTTATTTAATTAAGTATTTCTTTTTATAGGTCAACTTGTTCATCTATTTTGCATTACAAAATTTTCCTTTTTTATTTAATCTCTAACCTTTGTTTCTGTGGCAGGGCCCTTGATGATTCAAGGAGGTGAGGAGCGGGTGCTTCCCGCTGCTAGGAGCCGCAGAAGCATGCTTGGAGCAGATAGAAAAGAAAGGAAAAAAATGTGCCATTTTGCATAACATTTTATCATGTAATAATCGTCTTTTACAACGGTCTTTGATCGAAGACTCGCGATTGTAATCGAACGAAGTGGTTGTGTGGGGATCATCCCCACTTGATTGTCGACCTAGGACCAGGCACGTGGCTCTTCGAGCTTATTTTATCATTCATATTTTTTTGTGCTTGTTCGTAGGTAGGACACACTATAAAATAAAGATGCATGTAGCATCACCTCACTTAGCCAAATCTAAAAGAGGATTTTCCCTGCTAATAGAAGCATATTAGGTGCGGCTTTTTGATCGACTTGCATACATGATTTTGGTTTTACAACAGTACAAGTTTTTGGGTATTTTTGCCAAGTTACTACATGTTTTATCGCTTAGCTTAGATCATGGTTTTTATCGAATACATGGGTTTTCTCGATTTCCCCTCCTAGCTTGATCACCCAGGTTAATGGAAAATGTGAATGAACGGCAGACGATGATTTCTTGATTTATGTGCTCACCTTAATTCAGTGACAACCTTAAATAACTGGGACTGTTAAATTGCAAGTCAACCTAAAATGGAGTAAAAAAATTGTTTTGGGAGAGCAACACCCTCGTGCGCAGTCGATTTCACTTAACATTTTTGTTGCCGCGTATAAATAGAATGTTTTAATAACCAATAAAATCGACAAGATAATACATCAACCCCGGTTGGTTTTATGTGTGAGCTGGTGAAATTGAAGGGTTTTGCATGCTTGATTGAGCCATGTTTGCTCCGACACCCTCCCTTGAACCTTAGTCACTCCATTAATCTCTGCAGCTTCATCCACTCACTTGTATATCCATCCTTCTTCTTCGTTCACCTTGGGTCTCTCCCAACATCAAATTTCCATCTTTATACTTAGGCTAATCTCAGCCTAAGTGTAGGGGGACCTGAGTCCCTGTGATTTTCTCAACTCATCTTTCCTTGCCTTTATACTTAGGTCATTTCTAACCTAAGTATAGGGGGAGCTTCCTTAGTTCCCATATATTTCTTTATATTTAAATGGACCTATGGACATGTATCATCTAGTGCTATGAGGACATAGCAAAGTTTAAGTATAGGGGGGTATACCGTATATACAGTATACTTACTTTAACTATAATTTGAAAAATTTGAAAATTTAAACTTTTTAGCTAAAGTAAAATCCTTCGAACTAAGTGGACTCAAGTGGTTTTCAAGGCTTTTCTATATTATGTTACACTATTTTCATAAAAATATTTTTGAAAGATGATTTGAAAAATGAGTTTTTCTTGTTTTGAAAAGTCTTTTTGAAAATGTTTTGAAAATTTTTATTTGTGTGACATGGTTTTGAAAGTTTCTTTCTCTTTTCAAGGAAAGTCTAACCTGTGTTCTAACCTCTAACTAAAATTCCATAAAAATGAGAAAATCCAAAAATCCTTTAAGAGTCATTAGTGACTACTAAGCCCAATTAAGTAGCCGCGTTCAGTGAGGGATCGCCCTTAGCAGAGTGGATGGTTTAGAGGACATCGCGTAAGGCCCCGTCCTCAAGTAACGGGCTCCAGCCTGTACTTACATCCATACTGGCTGAATGCAGATGCATCTACTTAATTGAGTGTAGGCAGTCCTAATATCTCTTGAAGCTTTATACATATATGTGTGTGTGTGTGTGTGTGTTTGAATGAAGGAGTTGGATTAATCCTCTATATTCACACTTCCACCCAGGATCTGAAATATTCAAGGAAACTTAGTTTGTGAGGACTTGAGATTTTAGGTTAACCAGCCTTAGCCATCAGGGTCTTAGACTTGATCATCCACATTCCCCTAGATTTCTAGATTTGCATGCTATATTTCATGCTTAATCTCAGATAATAAGAATATGATCATCACATCACATGCACGATTGCATTTTTGATGAGATGAGTTGACTCTTCACTTGAGGGACTGGAATGAGGGATTCGAGTCTGGACTTGATCTATTGATGCTCGAGTATGGGATAAAATCTTTGAAGGCTTCATGAAACCTAAGTGTCAGCAATTTTTAGCCAGTATGAGAACTTGGTTCTTATACTAATCTCTTGATATTGACCAAGTGCCAGGGTGTGAAATAAATAAAAATATTGATAAGTGTGCGCCAACTCTTGGTATAAGCAGTGGAGCTAGCCAAAATACTACAAATAAATGAAATGTCAAAGAAAAGCTCTCATTCCACAAAATTTCATATCAAAGAGCTTCCACCAAAGGCGAGCGCTCCCAAACTTTTCAAAGTGTCCAATTGGACCACCGCTATTAGGACCAGGAATCGGGCTTGCACCAAAAAAGGGCTCTGCATCGTAAATGCTACAAGTCTGGGTGTAGAAGGTACGATAGGGTCTCAAAAAAGGCACACCTCGGTGTATTCCCAGGAAAACAAGTGCAGACGGCTCCAACTTCTTTTGACGAACGTACTGATCAAAACCAAAAAAATGTGTTGTGTAATAAGGCACTAAGAGAGAATCCTTGTTCCAATGAGAGGGAGAGAAGAAATGACACAATCCCATGACCTCCATTACTGGCCTTCCATCTACATTTTTTCAGTCTGACAACTAAAGAGACGGTGGACTGAACGCAAGAGTTGATTTATTCCCTAGTGTTGAGGATTGGGTCTTTAGGAGAGTTTTTCAGACTAAGACCTTGGGTGAAGTTTTGACTCTACTCTTGTGAACGCAGTCAACACTAAATATCATACCCTTAATCTATATGTACATCAGAGAGAGTCTGGATAATTAGAGGAACTGGGTGCCTCTTGATTAAGGCTGGGTTGAGCTCTAAAATTTTGGACCTCTAAAGTTGAGTGGACTTGAACAGATTGGATCCTGTACTCACATGCACAAGGGGGTTAATCCAGTTTATTCATTCTCTTTGATGCTCGGGGACGAGCATAGTTTAAGTATAGGGGGGTGATGAAACTCGATTTCATCATCTTAATTTGCTTATTTTAAACCTCCATGCTTAAATTTGTGTCAATAAAAACCAGATAAAGTTTTGTAATTATCAAAGTCTTGAATATATTAAAAATCACAAAAAAATGTCAAAATTAAAATTCGTGGTATTTTTAGCCTTAAAAATACCCTCAAAAATATTGTGTGGCTTCGGATGATTTCATCTCCATTTTTGGTAATCATGAAACTTGTAGATCTCATCGAGATCTACAACTTTCATGTTTTGAGGTTTTCCAAGTTCGACCATTTAGCCCCTCAAAAATCAAAATCTTTAAAGCAATAATCTGATTGGGCCACGTGGCCCTTTCTGGTTGAGCCACGTGGCCCGACGCCCTTGCATCATCCACCCTCACCTCCAGCCGTTGGATCCCTTCTTGATCCAACGGCCCGAGGATCTCCACGTACACGCTTTACTCACAACCGTCTGATTAAGCACCTGGCCTCATCACAGTCGCCCGTGCCCGCCTTTCCCTCCTTGTGCCACGTGGCCGTGTTTCCTCCGCCCGATCATCTTCTGAGAAGCCTTGATCTCCACCGTCCACTTCCGCTATAATATCAACCGCCCAATCAATCCCCTGATTTAATCACGCCCGTCAGCTCGTGCTTCACCTCCAACACGACACATGGCACGCTCTGCCACCCTTCGGTGCACCCCAAATCGATCTCATCAGAGCCGCTCTTAGGCACCTCGATCCAGGCCGTTAGATTACATGATCCAACGACTACGGACTCGTCGTCAACCTCGGGTCGACCCTCTTTCCCACGTTCGCCATCTTACGAACCTCCTCCCCCTTTCCATTTTTTCCCACGTCTCCAGCAACCATCTCCACTATCCATCACCTCCACGACATTTCCCGATCATCAACGACCCTCGCGCGTGCTTCCACCATCCACGATCCCCTCTCCTTCGTCCCATGCACTCCATGAAACCCATGACCCCATTCATCAGAACCACCACCTTCGAAGCCTTAAAAACGCCATCTCCTCCACCTGCCACAATCGTCCACCTTCACGAGGGGAAGGGCCCAGCCCTCCTCCTCCTCCTTGTGATAGGAGGAGGAGACAGGATCGAGCGACGACGACCCCACATCCCTGGTGAGACCCGCAGCTGCTCAGCTGCATCGTTGCGGCTCAAGCCCTGCCCGAGCACACTGGAACGGCCGACCAGCCAGGTAAGCACTTCTGATCTTCTCTTGTATTTTTTGTCCTTCTTCTCGACATTAATTAGGTCGCAAGCCTCCTCTTCACCCTCCATTGAACCCCCCACGAGCTCCTCCTATCATCTGTCACCTTTTCCAGCACCTCCGATCACACCCTCTCTCTTCTCCGCCACTAGTCATCTCTGATCCATCTCCTCTGCCCTCTCCGGTGGAGGAGCTCCGGTTCCTCACCTCCATCCGGTCACATGGAACCTCATGCCACTTACATACGCCCTTCCTGTGCTTCGGCTAGTGTATTAACGCTGCAGGTACTTGCTCATTCAATGGACAGACGTCATCGTCGGAGCTTCTTCGCCAAGCTCGTCTCTGGCCTACTTGCGTCACCAGCCACCTCCAGACGGTCCAGCTGCTTCGCCGAGCTTCAAGGTTTCTGTCTAGGTGGTCAAGAGCAGCTGGGGACCTTCACCGACACTAGAGGGAAGCGGTGGAGCATGGAATCCTTCGCCGGAGACCAGAATCGGCCGCCACTTAGCGGAGGAGGAAGAAGGAGCAGATGCCGTTGGATGAACCTCTCAGGCGTTCATCCAACGGCGCGGAGGAATCTATGTCATTCCCTCAGCAGCGTACATCAACCATCCGATCTACATGATCGGATGGTTTCCATTCATCCACGTGGTGTTTCCAGATCTTCACCGAGCCTCCGCACCAGAGCTCTAGGCTTGGATGTCCCGAGCCGCACCGAGCCTCACCCGAGCCTACACCGACCCTGTCTGGAGCTCCGAGCCTATCCGAAGCTACATCGAGCCCGAAGCATCAGCTGAACCTGTCCGAGCCTCCTCCGAGCCTCAGAGTGCACCCGAGCCTGGAGAGCACGTGAAGGTCACGTGCGACCTGGGAAAATTGCAAGGAGGCCCCACCTACTTCTTCAAATTGCATCCAGGTCCTGATATCACATGCAGTACACGTGTGCAGTGGGTATTTTGCATTGACACCCTTGCGGGTTTTCATAATTACAAAAATACCCCTGTGGGTATGGGTCATTTACAGGGAATGTTCCGAACTTTCTTTTATTTACATTTTAGTCCCTCCCAAGGACATGTTTGTAGTTATTTTTCATGTTTTTATTCAGTTATGCTCTTGTCTTCTTTTATGCATATCTTGAGCTTCGTAACTCCGATTGAGACGATTTCAGTGGCATTTTGAAGCTCTCTTTATTGTCTTCCTTATGGGATGCTTTTATTTCACATTTGACACTACGAAATTTGCTGTATTATTTTGTTGGCTAAGTGTCTTGAATCACATGCCTGATTTCTACAAAATGAAGTAGCTTCATTATTTACCCTGATTTGACTTTTTATTAATTAGCTCAAGTATTCTTTTTATTCGGGCATATTTTTGTGTTGCATTTCATCGCATCTAATTGCATGATTAAAAATAAAAAATGCATGTTTCATATTAATTTAATGCATAATTGTCTGGTCTACGTGCATTATTTGACCTATGATTCTCCAACTCAACACTTAATAAATAGATAAAAATCTGAATAATTACGAGAGAGACTCGTGTCCCTGAGTTCGACCTTGGTTTCTTGCCAAGTAAAAATAAAATACAGCCATCTGATTTCCTTGACATATCCAACTTAGATGGTCTTTGATGGACCTAGTTCAGCCCGATTGCAATGAACATTGAATATTAATTCCACACTATTAAAGGGATGTTAGGGGCCTATTAGGGGGCCAAGTTGTCCCTGATTATTCAACTCAAGCCCCTTATTGCATATCATTTCTCTTTGCTTAGGCTATTTCTCAGTTTAAGTATAGGGGGATCCGAGTCCCTGTATTCTACTAACTTATTATTTTCACTAATTCATACACCCTTTATTCTAAGTATAGGGGGTTTACTGTATATATTTCATTTATAGTCGTAACTCATATTTTAAAAAAATTCAAACTTTTTAGGCTACGGGTAACATATTATTTTGGAACTGATTTTCATAAAATTGATTTTAAAATGATCGGAAAACTTTTTTACATGATTTTCAAAAATATTTTTCATGGGTTTGTAAAAACACGGTTTTACTTATTTTGGAAAATCTTTATAATATTTGGATAACCTATATCTATGTGATATTGTCTTGAAAAATGTTATGCATAGATTTGAAAAAATGGGGTTTTACTTGTTTTGAAAATCTTTATAGAATGTTCAGAAAACATGTACTTATGTGACATGGTTTGTAAATGTTTTCAAAATTCCTTTTCAAATTTTAAGGGTGTAATTGAGTGTAACAACTTTTTTTTGAATAAATCTAAAATTAATTTTAAAAAATGAAAAAAAAAAGAATAAAAGAATTGAAAATCACAAAAATGCTAACTAATCAGTTAGATTTTTCCTAACACTTGCACATTAACTCAAGGCTTGTTTAGATTCATAACACTTAGCTTATGAGGTCCAGAAACTTATAGTTAATGATGAATCTCCATTTCATCATCTTTATTCTTTCATTTTAGCCTTTAAAACCTAGCCAAATGCATGTAAATAGCATTATTTTGCATGAAATAACACCTACTATTTATTGGTGTAAATAATGTATAAAATATTGTATTTAAAGCCACAATAAAGGAATAAAGAAATGAAATACCAAAGGTAGTTAATAACCCTAAACCTCGAGGCCTAAGCATCATGATGATTGGGTCGCCAAGGAATATAGTGGGGGGAGATAAGGGTCAAAAATACAATAAAAGTCCCAAATTATTTTACCAAATAATTGATTTTTGGACTTATTTTATTCCTTATTATTTATACCTCAAATAAGTAAACTCGATACATAAAAGTGTAGATAAAAATGCATAGAAAATATACAAAATTTATTTCATAGAAAAATAATGCATATTGTGCATTCTACAATTGGAATAAAAATCCAAAATCCCAACTTCCAATACCCATATCTTCTCCACATGAACTTAAAATTCATCAAAATAATTTTAATTGTATATAATTTTTAATTATAATTAATGAAGGTGGTTTCATTTGATTTGGAGTTGAGATGCAAAAGTTAGGTTTTGGGCCCCTGATGTATAGTATACCTGAATAAAATAATCAATTTATTTATTCTTTATTTTCACTAATATTTTATATTTTATTATAAATATTATTTATAATTCATGTACATAATTAAAATAAAATAAAAACATTAGAAAATCAAAATAAATAATTATACAAAATACATAGATGAATTATAAACTTATACCTACAAATTAAATATACATATTTAATTAATTGTACATATTATATCAGAAAAATTCAATAAAAATATAATTATTTGTATTTAAATATGTTGTAAATATATAAATATGTATATAAAATAATAAATTACAAAATATAAAAATAAAATAAAATATTCAAAACATAGGTAAAAATACATATTTTTATACTTGTAAAAAGTAACTTGTGTTAAATTAAATCAAAAATTAAATAAAAAATCATAATAAAATAATATATAAAATAATAAACAAATTTTATTTTATAACTTAATTTAAGTAATCTATTTATCTATTTATAATTATTTATCATTTTCCAGCTGGTTCTGTCCTCTAACGGTCCAGTTGGACCAATAGGGGCATTCGTTCGCTGACCATGGGTCAACTCTCTTACCAAGGCCCTAGCGCGCATTAGACCTTTGATGAATCCATGACTCATCACCTTTATTCTTTTATTTAGATTTATTTCCTTAGTCAAATACCTATAAATACCCACTAATTTCATGAAATTACCATTCAACTGCATTTGTTAAATATGCATATTTAACACTGTTTATATTCAAATAAAAGAATAAAGAAGAAAAGAAAAGGGAATGAAAATAATAATATTAATAAAAATAAAGTATGTGGTCAAGACTTGATATGAAATAAATTCAGACTAACCCGAACCCCGAGAGAAGGTCAAGACTTGACCTGATCGACCAGGAATAAAGTAGCAGGAGATGGGTCTTTAATTCAAAAAAATCCAAAAATAATTTGTTAATATTCTTCCTTTTTATTTGTAAATAATTTATTCTTTGTATATTTGTACAAAACTTACATGATTTTATTTGTATACAAATTTACCTCAAATTAAATATTTTCTAAACATAAATTATAAATAAAAATGTTTTGTAAATAATAAGAATAATTGCAAAGTAAAACCATGTATAGAATAAAAGTATCCACACTCAGGAAAAGCCATAAGGTGACAATTGAAAGACCAAATTAGGCTCCATACGAACCCAAATTGAATCAAACTCACTTTCATTGTACTCTAAATTAAATTATCTTGAAAATGGTTGTGGTTTCAAAATTTTTGGAGTTACGGTTGAAAAGTCGGTTTTCTAGGGTGATTTTTGCAATTTTACCATTTATTTATTGTATATATTTATTCATCTTTATTTTTTTACACAATGTAAATTATAGTAAATATTTCCATAACTATTTAAAATATATATATATATATAATTATTTCCTTATTTGTATGTGTGTATAATGTAATATATGTGTATACTACTTATATATAACTAATTTCCTTATACAAAAAATATCACCAAAAAACTAATTTCTAAAATTAATTAAATAAATTAATATAATTACATAAAATTTATTTATTTATTTAATTATTTGATTTTAAAACCTTCCATGTATATAAGTTTTGATTTTCTACCTTAAAAATCACTACTAAGGTGGCTATATAAATTTTGAAAATAAATTATTTTATTATTTTATTTAATTAAGAATTTTATTTTTTAATTAACTAATTACTTGATTGATTATATTTATTTATTTAAATAACCACTAATTACCTTCCTTTTTTGTACATATTTTCCTTTTTTGGATTTATTCTTCTTTTTATTGAGCTCCTCCTCCCTCATTTTCCTCTTGATCAATCTTTGGTGGAGAGGAGACTGATCTCCAATAGCTTCTTGTTGCAGAAGGGTGCCCGACCTTCAAGCCGTCCGATGACAGCGAGTCGGTCCTCATCGAGGCCATCACGACATATCTGATCTCAAAGTGAGATCCAATTTATTTTCCTTCGTCATTTTAGACTTAATTTTTGATTCAATGTCATGATTAAATTTTAGATCCAAATTTCAAAAAAATTTATCCATCCCGATTTGATTCATCCTGATTTTGAATTTTCATCTCACATCGAGATCCCTACACTTCACTTCTACATCACGCAAACACTCACCTCTGATCACGCATGGTGATCGGATCTCCGGATCTATCTTCCCTTTCACAGGATCCGCATCCACTTACATCTCCATTTGATTTCTTTTGCATTTCGAATAATCGGGATCGGGCCATCATGCTCGTGTCCTCATTTATTTATAAATAAAAAATAAATACATACATACATACTTGTTTTCTTTCTAACATTTGTTTTGCATGAATTTACAGAATATATATATATATATATATATGAAAGTTTATATGCATTTTCTGTTTAAAAATAAAAAAAAAGTTTTTTTGTTTCCTCTATTTCTATTTACAAATATATATATATATATATATATAAATGAA
The DNA here is from genome assembly GCA_037367405.1 of Ottelia alismoides. Taxonomy (NCBI): domain Eukaryota; kingdom Viridiplantae; phylum Streptophyta; class Magnoliopsida; order Alismatales; family Hydrocharitaceae; genus Ottelia; species Ottelia alismoides. The sequence continues at coordinate 646,550 of JAZKJV010007825.1, read as the reverse complement.
AAAAAATGAAAAAAATCAATAGAAGGGTACACTGCTCGTCTCCCAACAATGCCGTCCGTCGACATCCGACGTGCTGCTCCAGCACCACCGCCTGGAACCAGCCCGCGTGCACCGCAGCCCAGCTGCACCAGGGGACGCCAAGCCATGCCAAGCGGCACCCACTGCGTGAGCCCACGCGTACCGCAGCCCAGTCACGTCAGGCGATGCCTGCCGTGCTTGCGACCCAGCCTCCAGCGCATCGCCCATCCATGTGCGGTCTTCATCCTCCGCACCCCCCAACGCACCAGCACCGCCGATGCCTCCAAGAACTCGACCGCCAGCGCCATCTTCGGCCAGCGCGTGCGTGCGCCCGACATCACCCCCGCCTGCAACTCACGATCGTGCTACGTGGACCTTCTTCCTTTGCCATCCCCCCATCCACTTCGCCACTGCCGTCGGAGCTCCACCGCAGTGCCTCCACCGCCTATTGTCGTCCAGGTGGCTTGGGTGAGAAGAACAGAGGGCAGAGGCACCCCCTTGCCCCCTCTCCTTTCCCTTTTGCTTGGAAGAAAAGAAACGAACCCTAGGTGAGAGTCTTTTAAAATAAAATAAAAAATTAGTAAATTTACAAAAAAGTCCCTAGAGAATTCAGAATTTACAAAAAGTCCCTGCCAGCTCTATCACGTGCAACAGACGTCCTATAACTGGGTAATTTGCATAAAATTCCCGAACTTTTATTTCTGTTATCCTTTCATGCAAAAACAATAAATAATTGCATTTAAGTCCCTGTACTCTAGACTTATTTTTGCATGCTTTCTCTTGTTGAATAAATATTTTTCATGGTCAAATAATTCTACAAAAATTTGTATATATTCATGTTGTTATTCCTCTTCATTGTATATAAATTTCATTGCATTTTGTTTTATTTGATATATAAAAAAATAAAAAATAGTGTCATTTTCTCTGCTTGAAAGTTGAAAGACATAAAAATTTGATTATTGCTCTAAAAATTCCAAATTAATTACATTAGGTGTATTTTTTTGTCTTTTATTTTCTTTCCAAATTTCACGCATTAATTATTTATAAAACTCAAAAAATGCAAAATATCAAAAAACTTAGAAAAATATAGAAAATTCTATAAAATTCCAAAAATAGTGTTTTCAGTTCTTCTATGTAGACATTTGTTTATACTTTAGATAAAATAAATGTCTAGAAGTTTTGGGCACTTAAAATATTTTTAAGTTACAAATTACTCTAGACTGTGCACTGTTTACTTTTTTGCCACTTTTGATTTTTAGAAAATTACAAAAAACACCTGAAAAACTTGGAAAAATTACCAAAAATATTTTACAATTTATAAAACCCAAAAATATTTTCTTTGTAGTTTTTTGAGTATTTTTTACTATTTAAAAAAATACAAAAAGAGTGTGGTGTGTATATTTATTTCCTTGTGCATATTGTTCCTTATTTGAAAATAAAAAAAATTGAAAAATTATAAACCACTAAAAATTCATTTTATTTTACTTTAAAATTTGACTATTGAGTTTTTCAATCGTGCTCCATGTGTTTGACCCTGTTCGCTATATAAGTAAATTAAATAGAGAAGACCGCTTACATTACTTTTCATTGATTTATTTTTTTAAAGTGGTTTTATATATTTTTCTCGTTGATTACGCTCGGTGATTCAGGTCACAACGACCATTGATTATTTGCATACTTAACCCGAGTTGCTAAGCGCAGTCATCAACCTTTTTTGACCCCTACTCCCTCAATTTTTTCTCGTCGCTTTTTTCATCCATTTGGATCGATTCCTTCTGCAAACTTGTTCCTCAATCGAAGCTCCTACACATCTTCATGATTCCTCGATCGAGGAACCATTATATTGAATGCCCTCCTCGATTCAAATCGCACGGGTATAAATAATCGCATCTGCCTCCCATTCTAGTTTGATCCTCTTCCACCACAAAAACACTATCCCTAGGATCGATCGAAGCTCCTGGTGACAATAGGCCCCTACTACAGGGTCAGGAGCGTGATTTCGGTGTTAATTCAAGGTAAATCTGAGCTCCGCCGCCCCACCACCGCAAGCTCCAATCCCAACCTCTACAGGTCCTGTGTGCGCCTCTATCTATGGTTCTTTTCATTCCTAAGTTAGCCAGTAGTGTATATTTGTTCTTATTTCTTTTGATTTCACTTTATATTCCTAAAACTTCCAAAAAGAAGAAAGCCCGTCGGAGCTCGGAGCTCCAGCCTTCATCTTTCATCGATCAAATCCTCTTCGACCTCGACGACACCTCCATCCTCTTCCCCTTAATTTTCTCCACACCCCAGGCATCTCCGTACACCCAAGTCCGCATAAGATCTGGTGATCAGCTCGCCCTCTCCACCACTTCATCGACGAGCTCCGCCTCACCTCATCTCCACTCATTCCTACCCGCTAACACTCCCAGAGGCTTCGTTTTTCCCCTACTTCTAAACTTGCAAGTTCTGAAGCCCCAGAACCTCGTTTGAGGTGATTTTGAAACTCATACGGTAGCTTCAGGAATCGCATGCTTCAGTGCTCCTCCGATGAGCTCCGGACAATTCTGAAGCATCCAGCTGCTGCGCATCCATTCTAGGATCATTTTGGGCCACTTCGCATAAAGAGAGGACCGGAGGTGCAAGATCCATTGATTCGAAGCTTTCCAACGCCCCAACTCTTCAACTATTCTTCCACCCGGCATCTCCTCCATTCGATCAAGAGCCGAGCTCTAGGAGGAGCCGTTGACGTTGGATCTGAAGTACCAGCAACCGTCGATCTCATTTGGAGATCTAATCGTAGATGTCCAAGACGAAGGGGTATAAGCGCATCTAGGCCATCCATTGCTCTAGTGACTCATCCTCGGCTGCACGATTGCGCGCACATGGGGGTAAATTGCATATATAACCCTTCCCCCGCTTTGTCTCATTTTTGTTTAGTCTTGTAATATTTTAATTATGCTTTATATTTTTTTGGACTGTTTGCAGGTAAACCCTCTAATTTGTTCAATATTATCATTTGGTCCAATATTATATATTTTGTTTCTTATAATATTTTATATGTATAGACAAAAAATCCTTAAAAATAGAAAAGAAAACCACCAAAAATTAAAAAACTCTAAAATCCATATAAAAATATTAAAAATTCTCAAAAAATCTCATAAATAATTGTTTCAATTTCTATATTTAGTTTATTATATGTAATGTAGATTAAATTAGTTATGGAAATTAATTCTATATTATCTTATTAAAAAGAAATTAAAAATAAGATATTATAAAAGGAAAATTAAAAATTAAAAATCTAAAATTAAAAATCTAAAAAATTCAAAAAAAATAAAAAAAAATAAATATTTAAAACCCACCAAATTTCTAAAACCCCTAAAAGCCCAAAAACATTTATTGTCTTTCTTTAGTCCATTATTATTGTCTATCCCCCGTTCTCCCTATGTTCGACACCCTACCATATATTATAGGGTTATAATAAATTTTTATTCACACTTGCTTGCATTGTTTTTTCTACTTTTCTGTTCTCCCAGTCTTCTCCCTACGTTCGACACCCTTCATACTTGTCCGCTTTATCTATAAGTTGTGCGGGTTGATTGTTGTTTTAATCGACTTTTGTGAATGGCCACCTCAATGGTATTTTATCTTCGTTTTTTTAGTAAGGATATTATTTTTAGACCCTCGTAGAAATTGGTTAAATAGTTAACCTATCATAATCATTAGGGTCTTGGACTTAATAATTTGTATTTCCCTAATTTGAAAGATATATGAGTTATATTGCATGCTTAATCTTATCCTTAAAAAATATGACAAGCACTTCACATGCACAACTACATTTATGATGAGGTGAGTTGAGTTTTTACTTGAGGAATTGATATTTGAGATTTAAGCTTGGACCCAATCTTATGATGCTAGAGGATTAGATTAAATTAATGGAGGCTTCACGAAACCTGAGTGTCAGCAATTTTATCCAGTATGAGAACATGTTCTTGTACTGATCTCTTGACATTTGCCTAAGTGCCAGGGAGTAATGAAATAAAAATAAACTGATGATCAGTGTGCATCAACTCTTGGTAAAAGTAGTGGAGCTAGATAGAAAGAAAATAAAATAAAGAAAAATGAAAAGAAAAGCTCTGTCACCATAAAGTCAAATCAAAAGGCTTCCACCAGTATCAAGCACTCTCAACCTTTAAGTGTTCACTTGGACCAAAATCTTAAGGTTTTTATGAGTCAGGATAGTACCTCATAAATGGCTCTACATCGTAAGCGATACAAGTCTAGATGTCGAAACTATACTAGATATTAAAAAGTGACACACCTGGAGCATTCCTAGAAAACAAGTACATATGACTCAACCTCATTTGATGGACACTGATTAGCAACAAAAATATACGTGTTGAGTTAATAAGGTACTTGAGAGAGCCATAGTTCCAATGAGAGAAAGAAAGAGAGAATAAAAGACACAATCCTATATCCATTGATCTTGCATATACATTTGTTAAGACTGACAAAATACTGAGATGGTGAATTCAAGCAAGCCTAAATTTACTCCCTAGTGTTTGGAATTAGGTCATAGGGAAAGTTTCTTTGACTGGAACCTTGGGTAACATCTTGACTCGACACTTGTGAATGCAGTCAACAATAAACTATCATACCTTTTATTTATCTATATATATATATATATATATTTAGAGAGTCTGATAATTAGATAAGTTCAATTCTTTTTGGTTAAGACCATATCGAGCTTAGAGTTTTAAGATCTCTAAAACCAAGTGTTTAGGATTGATCAAACCTTATATCTACACATGCACAATCAAGGTATCAACTAACTAACTAATTCGTTCTTCATTTATTAGCTTGAGGATGAGCTTAGCTTTAGTATAAGGGTGTGATAAATCCCAGATTTATCAACATTATTTATAAATATTATCTCTCCTGCTTAAGGAATTCACTAACTTTATTTAAACATTATTTGAGAAATAACCTCTTGTAAATAACTAACACTAATTAATGTCTATAAACAACTATATTATGGTACCTATATTTTATGTGTTTCTTATTTATAAAACCAAATAAAAATTAGGTTAATATTGTAGATAATTACTCTAACATTAAATATAAACTAAAAATCCAAAAAATAGAAAAAAGAAAATAAAAGCAAGTGGTTTTATTCGTTAAAAATACTTTCAAAAATATTACTATGCACATATGATGTATTTTCTCTTTGAGTTCTACATGAAAGTTGTAGCTCAAATCGAGATCTAGAACTTCCATGTTCATCATTTTTTTTTCTAATTTTACTCCTAATTATTTTATTTAGATTTATCATTGATTTACTCTTTTTCATTTTTTCTGGTTGGCCGTATGGCCCAACCAGATGTCTCCATGTACCTAGACCTCCTCTCCATCCTATGTATGGTCTAGATCGTCTGATTGCCTTGAGTTGACAACTAAATTTCAATCCCCGTCGCTTGCTTTTCGATCATTTGATCAATCTGATCAAGCACATCTCAGCCATTGAGTATCACCCAAATGGTGGTCGTTTGATCGCATGATCAAACGGTTGAGGTGTATCGTCAATCTCCATCCCCACTACCTCCAAGCGTTGCGTCTCCACCAACCAACCAATTTCTCCCAAATTCTCTAGCATCTCCGATAAACATCTCGGACAGCCGACCATTCCCTAACAAAGATCTAACTACCCTCTCCTTCACCCTAACCTTAACCTCCATATCCATCTATCATCCACGTCTATGCAAGCGGTTGAAACCTTTGTGGAATCCATCTTCAACCTCCAGTCCTTTTCTTTAAATAGGTTGTCACCTTTGAGATTTAACCATGTCCACCCTTGTGTGAGGCTTCACCTAGTCTCCAACTCCTTTTCATGATAGGATCGAGGAGCAACTAGAGAGAGAGGATGGTGTAAGAACTCCGGTGTCAACCCATGGTTGATGGGCCATGTTACGATCACAATGTGATTGTTAGAGCTTTGGGGTGAGTTACCCTCGTCAAGCAAAGACTATAGGTCCCCTTGATCCTCTAGCACATGCCCATCCTTCACCTCAGTCCATATCTACAATTTTCAGGTATTTAAGTTTTGTTTTCTTTGATTTATCCACAGGTGTGCATAGTTCCTTCTTTCAAATCTAGCAGACCTCGACCTCCACCATGAACTCACCATTTGAGCGGGAGGATATGTTCATCAATTCCCTTCTCCAGAACCCTAATTCACACACATTAGACCTCCAGTATTTTCGCACTCATAGATCTTCATCCACACCATTATTTGAACGCATGCACACGATATTGCTTCAGTTATTATTATTACTAAACACATTTTCTCTTTGATGATCGGCAATTGGGGCGAGCTCTGAACTGAATCTTCGCCTCTGATGATCAGACGTTGTTAGCCATCTTCATAGCTTTCCATGCCTTCTCCTTGTGACGACTATATTTTTCGGACCTCCAAGGATCTCCCATTACATCTAGAGACAACATGAGGTCAAGGCAAAGCTTTTGCAACCTCACCAGAGCATCGCCTACTCCCCCAACGAAGGATGAGAGGGAAGAACTTTTTAAGCATACAGTTGTCATAGGATCTTATCTCTTTGACCTGATCCGACAACCATGACCATCGTAGACAGGTCCCTACTCGGTCACGTATGATAGAAGCACTAATACTTTGCCAACCCAGGTGATAATCAAGGATGCCATGGATCGGGTTTTGGCTCTAATCCTTGGGGGTCGTGCCTCACTCGGTCTAGATGTTTCCTGAGAATAATGAGGGCTTTATGAACCCAATGATTTTCATTATGATTTTTCTAAGGTCAAAGTTTTATTAGCAGCCCCTTTGTTTTAATTTTTGGATTTTCAAAATTTTTTAAGTATTTTTCATAACAAGCTGCCTTACGATCTTTTTCTATTTTCTTTTGATCATGCGTCATATGAACACAGGGGAGAAGGCATAAAAGCAATGCATGTGGATACGAGAGTGGAAATCTCACTCTCATATCAAATGATGTATGCAAAGTAAGGAGACTTATAGTGCTTCCCAGCTCTCTCCATGCGTGATGAAAGATAGAATAGATAAACCTATACTACATGCATGATATGCAAAGAGATAAAGCACCTTGAACAATAATTGTTATTATCGGTAAGAACCATGGCCAATAACTCAAAAATGGCTCCAAATGTCCGCTCTTGGAGACTCCTCGATGCCCGTCACAATACATCCAGCAAGCGTTTTATGGAGTCTCTCATGGTGTGCGGTTTCCAACTTCAAGTGATCAACAATTAATTATTTAACTAAGTCCAAGCGAAGTAAACCATAGAGAAATGTGTTTATTAGGGCTTTGGACTTCACTAAGTATGGCAGTGTCCAAATTATTACAAACTAATTTAAAAACAAAGTTAAACTCTCTCCTCACAAAAATGAAAATAAAAAGCTAAGGCAAGGTTGCTCTTCTCCTTCTTTCTCTGCTCCTCTCTCCTGGTCGTTTCATAAGAGGAATAGGCAACCTCCGTAGGACTCGGGTGTGTCCACCTCCTAAGAGATAGCCATCGCCACTTGGTTCCTCGTCAGAAAGATCAACAAATAAATATGGATTAGAACAGTCAAAATAATCATCAAAAATAAATGATAGAAAAATAAAAAGAAAAGTAAGCATTGTAATTGACGAGTCGGGAAATTTCCCTGTTTAATTGTCATGAATTATCGTACATTTGAATTAATGTTGTTTCGTTGTAGGCGGGTAATCGGAATCGATCGAGAAATAATCACAAGAAATTTTGTCAATTTTAATTAATGTGGTTTTATGTTTATTTTACTTGGACAACTCCCAAGGTCGAACCTAAGGAGGCAAATGAACAACCTAGAATTTTGTCTATCAAAATTCATGCACGGTTTTCGAAGCGATCTTTTTTTGTATTTTTAATGCAAATTTGGGATGCAAAATGCAACTTTTGCCGATTTTAAGGACTAGAATATATAAAACTTGGCCAAGATGACAATTATGATGAAATGAATGTACTGTAATTTTTTTGGAAAATTTTGGATGCAAGATAAATATTTTATGAATTTGTGAATGCAAACGATGTGAATTTCAATATTTAATTATAGTAAATATTAAAGTTATTTATTTTCAAAGGATAAAATTATTTAAGATCTATCACTAGGTGATCGATCTCAGAAAAATCCTAAACCTCGGAAAATATGAGATTAATACCTATTAAAAATTAAAGATCGAAATATGTGAAATGATTTTTTGTAGGAAAACGATGCATGCAACTGTAATTCTTTTTGGCACAATGTAACATACTAAATATTCAATCCATGATTTTTTTTGGAAATTTTCAGAGATATGGTTAATCAATTATGAATTTAAAGCACAAAATGGGTAAATATGCAATTTTCTACAAAACATATAATTAATAATTAACCACAGATCACAAAAATATCAAACATATGCCAAGATGTAGATAATTAGTTGAAGAAAAAAGTGTTATTTTTATAAAAATAAAATGATGCGATAAAGCAGTTCAAAGTGGAGGGGGAATACAGGGGTATCACTGTAATTTTACTAAATAAAAATATGCATAGAGGGATGGATGTGTAAATACCTATACCCCTACGGGTATTTCTGCAAAAATCTCAAGCGACCACGTGCCAGGCACGCGACACTTGAGCGACAGGGGCGGATTGTAATTTAGTGATCTTTCTGGGTGGATTCTGTAAATTGCCCACAAGGTCACGTGCGATGCACCTGACCTCTAGGCCGGGCTTCGGTGTAAATCAATCTAACGTCGGGGGTATTGCTTCAAAACTTTCGCACTCGCACGTGCTCAGCATGTGGGAGGGTCTCGGGTTCTCTACCCTGCCGTTGAAGGCGGAGTGATGGAGACGTGTGGTGGAGCTGCTAGTGGGAGGTGCTCCGGCAGGCATCGTGGCTCGTGGACAGGGGATGTGTTCTAGTGGAAGCTTCTTTGATGTCGATAAAGCAACCGAGGAAGATGGCTGGTATGAGGACGTTCTCTATGGATGTTGGCTCCCCACTGCTAGAGGTGGAGCTCCTCGGGTTGGATCCTCCAAGGTGATGATGATGGAGTAGTTGATAAGTTGTCGATGAAGCGCCTGGAGGGGTGAAGCCCGATGACGTGCTCTTTGGCTGGTGGCGATGGAAGGCGTCGAAGGAGGCGACCAGTGCAGCGTTGTCGTTGGTCGTGGCGGAACGGCGGTGCCGAGGAGAGACGACGAAAATATGGCTGTGCGTAGTTGCAGGAGGTGGCAAAGTGAGTCGATGAAGATGGCACGGAGGTGGATTAGCATTGGCTCGACAGGATGAAGTCCGGAGCAAAGCAGGGCCTGGGGAGGCTTTCTACAATGAGGGGGGAACCTCGGACCTCGCCAAGGGAGATGAAGAGGGAGCAGCACTCTCACCACCACTCCTCAAACTTGGTAGCTTATCGGCGGATCAGGGGAGATGAGGGGGCGGCAGATCTTAAATAGGAGAGGGGGGTGGCACCCGAGATGGTAGTAATCACGAGATATCGAGCACGCATGGTGGATTAGGAAAGGGGGGAAACGATTGGAGATGGAGGTGACTAATTGAGTAGGAGGCGCCGGTCGATCGGGGATGAGGTACACGAGGGTGATGGGCGCGAGATTCGTGGGAGTGACGGTCGATCATGTTGGACATGCGAGCCCACGGCGATCCATTATGCAATAAATGTTATTGCAAATATCATTCCCTAACCTGAAATGAAGAATAACTAATTTGTATAATAGGTCCCTTAGTAAAATTAGGGTTATGTACCATGGCCATCTTGATGATCATACAGCTGTTGATTCAAGCATTGAATCATAAAGGATGGTGCTTGGATGAATATCTAAAGAGTTAGATTGAGGACTCATCAAGCACCGTCAAATGATTGTTGAGAGATGATCTCCAACCTGAGTAGGAGATGCCAATCCTTTCTCATTTAGGCTGATATCTGACCGACCTCTTAATGCAGGTCCTCTGCATGGGAATAGAGATTCGGAGGTGTTAGATTAGTTACGTCAAAGAGTTGACTTAACGAGATCGAGATAACCAAAGTCCTATGATGTATGCTGTCATGATATAGGCACGCATCCTCTGACCAGAGACAGATGGGTTACTATATGTCTAAGTATATACATTTGGCAGACCAATAGGTTGATGACCTAATCAAATCTATACACCGACGCACTGGTGTGAATATAAGGGCATATGAGTAATACGATCTCTCAAAGGGATCATACAGGTTCATTACTGAACCGGAAGACATGAGCTCACTCATGAGATATTGGGAAGAATCAAATTCCGTGCACGGTCGTCTTGCTTTGGAAGCTTGACTGAATTTATAGGTTTGATATATGATTTTGGAAAGTATATGATCAACACCTGGGTATGATATATGCTTTTGGAAAGTATATGATCGATACCAACTCCCAATGATCGAATGGGAAACTTAAAGATAAATCCCTGAAGTAGACAGTGTAAAACTGATCTTATACTTCGAGATTATTTTGGGTTTTCCAGTGTACAGGATGTACAGGTATTGGGAATACCTGATGGTGATGTGATCATAAACGATTGTATAACCATGACACTTCCATTCCTAGGGAGTGATAAAACAGGTCTAGATTTTAGTGACTCCTCTCAGTAGAGAAGTAATATGATCTTGGTCCAAATGTTGGACATTGATCTGAATGTGATCAGATACAATGATAAGATTAGATTTGCAATCTTGATTTAATCAAGCATCTATGGGAGGCCCGAGATCTGGATTTGAGATGGGATCTCAATATCCAAGTTACTATATGTGGAACAATACAATCGCCTTGTCCTTATCTCCATGTATTCGCAGAGAAAGCGCATTGTCCTTGAAAGATTTTAGGATAATTTCATTGTTGATATAAGTATCCGAGCATTGAGAAAATGGATAATTAAATGTGATTTAATTATCATGATTAATATGAATTCGATTCATATTATAAAGAGAGTTATCTTAGATAATTAAATGTGATTTGATTATCAAAGATGTAAATAATGTGAATGTGATTCATATTATTTGGGCACAAGAGAAAAGAGATCCAAGATGATTAAATGTGATTTAATTATCATGGATATGAATAATGTGGATAGAAATATCCGTATTAATCATATATATTATAAATGTGATTTATAATAGATAAGAGAGAGCTATTTGTAATTTACATTTGTTAATTGAATGTTGATGTGAATTGGATTCACATTGGACATTAAATTAAAAATGTAATTTACATTTTATTTTGGGCTGTGAATGTGATTCACAATTTTCCAATGGCAAGATTGCAATATTCACAAAATAATTATGAATTATTTTTGTTGAATGATTTACAACAAGTGTTGTTGTAAATCTTGGAGATTTCCATGGAATAATGTAATCTCATGATAGATTCCAATAATCTCCATGATTGCTTGATTAAATTTGGGATTGATTTATATTGATTTATCAATATAAATTTAATCTAAATTAAATTAGTTGTTGTTGATTTTTACCAACACAAATCTTATCCATTAAAAGAAACACAATCAATGAGAGCCATTGGATTTGTGTTATACATGGATTGAGATCCATGGATCCCAAAATATTATAAAAGAAGAGGCACCCCTTTGCTCTTCTTTACACAAGAGGACATAAGTCTCTCTCTTTCTTTTTCTCTCTACATGCCCTCTCTCCTTCTCTCATGTGGTCGTCCACCAAGGATGCCCTGGAGAGAGCCTCCATCGCCGCAGTGTCGTCGTTATGTCGCCCGATCGTTTGCTCGTGGATCTCCGGCTCCTTCGGTGTGCCTCGCTCGTGAAGAAGACATTGGATCTCGTGTGTCGAAATCAGTAGATCCGTCGCTTGGATCATCAACATAGATTGCAAGGAGCATGTGTTTCATCAACACGCTCGCAAGCGTCTCCTCCGTTGGATCGGACTTGAGACAGGAGTCTCTTCGTTTAGAGACTCCATCCCAACCATGCTTCAAGAGGTAATCCTATTACTTGTTTGTGGTTTAGACGAAATGATCCGAGAAGTGTTCTTGGATCATGTGGTTTCGTCACATGAAAAATTTTAATTTCCGCTGTATAGAACAACTAGTACGACTAGTCGTTCCTCGTCGTATTCGATACAATGCTCACACTTCCGTGATGTGCTTGAGGATTATCCCATATCCTTCAAGTGGTGTCAGAGCCTTAGGTCGAAGGTTTTGGATACGATCCGTAAACCTAGGACGACTTGGGTTCGTTAATGTTGCGAAAGTTTTTTGTCGCATTTCATTTCCGCACATCTGTTTAGTGATTATTTTCAGCCCTGTATAAATTTTTAAACACAAAAATAAAACTTGGATTTTGTTCCCCATTAAAAAGGAAATCATAGGATCTGAGTTTACGTAATTTGGATTCCGTTTGCTCGAGATATGGTTTAATGAACATGTATTCACTGTTGCTGGAACTATGAATCTTAACGTGACTAATGAGTTGATTACTGTTTTGATCCGCCAAGAAATACATGAAATATCACTTAGATTCTGTCATAAATCAAATTAGCAATCTTTGGAAACTGATTTTGTCTAATTTGGATTTTAATTGATTGAGATATGGAAATTTTAGTAAGTAGGGGTCACTGCTGAAATTACATTCCTAATCAAGAACCATGTGATTGTCAATTAGTGAAATTAATTGTTAATTTCATGAAAAAATTATGGAAAATATTTGAGAAATATTTAATGATGATTATTTACTTAATTGACTTGGCCTCAACCAATAAAATGATTAGATTTGATCTAGATCATAATTGCAAACACAATCAACAAACAACTTGCTTGAATAGGATTGGGAATTTGGTTAGCAAATTTCCTTAGAATCAAAATTGTTTTGATTATTACTATATGGTATAATTTCGGTTGAAAAACCGATGATCATCTCAAGTACAAAGTGATTGGCTCGGCATTATTTTTTCCTGAGGCGAATATGGTGTCTAGTCAGGGAGTGTTGGGGTAGCGGGTCGCACCGGTTGCGGTCCGTCCCACTTCCGCCAGTACTGGACATGACAGCGGGTAGGGAACGAATGATGCCTAAGAGATCATGATGTATTTTCTAATTATTAAAATTCGAATTAATACGTACTTTGAGATAATAACATATATTCAAGTAAAATCAAGTTTGTTGATTGAATTGGATTGATAATTAATTTAATGTGATTAAGTTAATTATATCAAATTAAAAACATTCTATTATGAATAGATGTGTATTACCCTTCGAAGAATTAATTATGTGAATATGATTCATAATAATTGACTAAAATTTGAATATGAGGTGGAGGATCACATAAGTGGCATCCATGTTCTCCCGTCAAGGCGAAGGGTTCCGTCGCCAGATATTGTATGTAGGAGACGCTTGTCCGAAGTGACAGCTCCTGCTTACGATCCATTTGGATCAGGCTCGTCGCTTCTCTAAAGAGTAAGGATGTATGCGTAGTGACCCCAATATTGGGTCCTCATATTATTGGGACGATATTGGATTGTGCATAGCGAGTTGTATTTCTGTTGACGGTTGGTACAATTAACGACGGGTCAACATCACCTTAGTGGTGGTGGGCCCGGGTGTTAAAGACCGAATTGGGAGATGCAAGTTGGACTTGCAAGGCGGAATGTGTTCCCGCTTCTTTTTATCCGAGTTACAGGTTCTCATATTATTGGGATGTAACAAAGATAAGGAAGGAGATCTCAGATCTTGCTTGAGATATAATGGTAAGTATATCTCTTACATTGAAAGTGACTAAGGGAATGAATTTTCAATGTTGACAAGGCAAGACAACTTTGATATAAAAATTCCTAAATCAAAGTAAAATATGTATATATATTTATATATACTTATGCAAATTTCTTATTTCAGATAAATCTTCATTAAACCTACTCAATACTATACTCAATAATAACCAGTAAAATATCATGGATTGGATCCATAATAAAGATATTGTACTTGCAAATGGACACATAATGTATGTTGTTGCAATGTGCAATTTTCCTCATAATAATGAGGAATGACAATTAAATAGATAATAGGGTTTGTATGTCTCTATTATCTTGATCTCTCATTGAATGTACTTTAAAAGTGACATGTCAATGATGATCGTAATTGTCAAATAATCCTTATAAAATTCTAAGAAGATGTTTTGGCATACATATGTGCTCTCGACATTTAATCATGAATGACGCGGTTCTCTGCATCATGCAGAATAGTAGCTCTATAAGAGATGATGTATTCATATTGTTTGAGTACCTACCTGGACCAATGTTTTAAGAGTTTAGATGGATGTAGATACGATGAGTGTCATCATTCTACTATCTATACTCTATTCATTCATGAAGCTTCAGAATATTCATATCGTATGAATTGAATGAATCATGTATAAATGTTGAAATAATCTTATATTGAAATTTTTAATTTCGACATAAGAGGTCCTTTGTCTTGATCAATGGTTGCTTATAGATAAAGGGAGCGTAGTGGAAGCATGGGTTGGACCCAAGTAAGAAGGAAGGTCAAGAAGTTGGTTGTACTTCTGTGACTTCCATATGACATCCAAATAGTTGGATGAATGCCAATACTGCAATAAGCTGATGTATTGATATTGTGACTATCTTGTCTAACTAGGATCCTTAGAGAAGGATCCAGATGGTAAATCAGTATAATCTACATCTACATATAATCATTGAAATTGACTTTCTTATTTGATAAGATCAAGGTCTAATAATTGTATCTTATTATTCTAATAACACTTGCAATTGGTTGCATATGTATTAGAAGACTGTAAAATTTGATTTTAAGGTTTAATAGTCATCCACATGGGCATCGATGCAATTGTTGCAACAATCTCTATTAGATAGATGGACTTGTTATTTTCAGTGGGAGAGCCCTTAGTCTTAGAGAATGTCTATATGACCTAGACATTAGAATACACTCATTGTTTATTTCTAAATGTTAGAGATAAACATGAATTCTGTAATAAATCTATCATGAAGAGTTATGATAGAGATATTTCAGATAATAATCTAAAATCTAGTGGACTCTACTAAATTAGAAAATTAATGAATGGTTCATTAACATTTCTAATACTGAAATTAAACCTTAAAAGATCAATAGGAGAATGAAGATCATTTGACAATGATCTCGCATCAAGCCTTGGATATTTGTCTGTTGATGTGATCAATAGACTAGTAAGAGATGAAACTTTAGATTGTCTAAAAGTTCAAATCTTACATACTTATGAATATTGTATTCAAAAGTAAAAATGTCCAATATACCCTTCCTTGGAATGGTGTAAGATGTCAAGGTATTCAAGATCTCATACATATTGATGTATGTGAGTCATCTATATCAGAATAAACATTATGGATATGTGATATCTATTGATGATTATTTGTGATATGAGATATCTTCTCTTCACTTAGAAACCTTTGAAATGTTCAAAGATTTCACAATTTTTGTTTAGAACCAAAGTTTGAAGGAAGATTAAATGAATCTGATCTAATCTAGGTAGTATGTACCTATTAGATGAATTCATAGAATCCCTTATATAGATATGAATATCATTTCTATCTCACCCCTCCTAATAAACCTAAACTCAATAAGAGTGTTAGGGAGATACAATTTGATCATGTGTGACATGATATGATCAATGATGAATCTTAGCATAATTACCTCTTAGTTTCCAAGGTATATATGTAGTAGACTACAATATATCCCTAATAAGATTCCATGCAAGTAAGCTGGAACTTAGCACCTGAGAGTGCTACTTCATTAGGAAAATAAAGGATGGTATTGGATACCTACTTTATGACCTTGAGATTCTTAAATGATTTCATATCTGAGAATGTGAATCTTAGATGATGAGACTCTTGAGAATCAAGATGAAAATGAAGTAAAGGAACTCATTTAATCTTGACAAGATAATGAGGTTCCTAAAATTGGAAACTAAAAGGATAATTAAAGATGAAATACTAATACCACTTCAAATAAGTTTGAAGATGGATTCCATGTGTCAGTTGAATCTGACAATGATCTGACTTCATGTGATGAAGTTTCTGAAGATCATAGCATGGAAAGGTGGATGTTAGCAATAAAGTCTAAAGTAGACTTCATATACAAATGTTGTATATGGACACTCGAGGATCCACCTATATGGCTAAGACCCATTAAGGTGTAAATGGATCTTCAATAGAAAGAGTGAACCTGATGAGAAGGTAGAGACCTTCAAAGCACGGCTCATAGCCATGAGCTATACATCGAAGAGAAGACATTGCTTGCGATGAGACTTGCTTTTCAGTGACAATGCTTGAACCCATCAGAATAATGCTAACCATAGCTACACAACTTGACTATGACATCTTTATGATGTAAGTCAAGATTGCATTCCTCTATGAATACCTCTCTGAGGACATTCACATGAAGCAACCCCAAGGCTCCATGGTTGAGGAAAGCAAGATGTGCATGCTAAAGAAACTCCATCTATGGACTCAAATAAGCTTCTTGTAGTTGGAACATTAGATTTGATGAAATCATAAATGTTATGATTTCAGATAGAATCTTGATAAACCATGTGAAGCTTAGTGGGAGTGCCATTGTGTTCATCATGCTAAATATAGATAATATCCTAATCATTTGGAATGATCTAAGGATGATAATAATAAGTGTTTTATAATCTGGTTATCCCATACCTCAAGATATGATCTCAAGGATACCTCTTAGATCTTAGTTCTGAAGTTGTTCAGAAGCAAAGAGAAGAGGGTATGGGGACCGTCGCATTAATGGTACACCTTGGACATTTCCATTTTCTGGAAAATTCCAAGAAAGGCTTCTTTCCCTCATGATATGGTACTAACCTATCTAAAGGGATAGCACCTCAAAGAGTTGAGGATATGAATGCTAAAACTGCTTGCCCTTGGGCATCAATTCTGAGAAACCGAGTGTACGCTAGATGTGTACAAAAGCTAGATGTCTTCCATGCAGTGGGAGTAGTAAACTCTTACTAATCCTACTATGGAGATAAAACACTTGATTGCAGTAATATCAATATCTTCAAAGATGAGAAGACTTTAGAGATAGTGATCTCTAAGTCTTATCTTCAAGTAATTAATACTTTATAGATGGAGATCTAAAAGGTCTTAACTACGAATACCTTAGGAGATAGAGATCTCCAGGAATAAGGGTATTCTGATAAGGATAATAGAAATTACATACTAGTTATATTAATTATTGAGGTGTAGTGTCAAGGACACTATGACTGACATGATTGAGTATTGGTTGCATAAAATGCAACATTCGCATTGGATGCGAAAACTGTTACTATGAGATATGCAAGTGTCGTAAAAGGACTTGGTGTAGTCTCTTGGGAATAGAGTGGCTGATCATCTTACCTAGCTATTTTCTAAATAGCCTATGATTGTCACATGAGTGTGGGTTTAAATGATTAGACCACTAATGGCTCTTTGGGCTAGTGGGGGATTGTTGGACACCCGAGCCCACGACGAGTCATTATGCAATAAATGTTATTGCAAATATCATTCCATGATCTGAAATGAAGAATAACTAATTTGCATAATAGGTCCCTTAGTACAATTAGGGTTATGTACCATGGTCATCTTGATGATCATACAGTTGTTGATTCAAGTATTGAATCATAGAGGCTGGTGCTTGGATGAATATCTAAAGAGTTAGATTGTGGACTCATCAAGCACCATCAAATGATTGTTGAGAGATGATCTCCAGCCTGAGTAGGAGATGGCAATCCTTTCTCATTTAGGCTGATATCTGACCGACCTCTTGATGCAGGTCCTCTGCATGGGAATAGAGATTCGGAGGTGTCAGATTAGTTAGGTCAAAGAGTTGACTTAACGAGATCGAGATAACCAAAGTCCTATGTAGTATGCTATCATGATATAGGCACGCATCCTCTGACCGAAGACAGATGTGTTACTATTTGTCTAAGTATGTACATTTAGCAGACCAATAGGTTGATGACCTAATCAAGGTCTATACACCGTCGCGTTGGTGTGCATATAAGGCCATATGAGTAATACGATCTCTCAAAGGGATGATACATGTTCATTACTGAATCGGAAGACATGAGCTCACTCATGAGATATTGGGAAGAATCAAATTCCGTGCACGGTCGTCTTGCTTTGGAAGCTTGACTGAATTTGTAGGTTTGATATATGCTTTTGGAAAGTATATGATAAACACCTGGGTATGATATATGCTTTTGGAAAGTATATGATCGATACCAACTCCGAAAGATCGAGTGAGAAACTTAATGATAAATCCCTGAAGTAGACAGTGTAAAATTGATCTTATACTTCGGGATTATTCTGGGTCTTCTAGTGTGTAGGATGTACAGGTATTGGGAATACCTGAGGGTGATGTGATCATAAACGATTGTATAACCATGACACTTCCATTCCTAGGGAGTGATGAAACGAGTCTGGATTTTAATGACTCCTCTCAGTAGAGAAGTAATTTGATCTTGGTCCAAATGTTGGACATTGATCTGAATGTGATTCAGATACAATGAGAAGATTAGATTTACGGTCTTGATTTAATCAAGCATCTATGGGAGGCCCGAGATCTGGATTTGAGATGTGATCTCAATATCCAAGTCACTATACGTGGAACAATACAATCGCCCTGTCCTTATCTCCAAGTATTCACGGAGAAAGCGTATTATCCTTGAAAGAGTTCAGAAAAATTTCATTGTTGATATAAGTATCCGAGCATTGAGAAAATAGATAATTAAATGTGATTTAATTAACATGATTAATATTTATTCGATTCATATTATAAAGAGAGTTATCTTAGATAATTAAATGTGATTTAAATATAAAAGATGTAAATAATGTGAATGTAATTCATATTATTTGGGGACAAGAGAAAAGAGATCCAAGATGACTAAATGTGATTTCACTATCATGGATATGAATAATGTGGATAGAAATATCCATACTAATCATATATATTATATATAATTTATAATATATAAGAGAGAGCTATTTGTAATTTACATTTGTTAATTAAATGTTGATGTGAATTGGATTCACATTGGACATTAAATTGAAAATGTAATTTACATTTTATTTTGGGTTGTGAATGTGATTCACAATTTTCCAATGGCAAGATTGCAATATTCACAAAATAATTATGAACTATTTTTGTTGAATGATTTACAACAAGTGTTGTTGTAAATCTTAGAGATTTCCATGGAATAATGTAATCTCATGAGATATCATGAGATTACATGAGATTGCCACCAAATCCCATATTATGGAAGGAGGCAATCTTCATTCCAATAATCTCCATGATTGCTTGATTTAATTTGGGATTGATTTATATTGATTTATCAATATAGATTTAATCTAAATTAAATTAATTGTTTTTGGTTTTTACCAACACAAATCTTAGCCATTAAAAGAAACAAAATCAATGAGAGCCATTGGATTTGTGTTGTCCATGGATTGAGATCCATGGATCCCAAAATATTATAAAAGGAGAGGTACCCCTTTGCTCTTCTTTACACAAAAGGACATAAGTCACTCTCTTTATTGTTCTCTCTACATGCCCTCTCTCCTTCTCTCATGTGGCCGTCCACCATGGATGCCCTAGAGAGAGTCTCCATCGCTGCAGTGTCGTCGTTATGCAGCCCGATCATTTTCTCGTGGATCTCCATCTCCTTCGGTGTACCTCGCTCATGAAGAAGACGTTGGATCTAATGTGTCGAGATTAGGAGATCTGTTCCTTGGATCATCAACATGGATTGCGAGGAGCACGTGTTTCATCAACACGCTCACAAGCGTCTCCTCCGTCAGATCGGTCTTGAGACAGGAGATCTCTTCGTTTAGAGACTCGATCGCAACCACGCTTCAAGAGGTAATCCTATTACTTGTTTGTGGTTTAGACGAAACGATCCGATAAGTGACCTTAGATCATGTGGTATCGTCACATGAAAAATTTTAATTTCCGCTGCATAGAACAACTAGTCTGACTAGACGTTCCTCGTTGTATTCGATACGACGCTCACGCTTCCATGATGCGCTTTAGGATTATCCCATATCCTTCAGATCATAGATGGAAGGAGGTGGCAGCGATTGGAGCAGAGGAGGAGATGGCGGTGGCAGCGGGATTTGGGGGCGTCATCGCCCTATTGGGAAAGGCGGGGAAGAAGATGGGCGCAAGTGCAGTACGCATGTGCAGGTGGCACGTGTGCTTCATGTGCAGGGATTTTAGTTTTTTCATAAAAAATGAGAATAAATAAGGCAGAAAATGGGTGACACGTGGCGTCTCCAGGAGCCGCCACGTGTCAGCCACACAAAAATCGAAAAATAAATACATTGATAAATACATAAAATAGTAAATGACCTCTGATTGAAAATTTTTCTTCATGAAATTGCTCTTCTCGACGAGATCTACAACTTTCATAAACACACCAAAACCAAAATCGATCATTTGTGTAAAGTGATATTTTGGGGTATCTCGTGTACATAGATTACCTTGATTTTTGGGTTTTATAAAATTTTTTATCATTTTTAAAACAGATACAAAATCTGAAAAAAAATATGATAAAATCAAAGATAAATATTTACACATTAATCTATTTTTTGGATTTTTGTTGATTAAGAAAAAGAAGAAATAAAATAAAACACGAAAATGACAATTTTTGTATAGACAGATAGTGAAGACTCGGACTCAGTTAGTTTCTTCGATTTTAAACTTAGTTTGGATTTTTATTTTTGCGCATTTTAATAAAACTTTTATCAAAGAAGACCAATGAAAAATAAATAAAATGTATTAATTATGTACATAAAATATAGGTCAAAAACCGCTAAAATACAAAATGTACAAAAGAGGCCCAAAAACCCAACTTTCGCATATGAGCCATGATTCACTTGAACTTGGTCTTGTTTTGAAGATAATTGAATGTACATTAGTTCAAAAGTAAGTAGGATCAAATTGGACACTGTATGAGGAAGATATCAAGGTTTTAGTCCAGAAATCCTAGAAGTACGGTTTGGGTTTTTGGTCCACTTATTTGGGCTAGTGATTTTTTTGTATTTTTCTTTTATTCTTATTAGTGATATGTACATAGTGGAGGTAGTTTCGGGTCATTTGGAGTTAGCATGAATTAGCTAAAAATCAGGGAAGTTAGGTGATTTACAGGTCATTTTGGCTGAGATTTTTGGCTTCATATTTTGTGCAAAAATAAGTGATAAAAAACAATTCTTATTAAAACATGCATGAATGTTAAGTATGCAGAGTAAATGAAGAAATGCCAATGATTTTTAGGGATTTGAGATTAATTCATGACTTTTAGAGTAATTAATATGAGATTCATCAGTAATGTACAACTAGCTACACTCTATCGCTCCCTAGAAACGAAGCCATTTGAAATAACCGAAAAAGTAGCTCGAGGTCAGTCTCGCTAATCTCACACAATTATTTATCATTGTGTGACTGAACTCGAAGCCTAATTAGCAGCTCAACCATTAACCCACACAATAAAGAAATAAAGCAAACAAATATGGATGTGTGAATTAAACTTTATTATAATCCTTCTATATATGTGTGTATAGTAACAAGCAGAGTAGGGGTCGAACTAGGGAGACAAGTCCATATAGCAGGTATACTAATTATAAATAAATAAATAATGAATAATTAATACAGGTGTGTTTATACAATATCAATTTAATTAGTCATTTAATGTTTTTGTCGGTTTTTGTATTTAAAATTAGTTTTTTATATGTTTTTATTTATATTTATTTTATAAAATTTTTATTTTATAATTTTTGTTTTCTTTTTTTATTTTTTTAATTTCTTTTTCTTCTTTCTAATATAATACATATAACTATATATATGTAATATGTATAAGTGATATATATAATATAAAATATATAATAATTATATAAAAGTTAGAAAAATACCTAATTAATAGTCCTTTTTTTTAATGGATTTAAAATATTTATATGGTATTTATATTAATTAATAATAATATTAATTTTATATATAGCTATATATATGTATATTATACAATATATGATATTATAATTATAAATATAGCTACATAAAAATACATAAGTATTTTTATGTTTTTTATGTTTTCTTATGTTTTTATAATTTTTCAGGAATTTTTGTCTACAATATGTACAAAATCAGGGACTTGTAAAATAGACCGAATTGATATGAGATCTAAAAATAGTAAATGGATTCAAAGTTTCTAAAAATCAATTTTAATATGTACTATTAAGTATATATATTTATACATAATATAAACTATTATTTTTGGGGTTTTTGAAGATTTCTAATTTTTATAAGGATTTTAAAGATTTCTATTTTTTAGTAATTTCCTTTTTCTATTTTAGGGATTTTTGATATGGAATTATAAAATACTAAAAATAAGCATAAGGTAATTTTTGCAGATTTTTAGTTATGGTTTTATTTTTTTTGGATTTCTCAATGTAAACAAGGAATAAACATGCACTGTTTGATTTTTAATAAATAGAAAATTTTTGTGAAATGCAAAATAAAATTTATGGCGTGGAAGAGATTTGTATCAGGCACATCGTCCTATTTTCCCATGATTTTTGGAGCATAGATGATATTTTTAAAAAAATAAAATAAATTACAAAAACTAACAAAGATGGCATGAGCATTTTTGCAACTAAAAATAAATGCGAGGGTCTACATGCAAATTACCTAGAAACTTCGAACAAGTACTTCATTTTTATATACCATTTAGTAATTTACAAACATGCATGGTTAAAGTGTAAATTACCCAACTCACGTGGAGGGACACGTGAGTTGGGCTGGTAGGGAACTAACTTACAATTACAAAACGATTCAAGGGTTGACATGCAAATATTCCAAAAAGTTTCAAACGATATTAAATATTTACAGAACTACTCTAGAAATACAAAAAAACGTAAGGGGTTTTAGTGTAATTTGCCCCCCATGTGCACATAAATGAATGATCCAGAATGCTTCACTTAAGTGAATCAGGCGTCTGGGATGAGGCTTTCTTTCACTTTAATCAAATGGCACCGATATGACATGGCAGTTGTTCTTGATCCTATGATACCTAGAATATTGCCAAGAATAGGGAAGAAGGTACCTCCCTCAGATCTTCGTTTGTCAAATACTCCACCTCCAATATGTCTTCTACAGATCTGATCAGCTCGACATCTTCCTGGGGGTCTCGCGCACATGCATGTGCCCTCAATGGAGACCAGGTCCCATCGATGGGGATCTGGATGTTCTATAAGTTTTAGAGCCATGGAGCTGGTGTTATTCGTCTACTGAACACTCCAGGTATATTCTGAAGGATTGTATCTACATACAAAAGTTCAATGGCTCGAGGTGATGTTCCTCGACCGTATTTGAAGCAATGCAGCAACGAAGACGAGCGTGGAGAAGAAGCTCGAGGCAGAGATGATGGAAGAGCTTCATGTGCTTGGATTCATGTGAAATCCATGGCTCAGATGGAGAACATGCTTATGATAGAGAATGGTGATGGAATGCGTCGAGATACGAATGGGTTCACAATGAATCAAACCTGGAGCATGAGCTACATGTCAACACAAAATCTGGTTCCTATCCTAATAGAACCGCTAATTACTGAAACTAAAATGAAAAATCAAAGTCTACAAAGAAAACTAACATGGTTATGCTAGGGAATGTCCTCTATATGGTTTGAGAACCAGAGAGGCAGAGACTTCGGTGAGCTTGGCCGGAGACGGCTGGATGCTTCGCTCCGGCACTGCAGCTCTACCTCGTCGCTTGTTGTCACCAAGGATGGAAGGTATACCACAACTGAGAGGTTTATATAGGCCAAGGAAGTATCAAAATGCAAAAAGAAGATATAGGGGGTTAGTTATAAATGGTGAATGTGCTGACTTCGAGGACCGATTGCGTGAGCTTGAACAGGGGTAAGTGAAGGTGGAGAGGTCACTGTGGAGGACGAACGTGAATGGGTTAGAAATGTGGAGGGCTCGAGGCGAAGAAGGTGTCCGATGAAGTGTGTAAAATCGAAGAAAAGAGGATGCACATGAGTTCTCACAGGGCGACCCTTGAAGGTTGTACACTTGACCTAGGGTCAAAGATTGGAGGGTTCTTGTTGGTCCACGTGGACCAACCAGAAAAAAGGGAAGGTGAAATTATTTGTAAAATTAGTTAAAATTAATAGATCAATTAATTAATTTTAGGTTATAAAAAATGTTTCTAATTTTATGTAGTATTTAATTTTCATTTTTATTTGTTTTTACAAGGCTATTCATTACAAGTTAATATTTACATGTATATTAATAGGTAAATATACATGTATTTTGATTATTTAATTTTTATTTTGTGCTATATATTTTACTATTTTACGCATGTCCTTTATATACTTTTGATTTATTTAATTACATATTAGTTATTTTTGTTGTATTTTTTATGAGCTCATTTGTATACTTAAATAATTATGTATAGATTCTTTATAGGTATATATAGGTATGATTCATCTATGTATTGAAGTATATTATTGTTTTTTGTTTTTTCGATGATTTTGATATTTTAATTATGGACATATGTTTGATATAATATTTACAATTGTATAAAAATAAAGAATTTGAAAAATATATTGAATAAAATATACAAGTATATTGCATAATATGGGCCCAAAACTTAAGTTTTGCATCTTAGCTCCAAATTAAATAAAACCACCTTTATTAAATAGCTTAATTAAATTAGTATACAATTAAATGTGATTTTTATCCATTTTGATAGAGTATAGAGAAGATACATGTATGTGAAATTTTATTTACGACTTTTTATTCTGTGTGTCCCAAGCATATTGTACATTTTTTTGTGCAATCAATTTTGTATTTTTCTTTGTATTTTTATCTATATTATTCATATAGAGGGTTTGTCATTTGAGGTATAAAAATAATAAAATAAAATAGGATCAAAAATAAATTATAGATGGATTAAAATTAAGGTTTTATGTGTATTTTTTACAGTCCTTTGATGAGCTAAAATTCTACTGATCCGGATCATGTAAAATTATCACTTGGGTCGTTGCGACCCGGATCAATAGAGACCTCGGCTCAATAAAGAAAAATAAGAGCAGCCCACCAAAATAGAATGAAAATCAAATAAAAATAATTCCTAGCAATTGGATTAGTCTGGTATAGCGACCAGGGTCGGACTCAGGGAGCACGTGATGGCCTCGCGGCCTACGAAGTAGTCTAATGTAAAAATAAAATAAAAGAAAATAGTTTTTGATGGATTTTTAATCTTTTTTTATTTTTTTGGATTTTTAATGTAATTAAGAAAATAGAAAAGCAATGAATCAAGCAACTACAAACAATTATTTATCTACTCAAAAATCATCCAAAAATTCAAACAAAAATGTTTTTTTGTTTTTTATATTTTTTACTGTTTTTGGGTAATTTTTGGTATTTTTCTGATTGCTATTGAATTTTATAAAAATCAAAGAAGATAAGAAAAGAGAGGTATTGTCCAGTCAGACTTGGAGGGCCAATTTAAAATGCAAAATGGCTCTATCAAGGTCTGAAGGTAATTTTCCTGTAAAGAAGAAAATACAAGGAAAATTTAGGCACCAGAATTTTTAATTTTTGATTTTTCAATTATTTATTAGAATTTTTATGGGTTTTATAGGCTTTTGTAATTTTTATAAGTTTTTATAAAGCCAAAAATGACCAAAATCGGTCAGAAAATCAAACAAGTCAAAACAAACACTATAAAATTTTTTTGTAATTTTTAGAGGTATTTTAGTATTTTTTTGGGATTTTTAAATTAGACAGTAAAGAAAATGTGTGTTTTTGAATTTTTAAAAATATCAAAAAGTATCAAAAATGTCTCCAAAATTTAGAGAACTTTTACACCATGGCAGGAGCCATGTATCCAATTTTCATCAAATTTGGAGTTGGTTTAATATTTTATTAAAACCAAAAACAATGGTAAAGTGCACAGGGACCTGTACGCAATTAATAAAAGTTCCAAGGGGTCCGGTGCAAATTCTCTAAGAAATCACGCACGAGGCACGTGACCTGGGCACTCAGGGATCTATTTGTAAGAAAACTAAAGTTCCTGGACTAATTAGTAACACATACTAAAAGTCCAGGGGCTTCAGTGTAAATTACCCACTATATAACGCACATGCACAATTAAACCATTCACAGGGGTATTTCTGCAAATATCAAAAGTATGACTTCATTCATTAACACCCTGAAACAATCAGCCCATACATGCAATTAACCCAGAAAAGCACGTGTCGAAGCACGTGTCCCACTACAAACAGGGGTATAAACGCGAATACAAGAAACGACAGGGTCCACAATGCAAATTACCAAACTGAAATAAAGTTTCTAAAATATTTATAGGACTAAAGTAGAACAACTAAAAATCTAAGGGCCTAAGAAGCAATTTACCCTTTATAAAGTCGAGGGCCAGATGCTCGCCACGTGGAGATCGGACGGTCGAGGAAGGGGCGCAGCTAAACAAGGGGTCCTCAGCTCTCATCCAACGGCAGGGGACGCGCCACGTGTAGATCCGACGGTCGAGGTGCGTTAAGTCCTCTTCGCTGGATGGAGGTCGAGAGGAGGCCACGTGGAGATCCAACGGTGGCTGCGGGCCTCCTCTTAACAATGATCTGACGGTCCGGACGTAATCTGGAACTGAAGAGCAATCGGACGGCAGGGGATGATCCTCGATGAACTACACGCCGGTGAGGTTCGCTGGACTCATGTGGGCGCTGGAGGCCTCCTCGCGGGCTGCTACTGATCGAAGAAGAATCCCCTTGGCCTCCCGCGTCGAATGGTACCCTCCGATGGTGGCGAGGAGCTCTGGAGAGCTCCGGCGGCACTGGCAGAGGTGGAGATGCTGCTCGAATGGACGAAGCCCTCAGATGGGCTTGGATGAACCTGCAAAGCCAAGCAACGAACTCCTGGGTCGAGGGCAAACTGCCTCGACCCGGTTAGGGGTGGTGAAGGTGGTCGGCGCGTTGGGATGGAGGGGCTCCGGTGAAGCGACGACGGAGGAGCCCCAATCCCAGCTCCTGTGCGAGCTGGGTTGGATGAGTGGGTGGAGAATGTGTGCGGAGGGAAGGCGGAGATGATGAGAGATTCCGATGGTCGAAACGAGGGCGAGGATGGTCGGAATCAGCGATGGACGGCGACGGGGCGATTTGGGCGAAAACGTAAATTAGAGAAATAGGAGAAGAAAGAGAGCTACCTAATGGGTGGATTCGACTAGGGAGGAGTTGGGGATGCTCCAGGTCCTTGCCTCAAGGCGGTGCACGGCGGCGCGTAGCTGCCGGATCAGTGGTCCGGTCTCCCTTTCCTCGCTGCGACACGGCCAGGAGCGAGCTGTCACTCTCGCGGAGGCTGTGGAGGTCCTGGGGTGGAGAGAATCGATCCAAAGATGAGTGAAAAAGGAGGCGGAGCTCGGACTAAATACCTCTAGGGGTCCGGCTATCGGGGAGTCGGGCGAGCAGCTCGAAGCGCGGATCCCCAAAATCCACCATGGGCGTGGATAAAGGATGATCAAGCTCGGATTAGGACCCAGGGTTAACAAATTTGGTTGGCAGATCGAGCATAGGTAATTTCGAGAAATCGGGTTGGAGGCTCATATCTGGGGCTCGGTGGTCCTGGGGTGGGGGGAGTTGACCGGGGGGTCAACGTCCCCGTGGACCAATCAGGGCTGGCCATATGGAAATGATTTGAAATTCATTTAAAAATAGAAAATGGCCGAATTAAAGAAAACTTAAAACATAAAAAATGTTTATTTTATTTTTTTTTCTATTTTGTTGGTGATGTTTAATTAATTTTTCAAAATAAAAATAAGGTATTTACACTATAGTGTTATACATAGGTATATTTACAATATAGATTTTTAGTTTTTTATTTTTAATTTGTTATTTTTGTACATTTTTATTCCCCTATTATATTTTATTTATTTATAGCATAAAATTAGGAATAAAAAGGTATTTTTATTTTATTTTTATTATTTATATACAAGGGGTAAATAATTAGCTATATACATCTATATACATGGTATATATACAATGTTCTTTTTGGTTTTTAATTTTGTTCTTTTTATTTGATTTTTGTTTTTATGGTTTTTATTTTATTTATTTACAACATAAAAGATAGAATATATACAAATTTTTAGGGATTTTAATTTATTTTTTTACAAGGCTAAATAAATATAAGTGTGGGTTTTTATACATGGTGAATATGTACAAGGAATGTTATTTTTTTATTTTCTTTTTATTTTTTCTATTTTTATTTTGATATTGTATTTACAAATATTTACAAATATATACAAGCCCATTTTATTCTAATTTGAGGAAAATATTTTTATTATATTTACAAGTATATTTACACACATGAGCTCCCTGTCTCTCTCTACTTTGGCTTTTATGCGGTCAGGCCCATGCTGAGCCCTCCCTTGGGATTAGGTTGCTCAATATTTATTCTAAATATTTCCCTCTTTTTCTTTTAATTCTTTATTCTTTTATTTTTGCACAAAAACATGCTAATTATTAGTTTTTACACTATGCATGCTTTTTGGTAATTATTTGTATTTACAAGTATCTACATGCATTTGCAAAGGTTTCTGTAGCAAAAAGATTAGAATAAAGAGTGATGAATGAGTATTCATCACCCCCCTATACTTAACTTTGCTAGTACCTTAGCAAACACTTATTTGAAAAATAAGTGCAGAAGAGAAAGAAAAAGAAAAAGAGGAGAATGTACATGGATCAAGGTTGAATATTAAACTTGCCTTCATTAAATTGAATTATGGAGCTTGATCAGATCTTTGGATTATTAATGTGTTGGAACCCTATTTGGACTTAAGTTTAAAACTCAACAACCTCTAAGTTCCACCAATCTATAATCAAGACTCCTCAACGATCCAGATCAGAACAAGTCACCAAACACAAACCCTGAAGACTATGAATCTTTTCTTGTACTGTGGATGTGAAGTATAAGCTCTCCACCTCAGAAATGGCAAATTGACAACCCTCCCCAACAAGGTAACTCTATGACCCCAATCTGGCCACTCTTTCCTCGAGGAGCGGGGTATTCCCTTCTAAGTTCAAGTTCAACCGGCTCAAGAAGAGGGGGAAGAAGAGAATGGACCATGGCCAGTGTAGCCATGTATCCTTGGGAGCTCGACCAGTGTAGCCAAGTCTCCCTGCTGCAAGCTACATAAGGTGGGACATGAATTTCAAGCTTGGCTTATTGCACTATATACATACTCCGGTGGGATTATCTTTTTCTATCATACCCACCACTTTTTTGGAGTTATTTTCTTTTTGCATTTTTTTTTTCGAGTGCATCTATACAACATATACATGTGCAACATATATACAAGGAGTATTTCCTCTTGAGCTAGTAGACTATCCCTCTTTTGAAGCATTATTGCAACCCACAACTCCTGTCGTTAGACCTCATGGCAACCAGACCAAGTTGAGACGCACTTCCTTCACAAAAAGAAGAAGAGAGGTTCCGCCTAGAAGTACTACCCTCATATGTTACCCCAAGTCAAGGAAGACTGCCTCCTCACCACCTCATCCGTAGAGAGCTCGGTGCTAAGTGCGATATCCAAGTAAAGTCATTGTCTATATGAGTCATGTGTGTGTTGTTAAGTGCTCTACTTAGGCTCATTGAGATGACATGTGATCATAGCCTAGTGGACTCAAAGAATTAAGTCACCATGGACCTGAAAAGCCTTAATCCTAAGCCCTATAAGGTTCCTCTTAGTAATTAGGTGGATTAAGATCTTAATCAAGCTCCATTTCCCAATTTAATTCCAGGCTAGTTTAGATGTCAACTATCATCCAGAAAAACTATATACATATATACAAAGATGCTATTTACACAATTTTTACAAACATGCAAAATTTTTGAAAAATGTTTTGAAATCATGGATGGATGAATGCATGATTGCAAGTTTTGCAAAAGTATTTACACACATTCACACAAGATTTTTGCAAACTTTTGATTTTCAAAACATTTGGAAAAATTTTGTACTATATACATAATTTTGGTATAAAAATATTTACACAAACTTTACACAAAAGGTTTTTGAAAACATTTTTACAAAAATAATTTGTACACTAGCTATGTATGTGCAATAAAAGAATGTTTATTTACAGGAAAAAATTTTTATTTTTGTGGTTTTTAGGGTTTTTAGCCAATTTATTTATTTACACATTCACACAAAGTACGAGTTATGGCTAAAGTATATATGGAATATATACACACCCCCCTATACTTAGCTCGAACGATGTCCTCAGAGTCAAGAGCGATGAAGAATACATAACTCGTGCTTAGTATAGGGAAGTGAAAAGGAAGGCTAAATACAAAGAAGAATGAATGAATAGAATCTCAGGAAGATCTCGGCTTTTCCCCCTATACGTAGGATCAAATAATCCTAAGTATAGTAGGTTGTACACAAAGGGAAAACCGAGTGGAGAATGTACAGGGTCTACCCCCCCCCCTATACTTAGGGTAAAATATCCCTAAGTATAGGCAGCAAAACAGGGATAGAAAGAATCAAAAGAAAACTCAAAGGTCCTACATCCCCCTATACTTAGGGTAAGGTACACCCTAAGTATAGCATAATCAAAGATGACAAATGGGATGTGGGACTAAAGAATGTAATGATATGGACATCTGGATCTATACAGGTCGGAAGATCAGTGATAATCAGGCGTGAGATGCAATAGATGTGAATCAATAGACCACATCTCACGCAAAATGAATAGGGGCAACATCAACGACCCGCGGCTCATGATCTAGAAATGGCTTGAGCCGCTGGCCGTTCACTCGAAAGGTACTCTCAGAAGACAGCTCGGATATGTCAATGCTACCGTTGTCGTGTACCTTTCTCACCAGATAAGGTCCCTTCCATTTGCTCTGTAGCTTCCCTAGAAATAGACGAAGCCTAGCATCAAACAACCATGCTCTCTGTTCAGGCTCAAAATGTTTGTGGCTGATGTGAGAATCATGCCACTCCTTCACTCTCTCCTTGTACTGTAGGCTGTTTGAGAAGGCGGTATCTCTAAGCTCCTCCAAGGCTGCTAACTCTACCCTCCTCAGGTCTGCTACACTATCTGGATCAACAAGTATCTCAGTGACTGCCCAAAGTGACCTGTGTCTCAGCTCAACAAGTAAATGGCACGGCTTGCCATATATGAGGCAAAAGGGAGATGTGCCCAATGGTGTCTTGAAAGACGTCCTATATGCCCACAAGACTGAGTCCAAAAACTGTGACCAATCCTTTCGGTCAGGGCGGACGACTTTCTGCAATATAGTCTTGATGTCCCTGTTCGACACCTCGGCTAGACCATTCGTCTGTGGATGGTATGGAGTGGCAACTCGATGGTCTATGCCGAACTCGCTAGCAAGGGCCTTTACTTAGTCGTTGATGAAATGAGACCCCCCATCTGAAATCAACACTTGAGGGACCTCGAACCGCGTGATGATGTGCTTCCTCAAAAATCTGCAAACTGTCCTGGCATCAGCGTTTCGGGTTGGGATGGCCTCAACCCAAAGACTCACATAATCAACGGCCAACAAAATGTACTCAAATCCCTGACTCTTAGGGAATGGACCCATGAAATCGATGCCCCATGCGTCAAAAACCTCACAGAAGTGAATGGGCTGCATCGGCATCATATCACGCTGTCCACAAGTGCCCATCCTCTGACAGTCAGTACACCTCTTCACGAACTCATCAGAGTCCTTGAAGAGGGTAGGCCACCACAAGCCGGATTGGAGCACTTTCTGTGCCGTTCTCCTCCCAGAGTGATGTCCTCTTGCCTCAAGCTTGTGGCAGTAAGTGAGGACGCTATGGTGCTCCTCCTGAGGAATGCACCTACGCCAGACGCTATCCCCTCCTTCGTGGTAAAGGATGGGATCCTCCCAGTGGTAGGACTTGGCCTTCGCGAGGAAGGTCTCAAGACTCTGCCATGGCCAATCTTGTGGGACTTTCTTAGCAACAAGAAAGTTCACAATATCGGCATACCACGGGAGTGAGGCGATAGCAAGGATCACCTCATCTGGGAAGGTCTCACAAATAGGGTCAATCTACTCAGAATCCTCAAGGTGCTCTAAACGGGAGAGATGATCCGCCACCACATTCTCGACTCCAGGCTTATCCTTGATCTCAATGCCAAACTCCTGGAGTAGAAGGATCCATCTAGTCAGTCTGGCCTTGGCATCCTTCTTTGCCATGAGGTATCGGATGGCTGTGTGATCAGTAAACAGGGTCACTCTAGATCCAATAATGTACGATCTGAACTTATCTAGGGCGAACACTACGGCTAGCATCTCCTTCTCTGTGACTGTATAGTTCGGCTGAGCGGAATCCAATGTGCGGCTAGTGTAGTGGATAGCAAAGGGGACTCCATCCCTCCTCTGTCCCAGCACGCCCCCCACGGTAAAATCGGAGGCATCCGTCATAATCTCGAATGGGAGAGACCAATCAGGCGGCTGGAGAACAATAGCCTCAACAACACTCTGCTTGAGAGTCTCGAAAGATGAAAGACACTTGTCATCGACAAGGAACTCGGTGTCTTTCGTCAGCAGGTCAGTCAACGGCCGGGCAATCCTGCTAAAATCATGAATGAATTGTCGGTAGAAACCGACGTGCCCCAGGAATGACCGTAACTGCCGCAAATTGGACGGTGGTGCGAGTTTTCTAGTGACATCTACCGTGGTCGGATCAACCTCCATGCCCCTGTTTGAGATGATATGGCCAAGCACCGTCCCTTGAGTCACCATGAAGTGACTCTTCTCCCAAGATAACACCAAGTGAACCTCTATACATCGCTGAAGGACTCGGTCTAGGCAGTCAAGACAGGAGTCGAATACGTCACCGTAAACCGATAAATCATCCATGAAGACCTCCAAGCACTCCCCTACCATGTCCGAAAAGATCGACAGCATGCATCTCTAAAAGGTCGTAGGGGCATTGCAAAGCCAATATGGTATGTGTCATAAGGCGTATGTGCTGAAGGGACAGGTAAAGGTGGTCTGTCCTGGTTCTCGGGAGCGATGGCCACCTGGTTGTAGCCCGAGTACCCATCCAGAAAACAGTAGTGGCTCTTCCCCGCCAGTCTCTTAATGATCTAATCTATAAAGGGCAGGGGGAAATGATCCTTCTTGGTGGCCTGGTTGAGTCTCCTGTAGTCAACACAAACCCACCAAGAAGTGGGTTCTCGTGTAGCAATCTCCTCTCCAGACTCACTAATCACTGTAGTGATGCCCGTCTTCTTGGGCACCACATGCAAAGGACTGACCCACTTGGAGTCGGAGATGGGGTAGATAAAATCGGCGCTCCACCATTTTGATATCTCCTTCATGACAACCTCTCTCAGATTCGGGTTTAGCCGCCGCTGGAACTCACGCGACGGCTTCGCCTCATCCTTGAGATAGATATGGTGGGAGCATAGGGTCGGACTTATCCCCTGGAGGTCTGCTACCTCCATCCAATCGCTTTGCGGTTCTTTTCAAGAACCCCCATCAGACGGGATTCCTGCTCTCCAGTCAAATCGGCGGAGATAATGATTGGGTACATCTCATGCTCACCCGCAAGGAATCTGTACTTCAACGAAGTAGGAAGCGGCTTCAGCTCTAGACAACTGGGTGCTGGTGGATCTGGCCTCTAAAAAGTCTGCGTGAACGCTGCCAAATCTGCATGGGAGAACTGAAACTCTATTTCACTCTCAAGAACTGGAGAAGGCTGCCCTGTTGGACTGTCTCTGCTCTGCTCGGCATCTACCTCCTCCTCAGCTGTAGGCTCAGTGGAAATCAGATCTGGCATATAGTCCTCACAATCTGCCCACTCAGAATCTGACTCTGAGGGATCTATATCATCTAAGGCGGCATCGTGACCACCATCATCACAAAAATCAGTGTCGCGGTCGAGAACCGGCTCTGCTGCCTCTGAAGTATCCTGGACCAGGAATGTGCTCTCCAGGCTCTCCTCTGCTGTCGTCTCTGCATCAGCGGAATCTGAAAATGAGAGGATGGCCTGTGCTGCTGGATCTGCCCAAACTGCCTCATCGTCTGTGATCACAAAGTCACAGTCTTGGTGGATGTCTAGCCCGGCATCTGTTATCTGCTCTGTATCTGAAGTGGTCTCTGAGCATGCTCTCTCTCTGGCTCTGTTGTCCTCGACCGTCTCTATTTGTACACTTTCGCCCTCGACGCGAAAGTATACCTTCCCGCTATCATGGTCAGTCACCGCCTTGGCTGTGGCTAAGAACGGACGACTGAGAATGATGGGGGTATCGGTCACTGAATCAGGGATCTCTATGTCCAACACTACGAAGTCCACGGGGAATTGCAGGCCCTGAATAGTGACGACAACGTCTCGCAACAACCCCTTCGGCCTCTTGACAGATCGATCAGCAAACTGAAGTATTGTCCTGCTCTGTCTAAGAGTGCCCAACTCGAAGCGGTCGAGAAGGGCTGCCGGAAGTAGGTTGATCGATGATCCGCTATCTAATAGAGTACGGTCGAACCTCTGCTCTCTAATGTGGCATCTGGCATAAGGGGCTCTGGAATCTGGCCTCTTGGCCGGTAATAGGTTCTGGATCGCGAAACACGTGGCTTTCGTCAGCACATGGATCTCTGAGTGGTGGTTCCCCCTTTTCCTCATGACTGTGGTCCTGTCTCTCAGTGAACGCTGAAGAAGGGGAATGTGCTGCAAAGCCTCCTGAAGAGTCAGTTGTATCCTTCATATGAGAAGGATCACAGGGTCCTTCTCATATGAAGGAATAGGAAAGGGTCTAGACGGCTCGACGGCCGGATCCACACATACATCATGCACCACAGTGGGACCAAAAAAACCAAACCATTTCCTTTATTCACAACAGAGTTCCAAGATACATCAGAAGTAGGAAAAACTACAGGTCTCTCAACAGAAGCATGGGTGGCCTCAGTACCACCATCGCTTGGAAGACTCGCGACCTCAGTACCGCGCTCTAGCTCGGCATCAGGGGTGGCCTCAGTACCACCTCCTCCAACTGGTAAATTGGCGGCCTCAGCACCGCCGGTGGAAACAGCAACCCTGGCGGCATCAGTACCATCGTCATCATCTCTAGCGGCCTCAGTACCGCTCTCCTCCTCCTCGTCAGGCGCTCTGGATGTATCCTCATGATGTAGCTCAGACAAGGCGTCGCCTGCTGGCATCCTACCGCTCCTAAGTGTGACAAAATCAGTATCAAAAAGATATGCAGACATATCACCAAATGTATCACTAGGAGTGACATACTCAGTACAAGCTACCTGCTCAGATTTCCTCTTCAGGTTGTTGGGATTCGGCTCAATCTGGGCAGGGATGGCGGCCTTCCCTCTCACAATGTCCCACATCTCCTGGCGGAACTCGTCCATCTCCCGTCGAAAGGTAGCCTGCTGATCTGTGAGAAGGCGGGCTATATCATCCAAGACAGGGCTCTCGTAGGGTGAACCATGAGAGTCCGACGGGTAGCCTCTGTGGTAATGAGGCTGCTAGAACTGGTGCTGTGGCTGAGAGGGGTACGGGTGTGACTGCTGCTGCTACGGGTGAGGCTGATCTCGCCTCCACAGTTGTCCCTACTGATAGGGACGTGGACCATACTGCGACGACTGGTGCTGCTGCTGTGGTGGGTACACTGGGGGCTGCTTCTGCTGCGCCTGGTGATCCCTCTGGTGGCCGTATTGACCACCCTGACCTGATGGTTGCTGCTGGGGCTGGGCACCTCCGGTCCCCCAACGGAATCCAGGATGGTCTCGTCGGATACCGGGCTCGGGGCGGTCATACCAAAGCCCGTTGACCTCCATCAACGTCTCTGCATCGTATTGGGGTGGCGGGAGCACTGCCAGAGGTTGATCCGGCTGGTATACCACCATCTGCAAGTCTGGAGATGGTGGTGACTGGTAGGTGGGCTGCGGCTACTAGTACGGCTCCGCCTGTACAAGATGAACCTGTTTAGGCTGCTGGTGTGAGCTGGAGCGCTGGGACGAGCTGTTGCTGCTGCCGTGATCGCCTTGTGACTGAAGACGGGGCTGGGAAGCTGTCTGTGCCTCCTGGAGACACATGAGTTGTGTCTTCAAGTCACTCAAAGTCTGTGTCATCTGCTCCATCTGAGTGATGCCCTAGCACTTCTTCTTCTCAATAATCTCCATCCGGTCCAGCTTCTCGCTGATGATCCCCATGTCCGCGGCTGATGACTCGGCCTGTGCTGCTGCTACCGCGGACGAACTGGAAGGACCGACGTCGACCCGTGCTATCCTCTGGTACTGCACGGTCTGTGGCTGCTGGGGTCTGCCCTGAGTGTACAACCGAGTCTGGGACATCACCATGTAGTTCTCAGCCATCTCCTCGTAGATGGCCCAGACCTGGTCGTGATCCTTGGCGAAGTAAGACCCGCCACAAGAAGCGTTCACCAAGCCCTGAAGCTCTGGTGTCAGCCCGCTAAAAAAGCTCTGAACGAGGTTCGGCTTGGAAATGTCGTGGTGCGGGCATCTGTCAGTCAGCTCTATGAACCTCTCCCATGCCTCGTGGAACTGCTCGTTGGGGAGCATGGAGAAGTTGCTGATCAGGGCTCTCGCGACATTGGTCCGCCCGAGTGGGTAGTACTTGTGCAAGTACTCGGTGCGGAGTTGCTCCCAAGTGTAGACAAACTTCCCCAAATGCTTCAGCCACGTGGCTTCTCTGTCAGCTAAGGAGAAGGGGAAAGCAATCATCCTGATGGTATCCTGATCCACCTGACGGTCGTGGATAGTACTGCAGATCATAAGAAACTCCTGGAGGTGGAGATGGGGCTCCTTTGTGGAGAGACCGTGGAAACGGGGGAGAAGCTGCATGGTGTTCGGGGGGAACTTAAAGTCCCTCACGACGGCTGGTAAAACAACCCAGTGATGCATCAGGGTCGATCCGAGGTTGTGCAACTCCCGCATCGATCTCGGTGGGTCTCTTGCTCCTATCGCGGCGGCTGCCGCTGCGGCTGCTGCGGCTGCTGCTGCTGCATCATCTGGGACCCTCGGCCCGTCTCTACGCTGCTCTCGCTCTGCTCTCATCTGCTCCATTTCTCTCCTCATATCCAACATGAAAGCTCCCTGATCCCTCAACTGCTGCTGCACTGTCTCGAGGGAGGCGATCAGGGTGGAGTTGATCGTACCCTGGTCCAGAACAAAATGCTCAGGCTGTGGACCTCTACTATGATCATCAGAAATGCCAGCCATGGTCTCTGCAAAATCAAATGATCCATACTCAGGTGCCGATAAATCTGAAAGTCTCTCCTCTGGCACTGGTCTCTCGGAACCGAAAGAAAGGGGGTCGAGGGGGAATAGGGTGGAATCATACTCGGGTTCGGAGAGCTGGTCTCAGCTCTCGCGAACCAACCTAGATGAACATGTAGACGCGCCCGAAAGCAGTGCAGCCAGAGGCTGCCTAAGAGATAGTCTGCCCATCATCTTGAAGTGGCGAGTAAGGCGGATGAGATCTGGAAAAACTATGATCACAAGCAAACCCCAAGTTCACCAACGCAACACGAGCTGAAGACCGTGAAGGCTCGG
Organism: Ottelia alismoides; assembly: GCA_037367405.1. Classification (NCBI taxonomy): domain Eukaryota; kingdom Viridiplantae; phylum Streptophyta; class Magnoliopsida; order Alismatales; family Hydrocharitaceae; genus Ottelia; species Ottelia alismoides. Next base: position 608,878 of record JAZKJV010007825.1, on the reverse strand, counting down.
TCAATTTATCTTGTCAATTTTATTTTGGTGAACAATCAAGATATCAGAGCAATTACGTGACCTGTTGGGATACCCGATACTTTCCCAACCGACTATCCCGCACAGAAGTAGTCGGTAATCAGTCGAGAAGAGTACCGGAGGGCTCTACCTAGTATTCGGGGTCACTCTCTCGCACAATCAAACCAAACAATGAGGGGGTTGCTCTCCCCAAGATAAATTTTTAAATGAAGTGTCTTTTAGGATCAATAGTTTTAGCAGTCCCAATTTTATGGTTTTTCTTTTTAGATCTTTTTCAATAAAAGCAAAAATGCCTAACGAATTTTTCGGTTCTCCTGGTTATTAAGTCAAGAACAGGGGGAGAAGACGAAAAAGTCGATGCGCGATGAAATCAATGATGCATGCAGATAAAGAGATGCGTACCTGACTCCAGCAGTCTACATGCAATATGATCCGCACAGAATTGAAAGACGGAAAGAAAACTACCTATATGGTGCAGGCGGAAAAACCGAGTCCCTAAATAGCAACTTCTACACGAAAGAACCGTCTAGCTGGTCACCAGACTTCGATCCAAAGAGTCCGGTCTCGGTCTACCCCTCCTCCTCCTGACAAATCAGGTTCAGGAGCAGCGCTTGGCAGGGTAGGCTGCGGCATGTAGGCTCGAAGGAAACAAGTCAGCTATTTTTATTAACTTTTTATTAGTAGGTCCAATTGACGAACTATAGGCACAAGCAGTCTATTAGGTGTTTGGATCCTACTCAGTACGACACAATCAATAGAAATTCCTAAGGCTAGGGGCTCGATAAAAACCGCGTGAAATCAGAAAAGGCAGTAAAAAACGAAAACCGCGTAAAAATCCGCGAAAAACCTAAGGGTCCCCCGAGCACACCGGTGCTCGACGAAACAGACCCGAGAAACTATCCAAGTTCAAGTCCTGTTGTCCCTGTATTATTACAACAATTCAGATAGAAAAAATAAAATCTAAGCTACTCTACACTAAACCTCTCCCACTCAGCTACTCTCTCACGCTCTCCTGCGGCTCCGTGCAGAAGGGAGCCGCCTCCAAGCACCGCGGTTGCGCCGGCTTCTCGAGAGTCGTCGCCTCGGTCCTCGGGCCCTCGCAAGAAAGAAACAGAGTATCACAGATTAAATAAAATAATCAAATAAAGGCAAGAAACTAAATAGGTGTGTATGTGCAAAAATAAAAGAAACAAGTAAAATCAACCAAAATCAAAAATAAAAGAAAAGAAAATAAAATAAAATAAAAACAAAAATAAAAGAAAAATAAAAAGCCATGAAAAGCCGCAGACTCAGAAAGAGCCGTGGAAAACCGCGAAAAAGAAAAGAAAATAAAAATAAAAAATAAGACGACTACTAAGCCGTGCTCCCCGGCAACGACGCCATTCTGATGAGCCAAAATTCTACTGATCCGGATTAGGTAAAATTATTACTCGGGTCGTTGCGACCCGGATCGATAGAGACCTCGGCTCAATCAAGAAAAATAAGAGCAGACCACCAAAATAGAATGAAAATCAAATAAAAATAATAGCGGTCCTGGCTATTGGATTATCCTGGTATAGCGACCAGGGTCGGACTCAGGGAGCACGTGATGGCCTCGCAACCTATGAAGTAGTCTCAAGTAAAAATAAAATAAAAGAAAATAGTTTTTGGTGGATTTTTAATATTTTTATATTTTTTGGATTTTTAATGTAATTAAGAAAATAGAAAAGCATTGAATCAAGCAACTACAAACAATTATTTATCTACTCAAAAATCATCCAAAAATTCAAACAAAAATGTTTTTATGTTTTTTATATTTTTTACAGTTTTTGGGTAATTTTTGGTATTTTTCTGATTGTTATTGAATTTTATAAAAATCAAACAAGACAAGAAAAGAGAGGTACTGTCCAGTCAGACTTGGAGGGCCAATTTAAAATGCAAAAAGGCCCTATCAAGGTCTGAAGGTAATTTTCCTGTAAAGAAGAAAATACAAGGAAAATTTAGGCACCAGAATTAATAACTTTTTATTTTTCAATTATTTATTAGAATTTTTATGGGTTTTTGGGGTTTTGTAATTTTATAAGTTTTTATAAAGCCAAAAATGACCAAAATTGGTCAGAAAATCAAACAAGGCAAAACAAATACTATATAATTTTTTTGTAATTTTAGAGGTATTTTATTTTTATTTTTTTTAAAGTTAGACAATAAAGAAAATGTTTGTTTTTGAATTTTTAAAAATATAAAAAAGTATCAAAAATGACTCCAAAATTTAAAGAAAATTTTACACCATGGCAGGAGCCATGTATCCAATTTTCATCAAATTTGGAGTTGGTTTACTATTTTATTAAAATAAAAAACAATGGTACAGTGCATAGGGACCTGTACGCAATTAATAAAAGTTCCAGGGGGTCCGGTGCAAATTCTCCAAGAAATCACGCGCGAGGCACGTGACCTGGGCACTCAGGGACCTATTTGCAAGAGAACTAAAGTTCTTGGACTAATTAGTAACACGTACTAAAAGTCCAGGGGCTACAGTGTAAATTACCCAGTATATAACGCACATGCACAATTAAACCATTCACAAGGGTATTTCTGCAAATATCAAAAGTATGACTTCATTCATTACCACCCTGAAACAATCAGCCCATACATGCAATTAACCCAGAAAAGCACGTATTGAAGCACGTGTCCCACTACAAACAGGGGTATAAACGCGAATACAAGAAACGACAGGGTCCACAATGCAAATTACCAAACTGAAATAAAGTTTCTAAAATATTTACAGGACTAAAGCAGAACAACTAAAAATCTAAGGGCCTAAGAAGCAATTTACCCTTTATTAAGTCGAGGGCCAGATGCTCGCCACGTGGAGATCGGACGGTCGAGGAAGGGGCGCAGCTAAACAAGGGGTCCTCGGCTCTCATCCAACGGCAGGGGACGCGCCACGTGTAGATCCGACGGTCGAGGTGCGCTGGGTCCTCTTCTCTCGATGGAGGGTCGAGAGGAGGCCACGTGGTGATCCAACGGTGGCTGCGGGCCTCCTCTTAACCCTGATCTTACGGTCCGAACGTAATGTGGAACTGAAGAGCAATCGGACGATAGGGGAGGATCTTCGATGAACTGGACGCCGGCGAGGTTCACCGGACTCGTGTGGGCGCTGGAGGCCTCCTCGCGGGCTGCTACTGATCGGAGAAGAATCCCCTTGGCCTCCCGCATCGAATGGTACCCTCCGATGATGGCGAGGAGCTCTGGAGAGCTCCGTCGGCACTAGCGGAGGAGGAGCTGCTGCTCGAATGGACGAAGCCCTCAGATGGGCTCGGATGAACCTGCAAAGCCAAGCAACGAACTCCTGGGTTGAGGGCAAACTGCCTCGACCCGGTTAGGGGTGGTGAAGGTGGTCGACGCGTCGGGATGGAGGGGCTCCGGCGAAGCGACGACGGAGGAGCCCCAATCCCAGCTCCTGTGCGAGCTGGGTTGGATGAGTGGGTGGAGAATGTGCGCGGAGGGAAGGCGGAGATGATGAGAGATTCCGATGGTCGAAACGAGGGCGAGGATGGTCGGAATCAGCGATGGACGGCGACGGGGCGATTTGTCGAAAACGTAAATTAGAGAAATAGGAGAAGAAAGAGAGCTACCTAATGGGTGGATTCGACTGGGGAGGAGCTGGGGATGCTCCAGGTCCTTGCCTCAAGGGCCGTCGGTGCCCGAGGCTCGAGCACCACCTACAGGCAGCGTACGACGGCGCACAGCTGTCGAATCAGTGGTCCGGTCTCCCTTTCCTCGTTGCATCAGGGCCGGGAGCGAGATGTCACTCTCGCAGAGGCTGTGGAGGTCCTGGGGTGGAGAGAATCGATCCAAAGATGAGTGAAAAAGGAGGCGGAGCTCGTACTAAATACCTCTAGGGGTCCGGCTATCGGGGAGTCGGGCGAGCAGCTCGAAGCGCGGATCCCCAAAATCCACCCTAGGCGTGGATAAAGGCTGATCAAGCTCGGATTAGGACCCGGGGTTAACGGATTTGGTTGTTGGATCGAGCGTAGGTAATTTCGAGAAATCGGGTTGGAGGCTCAGATCCGGGGCTCGGTGGTCCTGGGGGGGGGGGAGTTGACCGGGGGGTCAACGTCCTCGTGGACCAATCAGGGCTGGCCATATGGAAATGATTTGAAAATTCGTTAAAAATTAGAAAATGGCCGAATTAAAGAAAACTTAAAACATAAAAAATGTTTGTTTTATTTTTTCCTATTTTTTTTTTATTTTTAATTAATTTTTCAAAATAAAAATAAGGTATTTACACTATAGTGATATACATAGGTATATTTACAATATAGATTTTTAATTTTTGATTTTTAATTTGTTATTTTTGTACATTTTTATTCCCTTTTATATTTTATTTATTTATAGCATAAAATTAGGAATAAAAAGGTATTTTTATTTTATTTTTATTATTTATATAGAAGGGGTAAATAATTAGCTATATACATCTATATACATGGTATATGTACAATGTTCTTTTTGGTTTTTAATTTTGTTCTTTTTATTTGATTTTTTATGGTTTTTATTTTATTTATTTACAACATAAAAGATAGAATATATACAAATTTTTATGGATTTTAATTTATTTATTTACAAGTCTAAATAAATATAAGTGTGGGTTTTTATACATGGTGAATATGTACAAGGAATGTTATTTTTTATTTTCTTTTTAATTTTTCTATTTTTATTTTAGTTTTGTATTTACAAATATTTACAACTATATACAAGCCCATTTTATTCTAATTTGAGGAAAATATTTTTATTATATTTACAGGTATATTTACACACATGAGCTCCCTATCTCTCTCTACTTTGGCTTTTATGCAGTCAGGCCCATGTTGAGCCCTCCCTTGGGATTAGGTTGCTCAATATTTATTCTAAATATTTCCCTCTTTTTCTTTTAACTCTTTATTCTTTTATTTTTGCACAAAAACATGCTAATTATTAGTTTTTACACTATGCATGCTTTTTGGTAATTATTTGTATTTACAAGTATCTACATGCATTTGCAAAGGTTTTTGTATCTAAAATATAAAAATAAAGAGTGATGAATGAGTATTCATCATCCTTCTACCCTATCTCCCCCTACTTTATTCCTTGTCGATCAAGTCATCCTGATGGCTGGGTCTCGGGGTCTAGGGTCACTCAACATCTATGGTGTTTCATTTCTTTTTCTTTTCTTCCTTTATTCTTTTGGAATTATCTACAATAAAGTACAATATTTTATACAGTATTTTGTACACTTTATCAGGTGTTTATTTTAACAAATTAATGATATATATGTACGTATGTATTTTGCTATGGATTTAATTCCAAAATGAAAGAATAAAGGTGATGAAATGCAGATTCATCAATATGGTACTTGTCATTCCAAGGTAGCAAGAGTATGTGATTGAAAGGATGGTTTTGACCAGACTGTGAATTAAGATGAATAATAAGATTATGGAACCTACTGATTATTGTGTCACATTTCTAACATTGATAAGTTCCAAACGAACCAAGAATTTAAAGATCGTAACTGAGCTCCAAACTTTCATTTTATTAAGATAAGTTTAAAAATCCAAATTGTTCCAAATTCTTTCTTTTTCTTTCCTTTGTTTATGTTTCTACACTTATTGGCATAAGTATTTGCTAGGGACTAGCAAAGTCAAGTACAGGGGGTGATGAATCTTCATTTCATCACCTTTATTATTTCATTTTGGCCTTAACTCCCTAGCTAAATGCATGTATATAGCATTAATTTGTATAACATAACACTTATATGTGACCAATAAATACTGTGTAAAATATTGTATTTAATTCCAAAATAAAAGAATAAAGGAAAGAAAAGAACAAAAGAATGAAGTGTCAACGACACTAAGTGACCCTTGACACTGATACCCAATCATCATGATGATTTGGTCGATAAGGAATAAAGTAGGGGGAGATAGGGCGGGCAAATCGTACAGACTACAACACATAAGACCCTAATTCTTTTCATCAATAATTGGCTTTTGAGACCTATTTTATTATTTATACCTTAAAGTAATAAACTTTGAACATGAAACTTGTACATAAAAATCCAAATAAACATACAAAGTTATTTCACTCAAAAATAAAACACAGTGTACCCGGGACACACAAAACAAAAAGCCACAAAGAAAACATCTCAGACCGGTATCTCCTCCATACATATTCAAAATTGACTATACTCACCTTTATTTTTCATAAAATTTAATTATCTATCTAATGAAGGTGGTTTCATTAAATGTTAAAGTAAGATGCAAAAGTTGACTTCTGGGTCCCTATTGTATTGTATACTTGTATATAATATTCAATATATTCATTTCTTATAGTTTTCACTTCATTGTTTTTTTATACAAATATATTTAAATAATAAACATATAATAAATGTATTAAAAATTCATTAAAATAAATAAATTATTAAAATATACAGGTCAACTATACCTATATTATGCATACATCTATTTTATTTAAGTATATAAATCAACAGAAAATAAACTAAAAAAATGAAAATATGTAATTTAAAAGTTATAAACATGTAAAATATGTAAATACAATAATAAAATGTATAGTACAAAAAAGTATACTAAATATAGGTATATAAACCTATGTATATACATTTAATTAAATACATCTAATAAAAAATCTTGTAAATATAAATAAAAATCATCATAAAATATAACATAAAATAAGAAACATTTTTATGTTTTAATCTATAATTAAAAAGGGAATTCTTCCCAGTAATATTCTGGATGGTCCACATGGACCAACCAGAGCCATTATTTTGTTGGCTTCCAGTCAAATGCCCCTTTGGCGCCTTTGACTTGTCAGAGGTCCTCGAGCCTCCCATTTCCTCCATTTTTCCCAATTGGTCCACTCATTATCTAGCTCTCTGATCTAAACAAAAATTGGAGATTTGATCTACCTAAATCACACCTGAACTTCTGGTTGGATCAATCTTCATCGAGCCGACCAATATCCTCCTCACAAGATGCCCTCTTCACTCTGTCTATAAATAAAACACCAAGCCTTAAAATCCATTTCTGATCCCTCTCTACCCTCTGTAACCCCTCTCTTCAATTTGTTTGAGCTTACGGCAATATCATCAAGCTCACGGGAGCTTTGACGTCGAGAAAGAGCAGTCGGAGGTGGTGGTCCAGCTCATAGGAGTAGCCACTGGTGTCGCTTCTTCTGCTCCCTAAAATAATAAGGTAAGAGTTGCTTTCTTTCATATTTTCGTTGTATTTCTTTCTAGTAATGTAGTTTAGTCATTAGTTTAACCAATCATTCAGTAGTGTAACTAAAATTTAGGAATTAGAATTGCTAGAGCTTTCAGCTCAAGATCAAAATCCATTGTCCTCAGCATGTTATCCACCTCGATTGCACTTTGCCTTCATTCCCTTCATATTCTCTATTATTCCCCCTTGTTTCCACCTTGGATTCTGTACGAATCTAAGTTCCCAAGCTCCACCTCTGCCATCATCGCTGGAGCTCTATTGCCCACCCATTCCACTTGCGTAGTAGGTTCAGGCGAGGGTCGGATATTACCCCCTCATCTCCCTCTCTCTTTTTGCATAGGAACAGGAGCGAAGTAGCTGATGAATACCCATTCATCACTCTTTATTCTTATATTTTAGCTACAAAAACCTATGCAAATGCATGTAGATATGTGTAAATAGGGAAAGTTAGCAAAAGCATGCATGTTTGTAAATATAGATAATTAGCATGTTTTTGTGCAAAAATAAAAGAATAAAGAAGAAAAAGAAAAAGAGGGAAATATTTAGAATAAATATTGAGCAACCTAACCCAAGGGAGGGCTCAGCATGGGCCTGACCGCATAAAAGCCACAAGTAGAGGGAGATAGGGGCTCACATGTACATACTTATGTAAATAAATAAAATAATATTTTCCTCAACCAAAAATATACTTGTATATATTTTGTATATATTTAGAAGCTATCAAAAACAAAATAAAAACTTAAAAATCAAAAACCCAAAAATACACCTTCACCATGTACATAGACCACCTCCCTTACCTTATCTCACCTTGTAAATAAAGCTATTTGTTTTCAAAACTTTTTGTAAATATTCTCTTTTATGTTTTGAATAAAATAAATATAAAGAAACAAAACAAAAATCAAATAAAAATTACAAAATTAAAAACACAAAAAAAAACATCTTGTATATATACCCTGTACATAAATGTATATAACTAATTAATTAACCCATGTATAAAAATAATAAAAATAAAATAAAAATGGCCTTTTATTCCTCATTTTATCCTATAAATAAATAAAATATAAAATGGGAATAAAAATGTATAAAAATAACTAAGTAAAAATCAAAATTAAAAAAATCATATAGTGTATATATACCTATATAGACCTATATTGTATATACCTTATTTTAATTTCCAAAAATTAATTAAAAGTCACAAAAAATTAGAAAAAATTAAAACAAACATTTTTTGAGTTTTGAGTTTTTGGAAATTCGGCCATTTAAGGCCCCAAAAAAATCAAATAAAAAATCAACCCTTGGCGGGCTCTGATTGGTCCACGGGGGATTGTTGACCCCCGGTCAACACCTCCCCCAGGACCACCAGAGCCGCGGATCTAGGTTTCAACCCGACTTCTTCGCATTTCCCCCACCAGATCCGACCGCCAAATCATCAAGCCCCGGGTCCGGATTGTCCCTCTTGCATCCGGCATGCTCGCCGGAGCCGCCCCCTCGGGATCCGCGCGCTCCCAAGCTCGCCCGATCATCTTCTTCCCGGACCCCTAGCACTATAAAGCCCGAGCTCAGCCGCCTTCTCCCGCCATCTTTGGCTCCCCATTCTCTCTCCAGTGACCTCCATCGTAACCAGCAAGGTGACAGCTTGCATTCGCCGGTGTCGCAGAGAGGAGGAGGTGCTCGGACCATCGATCCGGCTACCTCGCGCCGCCGTGCTCCGACGTTCGACCGGAGCTCGAGCCTCGGGCGTTGACGACCCTTGAGGCAAGGACCAGGAGCTAGCTAAGCTCCAGCATAGTCTCCCGCATCACCCAGGTAACCTTCGTTCCTTCTTGTTTAGTCTAATTTTAAGTTACCCCCAAATCGACTCCTCGCCGTGTTCCTCTGATTCCGACCATCACGCGCACTATCTCGATCATCGGAGCACACTACCATCCTCGCCGTTCCCCCACGCACGTTCTTCGCCCACTCGTTCAACCCAGCTCGCCCCGGAGCTGGGAGTCGAGCTCCACCACCTGTCGCTCGCCGGAGCTCATTCACCCCGCCGCACCGTTCACCCTCACGACGCTTCTTGGGGTCGAGGCACTTTGCCCTCGACCCGCGAAGCTTTTGGTCTATCTTGCAGGTCCAACGGGAGGCATCTGAGCCCCCCTTACATTCCAGCCAGGAGCTTCGCGCCGCCAGCCTCGCCGGAGCCCCTCCAGGGCTCGGCTGGGCTATCGGACAATACCATCAGCTACGGGGCTTCACCGCGAACCTGTTCCGATATCCAGCAGCAGCTGACGAGGACAACTGCAGGCGCACGAGGCCGGCGAAGCTCGCCGGCGTCGTGTTCTTTCACCATCCTCCAGAGCCGTCCGATCAGACCCTCTGCTCCAGTTTCCATCTTGAGCGTCCATTCTTCGAGGAGCAGCAGCTGTTGATCGATCCGAGGGACTCATCTGGACCGTTGCAGCAGAGGAGAGAGGCATCGGAGCCCAGCACCGTTAGATCTTCCACATGTCCTCGCCTCCACCGTCGATCGAGCCCAAGAGAAGAAGAGGAAGAGAGCCCGCTGTCCCGAGCCGTCCGATCTTCCACGTGGCGCGCATCTGGCCGTCGACGAATAAAGGGGTAATTTACTTAGGGCCCCCTCTTAGTTTGTCTTTTCCTTTCTAGTCCTGTAAATATTTTTAGAACTTTATTTACGTAGGGTAAATTGCATTGTGGACCTCGTGTTTGTTGAGATTTGCATGTATGTCCCTGTTTGTATGAGACCACGTGCGTCGTCACGTGTAGCTTAGGGTTATTTGCATTTCTTTCCCTGTAGTTCTGGGTTGTTATGGAATGAAGCAATATTTTCTGGTATTTGCAGTTGTGCCCCTATGAGTGTTTTTATTACACATGTGCGAATTTTAGTGGGCTTTTTGCAACCGTACCCTCGGACTTTTTGGTACCAGTTACCAAAAGGTCCCAGGAGTGGGTTTTTATTACCAATAGGCCCCTGAGTGCCCTAGCCACGCGCCACGCGCGTGCTCAGCTGGGAATTTTGCACCTTGGCCCCCAGACTTGCGGGTATTTGCACATCCGTCCCTGTGCACTGTGCCCCCTTTTTATTTTTGAATAAAATATCAAATTACCTCCAAATCCCATGAGATTTTGACACATGGCTCCTGCCATGGTGTAGGAATTTTAGGGATTTTTGAGGACATTTCTGATTTCGTTTAGTATTTTTAAAAATTCAAAAACCTTGATTTTAGCTACTGTCTAGGTTTAAAAATACCAAAAAAATATAAAAACACCTCCAAAAATTCTAAAAAAATTAGATACTGTGGTTTGCTTGTTGTTTGATGTTTTAGCCAATTTTGGCTATTTTTCATCATTTAAAAACCTTAAAAATTGAAAAACCCCTAAAAACCCATAAAAATTATAATAATTAATTTAAAAATCCAAAAACAATAATTAGGGTGCCTAAATTTTCCTTATTCTTTCTAGATTACAGGAAAATTACCTCCAGGGCTTATTGAGATCCTTAAATATTTTATTTTTGGGTCTTAAGCCTTGCTGGACAGTACCTTTCCTTTTTCGCATTGTTTGATTTTTAGAAAATAATTTACCCATTAGAAAAATCTCAAAAATTCACCAAAAACACTTAAAAACTTAAAAAACATAAAAACACTTTTTCCTTAATTTTTGCTTTATTTTTGGTGTGTTAAATAACTTGTTGAAGTTGGCTTGAGTTTACTTTCTTTTATTTTCTTTATATTTTAAAAATCCAAAAAAATATAATAATTCATAAAAACCTCTAAAAAACATTTTCTTTTATTTTTATTTCATTTTCACTACTTCGTAGGCCCACGGCCAATCCGTGCTCCTTGTGTTCGACCCTGGGAGCTATACCAGGTTAATCTTATAGCTAGACCGCTCTATTTTGTGCTTGATTGTTTTTATCTGATTTGAGTGGTTGATTTTTCTTGATACACCTTCTCTGAGATCCGGGTCGCAACGACCCTTGTTTCATTACCTTCACCCGGGTCTTAGGGTAAATTTTGGGGTGCTATCAGAATGGCGCCGTTGCCGGGGAGCACGGCTTAGTAGTGTTTTTATTTTCGTTTTTGTTTTCGCGGTTTTTCGCGGCTCTTCGGAGCTCGCGGCTTTTCGCGGTTTTTGTATTCAGTTTTCTTTTTGTTTTATTTTGTTTTATTTTGATTTTCTTTTATTTTTATGTTTTGTTTGATTTTGTGTGATTATTTTATTTTATTTTCATTTTTGCATATATACCCTCATTATTACTTTCATTCATTTTTCTTATTATTTGATTATTTTATTGGTCTGACCACTCTTCCTGTTTTCTTGCGAGGGCCCGAGGACCGAGGAGGCGACTTTCGAGGAGCCGGTGCAGCCGCGAGACTTGGAGGCGGCTTCCTTCTCTACGAAGCCGCAAGAGAGAGCGAGAGGAGAGAGTTGAGTGGAGTGAGGCAGTAGGATAGTTTTATTCATTCATTTATTATTAATTGTAATAATACAGGCCTCTAACTGTGGACTTGGACTGTTAGACTTAGATCGTAGCGGGTCTGTTTCGCCGAGCACCGACGTACTCGGGGGACCCATTAGGACCTGCGGCTTTTTACGCGGCTTTTTACGCGGTTTTCTTTTTATTTCTTACTGTCATTTTCCGGATTTTTCGTGGTTTTTGCTCGAGCCCCTAGACATAGGATTTTTGTTGGTTGTGACGTAAGATTTCTAAGGCCCAACACTTAATAGAATATCTGTTCCTATAGAACGTAATTGGACCTTACTAAAATTCACTGAAAAAGTTAGTTTAATTGGATTTGAGACCACGTGCCGTTAGGAGTCACATACAGCGCTGGCAGGACCCGTTGTGGCGGGCACCGAGTGACTCCCAAGATCGGACTCCGGACTCGATTCGGTTAACTAACTATTGTTCTTCACGATCAATAGAAGTTGCTTGTCTAAGGCCGATTTTTACCGTTGCATCATATAGCTTAGTTTATTTTCTTTCTTTATTTTATGCGCGGATCACTTTGCATGTAGAGAGCTGGAGGCAGGTACGCTTTTCTGACTTTGCATGCATCATTGATTTCACGTGCATCGGCTTTTTCGTCTTCTCCCCCCGTTTTTGGACTTAATAACCAGGAGAACCGAAAAATTCGTTAGGCGATTTTGTTTGCTTGAAAAATACCTAAAAACAAAAACCATAAAATTGGGACTGTTTAAAATTATTGACCTTAAAACTCGCTCACCCTAAAATTTTGTCTTGGGGAGAGCAACCCCCTCATTGATTGGTTTTCTTGTGCGAGAGAGTGACCCGCACACTAGGATAGAGCCACGCCTGAACTTCCGTTAGACTACTAGTCTTAGAGTTAGTCGTTCTCCAGTGAGGATCTCTCCGGTACCCGGTAAAGCGGGCCGTGACATCCTTAACAGAGCAGGTTGATTGGGTAGCCGGTAAACGGTCCGCAACTTGTACTGGCTGGGAAAGATCTAGCTTTGGGATTGGGCCAGTCTCTTGGGAGCATCGGGTTCCCAACAGGTCACGTAATCGCTCTGCTATCTTGATTGTTCACCAAATAAAATAGACAAGATAATTTGACCGAACTTTCACGGTCTTCAGCTCGCGTTGCGTTGGTGAACCGGGGGTTTGTTTTCAGATCGTAATTTTTCCAGATCTCATCCGCCCTACTCGCTAGATCAAGATGATGGGTAGACGATCTCTTAGGCAGCCTTTGGTTGCACCGCTTTCGGGCGCGTCTACCACATCATTTAGGTTGGCTCGCGAGAGCTCGGACCCGCTCTCCGAGCCCGAGTATGATTCCACCCTGTTCCCCCTCGACCCCCTTTCTGATCTACCCGAGAGACCTGAGCCCGAGGAGAGACTTATTCATTTGACAGCACCTGAGTTGGGCTCCTTCGATTTTGCAGACGTCGCGATGGCCGGCAGTTCTGACGATCACTCCCGCAGACCAGAGCACTTTGTACTAGACCAGGGAGCGATCAACTCCACCCTGATCGCACAGTTAGAGACAGTCCAGCAGCAGCTCCGCGATCAGGGAGCTTTTATGATAGAGATGAGGCGTGAGATGGAGAGGCTCAGAGCAGAGAGAGATGCACAGAGCGAGCCCGAGGAGCCCGATGAGGCACAGGCACAGGCACGAGCCGCAGCAGCAGCAGCAGCAGCCGCGGCCGCCGCCGCAGCGGCAGCAGCCGCAGGAGGAGCAGGACCACCGAGACCGATGCGGGATTTACACAATCCCGGATCTACACTGATGCACCACTGGGTGGTGGTTCCGGCTATCGTGGGGGACTTCAAGTTTCCCCCGAACACCTTGCAGATGCTCCCGTGGTTCCACGGACTAGCTATAGAGGAGCCCCATCTCCACCTACAGGAGTTTCTCATGATTTGCAGTACTGTCCACGACAGGCATGTGGACCAGGATACCATACGGATGATTGCTTTCCCCTTCTCACTAGCAGACAGAGCAGCCACATGGCTGAAACATTTGGGGAGATTTGTATATACCTGGGAGCAGCTCCGCACCGAGTACTTGAACAAGTACTATCCACTCGGGCGGACGAACGCAGCGAGGGCCCTGATCAGCAACTTCTCCATGTTTCCCAACGAGCAGTTCCACGAGGCTTGGGAGAGGTTCAGAGAGCTCCTAGACAGATGCCCACATCACGATATCACGAAGTCGAACCTAGTTCAGAGCTTTTTCTGTGGGTTGTCACCAGAGTTACAGGGCCTGGTGAACGCTTCTTGTGGCGGGTCCTACTTCGCCAAGGACCATGACCAGGTCTGGGCGATTTTTGAGGAGATGGCAGAGAACTACATGGTCATGTCCCAGACCCGGCTCTACACGCAGAAGACCCAGCCACTTCAGCCAGGACCCGTGCAGTACCAGAGGATCGCACGGGTAGATGCAGGTCCAGCCAGTTCGTCTGCAGCAGCAGCAGCACAGGCAGAGTCGTCAGCTGCAGACATGGGCATCATCAGCGAGAAGCTGGACCGCATGGAGCTGATCGAGAAGAAGCAGTGCCAGAGTATAGCACAGATGGATCAGATGGCACAGGTCTTGAGCGACTTGAAGACACAGATCATGTGTCTCCAGGAGACACAGACGGCTTCTCAGCCCCGTCTTCAGTCGCGAGGCGACCCCGGCAGCAGCAGCAGCTCGTCCCAGCGCTCCAGCGTCCCAGCGCAGCCTAGACAAGTCCACCTTGTACAGGCGGAGCCGTACCAGCAGCCGCAGCCTACCTACCAGTCCCCACCATCTCCAGAGATGCAGATGGTGGTCTACCAGCCGGACCAGCCGTTGGCAGTGCTACCCCCAGCCCCCTTGGATGCCGAGCCGTTGATGGATGTCAACGGGATCTGGTACGACCGTCCCCAGCCTGGGATCCGACGAGACCATCCCGGATTCAGGTGGGGGAGTGGTGGTGCCCAGCCCCAGCAGCAGCCGTCAGCACAGGGAGGGCAGTACTCCCATCAGAGAGACCATCACCAGCCGCAGCAGCAGCCCCCAGCCTACCAGCAGCAGTCGTCCTACGGTCCTCGTCCCTATCAGCAGGGACAGTCTTGGAGGCGTGAGCAGCAGGCTCACCCGGGATACCAGCACCAGCAGCACCCTCCGTCCTACCCCTCTCACCCACAGCAGTACCAGCAGCCTCACCCGCAGAGAGGTTACCCGTCGGGCTCCCACGAGAGCCCTGCCTTGGACGATATCGCCCGCCTCCTCACGGATCAGCAGGCGACATTCCGACGGGAGATGGATGAGTTCCGCCAGGAGTTGCGGGACCTGGTGAGAGGGAAGGCCGCCATACCCGCCCAGATAGAGCCGAATCCGAACAACCTGAAGCGGAAGTCTGAGCAGGTAGTACATACTGAGTTAGCCACTCCTAGCGATCCATTTGATGATACTTCTTCAGATTTGTTTGATGTTGATTTTGCCACGCTTAGGAGCGGTATGACCCCAGCAGGCGGCGGCGCCTCAGCTGAGCACCATCCCGAGGCGCCACAGGAGGAGGAGGAGAGCGGTACTGAGGCCGCTCCAGTCGATGACGGTGGTACTGAGGCCACCGAGGATGCTGATCCCACCGGCGGTACTGAGGCCGCCACTTCACAAGATCTAGGAGGTGGTACTGATGCCACCCCAGCAGCAGCCGAGCCAGTGAGCGGTACTGATGCCGCTCGACGTCTACCTTCAGCAGCAGCAGCAGAGCAGCCCATCCGTGGCGGTACTGAGGCCACCGGTGTTTGTAGGGAGAGATCTGATGTTGTTTTTCCTCATGGTCATGTATCTCAGGATTCTGTGATGAATAAAGGAAAAGGTTTACATTCTTTTGGTCCCACTGTGGTGCATGATGTATGTGTGGATCCGGTCCTTGAACCGCGTAGATCTTTTCCTAGTCCTTCATCTGAGAAGGACCCCGTGATCCCCTTCCCTAGAGCCCTTCAGATGGGGAAGGGGAAGAAAAAAGAAAACACCAAAAAGAGAGAGTTTGAGGAGTTCAGCCAGAGCATGATTGACCGCTTCCATATCCAGCTGACCCTCCAGGAGGCTTTGCAGCATATCCCCCTCCTCCAGAGATCTTTGAGAGAGAGGACTACAGTTAGGAGGAGGAGGAGGAACCACACTTCAGAGATCCATGTGCTGACCAAAGCCACGTGCTTTGCGATCCAGAACCGACTACCAGCCAAGAGGCCAGATGCAGGGGCCCCATATGTCAGATGCCAGATCAGAGAGCAGTGGTTCGACCGTACTCTTTTAGATAGCGGATCTTCGATCAACCTACTTCCGGCAGCCCTTCTCGACCGCTTCGAGTTGGGCACTCTTCGACAGAGCAGGACAGTCCTTCAGTTCGCTGATCGATCTGTCAAGAGGCCGAAGGGGTTGTTACGAGACGTTATCGTCACGATTCAGGGTCTGCAATTCCCCGTGGACTTCGTAGTGTTGGACATGGAGATCCCTGAATCAGTGGCCGATACCCCCATCATCCTTGGTCGTCCGTTCTTGGCCACAGCCAAGGCGGTGACTGATCATGATAGCGGGAAGGTGTACTTTCGCGTCCAGGGCGAGAGTATACAAATAGGGACGGTAGAGGACTACAGAGCCAGATCCAGATCCCGCTCAGACACTAGTACCGACTCAGAGCAGCTGACAGACGCAGAGCCAGACATCCACCAGGACTGCGACTTTGTGATTACAGATGATGAGGCAGCTTGGGCAGACTTGGAGTCACAGACTACCCTCTCACTTTCAGACACAGCTGATGCAGAGATGATAGCAAGGGAGAGTCTGGAGAGCACAGACCTGGTTCAGGATACCATTGCGGCAGCAGGGCCGGTTCTCGATCGCAGCACAGCGATTAGTGATGGTGGTGCTGAGGCCACCTTGTTTTCCGGTGGTACTGATGCCACCGAGTTTGATACAGATCCCTCGGAATCAGAGTCTGATTGGGCCGATTGTTATGATCAGATGCCAGACCTGAGTTCACCTGAGCCTACAGAGGAGGAGGTAGAGGCAGAGCAGAGCAGAGACAGTGCAGTTGAGCCGCCTTCTCCCGACCCAGTTTGCGAGAGTACACTTTCACTCTCCCAGGCAGATTTGGCCGACCTTGCAGCTTTCACTCAGTTTCTTCCACAGCCAGATTTGCCAGCACCCAGCATACCAGAGCTGAAGCCGCTCCCTACTTCGCTGAAGTATCGATTCCTTGCGGGCAATCCTGAGATGTACCCAGTCATCATCTCCGCTGAGTTGACTGGAGAGCAGGAATCCCGTCTGATGGGGGTTCTTGAAAAGAACCGCAAGGCAATCGGATGGAGCGTAGCAGATCTCCATGGGATTGATCCGTCAGTATGCTCCCACCACATCTATCTCGAGGATGGGGCGAAGCCGTCGCGTGAGTTCCAGCGGCGTCTGAACCCCAACCTGAGAGAGGTTGTCATGATGGAAATATCGAAGTGGTGGGGTGCAGGTTTTATTTATCCCATTTCCGACTCCAAGTGGGTCAGCCCCTTGCATGTGGTGCCCAAGAAGACGGGCATCACGACTGTGATCAGTGAGTCGGGAGAGGAGATTGCTACACGAGTACCCACCTCTTGGAGGGTTTGTGTTGACTACAGGAGACTCAACCAAGCCACCAAGAAGGACCATTTCCCCCTGCCTTTTATTGACCAGATCATTGAGAGACTGGCAGGGAAGAGCCACTATTGCTTCCTGGATGGGTACTCGGGCTACAACCAAGTGGCCATCGCTCCTGAGGATCAGGAGAAGACCACCTTTACCTGTCCCTTCGGCACATACGCTTTTCGACGCATGCCATTTGGGCTATGCAACGCCCCTGCGACTTTTCAGAGGTGCATGCTGTCGATCTTCTCGGACATGGTAGGGGAGTGCCTTGAGGTCTTCATGGATGATTTCTCGGTCTACGGCGACGGATTCGACTCCTGTCTTGACTGCCTAGACCGAGTACTCCAGCGATATATTGAGTATCACTTGGTGTTATCTTGGGAGAAGAGTCACTTCATGGTGACTCAAGGGACGGTGCTTGGCCACATCATCTCCAACAGGGGCATGGAGGTTGATCCGGCCAAGGTAGATGTCATTAGAAAACTCACACCGCCGTCCAACCTGTGGCAGTTACGGTCATTTCTGGGGCATGTTGGATTCTACAGGAGATTCATTCAGGATTTTAGCAGGATTGCCCGACCGTTGACTGACCTCCTGACGAAAGACACCGAGTTCCTTGTTGATGACAAGTGTCTTTCGTCGTTTGCTACTCTCCAGAGATGTGTGATTGAGGCTCCTGTCCTCCAGCCGCCTGATTGGTCTCTCCCATTCGAGATCATGACGGACGCCTCCGATTTTGCCGTAGGGGCAGTGCTAGGACAGAGGAGGGATGGAGTACCATTTGCTATACACTATGCTAGCCGCACATTGGATTCCGCCTAGCGGAATTATACGGTCACAGAGAAGGAGATGCTAGCAGTAGTGTTTGCCCTAGATAAATTCAGATCATATATCATTGGATCCCGAGTGACCTTGTACACAGATCACACCGCCATCAGGTACCTCATGGCAAAGAAGGATGCCAAGGCTAGACTGACTAGATGGATCCTTCTACTCCAGGAGTTCGACATTGAGATCAAGGATAAGCCTGGAATCAAGAATGTGGTGGCGGATCACCTATCCCGATTAGAGCAGCCTGAGGAGACAGAGCAGATCGATCCTATCCGATATACCTTCCCAGATGAGGTGATCCTTGCTATCGCCTCACTCCCATGGTACGCCGATATTGTGAACTTTCTCGTTGCTGGGAAAGTCCCACAAGATTGGCCCAGACAGAGGCTTGAGACCTTCCTAGCGAAGGCCAAGTCCTACCATTAGGAGGATCCCATCCTTTACCACGAAGGAGGGGATAGCGTCTGGCGTCGGTGTATTCCTCAGGAGGAACACCATAGCGTCCTCACTTACTGCCACAAGCTTGAGGCAGGAGGACATCACTCTGGGAGGAGAACGGCACAGAAAGTGCTCCAATCCGGCTTGTGGTGGCCTACCCTCTTCAAGGACTCAGATGAGTTCGTGAAGAGGTGTACTGACTGTCAGAGGATGGGCACTTGTGGACAGCGTGATATGATGCTGATGCAGCCCATTCACTTCTGTGAGGTTTTTGACGCATGGGGCATCGACTTCATGGGTCCATTCCCTAAGAGTCAGGGATTTGAGTACATTCTGTTGGCCGTCGATTATGTGAGTCATTGGGTGGAGGCTATCCCCACCCGAGCCGCTGATGCGAGGACAGTTTGCAGATTTCTGAGGAAGCACATCATCACGCGGTTCGGGGTTCCACGAGTTTTTATTTCTGATGGGGGATCTCACTTCATCAATGACCAGGTGAAGGCACTTGCTAACGAGTTCGGCATAGACCATCGTGTTGCTACACCATACCATCCACAGACGAATGGTCTAGCCGAAGTGTCGAATAGGGAGATCAAGACTATTCTGCAGAAAGTCGTCCGCCCTGACCGAAAGAATTGGTCACAGCTTTTGGACTCGGTCTTGTGGGCATATAGGACGTCTTTCAAGACACCTTTGGGTACATCTCCCTTTCGCCTCGTATATGGCAAGCCTTGTCACCTACCTGTTGAGCTGAGGCACAAGTCACTCTGGGCAGTTACAGACATTCTCATGGATCCAGATGGTATAGGAGACCAGAGGAGGGCAGAGCTAGCTGCCCTGGAAGAGCTTAGAGATGCAGCTTTCTCGAGCAGCCTACATTATAAGGAGAAAGTCAAGGAGTGGCATGATTCTCATATCAGCCACAAACATTTTGAGATTGGACAGAGAGTATGGCTATTTGATGCGAGGCTTAGATTATTTCCAGGGAAGCTCCAATGCAAATGGAAAGGACCTTATCTGGTTCGGAAGGTACACGACAACGGTAGCATCGACATATCTGAGTTGTCTTCTGAGAGTACCTTCCGAGTGAACGGCCAGCGGCTCAAGCCATTTCTAGATCATGAGCCGCGGGTCGCTGATCTTGCCCCTATTCATTTCGCGTGAGATGTGGTCTTTGACTCACATCTAATGCATCTCACGCCTGAGCTTTACTGATCCTCCGCTGTACATAGATCCAGATGTCCATATCAGCACATTCTTTAGTCCCACATCCCTTTCTTCATCTTGTGATTATGCTATACTTAGGGTGCACTTTACCCTAAGTATAGGGGGGATGTGAGACATTTCGGGTATTTCTTTTGTTTCTGTCTATCCTTGTTTTTGCTGCCTATACTTAGGGGTATTTTACCCTAAGTATAGGGGGGGTAGACCCTGTACATTCTCCACTCGGTTTTCCCTTCGTGTACAGCCTGCTATACTTAGGATTACTTGATCCTAAGTATAGGGGGAAGACCCGAGTCCCTCTTCACTTGATATTTCAGTCTCTTTTGTATAGCCTTTCTTTTCACTTCCCTATACATAGCACGAGTTATGTCTTCTTCATCGCTCTTGACTCTGAGGACATCGTTCGAGCTAAGTATAGGGGGGTGTGTATATATTTCATATATACTTTAGCCATAACTCGTACTTTGTGTGAGTGTGTTAATAAATAAAAAATGGCTAAAAACCACAAAAATTAAAAATTTTTCATGTACATAATCTTCTTTTATTTGCACATAAATAGCTAGTGTACAAATTATTTTTGTAAAAATGATTTCAAAAATCTTTTGTGTGTAAAGCTTGTGTAAATATTTTCTGTATCAAAATTATGTATATAGTACAAAATTTTTCCAAAATGTTTTGAAAATCAAAAGTTTGCAAAAATCTTGTGTAAATGTGTGTAAATATCTTTTTGCAAAACTTGCACTTCATGCATCATCATTCATGATTTCAAAACATTCTTCAAAAATTTTGCATGATTGTAAAATGTTGTGTAAATATGCATCTTTTTGTACATATGTATATAGTTTTCCTTGGATGATAGTTGACATTTAAACTAGCCTGGAATCAAATTGAGAAATGGAGCTTGATTAAGATCTTAATCCACCTAACTTCTAAAAGGAACCTTATAGGGCTTAGGTTTAAGGCTTTTCAGGTCCATGGTGACTTAATTCTTTGAGTCCACTAGGCTATGATCACATGTCATCTCAATGAGCCTAAGTAGAGCACTTAACAACAACACATGACTCATATAGATTATGGCTTTACTTGGACAACCGCACTATGCACCGAGCTCTCTACGGATGAGGTGGTGAGGAGGCAGTCTTCCTTGACTTGGGGTAGCATATGAGGGTAGTACTTCTAGGCGGAACCTCTCTTCTTCATTTAGTGAAGGAAGTGCGTCTCAACTTGGTCTGGTTGCCATGAAGTCTAACGACGGGAGTTGTGGGTTGCAATAAAGCTTCAAAAGAGGGATAGTCTACTGACTCAAGAGGAAAAACTCCTTGTATATATGCTGCACATGTACATGTTGTATAGATGCACTCGAAAAAAAAATGCAAAAAGAAAATAACTCCAAAAAAGTGGTGGGTCTGAGAGAAAATGATAATCCCACCGGAGTATGTATATAAGTGCAATAAGCAAAGCTTGGTTTCATGATCCACCTGTTGTAGCTTGCAGCAGGGAGACTTGGCTACACTGGTCAAGCTCCCAAGGGTACTTGGCTACACTGGCCTTGACCCATTCTCTTCTTCCCCCTCTTCTTGAGCCGGTTGCACTTGAACTTAGAAGGGAATACCCCGCTCCTCGAGGAAAGAGTGGCCAGATTGAGGTCATAGAGTTACCTTGTTGAGGAGGGTTGTCAAGTTGCCATTTCTGAGGTGGAGAGCTTAGACCTCACTTTCACAGGACAAGCAAAGATTCATGGTCTTCAGCGTTTGTAGTTTATGACTTGTTCTGATCTGGAGCATTGAGGAGTCTTGGTTATAGAATAGTGGAACTTGGAGGCTGTTAGGTTTTAAGCTTAAGTCTAAATAAGGTTCCGACACATCAATAATCCAAAGATCTGATTAAGCTCCATACCTCAATTTAATGAAGGCAAGTTTAATAATCAACCTTGATCCATGTAAATTCTCTTTTTCTTTTTCTTTTTCTTTCTTTTGCACTTCTTTTTCAAATAAGTTTTTGCTAAGGGACTAGCAAAGTATAGTATAGGGGGGTGATGAATACCCATTCATCACTCTTTATTCTTATATTTTAGCTACAAAAACCAATGCAAATGCATGTAGATATGTGTAAATAGGGAAAGTTAGCAAAAGCATGCATGTTTGTAAATATAGATAATTAGCATGTTTTTGTGCAAAAATAAAAGAATAAAGAAGAAAAATAAAAAGAGGGAAATATTTAGAATAAATATTGAGCAACCTAACCCAAGGGAGGGCTCAGCATGGGCCTGACCGCATAAAAGCCACAAGTAGAGGGAGATAGGGGCTCACATGTACATACTTATGTAAATAAATAAAATAATATTTTCCTCAACCAAAAATATACTTGTATATATTTTGTATATATTTAGAAGCTATCAAAAACAAAATAAAAACTTAAAAATCAAAAACCCAAAAATACACCTTCACCATGTACATAGACCACCTCCCTTACCTTATCTCACCTTGTAAATAAAGCTATTTGTTTTCAAAACTTTTTGTAAATATTCTCTTTTATGTTTTGAATAAAATAAATATAAAGAAACAAAACAAAAATCAAAAAAAAATTACAAAATTAAAAACACAAAAAAAAACATCTTGTATATATACCATGTACATAAATGTATATAACTAATTAATTAACCCATGTATAAAAATAATAAAAATAAAATAAAAATGGCCTTTTATTCCTCATTTTATCCTATAAATAAATAAAATATAAAATGGGAATAAAAATGTATAAAAATAACTAAGTAAAAATCAAAATTAAAAAAATCATATAGTGTATATATACCTATATAGACCTATATTGTATATACCTTATTTTAATTTCCAAAAATTAATTAAAAATCACAAAAAAATAGAAAAAATTAAAACAAACATTTTTTGTGTTTTGAGTTTTTGGAAATTCGGCCATTTAAGGCCCCAAAAAAATCAAATAAAAAATCAACCCTTGGCGGGCTCTGATTGGTCAACGGGGGATTGTTGACCCCCGGTCAACACCTCCCCCAGGACCACCAGAGCCGCGGATCTGGGTTTCGACCCGACTTCTTCCCATTTCCCCCACCAGATCCGACCGCCAAATCATCAAGCCCCGGGTCCGGATTGTCCCTCTTGCATCCGGCATGCTCGCCGGAGCCGCCCCCTCGGGATCCGCGCGCTCCCAAGCTTGCCCGATCATCTTCTTCCCGGACCCCTAGCACTATAAAGCCCGAGCTCAGCCGCCTTCTCCCGCCATCTTTGGCTCCCCATTCTCTCTCCAGTGACCTCCATCGTAACCAGCAAGGTGACAGCTTGCATTCGCCGGTGTCGCAGAGAGGAGGAGGTGCTCGGACCATCGATCCGGCTGCCTCGCGCCGCCGTGCTCCGACGTTCGACCGGAGCTCGAGCCTCGGGCGTTGATGACCCTTGAGGCAAGGACCAGGAGCTAGCTAAGCTCCAGCATAGTCTCCCGCATCACCCAGGTAACCTTCGTTCCTTCTTGTTTAGTCTAATTTTAAGTTACCCCCAAATCGACTCCTCGCCGTGTTCCTCTGATTCCGACCATCACGCGCACTATCTCGATCATCGGAGCACACTACCATCCTCGCCGTTCCCCCACGCACGTTCTTCGCCCACTCGTTCAACCCAGCTCGCCCCGGAGCTGGGAGTCGAGCTCCACCACCTGTCGCTCGCCGGAGCTCATTCACCCCGCCGCACCGTTCACCCTCACGACGCTTCTTGGGGTCGAGGCACTTTGCCCTCGACCCGCGAAGCTTTTGGTCTATCTTGCAGGTCCAACGGGAGGCATCTGAGCCCCCCCTTACATTCCAGCCAGGAGCTTCGCGCCGCCAGCCTCGCCGGAGCCCCTCCAGGGCTCGGCTGGGCTATCGGACAATACCATCAGCTGCGGGGCTTCACCGCGAACCTGTTCCGATATCCAGCAGCAGCTGACGAGGACGACTGCAGGCGCACGAGGCCGGCGAAGCTCGCCGGCGTCGTGTTCTTTCACCATCCTCCAGAGCCGTCCGATCAAACCCTCTGCTCCAGTTTCCATCTTGAGCGTCCATTCTTCGAGGAGCAGCAGCCGTTGATCGATCCGAGGGACTCATCCGGACCGTTGCAGCAGAGGAGAGAGGCATCGGAGCCCAACACCGTTAGATCTTCCACGTGTCCTCGCCTCCACCGTCGATCGAGCCCAAGAGAAGAAGAGGAAGAGCGCCCGCCGTCCCGAGCCGTCCGATCTTCCACGTGGCGCGCATCTGGCCGTCGACGAATAAAGGGGTAATTTACTTAGGGCCCCCTCTTAGTTTGTCTTTTCCTTTCTAGTCATGTAAATATTTTTAGAACTTTATTTACGTAGGGTAAATTGCATTGTGGACCTCGTGTTTGTTGAGATTTGCATGTATGCCCCTGTTTGTATGAGACCACGTGCGTCGTCACGTGTAGCTTAGGGTTATTTGCATTTCTTTCCCTGTAGTTCTGGGTTGTTATGGAATGAAGCAATATTTTCTGGTATTTGCAGTTGTGCCCCTGTGAGTGTTTTTATTACACATGTGCGAATTTTAGTGGGCTTTTTGCAACCGTACCCTCGGACTTTTTGGTACCAGTTACCAAAAGGTCCCAGGAGTGGGTTTTTATTACCAATAGGCCCCTGAGTGCCCTAGCCACGCGCCACGCGCGTGCTCAGCTGGGAATTTTGCACCTTGGCCCCCAGACTTGCGGGTATTTGCACATCCGTCCCTGTGCACTGTGCCCCCTTTTTATTTTTGAATAAAATATCAAATTACCTCCAAATCCCATGAGATTTTGACACATGGCTCCTGCCATGGTGTAGGAATTTTAGGGATTTTTGAGGACATTTCTGATTTCGTTTAGTATTTTTAAAAATTCAAAATCCTTGATTTTAGCTACTGTCTAGGTTTAAAAATACCAAAAAAATATAAAAACACCTCCAAAAATTCTAAAAAAATTAGATACTGTGGTTTGCTTGTTGTTTGATTTTCTAGCCAATTTTGGCTATTTTTCATCATTTAAAAACCTTAAAAATTGAAAAACCCCTAAAAACCCATAAAAATTATAATAATTAATTTAAAAATCCAAAAACAATAATTAGGGTGCCTAAATTTTCCTTATTCTTTCTAGATTACAGGAAAATTACCTCCAGGGCTTATTGAGATACTTAAATATTTTATTTTTGGGTCTTAATCCTTGCTGGACAGTACCTTTCCTTTTTCGCATTGTTTGATTTTTAGAAAATAATTTACCCATTAGAAAAATCTCAAAAATTCACCAAAAACACTTAAAAACTTAAAAAACATAAAAACACTTTTTCCTTAATTTTTGCTTTATTTTTGGTGTGTTAAATAAATTGTTGAAGTTGGCTTGAGTTTACTTTCTTTTATTTTCTTTATCTTTTAAAAATCCAAAAAAATATAAAAATTCATAAAAACCTCTAAAAAACATTTTCTTTTATTTTTATTTCATTTTCACTACTTCGTAGGCCCACGGCCAATCCGTGCTCCTTGTGTTCGACCCTGGGAGCTATACCAGGTTAATCTTATAGCTAGACCGCTCTATTTTGTGCTTGATTGTTTTTATCTGATTTGAGTGGTTGATTTTTCTTGATACACCTTCTCTGAGATCCGGGTCGCAACGACCCTTGTTTCATTACCTTCACCCGGGTCTTAGGGTAAATTTTGGGGTGCTATCAGTAGCCCTTGGAGCTCAAGACATAAGCTCAGGTCAGAAGCTTCAGGTGCATTGAGATCTCGGACCCCTTTGATGGGGCCCAGACTAATCTAAGGTACCATGCAGATGTGGAGGAGCTCCATGAGACTTTTGGACCCATCAACGAGGGAGGAGGAGGCTAGAGGATGGAGATCTTGTTAATCGAAGCTCGCTCAAGCTTGCCTTCTTCAATATTATTCCACCCACTTCGAGAACCATCGGATCGAGGATCAGGTCCATATATAATTTGTTCCCTTGAAGCCAACTGAAGCGGTACGGTGTGAGGGCAACACGATCACACATGTGGTGTGCTGAGTACTATCTGATAGAGCGGTCCTTTGGGTAAATTTATTAACAACCCTCTGCATTTTTTATATTTCCCTTAAGTCTTATTTATTTAGTTCAAATATTTTTGTAAATATTGCATAGGTCTCCTTATTTTATTGTCTATTTGCATCGAGGTCTGTGCCAGGTCACCTCACATTTTGGAGTTATTTGTACAAAATACTTTGGACTATATTTTTTGCAAATATGCCCAATCTAGTATTATAATGATTTATTTGCATTTCTATTTTCATTAAATACTCGTGTGCTCTATCAATTTTGGAAAAATTATGGGATATGATTTAAATGATGCTAATGCATGCCCATATTTATATTTATCATTTTATTGCATTTCTAATTATTTAAAATCATTTAGGAGCTATTTATCCCCTATTTCCTTAGAAAATACAAAAAATGATGAAACCTATCTTAAAATTCCAAAAAAATAAATTATACTTATTACTATATAATATAAATCCATACCAAAAATCACAAAAAATGTAAAAGAAAAAAATAAAAAATCCTAAAAATCTCATAAAAATCAGTAAAAATTCCACAGAAGTCTTAAAAAATAGTTTTCTGTTGTATATTTTTATTTGTATTATATAGTATATATTAAAATTATTTTTAGAATTTTTGAATTATTATCTATTATTAAAACCCAAAACAATCTGGCCTATTTATCTTATTCTTGTTTGCATATTTAAATCGACTAAAACCACCTAAAAAGTAGCTAGCATTATAAAAAAATCACAAAAACAGAGGAAAAGTTAAAAAAATCATTTACTACATTTTGTTTAATTTTATCATTTTTGAGTATATATAGCTATATTTGAAAAAAAATATAAGACCCTATCTAGATATCTAGGTTAGATATACTACATATACTTATATTATTATTAATTATAAATACCTAATATATGCTTAAAACCCTTAAAAAATAAAAAGGGTTGTACTTGTATATCTTTCCTGAATTTTTATATAATTAATGCATATATATCCTATATACTATTTATAATATACATTTTTTATATAGATATATATATATATATACATATTATTTTCTTAAAGTAAAAGGAAACTAAAAAATTGCAAAGTACAAAAAATTAAAAATAAAAAATATAAAACATTAAAAACCCACAAAAATCAAAACAAAGAAAACACACAGATTTACCTAAGTAGGTTGATCATTTATCTCTACTCCCCTCTGCTCTCTGTGGTTCGAGATTCTACATTCTTGTCCGTATACATATATTTTGTGGAGTTAAAATAAAAATAAATTTTGACTCACTTCACTCGGATTGCTTTACTCATATTGTCTGGGTTGATTGTTGTCTGACTTTGTTAGTCTTGTGAGTGGTCGCCTCATCAACTTGTGTTCCAGCTCTGTTGGAATAGCAACACTTGCGAAATCACGAGCCAATAGGGACATCCTCAAGTGGTCGCTCATGCGATCTCAGGAGACATGGATGACATGGAGGAGTTATGGGACTGCATCTAGGGGAAAAGATGGTGGCACAACATCAGGAGGAAGACTACGAGTTGTCGGGTCTACGTGAAAAGAATGTTGGGGACAGAGTTGACCAAGTTGACCTTGGTCAACTCTACTAAGGTTATGTGGCTACTATGGGGCAAGGTGGGACAACTGGCTCATGGGGGAGATCGAACAACAACCACCTTTGACTAAGGTGAAAGATGGACCATTGATGGGGCCAAAAAGGGAGAGGACACAAATGGTTACAAGCCACATGGCAGATTGACTGAGAATTGGCTTGGCGCATAATGAAAGGATGAAAAAAGAAAATACAAAAGAAAAGCAAAATAAAATAGTAAATGAAGTCAAATTCAGATGTACCCAATATAAAAATGTTATATCTTGATGAGATCTACAATTTTCTCGAAGGGTTCAAAATCAAAGTGTAATTTACATGTAGATATTTAACATATTTTATAGGTATAAATTTTTTTCAATTTTCTATATTTTCTTTGATTTTTTTCTTAATAGTATACTTTAAAATATCACTAGTAGTATGAACGCATATATTTTTTGTATTTTTAGTAAGGAAGAAAAAATAATATAAAAGCATATTATATATAGATGAACATAGTAAATCTTTTTAGCCCATTTTTAGAGATTTTATGGTTTCTTTGGAATTGTATTTCTTTTGTAGTTTGTTATATTGCATATTAATGTAAAAAAGAAAGAAAGAAAGAAAGTAAAAAGGGAGAGTTTTATGCATGAAATGGCGTAGCTTTGTACGTAGAGTAATACTTCATACAATACAGTAAAGTTCGCATAGTAAATTTGGTATAACAAATAGAAGGGATACGATAACTTCCCAATATTTGATATAGCAAATATCTCCAATATTTAAAGATAAATGGGGAGACGCTGATAATCAGATGATTGATGAGCGGCTAGGATTTTGACAGCACTTTTTGGTCTATAAGCACGTGTACCGAGGGTCCGGAATCCGTGGAATCTATACCTTATTTGACACGAGCGAAAGCTTGAGCGGTTTATATTTGCTTTGGGGGCAAACAAGAGGCTGAAAGCCGCTTTAGTTGATTGGGCCTTAGCCTAAATAATCGTGGGTTTAGATAAGAATAAGAGTGAAATAAGATGGAATAATAACGAACAGTTGTACCAATGGAAACCGTATCGGGAGGAGAATTGGCCCCTTATTACAGAGCTTATTCTCCTACCAAAAAGGGCCTTAGTGTGTGTAGGCTGAATATTTCTTGTCGAAGAGGACAGCGCGACCATTTGCGGGAGGTCTGAAATAGATATATCCAAGGAAGGAACAATGATGCTAGATTCTTCCTTTGTGGATATTACTGTTCTCATTTGATAGCAAGTTTAGGGGCGGTTTAAGGCTTTTCATTATCTTTCCCCATGTGCTTTTGAAATGTGGATGTTTCAGATTTTGCACATGTCACTGGTTTCTCTAGCAGATGGTAATCCCTAGTTTTCTTCTCTCTTTTGATGGGAGAGGAAGGCACCAAACAACAATTTGACATTGGACGTTTAACAACGTATGTTAAGGAAAATATTTTTCGTGCTATCCTTTCTTTGAAGCCACGACAGCCCATTTGATGGGGCCGATAAAAGAACTGAAGTATCTTCAAGACAAAAACAACCAAGATCTGGAACACAATCTACAAGTTAGGTGCTCGGGCTATGTCGACAGCAAAGAGTTGGTCGGGCTGTATCGCCCCTAGAAACCAAGGTATATAGCGGAGCCTTAACAAATTATGGTGTGTACCTCCCGATACGGTTCCTTGACTAGAAACACGGAACCGAGCCACCCGAGTTGAAAGATACGACCACGAAGACCCAAAAAGGACCACAATCCTTGAGGGTTATATTGCTAACATAAACTTGAGCATTAAAATAATCCACTCTTTTCTTGACCAAAACCATTTTCTACGTGAGACGACGTACGTTGCATGGCATCGTGATGTTTGCTTTGGCACCCGACTATGATCTATTTATGTAGTCCATGTATCCATCTCACAACAAGCAGAGCATCACATCTCTCCAGCTTTGTTACTCAGTTAATCTCCCTCCCTTCTCTTGGAAGATGGCCGCTCAAGCAATTGCCTCTTACCGCAACACCGCGGAGATCACCTCCGGAGACGCGGCCTGCAAGAAGAAGATCGCCGAGCTCTTGAAGGAGCTCTCTCTCCCCCTCGGCCTCCTCCCGGTCAACGACGTCGACGAGTTTGGGTTCGATCGTGCGTCGGGATTCATGTGGATCCTACAGAAGAAGAAGGTGGAGCACACGTTCAAGAAGATCAACGAGAAGGTGTCCTACGCCGCCGAGGTGACCGGCTTCGCGGAGAAGCACAAGATGAAGAAGCTGACGGGCGTAAAGGTGAAGGAGCTCTTCATATGGCTCATCATCAACGAGGTCTACATCGCCGACCCTTCGTCGGCCAAGATCACGTTTCTGACCGGCACAGGACTTGCGGATAGCTTCCCCATCTCCGCATTCGACCTCGACGGTTGATTAAGCTGCTAGGGGCTAGAATTTGATCTATGTCGGTTGATTACTATATCATACTGTAAGCTACTTTATTGTTTGTTTTGTATGCTGTTCTTACTATATAAATCTAAGCGGGAGAAGATAGCAATGATTTTCTATTGATTTAACAATCCAAGAACATAGTCTCCATTTAATAATTCATAGACGACTTAATTTAAGTCCAAATTCAATCTGCGATAGCTCGATTCAAAGAGCACAAGTGAAGCTTCAAAATTAGTTTTTAATTCATGAAGTCGGGGTTCGAAGCACAAAATTGTGAGCCTAAGAAAACAAGAACAAACGACAAAGCTCTTAATAACAATAAACTTCAACTGCATCGAATGAACTCTTCCTTAATAAGGTAAATCCACACGAGCCTATTTGCAAATAACCCTTCGATGGCGAGTATCGATACGAATACAAGAAGGTGCCCTGCATTGAATGCACTCTGCACGTGACCGCAGATCTCTTGAACTGATGCACCTATGCACTCTGGTGACCTGTGATGCCACGTAATGCTTGTTGAAGATCTCATATCTAACAGTTCATCATCCTTTAATCTTTATATATATATATATATATATATATATATATATATATACATATATATATATGGGTAAAATAGGGCTGCCCCGTGGGAGTAGCCAACTTGGCTACTCCCACCCTTATTTTTCCCTCATTTTTTTTATTTCTTTGGAAAATAAAAATTTGTATGTTCATCACTATATCCTTCTAACATTCTATTAAAATTTCGTCAGAAACAGAGAATCCTAGGCCCTCCATCCAGACGTCATTTTGTTAACGGTCACAGGATTTTTTAAATCGACCCTGTTTGGATGGAGGCCGTAGGAGTCTCTGTTTCTGACGAAATTTTAATAGAATGCTAGAGGGATATAATGATGAGTTTACAAATTTTTATTTTCCAAAGAAATAAAAAAATAAGGGAAAAATAAGGATGGGAGTAGCCAAGTGGCTACTCCCAAGGGGCAGCCCCATTTAACCCGTATATATATATATAGGATATCTTTCAAATGAGACTTGGTCCTTCCATCCATATGGAAGGCCAAGCATCCCATTCGTTGGATCCCTACCATCTTTCCATCAACGGCTATTAAGAAAACCACCGTCCATAAGCAAAACCGTCTATCTTATGAGTGCCGCGCCATCCAAAAATGGAATTTGTTTTTCAATGACAACACATTCCGGAATTTATGCTCCATAAAAGCCCGTAATTCTACCACTGCGTGTCAATTTCCCAGATCATGTTTTCGAGTTCCTATTTCCAGAATTATTCAATGGCAGATTTTTGTATGATTTTGCATCCATTATAATGTAAAATAATTTAATGGAATTTAACATAATCGTGATCTTCCAATATCATTATATTATGTACAGTCATCCATTAAATTTAGGTATTGTTTGTTAGCATTAATTAAATAAACACGTCTTTCATAGTACGGGACCAATTTCTTTTGGATTTCATAATATTATTGTATCCCACAAACGTTATCCATTTGTATATATAATGATTATTTTGTATAATACACATGTATAATTGTATTCTAAATACCCGATATTTGAAGCATGTTTTTATAACCTTTCATATCGAATTTACTTTTTTGATATTCAGTCAACCCCTTAAATAGAAATTTCGTTATTAGAACTCCCATAATTATAGGAACAAATAGTTAAATCCTTTCCTAAAAAATAGCATCTGATGAAAACCGTAATATTTTGTTTTGTATATTTTATATCTCACTTCTCAGAACCATGTCCTGTTTAGTATTTTAAATTGTTTCTTTGTAGGATACATAGATTTTTTGTACACAAAAACACACGTTCTTCAGCCATTTTTGTCACGTTCTAAAATGTGAAATTTCTTTATTAGGCATCCCTTAAATTCAGGAAACGATAGTTATTATTAATCTGATTTTTGTAGAATAAGGTGGTTTTAATCATATCCGTTGAAATTAGATCCGATGGTCAGAATGATTGGCCTTCCATACGAATGGAAGGACCAAGTCTCATATGAAAGGCCCCCTATATATATATATATATATATATATATATATATATATATATATATATGAGGTTAATGGGGCTGCCCCCTGGGGGTAGCCAACATGGCTGCCCCCGCGCCATTTTCGACGCTTTTTTTTTTTTTTTTCAAAAAATGTCACCATGTATATTCATCCCTATATCCCTCCTACATGCCATTCGAATTTCGTCGGAAACAGAGACTCCTACGGCCTCCATCTAGACAGTCATTTTTTAACGGTAACAGGATTTTTTAAATCGACACCATCTCGATGGAGAACGTAGGAGTCTCTGTTTCTGACGAAATTCGAATGGCATGTAGTAGGGATATAGGGATGAATTTACATGGTTTTATTTTTCAAAAAAAAATAAAAAAAACGTCAGAAATAGGGGGCGGGGCAACCATGTTGGCTGCCCCCAGGGGGCAGCCCCATTAAATCCTATATATATATATATATATATATATATATATATATGAGAAACTTCAAATGAGATGGGGTCTCACCATATATATGGTGAACCACCTTCAGTTTAGGCATCTTTCCAATATATTTTATAGTTTCTTTTTTCATACATATAACAATAAATATTAACACAACATGTATAGTGAAATAAAATTATGAAAATATTATTATATTGGATGGAAATGTTAGTTTAAATTTAGATGCTATATTTTACAAAAAAATTTTTTTTTACAATGTACAGTTTATACTTTTACAAAACTGTTATAGAGTTTTTACTAAATTCACAGTGGCCTTTACAATTTCAGAAAGGTTCCCACCTCATTTGAAAGATCCTCTCTCTCTCTCTATATATATATATATAAGAGGAAAGGGATCTTACTCCCTGGAGTAGGTAACTTACCTACTCCACTTTCTTTTTTTCAATTTTTTTTTTATTTTTTTTGAAATATGCTTCCATAGATTTTTATAACTATATCCCTCTAATATGTCATTCAAATTTCGTCAGAAAGAGAGACTCCTACGGCCTCCATCCAGAACATGAAAAATACAGCAAATCTGTGACCGTTAAAAAATGACCGCCTGGATGGAGGCCGTAGGAGTCTCTGTTTTTGATAAAATTTGAATGACAAATTAGAGAGATATAGTTATGAAAATCCATGGAAGCATTTTTTTTCAAAAAAATAAAAAAATTTAGAAAAAATTGAAAATGGAGTAGGTAAGTTACATACTCCATGGAGTAGGATCCATTTTCTCTCTCTCTCTCTATATATATATACATATGATGAGAGAGAAGCTCTGATTGGATGAAAATCATCTCCATATATCTTCTTCTTCTACCTTCTCACCATCTCACCTCCATATATCTTCTTCTCCTACCTTGTAAAAATCCCTACCAAAATATATGAAAATATCACGATTCTCATGTTGGTTGTTCTTCTACATGAGATTCAAAGATTATTTCGGTCGTAATCGTGAAGGGTATTCATAGATCGCTCTAGTCTAGTGTGTGATTTTATTTAGAATCAATGATTGGTGGTATCAGAATACTTTCATGCCTTACGTAATTTACATATACACATGTCTCCATCCCATGTTGTTTAACTCTCACGTTCATTACAAAGAACAAGGTATTAATGGAATGTCTCAATTCTAGGTAATTACAGCAAATGATTCACGTTTTTATTTTAGTTATCTATTTTCTTCTTCTTTTTCGTACATAACATTATTACAAATTATTGGATAATATACACGTGATAAACTTAAAGATGACGTTGAATAGATCTATATTTGTAAACTATTACTAGTTAGACATACGTCTAACAAAATTGTTACGGGTTAAAGTATATAAAATTACTTGATTAAATACCGTTATCATCGTGGCTCTTTAGAGTTTTTTTTTGTTTGTAATGAAATTTGGGTATACATGAGAATAATAATTAGATAACCCTTACAAATTAGACTGCTTGTAATTTTGTATGGAGTACATTTTTTTCTTTTCATGTTTAACCCTTTTACTTTTTAATACATGTGTAAAAATTGATCTAAGCACACAATCGACCACAAACAATCCAAGAACATTCAACTTACATGGAAGAATTCATCGTTATAGTGAGGAAAATACCAAGGAGAACAAAATGGTTGCACTATGATGAAAAATTGGAGTACGAGAAACAAAATCATAGGAGGCGACGCTCTCTCAGATGGCCCACACCTTACCCTAAAATACATATAAAGGTATGGGGTCAAATTGATCCTAAGGGGATTAATTATCGTGTCGAACAAGATTCATTTGCGGAATATTTTGATATCATAAATGGTTGGATCTTCAAGACATATTTCAACAAATCTCCATCTTGTCTTGGACTCCATTTGGAAAGTTGTTACGCCTTCGTCCCCCCTCGGACGCAGATACTCAACAATCTAGTCCACGTAATGCAGTTCTATATTCGAAGCATAGAAATAAAGCTAGAATCAAAACACATAGATGCAATAGAAAATGCAGTAAACTTTTTTTCCATTACCATTTATAGATTCATTCACAAGTAACAATGTTCACAAAAATACCACATACATGTACACATGAATGTCCATACATATATGCAAACAATATCTCAAAAAGTACAAGAAAAGACAACAAAAACTACAAAAGTTTACGTACCCAAAAGTAACAATAACTACAATAGCAGAACTGAACAAACCAAGCCGCTCACTGTTGCTAGCGCTCCTACGAAACTACAAGATTCACAAAAGTATGTACGTCATGAGAAAAGTTGATCAGTATGGTGACAAACATATAACCAAGAAGAACCAGTAGAAGCTAGAAAGTTAGCTAATGAATCTCCATTTCATCATTTTTATTTTTCATTCTAACCTTTAAATCATAGCTAAATGCATGGATAAATCATTATTTTGCACAAATTAACACTCATCGTTTATTGTATAAATATTGTATAAATTACATTGTTTAAATCCAAAATAAAATTATAAAAATAAAAAATAAAAAAAAATAAAATGCCCAAGGTAGTTTATGACCCTAAACCCCGTGACCTAGACATCATGATGACTGGGTCGATAAGGAATAAGGTAGGGAGAGATAAGGGTCAATAAATAAAAAGAAATCCTACTTCATAAATGCCCAATAATGCATTTTTAGGACCTATTTTATTCATCATGATTTATACCTCAAATAAAGAAAGTTGTGGATAAAAGTTGTAAATAAAAATACAAGGAAAATACAATATTTATTTCACATCAAAATAATATAAATCGTACATTCTACACTCAAAATAAAAGTCAAAACTCAAACTTCCCAGACCCATATCTTCTCCATATGAAATTAAAATGCACCAAGATCACTTTAGTTGTATATAACTTGTTATTATCTATCTAATGAAGATGGTTTCATTTAGCTTGGAGTTAAGAAGCAAAAGTTAGATTTTGGACCCCAATTATACAATATACCAGAATAAAATATTCATTTTATTTATTCTTTATATTTTTTATTATTTTAAATTTTTATAAAATTTTAAATATTCTTTATAGTCTATGTACATATCTAGAATAATAAACAATAAAAATACACTAAAATAATATGATGTACAAAAGAATACATAGATAGATATGCTTTATGTATACCTATATAGTTTATAGCCCTATTTATTTAAGTGTACAAATAAACTCAAAAACATACAATAAAAATATATTTATGTGTATTTAAATAAGTTATAAATATATAAACTATGTATGTCAAATAATAAAATATAAAATACAAAATAAATTAAAATACACATATCATAGGTAAATATACCTATAAATGAACCCTTAAAAAGTAACTTAGAATAAGTTAAGTCATAAAAAAATAAAAATCATAATAAAATACTACATAAAATAATAAACATATTTCATGTTTTAACAAAAAATTAATAAAATTATTTATTATTTTATTTTTAATAAATAAATCTTTTATTTATTGTTTTGTCATTTAGTAACCCTATGTGGACCAATAGGGTCCCGGTCTTGCCTGACCGAGGTCAACTCCTCGGAGCTCGTAGGTCTGGCATCTGTTAAAGGTTTTGACCTCGGTTCTCA
Organism: Ottelia alismoides; assembly: GCA_037367405.1. Lineage (NCBI taxonomy): Eukaryota > Viridiplantae > Streptophyta > Magnoliopsida > Alismatales > Hydrocharitaceae > Ottelia > Ottelia alismoides. The sequence goes on along the minus strand of JAZKJV010007825.1, from coordinate 572,829 downwards.
CATTTTTGGTGTCCGATCCTTGCACCAATTTGGTATGATTCCTTCTAACCTTTTGACCTTCGATCCTTGCACTTTCACACCCGAGCATTACCTCGATCGATGGATCATCACCTCGAGCAGCATCCTCGATGGATCATCATCTCGAGCCATAAGTATTAATTGCTTATCATTTTATATGGAATCAATATAAAATGATGGTATTGCAGTTTATTTATTTTATTGGCTAGATGACATGGATTTCAGAGAATGAGATGTGCACGCCATCGCCATTAGATAAAGGTTTAATAGTGTGGGAGCATTAAAGACGGTATTAGAGCTCAGTCATCCCTTATAGTGTTAAACATCCGCACAATACTTCAGAAAGATATCATAAGGATATGTTGTGAAGTCCTTCGACTCAAAGTCTGTGATGATATTAGTCCACTTCGAATGACTACTCTATTACTTTTTTATCTTATCTCTATGTTCTTATAACAAGCTCTCTCTTCTTTCTTGTGTCAATGTTATGCTGAACATGCCTCCTTGTAGAACCCCTCTATCGTTGGGCAATTGTCCTAGATAATGAAATGCTGCAAAATATACAGTAGAGGCAGCAAGAGATGGAGGATCTCCTTATTTATGTGACGCAAGACGGGATTGTCGAGGATGCATCCAACAATTATCAAGGAAAAGGCATAACAACATGATGGCGAGTTCACAAAATATTGTAAGGAAAAGGTTCTGAAATTTTTGGGGAATACTACTCCATCTATTGTTGATCTTTGGTTGTAAAAAGTGGAAAAGGTGTTTCCACCCTGAATGTTGCAAAGAGTCAAAGGTGGTTTTTGCTACCTATTCATTGTCAAGATATGTAGAGGAGTGGTGGCTTTCTATTTTGACACATTTGGATAAGTCATTGACTTGAGGATGCTTTAATAATTCTTTCTAAGAGCACTTTTACCTGGAATATTGGAGAGAGCAAAGGAAAAATGAGTTTGCCAATATTATCCATGATAGCATAATTGTGAACAAGTACTCGGTGAAGTAGACATAGTTTTTGACATTTGATGCATGTTCGGTTCTGACGAAATATGACAAGGTTTACAAGTTTAGAAGGGTTTTACGCAAGGAGATTAGAGAGCATCTGGTTCCACTTCATCTGGACACTTTGAAAGATGTACTAGATGATGCATGCAAAGTCAAGGAGGCCCTTTGCGAGAGTATATTGGGATATGGAGGTCAAGCTGCCAATAGGGCCTTCCCCTCGGATAGAAAAGGCATGCATAAGGGACAACCTTTTCATCCTTATCATCAGTCATCATCTGCACCCAATACTTCCAAGAGGGCTCCAACTTTGGGATATGCCCTCACAAATTAGTAGGGACCAACTAAAGCTATTGTGAGAACAACTACAAGGAGGTTAGATGCACATAATGATACTCAAACTTGCTTTTATTATCATCAGGAGGGACATGTGAATGCAAATTGTCCTCGGAGATTTTCTCAGTTTAAGGCTATAATACATTGTGGAGGATCACATTGTTGTGGGTCTACATTTCAAGTTTGAGGAGTACGTCAACAAAGGAACAGAGTGGGTTTGAATGCAACAGGCAAGACTGGACATATGATTGCCGTTACAGATGGATGGCTCTTGCATTTGTAGTGTAATACAAGGTATGGTCTCGGTAGATGATTTTTATGCTCATACACTGTTTGATTCTGGACCTTCGCCTCTTTGATTCTATTTGAGTTTGCTTCATCATTGGTCCAAGATCCAATCACAATGGAGCATCCTTATTTCATTAAGGGACCAAGGGATCAACTATTCAGGATATATGCTAGAAGCATATCTCTTTCAGATGTAGATGGATGATTTTGATATCATTCTTCGTATATACAAACTTGAGGAACATCATGCATGCTTGGCCTGCTTTTCAGAAGCAAGTGATCTTTCATATTCCCGATCTTGAGGAGATTGTGTATGATGATTATACTTCAAAAATGGGCATACATTGCATTTCTGCACTCCAAGAACATCATATTCTTTCCTAGGATGTAAGAGTTACATAACACATGTGGTATTCGATCAGAATCTAAGAGAGGACATACGAGATGTAGATGTTGTTCGTGAATTTTCAGATGTCTTTCTTGGTGACTTACTAGGACTTTCCCCTTGTAACAAGGACACAACCGACCTCGATCATGCCTTATAGAATGGCACCAACTGAGTTGAAGTAACTCAAAATTTTGTTGCAAAAATTATTGGAGAAGGGCTTTATATTCCCTAGCACCTCCCTTGGGGAGCACCAATGTTATGTGTGAAGAAAAATAGTGGATCTTTGCGAATGTGCGTAGACTATATAAAACTCAATAAGATGACAATAAATAATCGTTAACCCTCCCTTGTATCGATGACCTCTTTGATCAATTACAAGTGGCTTCCATCTTCTCAAAGATAGATCTCAGATCTCACTACCACCAATTGCGAATCAATGATGTAAATATTCCGAAGACTGCTTTCCGGAAGAGATATGGCATTATGAGTTCATGGTGATGCGTTTTGGTTTGACGAATGCTCCCTCTACGTTAATGGATTTGATTAATAGGGTGTTCAAACCACTCATGGATACTTTTTTGATAGACTTTATTGATGATATGTTGGTCTACTCAAAGATTGAAAAGCAACACATAGTACAATTGTGATTAATGCTCGGGATATTATGAAAGCACAAGCTATATGCAAAATATAGCGAGAGTAAGTTCTGGTTATGGGAGGTGTCCTTCTTAGGCCTTTCCATTTTAGGAGAAGGGATATATGTGGATCCAACAAAGGTAGAGGCAGTGCTTAGTTGGAGCGGCCTAATAACGTGACGATGGTTCGTTGCTTCTTGGGTCTTGCAAGCTGTTATCGTAGGTTTATGATGCGGTTCTCTCTTCATGCAAAACCCCTAGCCCATTTTACTAAGAAGGAGATAGCTTTTGTCTAGTCAGACAAGTGTGAGAAGAGCTTCATGACTCTTAAAGAAAAGTTGACGACTATTCCAATCTTGGTGACTCCATCAGGTCCATATGGTTTTACATTATACACAAATGCCTCTGAAGAAGGCCTTGGAGTAGTTTTAATAAAAAATGATCAAGTGGTTGCCTATGCTTCTAGTCAGTTAAAACTGCATGAGCGAAATTATCCTACCCATGACATGGAGTATACAACAGTGGTCTTTGCATTGAAAACATGGAGACACTATTTGTATGGTGTTGCGTTTGAGATTTTCACTTATAATAAAAGGCTTGAACATTTTTGGTTAAAAGAGTTGAATATGAGGCAAAGGCATTAGCTCGAGCTTCTTAAGGATTATGAGTGAACTATCTCATATCATCCAAGAAAGGTGAACATGGTGGCAGATTTATTAAGATGCAAACTAGGTCCTGATGAGAAACAACTACAACTTAAAGCATGGAACTTGTTGACGAGTCTCGGTGAATGGCACCATTTTCATAGTAATGTCGACACAGTGATTGTACCTCTATGGTCAGAGCTCATTGATAAATTAATCTTAGGGTAACAATCAGATGTAGAGATATAAAGTCTGAAGAAACTTGTTATAGAAAATATTTTGGTTGGTTTTTCTAATGAAGATGGAGTGCTAAAAAATAAAGACTGATTGTGTGCCTGTAGAACGGGATTTGCGAGAACAAATTATGCATGAGGCTTATAGTTCATGACTTTCTATCCATCCTGGGAGTATTACAACACATCAAGATGTGCATAGGAACTTCTGGTGTAGGTGAATGAACAGAGATATTGCTCATTTTGTAAGTAGATGTCTACCTTTCCAACTTGTCAAGGCAGAGCACTAAAGGCCTCCAGGATTGTTGGAGTCCCCAACCACTACCGAGTGGAAATGAGAGGGTATATCAATGGATTTTGTTAATAGTTTTCCATGTACATTGGGAGGATATGAATCAATTTGGGTGGTCATAGATAGAGTTACTAAGTCTGTTCACTTCACACCCATTTGCATGTCTTACACACCATCACATTTGGTGAATATTTTTATTGAGAAGGTGGTCAGGTTACATGGGTTCCTAGATAGGGATTCACGGCTTACTTCCTACTATTGGAATGAATTCCTGAAGTTGTTAACTACACAACCATTCTTAAATAAGATGTACCATCCTGAGACTAATGGCCAATTCGAGTGCACTATTCAGACCCTCGAGGACATGTTGCGAGCTTGTACATTAGAATGGAAAGGATCCTAGAAGGATCATCTTCTAGTGGCATAATTCGCATATAACGATAGTTATCATGCAAGTATTGTGATGGATCCATTCGAGGCGTTGTATGGCTGATGATGCCCGACCCTTTGAATTGGCAGGAGGCTAGGGTCAACTAGATACACAAGTTGGATGAAATTGCAAGGATGATAAAAGCAATTAAGATTGCATGAGATAAACTACTCACAACACAAAGGACACAGAAGATCTATAGAGACAGACATCATAGATATTTAAATTTTGAGGAAGGTTATATCATATTTATGAAGATGTCAATCATGAATGAAGTTCGACGATTCGTGGCTCGTGGGAAACTCGATCCACGATTTATTTGGCCTTTTGAGATTCTGGAACAGTTAGGACAAGCTGTTTATTGGTTGGCCCTCCCTCCACACTAAGCATGTGTGCATAATATATTTCATGTTTCAAACCCTTCGAAAATATGTGCATGATCCACGACACATTTGAAGCTATGACATTCTACAAGTATATTTATATGTCTCTTACCATGATAATTTGATCTGTATTCTTGATTTATCGATCAAGAAGTTGAGACAAAAGGATGTGCCAGTAGTGAAGGTTATTGTGGCATCGACAAACCTCCGAAGAAGCCACATGGGAGTAGGAGGTAGAGATGCAGGAGAAACATCCATATCTATTTGAAGGTAAGTCATAATTTATACTTCTTGCTTTTTCATCGTGTCAACTGATGGTCAACCTTTTTAGGTTGTTATCCGACTTTATAAATCCTCTTTATCTTAAGTCTCGGAGACGAGACTTTTTTTAAGGTCTTATGATGTAAAATCCAAAAAGCTTCTTGTTTTGCTTTCTCTCAAAACCCTACTAATGTATACCCAAAAGATGCATCCTTCCCAGATGCTTCCAACACAATAAAGAATGTGAAATTATGAAACTCATATCCCATGATATTTGCATTTTAGTGCTATGGCATTTTCATAAATATTGAGTTGTGGTTCATTACAGGATTGAAGGTTTAACACATGTTTAAACCCTTCTTCTACTCTAATAACGACCATTTAAACCCTATCTCATAGTTTCCTATCACAACCACCGTGAGAGGAGAGACCATTGTTGAGACCGCCGGTGGCACAGAGGTTGCTGAGGAAGATTTATGGGAAGGGGAATGGCACAAAAAGGGAAAATACGTCCATATTTCACCATTTTAAGATATGAAAATCTCGCAATTTTTGCCTTTTGATTTCTGGAATCCGTGACCATGATGCGGATTCTCATGTTGGTTGTTCTTCTTCGCAAGATTCGAAGGTTATTTCGGTTGTAATCATGAATGGTATTCGTGGATCGCTCTAGTCTCATATGTGATTTTATCTTGAATATGGTAATGATTCCTTTCATGTACATTGGATTTTTCATATATTCTTTCTCTTGATAATGCTTGGAAATTATTTTGATAAATCTTGGAGTTTCCCCCAACTCCATCTTGATGAAGAGCCTTCCATCTTGACATCAATTTATGGATCTGTATGTTAATGGTTTCATGTTCTAGTTGTTTACTTCATTGGTACTTATGTGACTTTATTTTTTTCCTTCACAAACTAAGGTGGATTATTAGACAATGGAATATTTATGTCCATGTTTGATCATTTTTTGGTGGGTTTGATGCTTACGATTATTGTTCTAACTGAATATCTACGCATGAATCGATTTCTTCTAAATATCATGATGAGTCTGCTATCTTTTATTAACGATTCCAATGGGATCATCATGATCATTATCATCGTTGGCTCTTTGGTGGTTTTCTGATTTGTAATGAAATATGGTATATGCGAGAATAATAATTAGATAACCCTTCTTTACATTCAGGTAGGAAACCAATTACGACCAATCATTGATTATACGATAAATCGTGTGTAGCCAAACTTACAAGTATAGATCCAACAAGAAAAATCTACTAAGAGCAACATTATTCTTGCATCCCCTTTACATGATTCCTTGATTTTTGTTGGAAGATATACAGTGCATGAGCTCTTTTTATCAAACTTTTTTGAAAGAATGTGTTAGTTTTAGAGTTCAAGCTCTCTGGTTTATTTATAAGCTTTTGATGCCTGAGATAATTGCGACGTTACTTACTGTATGATTTTTTATGGAAAACTTAAACGGTTTGATTGGATAACTTTAGTATCGATTGGATTGTTATAAGGTTTTGGAGGATTTTAATTCATATTCACATATGCTGATCATCTATCAAAATAAATATATTACTTTCGCGGCTAGTAGAATAAGGGTTAGGTAAAGTCTTACAAATGAGATATTAATATGATAATTTTAGATAAATGTACATATGGACAAAGTACTAAATGGTAGTGCACAACCTTGTGGTCTAAGCGAACCATAGTAGAGTCAGCCTCGTCCGAGGGGCATTATAGGACAACAGTGGATGTAGGCACCCTACTTGTCTGGAAAAATCAAATCCATGCTTTTAGTTATATGGAGTTGCGGCTCCCAGGTTTTGTTGAACTCGAAGGAGTTGGGTTTTTGTTCCCAAGTGGAGGGTGATACTTTCCAGACTTGATATATGTTCCTACTAAGACTTGTGTTATGAATTCCTTGGGTGGGAAGTCTTAGCCAAACCTATTTCTCGTAGATACTTATCTTCGATCTACTAGAGTGTCGGGTAATAAACTAAATAACTAATTTACAAATGAACAATATCTTGATGTAGAAATGAAGTCGATCTCAGGCTCGTGATGAAATGAAAAGTAATTGATTACCCATGTTTGAAAATTTGAAGTGTATCGATTACAGACTCTCTACATAACTTGGGGGTTATGGGTACAATGCTTACATGTACAAGTGTCACATTGGTGGTGGTTTTGTTCTCAATTTTACCCTCTAATAGAGTGATTTCTCTTAATTATATGTTATATATTATTTTTCGGCTTTCACTCATCCTTGTTAGCTTCCTCTTCAGGTGACATTAAGCATGCGACAGAAGCTCTTTTTTGCAGTTTTCCCCAATAGACCATCAGTGAGGGTAGGTCTTTACATGCTATGTTGGTTCTACTTTTCTATTCTTGATGAACTCATAAATTGATTGTATTCCTTTTCCATCTTAGTATTTTCCTATGTTTGTCTTGTATTTATGGCCCCCTTTTGGTAATAAGAATAGTATGTGGACATTGACACTAATTACTTATCATTTTTATGATAATTATTATATGTTGTTGGTATTGTGGTTTGTTTATTGCTATTTGTTAGATGACCTAGATTCTGGGGAATGAGATGTGCACTTTGTCACCATTAGATAAAGGATTAACAATGTGGTGGTGTTATATACCTTTACTTCAGGAGTGCGAGAAGCTCTACTCTGACAAGGTGTGTGGGAAGAGACTTCGCTAGTAATCTCAATCCTCCTCTTTGTCATTCAAAACACATGTGAAGGAGTGAGGCTTGAGCTACTCAGTGTGTGGTCCTTCTTCTTGTTAGGACAAGTACATGGAGCATAGGTTATATTGTAATATACTTCTGGTGAATGTCAACCTTCCGGAATGGTACATGTACGAAGATGCTTAGGTCGAGTTTGGAAAACATGGTGCAACACTAATGTTTTGAATAACTTGAAGCTAAATGGGTGTTGTTTCACGTGGTTGGTGAAGAAAGCATAAACGGGAGATGAGGATGTGAGTTGGTTTGTGGTCTACTCAGGTATGGATAGAGGATTAGAAAGAAGAGAGGGAGAAGTAGAAGTGGAGAAGAATATAAAGAGGAAGATGAAACATGTAAGAATAAGATGAAATCCGATAGAGGAAGGAACAATGGATAAAAAAAGAAGAGAAGAAAGTAGACAAAGGAAATAATAGTTGAATGAGGAATCACTTGGGGAATAATTTTAAGATGAAGATTCTTGCATGGAATCGTCAGTTTGCGAGGAGGTTATGTAGAGCATAATGTCTATCGCAACGAGACGATAAGACTTCCTTGCATCACACCACGGGTTGAGACAGACCTCATCCTCTCCTGATGAGGCTGTGACTTTGTCTTACTTCATATGCTTGGAGCTTGAGAAAGTGCCCCAAACAATGGTGAATGAAAGTAAAACTGGGCACATATTGAACAGAGATGTGGTCTATCGATCAAGCGTGCTAGATCAATAGTTGCAATGTTGATCAATCTCTAATTCAACAACAATCAACCTATAATGAAATTCAGTGATCAAAATGTATGAGTCAAAATTTATTATAACTCAGAATATATATATATATATATATGTGTGTGTGTGTCTACATGTATAAGTAGTCTGATTGCCGAATACTAGGACAACATGTAACAGAGTGTAAATTTATTATTAATTACTTAATAATATTTTTGATTTTTTATTTGTATTTTTATGTCTTTTTCTTTTTGCTAATTTTTACAGTTTTCAATATATGCCCATATCTACATATTTTTAATGTTTTATTTTTTATATATTTTTATTTTCCAAAATTTTAATTTCTTTTTTTTCGAAATAAGATATATATTAATATATAGATAATATATATACTATATAAGTGAATTAAAGAGAAGAGGTGTTTTTGAATTTTAAATAAGTAAAAATAAAGTCAAAATAAAGAAAATAAAATGTTTTAGAGTTTTAAATAAGTAAAAATCAAGTCAAAATAAAGAAAATAAAATGTTTTAGGGTTTTAAAGTTTAAAATATGCAAATCAGTGAATAAATAACACTTGGAGAATCATTTAGGGATTTAAAAATAGATATCAGAGCAAAATAAACACTAAACTAATTTTATTATAAACTATAAATTAAAGGAAAATCAGACATAGAAAACACAATTATTGGTTTTTTCTAGAATTTTTAAAAAATTTTGTAAGTTTTTCTGTGTTTTATGTTTTGAATGTTTTGGTTTTGAATTTTTAATGATTTTTGGTGTGATGTTAAAAGGATACAAAATACACCTACTATATTTTTTTATTTTTGATAGTATTTTATAATTTTAATGGATTTTACATAATTAAACAAGAGAAAATGCAATGTTTTATGTATTTTTATAAATAGGAAAATAATTTTAAATTCCTTGCAAAAAATATATTTGATAACTATAGATTCCATGCACTTAATTTAATTTTCCAATATTTTTTTGATAAACTAACAATAAATACTAATAAAGAAACAAAATAAAATCAATCTGCAACATATGGACGAAAATGTAATTAACAATACTTTTAATCAATTTTAGAACACACAAATAAGTCATAAGACACAATTTGTATTTTTTTTCAAATACACCCGTAATGCATGTGCAGGCAGAGAATAATATGCAAATAACATAAATGTTTCATTCATTTCATAACAATTCCATAAACATAAGGTGCAAAGTGCAAAATGTCCAAATGCATCACATGGAGAGCCACGTGAGGTGACATGACACTAGACTAAAGTATACATATAAGTGTGAGGGTCCACATGCAAATATGACATAAATATTATGACTATAGATGAAAGTTTAAATATTAAAATAAAATACAAATGTGGAGGGTTTGCATTGCAATATACCACTATTGTGTGTGATCCAGCAGTTGAAGGTGCTCCACGTGGCTCCACTAAGCCCTGAACGACATGGATTAGATCATGACTCTTCAACAATGAATGGCTAAGGTGCAATCTGAATCATATCTGATGGTTGAAATGATTCCTCATCAGACGGTTGTGACCAGAATTGGAGCATATGGGCCATCGGACGGTTGGGAAGTCATCTAGATGAACTGGGAAGAATGGTCACATGTAGCTCCTTCAATTGAAGATATCTCTATGCCCTGACCACCTGTCGAGCTCAGGGGGGTGCTCAAAAGGTAGCTGGATGTCTTCTACTACTGTTGAACTCCTTAAAAAGGTCCAAGCCTCGTTGATTGAGGCATGGAGGTCGAATATGGCTCGAGGACCTGATACTTGGTCTCCTCTTTTGAAATCACTCCAAATGGAGTCGTGTGGACCTGAAACCTATGCCAAAAGACTCATGGCTCAACGAAGAAGGTCCTTAACATGAGGGTTAGGCAAAAGAAAGGAAAATGGATGGGGCGGATGTGCTCCGACACTTGGCGGAGGAAGGAGACCTAATCTCTCGATCTTTGCAATATCAAGGTGAAATTATGAAACGAGAAGGTGGAGAATATGATGGGGACTGTGTGCGGGTGATCGGGGAGGCTAGGGACACATTGTTTCACAATGGAACAACGGTCAGAGCCTAGAGCTCCGACGGGATAATTTTTAGGAATTTAGTCTAATTTAGATGAGATTAAATGAAATAGAAGGGGAAATTAGACTATTGACTACACTAGGAATTGAAAGAGCTAGATATAAGGGCTCACCTGACCTGTAGGGTCGCAGAGCAAAATCATGGTGAATCCACCCTCTTCCACCTTGTCCATGCCTCAGATCGAGAATGGTGCTCCTCCTGTCACTAGGACACTCGCTCCAGTTCCAATCTTAGGGGTTACAGCTGGGAAATGGGGATTGAATTTCGAAATTGGTGGAGGATATATTACATAGCACTTTGATTGGATGCTCTCCTTCACCTAGCGTTTACGAGACAATCATGGTTGACTAATGCAGCCCTTCAATGCACGAGAAAGCTAACTCGAGGATGAAGAGATTGCATTAAGGAATCGAGCAAAAAGGAGGTCAAGATCAAGCTAGAAAATTGGCAAAGAAGATGAAAGTTCACATTATGGACCTGTCCAAAGGGGGATTAGAAAGCTGACCGGGGTCAACCCTACCCGGATCCTTATTGGTACATGTGGACCAAGTCAGGACAAAAAATGTTAACAATAAAAATAAAAGGAAAATAAACTAGATAATAATTTTATTAAATAAATATAAAAACATGAAAGTTGTTTATTATTTTATGTGTTATTTTATGTAGTTTTTATTTATTTTATCAACTTGTTTATTGTGTGTTAATTTTTACAAGTATAAACATATATATACATATGTTTTGTATATTTTATTTTTTTGTATTTTATGTATACGTTATTATATTTATATATTTTATATATTTACAATATTATATATTATGTATTTACATATTTTATTTTTTTATTATTATTTTGTTTATGTATATAAATAATTACATATGTATAGAGTATCAATATAGTTTAACTATGTATTATACTTTATTATTTATTTTAGATTTATTTTAATTGTTTTTATTTATTTTATATCTTTAATATATTTTATATAATATATACAATTATTTAAAATATAAAGGGATTAAAAATGTAAAAATTAAATAATATTATATTATATACAGACGCCTCAGTACAATGATACCCAGAAAACCAATTTTTATATCTTGACTCCACTTTGTTACCTTCATTAGATTTATAGTCTAATTCAAAATACAATGGAGGTTAATTTGATGAATTTTGAGTTCATATGGAGGATATATTGATCAATGAAGTTATGCTTGCATTTTTTTTCATTTGTATGTACAAGTTACACTATGCATGATTTTTATTGGTTATTATTTTATTATTTTCTATACATTATTATGTACTTATTTCTTGTTCAAAATATTTTAGTTTGAAGTATGTATAAGTATAAAATCGTGCAAAATACACTATATACAATGAAATGAACTCCTAGGGTTTCTAGGCTTATGTGTATGATTGTCTATATTCTTTTGCCCTTATCTCCCCCTATATTATTCCTTGTCGACCTAGTCAACATTTGACTTAGTCTCTGAGTTTAGGATCATTCAATATCTTTGATACATCATTTATTTTCATGTACATTTTTTATTATTTTATTTTGGGTTTAAGTATGAATAATTACATGATAAATATAGGATAATGTTAGATGTTAACTCATGAGAGTTAGTGACATTTACATGTATTTAGCTAGGGATATAAATCCAAAATTGAAGAATAAAAATGACTGATTGGCTATTCATCAACCCGAAGGGTTTTTATGTGATGTATTTAGGTTGTTAGGGTTTCAAGAGCTTGGGGGACATGCTCAAGTGCTCGCTCATGCGATCTCAGGAGTCATGGATGACATACGGGATGTATGGGGCAACTTCTAAGGGCAAAGATGGTGGCACAACATTAGGAGGAAGACTGTGAGTGTTGGGTCTACGTGAAAAGAATGGTGGGGATAGAGTTGACCTTGGTCAACTATTTCTTGGTTATGTGGCTACTAAGGGGGCAGGGTGGGCCAACCGGGTCATGAGGGAGATTGAACAATAACTACCTTTGACTTAGGTCAAAGATAGACCACGGATGGGGCCAAAAAAGGGAGAGGACACCGATGCTTATGGGCCACATGGCAGATTGACTGAGAATTAACTTGGTGCATGATGAAAGAATGAAAATAGAAAATCCAAAAGAAAATCAAAATAAAATAGTAAATGAAGTCAAATTCAAAAGTACCCAATATAAAAGCTTTATATCTTGATGAGATCTACAATTTTCTTGAAAGGCTCAAAACCAAAGTGTAATTTACATGTAGATATTTAACATATTTTATCGGTATAAAATATTTTTTTTCAATTTCAATATTTTCTCTTGGAAGATGGCCGCTCAAGAAATTGCCTCTTACCGCAACACAATGTAGCTCACCTCCGGAGATGCGGCCTGCAAGAAGAAGATCGCCGAGCTCTTGAAGGAGCTCTCTCTCCCCCTCGACCTCCTCCCGGTCAACGACGTCGACGAGTTTGGGTTCGATCGTGCGTAGGGATTCATGTGGATCCTACAGAAGAAGAAGGTGGAGCACACGTTCAAGAAGATCAACGAGAAGGTGTCCTACGCCGCCAAGGTGACCGGCTTCGCGGAGAAGCAAAATATGAAGAAGCTGACGGGAGTGAAGGTGATGGAACTCTTCCTATGGCTCACCATCAATGAGGTCTACGTCGTCGACCCTTCGTCGACCAAGATCACGTTTCTAACCGGCACAGGACTTGCGTATAGCTTCCCCATCTCCGCATTCGACCTCGACGGTTGATTAAGATGCTAGGGGCTAGAATTTGATCTATGTCGGTCGATTACTATATCATACTGTAAGCTACTTTATTGTTTGTTTTGTATGTTGTTCTTATTATATAAATCTAAGCGGGATAAGATAGAGATGATTTCTATTGATTTAACAATCCAAGAACATAGTCTCCATTTAATAATTCATAGACAACTTAATTTAAGTTCAAATTCAATCTGCGATAGCTCGATTCAAGAGCACAAGTTAAGCTTCAAAATTAGTTTTAAATTCATGAAGTCGGGGTTCGAAGCACAAAGTTGTGAGAAATCCTCCTTAATAAGGTAAATCAACACGAGCCTATTTGCAAATAACAATTCGATGGCGAGTATTGATACGAATACAAGAAGGTGCCCAGCATTAAATGCACTCTGCATGTGACCGCAGATCTCTTGAACTGACGTGCCTATGCACTCTGGTGACCGCGATCCTATGCTTCCTATTAGGGGTGCTAATCGAATTGAATACCTTCGAATCCACAGTGATTCTAATTCAATTCATTATAAAAGTTTTGAATCCGAACTCAAATCGAATTTTAAACAAATTTGCTAACTTGAATTTAGATTCAATTCATTTTGAGTTTCTAAGATTCAAGTTTCATTCATTTTATTTCGAATTTGAAATGTTAATTGATGTTTTAGAGCATATATAAATAGTACTGTATGATGAATAATATAATACACAAATTTATTGTATAATTCTAATTTTGAATATATATTAATAAGATAAGTTGAAAAAACTATATAATCAAAGAAAATATCAAATTAATACAAACAATGTATAAAAGTAACTAAATTTTACAATAATATGTCTTTTACAAGATAAATCTACTTTTTTCTATAATAAAGAAATATATAAATACAATATAGTTTATGAGCCTATCAAAGAGATAGAATATTAATTACAAAAAAGTTAAACACATTATAATTACCATTTCATGTTAAATCAAGACAAGATCAAATTTATATAGAAAGTTGATACAAATTAATATTATTTGAAATAATGAAAATAGTAAAAAATAATATATCAAGATAAAACCTCTTCATTAAGGGTGAAGATATTCGATATCAAAACACTACGTCATGAAAATGAAAGATAAATAATTTTTAATGTGCAAATGAACAACTTACATTATATTGAGAAGAACTTATATATTACTCATGTAATGATAAAAGTCATTTTGATAATGATTATCATCATGGATTGTTGTGTAAGGTAGATTATAACAAAAAAAGCAGAGGAGACATATCTAGATAAAATTTGAACCACGACAACTGTTAAGGAGGAAATCGAAGCAACAAAACTAGGGCTGGCTATTGAGTCATGGCTCAATGAGCCAGGCTCGGGCTCAGCTTGATAAGGGCTCGTGAGCTTAGCTCATTAACCTATCGAGCCGAGCTCGGGCCCGAGCCAAGCCCTGCTCAGCTCGACAACTCAATACCGGGCTCGATAAGGAATATATATATATTATATATTTGTGAAACTACAATGATTTTTATTTTTATTTGTATTAGTGTTGCAACATTGTCAATGGTGGATTATGTGTTTATGTTGTTTATGTAACGATAATTTAGGGTGGATTATGTTGTAGACTTGGATTTTCTACCTTTTATTTATGTTAATCTAGGTTATAGTTAGATATTTAGTATTGTTTTTTATTAATATGCAGAATTGTGAAATATATATTATAATTTAACTTTTATATACAACTAGGATGGTGGCTAATGGGTAAGGTGAACGATCTTCAAAAAGGAGGTATCAGGTTCAAGTCCAGGTAAAACACTTTTTCACAAAAAAAACACCTATTTCTTTAATGAGCCTAAATAGGCTCGAGCATAGACCAGGCTCGATAAGAGGCTCGGGCTCGATAAAGGGCTCGGCTCAAGACTTATCGAGCCCGAGCTGGCTCGATAAGGGCTCGAGCCCCCCGAGGTCGAGCCAGCTCCGCTGGGCACGATCGAGCTCGAGCCCGAGCCTAGTTGGGCTTATCGAGCCCAAGCCCGAGCCCAGCCCTGGCTCGGCTCGTTTGGCTCGATAGCCAGCCCTGAACAAAACCATCATTTTTCACATGATAGGAAAAAGGCCACCATAATCTATCATGAGATTTTGGAATCTTTGGTAGATAATGAAAAGAAGAATGGGAAAGATAGTGTAAAGAATGTGGGGACATATAAATAAATGTATGGGTGAAATATTAGAATAACAAATCTTAAACATTTGATCTTTCCTTCTAGATTTTATGACTAATATTTTCTACTATTTTGTATATTAAATATTTAGTTTTCTTTAACTAATAGGATTATACATGTATACATACATACATACATATTTAATTAGGTATGTCTTAGAGTGCTTTGTGATCCACTTGATGCCTCAAAACTTCTAAATAGTACGTTGAGAATGATTATTGTGCTTATACAAAGTAATCCATACTTAAGATATTGTCCCGACATAAGAAATAAAGATGAGAACTTAGATATTTTGTATGACCAATGCACAAAGGACCCCATATATCTGACTCATAATAAAATTCTGAGTCAAGACACTTGAACTTAGTTATAAAGGGGAAAGGAAACAAATGGGGGGGGGCTAATTTTGCATATGTTCGGTGTAGCATGGGAGTATGGAAATCATAGAGGTGAGGTATGGACATAATAAATCATATCAATGAAGCCTATATATGATTATAAGTTTAAAAATAAACACTTAATCACTGTAGTAAGTTGGTTTGAGAGTATCTTTAGATGCTTGTACAAGTTATGCTTAGTGATATAAAGCAAATGCTAAGTCTTTCAATGTAAATTAACGTCGTAACTTTTTAATACATATTCATTTATCGTATTGTACGTCTATTTACTTACAAAAGAACTCAATAAATGCATGCCAACCTTTTTATGTAATTATACTACAATTCCTCGCATAAGATTATTAAGAAAAATCCTAATCAATCCCAAAGTGGGGTTGCTACACGTATGTATGTAAATATGCATGTACTATGTATTTGAGTATAAATATATGGATACATACATATACATATACATATACATATACATATACATATACATATACATATACATATACATATACATATACATATACATATACATATACATATACATATACATATACATATACATATACATATCCATATACATATACATATACATATACATATACATATACATATACATATATGTGTGTGTGTGTAAATATCAAATCGGATCGAATTATTATTGAACGAATTCAGGTTAATTCAGATTCAGTATATTTGGGAATCGAATCCACAAGTTAAATTCAAATTAAATTCATTTAATTTCGAATCGAACTCTTTCTGATTTTTTATCAAACGAATCTCAATCAAATTCGAATGATCCAGTTCAATTAGCGGCCTACTTCTTATGATGCCACGTAATGCTTATTGAAGATCTCATATCTAAAACCTCATCATCCTTTAATCTTCATATATATATATATACATGAGAAAGGGATCCTATTCCATGGAGTACGTAACTTACCTACTCTATTTTCTTTTTTTTTCAATATTTTTTTATTTTTTTGAAAAGTGCTTCCATGGATTTTCATAACTATATCCCTCTAATGTGCCATTCAAATTTCGTCAGAAATAGAGACTCCTACGGCCTCCATCCAGACGACCATTTTTTAACGGTCACAAATTTGCCGCATTTTTTATGTTCTGGATGGAGGCCGTAGGAGTCTCTATTTCTGACGAAATTTGAATGTCATATTCGATGAATATAGTTATGAAAATCCATGGAAGTATTTTTCAAAAAAAAAAATTTTGAAAAAAAAAGAAAGTGGGGTAGGTAAGTTACCTACTCCATGGAGTAGGATCCCTTTCCTATATATATATAGAGAAAATTTATCCAATGAGCCCTAAGCCCATTTGAGTTTCGGTGAGCCCCTCTTTTTAGCCCTTTGATCTTAATCCAACCATCATTGTATTACATGTGTATTGCCTTTTTTAAGAAGATATTTTCAATCCCCAAATAGTAGGAAGCATAACCATAATGGGAAGAAAACTAAATTGGAAATTATAAGGAAGTCTAAAAATAGCATGCACTTAAAGAAACATATTGTATTGCAATGACAAGGGATTGATCTGGCGATTTGCAACGTGAGGAGATTGATCTTGTAGACTGAGATGATCGATTTGTCCAATGTAAGATTTCGTTTTTGAAGATTAAACGTTTATTTCACGTTATTGGTAGAATCTGATCGTTTTTTTGAGTTTTTTATTTCAGTTTTTAACGTGATGGATTATTTGCGATTGTATTTGAATCATGATATATTAGAAGTAATGGTGAATGATGATTCTTGGTTGGATTTGGATCGTCAGAATATCATATGAGAAGGATCGACAATGGATGACTTGCAATTGGATTTGGATCATGAAAACACTACTTCAGAAGGATCATGTTTAATTTATATTACTTTTGAATCATGAAAAATTACTTATATCACATTATGTTACCGAGTCAAATTATTAAAAAAATGATATTAAATTACTTAAGGTATTTGTCAAAGTAACTGACAATATGACATGAATTACTTTTCTATATATTATTCTTACTGATTCATTTTTATTCACTAGCTACTTATGTATCTTAAGAAAATACCGCGTAATTGATGAATACCCATTCATCACTCTTTATTCTTATATTTTAGCTACAAAAACCTTTGCAAATGCATGTAGATATGTGTAAATAGGAATAATTAGCAAAAGCATGCATTGTGTAAAAATCTATAATTAGCATGTTTTTGTGCAAAAATAAAAGAACAAAGATTAAAAAGAAAAAGAGGGAAATATTTAGAATAAATATTGAGCAACCTAACCCAAGGGAGGGCTCAGCATGGGCCTGACCGCATAAAAGCCAAAGTAGAGGGAGATAGGGGCTCTTGTGTATATATTTATGTAAATAAATAAAACTATATTTTTCCTCACCAAAAATATGCTTGTAAATACTTGTATATATTTATAAAAATATAAAAACAAAATAAAAAGTTCAAAATCAAAAAGATTAAAAATACCCCTTCATCATGTACATAAACCACACCTATGTATATTTATTTAACTTTGTAAATATATAAAAGTAATTTTTATAATTTTTGTAAATAGTCTATATTATATATTGTAAATAAATAAAATAAAAACAATTAAAATCAAAACAAAATAAAAATAGAAAAATCAAAAATACAAAAATACATTGTACATATACCATGCATATAGTTGTACATAACTATTTATTTTAACTATGTAAATAAATAATAAAAATCAAATAAAAACATCCTTTTATTCCTTATTTTATACTATAAATAAATAAAATATAAAATGGGAATAAAATTGTACCAAAATAATAATTAAAAATCAAAAATCAAAAGCCTACATATTGTATATACCTATACCTAGTGCATATTATGTATATAGCCTATTTTTATTTCCAAAAATTAATTAAAAATCACCAAAAAATAGAAAAAAATAAAATAAAAATATTTCATGTTTGGAGTTTTTGCAGATTCGGCCCCTAGCTACCTCTATTTGTCACTTCAAGATCCAGCCACGTGGCCGAACCTCATTGGCTCCTGGGGATGTTGACCGCCCGGTCAACTGGCCCCCCCAGGACCACTTCCCACGGGTCTGAGCGGCCAACCCGATTTCTCCATTTATTACCCGCTCAACCCGATCACCAATCCGCCAAACCCTGGGTCCGAATCATCCTCCTTGCATCCGTCATCCTCGCCGGAGCCGCTCCCTCGGGATCCGCGCGCTCCTGAGCTTGCCCGGACCCCCTCTTCTCGGACCCCTAGCCATATAAAGCTGGAGCTCAGCCACCTTCCCACGCTATCTTTTGCCATTCGCCCCCTTCCCTGTGAGCTCCAGTGTGACCGCAAGAGTGACAGCAAGCGATTCAATCTGTTGCAGCGAGGCGAGGAGGAGGAGGTCACTGATCCGGCGATACACCCGCCGCAGCTCCGCCACTTGAGCGAGCTTCGAGCCTCGGGCAGAGACACCCCTCGAGGCGACGACCGGGAGCTTCCCCAGCTCCGCCACAGTCTATTCCTTCACCCAGGTAGTCCTTTAGCTTAGCTATTTCATCTAATTTCCGTTTACCCCCAATCTTCGTCGTCGTCATCTTTCTTCGATTCACCCCAGTTCCGACCACCGTTCGACCATCGGACCCGACCCACATCTCCGCCTTCCTCCGCCGCACGTTCTCCACCCACTCACACAACCCAGCTCGCACAGGAGCTGGGAACCGGGCTCCACCGTCTTCCACCTTCGCCGGAGCCCATCACCCCGACGCATCGTCCACCTTCGCTCCGCCTAACTGGGTCGAGGCAGTTTTCCCTCGACCCGTGAGTCTTCTGAGCCATTTTGCAGGTCTTACCGAGCCCATCTGAGGGCTTGGTCACTCAGGCCGGGAGACCCAGCTCCGCCGACCGTGCCTGAGCTCCTCCGAGCTCGGGCCGATCATCGGAGCACCGCAGCAGACGCAGGAGCGCACCAGCGTTCTTCTCCGATCATCAGAGCGCTCCGAGGAGGAGGCCAGCACCCGCACGAGCCCGGCGAAGTTCGCCGAGGACCAGTTCTTCCAGCACCCTCCAGCGTCGTCGGATTAGCCTCCAGCTCCAGATGCCATCCTGACCATTGGTTGTTGGAGCCCTCTTTGACGTCAGATCCGAGGCGACAGATCCGGACCGTTAGATCCACACGTGTCCTAGCCTGGACCGTTGGATCGACCAGAGCAGCACCTGCGTTGAGAGACGCCCCCATTTGGACCGTCCGATCTACACGTGGCAGCCATCCAGACGCTCCGGTTAATAAAGGGTAATTTACCCTTAGGCCCTTATCTTTGTTTTATTTCGTCTTAGTCCTGTAAATATTTAAATACGTTGTTTAGTTTTAGGTTTATTTGCATGGAGGACCCTGCGCTTTAGTGTAATTGCATATATACCCCTGCCTGTTGTGAGCCACGTGCTTCGTCACGTGTTATTTTGGGTATTTTACAGTCCATGCCCTTGTAGTTCTGGTTGTTATGAAATGAATGAAAGTTTTTAGTTAATTGCATTTATACCCCTGTGCGTGATTGTTTTACACATGTGCGTTATTTCTTGGGTTAATTGCAGATAGGTCCCTGGACTTTTGGTACGTGTTACCAATAAGTCCTCGGGACTTATTTTCCTTACATATAGGTCCCTGAGTGCCCCAGGCACACGCGTGGTGCGTGTTTTGCTGGGTTCATTGCACCGAGACCCCCAGAACTTTGGGTATTTGCATTTCAGTCCCTGTGCACAGTACCCTTTTGTTATTTTTGAATAAAATATCAAATCACCTCCAAATCCAATGAGAATTTGATACATAGCTCCTGCCATGGTGTAGGATTTTCAAGGATTTTTGAGGACATTTTTGGTTTTGTTTGATATTTTTAAAAATTCAAAAACCTTTATTTTGGTTACTGTCTAGATTGGAAAATCATAAAAAATATAAAAACTCCCCTAAAAATTCTATAAAAATTAGTTACTGTTTAGTTTAGTTTGTTTGATTTTCTAGCCAATTTTGGCTATTTTTCCTTGCTTAAAAACTTTAAAAACTTAAAAACACTCAAAAACCCATAAAAATTCTAGTAAATAAATTAAAAACCCAAAAATAATAAATTTGGTACCTAAATTTTCCTTATTTTATCTATTTCATAGGAAAATTACCTCAGGCCATTTTGAGGCCCTTAGGTATTTTATCTAGGGCTTCTTGGCTCGGGTGGACAGTACCCCTTGTTTTTACTACTGTTTGATTTTTAGAAAATAAAATAAATATCAGAAAATTATCAAAAATTCACCAAAAACACTAAAAAATATAAAACACATAAAAATATTTTTGTTTTAATTTTTGGTTGATTTTTGTTGCTTGAAATAATTTGTTGAAGTGTGCTTGTATTTGCTTTTCTTATTTTCCTTATATATTAAAAATCCAAAAAAAATATATAAAAATAATTAAAAACCACTAAAAATATTTTATTTCTTTATTTTATTTGTTTTTACTACTTCGTAGGCCTTCGGCCAATCCGTGCTCCTTGAGTTCGACCCTGGGTGCTATACCAGGTTAAACATATAGCAGGACCGCTTCTCGTATTTTGACTGCTTGATTTGTCATTAGTGGTTCGATTTTTCTTGATATACCCAAGTCTGGTTGATTGTGGTCGCGACGACCGATTGATACCTTTACCTTAGTCAATCAGATGGTTATTAGAATGGCGCCGTTGTCGGGGAGCATGACTTAGTAGTTCTTTTTATTTTTCATTTTTGATTTTCCGCGGCTTTTCGCGGCTCTTCCAGAGCTCGCGGCTCTTTGTGGCTTTTTGTCTATATTTTATTTTCACTTTATTTTGCTCTAATTTCTTTTTCTTTTATTTTTGTTTTTGTTTTCTTTTGTGTGTTTATTTTATTTTATATTTTTGCATATATACCCTTTTATTTTCATTTCCATTTCTTTTTCCTTTATTATTATTTGATTATTGGTTCTGACCACTCTGTTTTCTCTTGCGAGGGCCCGAGGACCGAGGCGGCTACTCTCGAGAAGCCGAAGCAACCGCGGGATTCGGAGGCGGCTCTTTTCTTCGCGGAGCCGCAGGAGAGAGTGAGAGAGAGTTGAGTGAGTGAGGATTAGAGTAGATTTTTATTTTTTTTCATTATTATTGTAATAATACAGGACACTCTTGGACACTTGGACTCTTCTGCCGTAGCGGGTCTGTTTCGCCGAGCACCGGTGTGCTCGGGGGACCCTTAGGACTTACGCGGTTTTTCACGGTTTTTCGCGGTTTTGTTTTCTTTTCTTTCTGCCTTTTCCGGTGTTTACGCGGTTTTTGCTCGAGCCCCTAGACTTAGGAATTTCTGGTGAATGTGCCGTAATTAGTAGGATCCACACACCTAACTGCTTATCTGTTCCCATAGATCGTTAATTGGACCTACTTAAAAATCACTAATAAAAATAACCGATTCATTTGCCTTCGTAGCCTACGTGTCGCAGCCCGTCCTGTAAAGCGCTTACTCCTACCCCCGATTTGTCGGACAGAGGAGGGACGGGCCAAGACCGGACTCTTTGGCTTGGAGGTCGGTGACCGGTTAGACGGTTCTTCTCTAGAAATTGCTCGTTTAGGACTCGGCTTTCCCGTTGCATCATATAGGTAGTTTTCTTTCTGTCTTTACTTTTATGCGCGGATCATATTGCATGTAGAGTGCTGGAGACAGGTACGCATTTCTTAATCAGCATGCATCATTGATTTATCGCGCATCGACTTTTTCGTCTTCTCCCCCCTATTTTGGACTTAATAACCAGGAGAACCGAAAAATTCGTTAGGCCTTTTGTTTGCTTTGAAAAATACTAAAAAGTGAAACCATAAAATTGGGACTGGCTAAAACTATTGATCTTAAAAACCGCTCACCCTAAAAACTTTGTCTTGGGGAGAGCAACCCCCTCATTGTATGGTTTGGATGCGCGAGAGAGTGACCCGCACCCTAGGTAGAGCCCCCCGGTGCTAGACCCGACTGATTACCGACTTTTCCGTGCGGGCCAGTCGGTTGGGATAGCATCGGATATCCTAACAAGTCAAGTAAGCGCTCTGATATTTTGTGTGTTCACCAAATAAAATTGACAAGATAAATTGACCGAACTTTCACGGTCTTCAGCTCGCATTTCGTTGGTGAACCGGGGGTTTGTTTGTGATCATAGTTGCTCCAGATCTCATCCGCCTTACTCGCCAGATCAAGATGATGGGTAGACGGTCTCTTAGGCAGCCTCTGGCTGCACCGCTTTCGGGCACGTCTACCTCATCATCTAGGTTGGCTCGCGAGAGCCCAGACCCGCTCTCCGAGCCCGAGTACGATTCCACCATGTTCCCCCTCGACCCCCTTTCTGTTCTACCTGCGAGACACGAGCCCGAGGAGAGACTGATTGATTTGACATCACCTGAGTTGGGCTCATTTGATTTTGCAGACGTCGCTATGGCCGGAGCCGGCAGTTCAGATGATCACTCCCGTCAGCCCGAGCACTTTGTACTTGACCAGGGAGCGATCAACTCCACTGATCGCATCACTTGAGACAGTCCAGCAGCAGTTACGCGATCAGGGGGCATTCATGATAGAGATGAGGCGAGAGATGGAGAGGCTCAGAGCAGAGCGAGACCAGCAGAGCGAGCCTGAGGAGATACGTGATGTAGAGGCACGAGCCGCAGCAGCCGTAGCCGCCGCAACAGCAGCAGCCGCCGCAGCAGGAGGCGCCGCGGCAGGAGGACCACCACGACCGATGCGGGATTTACACAATCCCGGATCTACTCTGATGCATCACTGGGTAGTGGTGCCGGCGATCATGGGGGACTTCAAGTTCCCCCCGAACACCTTGCAGTTGCTACCCCGCTTCCACAGACTTGCCACTGAGGAGCCCCACCTCCACCTCCAGGAGTTTCTTATGATCTGCAGCACTGTCCACGATCGCCATGTGGACCAGGACACGATCCGGATGATAGCCTTCCCGTTTTCACTGGCAGATAGAGCAGCCACCTGGCTGAAGCATCTTGGGAGGTTTGTCTACACCTGGGAGCAGCTCCGCACCGAGTACTTGAACAAGTACTATTCACTCGGGCGGACGAACGCAGCGAGGGCCCTGATCAGCAACTTCTCCATGTTCCCCAACGAGCAGTTTCACGAGGCATGGGAGAGGTTTCGAGAGCTCCTAGACCGATGCCCGCACCACGACATCTCCAAGCCGAACCTAGTTCAGAGCTTTTTCAGCGGGTTGACGCCAGAGCTTCAGGGTCTGGTGAACGCTTCTTGCGACGGGTCCTACTTTACCAAGGACCACGACCAGGTCTGGGCCATCTACGAGGAGATGGCCGAGAACTACATGGTGATGTCCCAGACCAGGTTGTATACTCAGAAGACCCAGCCACAGCAGCCAGGACCCATGCAGTATCAGCGGATAGCACGGGTAGATGCAGGTCCATCCAGTTCGTCCGCAGCCGCAGCAGCACAGGCAGAGTCGACAGCTGCGGACATGGGTATCATCAGCGAGAAGTTGGACCGCATGGAGCTGATTGAGAAGAAGCAGTGCCAGAGCATCACTCAGATGGAACAGATGGCACAGGTTCTGAGCGACATGAAGACACAGCTCATGTGTCTCCAGGAGGCACAGACGGCTTCTCAGCCCCGTCTTCAGTCGCGAGGCGACTCCGGCAGCAGCAGCAGCTCGTCCCAGCGCTCCAGCACCCCTGTGCAGCCTAGACAGGTTCACCTTGTACAGGCGGAGCCGTACCAGCAGCCGCAGCCCACCTACCAGTCCCCACCATCCCCAGACATGTAGATGGTGGTATACCAGCCGGACCAGCCTTTGGCAGTACTCCCGCCAGCCCCCTATGATGCCGAGCCGTTGATGGATGTCAACGGGATTTGGTATGACCGCCCCCAGCCTGGGATCCGACGAGACCATCCCGGATTCAGGTGGGGGAGTGGTGGTGCCCAGCCCCAGCAGCAGCCGTCAGGACAGGGAGGGCAGTACTCCCAGCAGAGAGATCACCAGCCGCAGCAGCAGCCCCCAGCATATCTGCAGCACCAGCCATCATCCTTCGGTCCTCATCCCTATCAGCAGCAGGGACAGTCGTGGAGACGTGAGCAGCAGGCTCACCCAGTTCAGCAGCAGCACCCTTCCTCATACCCCTCTTACCACCAGCAGCAGTTCCAGCAGCCTCACCCCCAGAGAGGCTACCCGTCGGGCTCCCACGAGAGTCCCGCTTTGGATGACATCGCCCGCCTCCTCACGGACCAGCAGGCCACATTCAGACGGGAGATGGATGAGTTCCGCCAGGAGATGCGGGACTTGGTGAGAGGGAAGGCCGCCATTCCAGCCCAGATTGAGCCGAATCCGAATAACCTCAAGAAGAAATCTGAGCAGGTAGTGCACACTGAGTTTGCCACTCCTAGTGACCCATTTGTTGATACATCTTCGGATATATTTGATACTGATTTTGTCACACGTAGGAGCGGTAGGACCCCAGCAGGCGGCGGTGCCTCATTTGAGCTTCACTACGAGGATACTTCAGAGGCGCCACATGAGGAGGAGTAGAGCGGTACTGAGGCCGCTCCAGATGATGACGGTGGCACTGAGGCCACCAAGGATGCTGATCCCACCGGCGGTACTGAGGCCGCCGCTTCACCAGATCGAGGAGGTGGTACTGATGCCACCCGTTTAGCCGAGCCAGCCCGCGGTACTGATGCCGCAAGACGTCTACCAGCAGCAGCAGCAGAGCCAGCCCGTGGTGGTACTGAGGCCACCAGTGTTTGTATTGAGAGAGATGTTGTCTTTCCTCGCTTTGATGTATCTCAGGACTTTGGTTTGAATAAAGGAAAAGGTTTAGTTTCTTCTGGTCCCACTGTGGTGCATAATGTATGTGTGGATCCGGTCATCGAACCGTCTAGGCCTTTTCCTAGTCCTTCATCTGCGAAGGACCCCGTGATCCCCTTCCATAGAGCCCTTCAGATGGGGAAGGGGAAGAAAAGAGAAAAAGATCCAAAAAAGAGAGAGCTTGAGGAGTTCAGCCAGAGCATGATCGATCGATTCCACATCTTGCTAACCCTCCAGGAGGCTTTGCAGCACATCCCCCTTCTCCAGCGTTCTTTGAGAGACAGGACCACAGTCAGGAGGAGGAGGAGGAACCACACTTCAGAGATACATGTGCTGACGAAAGCCACGTGTTTTGCGATCCAGAAACGACTGCCAGCCAAGAGGCCGGATTCAGGGGCCCCGTATGTCAGATGCCAGATTAGTGAGCAGAGGTTCGACCGTACTCTACTAGATAGCGGATCGTCGATCAACCTTCTTCCGGCAGCCCTTCTCGACCGCTTCGAGTTGGGCACTTTTCGACAGAGCAGAACAGTCCTTCAGTTCGCTGATCGATCTGTCAAGAGGCCGAAGGGGTTGTTACGAGACGTTATCGTCACGATTCAGGGCCTGAAATTCCCCGTGGACTTCGTAGTGTTGGACATGGAGATCCCTGAGTCAGTGGCCGATACCCCCATCATCCTTGGTCGTCCGTTCTTGGCCACAGCCAAGGCGGTGACTGATCATGATAGCGGGAAGGTGTACTTTCGCGTCGAGGGTGAGAGTATACAAATAGAGACGGTCGAGGACTACAGAGCTAGAGAGAGAGCCCGCTCAGATGCAAGTACAGATTCAGAGCAGCTGACAGACACAGAGCCAGACATCCACCAGGACTGTGATTTTGTGATCACAGACGATGAGGCAGCTTGGGCAGATCCTGCAGCACAGACCATCCTCTCATATTTAGATACAGCTGATGCCGAGATGATAGCAGAGGAGAGTCTGGAGAGCACAACCCTAGTTCAGGATACCACAGAGGCAGCAGAGTCGGTCCTTGGTCACTACACGGATTTCAGTGATGGTGGTGCTGAGGCCACCTTGCTTTACGATGGTACTGATGCCACCGCGGTTGATACAGATCCCTCGGATTCAGAGTCTGATTGGGCCGGTTGTGATGATCAGATGCCAGACCTGATTCCACCTGAGCCTACGGATGAGGAGGAGGAAGATGCAGAGCAAACCAGAGACAGTGCAGTTGAGCAGCCTTCTTCCGATCCAGTTTGCGAGAGTTCGCTTCACTTCTCCCAGGCAGATTTGGCAGACTTAGCAGCTTTCACTCAGTTTCTTCCTCAGCCAGATTTGCCAGCACCCAGCATTCCAGAGCTGAAGCCGCTCCCTACTTCGCTGAAGTATCGGTTCCTTGCGGGCAAGCCAGAGATGTACCCAGTCATCATCTCCGCCGAGTTGACTGGAGAGCAAGAATCCCGTTTGATGGGGGTTCTTGAAAAGAACCGCAAGGCAATCGGATGGAGCGTAGCAGATCTCCATGGGATTAGTCCATCAGTGTGCTCCCACCATATCTACCTCGAGGAGGGGGCGAAGCCGTCGCGTGAGTTCCAGCGGCGACTTAACCCCAACCTGAGAGAGGTTGTGATGAAGGAAATATCGAAATGGTGGAGTGCAGATTTTATTTATCCCATTTCCGACTCCAAGTGGGTTAGCCCCTTGCATGTGGTGCCCAAGAAGACGGGCATCACGACTGTGATCAGTGAGTCGGGAGAGGAGATCGCTACACGAGTACCCACCTCTTGGAGGGTTTGTGTTGACTACAGGAGACTCAACCAGGACACCAAGAAGGACCATTTCCCCTTGCCTTTTATTGATCAGATCATTGAGAGACTGGCAGGGAAGAGCCATTATTGCTTCCTGGATGGGTACTCGGGCTACAACCAAGTGGCCATCGCTTCTGAGTATCAGGAGAAGACCACCTTTACCTGTCCCTTCGGTACATATGCTTTTCGACGCATGTCATTTGGGCTATGCAATGCCCCTGCGACTTTTCAGAGATGCATGCTGTCGATCTTTTCGGACATGGTAGGGGAGTGTTTAGAGGTCTTCATGGACGATTTCTCGGTCTACGGTGACGGATTGGACTCCTATCTTGACTGCCTAGACCGAGTACTCCAACGATGTGTTGAGTATCATTTGGTTCTATCTTGGGAGAAGAGTCACTTCATGGTGACTTAAGGGACGGTGCTTGGCCACATCATCTCCAACAGGGGCATGGAGGTTGATCCGGCCAAGGTTGATGTTATTAGGAAACTCGCACCGCCGTCCAATCTGAGGCAGCTACGGTCATTCCTGGGGCATGTTGGATTTTACAGGAGATTTATTCATGATTTCAGCAGGATTGCCCGACCGTTGACTGACCTCTTGATGAAAGACACCGAGTTCCTTGTCGATGACAAGTGTCTTTCGTCGTTCGCGACTCTCCAGCAGTGTGTTATTGAGGCTCCTGTCCTCCAGCCGCCCGATTGGTCTCTCCCATTCGAGATCATGACGGATGCATCCGATTTTGCCGTAGGGGCAGTGCTGGGACAGAGGAGGGATGGAGTTCCATTTGCCATACACTACGCTAGCCGCACATTGGATTTCGTCCAGCGGA
Organism: Ottelia alismoides; assembly: GCA_037367405.1. Taxonomy (NCBI): domain Eukaryota; kingdom Viridiplantae; phylum Streptophyta; class Magnoliopsida; order Alismatales; family Hydrocharitaceae; genus Ottelia; species Ottelia alismoides. The sequence continues at coordinate 544,522 of JAZKJV010007825.1, read as the reverse complement.
ATTACATAGTCACAGAGAAGGAGATGCTAGCCGTAGTGTTCGCCCTGGATAAGTTCAGATCGTATATCATTGGATCTAGAGTGACTTTGTTTATAGATCACACCGCCATCAGGTACCTCATGGCAAAGAAGGATGCCAAGGCCAGACTGACTAGATGGATCCTTCTACTCCAGGAGTTCGACATTGAGATCAAGGATAAGCCTGGAGTCAAGAATGTGGTGGCGGATCATCTCTCCTGACTAGAGCAGCCTGAGGATTCTGAGCAGATTGACCCTATTAGAGATACCTTCCCAGATGAGGCGATCCTTGCTATCGCCTCACTCCCATGGTACGCCGATATTGTGAACTTTCTCGTTGATGGCAAGATTGGCCCAGGCAGAGGCTTGAGACCTTCCTCGCGAAGGCCAAGTCCTACCATTGGGAGGATCCCATCCTTTACCACGAAGGAGGGGACAACGTCTGGCGTCGGTGTATTCCTCAGGAGGAACACCATAGCGTCCTCACTTACTGCCACAAGCTTGAGGCAGGAGGACATCATTCTGGGAGGAGAACGGCGCAGAAAGTGCTCCAATCCGGCTTGTGGTGGCCTACCCTTTTCAAGGACTCTGATGAGTTCGTGAAAAGGTGTACTGACTGTCAGAGGATGGGCACTTGTGGATAGCGTGATATGATGCCGATGAAGCCCATTCACTTCTGTGAGGTTTTTGACGCATGGGGCATCGATTTCATGGGTCCATTCCCTAAGAGTCAGGGATTTGAGTACATTCTGTTGGCCGTTGATTATGTGAGTCGTTGGGTGGAGGCTATCCCCGCCCGAGCCACTGATGCGAGGACCGTTTGCAGATTTTTGAGGAAGCACATCATCACACGGTTCGGGGTTCCACGAGTGTTGATTTCTGATGGGGGATCTCACTTCATCAACGACCAGGTGAAGGCACTTGCTAGCGAGTTCGGCATAGACCATCGTGTTGCTACACCTTACCATCCACAGACGAATGGTCTAGCCGAAGTGTCGAATAGGGAGATCAAGACTATTCTGCAGAAAGTCATCCGCCCTGACCGAAAGGATTGGTCACAGCTTTTGGACTCGGTCTTGTGGGCATATAGGACGTCTTTCAAGACACCTTTGGGCACATCTCCCTTTCGCCTCGTATATGGCAAGCCATGCCATTTACCTGTCGAGCTGAGGCACAAGTCACTTTGGGCAGTTACAGATATTTTGATGGATCCAGATGGTATGGGAGACCAGAGGAGGGCAGAGCTAGCTGCCCTGGAGGAGCTTAGAGATGCAGCTTTCTCGAGCAGCCTACATTATAAGGAGAAAGTCAAGGAGTGGCATGATTCTCATATCAGCCACAAGCATTTTGAGATTGGACAGAGAGTATGGCTGTTTGATGCGAGGCTACGATTATTTCCAGGGAAGCTACAAAGCAAATGGAAGGGACCTTATCTGGTTAGAAAGGTACACGACAACGGTAGCATAGATATATCTGAGTTGTCTTCTGAGAGTACCTTTCGAGTGAACGGCCAGCGGCTCAAGCCATTTCTAGATCATGAGCCGCGGGTCGTTGATCTTGCCCCTATTCATTTTGCGTGAGATGTGGTCTTTGACTCATATCTAAGGCATCTCACGCCTGAGTTTCACTGATCTTCTGACTTGTATAGATCCAGATGTCCATATCACCACATTCTTTAGTCCCACATCCCTTCCTTCATCTTCTGATTATGCTATACTTAGGGTGCACTTTACCCTAAGTATAGGGGGGATGTGAGGCCTTTCGGGTATTTCTTTTGTTTCTGTCTACCCCTGTTTTTGCTGCCTATACTTAGGGATATTTCACCCTAAGTATAGGGGGGGTAGACCCTGTACATTCTGCACTCAGGTTTTCCCTTAGTATACAGCCTGCTATACTTAGGATTACTTGATCCTAAGTATAGGGGGGAGACCTGGGTCCCTCTTGAATTTTCATTTCCTTTTTGTATAGCCTTTCTTTTCACTTTCCTATACCTAGCACGAGTTATGTCTTCTTCATCGCTCTTGACTCTGAGGACATCATTCGAGCTAAGTATAGGGGGGTGTGTATATATTTCATATATACTTTAGCCATAACTTGTACTTTGTGTGAGTGTGTTAATAAATAAAATGGCTAAAAACCACAAAAATTTAAAAATTTTCATGTACATAATCTTCTTTTATTTGCACATACATAGCTAATGTACAAACTATTTATTGTAAAAATGATTTCAAAAATCTTTTGTGTAAAGCTTATGTAAATATTTTCGTATCAAAATTATGTATATAGTACAAAATTTTTCCAAAATGTTTTGAAAATCAAAAGTTTGCAAAAATCTTGTGTAAATGTGTGTAAATATCTTTTTGCAAAAATTGCACTTCATGCATCAACCATTCATGATTTCAAAACATTTTTTTAAAAAAAATTTTGCATGATTGTAAAATTTGTGTAAATAAGCATCTTTTTGTACATATGTATATAGTTTTTCTGGATGATAGTTGATATTTAAACTAGCCTAGAATCAAATTGAGAAATGGAGCTTGATTAAGATCTTAATCCACCTAAATTCTAAGAGGAACCTTATAGGACTTAGGTTTAAGGCTTTTCAGGTCCACGGTGACTTAATTCTTTGAGTCCACTATGCTATGATCACATGTCATCTCAATGAGCCTAAGTAGAGCACTTAACAACAACACATGACTCATATAGATTATGGCTTTACTTGGACACCAGCACTATGCACCGAGCTCTCTACGGATGAGGTGGTGAGGCGGCAGTCTTCCTTAACTTGGGGTAGCATATGAGGGTAGTACTTCTAGGCGGAACCTCTCTTCTTCTTATAGTGAAGGAAGTGCGTCTCAACTTGGTCTGGTTGCCATGAGGTCTAACGACGGGAGTTGTGGGTTGCAATAAAGCTTCAAAAGAGGGATAGTCTACTGGCTCAAGAGGAAAAACTCCTTGTATATATGCTGCACATGTATATGTTGTACAGATGCACTTGAAAAAAAATGTGCAAAAAGAAAAGAACTCCAAAAAAGTGGTGGGTCTGAGAGAAAATGATAACCCCACCGGAGTATGTATATAGAGTGCAATAAGCAAAGCTTGGTTTCATGATCCACCTGTTGTAGCTTGCAGCAGGGAGACTTGGCTACACTGGTCAAGCTCCCAAGGGTACTTGGCTACACTGGCCTTGACCCATTCTCTTCTTCCCCCTCTTCTTGAGCCGGTTGAACTTGAACTTAGAAGGGAATACCCCGCTCCTCGAGGAAAGAGTGGCCAGATTGAGGTCATAGAGTTACCTTGTTGGGGAGGGTTGTCAAGTTGCCATTTCTGAGGTGGAGAGCTTAGACTTCACATCCACAGGACAAGAAAAGATTCATGGTCTGCAGGGTTTGTGATTGATGACTTGTTCTGATCTGGAGCATTGAGGAGTCTTGATTATAGATTAGTGGAACTTAGAGACTGTTGAGTTTTAAGCTTAAGTCAAAATAAGGTTCCGACACATTAATAATCCAAAGATCTGATCGAGCTCCATACCCCAATTTAATGAAGGCAAGTTTAATAATCAACCTTGATCCATGTACATCCTCTTTTTCTTTTTCTTTCTTTCTTTTTCACTTCTTTTTCAAATAAGTGTTTGCTAAGGGACTAGCAAAGTTAAGTATAGGGGGGTGATGAATACCCATTCATCACTCTTTATTCTTATATTTTAGCTACAAAAACCTTTGCAAATGCATGTAGATATGTGTAAATAGGAATAATTAGCAAAAGCATGCATTGTGTAAAAATCTATAATTAGCATGTTTTTGTGCAAAAATAAAAGAATAAAGATTAAAAAGAAAAAGAGGGAAATATTTAGAATAAATATTGAGCAACCTAACCCAACGGAGGGCTCAGCATGGGCCTGACCGCATAAAAGCCAAAGTAGAGGGAGATAGGGGCTCTTGTGTATATATTTATGTAAATAAATAAAATTATATTTTTCATCACCAAAAATATGCTTGTAAATACTTGTATATATTTATAAAAATATAAAAACAAAATAAAAAGTTAAAAATCAAAAAGATTAAAAATACCCCTTCATCCTGTACATAAACCACACCTATGTATATTTATTTAGCTTTGTAAATATATAAAAGTAATTTTTATAATTTTTGTAAATAGTCTATATTATATATTGTAAATAAATAAAATAAAAACAATTAAAATCAAAACAAAATAAAAATAGAAAAATCAAAAATACAAAAATACATTGTACATATACCATGTATATAGTTGTACATAACTATTTATTTTACCTATGTAAATAAATAATAAAAATCAAATAAAAACATCCTTTTATTCCTTATTTTATACTATAAATAAATAAAATATAAAATGGGAATAAAATTGTACAAAAATAATAATTAAAAATCAAAAATCAAAAGCCTACATATTGTATATACCTATACCTAGTGCATATTATGTATATAGCCTATTTTTATTTCCAAAAATTAATTAAAAATCACCAAAAAATAGAAAAAAATAAAATAAAAATATTTCATGTTTGGAGTTTTTGTAGATTCGGCCCCTAGCTACCTCTATTTGTCACTTCAAGATCCAGCCACGTGGCCGAACCTCATTGGCTCCTGTGGATGTTGACCGCCCGGTCAACTGGCCCCCCCAGGACCACTTCCCACAGGTCTGAGCGGCCAACCCGATTTCTCCATTTATTACCCTCTCAACCTGATCACCAATCCGCCAAACCCCGGGTCCGAATCATCCTCCTTGCATCCGGCATCCTCGCCGGAGCCGCTCCCTCGGGATCCGCGCGCTCCTGAGCTTGCCCGGACCCCCTCTTCTCGGACCCCTAGCCATATAAAGCTGGAGCTCAGCCACCTTCCCACACTATCTTTGTCCATTCGCCCCCTTCCCTGTGAGCTCCAATGTGACCGCAAGAGTGACAGCAAGCGATTCCATCTGTTGCAGCGAGGCGAGGAGGAGGAGGTCACTGATCCGGCGATACACCCGCCGCAGCTCTGCCACCTGAGCGAGCTTCGAGCCTCGGGCAGAGACACCCCTCGAGGCGACGACCGAGAGCTTCCCCAGCTCCGCCACAGTCTATTCCTTCACCCAGGTAGTCCCTTAGCTTAGCTATTTCATCTAATTTCCGTTTACCCCCAATCTTCGCCGTCGTCATCTTTCTTCGATTCACCCTGGTTCCGACCACCGTTCGACCATCGGACCCGACCCACATCTCCGCCTTCCTCCGCCGCACGTTCTCCACCCACTCACACAACCCAGCTCGCACAGGAGCTGGGAACCGGGCTCCACCGTCTTCCACCTTCGCCGGAGCCCATCACCCCGACGCATCGTCCACCTTCGCTCCGCCTAACTGGGTCGAGGCAGTTTGCCCTCGACCCGCGAGTCTTCTAAGCCATTTTGCAGGTCTTACCGAGCCCATCTGAGGGCTTGGTCACTCAGGCCGGGAGACCCAGCTCCGCCGACCGTGCCTGAGCTCCTCCGAGCTCGGGCCGATCATCGGAGCACCGCAGCAGACGCAGGAGCGCACCAGCGTTCTTCTCCGATCATCAGAGCGCTCCGAGGAGGAGGCCAGCACCCGCACGAGCCCGACGAAGTTCGCCGGGGACCAGTTCTTCCAGCACCCTCCAGTGTCGTCGGATTAGCCTCCAGCTCCAGATGCCATCCTGACCGTTGGTTGCTGGAGCCCTCTTTGACGTCAGATCCGAGGCGACAGATCCGGACCGTTAGATCCACACGTGTCCTGGCCTGGACCGTTGGATCGACCAGAGCAGCACCTGCGTTGAGAGCCGCCCCCATTTGGACCGTCCGATCTATACGTGGCAGCCATCCAGATGCTCCGGTTAATAAAGGGTAGTTTACCCTTAGGCCCTTATCTTTGTTTTATTTCGTCTTAGTCCTGTAAATATTTAAATACGTTGTTTAGTTTTAGGTTTATTTGCATAGAGGACCCTGCGCTTTAGTGTAATTGCATATATACCCCTACCTGTTGTGAGCCACGTGCTTCGTCACGTGTTATTTTGGGTATTTTGCAGTCCATGCCCTTGTAGTTCTGGTTGTTATGAAATGAATGAAAGTTTTTAGTTAATTGCATTTATACCCATGTGCGTGATTGTTTTACACATGTGCGTTATTTCTTGGGTTAATTGCAGATAGGTCCCTGGACTTTTGGTACGTGTTACCAATAAGTCCTCGGGACTTATTTTCCTTACATATAGGTCCCTGAGTGCCCCAAGCACGCGCGTGGCACGTGTTTTGTTGGGTTAATTGCACCGGGACCCCCAGAAACTTTGGGTATTTGCATTTTAGTCCCTGTGCACAGTACCCTTTTGTTATTTTTGAATAAAATATCAAATCACCTCCAAATCCAATGAGAATTTGACACATGGCTCCTGCCATGGTGTAGGATTTTCAAGGATTTTTGAGGACATTTTTGGTTTTGTTTGATATTTTTAAAAATTCAAAAACCTTCATTTTGGTTACTGTCTAGATTGGAAAATCTTAAAAAAATATAAAAACTCCCCTAAAAATTCTATAAAAATTAGTTACTGTTTAGTTTAGTTTGTTTGATTTTCTAGCCAATTTTGGCTATTTTTCCTTGCTTAAAAACCTTAAAAACTTAAAACCACTCAAAAACCCATAAAAATTCTAGTAAATAAATTAAAAACCCAAAAATAATAAATTTGGTACCTAAATTTTCCTTATTTTATCTATTTCACAGGAAAATTACCTCAGGCCATTTTGAGGCCCTTAGGTATTTTATCTAGGGCTTCTTGGCTCAGCTGGACAGTACCCCTTTGTTTTTACTACTGTTCGATTTTTAGAAAATAAAATAAATATCAGAAAATTATCAATAATTCACCAAAAACACTAAAAAATATAAAACACATAAAAATATTTTTGTTTTAATTTTTGGTTGATTTTTGTTGCTTGAAATAATTTGTTGAAGTGTGCTTGTATTTGCTTTTCTTATTTTCCTTATATATTAAAAATCCAAAAAAAATATATAAAAATAATTAAAAACCACTAAAAAGATTTTATTTCTTTATTTTATTTGTTTTTACTACTTCGTAGGCCTTCGGCCAATCCGTGCTCCTTGAGTTCGACCCTGGGTGCTATACCAGGTTAAACATATAGCAGGACCGCTTCTCGTATTTTGACTGCTTGATTTGTCATTAGTGGTTCGATTTTTCTTGATATACCCAAGTCTGGTTGATTGAGGTCACGACGACCGATTGATACCTTTACCTTAGTCAATCAGACGGTTATCAGTAATACTTGTCAGTTTGCCATTCTTACTAAATCTTTTATACTGAATTCTAATGTAATTACTTAATTTACTTATGAGATATTTTATGTTACTATCGCTAACACAATTGTTACTTTTCATGCATTATTTTAAAATATACTGAGTTACTAATGTATTTACATTATTTACTGAGATGATATTTTAATTTTACTATTGCCTTCATAATTGTTACTGCTCCCTCTTTAGTTCTTATAATTTCCAACTACTGGTTTACTAATTCATTTTTATTTCAGGTATGTCAGATGCCCGAATACTTCTGATGTTTTACAACTCGCAACATCATTCGTGGATGAAAAAAATAAAAAATGAAACATTGGATCATGAGAGCATCATATCAGAAGAAACAACCATGAATAACCTGCAATTGGATTTGAATCAAGAGACATATGAGTATTTTTACTGAGACACACATGAAAGTTACTGAGACAAACATGAATGTTACTGAGACAAACGTAAAAGTTATTTGCACATATCTATTTTTATTTATACCAAGTTACTGATGTCATTTGCCTATGTTACAAGCATTTTGTTAAGTGTTACTTGTCCTTCTATCATTCTTACTGAATCAATTATATTTAGAGTGTTGTCTTCAAATCAAATTCAATCAGAATGATATAAAATCAAGTAACAACAAACAAAGAAATGTAATCAGTAATATATATATATATATACAATAGTCCAGTAAATGGTTGTTGCGAGATTAGTAATACCCAAACAATGGTCAGTAATTCACATTCATTTTATTATATGGTTCAAAATTCAGTAATATACACACACACACACACACTAGGCAAGTAAGTAGTTGTTATGACATTAGTAAAACCATAACAAATGATCGGTAAATTTTATATGCATTATAAGTAATTAAAAAGATTATTGATGAATCCACGATTCATCGTCATTATTCTTTTATTTTAGCCTCATTTACTTAGTCAAATACCTGTAAATACCACTAATTCCATCAAATTACCATTTTGCATACATTTGCTAAAATTGCATTTTTAACACTTTTTGTACATAAATAAAAGAATAAAGAAGAAAAGAAAAAGAAAAGGATGTATTTGTGCAATATATACAGACTGACTCGAACCCCGAGAGAAGGTCAAGACTTGCCCTGATCGAACATGAATAATGTAGGGGGAGATAGGGTCTTCTATTAGAAAATCCAAAAATATCTTGTAAATAATTTTTCATGTATATTTGTACAAAACTTACATTAATTTATTTGTACATAATTTAACCTCAAACTAATTACTTTTGTAAATAAAAGTTGTAAATAAAATTGTGTTGTAAATAATAAAAATATTTGTAAAATAAAATATTGTATATATTGCAAATACTCGCACCCAGAAAAAGCCGTAAAGTGATAATTGAAACACCAATTCCGGCTCCATACAAGCTCAAATTGAACAAACTCACTTCCATTATATTATAAATTAAATTATCTTTCAAATGGTTGTGGTTTCATAATTTTTGGAGTTACAGTTGGAAAGTTGGTTTTCTGGGGTGTTTTGTGCAGTTTTCATATATTTATTATATATATTTATTTATATTTATTTTTATATAATGTATATAATTATAAATATTGGTTTTCATTAAAAATAAAATTTTAAAAAAAATTAAAATTAAAAAAATCTTTTATAAAAATTCTTTCCTTATTTGCACCTATGTATAATGTATTATATGTGTATAATATGTGTATACAATTAACTTCCTTAAATAAAAATCACCAAAAAATAATTATCTAACATTAATTAATTAATTAATTTAATTCCGAATTTGATATTTAATTATTTGATTTAGTGGATTTATGTGAATTAATTGATTTTATATACGTACCATGTATATAAGATTTTATTCCACGCCTTATATGGCCACCATTATGGTGGTTAATTGATTTCATTAATTATTTAATTTATTTAATTCCGAATTTCGTAATTAAATAATTAATTATTTTATTTATTTAATTATTTTAATTATCTAGCCAATAATCACTTTCCTTATTTGTATAGACCTTCCTCTTTTGTTTTCCTTCTCTTTTTATTGGCTCCTTCCTCCCTCACTCACACTTGATCAATCTTTGGCGGAGAGGAGCCCGATCTCCGAGCATCGTCTTGCTGCAGAAGGGTGCCTAGCCTCTGAGCCGTCCGGTGACATCGTTTCGATCCTTGTTGAGTCCATCATGGCATATCCGATCCTAAGGTGAGATCCAGATTTTCTGTCGTTGCTTTAGTGTAACCGTAGCATAGTTCTATTTTTATTAGTTTTTAGAACTTTAAAAATCATAAAAAATTGTCACCACACACATTCGCATCCGAATCCGAATTTTTCATCTCACATCTTGATGCCTACAAATTCACGTTCTACCTCACGCAATCTTCCACCTCTGATCATGCACGGTAACCAGAGCTGAGGATCTATCTCCCATATCGACAAAGATCCGACCCATTCACCGATTTCCTTTTGTTTATAAATAAATTAGGAAAAAATGTATCTTGTTGTCTAACCTTTGTTTTACAGGATACAATAAAAAATATAGAACTCTTATTTTTATTTCTAATGATTGTTTTGCAGGAATAAATAACAAAAATAAAAAAATTTTACATATCTATTCTCATCCCTAACCTTTGTTTTGCAGGATCAAATTAAAAAAACTAAAAAATATTCCTTTTGTCTCTTCCTGTTTACTGCTTTTGTTTAAAAAAATAAAAATTCTTTTATTATCAATCTACAGTAAAAGAATAAAAAAAATAAAAAAATTGAAAACAAAAAAGTAATCTCAGGCAGCAGGGTCGTCACCCCCCGCCGCCCCGTGCGCCGGCACCCAATGTCGACGGTGGCTTCTCTCTTCCTCGCCGCTCTCGCCTGAGCGCGGCCCACCCGCTCCAGGCGGACCTGCCGCCAACCAACCCCCGTCACCCAGCCCTCAGTCGCAACCAGCCCGCGTGGCACCCCCGTGGCCGCGCATCTCCTTCGCAACCGCATCCCAGATCAACGGCTCCGTGCCACGCGACCCCTCTGCCATCTCCATCGCGCCACCAGCGCGACTCCTCCGCACCTCCAGCACAACCCGTCCTCCTCCGCCATCTCCATTGGCCCGCCAGACTCCAGGCCGACCGCGCGTCGCGGCGCCCCATGCGCCATCTCACGCCTTCCGCTCCAGACGCGTGCGGCCCCATGCTCCATCGGTCGCCGCCCTCCGTTGATGCCTCGCCTCCCACCGGATCTTCACCCCTGCACCGATCGCGCTCCTCCCCTGGTCCGCGAGCCGCTCCGAGCCCCTCCAGATCTCGGCATCTCTGCCCCACGATGGCTGGCCCTTCGCCTCCTGATGAATACTCATTCATCACTCTTTATTCTTATATTTTAGCTACAAAAACCTTTGCAAATACATGTAGATATGTGTAAATACAAATAATTACCAAAAGCATGCATTGTGTAAAAACCTATAATTAGCATGTTTTTGTGCAAAAATAAAAGAATAAAGATTAAAAAGAAAAAGAGGGAAATATTTAGAATAAATATTGAGCAGCCTAACCCAAGGGAGGGCTCAGCATGGGCCTGACCGCATAAAAGCCAAAGTAGAGGGAGATAGGGGCTCATGTGTGTAAATATTTGTAAATAAATAAAAATATTTTTCCTCACAAAAATAGCCTAAAATATACTTGTAGATACTTGTACATATTTATAAGTATAAAAACAAAAGAAAAAAAAGATAAAAATCAAAAAGAACAAAAACACCCCTTTCATCATGTATATGAACCACTCTTCTACATTTATTTAACCTTGTAAATAAATAAAATTAATTCCCAAAATTTTTGTAAATATTTTATGTTATATAGTGTAAATAAATAAAATAAAAACAAACAAAACAAAAACCAAATAAAAATAGCAAAATTAAAAACACAAAAATATATTGTACATATACCATGTAAATAAATGTATATATGTATTTATTTTATCTATGTATATAAATAATAAAAATAAAATAAAAATACCTTTTTATTCCTTAATTTATAATAAAAATAAAAAAATATAAAATAGGAATAAAATTGCATAAAAATAATAATTAAAAAAATCAAAAATTAAAAAACCCTATATAGTGTACATATACCTATATATTACATACTATGTATATACCTTATTTTTATTTCTAAAAATTAATTAAAAATCACAAAAAAATAGAAAAAAATAAAATAAAAATATTTCATGTTTTGAGTTTTTGCTAAACCGGCCCCTAGTTACCCTAATTTTCACTCCTAAGATCCTGCCACGTGGCCGATTCCTGTTGGCTCCTGGGGATGTTGACCGTCCGGTCAGCTACCCCCCCCCCCCCAGGACCACTTCCCACGGTTCTTACCGGGTAAGCCTTCTTCTCGGATTTTTAGCGCTTAAACCCGAATCACATTCACTCAAACCTCGGGTCCGTTTTGATCTTGACATACCCGAGACCCTCGCCGGAGCTTCATCCTCGGGATCCGCGCGCTTCCACGCCCTACCCGCATCGTTCTTCCCGGACTCTCCAACATATATAGCCGTTGCTCCGCCACCTCATTTCTCCATCTTTCGCCATTCGAATCCTTCACCTGTGAGCTCCAGTGAGTGCGCGAGAGTGACAGCTCGTGTCTGCTACTGTCGAAGCGAGGAGAGGAGGAGAGACCATCGATCCGGCGAGCTACGCCACCGCTGCTCCGCCACCAGCAGGAGCACCGAGCCTCGGAGGGAGACGCTCCTCGAGGCGAAGACCAGGAGCTTCCTTAGCTCCTCCCCAGTCTCTTCGTCCACCCAGGTAACCTTGTAGGCCTTTCTTTTTCGCTGATTTTCATTTACCCCAAAATCGCTCCGCCGCCGTCCATCGTCGATTCCCATCGCTTCCGACCACCAACCGATCATCGGGCATCGCCATAGCCCTCGCCATCTTCCTGCGCACATTCTCCGTATCCCCATCCAACCCAGCTCGCACAGGAGCTGGGATTCGAGCTCCTCCGTCTACCCCCTTCACCGGAGCTCGCCATTTCGACCCACCGTTCATCGTCATCTCGCCTAACCGGGTCGAGGCAGTTTGCCCTCGATCCGCGAGTCTCCTGAGTTGTTTTGCAGGTTGAAGGAAGGCCATCTGAGGCCTTTCGATATCGAGCCAGGAGCTCCGCCTCCGCTGACCTCGCCGGGGCTCTACAGAGCTCGACTGGGTCATCGGAGGATACCATCAGCTGCGCATCGCCACGCCAGAGCTTCTCCGATCCTCAGGCGCAACAGGGGAGGCTCGGAGCGAGCGTATTGGGCCGGCGAAGTTCGCCGGCCGCCTGTTCTTCGAAGACCTCCAATGACCGTCAGATCAGCCTCAGAGCTCCAGAACGTATCCTGGCCGTTCGCTCGTGGAGCTGCAGATAGCATCAGATCAGAGGAGGTCTGATCCCAGCCGTCAGATCTACACGTGGCTCGGCCCAGACTGTTGGATTAGCCCGAGAAGCTCAGCGCTGGAGTGCCGCCCGATCCAGACCATCCGATCCAACACACGGCAACCATCCAGCGGTTCACCTTAATAAAGGGTAATTTACCCTTAGGCCCTGTCTTTTCTTTTATTTAGCGTTTAGTCTTGTAATATTGAGTTTAGTTGTTTAGTTTTAGGGTTATTTGCATAGAGACCCTGGTACTTGCTTTTATTTGCTGAGATACCCCTATATGTGGTGAGACACGTGCTTCGACACATGATTTTCTAGGTGTTTTGCATTCCATGCCCTTGTAGTTCTGGTTGTTATTAGTTGAATGAAAGTTTTTACTTATTTTCACTTATACCCCTGTGCGTGGTTTATTTGAGCATGTGCGTGATATTTGTGGGTATTTTGCAGATAAGCCCTTGGACTTTTGGTACCTGTTACCAATAAGTCCTTGGAACTTATTTTCATTGCATTTGGGTCCCTGAGTGCCCCAGGCACGCGCGTGGTGCGTGTTTTGCTGGGTTAATTGCACCAGACCCCCTAGGCTCTTGGGTATTTGCACTTTGGTCCATGTGCACTGTACCCTCTCTTTATTTTTGAATAAAATAGCAAATTACCTCCAAATCCAACGAAAATTGGATACATGGCTCCTGCCATGGTGTAAAATTTTCGAGGATTTTTGAGGACATTTTTGTTTTCATTTGATATTTTTAAAAATTCAAAAACCTCTATTTTCTTCACTGTCTAACTTTAAAAATCACAAAAAAATATTAAATAGTGTCTAAAAATTACAAAAAAATTGTCTACTGTCTTCTTTGTTGTGTTTGATTTTCTAGCCAATTTTGGCTATTTTTCATTACTGAAAACCACTAAAAATTGAAAAACACTTAAAAACGTAAAAATTCTAGTAATTAAACCAAAAATCCAAAAATAATAAAATAGGTACCTAAATTTTCCTTGTTTAATTCTCTTTATAGGAAAATTACCTCCCAACTATTTTGGGGGCTTTAGATATTTTATCTAGGCCCTTTTAGCTCGGCTGGACAGTACCTTTGATTTCTGCCACTGTTTGATTTTTAGAAAATTAAATAAAGATCAGAAAATTCTCAAAAATTCACCAAAAACACTAAAAATTTATAAAACACACAAAAACATTTTTGTTAGAGATTTTGATTGATTTTTAGTGCATTTAATAATTTGTTGAAGTGTGTGCTTGTTTACTTTTCTTATTTTCTTAATACATTAAAAAAATCCAAAAAAAATATAAAACAATTAAAAACCACTAAAAATATTTTCTTCCTTTATTTTATTTTTCTTTCTGACTACTTCGTAGGCCGAGAGGCCAACCCGTGCTCCTTGAGTTTGACCCTGGTCGCTATACCAAGTTAATCCAATAGCGAGACCGCTTTCGCGTTTTTGATCGATTTTGTCTATTATTAGTGGTATGATTTTTTTTGATTGACATAGCCGAGTGATCGAGGTCACAACGACCATCTAGATACCTTTGCCTTAGTCGCTTGGCTTGTCATCACCTCCTCCGATCTCCCTAGCGCTGCCCAGGCGCCCGATCTCCGCGCCCTCGAGCACGCTCAGCCCTCCACAGCGCGTAGCTGCGCACCTCTCCGCCGCCGTAGACCTGCTGCCGTGCGCCCCTTGCTCCTTGAAAAAGAAACAGAGAATGAAGAAGCTCTAGAGAGGGTTTTATATTTAAAATAAAAAAATTGGGAAGTTTTCATGGAAGTACCTGGAAATATCTAATATTGCAAGACGCCCCCTGCCAGTGAGCAAGTCATGCCAAGCACTCTTACATTGGGTAATTTGCAACATTTATTTTGCATTTTATTTCTGTTATCTTTTCTAGTAAAAACTTTAAATCTTTACGAATAAGTCCCTGTCATTCTCAGACTTGAACTTTCATGTTCTTCTTGATGGAATAAACATTTTTATGAATGCAAAAATTCTGAAAAAAATTCATGTATACTCCTGTTGTAGTTCTCATCATTATGTAAATTTTTCATTAATTTTTATCGTTATTTGTTATTTTTAACAAATCAAAAACAATGTTATTTTGTCTTCCCAAACTTTGAAAATTCATAAAATATAGAAAAATACTCTTAAAAATCCACAAAAATTATTGTAGGTGCATTTTCATCTATTTTAATTTCTGACCAAATTTTGTGCATTTTCCATTTATAAAACTCCAAAAAATGCGCGAAAGATATTAAAAAAATTGTAGAAAATTGTAGAAAAATCCAAAAATTCTGATCTTGGTCTCTATTTGTAGATATTTCTTTGTAGTTTCTCTTAAAAATAAATTTCAGGATTTTTGAGTAAATAAAGGATTTCTAAATTACAAAATTCTCTTGACTGTGCATAATTTGTTTATTTTCTGCTGTCTTATTTTTAAAAAAACAACAAAAACATCAGAAAATTGCGAAAAAACTACTAAAAATATTGTAAAGTACATAAAACCCAAAAACATTTTCTTTTTAATTTTCTGAACATTTTTTACTATTTTGAAAAAAATACAAAAAGAGTGTAGGTTGTGTGTTTTATCATGTTCGCCTCATTCCAAATAATAAAAAAAATAAAAATTAAAAAACTACTAAAAATTAGCTCTGAAATTTGACTACTTAGTTTTTAATCGTGCTCCTTGTATACGACCCTGGTCGCTATACCAGGCAAAAAGAATAGTGAAAACCGCTTACATTCGTTTTCATTGATTTATCTTTTATTGAGTGGTTAAATTATTTTTCTCGATTGACCGCGCTTGGTGATTTGGGTCACAACGACCCTTGTTTATTATTTGCTTAACACGAGTTGTCAGGCGTGTCATCAATTATACAAGTAAATAAGAGGCGTGTCAGTAACACTCAAAGCATTTAGTAACTATAATATTAGTAACAATCATAATGAGTCTACTAAAATGGTTATTTGTAATCAGTACTCATTGTATGGGCATTAGTAGTTTACATACTTAATTACTGATATCAAAACATTAATTACTTGAGAACTGAATATGTAATACTTTAGTAATATGAATGAATTACTGACCTCTTTACTATGTAATATTACAGATGTAAAATACTGACAACTGTTTAAGTATTACTGATCTCGCAACACATAATTACTTGAGTACAATATATACATTACTGATCAAATGTACAATGATTATTTCTTCGGTACGAAATTAATTAATTGACATTATCTTTCCAAAATCGTCTTCCTTTTTTAAGGACTCGATATAATTGGAAATATAAAAGGCTCAAACTAATTAATATCCTTCCAAAATCGTGCTCCTTCGAAATAGGCAACATTCAAATGGAAATACACGTGGCGAGCCCATGTTTCGTGCTCACCACAACTCAAATGGGCACATGGCTCACTAGATAAGCCCTATATATATGTATGTATGTATATGTGTACATATATATATATCTGACAGAGTGAAGCTCCGATTGGATGAAAATCATCTGCATATATCTTCTTCTCCTACCTTGTAAAAATCCCCTACCAAAATATATGAAAATATCACGATTCTCATGTGGTTGTTCTTCTACATGACATTCAAAGATTATTTCAGTCGTAATCATGAAGGGTATTCGTAGATCGCTCTAGTCTAGCATGTGATATTATTTAGAATCAATGATTGGTGGTATCAGAATGCTTTCATGCCTTACATAATTTACACATACACGTCTCAATCCCTTGTTATTTTCAAAGAATAATGTATTAATGGAATGTCTCAATCAGGATAATTAAAACTAATTGTAGTACAAGATACAAAGTCATAGGGGGCGGGACTCTCTCAGAATGAGGCTCTCAGATTACCCACACCTTACTCTAAATGAAATATATGTAAGGATATGGGGTCAAACCGATCCTAATGGGATCGATTGTTAGTTCGACCAAGATTCATTTGCGGAATATTTTAAGTTCATAAACGGTTGGATCTTCAAGACATATTTCAACAGATATCCACCTTGACTTGAACTCCATTTGGAAAGTTATCATATTTCAATAAATCTCTTCCTTGACTTGAACTCCATTTGGAAAGTTGTTACGTCATGTCCCCTTGGATATAGATACTCGATAATCCAATCCATGTAATGCAGTTCCACATTTGAAGTACCAAAAGAAAGCTAGAATCGTAACAGAAAGAGATGGTTGAAAATTGATGAATGCTCATTCATCACTCTTTATTCTTATATTTTAGCTACAAAAACCTTTGCAAATGCATGTAGATACTTGTAAATACAAATAATTACCAAAAGCATGCATTGTGTAAAATCTAATAATTAGCATGTTTTTGTGCAAAAATAAAAGAATAAAGATTAAAAAGAAAAAGAGAGAAATATTTAGAATAAATATTGAGCAACCTAATCCCAAGGGAGGGCTCAGCATGGGCCTGACCGCATAAAAGCCAAAGTAGAGAGAGATAGGGGCTCATGTGTGTAAATATACCTATAAATATCAATAAATATATTTTCCTCCAAAAATAAAATAAAATGTGCTTGCATATATATATTTATAAATATAAAATCCAAATAAAAATTGAAAAATGAAAAAGAAAACAAAAATACTCTACCTTGTGCATTTTCATCATGTATATATTCCCCTATCTATATTTATTTCACCCTATAAATAAATAAATTAATTTTCTAAAATTTGTACATATTCTATCTTTTATGTTGTAAATAAATAAAATAAAAACCACAAAAACAAAATAAAAAGAATAAAATTAAAAACCAAAAAGAATCTTGTAAATATACCATGTATATAGATGTATATATCTATTTATTTCACCCTTGTATATAAATAATAAAAATAAAATAAAAATACCCTTTTATTCCTAATTTTATACTATAAATAACTAAAATATAAAATGGGGATAAAAATGTATAAAAATAACTAATTAAAAATCAAAAATCAAAAACCTATATTGTATATATACCTATAAATAGCTCTACTATGTAAATACCTTATTTTTATTTTGAAAAAGTAATTAAAAATCACCAAAAAATAGAAAAAATTAAAAAAATTCATGTTTTAAGTTTTTAATAATTCAGCCATTTGCTATTTTTAAATTAATTTCTAAATCATTTCCAGATGGCCTTCCATGATTGGTCCACGGGGATATTGACCGCCCGGTCAACTCCCCCCTGTGGACCACTTCCCACAGGTCCTAGACGCCCGGCCCGATTTCTCCACATTTTCGCGTCCAGACCCGATCATCTCTCACCCAAACCGAGGGTCCTACTCGTTCGTGCCAGATCCGACACCCTCACCGGGATGCCCGCCTCGGGGTCCGCGCTCTGAGCTGCCCTACCCGATCGACTTTAGCCGTACCCCTGGCTGTATAAATGCCGAGCTCCGCCTCCATTTTCCCGATCTTTGGCTCCCCAACTTACCATCCCAGGACCTCCACTGCCATCCTCGAGGTGACAGCTCGCCGCTAGTTGTGTTGCAGAGAGGAGAGGGTGCTCGGACCACTTATCCGGCGTCTTTGCGCCGCCGTGCTCTGCCAGAAGGTTGAGCTCGAGCCTCAGGCCTCGATGACCCGCGAGGCAACGACCCAGAGCTTCCAGAGCTCACGCCCAGTCGATTCATCCGCCCAGGTAGCCTTAGTTGTCTTTCCTTTTCTTTGATTTTGATTTTTCCCCAAATCGCCCAGTCCCCATTCACCTTCGATTCCGACCACCTCCGCATTCGATTCGATCATCGGACCATTCCACCACGTTCACCTTCTCCCCGCGCACGTTCTCCACCCATCCATTCAACCCAGCTCGCACAGGAGCTGGGGTTTTGAGTTCCTCCACCGTCGCATCGCCGGAGCTCGACCGCCCCGCCGCACCGATCATCTCCACCACCGCTAACGGGGTCGAGGCATTTTGCCCTCGACCCGCGAGTTTGTTGCACACCTTTGCAGGTCCCAGGAAGCCCATCTGAGGGCTTCGACATCCAGGTGCACGAGCTCGACCTCCGCCGGACTCGCCTGAGTTCCCCAGAGCTCCGTCGAGCCATCGGAGGATACCAGTAGACGCGGAAGGCCTCCACGCTCCTTCTCCGATCATCCGTGGCCTTCGAGGAGGAGTCCAGCGCCTGCACAAGCCCGACGAAGTTCGCCGGAGCCCAGTTCGTCCTCCATCCTCCCCTGCCGTCCGATGCACCTCCAGCTCCAGTTCTGATTTCCACCGTCCATTTAAGGAGCAGCCAGCACCGTCGATCTCAGGAGGAGTGATCGTGACCGTTCGATCGTCGAGGTTTAGCCCCAGCGCATCTGAGCCGATGGATCTCCACGTGGCGCGCATCTGACGGTCGACGTAATAAAGGGTAAATATCATCTTAGGCCCTTAGATTCTGAGTAGTTCAGCTGTAGTCCTGTAAATATTTTAGATATTTTATTTACGTTGGGTAAATTGCATAGTGGACAATGTCTTATCTGGTATTTACATGTATGCCCCTACATGTAGTGGATCACGTGCATCGACACGTGTTTTATTGGGATATTTGCATGTTTAGACTTGTATTTCTAGGGTGTTAATGAATGAATGAAACTTTTTAGTTAATTGCATATATACCCCTGTGCGTGTTGAATTTGTGCATGTGCGTTAAGGTCCCTAGACTTTTAATACTTGTTATTAATTAGTCCAGAAACCTTGGTTTCTTTGCAATTAGGTCCCTGAGTGTCCAAGTCACGTGCCTCGCGCGTGTTTTCTTCGAAATTTTGCACCGAACCCCCTGGAACTTCTACTATTTGCGTACAGGTCCCTATGCATTGTACCTTGATTTTGATTTTTAATAAAATATCAAACGAACTCCAAATGTGATGAAAATTGTACACATGTCTCCTGCCATAGTGTAAAATTTTCTCCTATTTTTGGGGACATTTTTGATTTCATTTACTATTTTTTAAAAAATGAAAAACACACTTTTTATTTACTGTCTAACTTGAAAAATCACAAAAAATATTAAAGTACCTCTAAAAATAACAAAAAATTAGAAAGTAGTTGTTTTAACTTGTTTGACTATCGGACCTATTTTGGTCATTTTTGGATATATAAAACCCTTAAAAATTACAAAACACTAAAAACCCTATAAAAAGTCTAATAATTAATTTAAAAATCCAAAAACAATAATTCCAGTGCCTAAATTTTCCTTATACTTTCTAGTTTTAAATAAATTACCTTCAGACCTTGATAGGGCCTTTATCTATTTTATATTGGCCCTCCAAGTTTGACTGGACAGCATCACTATTTTATTGCCTTGTTTGATTTTTAGAAAATTCAATAAAAATCAGAAAAATACCAAAAATTAACTAAAAACAGTAAAAATTATAAAAAACATAAAAACATTTTTATTTGAATTTTTGAGTGCTTTTTGAGTGCTTAAATAATTGTTTGTAGTTGGTAGTTTTATTGGTTTCTTTATTTTCTTTATTAATTAAAAATCCAAAAAAAATTTAAAAATATAAAAAAATCCACCAAAAATTGTTGCTTTTTATTTTATTTCTTTTTAGACTACTTCGTAGGCAGCAAGGCCATCACGTGCTCCCTGAGTCCGACCTTGGTCGCTATACCAGGCTAATCTAATAGCCAGGACCACTATCATTCTTATATGATTTTTCTTCGATTTTGGTGGTTTGAACCTCTATTTCTTAATCGATCGAGGGACTCTTGAGCGACTGAGGTCGCAACGACCTTAGTTCTATTTCTTTACCTTAGTTGCTCGGGTTTTTCGGGTTCATCAGAATGGCGCCGTTGTCGGGGAGCACAGCTTGGTAGTTTTTCCTTTTCATTTTCTTTTTCTTTTCATTTTCTTTTTCGCAGCTTTCCGCGGCTTTTTCTGAGTCCGCGGCTTTTCGCGGCTTTTTATTTTTCTTTTATTTTTGTTTTATTTTGTTTTTTTCCTTTATTTTTGTTTTTGATTGATTTTTGTTTGTTTATTTTCTTTGACATTTCTGCACATATACCCATGTTTAGCTTTTCTGCTGTTATTTGATTATTATTCTTGGTTTGACACTTTATTTCTTTCTTGCGAGGGCCCGAGGACCGAGGCGGTGACTTTCGAGGAGCCGGCGCAATAGCAGGACTTGGAGGCGGCTCCCTTCTGCACAGAGCCATAGGAGAGCGTGAGAGAGAGGTTGAGTGGGAGAGGAATAGTTGGATTAGTTTAGACTTTTATCGGATTAATTGTAATAATACAGGGACACTCAGTGTAGACTTGGACTTGGACTCTTTAACGGGTCTGTTTTACCGAGCACCGGTGTACTCGGGGGACCCTTAGGTTGTTCGCGGCTTTTTCGTGGCTTTTCAGTTTTTCGCTGCCTTTTATGGTTTTACGCGGTTTTTCTCGAGCCCCTAGATTTAGGAATTTCTGCTTGACTGTGCCGTAACTAAGTAGGATCCAAACACCTAATAGACTACCGGCACCTATAGATCGTTAATTGGACCTACTAATAAAAGAATAATAAAAATAACCGACTCACTCCCTTCGAGCCTACGTACCGTAGCCTGCCCTGCCAAGCGCCGCTCCTGAACCCGATGTGTCGGGAGGAGGAGGGGTAGACCGAGACCGGACTCTTGGATCGAAGGATCAGTGACCAGTTAGATGGTTCTTCGAGTAGAAGTTGCATGTTTAGGGACTCGGCTTTTTACCGCTACACCATATAGGTAGTTTCTTTCAACCTTTCAATTCTGCGCGGATCATATTGCATGTAGAGTGCTGGAGACAAGTATGCCTTTCTATCTTTGCATGCATCATTGATTTCTTCGCACATCGGCTTTTTCGTCTTCTCCCCCTGTTTTTGACTTAATAATCAGGAGAACCGAAAAATTCATTAGGCCTTTTGTTTTTATTGAAAAAGATTAAAAAGAAAAACCAGAAAATTGGACTGCTAAAACTATTGATCACTAAAAGACACTTGATTTAAAAAATTTGTCTTGGGGAGAGCAACCCCCTCATTGCTTGGTTTGATTGTGCGAGAGAGTGACCCGTACACTAGGTAGAGCCCTTCGGTGCTACTCTCGACTGATTACCGACTTCTTCTGTGCAGGACAGTCGGTTGGGAGAGTATCGGGTATCCCAGCAGGTCACGTAATCGCTCTGATATTTTGATTGTTCACCAAAATAAAATTGACAAGATAATTTAACCTAGCCTTTACGGTCTTCAGCTCGCGTTACGTTGGTGAACTGAGGGGTTTGTTTGTGATCATAGTTTCTCCAGATCTCATCCGCCTTACTCACCACATCAAGATGATGGGCAGACGATCTCTTAGGCAGCCTCTGGCTGCACCGCTTTCAGGCGCGTCTACCCGTTCATCTAGGTTGGCTCGCGAGAGCCGAGACCAGCTCTCCGAGCCCGAGTATGATTCCGCCCTGTTCCCCCTTGACCCCCTTTCTTTCGGTTCAGAGAGATCAGTGCCATAGGAGAGATTAGCAGATTTATCGGCACCTGAGTTTGGATCATTTGATTTTGCACACACCATGGCCGGCAGTTCCGATGATCGCAGTAGAGGTCCACAGCCCGAGCACTTTGTGTTGGACCAGGGTGCGATCAACTCCACCCTGATCGCCTCCCTCGAGATGGTACAGCAACAGTTGAGGGATCAGGGAGCGTTCATGCTAGATATGAGGAGAGAGATGGAGCAGATGAGAGCAGAGAGAGAGAGCAGCGGAGAGACGGGCCGAGAGTCCCATATGATGCAGCAGCAGCCGCGCGGTAGGAGCAGGAGAGCCACCGAGACCGATGCGGGAGTTGCACAACCCCGGATCGACACTGATGCACCACTGGGTTGTGCTACCAGCTATCGTGGGGGACTTCAAGTTCCCCCCGAACACCTTGCAGCTACTCCCCTGCTTCCACAGGCTCGCCACCGAGGAGCCCCATCTCCACCTCCAGGAGTTTTTGATGATTTGCAGCACTGTCCATGATCGTCAGATGGACCAGGACACCATCAGGATGATTGCCTTCCCCTTTTCTTTGGCAGACAGAGCAGCCACCTAGCTGAAGCATCTGGGGAAGTTCGTCTACACTTGGGAGCAGCTCCGCACCGAGTACTTACACAAGTACTATCCACTCGAGCGGACCAATGCCGCGAGAGCCCTGATCAGCAACTTCTCCATGCTCCCTAACGAGCAATTCCATGAGGAATGGGAGAGGTTCAGAGAGCTGACTGATAGATGCCTGCACCACGACATTTCCAAGCCGAACCTCGTGCAGAGCTTTTTCAGCGGGCTGACACCAGAGCTTCAGGGCTTGGTGAACGCTTCTTGTGGCGGGTCTTACTTTGGCAAGGATCACGACCAGGTCTGGGCCATCTACGAGGAGATGGCCGAGAACTACATGGTGATGTCCCAGACCCGATTGTACACTCAGGGCAGACCCCAGCAGCCAGGACCCGTGCAGTACCAGAGGATAGCACGGGTCGACGCCGGTCCATCCAGTTTGTCCGCAGTAGCAGCGACACAGGCAGAGTCATCATCTGCGGACATGGGCATCATTAGCGAGAAGTTGGATCGGATGGAGCTGATTGAGAAGAAGCAGTGCCAGGGCATCACTCAGATGGAGCAGATGGCATAGACTCTGAGCGACATGAAGACCCAGCTCATGTCTCCAGGAGGCACAGACGGCTCCCCAGCCCCGTCTTCAGTAGCGAGGCGATACAGGCAGCAGCAGCAGCAGCTCGTCCCAGCGCTCCAGCTCACACCAGTAGCCTAGACAGGTTCACCTTGTACAGGCGGAGCCGTACCAGCAGCAGCAACCCACCTACCAGTCACCACCATCTCCAGACTTGCAGATGGTGGTATACCAGCCGAAACAGCCTCTGGTAGTGCTCCCGCCACCCCAGTACGACACAGAGCCGTTGATGGATGTCAACGGGATTTGGTATGACCGCCCTCAGCCCGGTATCCGATGAGACCATCCCGGATTTCGGTGGGGGACCGGAGGTACCCATCCCCAACAGCAGCCATCAGGACAGGGTGGCCAGTACGACCATCAGAGAGAGCACCAGCCGCAGCAGCAGCCCCTAATCTACCCTTCACAGCATAGAAGCAGTCGTCCTATGCTCCTCGTCCCTATCAACAGGGACAGTCTTGGAGGCGAGATCAGCCTCACCAGCAGCAGCATCCACCACACCCCTACCCCTCTCAGTAGCACCAATTCCAGCAGCCTCATTACCAGAGAGGCTACCCGTCGGGCTCCCAGGAGAGCCCCGCCTTGGATGACATAGCCCGCCTCCTCACGGACCAGCATGCTACCTTTCGACGGGAGATGGACGAGTTCCGCAAGGAGATGCGGGACATTGTTAGAGGGAAGGCCGCCATCCCTGCCCAGATCGAGCCGAACCCCAACAGCCTGAAGTGGAAATCTGAGCAGGTAGCTTGTACTGAGTATACCACTCCTAGTGATGCATTTGGTGATATGACTGGATATCTGTTTGATACTTATTTTGTCACACTTAGGAGAAGTAGGATGCCAGTAGGCGGCGCCTCGTCTGAGCTACATCATGAGGACACACCTAGAGCGCCTGACGAGGAGGAGGAGAGCGGTACTGAGGCCGCTAGAGATGATGATGGTGGTACTGATGCCACCCAGGATGCTGAGCCAGAGTGCGGTACTGAGGCCGCAAGACTTCCAGTTGATCCAGCCGATGGTGGTGCTGAGACCACCCGTGTTCAGTTTGAGAGTCCTGTTGTCTTTCATACTTCTGATGTATCTCGGAACTTTGTTGTGAATAAAGGAAAAGGTTTGGTTTTTTCTGGTGCCACTGTGGTGCGTGATGTATGTGCGGATCCGGCCGTCGAGCCGTCTAGACCTTTTCCTAGGCCTTCATCTGAGAAGGACCCAGTGATCCCCTTCCCTAGAGCCCTTCAGATGGGGAAGGAGAAGAAAATAGAAAATCCAAAAAAGAGAGATCAGGAAGAGTTCAGCCAGCAGATGATAGATCGGTTTCACATACAGCTGACTCTTCAGGAGGCTTTGCAGCACATTCCCCTTCTTCAGCGTTCGTTGAGAGACAGGACCACAGTCAGGAGGAAGAGGAGGAACCACCACTCAGAGATCCATGTGCTGACGAAAGCCACGTGTTTCGTGATCCAGAACCGTCTGCCGGCCAAGAGGCCAAGTTTAGGAGCCCCGTATGTCATATGTCACATTAGAAAGTAGAGGTTCGACCGGACTCTATTGGATAGCGGATCGTCGATCAACCTCCTTCCGGCAGCCCTTCTCGACCGTGTCGAGTTGGGCACTCTTAGACAGAGCAGGATAGTCCTTCAGTTTGCAGATCGATCTGTCAAGAGGCCGAAGGGGTTGTTGCGAGACGTTGTCGTCACTATTCAGGGCCTGCAATTCCCCGTGGACTTCATAGTGTTGGACATGGAGATCCCTGATTCAGTGACCGATACCCCCATCATCCTCGGTCGTCCGTTCTTGGCCACAGCCAAGGAGGTGACTGATCATGATAGCGGGAAGGTATACTTTCGCATCGAGGGCGAAAGTGTACAAATAGAGACGGTCGAGGACAACCGAGCCAGAGAGAGATCATGCTCAGAGACCACTTCAGACACAGAGCAGCTAACAGATGCCGGGTTAGACATCCACCAGGACTGTGACTTTGTGATCACGGACGATGAGGCAGTTTGGGAAGACCCAGCAGCACATGCCATCCTCTCATTTTCAGACACCGCTGATGTAGAGATGATAGCAGAGGAGAGCTTGGAGAGCACATTCCTGGTCCAGGATACTTTAGAGGCAGCAGAGCCGGTTCCCGACAGCGACACTGAGTTTTGTGATGATGGTGGTACTGAGGCCACCTTGTGTGATGGTGGTACTGATGCCACCGCAGGTGATGCAGATCCCTCAGATTCAGAGTCTGATTGGGAAGATTGTGAGGATTACATGCCAGACCTGAGTTCCACTGAGCCTACAGCTGAGGAGGAGGTAGATGCCGAGCAGAGCAGAGATAGTCCATCATGGCAGCCTTCTCCAGTTTCTGAGATTGAGAGAGAGTTTCAGTTCTCCCATGCAGATTTGGCAGAGTTCACAGAGACATTTCAGAGGCCAGATCCACCAGTACCCAGCTGTCCAGAGCTGAAGCCGCTCCCTACTTCGCTGAAGTATCAATTCCTTGCGGGTGAGCCTGAGATGTACCCAGTCATTATCTGCGCCGATCTGACTGGAGAGCAAGAATCCCGTTTGATGGGGGTTCTTGAAAAGAACCGCAAGGCAATCGGATGGAGCATAGCAGATCTCCAGGGGATTCGTCCGGCCCTGTGCTCCCACCATATCTA
Source organism: Ottelia alismoides (assembly GCA_037367405.1). Classification (NCBI taxonomy): domain Eukaryota; kingdom Viridiplantae; phylum Streptophyta; class Magnoliopsida; order Alismatales; family Hydrocharitaceae; genus Ottelia; species Ottelia alismoides. The sequence goes on along the minus strand of JAZKJV010007825.1, from coordinate 518,447 downwards.
TCTCGAGGATGAGGCGAAGCCGTCGCGTGAGTTCCAGCGGCGGCTGAACTTGAATCTGAGAGATGTTGTCATGAAGGAAACCTCGAAATGGTGGAGCGCCGATTTTATCTACCCCATCTCCGACTCCAAGTGGGTCAGCCCTTTGCATGTGGTGCCCAAGAAGACGGGCATCATTACAGTGATTAGCGAGTCTGGAGAGGAGATTGCTACACGAGTACCCACTTATTGGCGGGTCTGCGTTGACTACAGGAGACTCAACCAGACCACCAAGAAGGATCATTTCCCCCTGCCGTTTATTGATCAGATCATTGAGAGACTCGCAGGGAAGAGCCATTATTGTTTTCTGGATGGGTACTCAGGCTACAACCAGGTGGCCATTGCTCCTGAGGACCAGGAGAAGACCACCTTTACCTGTCCCTTCGGCACATACGCCTTCCGACGCATGCCATTTGAGCTATGCAATGCCCCTGCGACCTTTCAGATATGCATGCTGTTGATCTTTTCGGACATGGTAGGGGAGTGCTTAGAGGTCTTCATGGATGATTTCTCGGTATACGGTGACGGATTCGACTCCTGTCTTGACTCCCTAGACCGTATACTCCAGCGATGTATATAGGTTCACTTGATGCTATCTTTGGAGAAGAGTCACTTCATGGTGACTTAAGGGACGGTGCTTGGCCATATCATCTCCAACAGGGGCATGGAGGTTGATCAGGCCAAGGTAGATGTCATTAGAAAACTCGCACCGCCGTCCAATCTGAGGCAGTTACGGTAATTTCTGGGGCATGTCGGTTTCTACCGACGATTCATTCATGATTTTAGCAGGATTGTCCGGCCGTTGACTGACCTACTGACGAAAGACACCGAGTTCCTTGTCGATGACAAGTGTCTTTCGTCCTTCGAGACTCTCAAGCAGTGTGTTATTGAGGCTCCTGTTCTCCAGCCGCCTGATTGGTCTCTCCCATTTGAGATCATGACGGATGCCTCCGATTTTGCCGTGGGGGCCATGCTGGGACAGAGGAGGGATAGAGTCCCCTTTGCTATCCACTACGCTAGCCGCACATTGGATTCCGTGCAGCAGAATTATACAGTCACAGAGAAGGAGATGCTAGCCGTAGTGTTCGCACTAGATAAGTTCAGATCTTACATCATTGGATCTAGAGTGACCTTGTATACTGATCACACCGCCATCCGATACCTCATGGCAAAGAAGGATGCCAAGGCTAGACTGACTAGATGGATCCTTCTACTCCAGGAGTTCGACATTGAGATCAAGGATAAGCCTGGAGTCAAGAATGTGGTGGCGGATCATCTCTCCCATTTAGAGCAGTCTGAGGAGTTCGAGCATATTGATCCCATTTGTGAGACCTTCCCAAATGAGGCGATCCTTGCTATCGCCTCTCTCCCGTGGTATGCTGATATTGTGAACTTTCTCGTTGCTGGGAAAGTCCCACAAGATTGGCCCAGGCAGAGGCATGAGACCTTCCTTGCGAAGGCCAAGTCCTACCACTGGGAGGATCCCATCCTTTATCACGAAGGAGGGGATAGTGTCTGGCGTAGGTGCATTCCTTAGGAGGAGCACCATAGCGTCCTCACTTACTGCCACAAGCTTGAGGCAGGAGGACATCATTCTGGGAGGAGAACGGCACAGAAAGTGCTCCAATCCGGCTTGTGGTGGCCTACCCTCTTCAAGGACTCTGATGAGTTCGTGAAGAGGTGTATTGACTGTCAGAGGATGGGCACTTGTGGACAGCGTGATATGATGCTGATGCAGCCCATTCACTTCTGTGAGGTTTTTAACGCATGGGGCATCGATTTCATGGGTCCATTCCCTAAGAGTCAGGGATTTGAGTACATCTGTTGGCCGTAGACTATGTTAGTCGTTGGGTTAAGGTTATCCCCGCCCGAACCGCTGATGCGAGGACAGTTTGCAGATTTTTGAGGAAGCACATCATCACGCGGATCGGGGTACCTCGAGTATTGATTTCAAATGGGGGGTCTCATTTCATCAATGGTCAGGTGAAGGCCCTTGCTAGCGAGTTCGGTATAGACCATCGTGTTGCTACACCTTACCATCCACAGACGAATGGTCTAGTCGAGGTGTCGAACAGGGAGATCAAAACTATTTTGCAGAAAGTCGTCCGCCCTGACCGAAAGGATTGGTCACAGCTTTTGGACTCGGTCTTGTGGGCATATAGGACGTCTTTCAAGATACCATTGGGCACATCTCCCTTTCGCCTCGTATATGGCAAGCCGTGCCATTTGCTTGTTGAGCTGAGACACGTGTCGCTTTGGGCAGTCACTGAGATACTTATGGATCCAGATAGTGTAGGAGACCAGAGGAGGGCAGAGTTAGCAGCCCTGGAGGAGCTTAGAGATACCGCCTTCTCAAACAGCCTACAGTATAAGGAGAGAGTGAAGGAGTGGCATGATTCTCACATCAGCCACAAGCATTTTGAGCCTGGACAGAGAGTATGGCTGTTTGATGCGAGGCTTCGTTTATTCCCAGGGAAGCTACAGAGCAAATGGAAGGGACCTTATCTGGTGAGAAAGGTACATGACAACGGTAGCATTGATATATCCGAGTTGTCTTCTGAGAGTACCTTTCGAGTGAACGGCCAGCGGCTCAAGCCATTTCTAGATCATGAGCCGTGGGTCGTTGATGTTGCCCCTATTCATTTTGCGTGAGATGTGGTCTTTGACTCACATTTGTTGCATCTCACGCCTGATTTTCACTGTTCTTCCGACCTGTATAGATCCAGATGTCCATATCATCACATTCTTTAGTTCTACATCCCATTTGTCATCTTTGATTATGCTATACTCAGGGTGTACTTTACCCTAAGTATAGGGGGGATGTGGGACCTTTGAGTATTTCTTTTGATTCTTTCTACCCCTGTTTTGCTGCCTATACTTAGGGATATTTTACCCTAAGTATAGGGGGGGTAGACCCTGTACATTTGCCGCTCGATTTTCCCTTTTGTGTACAGCATGCTATACTTAGGATTATTTGATCCTAAGTATAGGGGGAAAAGCCGAGAGTCTCCTTGATTTTCTATTTCATTCATTCGTCTTTGTATATAGCCTTCCTTTTCACTTCCCTATACTAAGCACGAGTTATGTCTTCTTCATCGCTCTTGACTCTGATGACATCGTTCGAGCTAAGTATAGGGGGGGTGTATACATTTCATATATACTTTAGCCATAACTCGTACTTTGTGTGAGTGTGTTAATAAATAAAATGGCTAAAAATCCTAAAAATCACAAAAATTAAAAATTTTTCCTGTAAATAATCATTCTTTTATTACACATACATAGCTAGTGTACAAATTATTTTTGTAAAAATGTTTTCAAAAATCTTTTATGTAAAGCTTGTGTAAATATTTTCTTATCAAAATTATGTATATAGTACAAAATTTTTCCAAAATGTTTTGAAAATTAAAAGTTTGCAAAAATCTTGTGTAAATGCGTTAAATACTTTTGCAAAACTTGCATTTCATGCATTCATCCATTCATGATTTCAAAACATTTTTCAAAAATTTTGCATGTGTGTAAATATTGTGTAAATAGCATCTTTGTATATATGTATATAGTTTTTCTGGATGATAGTTGACATTTAAACTAGCCAAGAATTAAATTGGGAAATGGAGCTTGATTAAGATCTTAATCCACCTAATTTATAAGAGGAACCTTATAGGGCTTAGGTTTAAGGCTTTTCAGGTCCATGGTGACTTAATTCTTTGAGTCCACTAGGCTATGATCACATGTCATCTCAATGAGCCTAAGTAGAGCACTTAACAACACCACATAACTCATAGGGACAATGGCTTTACTTGGACACCAACACTTAGCACCGAGCTCTCTACGGATGAGGTGGTGAGGAGGCAGTCTTCCTTAACTTGTTGTAGCATATGAGGGTAGTACTTCTAGGCGGAACCTCTCTTCTTCTTTTAGTGAAGGAAGTGCGTCTCAACTTGGTCTGGTTGCCATGAGGTCTAACGACAGGAGTTGTGGGTTGCAATAAAGCTTCAAAAGACGGATAGTCTACTGGCTCAAGAGGAAAAACTCCTTGTATATATGCTGCACATGTATATGTTGTATAGATGCACTTGAAAAAAAATGCAAAAAGAAAATAACTCCAAAAAAGTGGTGGGTCTGAGAGAAAATGATAATCCCACCGGAGTATGTATATAGTGCAATAAGCAAAGCTTGAGATTCATGTCCCACCTTATGTAGCCTGCAGCAGGGAGACTTGGCTACACTGGTCAAGCTCCCAAGGATACATGGCTACACTGGCCATGGTCCATTCTCTTCTTCCTCCTCTTCTTGAGCCGGTTGAACTTGAACTTAGAAGGGAATACCCCGCTCCTCGAGGAAAGAGTGGCCAGATTGAGGTCATAAAGTTACCTTGTTGGGGAGGGTTGTCAAGTTGCCATTTCTGAGGTGGAGAGCTTATACCTCACATTCACAGGACAAGGAAAGATTCATGGTCTTCAGGGTTTGTATTTGATGACTTGTTCTGATCTGGATTATTGAGGAGTCTTGATTATAGATTAGTGGAACTTAGAGGCTGTTGAGTTTTAAGCTTAAGTCCAAAAAGGTTCCGACACATTAATAATCCAAAGATCTGATCGAGCTCCATATTTCAATTTAATTAAGGCAAGTTTAATAATCAACCTTGATCCATGTACATTCTCCTCTTTTTCTTTTTCTTTCTCTTTTTCACTTCTTTTTCAAATAAGTGTTTGCTAAGGGACTAGCAAAGTTAAGTATAGGGGGGTGATGAATACTCATTCATCACTCTTTATTCTTATATTTTAGCTACAAAAACCTTTGCAAATGCATGTAGATACTTGTAAATACAAATAATTACCAAAAGCATGCATTGTGTAAAAACTAATAATTAGCATGTTTTTGTGCAAAAATAAAAGAATAAAGATTAAAAAGAAAAAGAGGGAAATATTTAGAATAAATATTGAGCAACCTAATCCCAAGGGAGGGCTCAGCATGGGCCTAACCGCATAAAAGCCAAAGTAGAGAGAGATAGGGGCTCATGTGTGTAAATATACCTGTAAATATCAATAAATATATTTTCCTCCAAAAATAAAATAAAATGTGCTTGCATATATATTTATAAATATAAAATCCAAATAAAAATTGAAAAAAAAAGAAAACAAAAATACTCTACCTTGTGCATTTTCATCATGTATATATTCCCCTATCTATATTTATTTCACCCTATAAATAAATTAATTAATTTCCCTAAAATTTGTACATATTCTATCTTTTATGTTGTAAATAAATAAAATAAAAACCACAAAAACAAAATAAAAAGAATAAAATTAAAAACCAAAAAGAATCTTGTGAATATACCATGTATACAGATGTATATATCTATTTATTTCACCCTTGTATATAAATAATAAAAATAAAATAAAAATACCATTTTATTACTAATTTTATACTATAAAAAAATAAAATATAAAATGGGGATAAAAATGTATAAAAATAACTAATTAAAAATCAAAAATCAAAAACCTATATTGTATATATACCAATATATAGCTCTACTATGTAAATACCTTATTTTTATTTTGAAAAATTAATTAAAAATCACCAAAAAATAGAAAAAATTAAAACAAATATTTTTCAAGTTTTATGTTTTTAATAATTCGGCCATTTGCTATTTTTAAATTAATTTCTAAATCATTTCCAGATGGCCTTCCCTTATTGGTCCACGGGGCTGTTGACCGCCCGGTCAACTACCCCCTGTGGACCACTTCCCACGGGTCCTAGACGCCCGACCCGATTTCTCCACATTTTCACGTCCAGACCCGATCATCTCTCACCCAAACCCAGGGTCCTACTCGTTCGTGCCAGATCCGACACCCTCGCCGGGATGCCCGCCTCGGGGTCCGCGCTCTGAGCTGCCCTACCCGATCGACTTTAGCCGGACCCCTGGCTGTATAAATGCCGAGCTCCGCCTCCATTTTCCCGATCTTTGGCTCCCCACCTTACCATCCCAGGACCTCCACTGCCATCCTCGAGGTGACAGCTCGCCGCTGGTTGTGTTGCAGAGAGGAGAGGGTGCTCGGACCACTGATCCGGCGTCTTTGCGTCGCCGTGCTCCGCCTGAAGGTTGAGCTCGAGCCTCGGGCCTCGACGACCCGTGAGGCAACGACCCAGAGCTTCCAGAGCTCACGCCCAGTCGATTCATCCGCCCAGGTAGCCTTAGTTGTCTTTCCTTTTCTTTGATTTTGATTTTGCCCCAAATCGCCCAGTCGCCGTTCACCTATGATTCCGGCCACCTCCGCCTTCGTTTCGATCATCGGACCATTCCACCATGTTCACCTTCTCCCCACGCACGTTCTCCACCCATCCATTCAACCCAGCTCGCACAAGAGCTAGGGTTTAGAGTTCCTCCACCGTCGCATCGCCGGAGCTCGACTGCCCCGCCACACCGATCATCTCCACCACCGCTAACAGGGTCGAGGCATTTTGCCCTCGACCCGCGAGTTTGTTGCACACCTTTGCAGGTCCCAGGAAGCCCATCTGAGGGCTTCGACATCCAGGTGCACGAGTTCGACCTCCGCCGGACTCGTCTGAGCTCCCCAGAGCTCTGTCGAGCCATCAGAGGATACCAGTAGATGCGGAAGGCCTCCACGCTCCTTCTCCGATCATCCGTGGCCTTCGAGGAGGAGTCCAGCGCCTGCACGAGCCCGACAAAGTTCGCCAGAGCCCAGTTCGTCCTCCATCCTCCCCTGCCGTCCGATGCACCTCCAGCTCCAGTTCTAATCTCCACCGTCCATTTAAGGAGCAGCCAGCACCGTCGATCTCAGGAGGAGTGATCGTGACCGTTCGATCATCGAGGTTTAGCCCCAGCGCATCTGAGCCGATGGATCTCCACGTGGTGCGCATCTGACGGTCGATGTAATAAAGGGTAAATATGATCTTAGGCCCTTAGCTTCTGAGTAGTTCAGCTGTAGTCCTGTAAATATTTTAGATATTTTATTTACATTGGGTAAATTGCATAGTGGACACTGTCTTATCTGGTATTTACATGTATGCCCCTGCCTATAGTGGATCACATGCGTCGACACGTGTTTTGTTGGGATATTTGCATGTTTAGCCTTGTATTTCTAGGGTGTTAATGAATGAATGAAACTTTTTAGTTAATTACGTATATACCCCTATGCGTGTTGAATTTGTGCATGTGCGTTATATTTTGGGTATTTTACACTAAGGTCCCTGGACTTTTAATACTTGTTATTAATTAGTCCAAAAACCTTGGTTTCTTTGCAATTAGGTCCCTGAGTGCCCAAGTCACACGCCTCGTGCGTGTTTTCTTGGAGATTTTGCACCGGACCCCCTGGAACTTCTACTATTTGCGTACAAGTCACTGTGCACTTTACCTTGATTTTGATTTTTAATAAAATATCAATCGAACTCCAAATGTGATGAAAATAGGAAACATGGCTCCTGCCATAGTGTAAAATTTTCTCCTATTTTTGGGGACATTTTTGATTTCATTTACTATTTTTAAAAAAATCAAAAACACACTTTTTTTTACTGTCTAATTTGAAAAATCACAAAAAAATATTAAAATACCTCTAAAAATTCCAAAAAAATTAGACAACAGTAGCTTTACCTTGTTTGATTTTCTGACCAATTTTGGTCATTTTTGGATATATAAAACCCTTAAAAATTACAAAACACTAAAAACCCTATAAAAATTCTATTAATTAATTTAAAAATTCAAAAACAATAATTCCAGTGCCTAAATTTTCCTTATACTTTCTAGTTTTTAGGAAAATTACCTTCAGACCTTAACATGGCCTTTATCTATTTTATATTGGCCCTCCAAGTCTGACTGGACAGCAACACTATTTTATTGCCTTGTTTGATTTTTAGAAAATTTGATAAAAATCAGAAAAATACCAAAAATTAACCAAAAACAGTAAATATTATAAAAACATAAAAAGATTTTATTTGAATTTTTGAGTGCTTTTTGAGTGCTTAAATAAATGCTTGTAATTGGTAGTTTTATTGGTTTCTTTGTTTTCTTTATTTATTAAAAATCCAAAAAAATTTAAAAATATAAAAAAATCCACCAAAAATTGTTGCTTTTTATTTTATTTCTTTTTAGACTACTTCGTAGGCCGCAAGGCCATCACGTGCTCCTTGATTCCGACCCTGGTCGCTATACCAGGCTAATCTAATAGCCAGGACCGCTATCATTCTTATTTGATTTTTCTTCGATTTTGGTGGTCTGAACCTCATTTTCTTGATCGATCGAGGGACTCTTGAGCGACTGAGGTCGCAACGACCTTAGTTCTATTTCTTTACCTTAGTTGCTCGGGTTTTTCGCGTCATCAAAAATGCCGTAAACTTTTATCATAAACGACTGGATCTTCAAGACATATTTCAACAGATATCCACCTTGACTTGAACTTCATTTGGAAAGTTATTACGTCCCATCCCCCTCGGATCTAGATACTCAATAATCCAATCCATGTAATGCAGTTCCACATTTGAAGTACAAAAAGAAAGCTAGAATCGTAACAGATAGAGATGGTTGAAAATGCGATAACTTTTTCCATTACCATTTACGTATACATTCAGGAGTAATCTTGTTCACAAAAAATACCACATACATGTACACATGAATGTTCATACATGTATGCAAACAATATCTCTCAAAAAGTAAAAGTAAAGATAACAAAAACTATAAAAGTGTACATATCCAAAAGTAACAACAACCACAATAGCAGAACTGAACAAGCCAAGCCGCTCATTATTGCTAGTGTTCCTGAGAACCTACTAGTTTCATGAAAATATATACGTCACGAGAAAAGTTGCCTAGTATGATGAGAAACAACTTACTAAGAGGAACCACTAGAAGCTAGAAAGTGTACAAAAGTAGGTAATTGTGCAAAACCAAGACCACACTAATAATATGGATTTTGTGAGGGTGTAAAGTAGTCCACACAAGGCGGGACCATAGTGCCGCTGAGGCGACCGCTCACGAAACCCGGGTCAATCAACAATTAACCCACAAGTTAGAATCAATCAATAAAAAGCAAGATGTGGAGTTAAAAATTATTATAACTCTACAACAAAGATGTGTATAGGTGCAAGTATGTCTAGAGTGTCGAATACATGAAGAAAACAGGTAGATCGGGGTAAAGAATGCACAAAAATGAATGTGATGTATTTGTCTATATGTGATATTTTTTGTGGGTTTTTAATTTATATTTTTATATTTTTTTATTTTTAGTTCTGATTTTTTACTTTATTTATATTTTATATTTTTTATATTTTCTTTTTCTTTTAAATTATAAAATAAGATATATATATATATATATAATAAAGGAAAGAGAGATAATGTGTATATAAAAAGAGGTAAAAATAAGCAAAATATAAGAAATAAAATATTTTTGTGATTTTTATAATTTTCTAATATTTTTGTGATTTTTCTATATTTTTGCTAATTTTTTGGTATTTTTAAAGTCCAAAATACTCCAAATAGTGAATAAAATAAATAGTTGAAATTACAATGGAGATGAAAAATAGTAAACAGTAACAAAAATTCTCCAAATTAGATTTAAAATAAATATAATAAAATAAAGAAAATTTAGAAATAGAAATTATATTTTTAGTATTTTTTAAGAATTTAATATTTTTATAAATATTTTAGTGATTTTTCTTTTTTATGAGTTTCTTTTATATTTTTTAGTGATTTTTGTTCTGAAGATTAAATATATAAAAACATACAAAATAAATTTTTTTGGGAATTTTTCGAAAACTTTTTATAATTTTTATGTATTTTCTAATGCAAACAGAGATGAAAATGCATGTTTTTTATTTTTTTAAATAATAAAATGGCCCAAAAATGAAAAATAAAAATATGGCGTGATAGAGCAATGAAATAGGAACTTATATCTATTTCTTGGGAATGTTTCGAATTTATAGATGCATAAAAACAAATGGAAACAACAAAGAGAAATGACACTATTAACAAGGGTTATTTGTAAATATCCAGAAATATCAGGGCCAAAGTGCAAATTTCCAAAAAATAATATAAGTGAATAAAAATAATTTTAGACCAATCAGAAATAACCAAAAACTCAGGGGTATTTCTGCAAAATCGCCAAATACCACATGCCAGAACACGTGACTTGGTAGGGACCTCTTCGTAATTACCGAACACCTGAGGGGGGTCTAAATGCAAATTTACCCGAAATATTATAATTGTAATATATAGTTCAAGGACTAAAACTAAATAATAAAAGTTGCGAGGGTAATTAAAAAGTTTATAACTTAATAATCACGTGGGTACCGCATGTGCACCTGGCGGGGACACTACGATAATAATAAAAAAACTCGAGGATTCGATTGCAAAATAACTAAAAAGTTTATAACTTTTAAAAAGTTTTGGGACTTAACGGAAATAAAAGAAACTCAGATGGGCCCCTTTGCAAAATGGCCAACCTCACGTACACCCGTCACGTGAGGTGACGTGGTTAGGGACCAATGCATAATAACCCAAAGTTCAAGGGCTTCAACGTAAATTTTACAAAAAAATTTAAACAACATATGAAAGATTAGGAACCAATTTTTATTTACAAAAAATAACGAGGGCTCAAGTGCAAATTACCCCTGCCTAGCGGATCAGACGGCCGACACTCCTCACTTATACACGGGTCAGCTCGGGAAGCCCCGATACCGGTTCGGCATGAGCGGCTGAGATTAGAGGATTCTGGATGTAATCAACGGCTAAGGAAGGCTTGATCAGACGGCAACTGCTCGATCTGGGGTGCCTTGAAGATCCGACAGCGGAGAAGGCTGATGAACGAACATGGAAAGAACTCCACCGCAGCGAAGTTCCTCCGTCAAGGTCTCCCTTCTCTGGCAGTCCTTCATGCTCAAAACTGGCGCCTGATGGTCCTGCGGTGGTCCTCTAGCGTCTGGAGGCATCAAAATTGGATGGCAACCTCTAGAGTGCTCCTACGGCGGCGAAGTCGAGAAGGAACTCAAGAAGCTTCCGGCGGTTGCAAAATCGCCTCCAAACGGTCTTCTTCTTCCAGTACCTGCAGGAAGTGTTACGAGGGTCGCGGGCAAACTGCAGTGACCCTCTAGTAGGAAAAAAGGGGTGGAATGGGCTGCAGAGGCGAAAACGTAGCTCGTCGGAGCACGCTCCAGCAAGGTGGTCGGTGAAGGTGGATGGACGGGTTTCAATCGAAAAGGAGGGGGTAGATCTAATCCTATGACTAAGGTCAATCTAAAAATGCAAGAAAAATAAAGGGAAAACAGATACCTCGATGGCCGAGAGCCAGAGATGACCTCGACAGCGATGGCTTGCCGGAGGTGGGTGGAGACCAGCCTGATACTTGCTTAACCCGGCTACAGGGAACTGGAGGAGCTCCTGTCACGAGCTCCAGTCCTGAGCTCGCCACAAAGAGGGCAAAACAGTCCAAGGAAGGTTCAAAAGATGAAGGGAGTCGGTTTGGGTTTTTGAATAGGTGAAGGAAGCGGCTCCAAAACGAGGTGGAACGACTCCATCAGTGATTCGAAGCCCAAGAAAAGACTTGGGCGTGAATCACCAATATACGAGGCGAAAAAATTCAGAAGGACTTGGCATCAAAAGATGCAAGTGCAGGCCTCGAAAAATCTGTAAAGTTGAGCAAAAACGAGGCTCTGACGAAACGACAGGCGCGGGTCGGAGAGTTGACCGCGGGTCAACTCTCCGACCCTCCTAGTTGGTCCACATGGACCAACCAGGAAAAAGCCTGGAGAAAAGAATTTATTAAAACTAATAAACGATTTTATAAATTTAGGTTATAAATAAAAAATATTTCTTATTTTCTGAACTATTTTATTATGATTTTATTTTTTTTTCAAGGTTTAAAATTATAAGTTACCTTTTATGGGCTATATAGGTATATTTATCTATATATTTTAATATTGTTTTCATTTTGTATTTTTAATTTTATTAATTTTGTTTATTATTTTATATATTTATAACGTATTTTTATAAACTTAAATATATTTTTATTTTATTTTTCTGATGTGTTATATACAATTAAATAAATAGAAGTATTAATTGTATATGTATACTTATTGGTATTATACCTATGTATTTTCTACAAGTATTTTATTTTTGTGTTTTCTAAATGTTTTTATTCCTCTTTTAATATATACATATATTATAAATAATATTTTAAAAAACTATAAAATATAAAAATATAAAAATAATGAATAATAAATAAAAGGAATATTTTAATCGTTACAAGTATACAATAGGGGTCCAAAACCTAACTTTCACACCGTAACTCAGAAAAATATGAAACCACCTTCATTAAATAGCTTATTAAAAGTTATATATAATTAAAGTGATTTTGATAATTTTGAATTTTTATTTGAGAGATATAGGTCTGGGAAGTTGAGATTTTGGAAACTTATTCAGATCATAACTTTTTATCTATACATTATTTATGTATGAATTCAGTTTTGTATATTTCTATATATTTTATTATCTACAACTTTCATGTACAAAGTTTCTTCATTTGAAGTATAAAAAGTCCAAAATTAGGTCCCAAAAAATGAAGGAAAATGAATAAAATAAAAGGTATTTATTGGATTTTTGGCCCTTATCTCCCCCTACTTTATTTCTTGTCGATCTAGTCATCGAGATGCCTAGGTCTCGGGGTATCGGGTCATAAATATTTGCAATATTTTATTCTTTTTCTTTTCTTTTCTTTATTCTATAATTTTGGCATTAAAAACAATATTTTATACAATATTTACACAAATATGCATGAATGATAAAATGCCTAAATTAATCCTAATTACATGCATTTACTAGTGTTTTTAAGGTCAAATTTATAGAATAAAGATGATGAAACGGAGATTCATCATCCCCCTATACTTGCCTTTGCTAGTCCCTAGAAAACACTTATGCAATAAGTGCAGAAAAGAAAAACAAAGAAAAGAAAAAGAAGAAAGATGGATTAAATTTAATTATCAAACTTGTATTCACAAAATCAAAGTTTGGAGCTTAAGTCAGACCTTTGGAATTTTAGTGCGGGTGGAACCTTAATGGGAATCTGATTTGAAATCCATCAGCCTTCGAGAATCCCAAAACTCTGCTCAAGTCTCCTCAATAGTCAGGTCAGAATACTTCAACCCATACACAAACCCTTACGACTATGAATCAGACTCGTACAATGTAAGTGATGGTGGCTCTCCCCAACTGAAATGACAAAGAGACTGACTTCTCCAACTTGACAACCTAATGATTCTCCAATCCAATAACTCCTTCCTCGAGGAGCGGGGTATTCCCTTCTAAGTTCAAGTGACAATACACTCAAGAGGAGGGGGTGAAGAGAAGAATGGACGGTATCCAGGTAGCTACATATCCTAGGATGCAAGACCAGTGTAGTTAAGTCATCCAGCTGCAGGCTCACATGATTTGACTTTGAAGCTCAAGCTTGCTTATTTTCTATACAACATATGTACACTCCGGCAGGCATTTTATTTTTATACTTGTCTGTCCACTTTTTTTGGAGTTTTTTTCCTTTTTTTGAAATACTATATACAACAGCATATACGTAAGGAGTTTTTCCTCTTGAGCCAGTAGACTATCCCTCTTTTGAAGCTTTATTACAACCCACACTCTCCTATCTTTAGAATTCCTCATCACGGGACAGGTTGGGGTGCACTTCCCTAGCTAGAGGAGGACAAATGTTTCCACTTGTGTGTGTCTCATACCTGCAAATCCAACACCCTCACCACTCCAATTGAGTTGAGCCATGTGAAAGGTGCAAGTGTCCAAGTTAGGTCATTATCAACAAGAGTCATGCGTGTGCTCCGAAATACTCTACTTAGGTAGTCAAGAATCCACTGAACCAAATCTTTTGATCCTTAAAGAACAAAGTTAACTAGACCTGAAGTACCTCAATTCCAGCTCCTACAAGGTTCATGTTATTGTGTAGATTTTAAGGTCCAATCAAGCTCCAATCTCTAGATTTTACTTAAACTTGTTCAACTATCAAACTCAATCCGAAAAATGCTCATGCTATGCAAATGCTATGCAGAATGCAGAGAATATTTTTGCGATGCAATTTTCAAAGATTTTGAACTTTTTATGGATTTTTGAAAAGAATGATGCATATGCAATTTTTTGTATTTTAATTTTGCAAATGTTTTTGGGATTTTTGAAAAGAAAAGATTTTGGTTAAAAGCTAAGTACACATATCTACACGAGAATGTTTCTTATATCTACAAGAAGTAGATTTTAAGAATCTACAAGGGTAAGTGGTCAGTTTTTATAAAGAATTTTAGTGTGATGTATGTATTCCTTAAACTCATTTGAAAAGGCTTTTTCAAACAATTTTTGAAAACTATAGTCCAAAATAATTTTTACAAACATGTACACACATTTGAAAATCATTTTTGCAAAGGTTTTTCAAACAATATATATAGAATTTTCAAATATTTTTGCAACCATTTTCCAAACCATTTGCAAATAGTTTTTCAAACATGTTTATTTCACACAAAGAAAATAAATTTTCAAAACAAAACAATTTTACAAAGGTTAAAAATATTGAACAAAACATTTTCCAATTAGTTTTCAAAAGATTTTACAAAAAGATTTTCAAACTATTTTTCAAACATTTTGCAAAAAAAAATTCACCTAATTTATTTAATCAGTAAATAAAAAAAGAATTTGAGGAATAATAACATATTTTTATTAAGTGATTTTAATGAATTTTAATAGGTATTAATTGACATAGTTATTAAGAAAAATACGAAAGTACGAGTTATGGCTAAATTATATACATAGTATATACAACCCCCTATACTTACCTTGAGCTATGTCCTCATATATCAAAGAGATAAAAGAAGACATAACTCGTACTGAGTATATGAAAATCTAAAGAATAAACGAATGGAGAAATGAATGAACGAATAGGAAGTTGACCGTCCTCCCTATTCTTAGGATCAAATAATTCTAAGTATAGCAGACTGTACACAAAGTAGGGAGGGTCAAGGGTGGGAATGAACATATCGTACTCTGACTGTCTCCCCCTATACTTAGGGTATGATATCCCTAAGTATAGACAAGAAGAGGAGACAATGGAGAGGATCAAAGAATAGAAGAACTCGAGGTTCACATCCCCTATACTTAGGACAAAGTACATCCTAAGTATAGAAGACTGACAACAAGGGTGACACCTTTTTCGGAGAAAAAGAAAATAGAAAAGGAAAAGAAGAAAAGCAATGAAGATGAAAGAAAGATAGAAGAGGATGTACACACCACTCCCCCTATACTTAGGGTAAAAGAGGCCTAAGTATAGGCAACAACAAGAGTGAGGAAGCAGAACGACGGATGAACACTCAACTTCGTCCACCCCCTATACTTAGGACAAAGTATGTCCTAAGTAAGGCAAACACGAGAATGGGTGGATGAGCAAAACGGAAGATGGACGGAGAGCGAATATACAACAGAAATGTATGTACAGAGATCAAGAAGGCTGAAAGTGAACCTTCTTGCGGGACCGCTGAGAGATAGATGTGATATGGTAAAGGTCGACATCGGGGTCCTCAGATGACACAACCGATCAGGGCCAACACGGTGTAGGTCCGCATTGGTCCTAGGGTGGGCAGGCACAAACAGGTCAGTGGAAGAAGTACGACAAGGTCCGACCTTAGGAGTCTCGCTGATATCAAAGTGGAATGGGACGAACTCATCATCATCGAAAGTAGTGTAGTCAGTGTTGTCCTGCGAGGTGTCATCTAGGTCAAAACCAAAAGGAATGAACTTATTAGTAGAAGTAGTCGAACTGTGTTCGTCCTTTACAATCTCAATCGGATCATCCTTATCATCAAAAGACCCGAATTCTCGAATAAAAGCAACCAAATCAAATTCGGCCTTGGTCTCATCTGAATCTAAATAAACAGGAGCGGACTCATCAGTGAAAGTAGTCGAGTTATGTCTGTCCTGCCTAATCTCTGAATCTGCCACCCGCTCTAGGGTATCAATAGTGTAAATCTCGCGGATGTCATCAACGCATCGCCAATCACAGGAAGCAGAAACTCCAAGGTCTATGTTTTCCGAGTCCTCCTCCTTGGAGAGGAGTTCTCGAGTCTCATCATCAGTTATAAAGAAAGTATCTCTGATATTTATATATAGATCAAAGGCCTCAGGGTTAGACAGAATAGGTGTAGTCACATCAGGTGTAGGTCTCTGATCAGCAGTGGGTACAGTGATGACCACCTTGCTCTCGTCAACAGGACGGAAGCGAATCTCTCCTGATCCATAATCAATAACGACCCTCGCAGAAGTGAGGAATGGTTTTCCCAGTATGATTGGAGAGTGCTCCACGTTGGAGGTCTCCATAGGCAAAACGACAAAATCTATATGGTAGCTCGTGCCTTGAATCAAAATGACGGCGTTTTCAAGTATACTCTTCGGCCTCTTGATTGATCCATCAGCAAACTGAACAATCATCCTGGTCTTCTTTAGAGGCCCTGAGTGAAGAGATTGTACCAATGAGAAGGGTAATATGCTAATCAAAGCACCACCATCGAGGAGAGTGTGATCACATGTGTGGTCAGAAATGGTGCAGCTAATGAAAGGTGTGGCAGTGTTCCTTTTCCTAGGAATGGGACGATGGGAAATGGCATGGGCAGTGGCCGGAGTCAAGATGTGACACTCAGATCTGCTTCTCCACTTTCTCTTCTTGGGAAGAGGAGCAGATAAATCAGTCATGTCCTGCTGAAGTGGGGCACGGATGATCTCATGAATGGTGGCCGCCACTTCAGGTTCATTCAACAATTTATATAATTTTTGGATCTCCTCCATAGAAGGGAGAAGGTCAGAATCAGCATATACACGAGGAATGCCAAGAGCAGTATGTACATTGGCCTCCTCGGGGTCAAAGGTGGGACAGGGTGTGAAGGATTGTGTGGTCAAAGATTCTGGCAAGTGGGCCCTCTCCTCACAGTCTGAATCAACCAAAGGTCTCACAAACTCTTTTTAAATTTTTAAAATTTTCTTATTTTTTGTATTTTTGGTGATTGCGAGCTCTCATGGAAATCCTCAAACGAATCCGAATCCTCAAAGAATGGAGCTACATTCTGGATCTTATTTATACTGATTATATCACTCATCCTTGAGTTCATATGCTTCATCATCTGATTCAAGGTCTCAAGTGTGGATACCATGAAAGGTGACTCCAACAGCTCAGTCTCGGGTGGATGTGAAGGTGGAAAATACAGAGGTCGAGGTGGGTGTGGATAGAAGTCTGAGTCCTGATTCTATGACTGAGGCGGGTATGTACAAGAATCAGAAAAAATAGTAGGAGGGTCCTCCTGAAAAAATTGAGGTGGATTGGCCGGAGAGAACGAGGGCTCCGCAAAGTCTGGATAAAAATCGCTCCAGGGGTCCATCTCGAAACAAAAGGAAAAGGATAGTCGGGAGAGCACGATGATCAAATCAAAAGAGTGAAGAAAAAGGCGCAAATGGGCAGAGACGATCTAGAAATGCACACAAACAATCACAAGAAAAATTCATGCAAAGCAAACCCTCAGTTCACCTACTCAACTCCGTGAAGATTACAAAAATGCGATCTTTTTATCTTGTCTCTTATAGAGTTAGGTGAGAAGTCCAAAAATTTCGCAAAAACTTAGGAGTCTGAATAGGATTTGGTCAGTAGTCCTTAGGTGTGCGCGTGCAATGTAAAACGAAGACAATGAGGGGATTACTCGCCCAAAGACAATATTTTTCTTTTTGGGTGATTTTAAGGTTGAGTAATGTTAGCAGTCCCAATTTTTTTTGTTATCACTTTTTCTGTATTTTTAATAAGAATGCACGCGCCTATCGAGGATTTAATTCCTTTAATAAGCACCTAGGTGATCAAAATCAGAGGGAGAGGCAGAAAAGCAATGCAAGCGACAAACGATGATGAATGCTAAAGCGTAAATGCTCACCTTGCCTCCAGCACTCTACATGAAAAGATGCTCAGCAGAATTGAAACCTAAATTATATGCAAATGCAAGTCGATGAAAGCGCCCAAGGTTGAGAAACTGCTATTAGTGTGAAGCACAGTTTTCAAAATTTGACTAGATCCAAATGTTCTCTATAGGAGCATGCAATGGTGATTAGTGTGTTTGGACCTAATACTATCGACAAGCAGATCCTAAAACTAAGGCTCAATGACACGAAAGAAATAAAATAAAAAAGAGAAACAAAGGAAAAATGCGATAAAAACTGCGACAAAATTGACGAGGCCCCCAAGGGAACAATCCCTCGGGCACTGGACCTCGTGAAGTGGCAGAGTGTGGCAGAGTTCTGAGAGTCCTGTATATGTTACAAATCAATTGTCTCTCTCTCTCTCTCTCTCGCTTAAATTACACAAATATATACGATAAATACAAAGGGAGCTCAGTCTTCAAAAATCCTCTCAGTTTCCTTGGTGTTAGGTCGGCAAGCTGGCGTCGGCTTCATGTGGGTGCACAGGCACCTGGAGTAGAGCGCCTCCCTCGATCCGCGATACCTCGCATGAAGTCAACAAGAGAGGAGGTTAGATAGCTCAAACAATTATATCAAATAAAGAAGCAAATAAATAAAACCACAAAAAGAGAAAAATAATCACAATCACAAACAATCTCAATCTAAGCTTTGTTGCTCCTCAACAACGACGCCATTTGATAACACGGATTTTGCGATGGTCTAAAGTAGTCCACACAAGGCAGGACCACACTGTCGCTAAGGCGACCGCTCACGAAACCCAGGTCAATCAACAATTAACCCACAAGTCAGAATAAATCAATGAAAAGCAAGATGTGGAGTTAAAATTTATTATAACTCTACAACAAAGATGTGTATAGGTGCAAATATGTGTAGAGTATCGAACACAGGAAGCAAGCAGGAAGAACGGGGCAAAGAATGCACAAAAGGGAATGTGATGTATTTGTCTATATGTGCTATTTTTTGTGGGTTTTTAATTCTATATTTTTTATTTTATTTTTAATTTTTTTATTTTTATTTTTTAAATTTTAATTTTCTAAATTTGTACTTTCTTTTTATATTTTATATTTTTTATATTTCCTTTTTCTTTTAAATTATAAAATAAGATTTATATATATAATAAAGGAAAGAGAGATATAATGTATATATAAAAATTGGTAAAAATAAGCAAAATACAGGAAATAAAATATTTTTGTGATTTTTATAATTTTCTAATGTTTTTGTGATTTTTTCTATATTTTTACTATTTTTGGTATTTTTAAAGTCCAAAATACTCAAACAGTTAAAAAAATAAATAGTTGAAAGTAAAATGGAGATGAAAAATAGTAAACAGTAACAACAATTCTCCAAATTATATTTTAAAATAAATATAATAAAAAAAGAAAATTTAATAATAGAAATTATATTTTTAGGATTTTTTAAGAATTTTTAATAATTTTATAAAGATTTTAGGAGTTTTGTAATTTTTATGAGTTTTCTTATATATTTTTTAGTGATTTTTGGTCTGAAGATTAAACATATAAAAACACATAAAATGTATTTTTTTGGGAATTTTTCAAAAGTTTTTATATTTTTTATGTATTTTCTAATGCAAACAGAGATGAAAAAGCATGTTTTTGATTTTTTTATAAATAATAAAATCGTCCAAAAATGAAAAATAAGAATATGGCATGATAGAGCAATGAAACAGGAACTTATACCTATTTTTGGGGATTTTTTGAATTTTATAGATGCTTGAAACAAATGCAAACAACAAAGAAAAATTACACTACGAGTAAGGGTATATTTGTAAATATCTAGAAATATCAGGGCTAAAGTGCAAATTTCCCAGAAATAATATAACTAAATAAAAATAATTCTGGACCAATCAGAAATAACCAAAAACTCAGGGGTATTCCTGCAAAATCACCAATAATTACCAAAACCTAAGGGTATTAATGCAAACTTACCAAAAATATTATAACTGAAATATATAGTTTTAGGACTAAAACTAAATAATAAAAGTCATTAGGGTATATCTGTAAAAACGCCAAGGATCACATGGGTACCACGTGCGCACCTGGCGGGGACATAATTATAATAATAAAAAACCTCGAGGACTAGATTGCAAAACAACCAAAAAGTTTATAACTTAATTAAAAAGTTTTGGGACTTAATGGAAATAAAATATACTCAGATGGGCCCCTCTGCAAAATTGCCAACCTCACGTGCACCCGTTACGGGAGGTGATGTGGCCAGGGACCAATGCACGATAATCGAAAGTTCAAGGGCTTTAACGTAAATTTTACGAAAACATTTAAATAACAAATGAAAGATTAGGAATCAGTTTTTAATTACAAAAAATAGCGAGGGCTCGAGTTCAAATTACCCCCTCCTAGTAGATCGAACGACTGCGCTCCTCACTTATACACATGACAACTCGGGAATCACCGATACCGGTTCGGCACGAGCGGTTGAGATTAGACGATTCTGGACGCGATCAACGGCTGAGGAAGGCTTGATCGGATGGCAGTTGCTCGATCTGGGGCACTCTGAAGATCCGACGTCGGAGAAGGCTGATGAACGAACAGGGAAAGAACTCCGCCACAACGAAGTTCCTCCGTCAAGGTCTCCCTTCTCCAGCGGTCCTTCGTGCTCAAAACTGGTGCCTGATGGTCATGCGATAGTCCTCCGATGTATGGAGGTGTCAAAGCTGGCCAGCGACCTCGGGAGCGCTCCTACGACGGCAAAGTCGAGAAGGAACTCAAGAAGCTTCCGGTGGTTGCAAAATCGCCTCCAGGCGGTCTTCTTCTTCCAGTACCTGCAGGAAGTGTTACGAGGGTCGCAGGCAAACTGCCGCGACCCTCCAGTGGGAAAAAAGGGGTGGAATGGGCTGCATAGGAGAAAACAAAGCTCGTAGGAGCACGCTCCGGTGAGGTGTTGGTGAAGGTAGATGGACGGGTTTCAATCGAAAAGGAGGGGGTAGATCTAATCCTACGACCAAGGTCAATCTAAAAATGCAAGAAAAACAAAGGGAAAACAGGTACCTCGATGGTCGGGAGCCAGAGATGACCTCGACGGCGATGGCTTGCCGGAGGTAGGTGGAGACTAGCATGATACTCGCTTAATCAGGCTCTAGGGAGCTGGAGGAGCTCCTTTCACGAGCTCCAATTCTGAGCTCGCCACAAAGAGGGCAAAAACGGTCCAAGGAAGGTTCAAATGATGAAGGGAGTTGGTTTGGGTTTTTGAATAGGTGAAGGAAGCGACTCCAAGAATGAGGTGGAACGACTCGATCAGTGATTGGAAGCCCGAGAAAAGACTTGGGCGTGAATCACCAATATACGAGGCAAAAAAATTCAGAAGGACTTGGCATCAAAAGATGCAAGTGCGTGCCTCGAAAAATCGGCGAAGTTGATAAGCTCTGACGAAACGGCAGGCACGGGTCAGAGAGTTGACCGCGGGTCAACTCTTCGACCCTCCTGGTTGATCCACGTTGACCAACCAGGAAAAAGACTGGAGAAAAGAATTGGAAATTATATTAAAAATAATAAACGATTTTATTAATCTAGTTTATTAAGTAAAAAATATTTCTTATTTTCTGAATTATTTTATTATGACTTTTATTTATTTTTTTGAGGTTTAAAATTATAAGTTACCTTTTATGGGCTTTATAGGTATATTTATCTATATATTTTAATATTTTGTTTTTATTTTTTAAATTTTATTAATTTTGTTTACTATTTTATATATTTATAACTTATTTTTATAAACTTAAATATATTTTTATTTTATTTTTCTGATGTATTATATACAATTAAATAAACAGAAGTATTAATTGTATAGGTATACTTATTGGTATTATACCTATGTATTTTCTACAAGTATTTTATTTTTGTGTTTTCTTTATGTTTTTATTCCTATTTTAATATACACATATATTATAAATAATATTTGCAAAATTATAAAAATATAAAATTATAAAAATAATGAAAAACAAATAAAAGGAATATTTTAATCGGTACAAGTATATAATAGGGGTCCAAAACCTAACTTTCGCATTGTAACACAGAAAAATATGAAACCACCTTCATTAAATAGCTTATTAAAAGTTATATACAATTAAGTGTGATTTTGATACATTTTGAGTTTTACTTGAGAGATACAGGTTCAGAAAGTTGGGATTTCGGAAACTTATTCAGATCATAACTTTTTATCTGTACATTATTTTTGTAAGAATTCAATTTTGTATTTTTCTATATTTAATTATCTATAACTTTCATGTAAAAAGATTCTTCATTTGAAGTATAAAAAGTGGAACCAAAAATAGGTCCCAAAAGATGAAGGAAAATGAATAAAATAAAAGGTATTTATTGGATTTTTGGCCCAAAATATGTCCAAAAGATGAAGTAAAAGAAGCAAGATACAAACAACCAACACGCAAATGAAATCTTAGATTGTACACTAGGCAAAAAGTCACATCGGTGTGCCAAGTATATCATGTCACATGACTAATGATCTATCGAGATTACAATCAACTAAGCTTCTACCCAAGGTCCCAAGGGTGCACTCTCCTCCCTTAGCACCACTACTCTAAGTTACCTCCGTGCCACCAAAAGTCAGACACCGTGGCATGAAATCAGAAGTATAATGGGAAACTCAACCACTAGTCCTAGATACTGAAACTCAAATACGAAGGTGTAAATGATAACTCACCTAAACTAGGAACCAAAGTCCGGTCTTGGAGGGCATGCAGTGTCCGACAAGTCAGATCTGAATCATTGTATTGGCCGCTCTCTCTGTACGTGGAACCCAACCCGAGCGAATCGTTAACAATTAACTCACAATAATAATGAAGCAATGTAAATGAGTGAGCTAAAATTTATTATAAAACTCTACAAAATGTGTATAATGACAAGCAATAGAGATCCAACCCCTGAGAGCATGCGGAGTAGAGAAAAAGTGGAATAGGCTACATAGGAGATTTTTATGTATTTTGAATTTCTGAATATTTTTGTGGTTTTAATTTTTACGTAATTTTTATGTTTTTATCTTTTTACAATTTTTTTACTTTTTGATTTTTTTAAAATAAGATATAATAATATATTTAATGAATTGATGTATATATAAGCATGTAAGTAGTACATAAAATGGGAGGTTTTTAGTTTTTTTAAAATATGATAAATAAAACAAAAATTACTATAAAAAATAACTTCGAGTTTTATGAATTTTCATTATTTTTGGGTAATCTTTGATAATTTTTTTGTATTTTTAAATAAGGAAATACATAAAATAAAACAAACATCGAATTTAGGAACTTGAAATGAGCTTAATAAATATCTATCAACATAGATTGAGACCAAAATCAATTTTCCTAGATATTAGATAATAAAAAGAAAATTCGACAATTTTAAACATGTTTTTGTGATTTTTTAAGTTTTATAGAATTTTTATGATATTTTCTGTGTTTTTTAATTTTTAGGATTTAAATTTTTTCACAAAATACTTGTAAAGAAGATGAAATATAATAAAATAAGCCAATAGTATTTTTTTTGAAAATTTTCAAGATATTATTTAATTTTTGTGGATTTTTAAATGCTAAAAAGGAGAAAATACAATGTTTTTGAATTTTTATAAATATGAAATTCATTTTAATTGCCGTGCAAAAAATATATGTGATACAATAGGGTTTTGAGCACTTAAGATAATTTTCCTAAAATTGTTAGATGTAAAATGGTATTTTTAAAATTAAAAATAGAAGCACACAATAAAATCAACAATACATGGACCTATTTGCCATTTCTAAGAAGTTTTAGAGCATTTAACAACACCCTCATAAAGTTTAGGGACATAATTTATCCAAAAAGTTTTATACTGATATTTAATGTTTGATGGCCAAATAATAACACATATCCTGAAGGGATCCACACAAAATGACATGGTGTCTCATGTGTACGGGCATGTGAGGTGACCTTGCATTATACTTATATGCAAATAAAAGAAGTTCAGGGTCCTTAACGTAAATACGATAAAAATATTACAACTATATAGGAATGTTTAAATACTAAAAAGAAATACAAAAACGTAGAGGGGTGTCGACAAAATATATCCCTTCTTGCATGCTAATGGATGGTGATGGTGCACTCACTTAACCATGTGGATGCTCCAGATGGGCCGATGATGCTTCACGGATGGAGGGTGGAGATTAGATCCTACCCCCTGATCTAATGGATGCAAGGTGCTTGATCCATCAGATGTTAGAAATATGGAGCTCCGTTCTTGATCCGACGACTCGGGAGGGTCCTCGTAGAATAGGGAAGAATTGCTGTGGAGGTCTCCTTCGATCCAATATATTTCCCTACTTCAACAGCCTAGGAGGGTGGTTGATGTCTCAAAATGACACTGAGATGGATCCACAACAGCTGGAGTGGTCAAAAAGCTCCATACCTCAGTGATGGAGGCCTGATGGTCGGAGAAGCTTAAGCACCTAGAGTTGCAGACTCTATACGATTCAACCCCCAGATGGGGTCCTTTCACGTGCAGACCACAACCAGGAGCTTCAGGGCTCGAGGGCGAAGCTCCTTAACCAAATTATTAGCAAAAATATAGGTTGTACGGGTGAGATGGATTGATCACCGACGAGTGACATAGGTGAAGATCGTGCGGACCTGATCTGAGCTAAATTAGGGTTAATGATGGTCTAGGTGGTGTAGCAACATATGGTGAAGATGAGGGATGGTCGGAAGAGTCGAAATCAAGAGGTTTGGACGTTTAATATTTTGGATTTTAAGTAAAACATGACGAAATTAAACAAAATAAAAAGCAAGACTAAGCTACTTATTACGCTACAAATCGAAAATAACAAAGAAAAAGCAGCTCTTCTGCCTGTTATTATTTGGAGCAGAAGAACCACCAGGTTGTCACTAGCGATGGTGAACCACGCCTCCTCCTCCTTCTGCATGCCTTCGATCGACTGGGAAGCTCCTCCTGTCACTAGGGCTTCGCTCTAAAAGAGATCTAATGTAAAGCCTTGAATGTAGCATCTCTCGGATCTAGTATCAAAAATCCGATTCGTCAAAAGGAATTAATGGAGTTTATTTCGTGTAAATCAGACTTTGTTTAGAATTGTTATAATTTTCAGAAGAAAGAGAAGTAAGGAGGCTTAAGATGTCACTAAAACTTAATGATTGTCATTAAGATCGATTAATCGTGATTAAGTAAACTAATGATGGATCAAGGACTGCTAATCAACATTACCAAACATTAATCATAGATCAGCAGAAGTTAAGCGTAAGTCACGAAAGCTAAATTACGATTAACGGGAGTTAAATCATGATTAGCGAAAGTTAATAACGATTACCGTTAATTAAACGTCATTAACGAATCCAGAACATTATGGAAAGTTCTAACTTAAGCCCTGGGCCAAAACCAAGGGCCGCTAATCGCATATAAGAGCTAAACCATTGCTTACTAACCATGGTTAGTAGTTTTCTGGAGCCTATAAATAGACCCCCTACCCATTCATTCTCTACGATTTCCACTACCACCACTAGCCCGAGAGCTAGGGTCAAGAGGTCAGGAGGAGGAGAGGAAGGCAGGGAAAGAGCGCTAGCGAAGCGCTGCCGGGAGAACGAAGAGGAGGAAGGTACGATCCTCTTCTAGTTGGCTTCGTTTCAATTCATGTTCTTTTTCTAGTTGGGTTTTTGATTCATCTTCCTTTCCGATTTGTTTTCTGTTGTGGTTCAAGGAGAAATCTGTTTAACACCCTAATCAGGTGAGGGCGGATATGCACATCAATGAACCTTATGATTCATCACACTTTCACTAACCTAAGACACATGGTGTCTATCGATTCTCCATCACTTATGTTTCTATTCTTTCGATTCCGCTTTTATAGTTGTTTTGATGGAGAAATATGTGTAATACCCTACTTAGGTATGGGCAGCTATGCACGTCAGTGAACCTTGTGAATCGTCATACCTTCACTTACCCAAGACGCGTGGTGTCTACTGATTCTCCATCGCTTACAGTTTGATTATATTCTTTCAGTTTTGTTGTTGTTTTCCTCTCGAGGAATCTCTTTTCAATTTTATTTTAAAATATATATCGATATAAGGGGAAACTCTGCCGAAATTTTCCTAGAAATATGTCCTGATATAAGGGGAAACTCTGTCGAAATTTTTATAGAAATATGTCCCAATATAAAGGGAAACTCTGTCGAAATTTTCCTAGAAATATTACCCCGTATAAGGGGAAGCACTGCCGAAATTTTAAGAGAAAGCATGTGATTCACATTCTTCATGTGTTCTTCACGTTCTTCATGCGTTCTTCGTGTTCTTGGCACGTTTTTACATTTTGATACGAAAATGAAATTCGATCGTTTCAAGAGCCTTAAATCATCCTTCCTGAAAACGAAACGCTATAAAGCACTGCATATGCGAGAGAGAGCTTGATTAGGTAACAAAATCCTTCCTTTTTCTGTTGGGTTTTCATACGAGATCATTGAAATTCCTGATTTTATGTTCTTTGCTATGAAGAACCCTAAGTTTATCTATTTTTTGAAAATATGAAAAGTTGCTTTGTGATTCCCACTAAAATAAGATTTAAGCATCGAATTGATGTTGTGGCTTGGAAAGATAGCGTTTGAGAGTTAACGTAAGTAGTAATATGAGTATATATAGATATGAATTAACATATATGTGGATCTATACTCAATATTGAGGAATATACAAATTGAAGGCCTAACGAAAGAATTACATCATGGAAATTGTTGTGTATTAAATTGGATCTTGAAAAGGATCGTGTGTCACGTTAAGGATGACTAGGAGTAGAACTACAAGTCAGGCAAGCAACCTGTAGGTTTGTTGGAAGGAACCCGTATTGGCGTGGCCCTACATAGGTGGTACACGATTTCCATGTTATGATAAGTGCGTACGAAATAAATTATTTGCAACGCATGGTATCAGGTGCCATGTGGAGGCACGGGTGGTTGGACAGCGGTTGGGTCACGATAACATGTATTTAAAGCCGCTAGGTTATTTGATTAAATGTCAGCATGAGGTTTTAAGCAACGATCCTCGAGTATGGTGTGATCCTTTATTTACCAGGCTGAGGGCTTGAGACCCTGATTAGTAAAAGAAAGGGAAATTGTCAGGGTAGTATTGGAGGATTGGTTGAGGCGTGCGATGGCATAAGCTTACCAGATCAACGCAATCTCCAATCCCAAAGTGTCCACAGCTTCAGAGTCCATAAAGTGGTGAGGTAATTCCCTGGACTAATCCCTGACGTGGAATAGAAAGGAATATGACTTAAATTAGTGAAAAGGAATGAAACTTTATATGATAACAAGTTTTGAAAAATTAAACAATTTGTTTTCTTTTCTCTTCTTCGTTACTTAGCATTCGCTAATTGTTATCCTATGATTTATGGAAAACCCAACAGTTGTCAGTGAGCCATCATAGGGACTTTACTAATCCAGCCAACTAACATAGTCATCCAACCAGCCACAGTATCGTTATTCTGTAAGGTAGTTATTAATCTTTTTGTGTGTTTCCTTCCAGCTGATGTACATGTAAATGATTATAGTGGGATAATATATCATGTGAACTTTATTTTGTGAATGGAAAATTGTTGAAATACTTCCTTCTGAGTATTTTTAATTACAGACTGTTTCTGTATGTTAGTTGTGATTACTGAATAAATTATTGCTGAGTAACCAAATCAGGATATGAAGGATCTGAAGGCCCGGAATTGGGGTCATGGCAGTTTGGTATCAGTGCCTGGTTACTCCAGTAATTTATTCAGTAATTGACAACTATGAGCGGTATTCATAAACTGAAGTTGTATTAAGATCCTTTGATCTTAATAATTGACTGCAGTAACATTCACAAGTCATTGTCCCTTATGTACATCATGCTAAGACATATAGGATCTGACTTTTGGCCTTGATTCACCATGATATCATGGTAGACCAAGACGTGTCTAGACAATTAGCGGCTATGATGACAATGCTCCAAGACATGGGACAAAAGCAGCAAGCATTGGAGGAGAGGCTCAATGCACAAGATGAGAGACCCGAGGCATCCAAACCCATGGATGCTGGAGTTGAGGGTTCTGTCCACTTTTCTGAGGTAGAATCGAGTTACCATCATCCCACTGAGTCTGCTTTGACATCAGATGAAGGAGCAATGGAGAAGGCCCTCTTAGACATCAAAAATTACTTGACAATTATCGAAAGGGAAAGATTCCTCAATTCAAAGGTGTAGAGACACCTGCCGATGCCGAATTATGGCTCGATGACTTTAGTACGATGTTGAGGATAATACATGCACCAGTTGACACATGGGTGCCCTTTGCTGATTACTCCCTAGTAGATTATGCACAACGATGGTGGAGAGAAATTTCCAAGAAATTAGTAGATGATGTTCCATGGGATATCTTTGAAGAGAGGTTCCAAGCTCACTTCTGTCCCTCCCATTGAGAAGAATTAAAGAGGAGAGAGTTGGCTTCTCTGAACCATGGTTCTAAGACTGTACAAGATTACCATATCCACTTTACCGAGCTTCTACGTTACTCCCCAGCTCTAGAAGCTTTGCCACAAGAGTGTTTTACCAAATTTGTTAGCGGTGTTCAGGGAAATATGAGAGAAAAGCTTGTAGGTTTTAGAGCTACAACCATATATAAAGCAATGGACATCGCCTCTCGTATTGAGATGGAGAGGGATGAAAACTACCAAAGAAAAAGTTTCCACTTTAATGGTGGACCATCCAAATGCAAGGCAAATTATAACTTTAGAGATCGTCACTATCTTCCAGTCAGTTTTGGTATAAGCTCACCACAGACCTTGGGTCAGGAATTATCAGGAAGAGGGGGTTTCTCTAGACCTCCACTATATTATCATAACTCAGCACTGGGAACTAGTATCTTTGTGTTGGGTCTTTAGCTTAGAGAGGAATGCATGCAAGTTATCACTATCATCAAGAAAATCACATTAGGAAAGACTGTCCGTAGTTGAGAGGTTCGAGGTTTAAGCCAACTCCAATAAACAATATAATCCACCCCGAGCAATGGAGCAACATGCGGAGGAAGACATGGTAGAGGTCGTGGCTTACAAGGAGCATCTCCTACACAACAACCACCACAAAATGTTACGGGTTATAATTTGCATATTCCTAATGGCCAGCTCAATGCAATCACTGAAGAAGGAGCCTACAATTTAGGCACAATCGTATGAGGTACTGTTACTATTCATGGCTTTTCAGTACATGCCTTGTTTGATTTGGGTGCTTCACATTCATTTATTTCTTAACGTATAGTACCTACTTTGGGTAAGGTACCGGTAGAAGTACAACAGTCCTATCTGATCAAGGGATCAGGAGGACAAGTATTTATAATCTGAGAAATCTTGGATGATTGTGTAGTACTGATAGTAGGATATCAGTTACTTGTTTCCCTATTACTTATTGAAATGGATGACTTCGATCTCATCCTGGGGATGGATTGGCTAGAAAGGCATCAAGCATGCCTTGATTGTTTCTAGAAGACAATAACTTTTCACATTCCTAACTCAATAGAGTTCCATTTTATTGGAAAGACATCCAGTGATGATGTCAAATACATCTCTACTCTAAAGGCTTAACAACGATTAGAACAAGGGTGTCAAGGCTATTTAGCTTATGTATCGACTACATCAGGGTGAGATAGATGATAGAAGATGTGCCTATAGTGTACGAGTTTCCTAATGTATTTCTAGAAGAATTACCTGGATTACCACCTGAGCGAGAGATTGAATTTGAAATCTCTCTCACACCTAATACTCAGCCTATCTCTATTCCTCCATATAGGATGACACCGATGGAGTTACGAGAGTTAAAAGTACAGTTACAAGAACTATTAGTCAAAGGCTTCATTCGTCCTAGTATTTCACCATGGAGTGCACCTGTTTTGTTTGTAAGGAAACAGGATGGGTCGATGTGGTTGTGCATTGACTACAAGCAGCTAAACAAGAGGAGAATAAAGAATAAGTATACTCTATCAAGAATAGATGATCTCTTTGACCAGTTACAGGGTTTGACTGCGTATTCCAAGATTAATTTAAGATCTAGATACGATCAGTTGAAAATTAAAGATACATATATTCCCAAGACAAATTTTCAAACTAGATACGAGCATTATAAATTTTCAGTTATACCTTTTGGAGTGACAAATGCCCCAGCAGCCTTCACGGATCTCATGAATTGAGTATTCTGGGAGTTCCTAGACCACTTTGTTGTAGTCTTCATTGATGATGTGCTTATTTACTCCAAGGATAAGTACCAACATGAACACCAACTCAGGTAGGCACTCGAAACACTAAGGAAGACCAAATTGTATGCTAAATATAGAAAATGTGACTTCTGGTTGACTGAAGTATCCTTCTTAGGTCATGTTATTTCAGACGCTGGAATATCAGTTGATCCTGCAAAGGTTAGTGCAGTGATAAGTTGGGAACGTCCGAAGATTGTCATAGAAATACGATCTTTTCTAGGTCTAGCTGGGTATTATAGAAGATTTGTGAAGGACTTTTCATGAATAGCATTGCGAATGACTAGGCTGACTTAGAAAGAAGTCCAATTCATATGGTCTGATGCAAGTAAAACTATTTTTCAGACACTGAAAGAATGCCACCCTATGGAACTGAAGGATTTACAGTATACATTGATGCATCTAAAGAAGGGCTTGGGGCAGTTCATATGCAACATGATAAGGTAGTTGCGTATGCATCATGACAACTCAGGACACATGAGAAGAACTACACGACACATGACCTTGAATTAGCTACCGTAGTTTTCTCTTTAAAGATATGGAGACACTATTTCTATGGTATTACTTTTGAAATCTTCATTAATCATAAAAGTTTGAAATATATGTTTCATTAGAAGGAGCTCAATATGAGACATAGACGATGGCTAGAGCTGTTGAAGGACTATGATTGCACCATATCCTACCACGTCGGTAAGGGGAACGCCGTAGCAGATTCCCGTAGTAGAAGAACTTATTCACATGGGTTGGTGAGTGCTATCCACTTCTAGGGTGTACTATCAACATTAAGTGAATGGAAACCATTTGATAGTACTACCGATAATATAACTATTCCTCACCAATACAAACCAGAGATCTAGGATAGAATAAAGAAAGGACAAGAGGATGATCCAGTCTTTAAAGACTTGAGGCAACAACTTGAGCAGAATGAGATTTTCCTCCATCCAAACCCTAACCCTAAATCTGATTGAACTTCCTGGTAATAATAAGAGGCTTTCCTGTAGTTCAGTGAGAGAGGAAGGACGTCAAGCCAGATCCAGCGTCGCCAGCCATCTCTGTTGCGAGCTTCTGCTCCCTACCTCCCAGGTCAGGTAAGCTTCTATCTCTTGCATTTTTCTATTCCTAGGATTAATAATAGAGTAGGCTAGAGTTTATTTTCGATTGATTCTGCACATTATTTAGTTAAAAATCAAAATCGAAGTTCATCGGAGTTGAATCCAACAACCCACACTTCTGATTGTTCTTCGACCTACTTGACACCCCCATATGATTCCCCTTAGACTTCCACGCATTTATGATTACCTACTCACCTTCGACTCCCTCTGGATCGATGACTCGAAGTCCTCCACCACCACCTCCACCGGACATCATCGCCCAATTCCATTCCACTTCGATTCACGCCTAATAACTGCTAGATCCTTCGCCTTCATCTCATCTTGCCTTCTTTCCTATTTGTAGGATCTGACTCCATTTGAGGGGTGTGGGCTGCAATAAAATGCTCTAAATAAATGCTCGCTCCCGGGCCCCATCGATGGGGGTCAGAACGTTTTGAGGAAGCCAGTAGCTATGGACCATCTTCCTGAGTGTGTTCAGCATCGAAAATTCGAGATAGGAACTCAGAGGAGGATAACTAGGTGATCGAAGCTCGGGGTATCAACTATCCAGAAGGCGCCAAGTTCTGATATGAGCTGTCGATCGCTGAAGGAGTATCAACCATCCATAAGTCACCACATGTTAAGTGAAGAGCTACCCGCCATTGGATCGCTCCGTACAGGGTAGCCCTATACCCCCCAATCTTTTATATTTTTGTTAGTCCATAAACTTTCGTTTGTAGCAACTTTTGGTTATTTTGCAAGCAACTCCATCTACTTCTTATATTTTCCCTTAGGTCCTCTACCACATCAACTCATGTGTCCATACACATGAGGTGGTGGGATTTTTGTAAGAACCCCTATGTGTTTGAATGTTATTATTCAGTTCAATAACTTTGAGATTCAGTTTAAACATTTTTGGGAATTTTGCTAGTATGCCCTGCCATGTCTTGCAAAGTGCATTAACACACTTATCAGTGCGGACTGCATTAAATATTTATGGGTTAATTATGCAGAGGCCCCAATATTTTGGATATTTGTTCTGAACTTCATTTTAATTTATTTTTATTTGCATCTTAGTCTATGCCAGTATTGTGTTTTTATTTCATTAATTTCTTAAATACTATTGTGCATCTAAAAATCGTAGGAATTTTATTTTAAGTGATTGCTATATTATTAAATCAAATATATTTTTTGCATGACAAGTTAAAATATCTTTCTATCTTTGAAAATTAAAAAATATTGCATTTATTCCTTGTTTGCATTAAAAAATCCATGAAATTAGAAAAATATTTTGAAAATTTCAAAAATAGGGGTTATTTATTATACGGTTTTACAGCTACAGATCAAAAATCGTTACAAATTCAAAAGAAAAACCAAAAAATTATAAACCCTCTCTAACCCTAAAAATTAAAAAAATCATTAAAAATTTTAAAAATTGAATGTTCTGTTTATGTATTTTCTCTATTATATTTCCTATATATAAAAATTGTTTTATACAATTTTGAGCTTCCTTTCTATTTTCGAAATCTAAAACATATCGACCCATTAATTTTAGTCACTGTTTTTTAATTAAAAATGCAAAAAGTTAGCAAATATTTTTAGAAAAATCCAAAAATAGAGGAAAATATAAAAAAAAGAAAAAAATCTTTTCCTTTAGATCTTTAAGTATTTATAGCTATATCTATAATCATAAAAGCCTACTATTTTATATATAGTTATAATTACTTATTTATTATTAATATCATTTTTATTATTAAAAATACCAAAAAATATTTTAAGACTTAAAAAATTAAAAAGGATTGTACCTTAGGGTATTTTTTGATTTTGTCTTTATTTTGTATTTATTATTTATCCTATAAATAATATATCTATATAATATATACTTATCTTATATATAAGGAGAAGAAGAAAATTAGAAATAAAAAAATGTAAAAAGAAATATAAATTTTTAAAATATAAAACAAATAAAAAATTTTAAAAATGAAAATTCCAAAAAATCTAAATAATTAAAATCCCACTAAAAATAAAAAAATCCTTTAAAAAACACCAAAAAACTATTGTTGACTTTTTTTTACCAATCTTTGTTTTTTATTCTCTGTGTTCCTGTGTTCGACCTCTGCACTACTTTCCTTATACACATATTTTGTAGACTTATAATAACATTTAACTCCATTTGCTTTGTTATTTATATTTCTTGGTTAATTGTTGAATTAATTCTGGTTTCATGAGCAGTCTCCTCAGCGACACTGTATTTTTGCCTTTTGAGGATATTTTTAAACACTCGCAAAATCTGACTTTTTACTAAGTTGGAAAGGCATCATCTGTTAATGAATGGTGGGCCATGGCACGTAAGCGAGGAAAAGATGGTTATTCCGATCGATCTACACCTCGGGCAGGGGTAGTGATGGTATGTTTTTTTGATTTGTTGTAAGGGAATAGCGGAATTCAAACTGTACTAGATTATATTTAATTTCGTATAAATTAATTTCAATTTCATGAATGATATATGACCCTTAATGCTGAGAAGTGGGCAAGTACACCTAAAGAGCAGCAACCCCATTTGAAAAACCATATGGAAACATGTATATTAACATAATATTTGAGTGGTTACATGTGTATACTCTATAGATTATATGATTTTTAAATTTGACTATAGATTTTGGAGGAGAGGGATGCTGGTTTTACCAGCAGGAAGCACACACTAGGTTGTCTTCCTCCATATTATGTGGAGGAACATCGACACTCTTACTCTACTTATGGCCGACGATCATATTTCCCAACCTCAGCCATCACAACAACCATCACCATCTATGGAGTCTCAGATGACAATAATGGTTGACCAAGTGACCAAGCTGCGAGAAGATTTCACTACATACATGTAAAATTTAATATATATATATATAATATAAGTATATTCTAAATATTCAATTTTCTTCTTTACTTGCTTACATTTATTAAATTCTATTAGGTCACAAAAATCACTAGTGACTCAAGAGGAGAATGAAGAAGAGAGAGAGGGAGGGAGAGGAGGAAGAGATTGATCCAGAAGAAGAAGTCTGAATGTATGCAAAGTTTAAAGAAATGGAAAAAAAGAAAAAGAAATCAAAGTAGAGTTTGAATTCTAAGATCTTTTGAGGGAAAAAGAAGTGAATTGGCTTTTCTTAACAATAAAATAGAGAATGACTTTCCATTTATATGAACATTTAAACAATGTTTATGTATTTTGCTACGTACAATAATACTATATTTTCCATTGAATTTTTATCAGTTTAGTTTAATATATTATTATTGACTATTCGTTTCTTATTTATTAACTTCGATGTGGATGATGTAATATATAAAAAGACTATTCATATATTGGATATTTAGTCACTATCTTTGGTATGATTTTTGATTATTTATTCAAACACCTGCAGTGGTTTAGAGCAGGTAGTATATGTTTGATGAGATTTCAAAATCCCGACAAACCCGTAATTTTTTTTTGCAGTTCTGTTGTGGGCGAGCCCAGGTGCTCGCCCAATGGTGACTGCAATATCGTTCAAGACTCGTTGGGCGAGCACAAGGCTGAGCATGCTGTACTCGCCCATTACGGCTTGCGATGACTGAGATTGCACACGCGCTGGCACATTTGATATTGCATCTGGCCGCGTTGCGTGCATAAAATAGGCGATCACATGTGCTCGCCCATTGTTCTAGCGAGTACTTTACGCATACATGGTGAGCACTTAGCGTGGAAAAGCATGCTCGCTGATACTGTATTTTTTGTAGTGCGTGAGTAAGATATATTATCTAAGGACAGTCCATTACATGAACGCTTAGATGATCTCTGATGAATCTGTGATTCATCACTCTAAAAGTTGAAAATAGAAGCTTGTTCCCAAGTAACTAGATGCATATTTCCCTTTATAATGCATAAATAGCATTCAAACATGCATTCATAATACATGCATTTTAGCATTCACATTTTGCATTAAATAAGAAGCCAAAGATCACTTGTAAAATATCCACTCATAAGAATAACCTCTCCCTTATAATATGTACACCTTAGTTAATAATATAAGGAGAAAGCCAGAAATCTCCTGTGTAAAATATCCAATAAAGCCCCAGAATCCCTGATTCATAAAAAGCCTGCAAACTCCCTCATACCACCTCCAAAATAGGTCTACTCACTTTCAGATTAATACACATTAAAAGACCTTTAAAATGAGACTGATTTCATCCAATTTTGAGCTCATATGAAAAAGTTGGGTTTTTGGGCCTCTATGTATACTAAATATGTGTATATTTGTACTCTTGTATTTTTGTATCATATTTGACCTCATCTCCATCTTTGGTACATGAAACTTGTAGATCTCATCAAGATCTACAACTTTCATGTTTTGAGTTTTTCCAAATTCGGCCTCCTTCTCTCTCTACACTCATTTCTATTTTCAGCCAATCACAGCTGGCCACGTGGCACCCTCTGGTTGCGCCATGCAGCCCGCTCCCCTTGCCTTAGCCGCCCGTGCTCTCAGCCGTTGGATTTCTCTTTGAATCTAACGGCCCAGCCACCTCCACGTATGCCCTTTTACTTCCACCGTCTGTTTATTTCCCCCTTCTCACCTGAACCGCCCGTTCGCGCCTCTCTTACAGCGCGCCACGCGTCACATCTTGAGCCCTGCGATCGCGTTCTCAGCCCTCCCATCTGAGCCATTACCTCCACATTCATCTCAACCACCCGATCAAACGCCCTACGCTAATCACATCCGTCCGCTAGCGCTTCGCCCCCATTGCGCCACGTTTGGCCTCCTGACGCTCAGATCGCCTCGCCCTTGATCTAATCCTAGACGCTCCATGGCGCCTCGATCTGGGCCGTTGGATCAAAAGATCCAACGGCCGGGACCTCATCTTCCACCTCCGGCGCCCCTCTCTCCCACGATCTTGAGCTTGCGCGAGGGGCATGCCCCTTTCTATTTTCGGCTGCACGCCACCCACCCTCGCCGACCACTAACACCTCCACGATCACCCCCACTCTTCCCTCATCCTCGCCAGCCACCTCACTCCCCACGACTTCCACCAGAGTCGTTCCATGTCGCCCATGAACCTCACCTCATCACCAGCCAACCCAACACCTTCTCCCTTTAAATACTCAAGCACTAGCCAACTTCACGGCTATCCGCCACTCTAGAGAGGTACCTAGAGCTTAGAGATTCCGTTTAGTGACATCAATCGATTGATTCTTCGAGCGACGAAGGGTTTCTTCTCCGGCGAGATCCACGGCGCCCCCGCCGTGTTGCAGCCCCTCCTCCACGAAGCTGCTTGAGCTCGAGATCTTACCAATCCCTCGAGCGATGACCTGGAACTCCAATCCGAGCTCCAATTCCCAGGTAACCTTCTCCATCTTCCTTTGATCTACGTTTTAATTTTCTCTTTGAATTCTCCCATTTTATTCGCCGTCCACCTTCATCCTTTCGCTCCATCTTCACCTCGCCGAGCTTCGTGACGGAGCTCTGACCTTCACGCAGTACTTCACACCCTCCGACGACTCATTCCATCTCTCATCGACTCCAGCTCCGCCACCTGGGCGGAGCACCATCACCGGACCTCCCTCACATCGCCTTAGGCCTCGCCGTCCACCCTTCGCATCTCCACGCACTGCCTCGTGCTTCGGCTATATCCCTAACACCTGCAGACACTCACATCCTTCATTGGCCGGAAGCTCATCTGAGCTACTTTCGCGCTTCATCGCCACGGTGCTCAAGCACCCCTCTTCCGCTCCTGAAGGCACCTGGAGCTTCTCTGCACCACCGCGCATCTTCCGGGATATCTCCGAGCCCCCGAAGAGCTTCACCGATGCAAGGAGGATCGGGCAGAGCCAAGCCCGCTTCGCCGGAGCCCCGCCAACTCCTCCGCAGGTGGCGGATGACCGTTGAAGGAGACGTCCAGCCACTATTCAATCATCTTGATCGAACGGTCATCTTCACGCTACGTCGCCCACATCCGGAGCAGCACAAGAGCCGTAGGATCGGCTATGATCCCACAGACAGGAGCGAGCCACGTAGTCATCACCGGAGCAGCACATCACCGTTGGATCAATCAATGATCCAACGGTCAGCATTCAGCCACGTCGCCCCCCTCCATCGACCTCCAAGCACCGTTGGATCATCCAGATCCGACGGTCACTGGTTCACCCTGTCTTCATCATCCAGCAGCCGTTGGATCACCCTTGATCCAACGGTCTTGATCGCGCCACATCGACGGGTCCGAGCCTCTTCCCCGACCTCTAGGCTCGGACCACCCGAGGCTTCACCGAGCCTTCCTCTAGGCCTCCAGGGCGCTCGAGCCTCGTCCCGAGCCGTCGATGCCACCCGAACTTAGGCGCCCCACGTGAGCAGCACGCGTGCCTGGGTAAATTGCACGGAAGCCCCTAGAACTTTTAGAAATTACAGATCAGTCCCTGTGAGGCGCCTCCACGTGAGGAGTACGTGCGCTAGTGGAGAAATTGCATTCCACCCCCTTCATTCTAGGTTATTGCATTCAGGTCCCTGTTAGCATGTTTATTTTTATGTAATTTTTATTTTCTGTATTGCAATTACACCCTTGTCTTTTCACGCATCCCTAGGTGTCATATTTCATTATTTTTGAATTCCAAAAATTGCACGTTGTTGCTTAACTTGTCCTTTATCTGTTGTGACACTTGTCATATTTTTGTGGTATCAGTAGAATTTTAAATTAATTAATTGGTTTATTTCTCTGATATTTTGCCTAATTGGACCTTTTAATTAATAGTTAATTCTCTTTAAGTCCAAAAATTCCCAAAAAATCATAGTAGCTCTAGGATAGGTAACTTAACATGGAATAAAAATTTCATCTCATTTGCACACATTTCGAGGCCTAAATAAATTAATTGGTGATTTCCTTAGTTTATTTTTAATAGGTCCATTTCACATTAAAATTAAGGTTTGACAATTTTCCTAGATTCCTCGTCATTAGATCTATCTAGGATAATTTTATTTCCCCAAAATTTTGTGATTTGATATTTATTAAAATTAAATTAGTGAAAATCACCTTGCATTCATTTTAAATTCATAGTAAATTCATCTAGTGTCAGAAAATTCCAAAAAAAATAGGCTAGCTTAATTTCACCATATTTCATCATCTGACCAATTTTCATAATTTTTCGACTTCATTTGGTACCTTAACTGATTTAGCTTTAAATTGGCTTGATAGTTGCATGTGTCTTGCATAAAAAATCGAAAAAAGACCAAAAAATATTCCTTGAAAATCACACACTTGGACTTTGCTAAAATTCACTTACGGAGACAGATGACTCCATGAGTTCGACCTTAGACTTCACCAAGTAAAAAATTTGCCGCTTGGAATTAAATTGAATCTAATTAAAAGTTGTTTTTGATATTCCCTCTCGTTATCCGACTGCAACGAACACTTATAATTAATTTGGACATTAATCTGACCGAATTAACTAAGGGTGCTGGAGACGATATCAAAATGGCGCCGTTGCCAGGGAGGCACGGTTTAGGTTAATTTGCAGCTATTTTTAAATGTTTGATTTTCTATCCCCGGGTAGTCTGACCCCATGTTTTCTTGTGAATATATTCTCTTTTTTAATTCTTTGCATTTTTTGTGTCATTCTCTGACCACAATTTATTTCTGTGCGAGGAACGCGAGGAGTCGAAGATGCTTCGAGGAATCGACAGATTAATGTTTTGAGTGAATTGAGTGAATCTGTAATTTTATTTTTATTTCTTTTTTCGCATCATTTCCAGCGGTTCCCGTTTGGGTTCTCGCACGTGTAAAAATAGTAAAATTGTGTCCCTGTGTGCTTTGTGGTTTGAATAGTAATTTAGGCTTGCACTAGCGGCTCCTCGAGCCAATCTAGGATTTGCTTGTGCTCGTAAATTTTTAGGACCACACAACCACTTAAAAGACGCACTTAGACCGCAGATCTAGCTAAATCAACTTGTTCTTCACTCACTAATAGAACTGCTTGTCTAGGAGCGGATTTTATCGCTTGCATTTACATATAGTGTAAAAAAGTTTTCAATTTTGTTTTGCATCCTGCATAAAAAGCGAAGGGATCACTGTAAGTCTTCTTAACTCAGCATACACATCATTGTTTTTTGTGCATCGGCTTTTCTCGATTTTCCCCTCTATTTTCCACACTTAATTTAAACGAAAATTGGGACTGGACGATAGGCGTGCTGTGTGGTTGGATTAACAAGTGAGAACTAAACTTAAAACCGGGACTGCTAACATTATTGACAAAAATAATAAAAAACATTTGGAAAATCTGTTTGCGAGAGATTAACCCCGACCTTGTTTTCAGGCTGAGTGAGGGTACTTGAGTGTGTGTGAACACCTTAAGGCAGAGCCCAAATCCTCGCCTTCCATATCACATTCCGACTAATCCTAGCAAATATCACAAGTTGAATTCTTAAGGTTCACTGACTAGTACCAAGTAGCCTCTGCCTGTCTCAGGTAGATAGGGGCGAAATTACGTTCCTTCGCGACAAGTTGCCAGTTACCCTTCGGGGTGAAGTTCCGGCCTTGTCAGCCTCCGCCTGCTTGCAGGTAGATTGGGGCAGGTCTTTGAATCCATCAACTTGGGATAGGAGCGAAGAAAGGAAGGACCGACGGTATCTTAGGCGACAGGTTAAATAGGGAAGACGCATTCGGCTTTGAGCTGACTTCCCTATAGACCGCGTAACCTTTGCTATCTTGTTTGAACAATCACACTTAAAATCAACCAGTCTAATCAGACTCGGTTTCGGGTCCTTCACCGTGTTGAGTGTGAACTCGGGGTTTGCTCTTGCGTTTGTTTTTGTGTCTGTCTGTGTGTGTGTTAACCTGTGTAATTGCACATTTTCTACTTCAACCTGCTTACTCTTCAAAGATGTCGGGATATTGGTCCCCATACCTTGAGACCTTTGGTCATTCCTCATCGACCACATACCGATCATCTTCACCTTCTCATTCTTCCATGTATCCTCCGCCATCCACGTGAGATTCTTACCCTTGGTCGGCTCCACCTCAACCTGATTATGAAGTCAGAAATTCGACTGACTTCTCCATTTCTTTGCATTTCTCACCTACACCATATTCTAACACTCCGGATCCACTTCCATCTTGGGCTGACTGTACTTATTCTCGAGAGCTTGCAGGAATCAAAGAATCAAATGAAGAGCAAGCCACTGCTGAAATAGATGATTGGCAAAATTATATGCCCCCACATACTTCATTCTCACCTCAAGTAGGGATCATACAACAATTTACATATACGCATCCCGACTTGACCTTAGGGCATAACTTGGTCGATCGAACAAACCGAATGGAGAGGTCTGAACATCATGATTTCCTAGACTTGATTGACTTTAGTGATCAAGCTTCCATTAACCAGCCTTCATTAGAAGAGCCTATACATTCACAAGATTGGTCTCATGAGTTAGACTTATTAGTCTTCGTTTCATCATGTGAGACTCGAACCAATATTTGCCATCTAGATGGTCCATACTCGACCCAAGATTACATGCCAAAGTCTAGGTATGTTGAGTATGAGACCCCAATATCTCAGCAGTATCCTCCACTTGAGCAGAACTCTCCCATGAATTTTCATGGGAATTTTGTGGAGGATGACATTTCCAGACTTATTGAGAAAAATGAATCATTAGGTAATAAGTTGAGAGATGTCATGGAAATATTGCAATCAATTTCTGCCAGCCTGGGTATGAAAGTGGAGAAGGAAGTAAATAGATCTGATGTTGAAAAAAGAGCAAACATTAGGGAACCCACACAAGGTGTATAACTAGAGTCAATTCTACCTCCCTCTTCTACTAACCCCTTGCCTTCCAATCCAGAGCCCGATCACTCATCCACCGAAAACACCAAAAAAAATTGAAAATCCCAAAAAAACCAAAAACATTGAAAAACCAAAAAATCACATAAAAATTGAAAATGAAAAAGACCTAAAAAAATTGGATCCTGCCCTAAGGGAAGCACTCAATGAAGAACTGATTTTTAATCTTCCCTTAATAAAGGCCATAGATCACTTCCCCGACCTCAAATGATTTGTGAGAAGTAAATTGATGTCCAAGAGGTCGGGCAATAAGAAGACTAGGACTGAAAGACACATAGTGTCTATGGGAACCTCCTTGGTGATGGGGAGAAAGACCAAAAGCCGTAGAGTGAAGCGGTTGCGTCGAGATGAATGTGAAATCAAAGACACCATCTTTACCCATGTAAGAATTGATGATGACTCACTGAAAAAAATTTGGCGAGAGCCGCTAAATAGTGGTCTGACAAATCAGACTCACTGTCGCTGATGCGACTACTCTAGCCTCCTCGTTTGTCAACAATTAACCCACACAATCAATCAGGCAATCAATAACAAGGATTAAAATTTATTATACCCTACTAAAAATGTACAGTGGTAAGCAAGTAGGGGTCGAACACAGGAAACAAAGGTGTAGAGTAGACAAAGTCAAAACTGAGGTCTAGTAGACTACTTAGCCAATGCTGATTTTTTTGTGGGTTTTTAATTTGTATTATGTTTTTTTAATTTTTAATTTTTGTATTTTGATTTTTTTATTTTTCTGATATTTTTTATTTTATATTTTATATCTTTTTATTCTTTTTTCAATATTGGAATAAGATAGCAATATAATAAAAGACATGATAAAGTATTTATAAAAATATGCAAACATAGTAAAAAATTCAGAAATAAAATTTTTTTGGTCTTTTTATATTTTTCTACTATTTTTGTGATTTTTGGGTAATTTTCAGAATGTTTTTGGTATTTTTAATTAACAAAATAAAAGAAAACAGGGAATAAGCTACTAGTTGGGGGTAAAATGGGAATTAAAAATATAAATCAGCCACCAAAATTTTCTAAACTATTTTTCAATTAAAGATAATAAAAACAGAAGACTACAGAATTTGAGTTTACAATTTTTGGGATTTTCTACAATTTTTTATATTTTTTGAAGTTTTTAAGTATTTTTGAATTTTTAAGGTTTTCTTTTGAAATTTTTAGCGGTTTCTAGACTGAAACTAAAGTAGGTCAAAATACACAATAGGTATTTTTTTTTGGAATTTTTAGAGGTATTTTTATATTTTTATGGTATTTTCTAAGCTAGACAGTACTGAAAATATCTATTTTTGATTTTTAATAAATAATAAAATGCGACAAAAATGAAAAATAAAAATATGGCGTGCAATGGTAAGTTAACAGGAGCTTAAGTCTATTTTTTTGAGAATTTTTGGAATTAAAATGATGCATGAAATAAATGGATCAAGCACACAAAAATCCTAAGCCTGACAGGGGTATATATGCAATTATAGAAACATATAGGGCTTAGGTGCAAATTTCACCAAAAGACACACGCAGAACACATGATCTGTCATTCACAGGGGCATATTTGTAATTACTGAAAACCGGCAGGGCATCCATGTAATTTTTCCAAAAACATATTTAATTAACTATGCACAGGGGTATAACTGCAAATATCTAAAAGTTCTGGACCAAAAATGCAAAATACCCAAAAGCCACGCGCCCCAATCACGTGAGGTGACGTGGCGCGGACCAAAGTGCAAATATAAAATGTGCGAGGACCTAAGTGCAATTATTACAAAAGTTTTCAAACTGCAGACGAAAGTTTTAAGACTAAAAAATAAATACAAAAGTACGTGGGTTGAAGATGCAAAATACCCACGGGGATTGATCGTGTGGCCGAGGAGAGTTCACTTGACACGTGGCGGCTCTGGGATGCACGATGATGCTTCGACCGGGACAGCTGGGATTAGATCTTGGCGGTGCGATCGGACGGTGGAGAGCGGCCAAGATCCAATGGCTGGTGTGGTGCCTGGAGGGTGCTCCTGATCCGACGGTCGGAAGATGATCACGAAGAACACCTTCCCTATCGAGTGTTGGCGGGCGATTGCGGCCGACACACGGCCGCTCCGGCCCAAGGATCTAGGGCAAAACGATCCTGGGGCCTCTCCGCGTCTGATGATGTTCTCAGGCGAGTCTGCGACGGCGGGGGGAGCTCGGACGGCGGAGGCGACCTGGGGAGCTGCTCCTGGGAATGTCGAGGCTCGATGGAGCCTTCTCTTGGGCTCTGACCTGCAAGGGAGAAGCACAAAAACCAGACGAAGCCACTGGTGGGGTCTAATGATGCGATAGAAGCGGAAGGTGGCTCGGGCGAAGAGCTCCGGCAAGCGGCAGAGAATGGAGCTAGGCGCCTCGATCTGGGCGAGATCGAGATGAATGGAGGGGTGGAGCGAAGCGACGGAGTGAAGGGGAAGAAAATGGGGGCGACAGGTGTTCGGATAGATGCGGGGTATGACCGAAAATGGCGGGCAGAGCCCAGCTCCGCCGTGAGGTTTGATCAAAGATTCACGGCGATTGACACGATAAAAATCAAAACTGCTCCTAGGCTAAGCTATCCTACACTAGAGCTACAAGAAAATGGAAAGAGAAGAGGGAGAAGCTCACTAGAGACGACGGGCAAGAAGGTGCGACGGAGCCCCGGCGAGGGGTGGATCTACTTCAATTCAACACCAAATCTCTCAAACCCAGGCTCGATTCGAGGCCTGCTGTCACCAGGAGCACGAAGGGCTAGGGGTTTTAGGGCGGAAGAAGGATCAAACTTCAAATCAAAGTCGGGGGGTGCCTTTTGAATGGTTGACGGACGACGTGGAAGACGAGGGTCAAACGCCTTGATCAGTGGTCCTCAGCCCAAGGAATCACTTGGGCGTGAATCACCACTGATCGAGGAGCAAAAATGCAGAAGGTATCGACATGAGTTGGTGCAAGGTCAGCCCTAGATAAATGCGAGAAGAAGAGACAAAATGGACTTCTGACAAGTCTAGAGGAGGAGGTCAGACAGTTG
Source organism: Ottelia alismoides (assembly GCA_037367405.1). NCBI lineage: Eukaryota > Viridiplantae > Streptophyta > Magnoliopsida > Alismatales > Hydrocharitaceae > Ottelia > Ottelia alismoides. Next base: position 474,156 of record JAZKJV010007825.1, on the reverse strand, counting down.
ACCGAGGTCAACTGTCTGACCTCCTCCGACCAACTAGGAAAAATCCTTTTAAAAAATTTCAAAAATCGATTAAAAATAGAAAATGGATGAATTACATTTTGGTTAAAAAATAAAAAATGTTTATTAATTTAAGAAATATTTAATTATGATTTTTAATTATTTTTCTGAAATATATTTTTACTAGTTTACTTTTGTATCCTTTATAGGTATATTACCTATATATTTTAGTCTTTAATTTTTATTTTGTGTATTTTAATTTTATTAATTTTATTTATTATTTTTTAAAATTATAAAATACTTTTATATACACAAATATATTTTTATTCTACTTTTCTAAGATGTTTTGTATATTAAATAAAATATAAATAGATATTATATAGGTATGTACATAGGTATAATACCTGTGTATTTTAGTTACATTTATTTTTATTTTGAGTTTTATTTGGATTTTTATTCCTGTTTTAATGTACATAAGTATTATAAGTAATATTCACAGAATAATAAAAATATAAAAATACAAAAATAATGATTAAAGAATAAATTGAATATTTTAAGTTGTACAAGTATACAATTTGGGTCCAAAACTCAACTTTCAAACCGTAGCTCCGCCAACTGCGAAACCACCACCATTAAATAGATTGTTTTATTCTATATACAATTAAAGGTGAGTTTGCTGCATTTGGAGTTTTCTTTTGTGAGATACAGGTCTGGGAAGTTGGGATTCTTGATTTTTATTCAGACCATAACTTTTTATCTGTACATTATTTTTCTGTGAAATCAATTTTATATTTTTCTTTATTTTATTATCTACAACTTTCATGGACAATATTTCTTTATTTGGTGTACAAAAAGTGGAACCAAAAATAGGTCCCAAAATGAATAAGGAATAAATATAGGTATTTAGCCCTTATCTCCCCCTACTATATTCCTTGTCGACCTATTCATCAAGATGCCTAGGTCTCGGGGTTTCGGGTCATAAAATATTTACAATATTTTATTCTTTTTCTTTTCTTTTCTTTATTCTATAATTTTGGCATTAAAAACAATATTTTACACGCTTTTTACACACATATGCATGAATGCTAAATTACTCTATTTAATTCTGTTTTCACGCATTTGCTAGGGTTTTTGAGGCCAAAATAATAGAATAAAGATGATGAAATGTGGATTCATCATCCCCCTATACTTTACCTTTGCTAGTCCCTAGCAAACACTTATGCAATAAGTGCAAAAAGAAAAAGAAAGAAAAGAAAAAGAAGAACTTGGATTTTATTTGATCATCGAACTTGTCTTCACAAAATCAAAGTTTGGAGCTTAAGTTGGACCTTCGGGATTTTAGTGCGGGCGGAACCTTAATGAGAACCAAATTTGAAATCCAACAGTCCCTGAGAATCCCAAAACTCTGCTCAAGTCTCCTCAATAGCCAGGTCAGAAATACTTCAACTCATACGCAAACTCTTACGACTATGAATCTGACTCGTACAGTGTAAGTGATGGTGGCTCTCCCCAACTAGAATTACAAAGAGATTGACTTCTCCTATACGACAACCCAATGATTCCCCAATCCAATAACTCCATCCTCGAGGAGCGGGGTATTCCCTTCTAAGTTCAAGTGGCAACCAGCTCAAGAGGAGGGGTGAAGAGAAGAATGGACGGTAGCCAGTGTAGTTATCTGTCCTGGGATGCAAGACCAGTGTAGTCAAGTCATCCTGCTGCAGGCTGACATATTTGACTTTGGAACTCAAGCTTGCTTATTGTCTTTGTACATACTTGCAGGCTTTTTAATTTTGTACATGCCTGAACATTTTTTTGAATACTATATACATCAGCATTTACATAAGGAGTTTTTCTTCTTGAGCCAGTAGACTATCCCTCTTTTGAAGCTTTATCGCAACCCACAGTCTCCTGTCTTTAGACTTCCTTATCACTGGACGGGTTGGGGTGCACTTCCCTCCCTAGAGGAGGACAAATGTTTCCACTTGTGTGCGTCTCCTACCGGCAAATCCAATCCCCTCACCACTCCAACTGAGTTGAGCCATGTGAAAGGTGCAGGTGTCCAAGTTAGGTCATTATCAACAAGAGTCGTACGTGTGCTCCGAAATACTCTACTTAGGCAGTCAAGAATCCATTGAACCAAGTCCAGTGATCCTCAAAGAATTAAGTCAACTAGACTTGAAGTACCTCAAACCCAGTTCCTATAAGGTTCCTGTTATTAGGAAGATTTTAAGGTCCAATCAAGCTCCAATCTTCGGATTTTGCTTAGACTCGTTCAACTATCAAACTCAATCCGAAAAATGCTCATGCCATGCAATGCTATGCAGAAAATGCTTTTGTGGTGCAATTTTTCAAAGATTTTGAACTTTTTATGGATTTTTGAAAAGATGATGATGATGAATATGCAGATGCATTTTTTGTATTTTTTTAAAGAAATTTTTCAAGTGTTTTTGGATTTTAATTTTGCAAATGTTTTTGGGCTTTTTGAAAACAGAAAGGTTTTGGCTGAAAACTAGGTTAAAAATATGTACACGGGAGTGCTTCTTATATTTACAAGAATTAGATTTTAAGAATTTACAGGGTAAGTGCTCAATTTTATACATATATACATAGTGGATTTTGGTGTGATGTAAGTATTCCTCAAACTTATTTGACACAAACTTTTCAAAGAATTTTCGAAAACTATAGTCCAAAATAATTTTTACAAACATTTTTGCAAACATGTACACGCATTTGAAAATCATTTTGCAAAGGCTTTCAAACAGTCTACATAGATTTTTCAAAATATTTTTGCAACCATTTTTCAAACCATTTGCAAATCATTTTTCAAACATTTTATTTCACACAAAGAAAAGAAATTTTACAAAACACACATTTTTACAAAGGTTGAAAATACGTAACAAAATATTTTCAAAATAGTTTTCAATAGATGTTCACAAAGATTTTCAAACTATTTTTCAAACATTTTGCAAAAAATATTTTCACCTGATTTATTAATCAGTAAATACAAAAAGAATTTGAGGAATGGTAACATTTTTTTATTAAGGATTTTAATGAATTATTAGCCATATTATTAGGAAAATACGAAAGTACGAGATATGACTAAAGTATATACGTAGTATATACGACCCCCCTATACTTAGCTGGAGCTATGTCCTCATAGATCAAAGAGAAACGAGAAGACATAACTCGTACTAAGTATAGGAAAATCCAAAGAATAAATGAAAGAAGAAATGCACGAATGAGAAGTTGACCGTCCCCCCTATACTTAGGATCAAATAATCCTAAGTATAGCAGAATGTACACAAAGCATGGAGGGTCAAGGGTGGGAATGAACAGATCGTACTCGGGTTGTCTCCCTCTATACTTAGGGTAAGATATCCCTAAGTATAGACAAGAAGAGGAGACAATGGAGAGGATCGAGATAAATGAAAAACTCGGGGTGCACACCCCCCTATACTTAGGACATAGTACTTCCTAAGTATGGAAAACTGTCTACAAGGGCGGCACCTTTTTGATACAAAAAGAAGATAGAAAAGGAAAAGAAGAAAAGAAGAAAAGAAGAAAAGAGATGAAAGTGAATGTGAGCAACTCGAGATGCACATCCCCCCTATACTTAGGATAGAGTACATCCTAAGTGTTGCAATGATGAAAGGGATGGCATCAATTCGGTAGAAGAGGATAAAAGATTTTGAAAGGAAGAAAAGAAGAAAACGAAGAAAAATCATTCAAAAATGTTTTGCTGTGCTTCGTTTTTCTCTGCCTCTTTGGAGATATTTAGCTCATCCTCATAGATTACTTGAACTGAGTCAACGACAGCCATGAATGTATCGTGTTCAAGGTATGGCTTCAGAAGCTGTCCATTGACTACAAAAGGTTGTGCGTCAGCTGACAGATTGGATATCAATACACTTCCGTTGTCATGCACATATGCCTAACCAAAAACGGTCCAGTCCATTTGCTCTTCAATTTGCCTGGAAAGATCTTCATTTTCGCATCGAACAACCACACCTTCTGACCTGGATCAAAGGACTTGCGACGGATATGCTTGTCATGCCATGTTTTGACCTTCTCCTTGTACATCAGGCTGTTGTCATATGCATAATATCTGAATTCCAGTAATCTGTTCAGATCCAGTTTTCGGTTCTTTCCTGCTTGCTTGGAGTCCAAATTACATATGTTAATGGCCCATAAGGATTTGTGAATTAGCTCGACGGGCAAATGACATGGCTTGCCAAACACAAGGCGGTAGGGAGACATTCCCAAGGGTGACTTGTACGCTGTTCTATAAGCCCAAAGAACGGAATCAAGCAGCTGAGACCAGTTCTTGCGATCCGGATGCACAAGCTTCTGTAAGATTGTCTTGATCTCCCTGTTTGAACATTCAGCTAAGCCATTGGACTGCGGGTGATAGGCTGAAGCAACACGATGCTCAATGCAGAATTCTTGGGTCAGCTTCTTCACCTCTCTGTTTATGAAATGACTACCCCCGTCAGATATGAGAATCTTGGGAATCTCGAACCGTGCTATGATGTGATCTCTCAAGAATCGACAGACAGTCCTACTGTCGGCGGCTCGGGCAGGAATAGCCTCCACCCATCGACTTACATAATCGACAGCAAGCAGAATATATTCATAACCCTGACTGTTGGGAAACGGGCCCATGAAGTCGATGCGCCATGCGTCAAAGATGTCTGATATCTGAATGTATTTCAGAGGCATTGTGTCTCTCATTCCTATGGTTCCGCCCATCTTCTGGCAGTCAGTGCAGCATTTGACATACTCATCTGCATCCTTGAATAATGAAGGCCACCAAAGGCCACTTTGAAGAACTTTTGTTGCCATTCTTTTGCCTGAATGATGTCCTCCAGAATCTTGGTCGTGACATAAAGCGAGGACACTTGGAACTTCCTCCTGAGGAATGCACCTTCTCTAGATACAATCTGCTCCCTCACGAAACAAATACGGGTCTTCCCACTGGTAGAAATGGATTTTAGACAAGAACCTGTCTATTTTCAATTTAGGCAAGTCTTGTGGGATTTTCTTGGCGACCAGGTAGTTCACGATGTCTGCATACCAAGGAAGTGAGGCGATAGACAGAATTGCCTCATCTGGAAAGGTCTCTGTGATCGGTTGCAGGTTCATCTCAGGAGATTCTGGTTCAGGAAGCCTTGACAAATGATCGGCCACTACATTATTTACCCTAGGTTTATCTTTGATTTCCAAGTCAAATTCCTGGAGGAGAAGGATCCACCGAATGAGACGTGGCTTGGCGTCCTTCTTCTGCTGTAAGTATCGAATGGCCGAATGATCAGTGTAAATGATTACTTTGGACCCAAGGAGGTATGATCTGAACTTTTTCAAGGCAAAGACTACCGCTAGCAGCTCCTTTTCAGTGACAGTGTAGTTTTTCTGGGCTTCATCGAGCGTTCGGCTAGCGTAGTGAATCGCAAATGGTACATTATCTTTCCTCTGTCCCAGTACAGCTCTGATGGCATAATCCGACGCGTCGATCATGATCTCGAAAGGCTGAGTCCAAATCGATGGCTGTAAGACAGGGGCCTGAGTGATGAGTTCTTTCAACTGATTAAAGGCAAGGAGCACACGGTCATCTACAATGAATTCATTATCCTTGCCGAGTAACTCAGCCAACGGTCTAGCCAGTTTGCTGAAATCTTTGATGAATCGCTGGTAGAAACCGACATGGCCCAAGAATGACCAGATTTGCTTGATGTTTGTAGGTGGCTCAAGTTTGGAAATCACGTCCACCTTGGCTGGGTCAACTTCCATACCATGTTTAGAAACAACGTGAGCCAGCACAATTCCTTCTGTCACCATGAAGTTGCTCTTCTCCCATGAGAGCACAAGATTGACTTCGCAGCACCTCCGTAAGACTCGTTCTAAATAATCCAGGCACTGATCAAATGAATCCCCGTAGACCAAAAAATCGTCCATAAAGACCTCGAGAAAGTTGCCCATCATATCAGAAAAAACTGCAAGCATACATCTCTGAAATGTGGCTGGGGCGTTGCACAGCCCGAACGGCATCCGTCTGAAGGCATATGTGCCAAAAGGACAGGTGAACATGGTCTTCTCTTGATCTTCAAGAGCAATAGCAACTTGATTATACCCAAAGTAGCCATCCATGAAGCAGAAATATTCCTTCGCGGCCAATCTCTCCAGGATCTGGTCGATGAAGGGTAACAGAAAGTGGTCCTTCTTGGTGGCGAGATTAAGTCTTCTGTAGTCCACACATACTCGCCAGGAGGTGGGTACTCTGGTTGCGATCTCCTATCCTTTGTTATTCTTCACAATGGTGATCCCTGATTTCTTGGGCACAACATGCAGAGGGCTCACCCATTTGCTGTCGGAGATGGGATAGATAAATCCTGCATCACACCATTTCTGGATCTCTTTCATAACGACCTCTCGCAGGTTCGTATTCAATCTTCTCTGCAGTTCTCGAGAGGGCCTCCAATCTTCTTCCAGAAAGATGCGGTGCGAGTAGAGTGACGGGTTGATCCCATGGAGATCAGAAGTTCGCCAGCCTATCGCCTTGCGGTTACGTTCAAGAACCTCCATCAGACGAGATTCTTGGTCTTCGGTCAGATGTGCATTGATGATAACGGGGTACATATTCGGTTCTCCCGCAAGGAAGGCATACTTCATGTTGGAGGGAAAGGGTTTCAGCTCTAGCGGGGTCTGAGCTGCTTCAGTAGTGACCTCATCTATTAATGCAGGTAGTGATTCATTCAACTGTTCGGTGTCCACCATATTCTGATCTGCTTCTTCTCTCAAATCCTGACAGAATTCCTCAATGATGTCTTCTTCATCAAAAGATTCTTCAAATTTCTGCTCTTGATTTTGAAGGCACATTACTCCCACGGCAGTCTCTTACAGCACATCAGCGAGCTCCTCATCCCGATCGATAAGGGGAAATTCGACTGCGGTCTCCACTTCCTCCTTGGGGCAGAGGAGTTCATGGATCTAATTGTCATCCAAAAATAAGTTGGTATCTTGAATTTCTGCAAGAAAGTCGCAGTCGTCCTCATACTCAATCACCCTTGCACATGATGTGGATGTCTGCTCAGTTGGTGTTCCCTCAGACAGGGTCTCTACACTGATTATTTCATTGCCAATGCCAAAAGTGATTTCTCATGTACCATAATTCACTACTGCGTTTGATGTCCGCAGAAATGGTCTTCCAAGTATGATTAGGGTAAGGAGCAATGGAGAGGGACGTCCATATCTAAGACCACAAAATCGGCCGGGAATGACTTTCCCTGAACCGTGACGATCACGTCCTCCAACAGGCCTCTAGGCCGCTTGACTGATTTGTCTGCGAACTGTAGAATCATCTTGGTAGGCTTGAGCGGTCCTAGCCTGAATTCCGTGAGTAGCAAAGCTGGCATCAAATTGACAGAATACCCGCTGTCGAGAAGTGTTCGTTCGAACTCCTGATTGAACATCTGGCAACGTACAAAAGGTGCTCCCATATCTAGCTTTTTATCCGGAAGGTTGCTGATGGCGTTCACGGTGGCCATTGTGAGGATATACTTTTCGGACTTGCCACCCTTGCTTCTGGAATTGTGGGGGCGCGGCCTGCGCTTGGTCGTACATGCCTCTTTTAATCCTTTCTTCACGGCTGGCATGTACTCAAGAGCTTTCATCAATGGCATGTTCAACACTAAATTCTTAATGATTTCTATGATGGCAGGATCAGACAAAGCATTTTTCAAATTTTTCATTTTTTTGTTTTTTTTATTGCTTCAGTAAAAGGAATATTTACAAAATCTTCACCAATTTCATTCAAAATAGTGTCCATATGGTTGTGTACAGGTAGATGGCAAAAAGGAATGGATTCATCTACAATTTGTGGACCAAAAATTACAGGCTCGGCTTCAGGTGCTGGCGTTGGACTCGCTGCAGGTGTAGTGCTCCTCCTGTCAGGAACTGGCTGTGAGGCAGGTGCAGGCGTCTCTAATGCTAGCTGATCTCCACTGAGGTTGCTGCTATCTTTTTGTGTTTTGCTATTTTCTTCATTTTTTTGTGTTTTTCTGAATGCTGGTGTTGCGCCCAAAATGCTGACTGGCCCTGGAGTTAGCTGGACTGACGATTCCCCGTCAGATGCAAGATGCTTTCCCTTCGCCATCGCCGATGGCTGGAGTGTCCTACTGCTCCTGAGAGTAACAGCATTAGATAAAAAACAATTTAATTCACCTGATTCGGGTTGGACACTGCCGGCTACCCGTTCCTTGCGTCGGAAGTTGTTTGGGTTGTCTTCGACCTGGGCTGGTATGACGGTCTTGGCTGCCGTCAGGTTGTCGATCTTCTGGTTCATCTCAGCCATATTCTTCATTAACTGCTCTAAACATGCCAGGGCTGGATTGACCGGCACAATCTCAGAGGAGTCCCCCTGCTAGGGTCTAGAATGCTGGTATGGCGGTTGAGATTGCGACTGATAACCTTGTGAAAATTGGTGAGGAGGAGGGTTGGAGGAATATTGTGCATTCTGCTGACTGTATTGAGCAGCCGGCTGCTGATGATATCCCTGTCCGCGATATCCGGACTGCTGAGCACCGTGCTGGTAATTCTGCCTCCAGGTGTTTCCGTGGGATGGAGGCTGGTACTGGTAGGATGGCTGGAAGGGTCTCCCACCCTGTTGCTGCTGGTGATAGGGCTTGTTGCCCGTGTTCTGACCCAGAGGTTGTCCCTGAGGACGAGTCAGCTGCATTCCATTGTTCCATACACCATTGATCTCCTGAATCAGTGGCGGGGGTGGAGAGAACTGCTCAGAATAGACTGGCTGGGACTCATGTTCGTATACAACCATCTATGTCTGGGGCTGCGGTTGCTGCTCCAGAACCTGCACGTAGTACACGTGCTGGACAGGCTGGGGCTACGGTGGAGTCGGCTGAGGGTTTTGATGCATTGTAGGCTCCTTCTTCTCAGCATTCGGCTCAGCAGACGTAGACACAACGTTGCACATGTTTGCATTCAATGCACGTACGAGCTGCTCCAGCTGTTGGGAAATCTGGTCGAGCTTTTCCAGACCCTGGGTCCTCTTCTCAATGACTGCCAATTTTTCTAGGTCCTGTGACCTCTTCTCAATGATATCCACCTTAGACAAGTGACTCCCAATGATGCTCAGGTTGGAGCTCTCATCCTTGTCTTCGGTGTGAGAAGCCATGTTCACTGGCTTGCTGATGGCGGTTGGTGGCTTCATGTATACTCTGGACGAGGATTGGGCTGCTTCTCCTTCAGTCATTTCTTCGAAGATGTTCCATACCACGTCCTCATCCTTGTTGAAATGTGAACCGCCGCAAGCTGCATCTACAAGCTTTTGGCTCTCAAATGATAGCCCCCCAAAGAAGTGTTGTGCGAGACTGGTCTTTGGAATGTCATGGTAGGGGCACTTCTCCTGAAGATTTTTGAATCTCTCCCACGCTTCATGGATGGTCTCATGGGGCTGCTGGTAGACACTGGAGATCCGGGCACGCATCTGATTTAATCGCCCGAGAGGATAGAACTTATGGAGGAATGTAGACTTCAGCTCCTCCCAGGTTGTCACGACCTTCCCAAGATGGTCAACCCAATAAAGGCCTTGTCTTGAAGGCTGAAAGGGAACGGTCATCTTGACTACCCCCAGAGGGATTCCAGGGTAGTGAGCAGTGGCACAGATGAGGCCAAACTTCTTGAGAAAAATGTACGGTTCCTCAGTGGTGTTCCCGTGGAATGTGGGAAGTAGAGATAGAAATTGCGGCTTCAGCTCGAAGTGGGCAGACATGCGTGGAACTTGAATCCACTCAGTGATGCGTCCCGCTCCTGGGTTGTATGTTTCCTTCAGTGTAGGCTTCGGCTGTGGTGGATCTACTCCTACTGCTTCTAATTCGGGTCCTCCCACTGATAATTCATCTCTGACTTCTTCAAAATTCAGCTCGTTGTTCTGATCATCCTCCTGTCGGTCGTCTCTTGCATCGGCCCTCCTCCTCAGATCGTTCAGCATGTCCTGGAAGGCTGTCTGGGCCAGGGCCTGATTAGTCAACTGCTGCTGAATGGCTTGGATGGAAGCCAGCAGCTGACTGTTAACCTCGCCCTGCATTGTGTATTGCCCTTTCCCCGGATTGACTTCAGGTTCAGGTGGGGCCTGTAGTCCTTTTCCTCTTCCTCCTGCCATCTCGGATTCTGTTTGATTTGCTAGCTCGGGCTTTAAGTCTGCATATGGTAGAATTCCCCGATCAGTCTGAATTGCAGCACCAGATAGAGAGATTTGGTCTGTGTCAAGGTTGACACAGAATTTTGTTAAGGACGGCGATGTGTAAGGAGTGAAATCAATCCAAAACGAGCAGAATTCAGGACGAGAGTGATCCCGATTTATTGAAGAAGACAGGGAGTCTGGAGATCGGTTCACGGATTTTGAACCAAGTTCTCGGGAATCGCCCTGAATTATTGGAGAGGGAGAGCGAATGGATCTGATGTGGGGGCCAACGGAGTCTCGACTAAACTGCTCATTCGTCGCCATCTCGAAGATCAAGAGGAAGATCGATGTGGATGAAAGATACGGGGGTCAACAAGAAATAAATGGAGTGTTCAATGAGCAAGGGTCAACTGGAGGGAAGACAAAATTTGCGCAAAGGCGTGATATTTTTGATCTTGCCCTAAAGATAACTAGCAATCAAACACAAAACAAGGGGATTCACCAACTCAATGCGTGAAGCCGTGAAGGTTCGGCTCTTATCTTTGTAATTTTTATCTTGAATTCAGGAAGTTATCTTTCAACGAGTCCTTAGAGCGCTACGCCTATAGGAGCGAGAGTACTGACGGAAAAGTATTCCCGTACTTGTCCTCCTCTTATGTAACCTGTAGCTTGCGCTTTTTGAGGTCCTTGTAACCCTTCCTGGATCCCTACTCAGCCAAAGAAAAGAGGGAGGAAGCCGATATGCGAAACCGATACTTCGAATCTCGCTCGCAATGGAATCACCCGTGAGCGTGCAAGATCCTACTCGGACGCAGACGGTGAGACAGACACACCCGTAAAGGCGTGGCCTATGCTCGGTACTTCGGACAAGGTCGATGCTGACACAATAGTGAGTCACCAATGGTGACCAAGTCCTACTCGCCTACGTACGATAGTAGCGCCAATCCTTCGGAAATCCAGGCGATATACAAGGCATCCACAAGCTGGGTTTTGGGTTATAATCCTTACGAAGCACTCAACTCACTTGGAAGGAGACCTTCCCATGCAACCTGAAAACAAGTGAGGGTGTTACTCTCCCCAGTCAATGAATCCGATTACCAATTTTATTTAGGTCAAAGTTTTCTTAGCAGTCCCTTTTTTAATTTTTTTGGTGTTATCGCTTCTTTTGAGGTGATTCAAACAAGCGCCTAACGATTTTTATATTTTCTTTGATCCTACTTTGTCCAAAAACAGAGGGAGAATAGAGTCGGAAAAGCCAACGCAAGTCGACACCAAGATGGAAATCTCACCTTTGTGCCTAAATGATGGATGCAAAGTAAGAAGACTTACAACGAATCCCAGCTCTCTCCATGCAGGATGCAAAGAAGAATTTATAAACCTAACTATATGCCGGTATGCAATGCGGAAATCGTCCTAAGATAGGCAACTGCTAGCGTGAAGAACAACAAGCTAATCACTCATCTCCAATCCTAAGGTCCGGTCTAGGCTCACCCCTCCTCTGCTAAACACACTTGAGTTTAGGAGAAAGCGCTTTACGAGGAGAGCTCGTGGAGCGCGGATCAAAGAAGAGTGACTTCGCTGTTTAATTAAACTAAGTCCAAGCACGAGCTATAGGTACTTGCAATTGTTGTTAAGGTGTTTGGACCTAATCTAATCGATCAAGCAATGCCTAAGTCTAAGAGCTCAATCCACAAAAGAAATAAAAATGAAAACAAAATCGGAAAATGACAGTCGGAAATCACGAAGAAAACCGTGGTGAGCCCCCGGGTGAACAAACACCCGGAAATTAGGCCCGATGTGTCTAGTGTCCAAGTCATGTATTATTACAATTAATCAAATCACTCTCTCTCACAAAAATAAAAAGCTAACTGTCGCTCTCTCTCTCAAGCTCTCCTGCTCTCTCCTACCGGCTAGGGTAGAATAGCCGGTTCCTCTTCCCAAGGATGTGCAGGATCCCCTAGGCGATCCTCCTCGGTCAGCGGTCCCTCGCAAGAAAACAAAAGAGGTGTCAGACAGTTCCAAAAGAAATTATGCACAAGAAACAAATAATAAAAGATGGCTAAGCAGCTAAAAGACACCAAGGTACTCTACAAGCCGATGCTCCCCGGCAACGGCGCCATTTGAAAAACGATTTGGTGAGAGCCGCTAAATAGTGGTCTGACAAATCAGACTCACTGTCGCTGATGCGACTACTCAAGCCTCCTCGTTTGTCAACAATTAACCCACACAATCAATCAGGCAATCAATAGCAAGGATTAAAATTTATTATACCCTACAAAAAATGGACAGTGGTAAGCAAGTAGGGGTCGAACGCAGGAAACAAAGGTGCAGAGTAGACAATGTCAAAACTGAGGTCTAGTAGACTACTTAGCCAATGCTGAATATTTTTGTGGGTTTTTAATTTTTATTATTATTTTTTTAATTTTTAATTTTTAATTTTTGTATTTTGATTTTTTTAATTTTCTGATTTTTTATTTTATATTTTATATTTTTTTCCTTTTTTCAATATTGGAATAAGATAGCAATATAATAAAAGACACGATAAAGTATTTAGAAAATTTGCAAAAATGGTAAAAAATTCAGAAATAAAATCTTTTTGGTCTTTTTATATTTTTCTACAGTTTTTGTGATTTTTGGATAATTTTCAGAATGGTTTTGGTATTTTTAATTAGCAAAATAAAAGAAAATAGGGCATAAGCTACTGGTTGGGGGTAAAATGGGAATTAAAAATATAAATCAGCCACCAAAATTTTCTAAACTATTTTTCAATTAAAGATAATAAAAACAGAAGACTACAGAACTTGAGTTTACAATTTTTGGGATTTTCTACAATTTTTTATATTTTTTAAAAGTTTTTAAGTATTTTTGAATTTTCAAGGTTTTTCGTTTGAAATTTTTAGTGGTTTTTGGACTGAAACTAAAGTAGGTCAAAATACACAATAGGTAATTTTTTTTGGAATTTTTAGAGGTATTTTAATACTATTTTGGTATTTTCTAAGCTAGACAGTACTGAAAATAGCTATTTTTGATTTTTTAAAAAAATAAAATGCGACAAAAATGAAAAATAAAAATATGGCCTGCAATGGTATGTTAACAGGAGCTTAAGTCTATTTTTTTGAGAATTTTTTGAATTAAAATGATGCGTGAAATAAATGGATCAAGCACAAAAAAATCCTAAGCCTAGCAGGGGTATATATGCAATTATAGAAACATACAGGGCTTAGGTGCAAATTTCACCAAAAGACACGTGCAGAACACGTGATCTGTCATTCACAGGGGCATATTTGTAATCACTGAAAATCGGCAAGGCATCCATGCAATTTTCCCAAAAACATATTTAATTAACTACGCACAGGGGTATAACTACAAATATCTAAAAGTTCGGGACCAAAAATGCAAAATACTCAAAAGTCACGCGCCCCAATCACGTGAGGTGACGTGGTGTGGACCAAAGTGCAAATATAAAAAGTGCGAGGACCTAAGTGCAATTATTACAAAAGTTTTAAACTGCAGACGAAAGTTTTAAGACTAAAAAGTAAATACAAAAGTACGTGGGTTGAAGATGCAAAATACCCACGGTGATTGATCGTGCGGCCGAGGAGAGTTCACTTGACACGTGGCGGCTCTAGGACGCACGATGACGCTTCGACCGGGATGGCTGGGATTAGATCTTGGCGGTGCGATCGGACGGTGGAGAGCGGCCAAGATCCAACGGCTGGTGTGGCGCCTAGAGGGTGCTCCTGATCCAATGGCCGGAAGATGATCACGAAGAACACCTTCCCCGTCAAGCGTTGGCGGGCGATTGCGGCCGACACACGGCCGCTCCAGTCCTAGGATCAAGGGCAAAACGATCCTGGGGCCTCTCCGCGTCTGATGATGGTCTCAGGCGAGGCTGCGACGGCGGGGGGAGCTCGGACGGCGGAGGCGACCTGGGGAGCTGCTCCTGGGAACGTCGAGGCTCGATGGAGCCTTCTCTTGGGCTCTGACCTGCAAGGGAGAAGCGCAAAAACCAAGCGAAGCCACTGGTGGGGTCTGATGATGCGATAGAAGCGGAAGGTGGCTCGGGAGAAGAGCTCCGGCGAGCGGCGGAGAATGGAGCTAGGCGGCTCGATCTGGGCGAGATCGAGATGAATGGAGGGGTGGAGCGAAGTGACGGAGTGAAGGGGAAGAAAATGGGGGCGACAGGTGTTCGGATAGATGCGGGGTATGACCGGAAATGGCGGGCGGAGCTCAGCTCCGCCGTGGGGTTTGATCGAAGATTCACGGCGATTGACGCGATAAAAATCAAAACTGCTCCTAGTCTAAGCTATCCTACACTAGAGCTACAAGAAAATGGAAAGATAAGAGGGAGAAGCTCACCAGAGACGACGGGCAAGAAGGTGCGACGGAGCTCCGGCGAGGGGTGGATCTACTTCAATTCAACACCAAATCTCTCAAACCCAGGCTCGATTCGAGGCCTGCTGTCACCAGGAGCACGAAGGGCTAGGGGTTTTAGGGTGGAAATGGCGGAAGAAGGATAAAACTTCAAATTTAAGTCGGGGGGTTCCTTTTGAAGGGTTGACGGACGACGTGGAAGACGAGGGTCAAATGCCTCGATTAGTGGTCCTCAGCCCAAGGAATCACTTGGGCGTGAATCACCACTGATCGAGGAGCAAAAATGCAGAATGTATCGACATGAGTTGGTGCAAGTTCATCCCTAGAGAAATGCGAGAAGAAGAGACAAAATGGACTTCTGACAAGTCTAGATGAGGAGGTCAGACAATTGACCGAGGTCAACTGTCAGACCAACCTGGTTGGTCCACGTGGACCAACCAGGAAAAATCCTTTTAAAAAATATTTCAAAAATCGATTAAAAATAGAAAATGGATGAATTACATTTTGGTTAAAAAATAAAAAATGTTTATTAATTTAAGAAATATTTTATTATGATTTTTAATTATTTTTCTGAAATATATTTTTACTAGTTTACTTTTGTATCCTTTATAGGTATATTACCTATATATTTTAGTCTTTAATTTTTATTTTGTGTATTTTAATTTTATTAATTTTATTTATTATTTTCTAAAATTATAAAATACTTTTATATACACAAATATATTTTTATTCTACTTTTCTGAGGTGTTTTGTATATTAAATAAAATATAAATAGATATTGTTTAGGTATGTACATAGGTATAATACCTGTGTATTTTTGTTACATTTATTTTTATTTTAAGTTTTATTTGGATTTTTATTCCTGTTTTAATGTACATAAGTATTATAAGTAATATTCACAGAATAATAAAAATATAAAAATACAAAAATAATGATTAAAGAATAAAATGAATATTTTAAGCTGTACAAGTATACAATGTGGGTCCAAAACTCAACTTTCAAATCGTAGCTCCGCCAACTGCGAAACCACCATCATTAGATAGATTATTTTAATCTATATACAATTAAAGGTGAGTTTGCTGCATTTGGAGTTTTCTTTTGTGAGATACAAGTCTGGGAAGTTGGGATTCTGGATTTTCATTCAGATCATAACTTTTTATCTGTACATTATTTTTCTGTGAAATCAATTTTGTATTTTTCTTTATTTTATTTTCTACAACTTTCATGTACAATATTTCTTTATTTGATGTACAAAAAGTGGAACCAAAAATAGGTCCCAAAATGAATAAGGAATAAATATAGGTATTTGGCCCTTATCTCCCCCTACTTTATTCCTTGTCGACCTATTCATCAAGATGCCTAGGTTTCGGGGTTTCAGGTCATAAAATATTTACAATATTTTATTCTTTTTCTTTTCTTTTCTTTATTCTATAATTTTTGCATTAAAAACAGTATTTTACACACTATTTACACACATATGCATGAATGCTAAATTACTCTATTTAATGCTGTTTTCAGGCATTTGCTAGGGTTTTTGAGGCCAAAATGATAGAATAAAGATGATGAAATGTGGATTCATCACTCACCGATAAATATCCTCCCGACCTCTGTGTTTGACAAGCTCAAACTCAGGCTACTTAGGAAGTCGAGAGAGATCGTTCAGCTGGCTGATCAATCTATCAAACGGCCGAGAGGAAACATTTCAGTCATCGTTACTTTCCAAGGTGCTCTACTCCAGATGGACTTCACGATCATTGACATCGAGCACCGAGAATATTCCCAGTCTCCGATTATTCTCGAGAAGCCATTCTTAGCCTTGGATAAGGCGAATATAGATTGCGAGACTCAGGAAATCGATTTTACAGCATTGGGAATGCTTCGACCTCATCCATTCTTTGATAAACTTTACTCTAAGGTGACCCCCACATCCGCTGATAGTCGTGACCATCGAGAGGAAGATGAGTCCCACCTCTCTACTACACCTGAGAGACCGATTGTCCGGACGACCGTTGGATCAGAGACTCCCCACACCTCCGCTTCATCAACTGCTTGCACCACCACCGTGACAGCTTCTAAGGAGGAATCACGATCAGAAGCTATCATTGAGTCGGACACGCCCTTTGTGGATTGCCTTAATCATTTCGGTGATCCGACACAAGAGCCTAATAATGCCAAGCCAATTGAGATCACTAGCACCTTTCTGAGACACGCGCTAACTCTTCAGGAATATGCTAATCTATATGGTGACTCGTCTGATGAGGAACCCCTGGTTAGCACCGCACCACATCCCGGACCTTCAAAGGAAACAACCATGACTAAATTGACCCCACATAAAAACACGGTTGCTCCCTCTTCTAGTCGGCTATCTAGTAAGAGGAAGTCGAGAATTGATTCCTCGAGATGTTCCCCCGAACCTCTCAAGGCGCGTTGCTCTCATCTCTCTCTTAATGATTCAGGTTCTAGAAAACCGACTAAGAAAATTTCCTTCAACATTCCGGAGAAGGAAGTTTCAGAGGAATCCTCATCGAGTCCAGACAAGGTGATTTATATGAGTGTGCTCAGTTCGGCTGTTCTTAAGTCGTATCTAAGTAAGCAGCGGTGTATCGACCCTCGTTGGACGATCCCTTTACCTAACTACTATTCATCTGAGGACGATTCCGACATCGACACACTTGTATATTACCCACCA
Source organism: Ottelia alismoides (assembly GCA_037367405.1). Classification (NCBI taxonomy): domain Eukaryota; kingdom Viridiplantae; phylum Streptophyta; class Magnoliopsida; order Alismatales; family Hydrocharitaceae; genus Ottelia; species Ottelia alismoides. The sequence goes on along the minus strand of JAZKJV010007825.1, from coordinate 456,901 downwards.
CCACGATCCCGCAAGAAGGTACGTCACAAACCTTCTTGATCCATGTATATTCTCAATTCTCCTTGTATATATTTTCCCTCCCTCCCTAGTGATTCGAATCACTCGCCCCGGCTCCATATCATTTCATTTTATGGCTATACTTAGGATGATCAGATCCTAAGTATAGGGGGGAGAGTGACCCGAGACTCTTCCATGTACATTCTCTTGATCTCACAGGTTCTCACACTCACTCTTGTCTTATACTTCGGCTGACCATAGCCTAAGTATAGGGGGGACCGATACCCACTGTGTATACACATCCATTTCCCCTCTTGACCTCGTTCGCCCCATTTTTTATCTTCTTCTACACTTAGGCTGCCAGAGCCTAAGTATAGGGGGCGGGACGACTTCTATACTTTTTGTTTTTTTAGCTCTCCTACGTTTAACACGAGCTATGTCTTTTTCCTCACTTTTCGTGCTCTGAGGACATAGCACACGCTAAGTATAGGAGGGCGTGTATATATTACATATATACTTTACCCATAGCTCGTACTTTCGCGTATTTTTTGTATATATTTTGCAATAATTACGGGTGAAAAAAAAGTGAAAAAATGGAAAAAAAAATTATACTTGTAAAACTTTTGTAAAAATTGAAAAAAAATGTATACTTGTATATTGTATAACACTTTTATAATTTTTATAATACTTATAAACTCTTGTAAATCGTTGTAACATATGAGGTATACCAAATTTTTGAAAAAAAAAGAAAAAATAAAAAACAAATAAAATAAAGGCTTTTTATTTACTCTTGCATATCATCCTTGCATTAGAAAAAAAGAGTCTTGCATTTCATTAATCTACATAGCATGACATATGCATCTTATCTGCATATCTTGCATATGCATGGTGAAAAGCTAGTGGGTTCTGAACCAAGTTATGAGTAGATATTGAGGATGGACTTGATTTGACCTTAATCCACCTAATTCCAGAGGAACCTTATAGGAACTGGAGTTAAGATTTCTCAGGTCAAGTGACTTAATTCTTTGAGTCCGCAAGTCTATGTTCACATGTCATCTTGATTAGTCTAAGTAGAATATCTCGTGCATACGCATGATTCTTATAGACAGTGACCTAACTTGGACAAGCACAAAGCATGTAGCTCTTCATTGATGAGGTGGTGAGGAGGTAGAATCCTTTAGCTTGGAGTAGCACACGGGTGGAAACATCCGTCCTCCTCTAGGGAGGGTAGTGCGTCTCATCCTAGTCTGGTAGTGTTGACGTCTAAGGACGGGATGCTGTGGGTTGCAATAATGCTTCAAAAGAGGGATAGTCTACTGGCTCAAGAGGAAAAATTCCTGATGTACATGCTGCACCTTGTATGAGTTTGAAAAAAAATGCAAAAACTCCAAAAAAAATCAGACAGGTCCAAGTGAAAATAAAATACCTGTCGGAGTCTGTATATTAGCAAAATAATGCAGTTGGATGACTTGGCTACACTGGTCAGGCATCCCGGGATAGGTAGCTACACTGGCTACCGTCCATTCTTTTCTCTACCCCCTCCTCTTGAGTTGGTCGCACTTGAACTTAGAAGGGAATACCCTGCTCCTCAAGGAAAGAGTTATTACACCGGGTTATTGAGTTATCTTGTTAGAGGAGGCTGGTTCCGAGTCATTTCTGATGTGGAGAGTTACATTTCACTTACACAGTACAAGTAAGAATCATAGTCATCAGAAATTTGCGTTTGAGGATTTGTTCTGACCTGACTATTGAGGAGTTTGAATAGAAGACATGTGGAACTTGAAGTCTGTTAGGTCTTAAGTTCAGGTTCGAATAAGGTTCCGCCACACAATTAATCTAAAGGTCGAGTCAAGCTCCATTTTTAACTTTCGTTCATGACCGCGACGGAGCTATGACCTTCGCGCCGTACTTCACACCCTCCGACGACTCATTCCATCTCTCATCGACTCCAGCTCTGCCACCTGGGCAGAGCACCATCGCGGGACCTCCCTCGCATCGCCTTAGACCTCGCCATCCACCCTTCTCATCTCCATGCACTGCCTCGTGCTTCAGTTATATCCCTAACACCTGCAGGCACTCACATCCTTCATCGGCTGGAAGCTCATTGGAGCTACTTTCGCGCTTCATCGCCACGATGCTCAAGCACCCCTCTTCCGCTCCTTAAGGCACCTGGAACTTTGCTGCAACGTCGCGCATCTTCCGGGATATCTCTGAGCCCCCGGAGAGCTTCACCGACGCCAGGAGGATTGGGCGGAGCCAAGCCCGCTTCGCCGGAGCCCCGCCAACTCCTCCGCAGGTGGCGGAGGACCGTTGAAGGAGACGTCCAGCCACCGTTCTATCATCTTGATCGAACAGTCATCTTCACACCACGTCGCCCACATCCGAAGCAGCACAGGAGCCATAGGATCAGCTGTGATCCCATGGACAGGAGCGAGACACGTAGTCATCACCGGAGCAGCACATCATCGTTGGATCGATCAGTTATCCAACGGTCAACATTCAGCCACGTCGCCCCCCTCCATCGACCTCCAGGCACCGTTGGATCAATCCAGATCCGACGGTCACTGGTTCGCCACGTCTTCATAATCCACCACCCGTTGGATCGCCCTTGATCCAACGGTCTTGATCGCGCCACATCGACGGGTCCGAGACTCTTCCCCGACCTCTAGGCTCGGACCACCCGAGGGTTCGCCGAGCCTTCCTCCAGACCTCCAGGGTGCCCGAGCCTCGTCCCGAGCTGCCGACACCACCCGAACCTAGGCGCCCCACGTGAGCAGCACGTGCGCCTGGGTAAATTGCACGGAAGCCCCTGGAACTTTCAGAAATTGCAGATCAGTCCCTATGAAGCGCCCCCATGTGAGGAGCACGTGCGCTAGTGGAGAAATTGCATTCCACCCCCTTCATTATAGGTAATTGCATTCAGGTCCCTGTCAGCATGTCTTTTTTTATGTAATTTTTATTTTTTGTATTGCAATTACACCCTTGTCTTTGCACGCATCCCTAGGTGTCATACTTCATTATTTTTGAATTCCAAAAATTGCATGTTGTAGCTTAACTTGTCCTTTATCTGTTGTGACACTTGTCATATTTTTGTGGTATCAGTAGAATTTTAAATTAATTAATTGGTTTATTTTTGCGATATTTTGCCCAATTGGACCTTTTAATGAATAGTTAATTCTCTGTAATTCCAAAAATTCCCAAAAAATCATAGTAGCTCTAAGATAATTAACTTAACTTGGCATAAAAATTTCATCTCATTTGAACACATTTCGAGGCCTAAATAAATTAATTGGTGATTTTCTTAGTTTATTTTTAATAGGTCCATTTCACATTAAAATTATGGTTTGACAATTTTCCTAGATTCCTCATCATTAGATCTATCTAGGATAATTTTATTTCCCCAAAATTTTGTGATTTGATATTTATTAAAATTAAATTAGTAAAAATCACCCTACATTCATTTTAAATTCACAGTAAATTCATCTAGTATCAGAACAATCCAAAAAAATAGGGTTGCTTAATTTCACCATATTTCATTATCTGGCCAATTTTCATATTTTTTTGACTTCATTTGATACCTTAACTGATTTAGCTTTAAATTGGCTTGATAGTTGCATGTGTCTTGCATAAAAAACCGAAAAAAGACCAAAAAAATATTCTTCGAAAATCACGCACTTGGACATTGCTAAAACTCACCTAAGGAGACAGATGCCTCCCTGAGTTCGACCTTGGACTTCACCAAGTAAAAAAATTTGCCGCTTGGAATTAACTAGAATCTAATTAAAAGTGGTTTTTGATATTCCCTCTCGTTATCCAACTTCAACGAACACTTATAATTAATTTGGACATTAATCTGACCGAATTAACTGAGGGTGCGGGAGGCGATATCAAAATGAAGTGGAGGTGTGGGGAGTCTCTGATATCAAAATGAAGTGGAGGTGTGGCATGTATATATTACATATATACTTTACACATAGCTCGTACTTTCACGTATTTTTTGTATATATTTTGCAATAATTACGGGTGAAAAAAAAGTGTACAAAAAAATGAAAAAAAAACAAAAAACAAATAAAATAAAGGCTTCTTATTTACTCTTGCATATCATCCTTGCATTAGAAAAAAAGAGTCTTGCATTTCATTAATCTACATAGCATGACATATGCATCTTATCTACATATCTTGCATATGCAAGGTGAAAAGCTAGTGGGTTCTGAACCAAGTTATGAGTAGATATTGAGGATGTACTTGATTTGACCTTAATCCACCTAATTCCAGAGGAACCTTATAGGAACTGGAGTTAAGATTTCTCCAATAAAGCCTCAAAATCCCTGATTCATAAAAAGCCTACAATCTCCCTCATACCACCTCCAAAATAGGTCTACTCACTTTCAGATTAATACACATTAAAAGACCTTTAAAATGAGACTCATTTCATCCAATTTGGAGCTCATATGAAAAAGTTGGGTTTTTGGGCCTCTATGTATACTAAATATATGTATATTTGTACTCTTGTATTTTTGTATCATATTTGACCTTATCTCCGTCTTTGGTCAACATCAAACTTGTAGATCTCATCAAGATCTACAACTTTCATGTTTTGAGTTTTTCCAAATTCGGCCTCCTTCTCTGTCCACACTCATTTCTATTTTCAGCCAATCACAGCTGGCCACGTGGCGCCCTCTGGTTGCGCCACGCGGCCCGCTCCCCTTGCCTTAGCTGCCCCTGCTCTCAACCGTTGAATTTCACTTTGAATCCAACGGCCCAGCCACCTCCACGTATGCCCTTTTACTTCCACCGTCTGATTATTTCGCCCTTCTCATCTGAACCGCCCGTTCGCGCCTCTCCTACAGCGCGCCACGCGTCACATCTTGAGCCCTTCGATCGTGTTCTCAGCCCTCCCATCTGAGCCGTTAGCTCCACAATCATCTCAACCGCCCGATCAAATGCCCTACGCTAATCGCATCCGTCCGCTAACGCCTCACCCCCATCGCGCCACATGGTGGCCTCCTGACGCTCAGATCGCCTCACCCTTGATCTAATCCTAGATGCTCCATGGCGCCTCGATCTGGGCCGTTGGATCAAGAGATCCAACGGCCGGGACCTCGTCTTCCACCTCCGGGGCCCCTCTCTCCCACGATCTTGAGCTTGCGCGAGGGGCTTGCCACTTTCTAGTTTCGGTTGCACGCCACCCACCCTCGCCGACCACCAACACCTCCACGATCACCCCCACTCTTCCCTCATCCTCGCCAGCCACCTCACTCCCCACGACTTCCACCAGAGTCGCTCCATGTCGCCCATGAACCTCACCTCATCACCATCCAACCCAACACCTTCTCCCTTTAAATACTCGAGCACCGGCCAACTTCACGCCTATCTGCCACTCCAGAGAGGTACCTAGAGCTCAGAGCTTCCGTTTGGTGACAACAATCGATTGATTCTTCGAGCGACGAAGGGTTTCTTCTCCAGCGAGATCCACTGTGCCACCGACGTGTTGCAGCCCCTCCTCCGCGAATTTGCTAGAGCTCGGGACCTCCCGATCCCTCGAGCGACAACCTGGAACTCCAATCCGAGCTCCAATTCCTAGGTAACCATCTTCATCTTCCTTTGATCTTTGTTTTAATTTTCCCTTTGATTTCTCCCATTTTATTTGCTGTCCACCTTTATCCTTTCGCTCCATCTTCACCTCGCCGAGCTCCGCGACGGAGCTCTGACCTTCGCGCCATACTTCACACCCTCCGACTACTCATTCCATCTCTCATCGACTCCAGCTCCGCCACCTGGGCGGAGCACCATCACTGGACCTCCCTCGCATCGCCTTAGGCCTCGTCGTCCACCCTTCGCATCTCCACGCACTGCCTCGTGCTTCAGTTATATCCCTAACACCTGCTGGCACACACATCCTTCATCGGCCAGAAGCTCATCGGAGCTACTTTCGCGCTTCATCGCCACGGTGCTCAAGCACACCTCTTCCGCTCCTGAAGGCACCTGGAGCTTTGCTGCACCGCCGTGCATATTCCGGGATATCTCCGAGCCCCCGGAGAGCTTCACCGACGCCAGGAGGATCGGACGGAGCCAAGCCCGCTTCGCCGGAGCCCCACCAACTCCTCCGCAGGTGGCGGAGGACTGTTGAAGGAGACGTCCAGCCACCGTTCGATCATCTTGATCGAACGGTCATCTTCACGCCACGTCGCCCACATCTAGAGCAGCACAAGAGCCGTAGGATCAGCTGTGATCCCACGGATAGGAGCGAGCCACGTAGTCATCACCGGAGCAGCACATCACCGTTGGATCGATCAGTTATCCAACGGTCAGCATTCAGCCACATCGCCCCCCTTCATCGACCTCCAGGCACTGTTGGATCAATCCAGATCCGACGGTCACTGGTTCGCCACATCTTCATCATCTAGCAGCCGTTGGATCGCCCTTGATCCAACGGTCTTGATCACGCCACATCGACGGGTCCGAGCCTCTTCCCCGACCTCTAGGCTCGGACCACCCGAGGCTTCGCCGAGCCTTCCTCCAGACCTCCAGGGCGCCCGAGCCTCGTCCCGAGCCGCCGACACCACTCGAACCTAGGCGCCCCACATGAGCAGCACGTGCGCTGGGTAAATTGCATGGAAGCCCCTAGAACTTTCAGAAATTGCAGATCAGTCCCTATGAAGCGCCCCCACGTGAGGAGCATGTGCGCTAGCGGAGAAATTGCATTCCACCCCCCTTCATTCTAGGTAATTGCATTCAGGTCCCTGTCAGCATGTTTATTTTTATGTAATTTTTATTTTTTGTATTGCAATTAGACCCTTGTCTTTGCACGCATCCCTAGGTGTCATATTTCATTATTTTTGAATTCCAAAAAGTGCATGTTGTAGCTTAACTTGTCCTTTATCTATTGTGACACTTGTCATATTTTTGTGGTATCAGTAGAATTTTAAATTAATTAATTGTTTTATTTCTTTGATATTTTGCCCAATTGGACCTTTTAATTAATAGTTAATTCTCTGTAACTCCAAAAATTTCCAAAAAATCATAGTAGCTCTAGGATAGTTAACTTAACATGGCATAAAAATTTCATCTCATTTGCACACATTTCGAGGCCTAAATAAAATAAATTGGTGATTTCCTTAATTTATTTTTAATAGGTCCATTTCACATTAAAATTAAGGTTTGACAATTTTCCTCGATTCCTCATCATTAGATCTATCTAGGATAATTTTATTTCCCCAAAATTTTTTGATTTGATATTTATTAAAATTAAATTAGTGAAAATTACCCTGCATTCAGTTTAAATTCACAGTAAATTCGTCTAGTGTCAGAAAATTCCAAAAAAAAATAAGGTAGCTTCATTTCACTTAATTTCATCATCTAGCCAATTTTCATAATTGTTGGACTTCATTTGATACCTTAACTGATTTAGCTTTAAATTGGCTTGATAGTTGCATGTGTCTTGCATAAAAAATCGAAAAAAGACCAAAAAAATATTCCTTGAAAATCACACACTTGGACTTTGCTAAAAATCAACATATGGAGACAGATGCCTCCCTGAATTCGACCTTGGACTTCACCAAGTAAATAAATTTGCCACTTGGAACTGACTTGAATCTAATTAAAAGTGGTTTTTGATATTCCCTCTCGTTATCTGACTGCAATGAACACTTATAATTAATTTAGACATTAATCTGACCGAACTAACTAAGGGTGTGGGAGGCGATATGAATCTCTAATTTGATTTGTTTGCCATTCTGTTTACCACATATGGTTTATTTCTTAGCTATGTTTCAATCTTGCTCTAGTACATTGTATTGCACATTAAATCGGTTCTTGTTTTATCTATGTAATTGGAAAAATGGGAAATATATGATTATAATTTTGTTAAAATGTAATGCATTTATAGAGATTCGTGTTAACCCGGGTAGTTAGCGTTTAGTCTAAATCATGGCTACTACATACGAATCTCCATTGACAAGAAGATTCTTAAAATCTCCATAAATCAGTACCTTTTCCAAATTTTCCTTCAATGGAGACCATTTGCCATTCTCAAGTTCTCATCTCTGGTATGATGCAACCAAAGCGGCTTTGTTTAACCATGCTGATTTGGAGACTATTCTTGATCTCCCAGTCTGGATTGTCCTGTGTCCATTGGAGAGGAAAGAACTAATAATAATGTGACCCGGTTCTATGGCCATAATGGAGGAATCAAAGAATTGATGAAAGGCCATGTTTGGGCCTGTGATGGGGATGTCGTGTTCTACGTGCTTTAAGCATCGCCACTTTCCATCCCTTATCCATAACTACGATTATTGAGAAGTGGATGAATGCAGAAAAGAAATAGGGATATGATTGCTGAAAAGTGCACATAAGAACAATATTTGCAGCAAGCAAAAGATAAATACGTATTCCTTACACATATAAATTAGATTAGTTAATGCTCCCATGCACTATAATCCTCCCTCTCTCTAGATCCTTCAATCAACCTTCGAGCTCGAATGCGGAGACGGGGAAGCTGTCCGCAAGTCCTGTGCCGGTCAGAAACGTGATCTTGGCCGACGAAGGATCCGAGATGTAGACCTCATTGATGGTGAGCCATATAAAGAGCTCCTTCACCTTCACGCCGGTCAGCTTCTTCATCTTGTACTTCTCGGCGAAGCCGGTCACCTCTGTGGCATAGGACACCTTCTCGTTAATCTTCTTGAACATGTGCTCCACCTTCTTCTTCTGTATCACCCACATGAATCCCGATTCCCGATGGTAACCGAACTCCTCGACGTCATTGACGGGGAGGAGACCAAGCGGGAGGGAGAGCTCCTTCAAGCGCTCTGCGATCTTCTTCTTGCAGGCTGCATCTCCGCAGGTGATCTCGGCAGTGGCCCTGTAGTTTTGGATGGCCTGTGATGCCATATCTTTACCTTTGTGGTTATTGATATGGAAGAAAGGGAACAAAGATCTTCTGGTAATCTAGTATTAGAAAAGATATGAGGCTGTTGTTGGCGTAGAGATGTGAGGAGGGAGCCCCTATTAATACCGAACCGGGACTACCAAGTAACATCAATCAATAATAAACTAATGAGCCTACGGCAAGGTCAGTCAAGAATCAAAGATCGTATTTGTCGATGTGACCTTGGCCTGGTTTTTCATTCGCGTCCTTGGAGTTGGAATGGATGACAATTAAGTAGAGTCAATTTGTGTGCATCGGAGGCTTTTATACGGAGCATGAGGTCAATGTTTGCGGGTCGATATATGATATCTGCGTATTTTAAACCAGTCAGTGACCAAGATGTTGTTCCAAAGTTTAAACAGAAAAATCAGAAAAAGCTTTACGGTACACGCCTTTATTGACAAATTGGAAACCAACTTCAGCTTCCGGATCCCGTTCCAGTTCGCATAGAAAGCACCATTATCCAAATTTTGTATATAAATAGAGGTCCTGAGTTCCCCCACACAACTCATCTCTCATTACTTATCTTCATTTCCAACAACATGGCTTCCCAAGCCATCGCCACTTACAGGCCTACCGCGGAGATCACCCGTGGAGATGCAGCCTGCAAGACCAAAATCGTCGAGCTCCTCAAAGAGCTCTCCCTCCCGCTCGGCCTCCTCCCCGTCAGTGACGTAGAGGAGTTTGGATACGACCGTGAGTCCGGATTCATGTGGGTCATCCAGAAGAAGAAGGTGGAGCACACGTTCAAGAACATTAACGAGAAGGTGTCCTACGCCACCGAGGTGACCGGTTTCGCCGAGACGCACAAGATGAAGAAGCTTACGGGCGTGAAGGTGAAGGAGCTCTTCATATGGCTCGCCATCAACGAGGTCTACATCGCTGACCCTTCGTCGGCTAAGGTCACGTTTCTGACCGGCACTGGACTTGCGGCAGCTTCCCCGTCTCGGCATTCGAGCTCCAAGGTTGATGGAAGGATCCAGAGAAGGGAGGATTACCGCAGGAGTATTAATCTGTTCAATTATATGTATAAGTGTCTCTCTTTGGATTGTAACAAGTGTAGTTCTTATGCGAGCTTTTCAATAATCGGAGAATGAACTCTCATTTTTTTGATGTCGTCTTGACTATGCTCGTCATTGATTTCCAAATTTCTTTTGTTCTTAATCAAAGACGACGGATTACACCTGGTCCAGAGCAAGAATACGTTTTGTCGTCCATGCACCCTCTGATCTCTTGCTACATCGGAGTTAAGAAGAGCAATATATATTATGTGTACACCAAGATGTCCAAAGTTGTACGAAAACTTCAATTGATTTTTTTTCAATCATTAATTCCCAGATTTGAGTACCCCAGTGAGCACTCCATGACTCTTACTTCGACAACCTCCACGAGTTCTTCATAGAATAAACCTACATGAAAATGTAAACATTTTACGACTGAGTACTTTACTTTTAATAAAAGTATATGTCTTCCAGTATTGACCTACACCCATCTTAGCTAGTTTCACCTCGATATAAAAAAATATGCTATGTCTTGAACTACAAAACTTATGTGGTATTCGGGGACTGTAACATAAAAGTATTATTCTTGGTGATAATCACCTGGTTGTAGTGCTATTAGTTATCAAGCATCCAACCAAGATTGTTTCATAAGTATTTTAAAAGTCATATCCCATTTCTGCAACCTGCACTAGAATCATATTGGTGTCATTTACCATGGACGCAACTTCTCACATTCTCTCTTTATAGGGCTAGAACTTATTTAGGGATCTTAAAATTTCCTTCGCCTGCAGCCCTGAGGCACTTAGGCCCTTTGGGATCAGAGTCAACTGCATTCTACATTTATCTTTGAGTGAACTACGTTTCTAAATAGTTTGTCATTACTATATTGTACTATGGATTGCTACTATGGGGAATAACCCGTGAGTTTCGATCATTTCATTAATGTAAGGACCAAAGATCTACATAATTCCCGGGAGGATTGGCGGGGGGGGGGGGGGGGGGGGGTTGTTTAAGTCATATCCCTAGGGACTTGAGGACTGACCTATCTATGTGAGTAAAATTCTCTTTGCTCAGGGCAATGGTTTCTAACCAATGGGATTCACTCACAAAATGTGTGGTCGGGCCTATATGATCGCAGAACTATTTCAACCATCCCGTAGTCGTTATTATAGTCGTTAATGTAGTCGTTGAGAGTCGAAATATAGTCACAGTTTAGTCATATGCTATAGCCTCTATTGTGACTAGAGGCATACTACTTTGCGACTATGTTAGCAACGTAAGAAAACAATTCTGCGACCACGTAAATACCACTTTAACATTTCTTAATAGCGACCACCTTACTAGTACTTTGCTACCACTGTAATAGTAAGGTAGTTGTTTCCGTCAATGTTGCGACCACATGACTATTATTTTGCTACTAAATTGTAGCAAATAGTAGCAACGTAGTCGCAAACTCTACTTTGCTAATAAAAAATAACTAGTGAACACTTGTAGTGTATGATTCTTCTGTAGTATAAAACAAGATAATAAAATCATCCAAACTCTCTTGAGATCTTCTAATCAACATTATCATAGAATCATCCTACTCACCTGCAGTTACAGCCTAATACAATAATCTCTAAGAAAAAACCAATCTTACTTATATAAAGTCAAAGTCAACATGCACTTTATAATATATTATATATATATATATATAAGAAAGACAATAAAAGTGTGAATGTATTTAAAAAGCTACAAGTTCAAGACAATAGAAAGCACATGTTTAAGTTTAAGGAAACCATAAGTTCATGACTAACATCCATATATTAAAATTCTTAACATTATAAATTTTTGGTAATAAAATCTCCATCCTTCTCCTCGTCATCATCTTGTACTTCATGAACTTTTGGAATTTTAGTTCTATGATATTTAAGAAGTGGTGAATCCACGATTCATTGCCTTTATTCTTTTTTTAGCTTTATTTCTTTAGTCAAATACATGTAAATACCAACTAATTTCATAAAATTACCTTTCTTAAATATGCATTTTTAACACTTTTTATACTCAAATAGAATAATAAAGAAGAAAAGAAAAAAGAAAAGAAAAATAAAGGATGTATTTATGAAATAAAAACAAACTGATCTGAACCTCGAGAAAAGGTCAAGACTTTACCTAATCGACCAGGAGTAAAGTAAGGGGAGATATGGTCTTTAATCCAAAAATAAAAAAAATCATTTGTAAATATTATTCCCTGTATATTTGTACAAAACTTACACTATTTTCTTTGTATATAAATTGACCTTAAATTAAATATTTTTCTAAATAAAAGTTATAAATAAAAATATTTTGTAAATACTAAAAATATTTGCAAAGTAAAACCATGTACAGAATAAAAATACCCCACTCAGAAAAATCCGTAAAGTGACAATTGAAAAAACAATTCCGGCTCCATACGAACTCAAATTGAATCAAACTCAATTCCATTATACTCGAAAATAAATTATCTTTAAAATGGCTATAGTTTCACAATTTTTGGATTTACGGTTGAAAAGTCAGTTTTCTGGGGTGATTTGTGCAGTTTCACCACACACTTATTGTAAATATATTTGTTCACATTTATTTTTTATACATAATATACATAATTGTAAATATTATCTTCATTATTAAAAAAAATAAAAAATAGAAAAATTTTAAAAAAATATTTAATAATAATTCCTTACTTGTACAAGTGTATATTGTACTATATGTATATAATACTTGTATACAACTAATTTGCTTACATAAAAATCATCAAAAAGATTTAATATCTAACATTAATTAATTAAATTAATGTAATTACGAAAATTGGGTTTATTTGCTTAATTTATTCATTTATTTAATTTGAAAACCTACCTTGTATATAAAGATTTGATTTTATGACTTAAATAACCACCGTTAAGGTGGCTAATTAATTTTTGTAAATTAATTATTTTATTTAATTCCGAATTTTGTTTTTAATTAATTAATTAACCAATAAAAAAATTCCTTCTTTGTGCATATTTTCCTTTTTTATTTTTCTTTCTCTTTTTATTGGGCTCATCCTCCCTCATTTGCTCTTGATCAATCTTTGGTGGATAGGAGCTCGATCTCCGAGAGCAATCTTGTCAAAAAATTATGCCCATCTTCTTAGCCATCTGGTGACAACGAGTCTGACCTTGTCGCAGCCATCACAACGTGTCCGATTCCAACGTTAGATACAGTTTACTTTTCATCATTTTTCTAGATATTTATTAGGTCTAATTTGTGCTTCGATTCATGCTTAAATTTTACATCTCAATTCCAAAAATATCCATCCCGATTTGATTTCGCAATTCGATCCGACATCGATTTCTACATTCATTTTCTCCATCCATCCGCATTGACGTTCTACCACACATAATCTATCAACTCTGACCACGGATTGTGGTCAGAGATCCGGAACTATCTCTCACTTTGTCAGATCCGCACCCACGCACATTTTTCCGTGTTTAGTCTTTCTTTGATCGAGCCGTCGTGCTCGCATCCTCATTTGTGTATAAAGAAATAATAATAAATAAAAAAATTTAAAAAATGTGTTTCTCTTTCTCTAACATTTGTTTTGCAGGAAAACAATAAAATAAAAAAAAACATATACATTTTTTAACATCTACCTGCATATAAAAAAATAAAAAAAAATTGTGCGACCATTCCACCGCCTAGAACCGTCCCCAGCCCTCACCGCCGCCAGGCCGTGGCCCTCAGCTGCGCAGACCCGTGCAAGCCCACCACCTCCGTTGCAGCCCGCCGATCAAGCCGCTCCCAACCGCCTGGTGTCACGACCCCGACTCCCCCCCCCCCCCCCGCGAGCTGTACTGCCCGACTAGCCGTCGACCACGGCCAGCTGCCTCGTAGCCCCACGAGCGGTCGCGCTCCCAACCTCTGTGAATGCCAGCGCCACCTGTGGCACTTCCTGCCACCCTCCCTCTGCCGATCGCGGCCAGCCGCCTCGCAGCCCCGCGAGCGGCTGTGCTCCCGACCTCTTAGAACTGCCTTGCGCCAACAATTCCCTGTCTTCCAATCCCACAGTCCATCCGCCTGACGCCAAAGCATTTCCACCAGCGCCGCAAGGAGTCCACACTACCATCGTCGCTTGTCCAGCCAAGCCCCATCACCAGCCCACTGCAAATGCCACCGTCGCGCGCCTGGGGAAAGGAAGAGAAAGGGAGTAGTGCCCCTTTTGCTTTTGAAGAAACGAAGGGAAGAAGAAAGACTAAGGCGTTAATATTAATTTTGGGAAAATTACAACTGCCCCCTGGAATTTTCCAAATTTGTAGAAACTCCCTTGCCAGTTCAAGCATTGGGCAATTTGCGTGGAGACCATCAAATTTTATAATAATTGCAAATAATGCCCCTGGAAGCTCCTCAAGCACGTGATTTGCACGTTATTACTGGGTAATTTGCACTTTCCTCTCATTTTATCTCTACTATTTATTTAATGCAAAAACATTAATTGTTTGCGTTTCAGTCCCTGTCTGTCCAGACTATTTATTGGCTCATCTTTTTATTGAAATAAATGTGGTATTTGCTCTGAAAATTCTACAAAAAATTGTGTATACTCCTGCAGTTGTCTTGTTATAGTGTAAATTTTTTATTGCATTTTATCATCATTTGATATTTTTAAAAAATAAAAATTATTGTCATTTTCTCTTCATGAAATTCAAAAATTCATAAAAATTTGAATATTATTATAAAAATTCCAAAAAATAGATTAGGTATATTTTATTGTCTTTTATTTTCTATCCAAATTTTATGCATTAATTATTTAGAAAACACCAAAAATGCAAAATACTAAAAATCTTCGGAAAAATATAGAAAAATAAAAAATTGTGATTTCAATTTCTATGTGTAGATATTTGTTTTACTTTAGTATAAAAAAAATTCCAGGAGTTTTGGATGCTTAAATTATTTTTAAGTTGAAAATTACTCCAGACTATGCAATGATTGTCATTTTTACCACTGTTTGATTTTTAGAAAAATACAAAAACATCTGAAAATTACATAAAAATTATCAAAAACATTTTAAAATATACAAAACACAAAAATATTTTCTCTGTTTTTTTGAATATTTTTTATATAACTGAAAAATACAGAAAGTGTGGTGTGTGTATTTCTTTCCTTGTGTATATTGTGTGTCTATTTGAAAAAAAAATGAAAAATTAAAAACCACTAAAAATTCATTTTATTTTATTTGGAATTTGACTACTAAGTTTTTCAATTGTGCTCCTTGTGTTCGATCATTGTCGCTATACCAGGTAAATTAAATAGCGAAGACTGCTTATATTTCATTGATTGATTTTTCTCTTAAGTGGTTTTTTTATATATTTTTCTCGTTAAGTTAGCCGATTAATTGGGGTTACAATGACCATTGATATATTTTGATACATAACCCTAGTTGATCGTTAGCTCACCAAGAAGCAAAAGAAGTCAATGTAAATGTTAGAAAGATGAATCATTGTCTATACTAAAACATAACTGGGAATATAAGCCATACCTAAAATAAGGTACATCCTCTTTCAAAGTAGACAATTCTAGAAGATACACTTTGTAATCCAGAAGACATGCTACCGACTATATTTACTAGTGAATTCATAACATGTAATAGTTGTCTAAACTCAGCCTCAGACACACCCGACTGAGATGTTGGTGTGTTATACATCAAGGTCATCCTAAAATAAGTGGAAGCTCCGATATAATAAGAAGAGGACGAGATTTGGGTGGCAAACCACCCAAAGTCTACATTCTATTAGGTCCTACTTCACGCTCTTTAACGACTTCTTGCCATGAGCTGGCGACGAGGTTCAATTCCTCTTCAGATTCTGGAACACCAAACCTTTATGTATATAACTTCTTGTAATGAATCTACAATATATTTTTTTTAGTTTTTGACCAAGAAACAATAATTTTATAGTAGTAGTAATATGCATACCATCACCACCTTTGCTTCTGGTGTAGACCAATCACCTCCACTTGTATGTGTATCAATCCACAATTTTTCCAATGATAGGGGACGTTTGTCAGCAATACTTTTATTGCCAATATGTTAGTCATCGGTAAAAGTTAAAACTTGAAAAAGTATATTTATTTGTAAATACCGTTTCACTCCTCACGGTTCCAAAACTTTTTGATCCACTGGTGGATCTGATTGATTATTTCCCCCTGTTCGTATTCCCTTCTTCAGAAAGCTTTTGAAAATCCTCTTGAGCAAAGAGTTCACAATAACCCGTATTACCCGTACTATCCCTCTAGCTTAAGGAATTCGTTAACTTTATTTAATAATTAGCACTATTTGGCCAATAACATGTTGTAAGTAATTAACACTAATTACTATATATAAATAACTATATTATGGTACATATATTTCATGTGTTTTTTATTTAATAAAATCAAATAAAAATTAGGTTAATATTGTATATAATTAATCTAACATTAAATATAAATTAAATATCCAAAAAAATAACGAAAGAAAATAAAAGCAAGTATTTTTAATCTTTAGAAATACTTTCAAAAATATTACTATGTCCATATTATGTACTTTCTCTTTGAGTTCTACATAAAATTTGTAGATCTCATTGAGATCTATAACTTTCATGTTCTTCACTTTTTCTAATTTTACTCCTAATTATTCTACTTACATTTATCATTGATTTAATATTTTTCCTTTTTTTATAGTTGAGCCACGTGGCCCAACCAGAGCTCGTCCCTTACCTGCACCTCCTCTCCAGTCCGTAGGCGGTCTAGACCGTCTAATCACCTTTATCAGATGGATGTACTTCAATCTCCGTTGATCACTTTTAGACTACTTTAACATTATGATAAAGTGCATATTAGCCATCGTGCCATGCTGAAATGGTGGCCCTCTGATCGCATGATCAGACGGTTGAGGTGTATCGTCAACCTCCATCCCCAATACCTCCAAGCATTGCATCTATACCAACCAACCAAATTCCCCTAAATTCCCCAACTTCTCCAATAACCATCTATGTTGATCGTCCATTCCCTAACATAGTTCCGGCTACCCTCTCCTACGCCCTAACCTTGACCTCCATATCCATCTAACTTCCATGCCTATGCAGGCAGTTGAAACCTCCATGGAATCTATCTTCAACCTTCATTCCTTTTCTTAAAATAGGCAATCACCGACGAGATTTGACCTTGTCCACCCTTGTGTAAGGCTTCTCCTAACATCCAACTCCTCATCATGATAGGATCGATAAGCAACTGGAGAGCGACGGTAGCGTAAGAACTCCAATGTCGACTCATGACCGATGATCCATGTTATGGCTGCGATGCGACCGTTAGATCTTCCAGGTGGGTTTCCCTCATCAAGCAAAGACTCAAAGGTCTCCCTTCTCCTCTGGAACATGCACTCCCTTCACTTGAGCGGACCTCTTAAATTTAAAGGTATTTAAGTTTTGTTTTCTTTCTCATTTTCTTTGATTTACCACAGGTGTACATAGTTACTTCTTTCAAATCTAGAAGACCTCGACCTCTACTATGAACTCACCATTTATGCGGGAGGATTCGCTCATTAATTTCCTTCTCCAGAACCCTAATTCACATTGCTTTCTTTTTTCCTCCAAGAGTGGAGGAGAATCCATTTGACCTCCATTATTTTTGCACTCATATGTCTCCATCTACCCGCTATTAGTATGCATACACATGATACTGATTCTGTTACACTAACTTTGCAGATCATTTGATCTTCAATGATCGAAAATTAGGGCAATCTCCGATCTAGAGCTTCGTCTCCGATGATCAGACATCTTTAACCATCTTCACAGCTTCCCATGCCTTCACCTTACAATGACTATCTTTTCCAAACCTCGAAGGTTCGCCCATGACATTTGTGGACAACATGAGGTTAAGGCAGAGCTTTGGCGACCTCACCATAGCACAACCTACTCCACCATCTAAGGAGGAGAGGGAAGAACTCTTCAGTGTATAGTTGTCATTGGATCATATCTCTTTGATCTGATCTGACGGCCATGATCATCTCCGAGCCAGATGTCCAAGCCTGCAACCCTAATGTATCCAAGCAAGAGACAAATGACCAGAGCTCTCCATGTGTCCCAAGCCACGAGCTTGATGATCGTGAAAATCGCCTCTTTAATTATCTTAAATTGTTGTAGTATAGGAGGCAAATTCGGTTCAATAAAAAATACAAACTTTGAATGTTGCGGAGTATTTTAACTAGGCGAGTCTATCAAGGTCAAACACAAGGAACTGTGATTTTTAGTTGCGAGGTTTTAAATTTATTTAAATAATTAAATAATTGCTTGGTTAATTTCTGTGTTGAAAATAAAATACAATGCAATGATGAAGATGCAAGAAATAAAAAGAGAGAATAAAGCACTAGATCTGTGAATTATAAGATTCAATCCTTAATTGAATTTATCAATTAATCCTCAAAAGATAATCACAGATTGAAAGAGATCATTTCGAGTGAGATATTTTCAATTATTCCCAAAATGCAAGCAAGAAGATTATTAGAATAATTCTTATTCGTACACCAATTCACTACCCAATAATTCTTCCTTGGATGAGCCCCCTACACTGATTAAATTCTTCAAAAAATATAATCAATTATTCCGAGAGAATTATTCAATTTAAAATCCTCAGTTGAATCCCTACAGAAGAGACCACTAGTTTCTTAATGAAATACGACACAATATGTCAATACTCAGCCTGCATAGATTAGAATGGATCCTTGAATAATAACTCTCAATAAGTAGCTTTGGATCTTTCCACAAACTATTTAAAATGATAAAGCATGAAAATAGCTTCGAAACAACATATAGTTTGCTAAAAACGGAGTTTGAATGGCGAAAATATCAAAAAATTAAGCTCTAGGGACTGAATTGCAATAAAAATAAATATAATCTTTTCAAAATAACCCCTAGAGGACTTATCTATAATAAGGGAAAACCAACTGGATCTCTATGTAATTTACCCCACAGGGGTCTTTTCGCAAATTGATGAACCAGGAGGGAGTTCCTTGCAATTTTAGCAAATTCCAATGTGGCTCACATGGGCTCAAACTAGAAGGGCATCATTGTTAATTTGAAGAACGTTGGGGGAAGATTTAGCAATTGTCCATTTCTTCCATGGATGATTTCAAAGACTTGATGGGCTTTCCATTTCCCATACGTTCTTGATTACCACGAAGATGGTTGCTGTAATATTGAAGGAAGAAGGGGTCTACTCCTCTTTCGTGCCTTCTCGGTATTACTTATCAAGATCAAGGTGTCGCTGAGTTCCTGGATTTCGGCAAAGAAGCTATGAACGATAGTAAATGGGGTTGAAATGCAGCTGCTCGGTGGACGTCGTTCCCTGATGGTGGAAGATGATCCTTCATCCCGATGTTCTTTTCTGATGCTTTTTGGTAAAAAGGTCTAGAAAGTGTAACCAATGTCGATGTCCAGTTGCACCTGTAAATGGATACCAGCTCGAGCGCAAGGTTGCTCGGATATGCTGCTTACCATGGATAAGATGGGAGGACGAAGCTCCAACGTACGTGGCAAATGGAGATTGATGCTCTGGTTTCGATCTAAACTAGAGGTGGAAGAGATGGAGAGGATGAAAAGAATATATGGAGGGGGTGATGGCGATCAGTAGAGGTCGATATGAGTTTAGTGCAAACAAACATCCCCTGCTGCACAGGGGATTTTTGTGTATTTGTTAAACAACCTCAAATTTTTAATGAATCCATTAAAGAAATTCGCCTGAAAAATTCAATAAAAATCTTTATTAGCTTCAGAACATGGGATTTATCTGTTGAAATATACAAATTTTTTAGATTTGGCTTATGTAAGATGGTGAAATGAGGAGAGAGAAAGTATGAGGAAGAACAAGGTGCAGAAAGTATGAAGAAGGTGATGGAGATAGAGGAAGAAGAAAGAAGGAGGAGGAGGAGAAGAAAAAGAAGGAATTGTATGGGGGTATGGACGAGCGCCTGGGAATGCTTCTCATGAAGCAGGGTTGCAGCTCGAAGGTCGGCAAAAGAAAGGAGAGAAGAGGATAGATGCCAAAAGAATGAGATGTGCCTAATTGGAAGAGCCTGGGGAGAATCTCAAGGTTGAGCTCCGATCGTCGCTCGAGTCGTCGGCTAGGAGACAAGCTTGAGAACAACAGGGAGCTGTTGTAGCAAAGGAGGTGCTCCTCCTTTGGATCATGACTGAGATGAAGCTGGTCATCGCCTACGATAGGGGAGCGCATGTCTGTCATAAGTGGCTCCTCCGAGGCTATGGCCCACTCGCTCGAAGTTGGCGGATGGTGATATAAGGAGGGGTTGGTGATGTTTTATAGGGAGGTGGAGATAACGGCTGCCAGATGAAGGTGGAGGGGTGTTATGCGGGCGGTCGTAATGGCCGCTGAGGAGGTGGCAGGTGGCGGCCGTTGCGGATGAGGGCGGAGGTCGTGTGCGTTATAGACGGAAGGGGTGGTGGAGGAGATCATGTGCAGAGCACGTGACTGGGGTGGAAGGTGACAGGTCACGTGCTCTGCACTTCACCTGGAGAGAGAGAGTGTGTCAGAATGGGGGTGCCACGTTGCATGCCCAGGGGCTACCACGTGGCACCCCCAAAAAAATTCAAATTTAAAAGATGAAGGAAAATGAAAAAGAAATAGAAAGAGACCTCGACTCGAAAATTTCCTTCACGAAAGTTGTTCGTCTTGACGAGATCTATAACTTTCATTAAAGATCCGTGAGTAAAAGAGGTGATTTGTGCGAAGTGGTATTTTTGGTGGTCTCTAAGTGTATAGAAAACCGATTTTTTGGAGTTTTATAATTTTTTGATGATTTTTAAAGAGGATAAAAATTATAAGAAAAATTACAATAAAATACAAGAAAACTAATCACACTAATCTATTTTTTTGGATATTTAATAAATAAGAAAATAATGAAATAAAATAGAGGTACGAAACACGAGAATTTTGCACAGACTCACAACGGACACTTGGACTTAGTCAGTTTCTATGATTTCAGTCTTGATTTAGATTTGGATTTTTATAACGCTTAATTAATCTTTCATCAAAGAACACAAATGAAGAAGAAATAAAATTAAAAGGGTTAATTATGTACATAAAAACTCAAGTCAAAAATAGCAAAAAGTTAAAATGCGCAAAAGAGGCCCAAAACCCAACTTTCACGTATGAGCTCTGAATTTTACGAAATTGGTCTTGTTTTGAAGGTAATTGAAAATGGATTACTTTAAAAGTGAATACACCAAAATCGAACAATGTATGAGGAAGATATTAACGTTTTAATCCGTTAGACGTGAAATTTGGTTTTGGGTTTATTTGACACTTATTTGTGTTAGTAATTTTTTGTATTTTTTATTTATTCTAGTTAGTAATATTTACACAATGGAGGTAGTTTGGGGTCAATCCGAGTTATGATGAAAAAATCTGGAAAGTTAGCAGCTTTTTAGGCCAATTTATACAATAATTATGCATGATGAGATGCAAATATTATTTACACATGTATGAATGCTAATGATGCTCTACGAAAATTAATTATAGGGAACATAGCCTAATTGACCAATTTTAGCATGATGAATACGTGATTCATCATACCCCTATACTTAAACCATGCTCGTCCCTGAGAATCAATGAATGAATGACATAGTTCAATACATCCGTGACTGTGCATGTGAATTTTTGAGGCTCAATTCATCAAAGACCCTTAATTTTAGTGATCCTAAAATTCTGGTCTCAATAATGCTTTAATTAAAAGGAATCCAACTTATCTAATTTTGATATTCTCCGTTTGTACACATAATATAAGGATATGACTTCTGGTGTACTACATCATGAGAGTCGAGTCAAGACATCACCCGAAGTCCCAGTCCAGGACACTCTCCTCTAGACCTAATCCTCAACACTAGGGAATAAGTCTATTCTTGCTTTCAATCCACCGCCTCATTAGTTTGTCAGACTTGAAAATGTAGATGGATGGCCAGATGATCGAGGGCATGGGATTGTGTTTATTTTTCTCTCCCTCACATTAGAACAAGGGGCCTTTCGAGTGCCTTATTACTCAACACAGATATTTTTGTTGTTGATCAATGTGTCTGTCAAGAGGATTCAGAGTCGTCTACATTTGTTTTTCTGGGAGTACATCAGGGTGTGTCTCTGTTGAGTATCTAAGATACCTTCGACACCCAAACTTTTATCGCTTACGATGCAGAGCCTTTTTTTGGTGCTAAAACGACTCCTTGGTCCTAATTAGCGCTTGGTCCAAGCGGACACTTTGAAAATTGTTGGGAGCGCTCGTCATTGGTGGAAGCTCATTTATAATTTGACTTTGAAAGGTAGAGCTTTTCTTTGAATATTTGTTTCTTTTCTTTTATTTTCTTTTCTTTTTGGATAGCTCCACTGCTTTTAACAAAAGTTGGCGTACACTGATCAACAATTAAGTTTCATTACACCTTAGCACATATGTAAATATCAAAGAGATAGCATATGAACTTGTTCACATACTGACTAGGGTTTTGCTGACACTCAGGTTTCCTAAAGTCTTCATTAACTTTATCCCATTCTCGAATATCATTAGATCGGGTCTAAACTTGAATCTATAATCATAGTTCCTCAAGCGATAACTGAACTCATCTCATCAATCTTGTAGTTGTGAAAGTGGAGTGCTGGTCATATTTTTTAGGATGTAGAGATGAAGAGTGCAATATAGCGCTCAAATTTTTCAAACTAGGGAAGTGTGGATTGTTAAGTTTAAAAATCCTAATGACTAAGGCATGTTAACTCTGACTCTCAAGATCACAGAAATCAAGTGTCCTCAAATCCTCAAGCCTTGAGTGATAGTGAATGTGTCAGGAATATATCAACCAAGGAATGCATGAGATGCTTAATGAAATGCAAGACCATGAGTGAATTTTTTATGCCAAAAGCTCTCTTCTTTTTTTGAGAAACATGTATTATTAGTATAATATATACTACTTGTACACTACTTGTACCCAATCCCTATGTTAGATGAAAAAAATTAAAGTATGAGCTATGGATAAAGTAGGTAGAATATATACAAACATACCCCACTATACTTAGCAAGTGATATGTCCTCATGGCACAAAGTGAAACACAGAGATAGCTCGTACTAACTGTAGTTGAACGAAAAATAAAAAGAAGTCGACATGCCCCCTATACTTAGACTTTTTAGGGACTAAGTACATCAGAAAAACAAGAAATGAGGCAGACGATGGTACGGAGAAAAGAATAGAAGTGATGTATACACAATGGTACTCGTTCCCCTATACTAAGTATTGGGGGACCGAGTAGATGAGTGGGTTGATGGATATACAGAAGAGTGTTGGATTTGAAGAGGTGGTTTATCCGGGCAGTTCGAGTCTTTCGTCAAATGTCGCGCCCTGAGTGAAGGAGATTTGTTCTACTTGCACTAACTACTCATTGGATTCAACAAATTGTTTAAGTAGATGACCGTTGACTATAGATATTTGTGTGCTATCTGCGGTCCTTGAGATCTCAACACTTTCACTTTTGTGCACCTCTCTTACGATGAGGGGTCCCGTCCATTTTGATTTCAATTTACCTTGGAAAATTTTCAGTCTTGCATTAAATAATCATACTTTCTACCCTGGGACAAAGGTCTTTGTTCGAATGTTCTTGTCATGCCATTCTATATTTTTTCCTTGTAGATGGTGTTGTTTTAGTAGGCATGATTTCGGATTTCAGATAGTTCATTCAAATCCATCTCTTTGTTCTTGTTTGCTTGGTGACAGTTCCAATTGATCTTTTTGATTGCCCATTTTGATTGATGCACGAGTTTAGCGGGCAAATGACACGGTTTTCCATATACCATTCGAAATAGGGAGGTGCCCAATGGGGTCTTGTAAGCCATCCGGTAAGCCTATAGAACTTGGTCAAGGAGTTGGGACCAGTTCTTCATGTCAAGGCGGACTAGCTTTTGTAAAATTCATTTGACCTCCATGTTTGACACCTCGACCATGCCATTGGATTGTGGATGGTAAGGACTAGCTAAACGATGCTCGATGTCGTATTCCTTAGTCAACTTCTACACCTCCTAGTTGACAAAGTGGCAACCCCCATCATATATTAATATCTTAGGGACTCCAAACCTTGAAATAATATGATCCTTCAAAAACTTGCATACAGTCTTCTTGTCTGCCACTCGAGTAGGGATAGCCTCCACCCACCTAGATAAATAGTCTACCGCAAGAAGAATATATTCAAATCCTTGACTGTGAGGGAACGAGCCCATAAAGTCAATGCTCCAGGCATCGAATACATCACAAATGATTACTGGTTGCATAGGCATGGAATCTTTGGGACCAATGGTTCCTCCCACTCTCCGACAGACCGAGCACGACCTGACAAAATTGTAAGCATCCTTAAACAAGGTCGGCCAGTAAAATCTACATTGTAGTATCTTTTCAGCGGTCCTCAGCCTGAAGTGATGTCCTCCTGCCTCCAACGTATGGAAGAGAATAAGGACTCTTTGGTATTCCTCCTGAGGATTACATCTTCTCCATATGCAATCAGGTTGTTCAAAGAAACGAACGGATCCTCCCAATGGTAGTGTCTGGCTTCCGACTTGAGTCTGTCGATTCTATTCTTGGGCGAGCCCTGAGGAACTTTCTTGGAGATGAGATAGTTCACCATGTCGGCATACCATGGGAGAGAGTCAATAGTAGAAATTGACTCGTCTGGGAAGGTTTCATGGATGTATTTAGACTCAGGGATTTTATTATGTTCGATCCGTGATAAATCATCAGCCATGACATTCTTAACCCCAGGTTTATCTTTAATCTTCAAATCAAATTCTTGAAGCAATAGTATCCATCTAAGGAGTCGTGCTTTTGCATCCTTTTTTTCCATCAAGTATCGAATGACATAATGATCTTTATAAACTATCACCTTAGATTCTAGAAGTATACATCGAAATTTTTCCAAAGAAAAGACTACTACAAGCATTTCTTTTTCGGTCATAGTATAATTTTTCCGATCTTGGTCTAAAACTTTGCTTGCATAGTGAATAGCAAACAAGATTCCATCTTTTCTTTGTCCTAACATTGCCCCTACTGTGAGACTAGTCGGGGGCTTGTAGGACGAAAGTCTCAATGATCCTTTTTTTGAGAAGCTCAAAGGCTTCAAGACAATTATGATCTACAACAAACTCGGTGTCTTTCCCTAAGAGGTCAGTCAGTGGTCAGGCAATTTTTTAAAAATCCTTAATAAATCTCCTATAAAATCCGACATGCCCCAAAAAGGTCGCACTTGTTTCACATTGGTCGGTGGCTCGAGTTTCTTGATCACATCCACCTTGGCAGGGTCAACTTCCATTCCCTTCTTGGAGATGACATGCCCTAATACAATGCCCTCTTTTACCATGAAATGGCTTTTCTCCCAATAGAGCACAAGATTTACTTCCCTCCACTTTTGAAGGACTCGATCCAGGTGCACTAGACAATCATCGAATTAATCACCATAAACCAAGAAGTCATCCATGAAGATTTCCACGAAATCTCCAACCATTCTGGCAAAAACTGTAATCATGCACTGCTGAAAAGTGCCGAGGGCATTGCAAAGCCCAAAAGGCATGCGCTTGAATGCGTAAGTGCCGAAAGGACATGTAAAAGTAGTCTTTTCTTGTTCCTCAGGTGCAATGGATTTGTAATTGTAGCCCGAGTACCTGTCCAAGAAACAGAAGTATTCTCTCCCTGCCGATCTCTCCAAGATTTGATCAATAAAAGGCAGTGGAAAGTGGTCATTCTTTGTTGCGGCATTCAGATGCATGTAATCCATACAGACACGCCACGACGTGGGTACCCGTGTCGTGATCTCTTCTCCCTCCTCGTTAGTGATAATCTGAAGTCCCAACTTTTTCGGGATGACATGCAAGGGTGACACCCACTTGGAGTCAAAGATGGGATATATGAAACCAGCCTTACACCATTTTTCAATTTAAGTCTTAACCATGTCCTTTAAGTTTGGATTCAACCTACGTTGGCATTCACAGGAGGGTTTAGAATTATCCTCAAGGTAAATATGGTGTGAACAGAGGGCGGGGTTAATCCCTGGAAGATCAGATAATCTCCAGCCTATTGCCTTACGATTTTTCTCTAAAACTTTAAGCAGGTGGATCTCCTGCTCTTCGGTCAGATGTGAACTGATGATGACCGGAAATTGTCCCTTACTTCCTGCAAGGAAGGCATACTTAAGAGTTGGGGGCAGTTGTTTGAGCTCGGGAAGGTCTGTATTGTTCACAGAATCTGGCTCTCATTGCTGATTCTGGTTGTGTTGTGGATGTTTGCTGTGTATCACTATCGGACACCACCTTAGTTGTTTTGGGGATCGGATCTCTAAAGATGAAATTAGGTATGGCTAGCGTCGCATCCGATTTGTGTACCTTACTCTGGAATTGTCCATAAGGAGAATGGACTAACAGTCAAGCAGGGCCTCTGAGTATCCGGGAGTATAGGTAGATGCATGGATGAGCTGGCAGACTAAGTCATCAACAATGTCCTCTCCAGATGAGAGTGATTCTTTCATTGTGGTTGGGTTCTGTCTACATGACCCAATAGTTGGTTCCGTATTTTCTTCCTCAGGTTCTGATTTTTCAGACTCGGTACTTGACTCAGCGTCAGGTCTTTGAAACCTAGTTTGCTTCGTTTTAAGTTCAACTTTTTCAGACTGGATTCTCCCGGATGTGTAATCGAATATAGCTCATGCGGTCCTAAAGAAGGGCCGCCCTAGCATCATTTGGGAGTCTTTCCAATTTTTAGGGACATCCATGTCTAGTATTGTGAAATCAACTGGGAAGTTTTGTCCCTCTATATTGATGACAATATTTCGAATCTCCCCCTAAGGTCTCTTAGTTGATGTATCTATGAATTGAAGTACAACTGTAGATTGGTTAAGAGGACCTAGATTTAGATGCTCAAATAGCGTTGTGGGCATGAGATTGATGTATGAGTCATTGTCTAACAATGTTCAGGCAAACTTGATTTCATTGATCTATCTAGTGACAAAGTGAGAACCCATGTCTCTTTTCTTCGTTGGTATCTCATTTTTTATCAGGCGAGATGTAGAAATAGAGAGTATGTGCTTCTTTGTTTGGTTATGATTCTTTTTGCTGGCCCTTGTCAGTGTGCATCTCACCTTAAGGTATTTTCGAAAAGCCGGATCTCTTTTGATCATCTCTTCTAGGGACAGAGTGACCTTAATATTTTCTCTACAGATGCAGGCCATCTCGTCATCATTTTTTGGTTTTTATGTTTTTCTTCTTTCTTGTCGTAAGAGCACGGGGGAAAGGAATGGATTCATTGTGATAAAAACATCACTTTTATTGAATGAGTAATGAAATATATCTACAGGACTTGGACTGACTGAACAAAAAACAGGAAAATTGGTGGACAACTGTTGCGGATATCTTGGTGGCACTTCTTTGTCAGACTCAGATTCTGACTCTCCATGGCCTTCAATGGTGTAGTGTATGACGGGTGGTGTGGGTGGGTCTTCTTCTTTCTCCTCCTCAATTCCCCCAGGATTGTGTGAATTTGTGGACATTTGGGCTATGTCACCGTGTTTTTTCACTCGATCATGCATGGTTACGATCCTTCTGCTCCTAAGAGAAATATGATAAGCGTCATCATGCGAAAAGATCTTGTATTCAGGTAAGGAATATTCAGAGCTTAATACCTGATTCTATCCAAGGCTATTTGGATTAGCCTAGACTTGAGCTGGAATTACGGTTTGGGGTGCACTTACATCGTCTCTCCATCAAGAGAGTCGATTTATGTCGACTCTCATATCATGAAGTTCGTCCAGCACTCGTTGGAGTTCCAGAGAGATGGAAGAAGAGGAGGACCCCTGGCCTTGCTTGGCCTGAGGCTACTGATATTGTCAGAATTGGCCCTGCTGGCCTTGGCGTTGATACTGTTGATGTTGTAGTTGCGGATTCTGATAACCCGTGCGGTACTGCTGAGCTGCTGCTATTGAGGCTGGTAGGTGAGTCGGGCTTGTGGTGAATGAGGGTTAGGATTAGAGTTTTGATGTGAATGGTTGACTGGTTCCATGTTATTCCAAACTCCATTTATCTCCATCACTTGTGGAGGTTCCTCATAAATAGTTTGAATGGAGGTTTCTACAGTTTGATGGGAAAAGACGTGATCTCCCCCCAGTGGCTCTGATGCCCTGCCCCTTGCCCTTGAATATAGTGAATTTGGTGTATGGGGGTATGGGATGAAGTTAGGGCAGGTATCTGCATCTTGGATACCTTGCCAGCCAGTTCCTCCATTTGTTTAGGCAATTTAGCCAATTTCTCCATATCAGATGATTTATGAAGTTCATCCACCTTTTTGTAAATCTGATCGACCATAGTCAGTTTTTCATCTATTATTCCCATATCAGCACTCTGATCGGTTATCAGGCTATTCACCATCTTTTTAGAGCCGGTTATGTAAGCCCGGCTGGGCTGGTGGTCTGTGCACGGCTGGATTCAACAAGTCTCTCAAACACCTTGTAGACAGTGTCCTCATTGCGTCCCATGTAGCTTCCTCCGCATGATGCCCTCACTAATCCTTGGGTCTCAGGGTTCAGTCCACTAACCAGACTTTGGACCCGCATCATTTTGCTTATCCCATGTCCTGGGCATTTCTAGATTAGGTCTGTGAACCTTTCCCTGGTTTCATGGAATGGCTCGCTCGGTTGTTGGGTGAAGCTTGTGAGTTTGATCCTCATCTGATTAATTCTACTCACAGGGTATAATTTCTTTTAAAAAAATGTCTTGAAGGTGGCCCATATCGCAACCACGTCCTCTAAGTTCTTCAACCAGTAAGTTGCCTTATCATTCAAGGCGAAGGGGACAACTTTTAACCTTATGTAGTCCTGTCTAACTCTAGGGTGGCATAGGTTAGCGCAGACTAGCTCGAAGTCATCGAGGAAGATGTATGGTTCTTCATGATTATTCCCTCCGAACTTAGGCAACAATGCAAGGAAATACGGTTTGTGTTCGAACGCATCCTTGGGGGGTACCGGCCTCAACCAATTATAGTCTTCATCTAATTCAGGGAGGTACGTGTCTTCCATAGCAGCCTCACCATGTTGCAGTACCTCCATTTTTTCTCTAAGGATTTCATTATGTTGTTCAGCGACAGTTACCCTAGCCAGAAGAGCATGAATAGGGTCATTGTTGTTCTTGTCTTTTTTTGGAGGCATCTTGTCTTCTTCTTCACCTTCAGATGCAAATAAATCTGAGTTAGTCTCGTACTTGGAAGGTTTAGGAGTTCTGCCAAAGATGAAGGTTTCTTTGGCAGGAAGGGAGTAGGAGAGAGGGTTAGCCTGGGGTTGACTAATCACTATAGGCAGGGGGCGAACCATGGTTTTGAGAAAAGGGTTGTCTCCATACCATGAGGATTCGAGAAGAGAGTCATCTCGAAACCGAGGAGATAAATTACTTGAGGAGCTCAGGGATTTGTTTGCAAAGTCCGAACGAAGAACTCCAGAAGAATCCATCGTGGATGAAAGGAGTAGTTTGGAGTACAAAGGAATTTCCACGGAGCGTACAAATGTATAGAAGATTCACTCAAAACAAACGCAATTCAAAACTCGTCAATTTACTCACTCAACACTGGTGAAGGCACATTAGGATTCGACCGCTTATCTTTTCAATTTTAATTTAATGACAAAACAGTCTTTGAAAATTAGGCGGAGCTGTTAGGTGCTGAAATATTTCGCAAAGACTGTCGCGTGTTCATACAATTAGTTGCACCTACTTTCAGCCCCTATAGGTGTAAGTACGGATCGTTTAAATAGCTACCCGTGTTACTTGAGGACAGAGCCTTACGCAAGGTCCTCTACACCACCCACTCTGCTAAGGGAAGTCAGACCGTAAAATGGCTACCTGAAACCCTTACTGAGAAGTAGCTAATTTTTTTTAAAAATAGTAGTCTGAGTGAAAATTTTCGATTTTGGGCTCTATCCTAAGTGTGTGGTCTGGTCCTTGCAAACAATGAGTGGGTTATTATCCACAAGACACAAGGGTTAATTTTATGTCAATTTATTTATAGTCGCCTTGATTAGCAGTACCAATTTTAAATTTGGGTTATCACTGAAGTTTTATCTACGCACAAAAATACATACCTAACGAGCAGTCCCAATTCCTTTAATTCCTAAGTTTAGAACTGAGGAGGAAAAATCGAAAAAGCCAATGCAAGTGTGAACGAATGATGCATGCTTAAGAAGAAGACTTACATTGATTCCCCGTGCTCTTCAAGCGGGATGCAATACAAGGAATTTAAATTTATACTAAATTATATGCACTGATGAAATCACCCTAAGCAGATAGTTCTATTAACAGGAAAGAATTGATTTAAATATTTGACTAAATTGAACAATCTACTAGTGTATATAGTTAGTGAAAAAGTGTGGCCTAAAAATTACGAGCACAATCAAGAATAGATAAATAAGCGTATATGTGCCTAATTCCTACGCCACTCAAGTCAGGTCCCAACCACTAGAATGGATTGAAATAGCCCCGACACACCACAAGAAAGTTCACTCCGAATTATTACACGGGTTTAAAGAGAGGGACCCTGAGAATAATGCAGGAAATTAAATCTAGACTACACTCTCTCTCACACACAAAAATTTAAATTTAAATCTTCTTCATAGATCCTTGATTTATGTCCCAAAAATTTGCTCCCAGTAGTCTGCCAAGAGAGAAATTACGGTTAGTATCAGAAGTAAGATAGAAATGCAAAATAAAGTGCAAAAAAAATGACACAAAAAATAATTTCACAAAATTTAATTACAAAAAATAATTTAAAACCATAAAAATACGTCGTTCCCCGACAATGGCACCATTTGATGATCGCAAAAACCGCCTCTTTAATTATCTTAAATTGATGTAGTATAGGAGGCAAATTTGGTTCAGCCAAACAAACACAAACTTTGAATGTTGTGGAGTATTTTAACTTGGCATGTCTACCAAGGTCAAACACATGGAACGATGATTTTTAGTTGTGAGGTCTTAAATTAATTTAAATAATTAAATAATTGCTAGGTTAATTTCTGTGTCGAAAATAAAATACATTGCAATGATGAAGATGCAAGACATAAAAAGAGAGAATAAAGCATTGGATCTATGAATTATAATATTCAATCCTTAATTAAATTTATCAATTAATCCTAGAAAGATAATCACAGATCGAAAGAGATCATTTCGAGAGAGATATTTTCAATTATTCCCAAAATGCAAACAAGAAGATTGTTAGAAAAATTCTTATTCGTATACCAATTCACTCCCCAATAATTCTCCTTCCTTGGATGAGCCCCCTACAATGATTAAATTATTCAAATAGTATAATCTATAATCCCGTGAGAATTATTCAATTTAAAATCCTCAGCCGAATCCCTACAAAAGAGACCATTAATTTCTCAATGAAATACGACATAATATGTCAATACTCACCCTGCATAGATCAGAATGGATCCTTAAATAATAACTTTCAATAAGTAGCTTCGGAATTTTCCACAAACTATTCAAAATGATAAAGCATGAAAATAGCTTCGAAATGACATATAGTTTGCTAAAAATGGAGTTTGAATGGAGAAGATAGGAAAAAATTAAGCTATGGGGACTGAATTGCAATAAAAATAAAAATAATCTTTTCAAAATAGCCCTTGGAGGACTTATCTGTAATAAGGGAAAACCAGCCGGGTCTTTGTGTAATTTACCCCAGACGGGGGTCCTTTTGCAAATTGATGAACCAGCAGGGGGCTCTTTGCAATTTTAGCAAATTCCTATGAGGCTCATGTGGGCTTCAACTAGAAGGGCATCATTGTTAGTTTGAAGAACGTTGGGGGAAGATTCAGCAATTGTCCATTTCTTCCACTGATGATTTCAAAGACTTGATGGGCTTTCCATTTCCCATCCATTCTTGTTTACCACAGAGATGGCTACCGGAATCTCGAAGGAAGAAGGGATCTACTCCTCTTTCGTGCCTTCTCGTTATTACTGATCATGATCAAGGCATAGTTGAGTTCCTGGACTTCAGCAAAGAAGCTATGAACGGCAGTAAATGGGGTTGAAATGCAGCTGCTCTATGGGCATTGTTCCCTGATGATGGAAGATGATCCTTCATGCTGATGTCCATTTCTGATGCATGTTGGTGAAGAGGTCTAGAAAGTGCAACCAATGCCGATGATGTCCAGTTGTACTTGTAAATGGAGACCAGCTCGAGCGCAAGGTTGCTCGGCTACGCTGCTTACCATGGATTAGATGGGAGGATGAAGCTCCAACGTATGTGGAAAATGGAGCTTGATTCTCTGGTTTCGATCTAAACAAGAGGTGGAACAGATAGAGAGGATGAAAATAACATATGGAGGGGGGTGATGGTGATCAGTAGAGGTCGATATGAGTTTATTGCAAAAAAAGATCCCCTATAGCAATAGGGGATTTTTGTGTATTTTTTAAACAACCTCAAATTTTTAATTAATCCATTCAAGAAATTCACATGAAAATTTCAATAAAACCTTCATTAGCTTCAGAACATGGGATTTATCTGTTGAAACATACACATTTTTGAGATTTGGCTTATGGAAGATGGTGAAATGAGGAGAGAGAAAGTATGAGGAAGAACAAGGTGCAGAAAGTATGAAGAAGGTGATGGAGATAGAGGAAGAAGAAAGAAGGAGAAGGAGGAGAAAAAAAGAAGGAATTACCTGGGGGTATGGACGGGCGCCTAAGGATGCTTCTCATGAAGCACGGTTGCAGCTCGAAGATTGGCGAAAGAAAGGAGAGAAGAGGATAGATGCTAGGAGAATGAGATGTACCTAATGGGAAGAGCCTAGGGAGAATCTCGAGGTTGAGCTCTGATCACCGCTCGAGTCGTCGGCTAGGCAACGAGCTTGAGAATAGCACGGAGCTGCTGAGAAAAGGAGGTGCTCCTCTTTTGGATCATGCCTGAGATGAAGCCGGTTGTCGCCTACGACAACGGAGCACACGTCTGTCACAGGTGGCTCATCCGAGGCTATGGCTCTCTCACTCGAAGTTGACGGATGGCGAGATAAGGAGGGGCTAGCGATTTTTTATAGTGAGGCGGAGATAAGGGCTGCCAGGTGAAGGTGGAGGGGTGTTACGCGGGCAGCCATAACGACCAGTGAGGAGGTGGCGGGTGGCGGTCATTGCGTATGACGGTGGAGGTCGTGTGCATTACAGGAGGAAGGGGTGGTGGAGGAGATCACGTGCGGAGCACGTGACTGGTGTGGAAGGTGATGGGTTACGTGCTCTACACGTGACTTGGAGGGAGAGTGTCTGAATGGGGAAGCCATGTGGCACGCCCAGGGGCTGCCACGTGTCACCCAAAAAAATTTCAAATTTAAAATGATGGAAGGAAAATGAAAAAGAAATAGAAGGAGACCTTAGATCGAAAAATTTCCTTCACAAAAGTTGTTCGTCTCGATGAGATCTACAACTTTCATGAAGGACCTATGAGCAAAAGAGGTCATTTGTGTAAAGTGGTATTTTTGGTGTTCTCTAAGTGTATAGAAAACCGTTTTTTTGGAGTTTTGTAATTTTTTGGTGGTTTGTAAAGAGAATTTTATGAAATTAGTCTTGTTTCGAAGGTAATTGAAAATGGAGTCCATGTGGCACTAATTTTTTGGGTTTATTTGACACTTATTTGTGTTAGTAATTTTTTGTATTTTTTATTTATTCTTGTTAATAATATTTACACAGTGGAAGTGGTTTGGGGTCAATCGGAGTTAGGATGAAAAAATCTGGAAAGTTAGCAGCTTTTTAGGCCAATTTATACAATAATTATGCATGATGAAATGCAAATATTATTTACGCATGTATGAATGTTAATGATGCTCTATGTAAATGAATTATGGGGAACATAGCCTAATTGACCTATTTTAGCATGATGAATACGAGATTCATTAGAGCCTCATCCCGAACCTGGACTGAGTGTGTGTTATATACATGAGGTTCTGGAATTTTGTAGCGCCACATGTTGAAGTCTTCAAATTTACAAGTAGATCCCTCCAGGGCATATGCCTCACGTGTGCCTGGGAACATTTGCGCATTAGACCTATCGGGTTATCTTTATTATGCTTTAGTCCCTTCAGTGACTTGTTTGCTATTTTTTGTGATATTTATATTATGTTTTTATTAAGTTTATTCCCCTAGACCCTTGATTGAATAATTTGAGCAATATATCTCTGATTCAAATGATTTTAGTTTCATTGTGATCATTATTTAATTGTCATTGGTATGATATGATTTATTTCTTGATCTGAACATAAAATAAGGATCGACTTATCACATATAACTTAGATGTTATTTTTAACACTAAATGAACAATGGCTTCTTTATGATTCCACAATTGGACCTTGATTCTTATTATCATTATTGCTTGAGTTTAGCATTTAGTTTAAGACCATAATTTATGTTTCTACGTACATGTGGTTACTCAATTCATTCTGCTTATTGTGTTAAAAAGGCTTCTCATTCATATGTCTCTTTATTGCATTGTTGCGCTCTTTTGACCTAGATAATGTATTAAACACTTAACCATGATATTAAACACTTAATTAATTACGTTAATAGCTCATGTCCTTCTGTTCGACCCTAGAATTTCCTAGATAAATTAAAGCCTAATCCTCTTCACAGAGATTATTCGATTCGGTTGTGATTGAGAGCAAGTTGTCCATATTATAACAAGTTAATACTAGCATTGCCAATTAGTGTTTCATCAGATGGCATCGTTTATAAGGACACAATGACATTAATATAATTAAATTTGATTTAATATTGTTTGTGGAGTTGGTTATTTGTTATTTAAGCTAGAGCAGTTTGTATTGAATTGCTACATTGTTTTTGTTTTATAGATGTGATGTGCATTCACTTGATAATTCTTTGATCTATTTTTAATCATTTTTCTTTTGTGAGAGGACCTGCGGATCTGATGATGCTCGAAGAAGAACTAAGTCTGGATGATCGGAGCTCAGAGTTCTTATTGAGAGGGGTCGCATAAGATGCTTTCAGAAATTGAAGATTATTGATTTATTTTTGTGTATGTGTATTGTATCTATATTCATGTACTATGGACTTTGGACTCTTATTTTGTGTATTGAGTTTGTTTCACCCTTGTTTGGGTGGGATTCAACTTGAGTGCCCAACTTAGGGTTTAGGCACATGTCTCTTAAAACTACTTTAGGTTATATTTTTTATGTGCTTGAACCATAAAGTAAGAACATGCTAACTGAATCTCAAGAGATGCACGCATCCCTTAATATTTATGACATGCACTTAATCTACGTTTGACATAGACAAACTTATCAAATTCTATCCGCTATTAGAACTTATGCTTAGGAATCGGTTTTTTTTCGACTTGCGTTCATTTGAATATTAATTTTAATACAGTCTTGCATCCACATGGAGAGAGCTAGGATAACTGTAAGTATCTCTAAACACGAGCATGCATCATAGTTTTACGTCTGCATTGGCTTGTCCTGAATCCTCTATCATGTGCTTTATGACTTAAGATTTAAAGGAAATGAGATTGGCTGGTAGATGATGTTTTATTTGCTGACATTTAAACAGTGACAACCTAAGCTCTAAAACTGGGATTGTTAATGAAAGTTGACCTAATTAAAATGGAGTTAAAATTAATCTTTTATTGGGAGCGCAAACCCCTCATTATTCGCAGGTACATTTTGCACATGGAGAGGTAAGGACGTCTCCTAAGGATATTGCCCAAATCCTAATTAAGCCTGCTCGTAATGGACTCAAATTTTGTATTATCACCAATAAAAGATATAAGATAATTTGACCATTTGTTTTGGTCTTACAGCACGAGTTGGTCAATCAATCAGGGTTTGCTTATTCTTGATTGTGATTTCTACAACCTCTCCCAGAAATCCTAGAATTCCATTTCTCCATGCTCCAAGTTGCATTCATCTAATTAGATTTAATTAACCTTAATGTGTCCCAGTCCCTCACCCTTTTCTCCATGCTTAGGCCACTCTCCAGCCTAAGTATAGGGGGCCAAGTTGTCTCTGATTATTCAACTCAAGCCCCTTATTGCATATAATTTCTCTTTGCTTAGGCTATTTCTCAATTTAAGTATAGGGGGATTCGAGTCCCTGTATTCTACTAACTTATTCTTTTCACTAATTCATACACCCTTTATTCTTGGTTTCAGTTATGTACATCTCTTTATATTTAATAAGAGCTATGGCTTCATATCACTTTGTGCTATGAGGACATATCATAAGCTAAGTATAGGGGGTTTACTGTATATATTTCATATACACTTTAGTCGTAACTCATATTTTAAAAAAATTCAAAATTTTTAGGCTACGGGTAACATATTATTTTGGAACTGATTTTCATAAAATTGATTTTAAAATGATTTGAAACTTTTTTACATGATTTTCAAAAATATTTTTCATGGGTTTGTAAAAACATAGTTTTACTTATTTTGGAAAATCTTTGTAATATTTGGATAACCTATATCTATGTGATATTGTCTTGAAAAATGTTATGCATAGGTTTGAAAAAATTGGGTTTTACTTGTTTTGAAAATCATTATAAAATGTTCAGAAAACCTGTACTTATGTGACATGGTTTGTAAATGTTTTCAAAATTCCTTTTCAAATTTTAAGGGTGTAATTGAGAGTAACAATTGTTTTATGAATACACCTAAACTTATTTTAAAAAATGAAAAAAAGAATAAAAGAATTGAAAATCACAAAAATGATAACTAATCAGTTAGATTTTTCCTGACACTTGCACATTCACTAAAGGCTTGTTGAGATTCATAACACTTAGCTTATGAGGTCCAGAAATTTGTAGTTAATGATGAATCTCCATTTCATCATCTTTATTCTTTCATTTTGGCCTTTAAACCCTAGCCAAATGCATGTAAATAGCATTATTTTGCATGAGATAATACCTACTATTTATTGGTGTAAATAATGTATATAATAGTGTATTTAAAGACACAATAAAAGAGTAGAGAAAAGAAAAATAAATGAAATACTAAAGGTATTTAATGACCCTAAACCTCGAGGCCCAAGCATCATGATGACTGGGTTGACAAGGAATAAAGTGGGGGAGATAAAGACCAAAAATACAATAAAAATCCCAATTTATTTTATCAAATAATTGATTTTTGGACCTATTTTATTTCTTATTATTTATACCTAAAATAAATAAACTCGATACATAAAAGTGTAGATAAAAATACATTAAAAAATACAAATTTTATTTCATACAAAAATAATGCATATTGTGCATTCTACACTCAGAATAAAAATCCAAAATCCCAACTTCCGATACCCATATCTTCTCCACATGAACTTAAAATTCATCTAAATAACTTTAATTGTATATAATTTTTAATTATAATTAATGAAGGTGGTTTCATTTGATTTGGAGTTGAGATGCAAAAGTTATATTTTGGACCCCTATTGTATAGTATACCTGAATAAAATAATCAATTTATTTATTCTTTATTTTCATTAATATTTTATATTTTATTATAAATATTTTTTATAATCCATGTACATAATTAAAATAAAAACATTAAAAAAATCAAAATAAATAATTATACAAAATACATAGATGAATTATAGACTTATACCTACAAAATAACTATACATATTTAATTAATTGTACATATTATATCAGAAAAATGCAATAAAAATATATTTATATGTATTAAAATAAGTTATAAATATATAAAATGAGTATATAAAATAATAAAATAAAAATACAAAATAAAAATAAAATATTCAAAACATAGGTAAAAATACATATTTTTATACTTGTAAAAAGTAACTCATGTTAAATCAAATCAAAAATTAAATAAAAATCATAATAAAATAATATATAAAATAATAAACCAATTTTATTTTATAACTTAATTTAAGTAATCTATTTATTTTTTAATTATTTATCATTTTCCTGCTGGTTATGTCCTCTAACGGTCCAGCTGGACCAATGGGGGCATTCGTTCGCTGACCATGTGTCAACTCTCTTACCAAGGCTCTAGTGTGCATTAGACCTTTGATGAATCCATGACTCATCACCTTTATTCTTTTATTTAGCTTTATTTCCTTAGTCAAATAGCTATAAATACCCACTAATTTCAAGAAATTACCATTCAGAGTGCATTTGTTAAATATGCATTTTTAACACTATTTATATTCAAAAAAAGAATAAAGAAGAAAAGAAAAGGGAATGAAAATAATAAAAATAAAGGATGTATTTATGAAACAAATGCAGACTGACCCGAACCCGAGAGAAGGTCAAGACTTGACCTGATCGACCAGGAATAAAGTAGGGGGAGATGGGGTCTTTAATCCAAAAAAATCCAAAAATAATTTGTAAATATTCTTCATTTTATTTTTGAATTTATTCTTTGTATATTTGTACAAAACTTACATGATTTTATTTCTATATAAATTTACCTCAAAATAAATATTTTTCTAAACATAAATTGTAAATAAAAATATTTTGTAAATAATAAGAATCATTGCAAAGTAAAACCATGTATAGAATAAAAAGCCATAAAGTGACAATTGAAAGACCAATTTAGTCTCCATACGAACCCAAATTGAATC
Organism: Ottelia alismoides; assembly: GCA_037367405.1. NCBI lineage: Eukaryota > Viridiplantae > Streptophyta > Magnoliopsida > Alismatales > Hydrocharitaceae > Ottelia > Ottelia alismoides. The sequence goes on along the minus strand of JAZKJV010007825.1, from coordinate 418,315 downwards.
AAACTCACTTCTATTGTACTCTAAATTAAATTATCTTTAAAATGGTTGTGGTTTCATAATTTTTGGAGTTACGGTTGAAAAGTCAATTTTCTAGGGTGGTTTTTGCAATTTTACCTTTTATATATTGTAAGAAAATATTTTTGGGTTTTATAAATTTTAAAATGTTTTTGGTAATTTTTTCAAGTTTTTTAGGTGTTTTTATATTTTTCTAAAAATCGAACAACGGTAAAAAAAGTAAATAGTGCACAATCTGGAGTAATTTGTAACTTAAAAATATTTTAAGTGCCCAAAACTCCTGGGAAATATTTTTATCGAATGTATAAACAAATATCTACACACAAGAACTGAAATCACTATTTTTGAAATTTTATAGAATTTTCTACAATTTTCTAAGATTTTTGGTATTTTACAATTTTTTGGGTTTTATAAATAGTTAATAATTTGGATAGAAAATAAAAGACAATAAAATACACCTAATCTAATTAATTTGGAATTTTTAGAGCAATAATCAAATTTTTATAATTTTTCAACTTTCAAGCAGAGAAAATGACACTATTTTTGATTTTTTATATATCAAATAAAAACAAAATACAATGACATTTATATACAATGAAGAGGAATAACAACATGAATATATACAAATTGTTGTAGAATTTTTTGACCATGAAAAACATTTATTCAACAAGAGAAAGCATGCAAAAGTAAGTCTAGAGTACATGGACTTAAATGCAATTATTTATTGTTTTTACATGAAAGGATAACAGAAATAAAAGTTCGGGAAACTAATGCAAATTACCTAGTTATAGGTCGTCTGTTGCACGTGATAGAGCTGGAAGGGACTTTTTGTAAATTCTGAAATCTCTAGGGACTTTTCTGTGAATTTACCGATTTTTCTTTTATTTTAAAAGACCCTCACCTAGGGTTCGTTTCTTTTCTTCCAAGCAAAAGGGAAATGAGAGGGGGCAAGGGGGGTGCCTCCACCCTCTTTTCTTCTCACCGAAGCCACCCAGACGACAACATGCGGCGGAGGCGCCGCGATGGAGCTCCGACAGCAGTGGTGAAGTGGATGGGGGCTGGCAGAGGAAGAAGGTCCATGCGGCGCGGTCGTGAGGTGCAGGCGGGGGTGATGTCAAGCGCACACGCGTGCTGGCCGCAGGTGGCACTGGCAGTCGAGTTCTTGGAGGCGTCGACGGTGTTGGTGCGTTGGGGGGTACGGAGGATGAAGACCGCACATGGACAGGTGACGCGCTGGAGGCTGGGTCGTAGGCACGACAGGCATCGCCTAAAGTTACTGGGCTGCGGTGCGTGTGGGCTCATGCAGTGGGTGCTACTTGGCATCGCCTGGTGCGGCTTGGCTGCGGCGCGCGCGGGCTGGTTCCAGGCGGTGGCGCTGGAGCAGTACGTCGGAGGTCGGCGGACGGCGTTGTTGGGAGAAACAAAAAAAACTTTTTTTATTTTTTTTTAAATAAAAAATGCAGATAAACATTTATATATTTTTTTATTTTATATTTTTCTGTAAATTCATGCAAAACAAATGTTAGAAAGAAAACAACTATGTAAATTTTTGTTTATTTTTTTATTTATAAACAAATGAGGACACGAGCACGACAACTCGGTCCCGATTATTCGAAATGCAAAAGAAATCAAATGGAGATGTGAGTGGATGTGGATCCTGCGAAAGGGAAGATAGATCCGGAGATCCGATCACCGTGCATGACCAGAGGTGAGTGTTTGCATGATGTAGAATGTGAAATGTAGGGAACTCGATGTGAGATGAAAATTTAGAATCGTAACGAATCAAATCGGGAGGGATAAATTTTTTTTTGAAATTAGGATCTAAAATTTAATCATGACATTGAAGCAAAAATTAAGTCTAAATGACAAAGGAAAATAAATTGGATCTCACTTTAGGATTAGATATGATGTGATGGCCTCGACGAGGACCGACTCGCTGTCACTAGACGGCTTGGAGGTCGGGCACCCTTCTGTGACAAGAAGCTATTGGAGATCAGGCTCCTCTCTACCAAAGATTGATCAAGAGGAAAATGAAGGAGGAGGAGCTCAATAAAAAGAAGAATAAACCCAAAAAAGGCAGGTAATTAGTGGTTATTTAAAAAAATAAATATAATCAATCAATCAATTAATTAAAAAAAATAACATTCTTAATTAAATAAGATAATAAAATAATTAATTTACAAAAATTATATAGCCACCTTAGTAGTGGTTTTTTAAGGTAGAAAATCAAAAGTTATATACACGGAAGGTTTTCAAATCAACTAATTAAATAAATTAATTAAATTTTTGTAATTATATTAATTTATTTAATTAATGTTAGAAATTAGTTTTTTGGTGATATTTTTATATAAGGAAATTAGTTATATACAAGTAGTATACACATATAATACATTATACACAAATACAAATAAGGAAATAATTATATATATATATATATTTATTTTTATTTTAAATAGTTATTGAAATATTTACTATTATTTACATTCTGTAAAAAAATAAACATGGTGACAACAGACCCCTACTACAGGGCCAGGCGCATGATTTCGATGTTAATTCAAGGTAGATCTGAGCTCTATCGCCCCTGCACCGCGAGCTCCACTCCCAACCTCTACAGGTCCTGTGAGGGTCTCTATCTCTTGTTCTTTTCATTCCTAGGTTAGTTAGTAGTGTATATTTGTTCTTATTTCTTTTGATTTCATTTTATATTCCTAAAACTCCCAAAAAGAAGAATGTCCGTCGGAGCTCGGAGCTCCGACCTTCATCCTTCATCGATCAGATCCTCTCTGACCTCTACGACACCTCCATCCTCTTCCTCTTCATTTTCTCCACACCCCAGGCATCTCCGTACACCCGAGTTCGCATAAGATCTGGTGATTAGCTCTCCCTCTCCACCACTTCATCGGCGAGCTCTGCCTCACCTCATCTCCACTCATTCCTACCCGCTAACACTCCCGGAGGCTTCGTTTTTTCCCCTACTTCTAAACTTGCAAGTTCTGAAGCCCCAGAACCTCGTTTGAGGTGATTTTGAAACTCATAAGGTAGCTCCAGGACTCACATGCTTAAGTGCTCCTCCGATGAGCCCTGGACAATTCTGAAGCATTCGGCTGTTGCGCATCCATTCCAGGATCATTTTGGGCCACTTCGTAGCAAGAGAGGACCGGAGGTGCAATATCCATTGATTCGAAGCTTTTCAACGCCCAGATCTTCAACTGTTCTTCCACCCGACATCTCCTCCATTCGATGAAGAGCCAATCTCTAGGAGGAGCCGTTGACGTCGGATCTGAAGCACTAGCAACTGTCGATCTCATTTGGAGATCTAATCATAGACGTCCAGACGAAGGGGTATAGGCGCATCTGGGCCATCCATTGCTCTAGTGACTCATCCTCGGCTGCACGATTACGCACACATGGGGGTAAATTGCATATACGACCCCCTTTTGTCTCATTTTTGTTTAGTCTTGTAATATTTTAATTATGCTTTATATTTTTTGGACTATTTGCAAGTAAACCCTCGAATTTGTTGAATATTATCATTTGGTCCAATATTATATATTTTGTTTCTTATAATATTTTATATCTACAGACGAAAAATACCTAAAAATAGAAAAGAAACCCACAAAAATTAAAAAACTCTCAAATCCTGATAAAAAATATTAGAAATTCTGAAAAAACCCCACGAATAATTGTTTCGATTTATCTATTTATTCTATTTTATCTAATATAGATTAAAATTAGTTATGGAAATTACTTTTATATTATCTTATTAAAAATAAAAGAAATTAAAAATAAGAAATTGTAAAAGAAAAATTAAAATCTAAAATTACAAATCTAAAAAATCCAAAAAAATTCAAAAAAAATAAATATTTAAAAACCCACAAAAATTCTAAAAGCCCTAAAATCCCAAAAACATTTACTGTCTTTCTTTAGTCCATTATTATTGTCTATCCCCCTTTCTCCCTGTATTCGACACCCTTCCATATATTGTAGGGTTATAATAATTTTTTATTCACGCTTGCTTGCATTGTTTTTTTCTACTTTTCTGTTCTCCTTGAGTTCTCCCTATGTTCGACACCCTTCATACTTGTCCGCTTTTTCTATAAGTTGTGTGGGTTGATTGTTGTTTTAATCGACTTTTGTGAATGGCCACCTCAACGATATTTTATCTTCATTTTTTAGTGAGGATATTATATTTAGACCCTTGCAGAAGTTGGTTAAATAGTTAACCTATCATAATCATTAGGGTCTTGGACTTGATAATTTATATTTCCCTAATTTGAAAGATATATGAGTTATATTGCGTGCTTAATCTTATCCTTAAAAAATATGACAAACACTTCACATGCACGACTACATTTATGATGAGGTGAGTTGAGGTTTTACTTGAGGTATTGATATTTGAGATTTAAGCTTGGACCCAATCTTATGATGTCAGAGGATTGGATTAAATTAATGAAGGCTTCATGAACCTGAGTGTCAGCAATTTTATCCAGTATGAGAACATGTTCTTGTACTAATCTCTTGACATTTGCCTAAATGCCATGGTGTAATGAAATAAAAATAAATTGATGATCATTGTGCATCAACTCTTGGTAAAAGTCGTGGAGCTAGATAGAAAGAAAATAAAATAAAGAAAAATGAAAAGAAAATCTCTGTCACCACAAAGTCAAATCAAAAGGCTCCCACCAGTATCAAGCACTCCCAACCTTTAAGTGTCCCCTTGGACCAAAATCTTAAGGTTTTTATGAGTCAGGCTAGTACCTCATAAAGGTGTAGAAGCGATACAAGTCTGGATGTCGAAACTATACTAGATATTAAAAAGTGACACACCCCGGAGCATTCCCAGAAAACAAGTACATATGACTCAACCTCATTTGGTGGACACTGATTAGCAACAAAAATATACGTGTTGAGTTAATAAGGTACTTGAGAGAGCCATAGTTCCAATGAGAGAAAGAAAGAGAGAATAAAAGACACATTCCTATATCAATTGATCTTGCATATACATTTTTTAAGATTGACAAAATACAGAGATGGTGAATTGAAGCAAGCCTAAATTTACTCCCTAGTGTTTGGAATTAGGTCCTAGGGAAAGTTTCTTTGACTGGAACCTTGGGTAACGTCTTGACTCGACACTTGTGAATGCAATCAACTATAAACTATCATAACTCTTATTTATCTATATATATTTAGAGAGTCTGATAATTAGATAAGTTCAATTTTTTTGTTAAGACCCTATCGAGCTTAGAATTTTAAGATCTCTAAAACCAAGTGTTTAGGATTAGTCAAACCTTATATGTACACATGCACAGTCAAGGAATCAATTAACTGACTAATTCATTCTTCATTTATTAGCTCGAGGATGAGCTTAGCTTCAGTATAAGGGGGTGATAAACCCCATATTTATCAACATTATTTAGAAATATTATCTCTCCAGTTTAAGGAATTCACTAACTTTATTTAAACATTATTTTAGAAATAACCTCTTGTAAATAATTAACACTAATTAATGTCTATAAACAACTATATTTTGGTACCAATATTTTATGTGTTTCTTATTTATATAGTCAAATGAAAATTAGGTTAATATTGTAGATAATTAATCGAGCATTAAATATAAACTAAAATACCAAAAAATAGCAAAAGAAAATAAAAGCAAGTGTTTGTATTCGTTAAAAATAATTTCAAAAATATTACTATTTACATATGATGTATTTTCTCTTTGAGTTCTACATGAAGTTGTAGATCTAATCGAGATCTAGAACTTCCATGTTCATCATTTTTTATCTAATTTTACTCCTAATTATTTTATTTACATTTATCATTGATTTACACTTTTTTCCTTTTTTCCTGGTTGGTCGTATGGCCCAACCAGATGTCACCATTTACCTAGACCTCCTCTCCGTCCTATGCGTGGTCTAGACCGTCTGATCACCTTGAGTTGACAACTACATTTCAATCCCCCTCGCTTGCTTTTTGACCGCTTGATCAATCTGATCAAGCACATCTCAGCCATTGAGTAGCACCCACATGGTGGTCGTTTGATCGCATGATCAAACGGTTGAGGTGTATCGTCAACCTTTATCCCCACTACCTCCAAGCATTGCGTCTCCACCAACCAACCAATTTCCCCCAAATTCTCTAACATCTTCGACAACCATCTCTGACAGCCGACCATTCCCTAACACAGACAAAACTACCCTCTCCTTCACCCTAACCTTGACCTCCATATCCATCTATCATCTACGCCTATGCAAGCAGTTGAAACCTTTGTGGAATCTATCTTCAATCTCCAGTCATTTTATTTAAATAGGTCATCACCGTTGAGATTTAACCATGTACACCCTTGTGTGAGGCTTCACCTACTCTCCAACTCCTTTTCGTGACAGGATCGAGGAGCAACTAGAGAGTGATGACGGTGTAAGAACTCCGGTGTCAACCCATGGTTGATGGGCCATGCTACGAACGCAATGTGACTGTTAGAGCTTTGAGGTGAGTTGCCCTCGTCATGCGAAGACTATAGGTCCCCTTGATCCTCTAGCACATGCTCGTCCTTCACCTCAGTCCATATCTATAATTTTCAAGTATTTAAGTTTTTTTTTCTTTGAATTATCCACAGATGTGCATAGTTCCTTATTTCAAATCTTGCAGACCTCGACCTCCACCAAGAACTCACCGTTTAAGCGGGAGGATCTGCTCATCAATTCCCTTCTCTAGAACCCTAATTCACAAACATTAGACCTCCAGTTTTTTTGCACTCATAGATCTTCATCCACCCCATTATTTAAACGCATGCACGTGATATTACTTCGATTATCATTATCACTAAACCTGTAGGACACTTGCTCTTTGATGATCGACAATTGGGGCAAGCTCCAAACTGAATCTTTACCTCCGATGATCAGACGTTATTAGCCATCTTCATAGCTTTCCATGCCTTCTCCTTGTGACGATTATCTTTGCCGGACCTCCAAGGATCTCCCATGACATCTGGAGACAACATGAGGTCAAGGCGAAAGCTTTTGCAACCTCACTGGAGCATAGCCTACTCCCCCAACCAAGGATGAGAGGGAAGAACTCTTAAGCATACAGTTGTCATAAGATCTTATCTCTTTGACCTGATCCGACAGTCATGACCATCGTCGACAGGGCCCTACTCGTTCACGTACGATAGAAGCGCTAACACTTTGCCAACCCCGATGATAATCAAGGCTGCCATGGATAGGGTTTTGGGCTCTAATCCTTAGGGGTCGTGCCTCAGTCGATCTAGATGTTGCTTGAAAACAATGAGGGCTTTATGAACCCAATGATTTTCATTGTGATTTTTATAAGGTCGAAGTTTTATTAGCAGCCCCTTTGTTTTAATTTTTGGGTTTTCAATTTTTTGAGTATTTTTCATAATAAACCGCCTAACGATCTTTTTCTATTTTCTTTTGATCATGCATTATATGAACACAAGGGAGAAGGCGTAAAATTAATGCATGTGGATACGAGAGTGGAAATCTCACTCTCATATCAAATGTTGTATGCAAAGTAAGGAGACTTATAGTGCATCCCAGCTCTCTCCATGCATGATGAAAGATAGAATATATAAACCTATACTACATGCATGATATGCAAAGAGATAAAGCACCTTGAACAATAATTGTTATTATCAGGAAGAAGCAATGCTATTAACTCAAAAATGGCTCCAAATATCCGCTCTTGGAGACTCCTCGGTGCCCGCCACAATTCGTCCTGCAAGCGTTGTATGGAGTATCTCATGGTATGCGGTTTCCAACTTCAATTGATCAACAATTAATTATTTAACTAAGTCCAAGCGAAGTAAACCATAGAGAAATGCTTCTATTAGGGCTTTGGACTTCATTAAATGTGGCAGTGTCCAAATTATTACAAACTAATTTAAAAATAAAGTAAAACTCTCTCCTCACAAAAATGAAAATAAAAAGCTAAGGCAAGGTTGCTCTTCTCCTTCTTTCTCTGCTCCTCTCTCCTAGTCGTCTCATAAGAGGAATAGGCAACCTCCGTACGACTCGGGTGTTTTCACCTCCTAAGAGATAGTCGTCGCCACCTGGTTCCTCGTTAGAAAGATCAACACAGAAATATGGATTAGAACAGTCAAAATAATCATCAAAAATAAATGACAGAAAAATAAAAAGAAAAGTAAGCATTGTAATTGACAAGTCCGGAAATTACCCTGCTTAATTGTCGTGAATTATCGTACGTTTGAATTAATGTTGTTTCGTTGTAGGCGAGCAATCAGAATCGGTCAAGAAATAATCACAAGAAATTTTGTCAATTTTAATCAATGCGGTTTTATGTTTATTTTACTTGGACAAGTCCCAAGGTCGAACTCAAGGAGGCAAAGGAGCAACCTAGAATTTTGTCTATCAAAGTTCATACATGGTTTTCGAAGCGATCTTTTTTGTATTTTTAATGCAAATTTGGGATGCAAAATGCAACTTTTGCTGATTTTAAGGACTTGAAAATGAATATCAATCAAACGATGTCCGAAAAATATGAAACATGGCCAAGATGACAATTATGATGAAATGAATGTACTGTATTTTTTTTGGAAAATTTGGATGCAAGATAAATATTTTATGAATTTATGAATGCAAACGATGTGAATTTCAATAGTTAATTATAGAAATATTAAAGCTATTTATTTTCAAAGGAAAAGGTTATTTAAGATCTATCACTAGGTGATCGATCTCAGAAAAATCCTAAACATAGGAAAATATGAGATTTAATTCCTATTAAAAATTACAGATTGAAATATGTAAAATGATTTTTTGTAGGAAAATGATGCATGCAACTTTAATTCTTTTTGGGCACAATGTAACATACTAAATCTTCAATCCATGATTTTTTGGCAATTTTCAAAGATATGGTTAATCACTGTAAATATGCAATTTCTCACAAAATAATTAATTAATAATTAACCATAGGTCACAAAAATGTCAAACATATGGCAAGATGTAGATAATTAGTTGAAGAACAAAGTGTTATTTTTATAAAAATAAAATGATGCGATAAAGCAGTTCAAAGTGGAGGGGGAATACAGGGGTATCACTGTAATTATACTAAATAAAAATATGCATAGAGGGATGGATGTGTCAATACATATACCCCTAGGGGTATTCGTGTAAAAATCTCAAGCGGTCACGTGCCAAGCATGTGACCCTTGAGCGACGGGGGTGGATTGTAATTTAGCGATCTTTCTGGGCGGATTCTGTAAATTACCCACAAGGTCACGTGCGAGGCACATGACCTCTAGGCTGGGCTTCGGTGTAAATCAATCTAACATCGAGTTGCTGCAAAACGTCCCCTCTCGCACGTGCTCAGCACGTGGGAGGGTCTCGGGTTCTCTACCCGGCCGTCAAAGGCGGAGCGATGGAGACGCGTGGTGGAGCTACTAGCGGGAGGTGCTCCGGCAGGCATCGTGGCTCGTGGGTGGGGGATGTGTTTCAGTGGCAGCTTCTTTGATGTCGATAAAGCAACCGAGGAAGATGGCTGGTACGAGGATGTTCTTTATGGATGCTGGTTCCCCACTGCTAGAGGTGGAGCTCCTCGGGATGGATCCTCCAAGGTGATGACGCGGGGTAGTCGATAAGTTTTTGATGAAGCACCTGGAGGGGTGAAGCCCGATGACATGCTCTTTGGCTGGTGGCGATGTAAGGCGTCGGAGGAGGCGACCAGTGCAGCGTTGTCGTTGGTCGTGGCGGAACGGCAGGGCCAAGGAGAGCCGGTAAAAATATGGCTGGGCGTAGTTGCAAGCGGTGGCAAAGCGAATCGATGAAGATGGCACGGAGGTGAATTAGCATTGGCTCGACGGGATGAAGTCCAGAGCAGAGCAGGGCCTGGAGAGACTTTCTGCAATGAGGGGGGAACCTCGGACCTCGCCGGAGGGAGATGAAGAGGGAGCATCGCTGTCAGCACCACTCCTCAAACTTGGTAGCTTATTGGTGGATCAGGGGAGATGAGGGGGCGGCAAAGCTTAAATAGGAGAGGGGGGTGGTGCCGGAGATGGTAGGAATCATGAGAGATCGGGGACACATGGTGGATTAGGAAAGGGGGGAAACGATTTGAGATGGAGGTGACTAATCGAGGAGGCGACGTCGGTCGATCGGGGATGAGATACGCGAGGGTAATGGGTGTGAGATTCACAGGAGTGATGGTCGATCATAGATGGAAGGAGGTGGCAGCAATTGGAGCGGAGGAGGAGATGGCGGTGGCAGCGGGATTTGGGGGCGTCGTTGCCCTATTGGGAAAGGCATGGAAGAAGATGGGCGCACATGCAGTGCACGTGCGCAGGTGGCACGTACGCTGCACATGCGGTGCTTTTAGTTTTTTTGTAAAAAATGAGAATAAATAAGGCAGAAAATGGGTGACACGTGACGGCTCCAGGAGCTGCCACGTGTCGTCCCCAAAAAATCTAAAAAAATACATTGATAAATACATAAAAAATAGTAAATGATCTCGGATTGAAAATTTTTCTTCACGAAATTGCTCTTCTCGATGAGATCTATAACTTTCATGAAGACATCAAAACCAAAACCGATCATTTGTGTAAAGTGATATTTTGGGGTATCCCATGTACATAGAATACCTTGATTTTTGGGTTTTATAATTTTTTGTCATTTTTAAACCAGATAAAAATCTGAAAAAATATGATAAAATCAAAGACAAATATTTACACATTAATCTATTTTTTTGGATTTCTGTTGATTAAGAAAAATAAGAAATAAAATAAAACACGAAAATGACAATTTTTGTACAGACAGATAGTGAAGACTCGGACTCTGTTAGTTTCTTTGATTTCAAACTTAGTTTGGCTTTGGATTTTGCGCATTTTAATAAAAAATTTATCAAAGAAGACCAATGAAAAATAAATAAAATAAAATGTATTAATTATGTACATAAAATATTAGGTCAAAAACCGCTAAAAATACAAAATGTACAAAAGAAGCCCAAAAACCCAACTTTCACATACGAGCTCTGATTCACTTGAACTTGGTCTTGTTCTGAAGTTAATTAAATGTACGTTAGTTCAAAAGTAAGTAGGATCAAATTTGACATTGTATGAGGAAGATATCAAGGTTTTAGTCCGGAAATCCTAGAAGTAGGGTTTGGGTTTTTAGTCCACTTATTTGGGTTAATGAATTTTTTGTATTGTTCTTTTATTCTTATTAGTGATATGTACATAGTGGAGGTGGTTTTAGGTCATTTGGATTTAGCATGAATTAGCTAAAAATCAGAGAAGTTAGGCTATTTACAGGTCATTTTGGCTGAGATTTTTGGATTCTTATTTTGTGCAAAAATAATTGATAAAAAGTAATTCTTATCAAAACATGCATGAATGCTAAGTACATAGAATAAATGAATAAATACCAATGATTTTTAGGGATTTGAGCTTAATTCATAACTTTTAGAGTGATGAATCTGAGATTCATCAGTAATGTACAACTAGCTACACTCTATCGCTCCCTAGAAACGAAGCCATTTGAAATAACCGAAAAAGTAGCTCGAGATAAGTCTCGCTAATCTCACACAATTATTTATCGTTGTGTGACTGAACTCGAAGCCTAATTAGCAGCTCAACCATTAACCCACACAATAAAGAAATAAAGCAATCAAATATGGATGTATGAATTAAAATTTATTTTAATCCTTCTATATATGTGTGTATAGTAACAAGCAGAGTAGGGGTCGAACTAGGGAGACAAGTCCATATAGAAGGTATATTAATTATAAAAAAATAATGAATAATTAATATAGAAGTGTTTGTACAATATCAATTTAATTAATCATTTAATGTTTTTGTGGGTTTTTGTATTTTAAATAAGATTTTTATATGTTTTAATTTATATTTATTTTTTAAAATTTTTATTTTATAATTGTTAATTTCTTTTTATATTTTTTGATTTCTTTTTCTTTTTTTTAATATAATATATATAACTATATAGATGTAATATGTATAAGTGATATATAAAATATAAAATATATAATAATTATATAAAGGTTAGAAAAATACCTAATTAATATTCCTTTTTATTTTTTAATGAATTGAAAATATTTATATGGTATTTATAATGATTAATAATAATAATAATTTTATATATAGCTATATATATGTATATTATACAATATATGATATTATAATTATAAATATAGCTACATAAAAAATACATAAGTATTTTTTATGCTTTTTATTTTTTTCTTATGTTTTTATAATTTTTCAGAAATTTTTGTCTACGATATGTACAAAATCAAGACTTGTAAAATAGACCGAATTGATATGAGATCTAAAAATAGTAAATGGATTCAAAGTTTCTCAAAATCAATTTTAATATGTACTAATAAGTATATATATTAACAAGAATAGAAACTATTATTTTTAGGGTTTTTGAAGATTTCTAATGTTTATAAGGATTTTAAAGCTTTCTATTTTTTAGTAATTTCCTTTTTCTATTTTTAGGGATTTTTTATCTGGAATTATAAAATACTAAAATAAGCAGAAGGTATTTTTTGTGGATTTTTAGTTATGGTTTTATTTTTTTGGATTTCTCAAGGTAAACAAGGAATAAATGTGCACTGTTTGATTTTTAATAAATAGAAAATTTTCGTGAAATGTAAAATAAAATTTATGGTGTGGAAGATATTTGTATCAGGCACATTGTCCTATTTTCCCATGATTTATGGAGCATAGATGATATTTTAAAAAAAAATAAAATAAATTACAAAAATTAACAAAGCTGGCATGAGCATTTTTGCAACTAAAAATAAATGTGAGGGTTTACATGTAAATTACCTAGAAACTTTGAACAAGAACTTCATTTTTATATACCATTTAGCAATTTACAAACATGCATGGTTAAAGTGTAAATTACCCAGCTCACGTGGGGGGTGGCACGTGAGCTGAGCTGGTAGGGAACTAACTTACAATTACAAAAAGATTCAAGCGTCGACCTGCAAATATTCCAAAAAGTTTCGAACGATATTAAATATATACAGATTTACTCTAGAAATACAAAAAGAACGGAAGGGGTTTTAGTGTAATTTGCCCCCCATGTGCAAGTAAATGAATGATCCAGAATGCCTCACTTAAGTGAATCAGGCGGCTAGGATGAGGCTTTCTTTCACTTTAATCAAACGGCACAGATATGACATGGCAGTTGTTCTTGTTCCTACGATACCTAGAACATTGCCAAGAATAGGGAAGAAGGTACCTCCCTCAGATCTTCGTTTTTCAAATACTCCTCCTCCAATGTGTCTTCTTCGGATCTGATCAGCTCGACATCTTCCTGGGGTCTCGCGCACATGCATGTGCCCACAATGGAGACCAGGTCCCATCGATGGGGATCTGGATGTTCAATAAGTTTGGAGCCATGGGGCTGGTGTTATTCGTCTAATGAACACTCCAGGTATCTTCTGAAGGATCGTACCTACATACAAAAGTTCAATGGCTCGAGGCGATGTTCCTCGACCATATTTGAAGCAATGCAGCAACGAAGACGAGCGTGGAGAAGAAGCTCGAGGCAGAAGATGATGGAAGAGCTTCGTGTGCTTGGATTCGTGTGAAATCCATGGCTCAGATGGAGAACATGCTTATGATAGAGAATGGTGATGGAATGCGTCGAGATACGAATGGGTTCACAATGAATCAAACATGGAGCATGAGCTACATGTCAACACAAAATTTGGTTCCTATCCTAATAGAACCACTAATTACTGAAACTAAAATGAAAAATCAAAATCTACAAAGAAAACTAACATGGTTATGCTAGGAAATGGCCTCTATCTTGTTTGAGAACTAGAGAGGCAGAACCTTCGGCGAGCTTGGCCGGAGACGGCTGGATGCTTCGCTCCGTCACTCCTCCTCACTGCAGCTCCACCTCGTCGCTTGTTGTCACCAAGGATGGAAGGTACACCACAACTGAGTGGTTTATATAGGCCAAGGAAGTATCAAAATGCAAAAAGAAGATCTAGGGGGTTATTTGTAGATGGTGAATGGGCTGACTTTGAGGACCGATTGCGTGAGCTTGAACGGGGGTAGGTGAAGGTGGAGAGGTCACCGTGGAGGATGAACGTGCATGGGTTAGAAATGTGGAGGGCTCAAGGCGAAGAAGGTGTCTGATGAAGTGTGAAAAATCGAAGAAAAGAGGATGCACATGAGTTCTAACAGGGCGTCCCTTGAAGGATGTACACTTGACCTAGGGTCAATGATTGGAGGGTTCTGTTGGTCCACGTGGACCAACTAGAAAAAAGGGAAGGTGAAATTATCTGTAAAATTAATTAAAATTAATAGATCAATTAATTAATTTTAGGTTATAAAAATTATTTCTAATTTTATGTAGTATTTAATTCCCATTTTTATTTATTTTTACAAGGCTATTCATTACAAGTAAATATTTACATGTATATTAATAAGTAAATATACAAGTATTTTGATTATTTAATTTTTATTTGGTGCTATATATTTTACTATTTTATGCATGTCCTTTATATACTTTTTATTTATTTAATTACATATTAATTATTTTGTTGTATTTTTTATGAGCTCATTTGTATACTTAAATAATTATGTATAGATTCTATATAGGTACATATAGGTATATTTCAGCTATGTATTGAAGTATATTATTGTTTTTTGCTATTTTGATGATTTTGATATTTTAATTATGGACATATGTTTTAAATAATATTTACAATTGTATAAAAATAAAGAATTTGAAAAATATACTGAATAAAATATACATGCATATTGCACAATAGGGGCCCAAAACCTAAGTTTTGCATCTTAGCTCCAAGTTAAATGAAACCACCTTTATTAAATAGCTTATTTAAATTAGTATATAATTAAAATTGATTTTGATCCATTTTGATACAGAATAGAGAAGATATAGGTATGTGAAATTTTATTTACGACTTTTATTCTGTTTGTCCCAAGCATATTGTACATTTTTTTGTGCAATCAATTTTGTATTATCTTTGTATTTTTATCTATATTATTCATATAGAGGGTTTGTCATTTGAGGTATAAAATAATAAAATAAAATAGGACCAAAAATCAATTATAGATGGATTAAAATTAAGGTTTTATGTGTATTTTTGTACAGTCCTTCTGCCATATCTCCCCCTACTTTATTCCTTATCGATCAAGTCATCCTAATGACTGGGTCTCGAGGTCTAGGGTCACTCAACATCTATGGTGTTTCATTTCTTTTTCTTTTCCTCCTTTATTCATTTGGAATTATATACAATAAAAGTACAATATTTTATACAGTATTGTGTACACTTTATCAAGTGTTTATTTTAACAAATTAATGATATATATATGTACGTATGTATTTCGCTATGGATTTAAGTCCAAAATGAAAGAATAAAGGTGATGAAATGCATATTCATCAATATGGTACTTGTCATTCCAAGGTAGCAATAATATGTGATTGAAAGGATGGTTTTGACAAGACTGTGAATTAAGATGAATAATAGGATTATGGAACCTAATGATTATTGTGTCACATTTCTAACCTTGATAAGTTCCAAACAAACCAAGAATTTAAAGATCGTAACTGAGCTCCAAACTTTCATTTTATTAAGATAAGTTTAAAAATCCAAATTGTTCCAAATTCTTTCTTTTTCTTTCATTTGTTTCTGTTTCTGCACTTATTAGCATAAGTATTTGCTAGGGACTAGCAAAGTCAAGTACAAGGGGTGATGAATCTTCATTTCATCACCTTTATTATTTCATTTTGGCCTTAACTCCCTAGCAAAATGCATGTATATAACATTAATTTGTATAACATAACACTTATATGTGACCAATAAATACTGTGTAAAATATTGTATTTAATTCCAAAATAAAAGAATAAAAGAAAGAAAAGAAGAAAAGAATGAAGTGTCAATGACACTAAGTGACCCTTGACGCTGATATCCAGTCATCATGATGATTTGGTCGATAAGGAATAAAGTAGGGGGAGATAGGACAGACAAATCGTACAGATTACAACACATAAAACCCTAATTCTTTTCATCAATAATAGGCTTTGAGACCTATTTTATTCTTTATACCTTAAAGTAATGAACTTTGATCATGAAACTTGTACATAAAAATCCAAATAAACATACAATGTTATTTCACTCAAAAATAATACACAGTGTACCCGGGACACACAAAACAAAAAACCACAAAGAAAACATCTCAGACCGGTATCTCCTCCATACATATTCAAAATTGACTATACTCATCTTTATTTTTCATAAAATTTAATTATCTATCTAATGAAGGTGGTTTCATTAAAGTTAAAGTAAGATGCAAAAGTTGGCATCTGGGTCCCTATTGTATTGTATGCTTGTATATAATATTCAATATATTCATTTCTTATAGTTTTCACTTCATTGTTTTTTATACAAATATATTTAAATAATAAACATAGAATAAATGTATTAAAAATTCATTAAAATAAATAAAGTATTAAATATACAGGTCAACTAGACCTATATTATACATACATCTATTTTATTTAAGTATATAAATCAACAAAAAAATAAACTAAAAAATGAAAATATGCAATTTAAAAGTTATAAACATGTAAAATATGTAAATACAATAATAAAATGTACAGTACAAAAAAGTATACTAAATACAGGTATATAAACCTATGTATATACATTTAATTAAATACATCTGATAAACAATCTTGTAAATATAAATAAAAATCATCATAAAATACAACATAAAATAAGAAACATTTTTTTTGTTTTAATCTATAATTAAAAAGGGAATTCTTCCCAGTAATTTTCTGGATGGTCCACATGGACCAACCAGAGCCATTATTTTGTTGGCTTCGAGTCAAATGCCCCTTTGGCGCCTTTGACTTGTCAGAGATCCTCGAGCCTCCCATTTCCTCCATTTTTCCCAATTGATCCACTCATTATCTACCTCTCTGATCTAAACAAAAATTGGAGATTTGATCTACCTATATCACGCCTGAACTTCTGATTGGATCAATCTTCATCGAGCCGAACAATGTCCTCCTCACAAGATGCCCTCTCCACTCTGTCTATAAATAAAACACCAAGCCTTAAAATTAGGGATGAAAACGGATCGAATACGGATCGGATATGCCTATTTCCATATCCATATTCGCTTTATCTCTATCGAATACGAATACGGATATGGATATGATTCAGATATTCATTATGGAAACCATATCCGTAAAAATACGGATACGAATCTGAATCGGATATTTATCGAATCCGAATACAGATCAAATAAAGAGTGGATCCGAATACGGATCGAATAAAGAGCTAATCCAAATATGAATCCAATAAAGAGTGAAATCCCAATATGGATCCAATAAACATTGAATCCGAATGCGGATTGAATAAAGACCACATACGAATATGAATTGATTTTTTTTTATCAAAGTTCATAATGATTTTAAAAATAGCAATGAAATATAAATAAGTTGCGTCATGACAAAAGGGAGTGTCGAGGTGACATGTATTCTTGACCGGAAGCAAAAAAGTGATAGGATTTCATAAATTTTGCTCGCGGTCATACCCAAAGGAAAAAAAATTTATTAATATCATCAATATTGTATTATATAATGTATAATACTAATATAATAGCATAAAGTTGTAGCTTATATTATATTAACTAATATATAAAATAATATTAAATATTGTATTCGGATATCCGAATCCGAATCCGGATATTCAATCCATTACCATATCCGTATTCGAAAAATTTTTACAACCTATATCCATATCCGATCCGTATTCGATTAATATTCGGATACTGATATCCGTATCCGGTAATTTTTCGAATACGGTAAGCAGATATTTGGATATATCCATATCCGTTTTCATCCCTACTTAAAATCCATTTCTGATCCCTCTCTACCCCATGTAACCCCTCTCTTCAATTCGTTTGAGCTTCAGGCGATAACATCAAGCTCGCAGGAGCTTTAATGTGGAGAAAGAGCAGTCGGAGGTGGTGGTCCAGCTCATAGGAGTAGCCACTGGTGACGCTTCTTCTGCTCCCTAAAATAATAAGGTAAGAGTTGCTTTCTTTCGTATTTTCGTTGTATTTCTTTCTAGTAACATAGTTTAGTCATTAGTTTAACCAATCATTCAGTAGTGTAACTAAAATTTAGGAATTAGAATTGCTAGAGCTTTCAACTCAAGATCAAAATCCATTTTCCTCAGCATGTTATCCACCTCGATTCCACTTTGCCTTCATTCCCTTCATATTCTCTATTATTCCCCCTTGTTTCCACCTTGGATTCTATACGAATCTAAGTTCCCAAGCTCCACCTCTGCCATCATTGCTGGAGCTCTATTGCCCACCCATTCCACTTGCGTAGTAGGTTCAGGCGAGGGTCGGATATTACCCCCTCATCTCCCTCTCTCTTTTTGCATAGGAACAGGAGCGAAGTAGACCTTGGAGCTCAAGACATAAGCGCAAGCCAGAAGCTTCAGGTGCATTGAGATCTAGGACCCCTTTGATGGGGCCCAGACTAATCTAAGGTACCATGCAGATGTGGAGGAGATCCATGAGACTTTTGGACCCATCAACGAGGGAGGAGGAGGCTGGAGGATGGAGATCTTGTCAATCGAAGCTCGCTCAAGCTTGCCTTCTTCTATATTATTCCACCCACTTCGAGAACCGTCGGATCGAGGATTAGGTCCATATATAATTTGGTCCCTTGAAGCCAACTGAAGCGGTACGGTGTGAGGGAATCACGATCACACATGTGTCGTGCCGAATACTGTCTGATAGAGCGGTCCTTTGGGTAAATTTATTAACAACCCTCTGCATTTTTTATATTTCCCTTAAGTCTTATTTATTTAGTTAAAATATTTTTTGTAAATATTGCATAGTTTCCCCTATCTTATTGTCTATTTGCATCGAGGTCTGTGCTAGGTCACCTCACATGGCGACCCACGTGAGGCGGACATTTTGCACGCTAGCCCTCTAAGCTTTTTCTATTTCATTTTAGTACACAACATTGCAATATTAATGTAATATTTTGGAGTTATTTGTACAACATACCTTGGACTATATTTTTTTGCAAATATGCCCATTCTAGTATTATAATGATTTATTTGCATTTCTATATTCTTTAAATAGCTCGTGTGCTCTATCAATTTCGGAAAAATTATGAGATATGATTTAAATGATGCAAATGCATGCCCATATTTATATTTATCATTTTATTGCATTTCTAATTATTAAAAATCATTTAGGAGCTATTTATCCCCTATTTACTTAGAAAATACAAAAAATGATGAAACCTATCTTAAAATTCCAAAAAAATAAAGTATACTTATTACTATATAATATAACTCCATACCAAAAATCACAAAAAAATGTAAAAGAAAAAAACCCTAAAAACCTCATAAAAATCAGTAGAAATTCCACAAAAGTCTTTAAAAAATAGTTTTCTATTGTATATTTTTATTTGTATTATATAGTATATATTAAAAGTATTTTTAGAATTTTTGAATTATTATCTAATTTTAAAACCCAAAACAATCTAGCCTATTTATCTTATTCCTATTTGCATATTTAAATCAACTAAAACCACTTAAAAAATAGCTAGCATTATAAGAAAACTCACAAAAACAGAGGAAAAGTTAAAAAATACATAAATATTTTGTTTAATTTTAACATTTTTGAGAATATATAGCTATATTTGAAAAAATATAAGACCATATCTAGGTATATAGGTTAGATATACTACATATACTTATATTATTATTACTTATAAATACCTAATATATGCTTAAAACCCTTAAAAAATAAAAAAGGGTTGTATTTGTATATCTTTCCTGAATTTTTATATAATTAATACATATATATCCTATATACTATTTATAATATACATTTTTTATATAGATATATATACATATTATTTTCTCTAAAACAAAAGGAAACTAAAAAATTGCAAAGTATAAAAAATTAAAAATATAAAATATAAAACATTAAAAACCCACAAAAATTAAAACAAAAACACACACACACACACACACACAGAAATACCTAAGTAGGTAGATCATTTATCTCTACTCCCCTCTGCTCTCTGTGGTTCGAGACTCTACATACTTGTCAGTATACATATATTTTGTGGAGTTAAAATAAAAATAAATTTTGACTTACTTCACTCGGATTGCTTTACTCATATTGTGCGGGTTGATTGTTGTCTGACTTTGTTAGTCTTGTGAGTGGTCGCCTCAGCAATTTGTGTTCAGGCCCTGTTGGAATAGCAACACTTGCGAAATCACGAGCCAATAGGGACATCCTCAAGTGGTCGCTCATGCGATCTCAGGAGACATGGACGACATGGAGGAGTTATGGGACTGCATCTAGGGGAAAAGATGGTGGCACAACATCAGGAGGAAGACTATGAGTTGTCGGGTCTACGTGAAAAGAATGGTGGGGACAGAGTTGACCTTGGTCAACTCTACTAAGGTTATGTGGCTACTATGGGGCAAGGTGGGACAACTGGCTCATGGGGGAGATCGAACAACAACCACCTTTGACTAAGGTGAAAGATGGACCATTGAAGGGGCCAAAAAGGGAGAGGACACAAATGGTTACAAGTCACATGGAAGATTTGACTGAGAATTGGCTTGGCGCATAATGAAAGGATGAAAAAGGAAAATCCAAAAGAAAAGCAAAATAAAATAGTAAATGAAGTCAAATTCAGATGTACCCAATATAAAAGTTTTATATCTTGATGACATCTACAATTTTCTCGAAGGGTTCAAAATCAAAGTGTAATTTACATGTAGATATTTAACATATTTTATAGGTATAATTTTTTTTCAATTTTCAATATTTTCTTTGATTTTTTTCTTAATAGTATACTTTAAAATATCACCAGTAGTATGAACGCATTGTTATATTTTTTGTATTTTTAGTAAGGAAGAAAAAATAATATAAAAGCATATTATATATTGATGAACATAGTAAATCTTTTAGTCCATTTTTAGAGATGTTATAATTTCTTTGGAATTGTATTTCTTTTGTAGTTTGTCATATTGCATATTAATGTAAACAAGAAAGAAAGAAAGTAAAAAGGGAGAGTTTTATGCATGAAATGGCGTAGCTCTGTACGTAGAGTAATACTTCGTACAATAGAGTAAAGTTCGCATAGTAAATTTGGTATAGCAAATAGAAGGGATACGATAACTTCCCAATATTTGATATAGCAAATATCTCCAATATTTCAAGATAAATGGGGAGACGCTGATCATCAGATGATTGATGAGCGGCTAGGATTTCGACTGCACTTTTTGGTCTAGAAGCACGTGTAGCGAGGGATCCGGAGTCCGTGGAATCTATACCTTATTTGACACGAGCGAAAGCTTGAGCGGTTTATATTTGCTTTGGGAGCAAACAAGAGGCTGAAAGCCGCTTTAGTTGATTGGGCCTTAGCCTAAATAATCGTGGGCCGAGCGTCCTTGACTAGAAACACGGAACCGAGCACAAGCAATTGCCTCTTACCGCAACACCGCCGAGATCACCCCTGGAGACGCGGCCTGCAAGAAGAAGATCGCCGAGCTCTTGAAGGAGCTCTCTCTCCCCCTCAGCCTCCTCCCAGTCAACGACGTAGACGAGTTTGGGTTCGAACGTGCGTCGGGATTCATGTGGATCCTACAGAAGAAGAAGGTGGGGCACACATTCAAGAAGATCAACGAGAAGGTGTCCTACGCCGTCGAGGTGACCGGCTTCGCGGAGAAGCACAAGATGAAGAAGCTGACGGGCGTGAAGGTGAAGGAGCTCTTCATATGGCTCACCATCAACGAGGTCTACATCACCGACCCTTCGTCGGCCAAGATCACGTTTGTGACCGGTACAGGACTTGCGGATAGCTTCCCCATCTCCGCATTCGACCTTGACGGTTGATTAAGCTGCTAGGGGCTAGAATTTGATCTATGTCAGTCGATTACTATATCATACTGTAAGCTACTTTATTGTTTGTTTTGTATGATGTTCTTACTATATAAATCTAAGCGGGAGAAGATAGCAATGATTTTCTATTGATTTAACAATCCAAGAACATAGTCTCCATTTAATAATTCATAGACGACTTAATTCAAGTCCAAATTCAATCTGCGATAGCTTCAAAATTAGTTTTAAATTCATGAAGTCGGGGTTCGAAGCACAAAGTTCTGAGCATAAGAAAACAAGAACAAACGGCAAAGCTCTTCATAACAATAAACTTCAACTGCATTGAATGAACTCATCCTTAATAAGGTAAATCCATATGAGCCTATTTGCAAATAACCCTTCGATGGCGAGTATCGATACGAATACAAGAAGGTGCTCTGCATTGAATGCACTCTGCACGTGATCGCAAATCTCTTGAACTGATGCGCCTATGCACTCTGGTGACCGTGATCCTACGCTTCCTATGATGCCACGTAATGCTTATTGAATATCTCATATCTAACACTTCATCATCTTTTAATCTTCATGTGTGTGTGTGTGATTTAATGGGGCTGCCCCGTTGGGGCAGGCAACATGGCTGCCCCGCTTCCTATTTCGACGCGTTTTTTATTTTTTTTTGAAAAATAAAATCATGTATATTCATTCATATATCCCTCCTATATGCCATCCGAATTTCGTCAGAAAGAGAGACTCCTACGGCCTCCATCGAGATGGTGTCGATTTAAAAAATCATGTTACCTTTAAAAAATGACTGTCTGGATGGAGGCCGTAGGAGTCTCTGTTTCCGACGAAATTCGAATGGCATGTAGGAGGGATATAAGGATGAATATACATGGCGACATTTTTTTGAAAAAAAATAAAAAAAGTACCGAAAATGGCGCGGGGGAAGCCCCATTAACCTCATATATATAGGGTTAAATGGGGCTACTCCCACCCCTATTTCCCCCTCATTTTTTATTTCTTTGGAAAATAAAAATTTGTAAATTCATCATTATATCCCTCTAACATTCTATTAAAATTTCGTCAGAAACAGAGACTCCTACGGCGTCCATCCAAACTGGGTCGATTTAAAAAATCCTGCTACCGTTAAAAAAATGACGCCTGGGTGGAGGGCCTAGGAGTCTCTGTTTCTGACGAAATTTTAATAAAATGTTAGAGGGATATAGTGATGAATATACAAATTTTTATTTTCTAATAAAATAAAAAATTAGGGAAAAATAGGGGTGGGAGTAGCCAAGTTGGCTACTCCAAGGGGGCAGCCCCATTTTACCCATATATATATATATATATATATATATATATATATATATATATAGGAGAAACTTCAAATGAGACGGGGTCTCACCATATATATGGTGAACCACCTTCAATTTAGGCATCTTTCCAATATATTTTACAATTTCTTGTTTCATACATATAACAATAAATATTAACACAACATGTATAGTGAAATAAAATTTGAAAATGTTAATATATTGGATGAAATATTAGTTTAAATTTAGATACTATATTTTACAAAAAAAATTTACAATGTGCAGTTTATACTTTTACAAAACTGTTACCGAGTTTTTACTAAATTCACAGTGGCCTTTACAATTTCAGAAAAGTCTCCACCTCATTTGAAAGGTCCCCTCTCTCTTCCTCTCTCTCTCTCTCTTTATATATATATATATATATATATATATATATATATATATATGAGGAAAGGGATCCTACTCCATGAAGTAGGTAACTTACCTACTCCACTTTCTTTTTTTCAAAGTTTTTTTATTTTTTTTTTGAAAATGCTTCCATGGATTTTCATAACTATAACCCTCTAATATGTCATTCAAATTTCGTCAGAAACAGAGACTCCTACGGCCTCCATCCAGAACATCAAAAAATACAGTAAATCTGTGACCGCTAAAAAATGACCGCCTGGATGGAGGCCGTAGGAGTCTCTGTTTTTGACGAAATTTGAATGACATATTAGAGATTACAGTTATGAAAATACATAGAAGCATTTTTCAAAAAATAAAAAAAATTTGAAAAATTTGAAAATGGAGTAGGTAAGTTACTACTCCATGGAGTAGGATCCCTTCTCTCTCTCTCTATATATATATCTGATGAGAGAGAAGGTCCGATTGGATGAAAATCATCTCCATATATCTTCTTCTCCTACCTTCTCACCAACTCACCACCATATATCTTCTTCTCCTACCTTGTAAAAATCCCTACCAAAATATATGAAAATATCACGATTCTCATGTTGGTTGTTCTTCTACATGAGATTCAAAGATTATTTCAGTTGTAATCGTGAAGGGTATTCTGGGTATTCATAGATCGCTCTAGTCTAGCGTGTGATTTTATTTAGAATCAATGATTGGTGGTATCAGAACACTTTCATGCCTTACGTAATTTACACATACACATGTCTCCATCCCATGTTGTATAACTCTCACGTTTCGTTACAAAGAACAAGGTATTAATGGAATGTCTCAATTCAGGATAATTACAGCAAATGATCACGTTTGTATTTTAGTTATTTATTTTTGTCTTCTTCCGTACATAACATTATTACAAATTATTGGATAATATACATGTGATAAAGATATACGTTGAATAGGTCTATATTTGTAAACTATTACTAGTTAGACATACGTCTAACAAAATTGTTACGGGTTAAAGTATATAAAATTACTTGATTAAATGCCGTTATCATCGTTGGCTCTTTAGTGGTTTTTTTTGTTTGTAATGAATTTAGGTATACATGAGAATAATAATTAGATAACCTTTACAAATTAGACTGCTTTTAATTTTGTATGGAGTACATTTTTTCTTTTCATGTTTAACCATTTTACTTTTTAATACATGTGTAAAAATTGATCTAAGCACACAATCGACCACAAACAATCCAAGAACATTCAATTTACATGGAAGAACTTCATCGGTATAGTGAGGAAAATACCAAGGAGAACAAAAGGTTGCACTATGACGAAAAATTGGAGTACGAGTTACAAAATCATAGGAGGCGATGCTCTCTCAGATGACCCACACCTTACCCTAAAATACATATAAAGGTATGGGGTCAAACTGATCCTAAGGGGATAAATTGTCGGGTCGAACAAGATTCATTTGCGGAATATTTTGAGATCATAAATGGTTGGATCTTCAAGACATATTTCAACAAATCTCCATCTTGTCTTGGACTCCATTTGGAAAGTTGTTACGCCTTTGTCCCCCCTCGGACGCAGATACTCAACAATCCAGTCCACGTAATGCAGTTCTATATTCGAAGCATAGAAATAAAGTTAGAATCAAAACACATAGATGCAATAGAAAATGCAGTAAACTTTTTTTCCATTACCATTTACAGATTCATTCGCAAGTAACAATGTTCCCAAAAAATACCACATACATGTACACATGAATGTACATACATATATGCAAACAATATCTCTAAAAAAGTACAAGAAAAGACAACAAAAACTACAAAAGTTTACGTACCCAAAAGTAACAACAACTACAATAGAAGAACTGAACAAACCAAGCCGCTCACTGTTGCTAGCGCTCCTACGAAACTACTAGATTCACGAAAGTATGTACGTCATGAGCAAAGTTGATCAGTATGGTGACAAACATCTAACCAAGAAGAACCAGTAGAAGCTAGAAAGTGTACTGATGAATCTCCATTTCATCATTTTTATTTTTCATTCTAGCGTTTAAACCATAGCTAAATGCATGGATAAATCATTATTTTGCACAAATTAACACTCATCGTTTATTGTATAAATATTGTATAAATTACATTGTTTAAATCCAAAATAAATTTATAAAGAAAAAAGAAAAAAATAAAACACCCAAGGTAGTTTATAACCCTAAACCCTGTGACCTAGATATCATGATGACTAGGTCGATAAGGAATAAGGCAGGGAGAGATAAGGGTCAATAAATAAAAGAATCCCTACTTCATAAATGCTCAATAATGTATTTTTAGGACCTATTTTATTCATCATGATTTATACCTCAAATAAAGAAATTTGTACATGAAAGTTGTAGATAAAAATATAAGGAAAATACAATATTTATTTCACATCAAAATAATATAAATTGTACATTCTACACTCAAAATAAAAAGTCAAAACTCAAACTTCCCAGACCCATATCTTCTCCATATGAATTCAAAATGCACCAAGATCACTTTAGTTGTATATAACTTGTTATTATCTATCTAATGAAGATGGTTTCATTTAGCTTGGAGTTAAGAAGCAGAAGTTAGATTTTGAACCCCAATTATACAATATACCATAATAAAATATTCTTTTTATTTATTCTTTATATTTTTTATTATTTTAAATTTTTATAAAATTTTAAATATTCTTTATAATCTATGTTCATATCTAGAAAAAAAACCATAAAAATACACTAAAATAATATGATGTACAAAAGAATACATAGATAGATATGCTTTATGTATACCTATATAGTTTATAGCTCTATTTATTTAAGTGTACAAATAAACTCAGAAACATACAATAAAAATATATTTATGTGTATTTAAATAAGTTATAAATATATAAACTATGTATGTCAAATAATAAAATATAAAATACAAAATAAATTAAAATACATAGGTAAATATACCTATAAATGGACCCTTAAAAAGTACCTTAGAATAAGTCAAGTCATAAAAATTAATAAAAATCATAATAAAATACTGCATAAAATAATAAACATCTTTCATGTTTTAAAAAAAATTATAAAATTATTTATTATTTTATTTTTAATAAATAAATCTTTTATTTATTGTTTTGTCATTTAGTGACCCTATGTGGACCAATGGGGTCCCAATCTTGCTTTACCCAAGTCAACTCCTCAGAGCTCGTAGGTCTGGCATCTGTTAGAGGTTTTGACCTCGGTTCTCACATTTTTGGCACCTGATCCTTGCACCAATTTGGTATGATTCCTTCTAACCTTTTGACCTTCGATCCTTGCACTTTCACACCCGAGCATTACCTCGATCGATGGATCATCACCTCGAGCAGCATCCTCGATGGATCATCACTTCGAGCCATAAGTATTAATTTCTTATCATTTTATATGGAATAAATATATGATGATGGTATTGCGGTTTATTTACTTTATTGGCTGGATGACCTGGATTTCAGATAATGAGATGTGCACCCCATCGCCATTAGATAAAGGTTTAATAGTGTGGGAGCATTACAGATGGTATTAGAGCCCAGTCATCCCTTATAGTGTTAAACATCCGCACAATACTTCAGAAAGATATCATAAGGATAAGTTGTGAAGTCCTTCGACTCAAAGTCTGTGATGATATTAGTCCACTTCGAATGACTACTCTATTACTTTTTTTATCTTATCTCTATGTTCTTATAAAAAGCTCTCTCTTCTTTCTTGTGTCAATGTTGTGCTGAACATGCCTCCTTGTAGAACCCCTCTATCGTTGGGCAAATGTGCTAGATAATGAAATGCTGCAAAATATACAGTAGAGGCAGCAAGACATGGAGGATCTCCTTATTTCTGTGACGCAAGACAGGATTGTCGAGGATGCATCTCCTCCTCCTTCAACAATTATCAAGGAAAAGGCATAACAACATGATGGCAAGTTTACACAATATTGTAAGGAAAAGGTTCCAGAATTTTTGGGGAATACTACTCCAACTATTGTTGATCTTTGGTTGTAAAAAGTGGAAAAGGTGTTTCCACCCCTGAATGTTGCAAAGAGTCAAAGGTGGTTTTTGCTACCTATTCATTGTCAAGATATGTAGAGGAGTGGTGGCTTTCTATTTCGACACATTTGGATAAGTCATTGACTTGAGGATGCTTTAATAATTCTTTCTAGGAGCACTTTTACCTAGAATATTGGAGAGAGCAAAGGAAAAAAGAGTTTGCCAATATTATCCATGATAGCATAATTGAGAACAAGTACTCGGTGAAGTAGACATAGTTTTTGACATTTGACGCATGTTAGGTTCTGACAAAATATGACAAGGTTTACAAGTTTAGAAGGGTTTTACGCAAGGAGATTTGAGAGTATATGGTTCCACTCCGTCTGGACACATTGAAAGATGTACTAGATGATGCATGCAAAGTCAAGGAGGCCCTTTGCGAGAGCATATTGGGATATGGAGGTCAAGGTGCCAATAGGGCCTTCTCCTCGGATAGAAAAGGCATGCATAAGGGACAACATTTTCATCCTTATCATCAGTCATCATCTGCACCCAATACTTCCAAGAAAGCTCCAACTTTGGGATATGCCCCACAAATCAGTAGGGACCAACCAAAGATATGGTGAGAACAACTACAAGGAGGTTAGATGCACATAATGATACTCAAACTTGCTTTTATTATCATCAAGAGGGACATGTGAATGCAAATTGTCCTCGGAGATTTTCTCAGTTTAAGGCTACAACACATTGTGGAGGATCACATTTTTGTGGGTCAACATTTCAAGGTAGAGGAGTACGTCATCAAAGGAACAGAGTGGGTTTGAATGCAACAAGAAAGACTGGGCATATGATTGCCGTTACAGATGGATGGCTCTTGCATTTGGCAGTGTAATACAAGGTATGGTCTCGGTAGGCGATTTTTATGCTCATACACTCTTTGATTCAGGACCTTCGCCTCTTTGATTTTATTTGAGTTTGCTTCATCATTAGTCCAAGATCCAATCACAATGGAGCATCCTTATTTCATTAAGGGACCAAGGGGTCAACTATTCAGGATATATGCTAGAAGCATATCTCCTTTAGATGTAGATGGATGATTTTGATATCATTCTTCGTATAGACAAACACGAGGAACATCAAGCATGCTTGGACTACTTTCAGAAGTAAGTGATCTTTCATATTCCCGATCTTGAGGAGATTGTGTATGATGATTATACTTCAAAAATGGGCATACATTGCATTTCTGCACTCCAAGAACATCATATTCTTTCCAAGGATGTAAGAGTTACATAACACATGTGGTATTCGATTAGAATCTAAGAGAGGCAATATGAGATGTAGATGTTGTTCGTGAATTTTCAGATGTCTTTCTTGGTGACTTACCAGGACTTTCCCCTTGTAACAAGGACACAACCAACCTCGATCATGCCTTATAGAATGGAACCAACCGAGTTGATGTAACTCAAAATTTAGTTGCAAAAATTATTGGAGAAGGGCTTTATATTCCCTAGCACCTCCCTTGGGGAGCACCAATGTTATGTGTGAAGAAAAATAGTGGATCTTTGTGAATGTGCATAGACTATATACAACTCAATAAGATGACAATAAATAATCGTTAACCCCCCCTTGTATCGATGACCTCTTTGATCAATTACAAGTGGCTTCCATCTTCTCAAAGATAGATCTCAGATCTCACTACCACCAATTGCAAATCAATGATGTAGATATTCCGAAGACTGCTTTCCGGACGAGATATGGCATTATGAGTTCATGATGATGCATTTTGGTTTGACGAATGCTCCCTCTACATTAATGGATTTGATTAATAGGGTGTTCAAACCGCTCATGGATACTTTTTTGATAGTCTTCATTGATGATATGTTGGTCTACTCAAAGATTGAGAACCAACACATAGTACAATTGTGATTAATGCTTGGGATATTATGAAAGCACAAGCTATATGCAAAATATAGCGAGTGTGAGTTCTGGTTACGGGAAGTGTCCTTCTTAGGCCTTTCCATTTTAGGAGAAGGGATATATGTGGATCCAACAAAGGTAGAGGCAGTGCTTAGTTGGAGCGGCCTAATAATGTGACGAAGGTTCGTTTCTTCTTGGGTCTTGTAGGCTATTATTTTAGGTTTAGGAAGGGGTTCTCTCTTCATGCAAAACCCCTAGCCCATCTTACTAAGAAGGAGATAACTTCTGTCTGGTTAGACAAATGTGAGAAGAGCTTCATGACTTAAAGAAAAGTTGACGACTATTCCAATCTTGGTGACTCCATCAGGTCCATATGGTTTTACATTATACACAAATGCCTCTGAAGAAGGCTTTGGAGTAGTTTTAATAAAAAATGATCAAGTCGTTGCCTATGCTTCTAGTCAGTTAAAACTGCATGAGCGAAATTATCCTACCCATGACATGGAGTTTGCAACAGTGGTCTTTGCATTGAAAACATGGAGACACTATTTGTATGGTGTTGCATTTGAGATTTTCACTTATAATAAAAGACTTGAACATTTTTGGTTAAAAGGAGTTGAATATGAGGCAAAGGCATTAGCTCGAGCTTCTTAAGGATTATGAGTGAACTATCTCATATCATCCAGGAAAGGTGAACATGGTGGCAGATGCATTAAGATGCAAACTAGGTTCTGATGAGAAACAACTACAACTTAAGGCATGGAACTTGCTGACGAGTCTCGGTGAAGGCACCATTTTCGTAGTAGTGTCGACACAGTGATTGTACCTCTATGGTCAGAGCTCATTGATAAATTAATCTTAGGGTAACAATCAGATGTAGAGATATAAAGGCTGAAGAAACTTGTTATAGAAAAGACTTTGGTTGATTTTTCTAATGAAGATGGAGTGCTAAAAAATAAAGACTGATTGTGTGTGCCTGTAGATCGGGATTTGCGAGAACAGATTATGCATGAGGCTTACAGTTCATGACTTTCCATCCATCTTGGGAGTATTAAAACACATCAAGACATGCATAGGAACTTCTGGTGGAGGTGAATGAAGAGAGATATTTCTCATTTTGTCAATAGATGTCTACCTTTCCAAGATGTCAAGGCAGAGCACTAAAGGCCTCCAGGATTGTTGGAGTCCCCAACCATTACCGAGTGGAAATGGGAGGGTATATCAATGGATTTTGTTAATGGTTTTCCATGTACATTGGGAGGATATGAATCAATTTGGGTGGTCATCGATAGATTTACTAAGTCTGTTCACTTCACACCCATTTGCATGTCTTACACACCATCACATTTGGTGAATATTTTTATTGAGAAGGTGGTCAGGTTACATGGGTTCCGAGATAGGGATTCACAGCTTACTTCCTACTACTGAATGGATCCTTGAAGTTGTTAACTACACAACCATGCTTAAATAAGATGTACCATCCTTAGACTAATGGCCAATTCGGGTGCACTATTCAGACCCTCGAGGACATGTTGTGAGCTTGTACATTAGAATGGAAAGGATCCTAGAAGGATCATCTTCTAGTGGCATAATTCTCATATAACAATAGTTATCATGCAAGTATTGTGATGGATCCATTCGAGGCGTTGTATGGCTGATGATTCCCAACCCTTTGAGTTGGCAGGAGGCTAGGGTCAACTAGATACACAAGTTGGATGAAATTGCAAGGATGGTATAAGCAATTAAGATTGCACGGGATAAACTACTCACAACACAAACGACACAGAAGATCTATAGAGACAGACATCGTAGATATTAAAATTTTGAGGAAGGTTATTTCATATTTATGAAGATGTCAACCATGAAGAAAGTTCGACGATTCGTGGCTCGTAGGAAATTTGATCCACGATTTATTGGGCCTTTTGAGATTCTGGAATAGTTAGGACATGCTGCTTATTGGTTGGCCCTCCCTCCACACTAAGCAGTGTACATAATATATTTCATGTTTCAAACCCTTCGAAAATATGTGCATGATCCACGACACATCTGAAGCTATGACATTCTACAAGTATATTTAAATGTCTCTTACCATGATAATTTGTTCTGTATTCTTGATTTATCGATCAAGAAGTTGAGACAGAAGGATGTGCCAGTAGTGAAGGTTATTGTGGTATCGACAAACCTCCGAAGAAGCCACATGGGAGTAAGACGTAGAGATGCAGGAGAAACATCCACATTTATTTGAAGATAAGTCATAATTTGTAATTCTTGCTTTTTCATCGTGTCAACTGATGGTGTCAACCTTTTTAAATTGTTACCCGACTTTATAAATCCTCTTTGTCTTATGTCTCGGAGACGAGACTTGTTTTAAGGTCTTATGATGTAAAATCCAAAATGTTTCTTGTTTTGCTTTCTCTCAAAACCCTACTAATGTATACCCAAAAGATGCATCCTTCCCAGATGCTTCCAACACACTAAAGAATTTGAAATTATGAAACTCGTATCTCATGATATTTGCATTTTAGTGCTATGGCATTTTCATAAATATTGAGCTACGGTTCATTACATGATTGAAGGTTTAACACTTATTTAAACCCTTCTTCTACTCTAATAACGACCATTTAAACCCTAACTCATAGTTTTCTATCACAACCACTGTGAGAGAAGGAGAGATCATTGTTGAGACCGCCGGTGGCATAGAGGTCACTGAGGAAGATCTATGGGAAGGGGAATGACACAGAAAGTAAAAAATACGTCAATATTTCTCCATTTTAAGATATGAAAATCTCGCAATTTTGCCTTTTGATTTATGGAATCCGTGACCATGATGCAGATTCTCATGTTGATTGTTCTTCTTCGCAAGATTCGAAGGTTATTTCGGTTGTAATCATGAATGGTATTCGTGGATCGCTCTAGTCTCGTACGTGATTTTATCTTGAATACGGTAATGATTCCTTTCATTACATTGGATTTTTCATATATTCTTTCTCATGAAAACGCTTGGAAATTATTTTGATAAATCTTGGAGTTTCCCCCAACTCCATCTTGATGAAGAGCCTTCCATCTTAACATCAATTTATGGATCTGTAAATGGTTTCGTGTTCTAGTTGTTTACTTCATTGGTACTTATGTGACTTTATTTTTTTCCTTGACAAACTAAGGTGGATTATTAGACAATGGAATATTTATGTCCATGTTTTATCATTTTTTGGTGGGTGTGATGCTTACGATTATTGTTCTAACTGAATATCTACGCATGAATCGATTTCTCCTAAATATCATGATGAGTCTGCTATCTTTTATTAATGATTCCAATGGGATCATCATGATCATTATCATCGTTGGCTCTTTGGTGGTTTTCTGATTTGTAATGAAATATGGTATATGTGAGAATAATAATTAGATAACCCTTCTTTACATTCAGGTAGGAAACCAATTACGACCAATCGTTGATTATATGATAAATCGTGCGTAGCCAAACTTACAAGTATAGATCCAACAAGACAAATCTACTAAGAGCAACGTTATTCTTGCATCCCCATTTCATGATTTCTTGATTTTTGTTGGAAGATATACAGTGCACGAGCTCTTTTTTATGAAACTTTTTTTGAAAGAATGTGTTAGTTTTAGAGTTCAAGCTCTCTGGTTTATTTATAAGCTTTTGATGCCTGAAAGACGTTACTTACTGTATGATTTTTTATAGATAATATCTTGAAAACTTAAACGGTTTGATTGGATAACTTTAGTATTGATTGGATTGTTATAAGGTTTTGGAGGATTTTAATTCATATTCACATATGTTGATCATCCATCAAAATAAATATATTACTTTCACGACTAGTAGAATAAGGGTTAGGTAACGAGTAAATCCGATGTCTTACAAATGAGAGATTAATATGATAATTTTAGATAAATGTACATATGGACAAAGTACTACAAGGTAGTGCACAACCTTGTGGTCTAAGAGAACCATAGTAGAGTCAGCCTCGTCCGAGGGGCATTATAGGACAACGGTGGATGTAGGCACCCTACTTGTCTGGAAAAATCAAATCCATGCTTTTAGTTATATGGAGCTGCGGCTCCTAGGTTTTGCTGAACTCGAAGGAGTTGGGTTTTTGTTCCCAAGTGGAGGGTGATACTTTCCATACTTGATATATGTTCCTACTAAGACTTGTGTTATGAATTCCTTGGGTGGGAAGTCTTGGCCAAACCTATTTCTCGTAGATACTTATCTTCGATCTACTAGAGTCTCGGGTAATAAACTAAATAACTAATTTACAAATGAACAATATCTTGATGTGGAAATGAAGTCGATCTCAGGCTCGTGATGAAATGAAAAGTAATTGATTACCCATGGTTGAAGATCTGAGGTGTATCGATTACAGACTCTCTACATAACTTGGGGGTTATGGGTACAATGCTTACATGTACAAGTGTCACATTGGTGGTGGTTTTGTTCTCAATTTTACCCGCTACTAGAGTGATTGCTCTTAATTATATGTTATATATTATTTTTCGGCTTTCACTCATCCTTGTTAGCTTTCTCTTCAGGTGACATTAAGCATGCGATAGAAGCTCTTTTTTTGCAGTTTTCCCCAATAGACCATCAGTGAGGGTAGGTCTTTACATGCTATGTTGGTTCTACTTTTCTATTCTAGATGAACTCATAAACTGATTGTATTCCTTTTCCATCTTAGTATTTTCCTATGTTTGTCTTGTATTTATGGCCCCCTTTTGGTAATAAGAATAGTATGTGGACATTGACACTAATTGCTTATCATTTTTATAATAATTATTATATGTTGTTGGTATTGTGGTTTGTTTATTGCTATTTGTTAGATGACCTAGATTCTGGGGAATGAGATGTGCACCTTGCCACCATTAGATAAAGGATTGACAATGTGGTGGTGTTATATACCTTTACTTCAGGTGTGCGAGAAGCTCTACTCTGATGAGGTGTGTGGGAAGAGACTTCGCAAGTAATCTCAATCCTCCTCTCTGTCATTCAAAACACATGCGAAGGAGTGAGGCTTGAGCTACTCAGTGTGTGGCCCTTCTTCTTGTTAGGACAAGTGCATGGAGCATAGGTTATATTATAAGATACCTCTGGTGAATGTCAACCTATTCGAAAAGGTACATGTACGAAGATGCTTAGGTCGAGTTTGGAAAACATGGTGGAACACTAATGTTTTGAATAACTTGAAGCTAAATGGGTATTGTTTCAGGTGGTTGGTGAAGAAAGCATAAACGAGAGATGATGATGTGAGTTGGTTTGTGGTCTACTCAGGTATGGATAGAAGATTGGAAATAAGAGATGGAGAAGTAGAAGAGGAGAAGAATATAAAGAGGAAGATGAAACATGAAAGAAGAAGATGAAAACCGATAGAGGAAGGAACAATGGATAAAAAAGAAAAGAAGAAAGTAGACAAAGGAAATAATAGTTGAATGAGGAATCACTTGGGGAATAAATTTTGTAAGAAGATGAAGATTCTTGCATGGAATCGTCAGTTTGCGAGGAGGTTATGTAGAGCATAATGTCTATCGCAACGAGACGATAAGACTTCTTTGCATCACACCATGGGTTGAGACAAACCTCTTCCTCTCCTGATGAGGCTGTGACTTTGTCTTACTTTGTATGCTTGGAGCTTGAGAAAGTGCCCCAAACAATGGTCAATGAAAGTAAAACTAGGCACATGTTGAACAGAGATGTGGTCTATCGATCTAGCATGCTAGATCAATAGCTGCAATGTTGATCAATCTCTAATTCAACAACAATCAACCTATAATGAAATTTAGTGATCAAAATGTACGAGTCAAAATTTATTATAACTCAGAATGTGTGTGTGTACATGTATAAGTAGTCTGACTGTCGAACACTAGGACAACACGTAATAGAGTGCAAATTTATTATTAATTACTTAATACTATTTTTGATTTTTTATTTGTATTTTTATGTCTTTTTGTTTTTGCTAATTTTTACAGTTTTCAATATATGCCCATATCTATGTATTTTTAATGTTTTATTTTTTTATATATTTTTTATCTTCCAAAATTTTAATTTCTTTTTATTTTTTTGAAATAAGATATATAATAATATATAGATAATATATAGATTATAGAAGTAAAGTAAAGAGAAGAGGTATTTTTGAATTTTAAATAAGTAAAAATAAAGTCAAAATAAAGAAAATAAAATGTTTTAGGGTTTTAAACATTTTCCTCTTTTTTTGGTGATTTTTCGATACTTTTTAGGGATTTTAAAGTATAAAATATGCAAATCAGTGAATAAATAAAACTCGGAGAATCACTTAGGGTTTTAAAAATAGATATCAGAGCAAAATAAACACTAATCTAATTATATTATTGGGATTTTTACCCGGCAGACCCTATAAACTTTTTATAATTACCTCTACGACCTTTTGAACAACGTAATTACCCTATAGACCCTAAAAATTACCCAAAGAACCCCCACGGGGTTTAAACAGTTCACCCGGAGGGTTCATGGGGTAAGAGTTAGCAAGTTTACGTGGTCGAGGGAGGAATTATGTTGTTTCAAAGGTCGTAGAGGTAATTGACAAAGTTTACAGGGTCTGCCGGGTGATGAATACTCATTCATCACTCTTTATTCTTACATTTTAGCTACAAAAACCTTTGTAAATGCATGTATATATTTGTAATATAAATAATTACCAAAAGCATGCATGGTGTAAATAGTAATAATTAGCATGTTTTTGTGCAAAAATAAAAGAATAAAGAACAAAAAGAAAAAGAGGGAAATATTTAGAATAAATATTGAGCAACCTAACCCAAGGGAGGGCTCAGCATGGGCCTGACCGCATAAAAGCCAAAGTAGAGGGAGATAGGGGCTCATGTGTGTAAATATATTTGTAAGTATAATAAAAGTATTTTCCTCCAAAAAGAGACTAAAATGTGCTTGTAAATACTTGTATATATTTATAAATATAAAATCAAGATAAAAATAGAAAAATCAAAAAGAAAACAAAAATAGATCACTTGTATATATCCACCTTGTATATAGTCCACACACTTATATTTATTTCACCTTATAAATAAATAAAATTAATCTCCATAAAATTTATAAATATTCTATATTTTATGGTGTGAATAAATAAAATAAAAACCATTAAAACAAAAACAAAATAAAAATAACAAAATTAAAAACCCAAAAATACATTGAAAATATACCATGTACATAGATGTACATATCTATTTATTTCACCTATGTATATAAATAATAAAAATAAAATAAAAATATCTTTTTATTCTTAATTTATGATATAAATAAATAAAATATAAAATGGTAATAAAAGTATATAAAAATAACAAATTAAAAATCAAAAAGAAAAATCCATATATTGTATATATACCTATATATAGCCCTACTATGCAAATACCCTATTTTTATTTTGAAAAATTAATTAAAAATCACTAAAAATAGAAATAAATAAAACAAAAATATTTCATGTTTTGACTTTTTAATAATTCGGCCATTTGTTATTTTTAATTCAACTTCTAAATCTTTTACACGTGGCTGTCTCTCATTGGTCCACGGGGGTTGTTGACCGCCCGGTCAACTTCCCCCCAGGACCACCTCCCACGGGTTTTGATACCCGACCCGACTTCTCCTCTTTTTCGTGTCCAAACTCGATCACCATCCCTCGAAACCCCGGGTCCATTTTGATTACGTCACATCCGACATCTTCGCCGGCACATCCGCCTCGGGGTCCGCGCTCCACATAGCCCTACCCGATCACTTCTAGCCGGACCTTCCACCATACATAAGCTGAGCTCTGCCACTTCTTTACTCATCTTTTGGCTCACTTGTTCACCACCTAGGGACCTCCACCGGCTTGGCGAGAGTGACAGCTTGCTCTAGCAGGTGTCGCAGCGAGGAGGGAGCAAGAGACCACTGATCCGGCGAAGTTTGCTCCGCCGTGCTCCGCCCAGAGCAGGAGCCTGATGAATACCCATTCATCACTCTTTATTCTTATATTTTAGCTACAAAAACCTTTGCAAATGCATGTAGATATATGTAAATAGGAATAATTACCAAAAGCATGCATTGTGTAAAAATCTATAATTAGCATGTTTTTGTGCAAAAATAAAAGAATAAAGATTAAATAGAAAAAGAGGGAAATATTTAGAATAAATATTGAGCAACCTAACCCAAGGGAGGGCTCAGCATGGGCCTGACCGCATAAAAGCCAAAGTAGAGGGAGATAGGGGCTCATGTGTAAATATTGGTGTAAATAAATAAAAATATTTTTCCTCAATAAAAATATGCTTGTAAATATTTGTATATATTTATAAAATTATAAAAACAAAATAAAAAGCTGAAAATTAAAAAGAATCAAAAATACCCTTTCATCATGTACATAAACTATGCCTAGATATTTATTTAACCTTGTAAATAAATAAAATAAAAAGAATCAAAACAAAAATCAAATAAAAATAACAAAATTAAAAATACAAAAATACCTTGTACATATACCATGTATATAGATGTATATATCTATGTATATAAATAATAAAAATAAAATAAAAACACCCTTTTATTCCTTATTCTAATCTATAAATAAATAAAATATAAAATGGGAATAAAATGGTATAAAAATAATTTATAAAAATCAAAAAATCAAAAACCCTATATATATTGTATATACCTATATCTAGTACATATTATGTATATAGCCTATTTTTATTTCTAAAAATTAATTAAAAATCACCAAAAAATAGGAAAAAATAAAAGAAAAATATTTCATGTTTTGAGTTTTGGATGAATCGAGCCCTAGCCACCTCTATTTGTCACCTCAAGATTCAGCCACGTGGCCAAACCTCATTGGGTCCTGGGGATGTTGACCGCCCGGTCAACTGGCCCCCCCCAGGACCACTTCTCACGGATTCGATCTTCGGACCCAACTTCTCGGATTTTTCCCTGCTCGACCCGATTGCCTATCACCCAAACCCCAGCTCCATTTCGAGCCTCCCACATCCGACACCCTCGCCGGGCATCAACATTGGGATCCGCGCGCCACCACGACCCTACCCGAGCCTTCCCTCTCGGATCCTTCCAGCATACATAAGCGAGCTCCGCCACCCATTTTAAGTATCTTTGGCCATTTGCGTAGTCCTCCAGTGAGCTCCAAAGAGAGAGCGAGGTGACAGCTCGCATCCCCGACCTGTTGCAGCGAGGAGAACCGGCGAATCCACTGATCCGGCGATACGCCCGCCGTAGCTCCGCCACCTGAGCGAGCTTCGAGCCTCGAGCAGAGACATCCCTTGAGGCGATGACCAGGAGCTTCCCCAGCTCCGCCACAGTCTATTCCTTCACCCAGGTAACTTCTTAGCTCAGCTATTTCGTCTAATTTCCATTTTCGCCCAATCTTCGCCGTCGACGTCTTTCTTCGATTCCGGTCATCCAGCCACCCATCTCGATCATCGGAACCGAACCACATCTTCACCTCCTCCCGACGCACCTTCTGCACCCACTCACCCAACTCAGCTCGCACAGGAGCTGGGAACCGGGCTCCACCGTCCTCCACCTTTGCCGGAGCCCGCCGCCCCGACGCACCAGCCACTTTCACATCGCCTAACCGGGTTGAGGCAATTTACCCTCGACCCGCGAGTCTTTTGGTGCACTTTGCAGGTCAGAACGAGGGCCATCTGAGGCTCTCCGTCATTCAACCAGAAGACCAGCTCCGTCGACCTTGCCTGAGCTCTCCGAGCTCGGGTCGATCATCGGAGCATCGCAGCAGACGCGGGAGCACTCCAGCATTCTTCTCCGACCTTCAGAGTGCTCAAAGGAGGAGCGCAGCGCTCACACGAGCCCGGCGAAGCTCGCCGGGGCTTTGTTCTTCCAGCATCCTCCAGCGCCGTCGATCTTCACCCCTTGCTCCAGTTCTAATCTGGGCCGTCCATCCCTGGAGCAGCCGGCACCGTAAGATCTGAGGAGACGTCATCTGGAGCGCCCACCAGCCGCAGCCGTCCGATCGCCATGTGGAGCGCATCCAGAGCCCCCG
This sequence comes from Ottelia alismoides, assembly GCA_037367405.1. Classification (NCBI taxonomy): domain Eukaryota; kingdom Viridiplantae; phylum Streptophyta; class Magnoliopsida; order Alismatales; family Hydrocharitaceae; genus Ottelia; species Ottelia alismoides. The sequence goes on along the minus strand of JAZKJV010007825.1, from coordinate 378,707 downwards.
CCTAATAAAGGGTAATTTACCCTTAGGCCCTTATGTTTGAGTCCAGTAAATATTAAAATCAGTTATTTAGTTTTAGGTTTATTTGCACATTGGACCCTGAGCTTTAGATATTTGCATTTATACCCCTGCCTGTTGTGAGCAACGTGCTTCGTCACGTGTTGTTTTGGGTTATTTGCAGTCTATGCCTTTGTAGTTCTAGTTATTATGAAATGAATGAAACTTTTTAGTTAATTGCATTTATAGCCCTGTGCGTGGTTTATTTCCGCATGTGCGATATTTTTTTGGGTTATTTGCAACTAAGGCCCCTAACTTTTGATACGTGTTACCAATAAGTCCTCGGGACTTATTTTTGTTACAAATAGGTCCCTGAGTGCCCCAGGCACGCGCATGGCGCGTGATTTGCTGGGTTAATTGCACCTGGACCCCCAGAACTTCGGGTATTTGCATTTCAGTCCCTGTGCACAGTACCCTCTTGTTATTTTTGAATAAAATATCAAATCACCTCCAAATCCAATGAGAATTTGACACATGGCTCCTGCCATGGTGTAGGATTTTCAAGGATTTATGAGGACATTTTTTATTTCATTTGCTATTTTTAAAAATTCAAAAACCCTTATTTTCGTTACTGTTTAACTTGAAAATTCACAAAAAAATATAAAAACCCCCCTAAAAATTCCATAAAAATTAGCTACTGTTTAATTTAGTTTGTTTGATTGTCTAGCCAATTTTGGCTATTTTTCATTGATTAAAAACCTTAAAAACTTAAAAACACTCAAAAACCCATAAAAATTCTAGTAAATAATTTAAAAACCCAAAAATAATAAATTTGGTACCCAAATTTTCCTTGTTTCTTCTATTTTACAGGAAAAGTACCTCTAGGCCATTTTGAGGCCCTTAAATATTTTATCTAGGGCATTTTGGCTTGGCTGGACAGTACCTCTTGTTTTTACCACTGTTTGATTTTTAGAAAATAAAATAAACATCAGGAAATTATCAAAAATTCACCAAAAACATAAAAAATATAAAACACATAAAAATATTTGGTTTTAATTTTTGGTTGATTTTTGTTGCTTCAAATAAATTGTTGAAAGTGTGCTTGTATTTGTTTTTCTTATTTTCTTAAACAATTAAAAATCCAAAAAAATATAAAAATAAGTAAAAACCACTAAAAATATATTGTCTTTTATTTTATTTGTTTTTACTACTTCGTAGGCCTTCGGCCAATCCGTGCTCCTCGAGTTCGACCATGGGTGCTATACTAGGTTAAACATATAGCAGGACCGCTTCTCGTATTTTGATTGCTTGATTTGTCATTAGTGGTTCGATTTTTCTTGATATACACAGTCTGATCGCTTGGGTCGCAACGACCCTATTTCTATACCTTATACCCGAGTGGTCAGGCCGGATATCAGAATGGCGCCGTTGCCGGGGAACACGGCTTAGTAGTTGATTTTCTTTTTGTTTTGATTTTCGCGGCTTATCGCGGCTCTTCTAGAGCTCGCGGCTTTTTCGCGGTTTTTGTTTATATTTTCTGTTTTGTTTTATTTTATTTTCATTTTCTTTTGTTTTTGTTTTGTTTTATTTTGTGTGTTTATTTTATTTTACATTTTTGCATATATACCCTTTTATTTTTATTTTCATTTCTTTTTCCTTTTTTATTATTTGATTATTGGTTCTGACCACTCTGTTTTCTCTTGCGAGGGCCCGAGGACCGAGGCAGCTACTCTCGAGAAGCCGACGCAACCGCGGGACTCGGAGGCGGCTCCTTTCTTCGCGAAGCCGCAGGAGAGAGTGAGAGAGAGTTGAGTGGGCGAGGTCTTTTATTTTATTTAATTATTATTGTAATAATACAGGACATTCTTGGACTTGGACACTTGTGGATTGCTTAGCGGGTCTGTTTCGCCGAGCACCGGTGTGCTCGGGGGACCCTTAGGACCTTAGCGGTTTTTCGCGGTTTTTCGTGGTTTTATTTTATTTTCTTTCTGCCTTTTCCGGTGTTTCTGCGGTTTTTGCTCGAGCCCCTAGACTTAGGAATTTCTGGTGAATGTGCCGTAATTAGTAGGATCCACACACCTAACTGCTTATCTGTTCCCATAGATCGTTAATTGGACCTACTTAAAAACCACTAATAAAAATAACCGACTCATTTGCCTTCGTAGCCTACGTGCCGCAGCCCGTCCTGTAAAGCGCTTTATCCTACCCCCGATTTGTCGGACAGAGGAGGGACGGGCCAAGACCGGACTCTTTGGCTTGGAGGTTGGTGACCGGTTAGACGGTTCTTTGCTAGACTTGCTCATCTAGGACTCGGCTTTCCCGTTGCATCATATAGGTAGTTTCCTTTCTGTCTTTTCATTTATGCGTGGATCATATTGCATGTAGAGTGCTGGAGACAGGTACGCATTTCGTACTCAGCATGCATCATTGATTTATCGCGCATCGGCTTTTTTGTCTTCTCCCCCTTGTTTTGGACTTAATAATCAGGAGAACCAAAAAATTCGTTAGGACGTTTGTTGTTATTTGAAAAAGACTAAAAAAAGAAACCATAAAATTGGGACTGGCTAATACTATTGATCTTAAAATCCGCTCACCCTAAAATTTTTGTCTTGGGGAGAGCAACCCCCTCATTGTATGGTGTGGATGCGCGAGAGAGTGACCTGCACCCTAGGTAGAGCCCCCCGGTGCTAGTCCCGACTGATTACCGACTTTTCCGTGCGGGCCAGTCGGTTGGGTTAGCATCGGATATCCTAACAGGTCACGTAAGCACTCTGATATTTTGTGTGTTCACCAAATAAAATTGACAAGATAATTTGACCGAACTTTCACGGTCTTCAGCTCGCGTTGCGTTGGTGAACCGGGGGTTTGTTTGTGATCATAGTTTCTCCAGATCTCATCCGCACTACTCGCCAGATCGAGATGATGGGTAGACGGTCTCTTAGGAAGCCTCTGGCTGCACCGCTTTCGGGCACGTCTACCTCATCATCTAGGTTGGCTCGCAAGAGCCCAGACCTGCTCTCCGAGCCCGAGTATGATTCCACCCTGTTCCTCCTCGACCCCCTTTCTGTTCTACCTGAGAGGCACGAGCCCGAGGAGAGACTGATTGATTTGACAGCACCTGAGTTGGGCTCGTTTGATTTTCCAGACGTCGCTATGGCCGGAGCCAACAGTTCAGATGATCACTCCCGTCAGCCCGAGCACTTTGTACTTAACCAGGGAGCGATCAACTCCACCCTGATCGCATCACTTGAGACAGTCCAGCAGCAGTTACGCGATCAGGGGGCATTTATGATAGAGATGAGGCGAGAGTTGGAGAGGCTCAGAGTAGAGCGAGACCAACAGAGCGAGCCTGAGGAGATACCTGATGCAGAGGCACGAGCCGCCGCCGCAGCAGCAGCCGCAGCCGCCGCAGCGGGAGGCGCCGCGGCAGGAGGACCACCACGACCGATGCGGGAGTTGCACAACCCCGGATCGACACTCATGCATCATTGGGTAGTAGTGCCAGCGATCGTGGGGGACTTCAAGTTCCCCCCGAACACTTTGCAGTTATTGCCCCGTTTCCACGGACTTGCCACTGAGGAGCCCCACCTCCACCTCCAGGAGTTTCTTATGATCTGCAGCACTGTCCACGATCGCCATGTGGACCAGGACACGATCCGGATGATAGCCTTCCCGTTTTCACTGGCAGATAGAGCAGCCACCTGGCTGAAGCATCTTGGGAGGTTTGTCTACACCTGGGAGAAGCTCCGCGCCGAGTACTTGAACAAGTACTATCCACTCAGGCGGACGAATGCAGCGAGGGCCCTGATCAGCAACTTCTCCATGTTTCCCAACGAGCAGTTTCACGAGGCATGGGAGAGGTTTCGAGAGCTCTTAGACCGATGCCCGCACCACGATATCTCCAAGCCGAACCTAGTTCAGAGTTTTTTCAGTGGGTTGACGCCAGAGCTTCAGGTTCTGGTGAACGCTTCTTGCGGCGGGTCCTACTTTGCCAAGGACCATGACCAGGTCTGGGCCATCTACGAGGAGATGGCAGAAAACTACATGGTGATGTCCCAGACCAGGTTGTATACTCAGAAGACCCAGCCACAGCAGCCAGGACCCGTGCAGTACCAGCGGATAGCACGGGTAGATGCAGGTCCATCCAGTTTGTCCGCAGCCGCAGCAGCACAGGCAGAGTCGATAGCTGCGGACATGGGCATTATCAGCGAGAAGATGGACCGCATGGAGCTGATTGAGAAGAAGCAGTGCCAGAGCATTACTCAGATGGAACAGATGGCACAGGTTCTGAGCGACATGAAGACCCAGCTCATGTGTCTTCAGGAGGCAGAGACGGCTTCTCAGCCCCGTCTTCAGTCGCGAGGCGACTCCGGCAGCAGCAGCAGCTCGTCCCAGCGCTCCAGCACCCCTGTGCAGCCTAGACAGGTTCATCTTGTACAGGCGGAGCCGTACCAGCAGCCGCAACCCACCTACCAGTCCCCACCATCTCCAGACATGCAGATGGTGGTATACCAGCCGGACCAGCCTCTGGCAGTACTCCCGCCAGCCCCCTACGATGCCGAGCCGTTGATGGATGTCAACGGGATTTGGTGTGACCGCCCCCAGCCTGGGATCCGACGAGACCATCCCGGATTCAGGTGGGGGAGTGGTGGTGCCCAGCCCCAGCAGCAGCCGTCAGGACAGGGAGGGCAGTACTCTCAGTAGAGAGATCACCAGCCGCAGCAGCAGCCCCAGCATATCAGCAGCACCAGCCATCATCCTTCGGTCCTCGTCCCTATCAGCAGCAGGGACAGTCGTGGAGACGTGAGCAGCAGGCTCACCCAGTTCAGCAGCAGCACCCTTCCTCATACCCCTCTTACCACCAGCAGCAGTTCCAGCAGCCTCACCCCCAGAGAGGCTACCCGTCGGGCTCCCACGAGAGCCCCGCTTTGGATGACATCGCCCGCCTCCTCACGGACCAGCAGGTCACATTCAGACGGTAGATGGACGAGTTCCACCAGGAGACGCGGGACTTGGTGAGAGGGAAGGCCGCCATTCCAGCCCAGATTGAGCCGAATCCGAATAACCTCAAGAGGAAATCTGAGCAGGTAGTACACACTGAGTTTGCCACTCCTAGTGACCCATTTGTTGATACATCTTCGGATCTATTTGATGCTGATTTTGTCACACTTAGGAGCGGTAGGACCCCAGTAGGCGGCGGCGCCTCATCTGAGCTTCACCACGAGGATACTTCAGAGGCGCCACATGAGGAGGAGGAGAGCGGTACTGAGGCCGCTCCAGATGATGACGGTGGCACTGAGGCCACCAAGGATGCTGATCCCACCGGCGGTACTGAGGCTGCCACTTCACTAGATCGAGGAGGTGGTACTGACGCCACCAGTTCAGCCGAGCCAGCCCGCGGTACTGATGCCGCGAGACGTCTACCAGCAGCAGCAGCAGAGCCAGCCCATGGTGGTACTGAGGCCACCGGTGTTTGTATAGAGAGAGATGTTGTCTTTCCCCGCCTTGATGTATCTCAGGACTTTGGTTTGAATAAAGGAAAAGGTTTAGTTTCTTCTGGTCCCACTGTGGTGCATGATGTATGTGTGGATCCGGTCATCGAACCGTCTAGGCCTTTTCCTAGTCCTTCATCTGCGAAGGACCCTGTGATCCCCTTCTCTAGAGCCCTTCAGATGGGGAAGGGGAAGAAAAAAGAAAATCCAAAAAAGAGAGAGCTTGAGGAGTTCAGCCAGAGCATGATCAAACGATTCCACATCCAGCTGACCCTCCAGGAGGCTTTGCAGCACATCCCCCTGCTCCAGCGTTCTTTGAGAGACAGGACTACAGTCAGGAGGAGGAGGAGGAACCACACTTCAGAGATACATGTGTTGACGAAAGCCACGTGTTTTGCGATCCAGAACCGACTGCCAGCCAAGAGGCCGGATTCAGGAGCCTCGTATGTCAGATGCCAGATTAGTGAGCAGAGGTTCGACCGTACTCTACTAGATAGCGGATCGTCGATCAACCTTCTTCCGGCAGCCCTTCTCGACCGCTTCGAGTTGGGCACTCTTCGACAGAGCAGGACAATCCTTCAGTTCGCTGATCGATCTTTCAAGAGGCCGAAGGGGTTATTACGAGACGTTATCGTCACGATTCAGGGCCTGAAATTCCCCGTGGACTTCGTAGTGTTGGACATGGAGATCCCTGAGTTAGTGGCCGATACCCCCATCATCGTTGGTCGTCCGTTCTTGGCCACAGCCGAGGCGGTGACTGATCATGATAGCGGGAAGGTGTACTTTCGCGTCGAGGGCGAGAGTATACAAATAGAGACGGTCGAGGACTACAGAGCTAGAGAGAGAGCCCGCTCAGGTGCGAGTACAGATTCAGAGCAGCTGACAGATGCAGAGCCAGACATCCACCAGGACTGTGATTTTGTGATCACAGATGATGAGGCAGCTTGGGCAGATCCTGCAGCACAGACCATCCTCTCATATTCAGATACAGCTGATGCCGAGATGATAGCAGAGGAGAGTCTGGAGAGCACGGCCCTGGTTCAGGATACCACAGAGGCAGCAGAGCCGGTCCTTGATCGCTACACGGATTCCAGTGATAGTGGTGCTGAGGCACCCTTGCTCTACGGTGGTACTGATGCCACCGCGGTTCATACAGATCCTTCGGATTCAGAGTCTAATTGGGCCGATTGTGATGATCAGATGCCAGACCTGATTCCACCTGAGCCTACAGATGAGGAGGAGGCAGATGCAGGGCAGACCAGAGACAGTGCAGTTGAGCAGCCTTCTCCCGATCCAGTTTGCGAGAGTACACTTTCACTTTCCCAGGCAGATTTGGCAGATTTAGCAGCTTTCACTCAGTTTCTTCCACAGCCATATTTGCCAGCACCCAGCATTCCAGAGCTGAAGCCGCTCCCTACTTTGCTGAAGTATCAATTCCTTGCGGGCGAGCCAGAGATGTACCCAGTCATGATCTCCGCCGAGTTGACTGGAGTGCAAGAATACCGTTTGATGGGGGTTCTTGAAAAGAACCCCAAGGCGATCGGATGGAGCGTAGCAGATCTCCATGGGATTAGTCCATCAGTGTGCTCCCACCATATCTATCTCGAGGAAGGGGCGAAGCCGTCACGTGAGTTCCAGCGGTGACTGAACCCCAACCTGAGAGAGGTTGTGATGAAGGAAATATCGAAATGGTGGAGTGCAGGTTTTATTTATCCCATTTCCGACTCCAAGTGGGTCAGCCCCTTGCATGTGGTGCCCAAGAAGACGGGCATCACGACTGTGATCAGTGAGTCGGGAGTGGAGATCGCTACACGAGTACCCACCTCTTGGAGGGTTTGTGTTGACTACAGGAGACTCAACCAGGCCACCAAGAAGGACCATTTCCCCCTGCCTTTTATTGACCAGATCATTGAGAGACTGGCAGGGAAGAGCCATTATTGCTTCCTGGATGGGTACTCGGGCTACAATCAAGTGGCCATCGCTCCTGAGGATCAGGAGAAGACCACCTTTACCTGTCCCTTCGGCACATATGCTTTTCGACGCATGCCATTTGGGCTATGCAATGCCCCTGCGACTTTTCAGAGGTGCATGCTGTCGATCTTTTCAGACATGGTATGGGAATGTTTTGAGGTCTTCATGGACGATTTCTCGGTCTACGGCGACGGATTCGACTCCTGTCTTGACTGCCTAGATCGGGTACTCCAGCGATGTATTGAGTTTCATTTGGTTTTATCTTGGGAGAAGAGTCAGTTCATGGTGACTCAAGGGACGGTGCTTGGCCATATCATCTCCAACAGGGGCATGGAGGTGGATCTGGCCAAGGTTGATGTCATTAGGAAACTCACACCACCGTCCAATCTGAGGCAGCTACGGTCATTTCTGGGGCATGTTGGATTTTAGAGGAGATTTATTCAGGATTTCAGCAGGATTGCTCGGCCGTTGACTGACCTCTTGATGAAAGACACCGAGTTCATTGTCGATGACAAGTGTCTTTCGTCGTTCGTGACTCTCCAGCAGTGTGTGATTGAGGCACCTGTCCTCCAGCCACCTGATTGGTCTCTCCCATTCGAGATCATGACGGACGCCTCCGATTTTGCCGTAGGGCCAGTGCTGGGACAAAGGAGGGATGGAGTTCCATTTGCCATACACTATGCTAGCCGCACATTGGATTCCGCCCAGCGGAATTACACGGTCACAGAGAAGGAGATGCTAGCGGTAGTGTTTGCCCTGGATAAGTTCAGATCATATATCATCGGATCTAGAGTGACTTTGTTTACAGATCACACCGGCATCAGGTACCTCATGGCAAAGAAGGATGCCAAGGCCAGACTGACTAGATGGATCCTTCTACTCCAGGAGTTCGATATTGAGATTAAGGATAAGCCTGGAGTCAAGAATGTGGTGGCGGATCATCTCTCCCGACTAGAGCAGCCTGAGGATTCTGAGCAGATTGACCATATTAGAGATACCTTCCCAGATGAGGTGATCCTTGCTATCGCCTCACTCCCATGGTACGCCGATATTGTGAACTTTCTCGTTGCTGGGAAAGTTCCACAAGATTGGCCCAGACAGAGGCTTGAGACCTTCCTAGTGAAGGCCAAGTCCTACCACTGGGAGGATCCCATCCTTTACCACGAAGGAGGGGACAGTGTCTGGCGTCGATGTATTCCTCAGGAGGAACACCATAGCGTCCTCACTTACTGCCACAAGCTTGAGGCAGGAGGACATCATTCTGGGAGGAGAACGACACAGAAAGTGCTCCAATCCGGCTTGTGGTGGCCTACCCTCTTCAAGGACTCTGATGAGTTCGTGAAGAGGTGTACTGACTGTCAGAGGATGGGCACTTGTGGACAGCGTGATATGATGCCGATGCAGCCCATTCACTTCTGTAAGGTTTTTGACGCATGGGGCATCGATTTCATGGGTCCATTCCCTAAGAGTCAGGGATTTGAGTACATTCTGTTGGCCGTTGATTATGTGAGTCGTTGGGTGGAGGCTATCCCCGCCCGAGCCGCTGATGCGAGGACAGTTTGCAGATTTTTGAGGAAGCACATAATCACGCGGTTCGGGGTTCCACAAGTTCTGATTTCTGATGGGGGATCTCACTTCATCAACGACCAGGTGAATGCACTTGCTAGCGAGTTCGACATAGACCATCGTGTTGCTACACCTTACCATCCACAGACGAATGGTCTAGCCGAAGTGTCGAATAGGGAGATCAAGACTATTTTGCAGAAAGTCATCCGCCCTGACCGAAAGGATTGGTCACAGCTTTTGGATTCAGTCTTGTGGGCATATAGGACGTCTTTCAAGACACCTTTGGGCACATCTCCCTTTCGCCTCGTATATGGCAAGCCATGCCATTTACTTGTTGAGCTGAGGCACAAGTCACTTTGGGCAGTTACAGATATTTTGATGGATCCAGATGGTATGGGTAACCAGAGGAGGGCAGAGCTAGCTGCCCTGGAGGAGCTTAGAGATGCAGCTTTCTCAAAGCCTACATTATAAGGAGAAAGTCAAGGAGTGGCATGATTCTCATATCAGCCACAAGCATTTTGAGATTGGACAGAGAGTATGGCTGTTTGATGCGAGGCTACGATTATTTCCAGGGAAGCTACAGAGCAAATGGAAGGGACCTTATCTGGTTAGAAAGGTACACGACAACGGTAGCATAGATATATCCGAGTTGTCTTCTGAGAGTACCTTTCGAGTGAACGGCCAGCGGCTCAAACCATTTCTAGATCATGAGCCGCGGGTCGTTGATCTTGCCCCTATTCATTTTGCGTGAGATGTGGTCTTTGACTCACATCTAATGCATCTCACGCCTGAGTTTCACTGATCTTCCGCCTTGTATAGATCCAGATGTCCATATCACCACATTCTTTAGTCCCACATCCCTTCCTTCATCTTGTGATTATGCTATACTTAGGGTGCACTTTACCCTAAGTATAGGGGGGATGTGAGGCATTTCGGGTATTTCTTTCGTGTCTGTCTACCCCTGTTTCTGCTGCCTATACTTATGGACATTTCACCCTAAGTATGGGGGGGGGGGTAGACCCTGTACATTCTCCACTCGGTTTTCCCTTAGTATACAGCCTGCTATACTTAGGATTATTTAATCCTAAGTATAGGGGGAATACCTGAGCTCATCTTGACTTTTCTATTCCATTCATTCTTCTTTGTATAGCCTTTCTTTTCACTTTCCTATACCTGGCACGAGTTATGTCTTCTTCATCGCTCTTGACTCTGAGGACATCGTTCGAGCTAAGTATAGGGGGGTGTGTATATATTTCATATATACTTTAGCCATAACTCGTACTTTGTGTGAGTGTGTTAATAAATAAAATGGCTAAAAACCACAAAAATTAAAAAATTTTCATGTACATAATCTTCTTTTATTTGCACATACATAGCTAGTGTACAAATTATTTTTGTAAATACGATTTCAAAAATCTTTTGTGTAAAGCTTGTGTAAATATTTTTGTATCAAAATTATGTATATAGTACAAAATTTTTCCAAAATGTTTTGAAAATCAAAAAGTTTGTAAAAATCTTGTGTAAATGTGTGTAAATATCTTTTTGCAAAACTTGCACCTCATGCATCATTCATTCATGATTTCAAAGCATTTTTCAAAAATTTTGCATGATTGTAAAATTTGTGTAAATAAGCATCTTTCTGTACATATGTATATAGTTTTTCAGGATGATAGTTGACATTTAAACTAGCCTGGAATCAAATTGAGAAATGGAGCTTGATTAAGGTCTTAATCCACCTAATTTCTAAGATGAACCTTATAGGACTTAGGTTTAAGGCTTTTCAGGTCCACGGTGACTTAATTCTTCGAGTTCACTAGGCTATGATCACATGTCATCTCAATGAGCCTAAGTAGAGCACTTAACAACAACACATGACTCATATAGATTATGGCTTTACTTGGACAACCGCACTATGCACCGAGCTCTCTACGGATGAGGTGGTGAGGAGGCAGTCTTCCTTGACTTGGGGTAGCATATGAGGGTAGTACTTCTAGGCTGAACCTCTCTTCTTCTTATAGTGAAGGAAGTGTGTCTCAACTTGGTCTGGCTGCCATGAGGTCTAACGACGGGAGTTGTGGGTTGCAATAAAGCTTCAAAAGAGGGATAGTCTACTGGCTCAAGAGGAAAAACTCCTTGTATATATGCTGCACATGTATATGTTGTACAGATGCACTTGAAAAAAAATGTGCAAAAAGAAAAGAACTCCAAAAAAAGTGGTGGGTCTGAGAGAAAATGATAATCCCACAGGAGTATGTATATAGAGTGCAATAAGCAAAGCTTGGTTTCATGATCCACCTGTTGTAGCTTGCAGCAGGGAGACTTGGCTACACTGGTCAAGCTCCCAAGGGTACTTGGCTACACTGGCCTTGACCCATTCTCTTCTTCCCCCTCTTCTTGAGCCGGTTGAACTTGAACTTAGAAGGGAATACCCCGCTCCTCGAGGAAAGAGTGGCTAGATTGAGGTCATAGAGTTACCTTGTTGGGGAGGGTTGTCAAGTTGCCATTTCTGAGGTGGAGAGCTTAGACTTCACATCCACAGGACAAGAAAAGATTCATGGTCTGCAGGGTTTGTGATTGATGACTTATTCTGATCTGGAGCATTGAGGAGTCTTGATTATAGATTAGTGGAACTTAGAGACTGTTGAGTTTTAAGTTTAAGTCTAAATAAGGTTCCGACACATTGATAATCCAAAGATCTGATCGAGCTCCATACCCCAATTTAATGAAGGCAAGTTTAATAATCAACCTTGATCCATGTACATCCTCTTTTTCTTTTTCTTTCTTTCTTTTTCACTTCTTTTTCAAATAAGTGTTTGCTAAGGGACTAGCAAAGTTAAGTATAGGGGGGTGATGAATACCCATTCATCACTCTTTATTCTTATATTTTAGCTACAAAAACCTTTGCAAATGCATGTAGATATATGTAAATAGGAATAATTACCAAAAGCATGCATTGTGTAAAAATCTATAATTATTATGTTTTTGTGCAAAAATAAAAGAATAAAGATTAAAAAGAAAAAGAGGGAAATATTTAGAATAAATATTGAGCAACCTAACCCAAGGGAGGGCTCAGCATGGGCCTGACCGCATAAAAGCCAAAGTAGAGGGAGATAGGGGCTCATGTGTAAATATTGGTGTAAATAAATAAAAATATTTTTCCACACCAAAAATATGCTTGTAAATATTTGTATATATTTATAAAAATATAAAAACAAAATAAAAAGCTGAAAATTAAAAAGAATCAAAAATACCCTTTCATCATGTACATAAACTATGCCTAGATATTTATTTAACCTTGTAAATAAATAAAATAAAAAGAATCAAAACAAAAATCAAATAAAAATAACAAAATTAAAAATACAAAAATACCTTGTACATATACCATGTATATAGATGTATATATCTATGTATATAAATAATAAAAATAAAATAAAAACACCCTTTTATTCCTTATTCTATTCTATAAATAAATAAAATATAAAATGGGAATAAAATGGTATAAAAATAATTTATAAAAATCAAAAAATCAAAAACCCTATATATATTGTATATACCTATATCTAGTACATATTATGTATATAGCCTATTTTTATTTCTAAAAATTAATTAAAAATCACCAAAAAATAGAAAAAAATAAAAGAAAAATATTTCATGTTTTGGGTTTTGGCTGAATCGAGCCCTAGCCACCTCTATTTGTCACCTCAAGATTCAGCCACGTGGCCAAACCTCATTGGGTCCTGGGGATGTTGACCGCCCGGTCAACTGGCCCCCCCCCCCCAGGACCACTTCTCACGGATTCGAGCTACGGGCCCAACTTCTCGAATTTTTCCCTGCTCGACCCGATTGCCTATCACCCAAACCCCGGCTCCATTTCGAACCTCCCACATCCGACACCCTCGCCGGGCATCAACATTGGGATCCGCGAGCCACCACGACCCTACCCGAGCCTTCCCTCTCGGATCCTTCCAGCATACATAGGCGAGCTCCGCCACCCATTTTCAGCATCTTTGGCCATTTGCGTAGTCCTCCAGTGAGCTCCAGAGAGAGAGCGAGGTGACAGCTCGCATCCCCGACCTGTTGCAGCGAGGAGAACCGGCGAATCCACTGATCCGGCGATACGTCCGCCGTAGCTCCGCCACCTGAGCGAGCTTCGAGCCTCGGGCAGAGACATCCCTTGAGGCGGCGACCAGGAGCTTCCCCAGCTCCGCCACAGTCTATTCCTTCACCCAGGTAACTTCTTAGCTCAGCCATTTCGTCTAATTTCCATTTTCGCCCAATCTTCGCCGTCGACGTCTTTCTTCGATTCCGATCATCCAGCCACCCATCTCGATCATCGGAACCGACCCACATCTTCACCTCCTCCCGACGCACCTTCTGCACCCACTCACCCAACGCAGCTCGCACAGGAGCTGGGAACCGGGCTCCACCGTCCTCCACCTTCGCCGGAGCCCGCCGCCCCGACGCACCAGCCACTTTCACATCGCCTAACCGGGTCGAGGCAATTTGCCCTCGACCCGCGAGTCTTTTGGTGCACTTTGCAGGTCAGAACGAGGGCCATCTGAGGCTCTCCTTCATTCAGCCAGAAGACTAGCTCCGTCGACCTCGCCTGAGCTCCTCCGAGCTCGGGTCGATCATCGAAGCATCGCAGCAGATGCGGGAGCACTCCAACATTCTTCTCCGACCTTCAGAGTGCTCAAAGGAGGAGCGCAGCGCTCACACGAGCCCGGCGAAGCTCGGCGGGGCTTTGTTCGTCCAACATCCTCCAGCGCCGTCGATCTTCACCCCTCGCTCCAGTTCTAATCTGGGTCGTCCATCCCTGGAGCAGCCGGCACCGTCAGATCTGAGGAGACGTCATCTGGAGCGCCCACCAGCCGCAGCCGTCCGATCGCCACGTGGAGCGCATCGAGAGCCCCCTCCTAATAAAGGGTAATTTACCCTTAGGCCCTTATCTTTGTTTTATTTCATTTGAGTCCTGTAAATATTAAAATCAGTTATTTAGTTTTAGGTTTATTTGCACATTGGACCCTGAGCTTTAGATATTTGCATTTATACCCCTGCCTGTTGTGAGCCACGTGCTTCGTCACGTGTTGTTTTGGGTTATTTGCAGTCTATGCCCTTGTAGTTCTGGTTGTTATGAAATGAATGAAACTTTTTAGTTAATTGCATTTATACCCCTGTGCGTGGTTTATTTCCGCATGTGCGATATTTTTTTGGGTTATTTGCAACTAAGGCCCCTGGACTTTTGGTACTTGTTACCAATAAGTCCTCGGGACTTATTTTTATTACAAATAGGTCCCTGAGTGCCCCAGGCACGCGCTTGGCGCGTGATTTGCTGGGTTAATTGCACGTGGACCCCCAGAACTTCGGGTATTTGCATTTCAGTCCCTGTGCACAGTACCCTCATGTTATTTTTGAATAAAATATCAAATCACCTCCAAATCCAATGAGAATTTGACACATGGATCCTGCCATGGTGTAGGATTTTCAAGGATTTTTGAGGACATTTTTGATTTCATTTGCTATTTTTAACAATTCAAAAACCTTTATTTTCGTTATTGTTTAACTTGAAAATTCACAAAAAAATATAAAAACCCCCCTAAAAATTCCATAAAAATTAGCTACTGTTTAGTTAGTTTGTTTGATTGTCTAGCCAATTTTGGCTATTTTTCATTGCTTAAAAACCTTAAAAACTTAAAAACACTCAAAAACCCATAAAAATTCTAGTAAATAATTTAAAAACCTAAAAATAATAAATTTGGTACCCAAATTTTCCTTGTTTCTTCTATTTTACAGGAAAATTACCTCCAGGCCATTTTGAGGCCCTTAGATATTTTATCTAGGGCTTTTTGGCTCGGCTGGACAGTACCTCTTGTTTTTACCACTGTTTGATTTTTAGAAAATAAAATAAACATCAGGAAATTATCAAAAATTCACCAAAAACATAAAAAAATATAAAACACATAAAAATATTTTTGTTTTAATTTTTGGTTGATTTTTGTTGCTTCAAATAAATTGTTGAAAGTGTGCTTGTATTTGTTTTTCTTATTTTCTTAAACAAATAAAAATCCAAAAAAATATAAAAATAAGTAAAAACCACTAAAAAAATATTTTGTCTTTTATTTTATTTGTTTTTACTACTTCGTAGGCCTTCGGCCAATCCGTGCTCCTCGAGTTCGACCCTGGGTGCTATACCAGGTTAAACATATAGCAGGACCGCTTCTCGTATTTTGATTGCTTGATTTGTCATTAGTGGTTCGATTTTTCTTGATATACACGGTCTGATCGCTTGGGCCGCAATGACCCTATTTCTGTACCTTATACCCGAGTGGTCAGGCCGGATATCAGAGCCAGAGCCTCGGATGACGACGGTCCTCGAGGCAAAGACCCAGAGCTGCCCAAGCTCGTCCCCAGTCGACCCATCCACCCAGGTAGCTTAGATTTTGTCTCTAGTTCTTTAATTTCCGATTAGCCCCAATTCGCGCCGCCGTCGATTTTCTCTGATTCCGACCACCTCACCCTCTCGTTCGATCATCGGAATCCACCATCACCTCCACCTTCCACCCGCACACGTTCTACGCCCCTCCACTCAACCCAGCTCGCACAGGAGCTGGGGTTCGAGCTCCTCCGTCCACCCCTTCGCCGGAGCTCGCCCGCACCGACTCCCCGACCACTTTCACCACGCCTAACGGGGTCGAGGCAGTTTGCCCTCGACCCGCAAGCTTGCTGGTGCGCTTTGCAGGTACATCTGAGCCCATCTAAGGGCTTGGACCATCAGGTCAAGCAGCTCCGCCTCCGCCTGACTCTCCAGAGCTCCTCGGAGCTCCATTGAGTCATCGGAGGCCTCCATCAGACGCGGAGGGCTCGCAGCTTCCTTCTCCGATCTTCAACGAGCTTCCAGGAGGAGACCAGCGCCGTCACGAGACTGGCGAAGTTCTCCAGATCCCAGTTCGTCCACCATCCTTCTCCGCCGTCCGATCAGCCTCAGCGCTCCAGTTTCGATCTGAGCCATCCATTCCAGGAGCAGCAGCTACCGCACGATCTTCAGGAGGACTGATCCAGACCGTCCGATGGCCAAGGTTTAGCCACCGTACTTCTCCACCGTTTGGTCCCCACGTGGCAACGCCTGGACCATCCGATCCGCCCGAGGGATAGCAGCTTTGGGGCGCCACCCATTCCCAGCCGTCCCTCTACCCACGTGGCGCCCATCCGTCGGTCGACTTAATAAAGGGTAATTCACCCTTAGGCCCTTCTCTTTAGTTTATTTAGCGTTTAGTCCTGTAAATACATAGCGTAGTTGTTTTATTTCTGGGTTATTTGCACTTTAGACCTGAGCTTTACTTTATTTGCACATATGCCCCTGTTTGTAGTGTAGCACGTGCATCGACACGTGCCCCTTTGGGATATTTGCTTGCTTAGCCCTGTAGTTCTGGATGGTTATGAAATGAAGAAATATTTTTAGAAAATTGCATTTATACCCTTGTGCGTGGATTGATTTGTGCATGTGCGCTTATTTTTGGGTATTTTACAAACAAGCCCTCGGACTTTTGGTACCTGTTACCAAATAGTCCCAGGATTGTTTTCTTTGCATATAGGTCCCTGAGTGCACCAGGCACGCGCTGCGCGCGTGATTCCTTGGGTATTTTGCACCGGACCCCCCAGAGCTTTGGGTATTTGCACTCAGGTCCCTGTGCACAATATCTAAGTTTTATTTTTGAATAAAATAGCAAATCAACTCCAAATCAATGAAAATTGGACACATGGCTCCTGCCATGTTGTAAAATTTTCTGGAATTTTTGGAGACATTTTTGTTTTGGTTTGATATTTTAAAAAATAAAAAACAACCATTTTTGTTACTGTCTGTTTTAAAAATTCATAAAAAATATTAAAACTTATCTAAAAATTTAAAAAAAAAATAGCTACTGTTTGTTTTGGCTTGTTTGATTTTCTGGCTAATTTTGGCTCTTTTTCATCATATAAAACTCTAAAAAATCGAAAAACACCTGAAAACTCATAAAAATGCTAATAATTAATTTAAAAACCTAAAAATAATAATTAAGGTGCATAAATTTTCCTTGTTTCTTTCTCTTTACAGGAAAATTACCTCTAGGCTTATTAGGGGTTTTTAATATTTTATCTAAGTCCCTTAAGCTCGGCTGGACAGTACCTTTAGTTTCTTGCATTGTTTCATTTTTAGAAAATTAAATAAAAATCAGAAAAATCCCAAAAACTCATTAAAAATAGTAAAAATCATAAATTAAACAAAAACATTTTTATTAGAATTTTTGACTGATTTTTGTTGCATTAAATAATTGCTTGAAGTTGAGTGTTTTCTTGTTTTCCTTATTTTCTTAATTAATTCAAAATCCAAAAAAATATAAAAAGACTAAAAATCCACCAAAAACACCTTTTATTTTATTTTATTTTACTTTTGACTACTTCGTAGGATGCAAGGCCATCACGTGCTCCTTGTGATCGACCCTAGTCGCTATACCAGGTTAATAAAATAGCAAGACCGCTATTGGATGTTTGAGTGATTTTTATCATATTTGGTGGTCTCTCTTTCTGGATTGATCGAGTCTGATTGCTTGGGTCACAACGACCATTGACGAACTTTTACCCGAGTGACCAGGCTGGTCATCAGAATGGAGCCGTTGCCGGGGAGCACGCCTTAGTAGTTTTTGATTTTTTTTCATTTTCTTTTTATTTTATTTTTCGCGGCTTTCCGCAACTCTTTCAGAGTCCGCGGCTTTTCGTGGCTTTTTGTTTTCTTTTATTTTTGTTTTATTTTGTTTTGCTTTATTTTCCCTTATTTTTGTTTTTGCTTGATTTTGAGTGTTTATTTTATTTTGCATTTTTGTACATATACCCTGCTTTATTTTCTTGATATTATTTGATTATTTTATTGGACTAACCACTTGTTTCTTTCTTGCGAGGGCCCGAGGACCGAGGCGGCAGCTTTCGAGAAGCCGGCGCAACCGCGAGACTCGGAGGCGACTCCCTTCTGCACGGAGCCGCAGGAGAGCATGAGAGAGTAGACGAGCGGGTGAGGATTTGTTTAGCCTTTTATTTTCATTTCATTTAATTATTGTAATAATACAAGGACCGACTCAGACTGTTGACTTGGCTTGACTAGCGGGTCTATTTCGCCGAGCACCGGTGTGCTCGGGGGACCCTTAGGGTTTTTCCGGGTTTTTCGCGGTTTTTGGTTTTCTTGCTGCCTTTTACGGTTTTCAGCGGTTTTTATCGAGCCCCTAGACTTAGGATTTTCTACTTGACTGTGTCGTAATTAGTAGGATCCCCACACTTAATTGATTGCATGTTCCTATTGTGCGATTAATTGGACCTACTAATAACTCACTAATAAAAATAACTGACTCACTCCCTTCGTAGCCTACGTGCCGTAGCCTGCCCTACCAAGCGCTGCTCCTGAACCCGATGTGTTGGGAGGAGGAGGGGTAGACTGAGACCGGATCTTTGGCTTGAAGGATCGGTGACCAGTTAGACGGTTCTTCGAGTAGAATTGCCTGTTTAGGACTCGGTTTTCATCGCTGCACCATATAGGTAATTTACTTTCAGTCTTTACATTTCTGCGCGGATCATTTTGCATGTAGAGTGCTGGAGACAGGTACGCATTTCTGTCTTTGCATGCATAATTGATTTCATCGCGCATCGGCTTTTTCGTCTTCTCCCGCTTGTTTTTGACTAAATAACCAGGAGATCCGAAAAATTCGTTAGGCCTTTGTTTTTATTGATAAATATTAAAAAGAAAAACCATAAAATTGGGACTGCTAAAACTATTGACCCTAAGAGACACTTGACCTAAAAATCTGTCTTGGGGAGAGCAACCCCCTCATTG
This sequence comes from Ottelia alismoides, assembly GCA_037367405.1. Taxonomy (NCBI): domain Eukaryota; kingdom Viridiplantae; phylum Streptophyta; class Magnoliopsida; order Alismatales; family Hydrocharitaceae; genus Ottelia; species Ottelia alismoides. The sequence continues at coordinate 359,828 of JAZKJV010007825.1, read as the reverse complement.
CTTGGTTTGCTTGTGCGAGAGAGTGATCCGTTCACTAGGTAGAGCCCTCCGGTGCTATTCCCGACTGATTACCGACTCATTCGTGCGGGCTAGTTGGTTGGGGTAGCATCGGGTATCCCAACAAGTCACGTAATCGCTCTGATAGATTGTTTGTTCACCAAAATAAAATTTGATAAGATAATCCGACCGAACCTTTACGGTCTTCAGCTCGCGTTGCGTTGGTGAACTGAGGGGTTTGTATTCTGATCATAGTTTCTCCAGATCCCATCCGCCTTACTCGCCAGATCACGATGATGGGTAGACGATCTCTTAGGCAGCCTCTGGCTGCACCGCTTTCGCGTGCGTCTACCCGTTCATCTAGGTTGGCTTGCGAGAGCCAAGACCAGCTCTCCGAGTCCGAGTATGATTCCGCCATGTTCCCCCTCGACCCCCTTTCTTTCGGTTCTGAGAGACATGAGCCAGAGGAGAGATTGGCAGATTTATCAGCACCTGAGTTTGGCTCATTTGATTTTGCAGACGCCATGGCCGGCAGTTCCGAGGATCGCTCCGGTGGTCCACAGCGTGAGCACTTTGTGCTGGACCAGGGTGCGATCAACTCTACCCTGATCGCCTCCCTCGAGACCGTTCAGTAGCAGTTGAGGGATCATGGAGCATTCATGCTTGATATGAGGAGAGAGATGGAGCAGATGCGTGCAGAGAGAGATCAACAGAGAGACGGGTCGAGGATCCCGGATGATGCAGATGCAGCAGCCGCAGCAGCAGCCGCAGCAGCAGCCGCGGTAGGAGGACCACCGAGACCGATGCGGGAGTTGCACAACCCCGGATCGACGCTGATGCACCACTGGGTCGTACTTCCAGCTATCGTGGGGGACTTCAAGTTCCCTCCGAACACCTTGCAGTTACTCCCCTGCTTCCATGGGCTCGCCACTGAGGAGCCCCATCTCCACCTCCAGGAGTTCCTCATGATCTGCAGTACTGTCCACGATCGTTAGGTGGACCAGGATACGATTTGGATGATTGCCTTCCCCTTTTCCTTGGCCGACAGAGCAGCCACCTGGCTGAAGCACCTGGGGAAGTTTGTTTACACTTGGGAGCAGCTCCACACCGAGTACTTACACAAGTACTATCCACTCGGGCGGACCAATGCAGCGAGAGCCCTCATCAGCAACTTCTCCATGCTCCCCAACGAGCAGTTCCATGAGGCATGGGAGAGGTTCCGTGAGCTGACTGATCGATGCCCGCACCATGACATTTCGAAGCCCAACCTTGTGCAGAGCTTCTTCAGCGGGCTGACACCAGAGCTCCAGGGCTTGGTGAACGCTTCTTGTGGCGGGTTGTATTTCGCCAAGGATCACGACCAGGTCTGGGCCATCTACGAGGAGATGGCCGAGAACTATATGGTGATGTCTCAGACCAGGTTGTACACTCAGGGCAGACCCCAGCAGCAGCCAGGACCCGTGCAATACCAGAGGATAGCACGGGTCGAAGCTGGTCCATCCAGTTCATCCGCAGTAGCAGCAGCATAGGCAGAGTCATCTGCTGCAGATATGGGTATCATTAGCGAGAAGTTGGATCGGATGGAGCTGATTGAGAAGAAGCAGTGTCAGGGCATCACTCAGATGGAGCAGATGGCACAGACTCTGAGAGACATGAAGACCTAGCTCATGTGTCTCCAGGAGGCACAGACGGCTTCACAGTCCCGTCTTCAGTCGTGAGGTGATCACGGCAGCAGCAACAGCTCGTCCCAGCGCTCCAGCTCACACCAGCAGCCTAGACAGGTTCACCTTGTACAGGCGGAGCTGTACCAGCAGCCGTAGCCCACCTACCAGTCACCACCATCACCAGACTTGCAGATGGTGGTATACCAGCCTGATCAGCCTCTGGCAGTACGCCCGCCAGCCCAGTACGATGCAGAGTCGTTGATGGATGTCAACGGGATTTTGTATGACCGTCCTCATCCTGGGATCCGACGAGACCATCCCGGATTCAGGTGGGGGAACGGAGGTGCCCAGCCCCAGCAGCAGCCATCTGATCAGGGAGGCCAGTACAGCCAGCAGAGAGATCACCAGCCGCAGCAGCAGCCCCCAGTTTACCCTTCACAGCAGCAGTCATCCTTCGTTCCTCGTCCCTATCAGCAGGGACAATCATGGAGTTGTGAGCAGCAGCCACACCAGCAGCAGCATCCTCCCACTTACCCCTCTCACCAGCAGCAGCACCAGTTCTAGCAGCCTCACTACCAGAGAGGCTACCCATCGGGCTCCCATGGTCCACCATACAAGAGCCCTGCCTTGGACGACATAGCCCGCCTCCTCACGGATCAGCAGGCTACTTTCAGACGTGAGATGGATGAGTTCCGCCAGGAGATGCGGGACATTGTGAGAGGGAAGGCCGTCATCCCTGCCCAGATCGAGCCGAATCCCAACGGCCTGAAGCGGAAGTCTGAGCAGGTAGCTTACACTGAGCATACCACTCCTAGTGATCCATTTGATGATATGTCTACAAATCTTTTTGATGCTGATTTTGTCACACTTAGGAGCGGTAGGACACTAGACGGCGGCGGCGCCTCGTCTGAGCGACATCACGAGGACACACCTAGGGCGCCAGATGAGGAGCAGGAGAGTGGTACTGAGGTCGCTCATGTTGATGATGATGGTACTGATGCCACCAAGAATGCTGATTCCACAGGCGGTGCTGAGGCCTCCATTTCACCAGTTCGAGGAGGTGGTACTGAGGCCACTTCTGATACCGAGCCAGAGCGCGGTACTGAGGCCGCGAGACGTCCAGTTGAGCCAACCAGTGGTGGTACTGAGACCACCGGTGTTCGTTCTGAGAGAGTTGTAGTTTTTCCTCATTCTGATGTACCTCGGAACCATGTTGTGAATAAAGGAAAAGGTCTGGTTTTTTCTGGTCCCACTGTGGTGCTTGATGTATGTGCGGATCCGACCGTCGAGCCATCTAGACCTTTTCCTAGTCCTTCATCTGAGAAGGACCCAGTGATCCCCTTCCCTAGAGCCCTTCAGATGGGGAAGGGGAAGAAAAAAGAAAAAGATCCAAAAAAGAGAGAGCAGGAGGAGTTCAGCCAGAGCATGATTAATAGATTCCATATACAGCTGACCCTTTAGGAGGCTTTGCAGCACATCCCCCTTCTTCAGCGTTCGTTGAGAGATAGGACCACAGTCAGGAGGAGGAGGAGGAACCACCACTCAGAGATCCATGTGCTGACGAAAGCCATGTGCTTCGCGATTCAGAACCGTCTGCCGGCCAAGAGGCCAGATTCAGGAGCCCCATATGTCAGATGTCATATTAGAGAGCATAGGTTCGACCGGACTCTATTGGATAGCGGATCGTCTATCAACCTCCTTCCGGCAGCCCTTCTCGATCGCTTCGAGTTGGGCACTCTTAGACAGAGCAGGACAGTCCTTCAGTTTGTTGATCTATCTGTCAAGAGGCCGAAGGGGTTGTTGCGAGACGTTGTCGTCACCATTCAGGGACTGCAATTGCCCGTGGACTTCGTACTGTTGGACATGGAGATCCCTGATTCAGTGACCGATACCCCCATCATCCTCGGTCGTCCGTTCTTGGCCACAGCCAAGCCGGTGACTGACCATGATAGCGGGAAGGTATACTTTCACGTCGAGGGCGAAGGTGTACAAATAGAGACGGTCGAGGACTACAGAGCAAGAGAGAGATCATGCTCAGAGACCAGTTCAGATGCATAGTAGCTGACAGAGGCCGGGCTAGACATCCACCAGGACTGCGACTTTGTGATCACAGACGATGAGGCAGTATGGGCAGACCCAGCAGCACAGGCCATCCTCTCATTTTCAGACACCGCTGATGCAGAGATGATAGCAGAGGAGAGCTTGGAGAGCACAGCCCTGGTTCAAGATACTTCAGTGGCAGCAGAGTAGGTTCTTGACCGCGACACGGATTTTTGTAATGACGGTGGTGCTGATGCCACCTTTGTTGATGCAGATCCCTCGGATTTAGAGTCTGATTGGGCAGATTGCGAGGATTACATGCCAGACCTGAGTCCCACAGAGCCTACAGCTGAGGAGGAGGTAGATGTCGAGCAGATCAGAGAGAGTTCAGTTGAGCAGCCTTCTTCAGATCCAGTTTGCGAGAGTACGTTCTCATTCTCCCAAGCAAATTTGGCAGCATACACGCATCTTCTTTCGAAGCTAGATCCACCAGCACCTAGCTGTCCAGAGCTGAAGCCGCTCCCTACTTCGTTGAAGTATCGATTCCTTGTGGGTGAGCCTGAGATGTACCCAGTCATCATCTCCGCCGATCTGACTGGAGAGCAAGAATCCCGTTTGATGGGGGTTCTTGAAAAGAATCGCAAGGCACTCGGATGGAGCGTAGCAGATCTTCATGGGATTAGTCCATCACGTTGCTCCCACCATATCTATCTCGAGGATGGGGCAAAGCCATCGCGTGAGTTCCAGCGACGGTTGAACCCCAATTTGAGAGAGGTCGTCATGAAGGAAATCTCAAAATGGTGGAGCGCAGATTTTATTTATCCCATTTCCTACTCCAAGTGGGTCAGCCCCTTGCATGTGGTGCCCAAGAAGACGGGAAACACGACTGTGATCAGTGAGTCGGGAGAGTAGATTGCTACACGAGTACCCACTTCTTGGCGGGTCTGCGTTGACTACAGGAGACTCAACCAGGCCACCAAGAAGGATCATTTCCCCTGCCTTTTATTGACTAGATCATTGAGAGACTGGCAGGGAAGAGCCATTACTGTTTTCTGGATGGATATTCGGGCTACAACCAGGTGTCCATCGCTCCTGAGGACCAGGAGAAGACCACCTTTACCTGTCCCTTCGGCACATACGCCTTTCGACGCATGCCATTTGGGCTATGCAATGCCCCTGCGACATTTCAGAGATGCATGCTGTCGATCTTTTCGGACACGGTAGGGGAGTGTTTCGAGGTCTTCATGGATGATTTCTCGGTCTACGGCGACGGATTCGACTCCTGTCTCGACTGCCTAGACCGAGTTCTCCAGCGATGTATAGAGGTTCACTTGGTGCTTTCTTGGGAGAAGAGTCACTTCATGGTGACTCAAGGGACGGTGCTTGGCCACATCATCTCCAACAGGGGCATGGAGGTTGATCCGGCCAAGGTAGATGTCATTAGAAAACTCGCACCGTCGTCCAATCTGAGGCAGTTACGGTCATTTCTGGGGCACATCGGTTTCTACCGACGATTTATTCATGATTTCAGCAGGATTGCCCGGCCGTTGACTGACCTCTTGACGAAAGACACCGAGTTCCTTATCGATGACAAGTGTCTTTCGTCCTTCGAGACTCTCAAGCAGTGTGTCATTGAGGCTCCTGTTCTCCAGCCACCGGATTGGTCTCTCCCATTCGAGATCATGACGGATGCCTCCGATTTTGCCGTGGGGGCCATGCTGGGACAGAGGAGGGATGGAGTCCCCTTTGCTATCCACTACGCTAGCCGCACATTGGATTCCGTGCAGCAGAATTATACAGTCACAGAGAAGGAGATGCTAGCAGTAGTATTCGCCCTAGATAAGTTCAGATCTTATATCATTGGATCTAGAGTGACCTTGTAAATTGATCACACCACCATCCGATACCTCATGGCAAAGAACGATGCCAAGGCCAGATTGACTAGATGGATCCTTCTACTCCAGGAATTCAACATTGAGATCAAGGATAAGCCTGGAGTCAAGAATGTGGTGGCGGATCATCTCTCCCGTTTAGAGAAGCCTGAGGAGTCTGAGCATATAGATCCCATTTGTGAGACCTTCCCAGATGAGGCGATCCTTGCTATCGCCTCACTCCCGTGGTATGCCGATATTGTGAACTTTCTCGTTGCTGGGAAAGTCCCACAAGATTGGCCCAGTGAAAACTCAGATTTTACGAGGGTCAAAATCGTCCACACAAGGCGGGACTACAGTGTCGCTGAGCGACCGCTCACGAAACCCGAATTTATCAACAATTAACCCACGACAATCAAGTAAAGCAGTGAAAGTGTGTGGAGTTAAAATTTATTATAACTCTACAACAAGATGTGTATAGTGCAAGTATGTGTAGAGGTCGAACACAGGGAGCAGAAAGGCTAGATCGGGGCAAAATTGCTCAAAAGTGTGAATGTGACTGTTTGTCTACAAGAAGGCTATGTTTTTGTGGGTTTTTGATTTTATATATTTTTATATATTTTTTTAATTTTATAATTTTTTATTTTGATTTTCAATTTAATGATTTTTCATTTTCTTTTTATATTTTATATTTTTTTAAATTTTATTTTTCAATATTGGAATATATGAACTATGTAATAAAAGGGAGAAAGAGATATTTATAAAAATAGATAAAAATGTCCAAAAAAATAGCAAATAAAATCTTTTTGGTCTTTTTATACTTCTTTTACTGTTTTTGTGATTTTTGGGAATTTTTAACAATGGTTTTGGTATTTTTAAAGTCGAAAATACAAGAAAATAGTGAATAACATACAAGGTTGAAACTAAAATGGAGAAATCAAATAGAAAACAGTAGCAAAAATTCTCTAAATTAATTTTCACTTAAAGATAATGAAACAAAGAAAATTCAGAGACAAAGTTTGTATTTTTAGGATTTTTGTAGAATTTTTCATATTTTTATAGAGGTTTTTGGAGTGTTGTGATTTTTTGGAGTTTTCTTTTATATTTTTTTTATGAATTTTGGATTGAAGTTAGAACACACTAAAAGAAACAAGATATATTTTTTTGGGATTTTTCTGGAGTGTTTTTATATTTTTTAGGGATTTTATAACGCAAACAGTGCTGAAAATGAGTATTTTTGATTTTTTATAAATATTAAAATGCAATAATTATGAAAAATAAAAATACTACAATGCAGCAGGAGCTTAAATCTATTTTTTGAGATTTTTTTGAATTTTCTAGATGCATGAAATAAATAGGCAAAGCATACAAAAATACAAGGCCTAACAAGGATATGAATGAAAATAGAGCGAAGTTCAAGGGGCAAAGTGCAAATTATACAAAAGTATACAACTACAGATGAATGCTTTGAGTCCTAAATAAAAATTACACAAAATGGTGGGGGAAATGGCGCAAAATACCCACGCCCGAGGCGATCAAACGGCTGCGGAGGGCGATGGAAGAACGGCCGGCGAACTTGGCCGGGATGAACTCGAAGCTCCAAAATCTCCACGCACGACGCTTCGAACGCCCCTCTGATGGTTCCACAACCCTCCAGGAACAGCCCAAAACTGATAGGCGGCCGCAAAATGGCCTAGAAGAGGCTGGGGGTCCGTCGCGACTTGAAGGAGGGAGGGGTGCTCCAGGTGGTTCGTCCTCAAACAAAAATCGACCCCAGGAGGGGGTCTTTTGCCCCTGAGACCTGCAAAAATAAAACACACGACCACAACAAGAGGTCCAAGGTCAAACGTGGGTGCACGAATGGAGTGGGTGGCGGAGATGAACGTCGGAGCTCACGAGCTCGGACGAGGTGTTTGATCGGGAAATCTAGGCTAGTGAATGATTGAATCAACAAACTAAATGTGCAAACTAAAAACTGAAACTAAGAACTAACTAATCAGCGATAAAATGGAAAGAAAACGACCTCGAAGGTGGGTTTCCTGAGATGGGGACCTCACGGCCAAGGGCCGGAGATGGGGGTGGATACGCCTCCGCGCCGCTCCTCCGCTCCTCCTAACGGCGAGGTGAGGTTGCTGTCACCTCCATCTAACCTCAGCACATGAAAGAAGGGAGGAAGAAGGGGCAAAAAGGAGTTCAAAATTGAAATGGAGGATTGGAGGTATTTTTTAAAGAGTGGTCGATGGGGCAAAAAGAACGGTGCTTCTGGAGCATACCAGTGATGCACTCCCCGAAAACAACCATGGGCGTGTATCCTCAATATATAGTGAACAAAAGTCAAGAAGGAAGCATTGCCAAATGGTGAAAGACGCGCTCTCCAGAATTCGGAGAAAATGCCAAAAAAACGCAGTCTGACAAGCTTCAGAACATTGGGTAGAGAGTGGCCGAGATGGCATGAAGATCGAGGTTTATCGAGCGAATCTTCGATCCAAAGACCAATGTAAGCACTGGGCGTGTATGGTGGTTATATGGGGATAAAAAGTGAAGAAGGGCCCGAGGTCAAAATGTGAACGATGCGGCCTAGAAAAATAGGCGATATTGGCTAAAAAACGTAGCTGACAGGCTGCAAGTGCAGCCCAGGGAGTTGACTAGCGGGTCAACTTCCACCTGGTTGGTCCACGTGGACCAACCAGGAAAATATCTGGGAAAAAACATTGCTAAAATCAATTAAAAATAGCAAATCAATTTATTATTTTTTGATTACAAAAGAAAAAATGTTTATTATTTTATAAATTATTTTATTATGATTTTTATTTATTTTTTAGAGGTATATTTTTACAAGTTGCCTATTATACCCTTTATAGGTGTATTCTTCTATACATTGTGTTCTTTTATTTTTATTGTATGTATCTAATTTGTTTATTTTATATTATTAATTTATATAATTATAACATATTCTTATACACATAATTATATTTTCATTTTATTTTATTGATGTGTTTTGTATATTAAATAAAATAGAATTAGTAATTATACAACTATGTATATATGTATTATACCTAGGTTTTGTACATACAAGTATTTTTATTTTGAGTTTTCTTTGCATTTTTATTCTGATTTTAATGCACATAATTATTATAGGTAATATTTACAAAATTATAAAAGTATAAAATTATAAAAATAATAAATAAATAATAAATTGAATATTTAATTCAGTATACTGTACAATGTGGGTCCAAAACTCAACTTTCAAACCGTAGCTCCGCCAAATGCGAAACCACCGCCAATAAATAGCTTATTTTATTCTATATACAATTAAAGGTGAGTTTGATGCATTTGGAGTTGTCATTTGTGACATACGGGTTTGGGAAGTTGAGATTCTGGAATTTTATTCAGACCATAACTTATCTGTACATTATTTTTGAGTGAAATTAATTTTTTATTTTTCTTTATAAAATTATCTACAACTTTCATTTACAAAGTTTCTTTATTTGATGTATAAAAAGTGGAACCAAAAATAGGTCCCAAAATGAATAAAGAATGAATAGAAAATATAGGTATTTTATCTGTATTTTGGCCCTTATCTCCCCCTACTTTATTCCTTGTCGACCTATTCATCAAGATGCCTAGGTCTCGGGGTTTCGGGTCATAAAATATTTACAATATTTTATTCTTTTTCTTTTCTTTTCTTTATTCTATAATTTTGGCATAAAAACTGTATTTTATACAGTATTTACACACATATGCATGAATGCTAAAATGCATGAATTAATGCTATTTACACGCATTTACTAGGGTTTTTAAGGCCAAAATGATAGAATAACGATGATGAAATGTAGATTCATCATCCCCCTATACTTGCCTTTGCTAGTCCCTAGCAAACACTTATGCAATAAGTGCAGAAAAAGAAAATTAAAAAAAAGAAAAAGAAAAAAGATGGACTAAATTTAATTGTCAAACTTGTCTTCACAAAATCAAAGTTTGGAGCTTAAGTCGGACCTTTGGAATTTTAGTGCGGGCGGAACCTTAGTGAGAACCGAATTTGAAGTCCAACAGTCCTTGATAATCCCAAAACTCTGTTCTAGTCTCCTCAATAGCCAGGTCAGAAATACCTCAACTCATACGCAAACCCTTATGACTATGAATCTGACTCGTACAGTGTAAGTGATAGTGGCTCTCCCCAACTAGAATGACAAAGAGACTGACTTCTCCAGCTTGACAACCCAATGATTCCCCAATCCAATGACTCAATCCTCGAGGAGTGGGGTATTCCCTTCTAAGTTCAAGTGGCAACCAGCTCAAGAGGAGGGGGGTGAAGAGAAGAATGGACGGTAGCCAGTGTAGCTACCTATCCTGGGATGCAAGACCAGTGTAGTCAAGTCATCCTGCTGCAGGCTCACATATTTGACTTTGATGCTCAAGCTTGCTTATTTTCTATACAACATATTCACATACTTTGCAGGCTTTTTATTTTTGTACATGCCCGAACTTCTTTTTTTTTTGAAATACTATTCATAGCAGCATTTACATAGGGAGTTTTTCCTCTTGAGCCAGTAGACTATCCCTCTTTTGAAGCTTTATTGCAACCCACAGTCTCCTGTCTTTAGACTTCCTAATCACTGGACGGGTTGGGGTGCACTTCCCTCCCTAGAGGAGGACAAGTGTTTCCACTTGTGTGCGTCTCATACCGGCAAATCCAATCCCCTCACCACTCCAACTGAGTTGAGCCATGTAAAAGGTGCAGGTGTCCAAGTTAGTTCATTATCAACAAGAGTCGTGTGTGTGCTCCGAAATACTCTACTTAGGCAGTCAAGAATCCATTGAACTAAGTCCCGTGATCCTCAAAGAATTAAGTCAACTAGACCTGAAGCACCTCAAACCCAGTTCCTATAAGGTTCCTGTTATTAGGTAGATTTTAAGGTCCAATCAAGCTCCAATCTCCGGATTTTATTTAGACTTGTTCAACTATCGAACTCAATCCGAAAAATGCGAATGCTATGCACATGCGATGCAAAATGCAGAAAATATTTTTGTAATGCAATTTTCAAAGATTTTGAACTTTTTATGGATTTTTGAAAAGATGATGAGTGATGCATATGCATTTTTTTCTTTTTCAAAAAGGTTTTTCACATGTTTTTGGATTTTAATTTTGCAAATGTTTTTGGGATTTTATGAAAACAAAAAGTTTTTGGCTGAAAACAAGGTTAAAAATATGTACACGGGAGTGCTTCTTATATATACAAGAAGTGGATTTTAAGAATTTACAAGGGTAAGTGATCAATTTTATACATATATATAATGGATTTTGGTGAGATGTAAGTATTCCTCAAACTTATTTGACACAAGTTTTTCACACAATTTTTGAAAACTATAGTCCAAAATAATTTTTACAAACATTTTTGCGAACATGTACACACATTTGAAAATCATTTTGCAAAGGTTTTCAAAACAGTATAGATAGATTTTTTAAAATATTTTTGCAACCATTTTTCAAACCATTTGCAAATCATTTTTCAAACATTTTATTTCACACAAAGAAACTAAATTTTTACAACTCACACATATTTACAAAGGTTGCAAACATGTAACAAAATATTTTCAAAATAGTTTTCAATAAATGTTCACAAAGATTTTCAAACTATTTTTCAAACATTTTGCAAAAAACATTTTCACCTGATTTATTAATCAGTAAATACAAAAAGAATTTGAGGAATGGTAACATCTTTTTATTAAAGTTTTTAATGAATTTTAAAGAATAATTAGCCATATTATTAAAAAAATACGAAAGTACGAGTTATGGCTAAAGTATATACGTAGTATATACGATCCCCCTATACTTAGCTTGAGTTATGTCCTCATAGATCAGAGAGAAAAGAGAAGACATAACTCGTACTAAGTATAGGCAAGTCTAAAGAATAAATAAAGGAAAGGATGAACAAACGAATGAGAAGTTGACCGTCCCCCTATACTTAGGCTCAAATAATCCTAAGTATAGCAGATTGTACACAATGCGGGGAGGGTCAAGGGTGGGAATGAACAGATCGTACTCAGATTGTCTCCCCCTATACTTAGGGTAAGATATCCCTAAGTATAGACAAGAAGAGGAGACAATGGAGAGGATCGAAAAATAGAGAAATACTGGGTGCACACCCCCCTATACTTAGGACAAAGTACGTCCAAAGTATGGAAAACTGTCTACAAGGGCGGCACCTTTTTGATAGATAAAGAAAATAGAAAAGGAAAAGAAGAAAAGAAGAAAAAGAGATGAGCGTAGAAATGAGATCATGAGAATGTACATGTCACTCCCCCTATACTTAGGGTAAAAGAAGCCCTAAGTATAAGCAACAACAGGAGTGATGACACAGAACGACGACAGAGCACTCGGCTCGTCCACCCCCCTATACTTAGGACAAAGTACGTCCTAAGCAAGGCAAACACGAGGAATGGGCGGATGAGAGAAACGGAAGATGGACAGAGATGAAGGAATATACAACAAATATGGATGTAAATATGGTCAAGAAGGTTGAAAGCGAACCTTCTTGCGGGACCGCTGAGGAATGGATCTGGTGTGATGCAGGTCGACATCAGGGTCCATAGTGGACGGGAGCCGATCAGGGTCGACGGGGTGATGGTCCTCAGTGGCCCTAGGGTGTGAAGGCGTAAACGGGTGAGTGGAAGAAGTACGACTAGGTCTGGACTTGGAGGTCTCGCAGATATCAAAGTGGAATGGGACGAACTCCTCATCATCGGAAGTAGTGTACTTGGAGTCATCCTGCGAGGTGTCATCCAGGTCAAAATCAAAAGGCACGAAATCATTGGTGGAAGTAGTCGAGCTCTGTTCGTCCTCAAAAATCTCAACCGGATAATCTTTCTCATCAAAAGGCCCAAATTTCCGAAGAAAAGCAACTAAATCAAATTCGGCCTTTGGCTCATCAGTATCTATATGGACAGGAGTGGACCCATCAGTGGAAATAGTCGAAATATGTCCGTCCTGTATAGTCTCTACATCTGCCCTCCGCTCAATGGTGTCAATCGTCTAAATCCCGCGGATGTCGTCAACACAACGCCAAGTCCCAGAAGAAGGAACTCTGAGGTCCATGCTTTCCGAGTGTTCCTTAACAGGGAGGAATTCTCGGGTCTCAGTGGAATCCAATAAACAACAAAATTCTCTGATAGTATCATCAAGGTCATGGTCCTCGAGGTCAGCTAAGATAGGTGAGGGCGCATCAGGTGCAGGTCTCTAGTCGGCAGTGGGTGCGGTGATAAATGCTTCGTTCTGGTCAGCAGGACGGAAGCGAATCTCTCCTGATCCGTAATCAATAACGACCCTTGTAGAGGCGAGGAATGGTCGTCCCATTATGATTGGAGAGTGCTCCCCAGTGGAGGTCTCCATGGGCAATACGACAAAATCAACGTGATAGCTCGTGCCCTGAATCGAAATGACGGCGTTTTCAAGTATACCATTCGGCCTCTTGATAGATCCATCAGCAAACTGAACGATCATCCTGGTTTTCTTGAGAGGCCCTAAGTGAAGAGACTGTACCAGCGAGAAGGGTATAATGCTAATCGAAGCAACGCCGTCTAGGAGAGTGTGATCACATGTGAAGTCAGAGATGGTGCAGTTAATGAAAGGTGTGGCAGTGTTCCTCTTCTTAGGAATGGGACGGTGTGTGATGGCGTGGGCGGTGGCCATGGTCAAAATATGACGCTCAGATCTGCTCCTCCACTTTCTCTTCTTGGGAAGAGGAGCAGATAAATTGGTCATGGCCTGCTGAAGTGGGGCACGGATGATCTCATGAATGGTAGCCACCACTTCGGGTTCAATCAATATTTTTTTAAATTTTTGGACCTCCTCCATACAAGGGAGAAGGTCGGAATCAGCATATACACAAGGCATGCCAAGAGCAGTCTGTACAACGGCATCCTCGGGGTCAAAGGTGAAAGGCTGTGTGGTCAAAGGGTCTGGCAAGTGAGCCCCCTCCTCACAGTCCGACTTGATCAAAAGTCTCCCAATCTCTGTTTTGTTTTTAAATTTTTCTCATTTTTTTGTATTTTAGGTGATTGCAAGCTCTCATGGAAATCCTCGAGTGAACCCATATCATCAAATGGTGGAATATCATGGTCGCTCTTGTTTGTACTAGTGAGGGTGTCAATCCTCTGCCTCATGTGATCCATCATCTGGGTCAAGTGCTCAAGGGTGGACTCCATGAAAGGTGACTCCAATAGCTCGGCCTCGGGTAGATGTGAAGGTGGAGAACACGGAAGTGGAGGTGGGTGTGGATAGAAATCCGAGGTCTGATACTGTGGCTGAGGTGGATATGTACAAAAGTCAGGAGCAAAGTCCTCCTGGAAAAAAGGAGGTGGACCAGCTGGAGTGAACGAATGATCCGCAAAGTCCGGATAAAATATGCTCCAGTCGGCCATCTCGAAACAAAAGAAAATGATCGGGAGAGCACGATGGTCAAGTCAAGAGAAGTGGGAAGAAAGGCGCAAGTGCGTAGAAGCGATCTAGGACACACTCACAACAATCACAAGCAAAAACGAAAATAATACAAACCCTCAATTCACCTACTCAACTCGGTAGAGACCGCAAAGAGCGGTCTTTTTATCTTGTCTGTTTTAGAATTAGGTGAGAAGTCAAAATATTGTGCAAACACTTAGGGGGCTGAATATAGGATTTGGGCTCTAACCTTAGTGTGTGCGCGAGCAAATAAAACGAAGACAATGAGGGGATTACTCGCCCCAATATAAGATTTCTTTTTGAACGGTTTTAGGGTCAAGTAATATTAGCAGTCCCAATTTTATTGATTATCACTTTTTTTGGATTTTTAATGAAATGCACGATCCTATCGGGGAGTCAATTCCTTTGAGCACCTAGGTTGACAAAATCAAAGGGAGAGGCGGAAAAGCAATGAAAGCAGCAAATCAATGATGAATGCTAAAGAGAAATGCTCACCTTGCCTCCAGCACTCTACATGCAAGGATGCTCAGCAGAATTGAAACCTATCTACATGCAAATGCAAAAACCGATGAAATCGCCCTAAGTTTCAGAAAGTGCTATTAGCGGGAAGAACCACAAGTCGGTCACCGATCCTCAACCCAAAAGTCCGGTCTAGGCTCACCCCTCCTCTGCTCAACACACTTAAGTTTAGGAGAAAGCGCTTTGCGGGGAGAGCTCACGGCGCGGCGGATCGAAGATGATGAATCAACTGTTTAAATTTGACTAAGTCCAACGATACTATAGGAGCATGCAAGGTATTAGGTGTTTGGCCTTAGTCTATCGCAAGCAATCCTAAAACTACGGGCTCAATCACACAAAAGAAATAAAATCGGAAAACAAAACAAAATAAAAAATAAAAAAATAAAAAGAATGCGAAGAAAACCGTAAAAAGCCGCGATGAGTCCCCAGGTGAACAGACACCTGGAAGTTAGGCTCGAATGTCCAAGTGTTCGGGGGTACCTGTATTATTACAAATATAGTGGTCTCTCTCTCACAAAAATTACAAAAATAAATGCATGAAATAAATTCTTCAACTAAAGTAGAGCTCGGTCTTCAAAATTTCCTCTTCGTCTCCTCGGTGCTCGGCTGGCAGATGCCGGCTTCACGTGGGTGCGTAGGCGCATAGGGTGGAGCACCTCCCTTGATCCGCGGTTCCTTGCACGAAGTCAACAAAAGAGAAGGTTAGACAGCTCAATAAATATATCAAAAATAAAGAAAATAAAATAGCAAAAATAAAAGCCGCGAAATAGACAATCAATCACAATCACAAACAAGACCCGAACTAAGCGTTGTTGCTCCCCGTCAACGGCGCCATTTGAAAACACAAATTTTACGAGGGTCAAAATAGTCCACACAAGGCGGGACTACAGTGTCGCTGAGCGACCGCTCACGAAACCCGAATTTATCAACAATTAACCCACGACAATCAAGTAAAGCAGTGAAAGTGTGTGGAGTTAAAATTTATTATAACTCTACAACAAGATGTGTATAGTGCAAGTATGTGTAGAGGTCGAACACAGGGAGCAGAAAGGCTAGATCGGGGCAAAATTGCTTAAAAGTGTGAATGTGACTGTTTGTCTAAAAGAAGGCTATGTTTTTGTGGGTTTTTTATTTTATATATTTTTATATATTTTTTTAATTTTATAATTTTGTATTTTGATTTTCAATTTACTGATTTTTTATTTTCTTTTTATATTTTATATTTTTTTAATTTTATTTTTCAATATTGGAATATATGAACTATGTAATAAAAGGGAGAAAGAGATATTTATAAAATAGATAAAAATGTCCAAAAATTATCAAATAAAGTCTTTTTGGTCTTTTTATACTTTTTTACTGTTTTTGTGATTTTTGGGAATTTTTAACAATGTTTTTGGTATTTTTAAAGTCGAAAATACAAGAAAACAGTGAATAACATACAAGGCTGAAACTAAAATGGAGAAATCAAATAGAAAACAGTAGCAAAAATTTTCCAAATTAATTTTCACTTAAAGATAATGAAACAAAGAAAATTCAGAGATAAAGTTTGTATTTTTAGGATTTTTATAGAATTTTTAATATTTTTATAGAGGTTTTTGGAGTTTTGTGATTTTTTGGAGTTTCTTTTATATTTTTTTATGAATTTTGGATTGAAGTTAGAACACACTAAAAGAAACAAGATATATTTTTTTGGGATTTTTCTGGAGTGTTTTTATATTATTTAGGGATTTTATAACGCAAACAGTGCTGAAAATGAGTATTTTTTATTTTTTATAAATATTAAAATGCAATAATTATGAAAAATAAAAATATGAAGAGATACTACAATGCAGCATGAGCTTAAATCTATTTTTTGAGATTTTGTTGAATTTTCTAGATGCATGAAATAAATAGGCAAATCATACAAAAATACAAGGCCTAACAAGGATATGAATGAAAATAGAGCAAAGTTCAAGGGGCAAAGTGCAAATTATACAAAAGTATACAACTACAGATGAATGCTTTGAGTCCTAAATAAACATTACACAAAATGGCGGGGGAAATGGTGCAAAATACCCACGCCCGAGGCGATCAAACGGCTGCGGAGGGCGATGGAAGAACGACCGGCGAACTTGGCCGGGATGAACTTGAAGCTCCAAAATCTCCACGCACGACGCTTCGAACGCCCCTCTGATGGTTCCACGACCCTCCAGGAACAACCCAAAACTGATAAGCGGCCGCAAAATGGCCTAGAAGAGGTCGGAGGTCCGCCGCGACTTGAAGGAGGGAGGGGTGCTCCTGGTGGTTCGTCCTCAAACAAAAATCGACCCCAGGAGGGGGTCTTTTGCCCCTGAGACCTGCAAAAATAAAACACACGTCCACAACAAGAGGTCCAAGGGCAAACGTGGGTGCACGAATGGAGTGGGTGGCGGAGATGAACGTCGGAGCTCACGAGCTCCGACGAGGTGTTTGATCGAGAAATCTAGGCTAGTGAATGATTGAATCAACAAACTAAATGTGCAAACTAAAAACTGAAACTAAGAACTAACTAATCAGCGATAAAATGGAAAGAAAATGACCTCGAAGGTGGGTTGCCTGAGATGGGGACCTCACGGCCAAGGGCCGTTGATGGGGGTGGATACGCCTCTGCACCGCTCCTCCGCTCCTCCTAACGGCGAGGTGAGGTTGCTGTCACCTCCCTCTAACCTCAGCACATGAAAGAAGGGAGGAAGAAGGGGCAAAAAGGAGTTCAAAATTGAAATGGAGGATTGGAGGTATTTTTTAAAGAGTGGTCGATGGGGCATAAAGAACGGTGCTTCTGGAGCACACCAGTGACGCACTCCCCGAAAACAACCATGGGCGTGTATCCTCAATATATGATAAACAAAAGTCAAGAAGGAAGCATTGCTAAATGGTGAAAGACGCGCACTCCAAAATTCGGAGAAAATGCCAAAAAACGCAGTCTGACAAGCTTCAGAACATTGGGCAGAGAGTGGTCGAGATGGCATGAAGATCGAGGTTCATCGAGCGAATCTTCGATCCAAAGACCAATGTAAGTACTAGACGTGTATGGTGGTTATATGGGGATAAAAAGTGAAGAAGGGCCTGAGGTCAAAATGTGAACGATGCGGCCTAGAAAAATAGGAGAAATTGGCTAAAAAACGCAGTAACAGGCTGCAGGTGCAGACCAGGGAGTTGACCAACGGGTCAACTTCCACCTGGTTGGTCCACGTGGACCAACCAGGAAAATCCCTGGGAAAAAACATTGCTAAAATCAATTAAAAATAGCAAATCAATTTATTATTTTTTGTTTACAAAATAAAAAATGTTTATTATTTTATAAATTATTTTATTATGATTTTTATTTTTTTTTCTAGAGGTATATTTTTACAAGTTGCCTATTATACCCTTTATAGGTATATTCTTCTATACATTGTGTTCTTTTATTTTTATTGTATGTATCTAATTTATTTATTTTGTATTATTAATTTATATAATTATAAAATACTTTTATACACATAATTATATTTTCATTTTATTTTATTGATGTGTTTTGTATATTTAATAAAATAGAATTAGTAATTATACAACTATGTATATATGTATTATACCTAGGTTTTGTACATACAAGTATTTTTATTTTGATTTTTATTTGCATTTTTATTCTGATTTTAATGCATATAATTATTGTAGGTAATATTTACAAAATTATAAAAGTATAAAATTATAAAAATAATAAATAATAATAAATTGAATATTTTATTCAGTACACTGTACAATGTGGGTCCAAA
The DNA here is from genome assembly GCA_037367405.1 of Ottelia alismoides. NCBI lineage: Eukaryota > Viridiplantae > Streptophyta > Magnoliopsida > Alismatales > Hydrocharitaceae > Ottelia > Ottelia alismoides. The sequence goes on along the minus strand of JAZKJV010007825.1, from coordinate 341,509 downwards.
ACTCAACTTTCAAACCGTAGCTCCGCCAAATACGAAACCATCGCCAATAAATAGCTTATTTTATTCTATATACAATTGAAGGTGAGTTTGATGCATTTGGAGTTGTCATTTGTGAGATACTGGTCTGGGAAGTTGGGATTCTGGAATTTTATTCAGACCATAACTTTTTATCCGTACATTATTATTGAGTGAAATCAATTTTGTATTTTTCTTTATAAAATTATCTACAACTTTCATGTACAAAGTTTCTTTATTTGATGTATAAAAAGTGGAATCAAAAATAGGTCCCAAAATGAATAAAGAATGAATAGAAAATATAGGTATTTTATCTGTATTTTGGCCCTTATCTCCCCCTACTTTATTCCTTGTCGACCTATTCATCAAGATGCCTAGGTCTCAGGGTTTCGGGTCATAAAATATTTACAATATTTTATTCTTTTTCTTTTCTTTTCTTTATTCTATAATTTTGGCATAAAAAACTGTATTTTATACAATATTTACACACATATGCATGAATGCTAAAATGCATGAATTAATGCTATTTACACGCATTTACTAGGGTTTTTAAGGCCAAAATGATAGAATAAAGATGATGAAACGTAGATTCATCACCCATGCAGAGGCTTGAGACCTTCCTTGCGAAGGCCAAGTCCTACCACTAGGAGGATCCCATCCTTTACCACGAAGGAGGGGATAGCGTCTGACGTAGGTGCATTCCTCAGGAGGAGCACCATAGCGTCCTCACTTACTGCCACAAGCTTGAGGCAGGAGGACATCATTCTGGGAGGAGAATGGCACAGAAAGTGCTCCAATCCGGCTTGTGGTGGCCTACCCTCTTCAAGGACTCTGATGAGTTCGTGAAGAGGTGTACTGACTGTCAGAGGATGGGCACTTGTGGACAGCGTGATATGATGCCGATGCAGCCCATTCACTTCTGTGAGGTTTTTGACGCATGGGGCATCGATTTCATGGGTCCATTCCCTAAGAGTCAGGGATTTGAGTACATTCTGTTGGCCATAGATTATGTTAGTCGTTGGGTAGAGGCTATCCCCGCCCGAGCCGCTGATGCGAGGATAGTTTGCAGATTTTTGAGGAAGCACATCATCACGCGGTTCGGGGTACCTCGAGTATTGATTTCAGATGGGGGGCCTCATTTCATCAACGACCAGGTGAAGGCCCTTGCTAGCGAGTTCGGCATAGACCATCGCATTGCTACACCTTACCATCCATAGACGAATGGTCTAGCCGAGGTGTCGAACAGGGAGATCAAGACTATATTGCAGAAAGTCGTCCGCCCTGACCGAAAGGATTGGTCACAGCTTTTGGACTCGGTCTTGTGGGCATATAGGACGTCTTTCAAGACACCATTGGGCACATCTCCCTTTCACCTCGTATATGGCAAGCCGTGCCATTTACCTGTTGAGTTGAGGCACAGGTCACTTTGGGCAGTCACTGAGATACTTATGGATTCAGATGGTATGGGAGACCAGAGGAGGACAGAGTTAGCAGCCCTGGAGGAGTTGAGAGATACCGCCTTCTCAAACAGCCTACATTATAAGGAGAGAGTGAAGGAGTGGCATGATGCTCACATCAGCCACAAGCATTTTGAGCCTGGACAGAGAGTATGGCTATATGATGCGAGTCTTCGTTTATCTCCAGGGAAGCTACAGAGCAAGTGGAAGGGACCCTACTTGGTGAGAAAGGTACACGACCACGGTAGCATTGATATATCCGAGTTGTCTTCTGAGAGTACCTTTTGAGTGAACGGCCAGCGGCTCAAGCCATTTCTAGATCATGAGCCGCGGGTCGTTGATGTTGCCCCGATTCATTTTACGTGAGATGTGGTCTTTTGACTCACATCTATTGCATCTCACGCCTGATTCTCACTGATATTCCGACTTGTATAGATCCAGATGTCCATATCATCACATTCTTTAGTCCCACATCCCTTTATTCATCCTTTGATTATTCTATGCTTAGGGTGTACTCTACCCTAAGTATAGGGGGGATGTAGGACCTTTGGGTATTTCTTTTGTTTCTGTCTACCCCTGTTTTTGCTGCCTATACTTAGGGATATTTTACCCTAAGTATAGGGGGGGTAGACCCTGTACATTCTCCACTCGGTTTTCCATTTGTGTACAACATGCTATACTTAGGATTACTTGATCCTAAGTATACGGGGAAAAGCCGAGAGTCTTTTGACCTTCTATTCATTCATTCGTCTTTGTATATAGCCTTCCTTTTCACTTCCCTATACCTAGCACGAGTTATGTCTTCTTCATCGCTCTTGACTCCGAGGACATCGTTCGAGCTAAGTATAGGGGGGTGTGTATATATTTCATATATACTTTAGCCATAACTCGTACTTTGTGTGAGTGTGTTAATAAATAAAAATGGCTAAAAACCCTAAAAATCACAAAAATTAAAAATTTTTCATGTACATAAACACCCTTTTATTGGCACATAAATAGCTAGCGTACAAATTATTTTTGTAAAAATGATTTCAAAAATCTTTTGTGTAAAGCTTGTGTAAATATTTTCTTATCAAAATTATGTATATAGTACAACATTTTTCAAAAATGTTTTGAAAATCAAAAGTTTGCAAAATCTTGTGTAAATGTGTGTAAATATCTTTTGCAAAACTTGCACTTCATGCATCATCCATTCATGATTTCAAAACATTTTTCAAAAATTTTGCATGTTTGTAAAATTTGTGTAAATAGCATCTTTTGTACATATGTATATAGTTTTTCTGGATGATAGTTGACATTTAACTAGCCTGGAATCAAATTGAGAAATGGAGCTTGATTAAGATCTTAATCCACCTAATTTCAAAGAGGAACCTTAGAGGGCTTAGGTTTAAGGCTTTTCAGGTCCATGGTGACTTAATCCTTTGAGTCCACTAGGCTATGATCACATGTCATCTCAATGAGCCTAAGTAGAGCACTTACAACAACACATGACTCATATAGACAATGTCTTTACTTGGACACCAGCACATAGCACCGAGCTCTCTACGGATGAGGTGGTGAGGAGGCAGTCTTCCTTGACTTGGGGTAGCATATGAGGGTAGTACTTCTAGGCGGAACCTCTCTTCTTCTTTTAGTGAAGGAAGTGTGTCTCAACTTGGTCCGGTTGCCATGAGGTCTAACGACAGGAGTTGTGGGTTGCAATAAAGCTTCAAAAAAGGGATAGTCTACTGGCTCAAGAGGAAAAACTCCTTGTATATATGCTTAACATGTACATGTTGTATAGATGCACTTGAAAAAAATGCAAAAAGAAAATAACTCCAAAAAAGTGGTGGGTCTGAGAGAAAATGATAATCCCACCGGAGTATGTATATAGAGTGCAATAAGCAAAGCTTGAGTTTCAGTTACACCTTATGTAGCTTGCAGCAGGGAGACTTGGCTACACTGGTCAAGCTTCCAAGGATACATGGCTACACTGGCCATGGTCCATTCTCTTCTTCCTCCTCTTCTTGAGCCGGTTGAACTTGAACATAGAAGGGAATTCCCCGCTCCTCGAGGAAAGAGTGGTCAGATTGAGGTCATAGAGTTACCTTGTTGGGGAGGCTTGTCAAGTTGCCATTTCTGAGGTGGAGAGCTTATACCTCACATTCACAGGACAAGGAGAGATTCATGGTCTTCAGGGTTTGTGATTGATGACTTGTTCTGATCTGGTGCATTGAGGAGTCTTGGTTATAGATTAGTGGAACTTAGAGGCTGTTGAGTTTTAGGCTTAAGTCCAAATAAGGTTCCGACACATTAATAATCCAAAGATCTGATCGAGCTCCATACCTCAATTTAATAAAGGCAAGTTTAATAATCAACCTTGATCCATGTACATTCTTCTCTTTTTCTTTTTCTTTCTTCTTTTTCACTTCTTTTTCAAATAAGTGTTTGCTAAGGGACTAGCAATGTTAAGTATAGGGGGGTGATGAATACTCATTCATCACTCTTTATTCTTATATTTTAGCTACAAAAATCTTTGCAAATGCATGTATATAGTTGTAAATATAAATAATTACCAAAAGCATGCATGGTGTAAATAGTAATAATTAGCATGTTTTTATGCAAAAATAAAAGAATAAAGAACAAAAAGAAAAAAGGGAAATATTTAGAATAAATATTGAGCAACCTAACCCAAGGGAGGGCTCAGCATGGGCCTGACCGCATAAAAGCCAAAGTAGAGGGAGATAGGGGCTCATGTGTGTAAATATATTTGTAAGTATAATAAAAGTATTTTCCTCCAAAAAGAGACTAAAATGTGCTTTGTAAATACTTGTATATATTTATAAATATCAAATCAAGATAAAAATAGAAAAATCAAAAAGAAAACAAAAATAGATCACTTCTATATATCCACCTTGTATATAGTCCACACACTTATATTTATTTCACCTTATAAATAAATAAAATTAATCTCCATAAAATTTGTAAATATTCTATATTTTATGTTGTGAATAAATAAAATAAAAACCATTAAACAAAAACAAAATAAAAATAACAAAATTAAAAACCCAAAAATACATTGTAAATATACCATGTACATAGATGTACATATCTATTTATTTCACCTATGTATATAAATAATAAAAATAAAATAAAAATAACTTTTTATTCCTAATTTATGATATAAATAAATAAAATATAAAATGGGAATAAAAGTGTATAAAAATAACAAATTAAAAATCAAAAAGAAAAATCCATATATTGTATATATACCTATATATAGCCCTACTATGTAAATACCCTATTTTTATTTTGAAAAATTAATTAAAAATCACTAAAAAATAGAAAAAAATAAAACAAAAATATTTCATGTTTTGACTTTTTAATAATTCGACCATTTGTTATTTTTAATTCAATTTCTAAATCTTTTACATGTGGCTGTCTCTCATTGGTCCACGGGGGTTGTTGACTGCCCGGTCAACTTCCCCCCCAGGACCACCTCCCACGGGTTTTGGACACCCGACCTGACTTCTCCTCTTTTTCGTGTCCAAACCCGATCACCATCCCCCGAAACCCTGGGTCCGTTTCGATTATGTCACATCCGACATCTTCGCCGGCACATCCGCCTCAGGGTCCGCGCTCCACATAGCCCTACCCGATCACTTCTAGCCGGACCTTCCACCATACATAAGCTGAGCTCCGCCACTTATTTCCTCATCTTTTGGCTCACTTGTTCACCACCCAGGGACCTCCATCGGCTTGGCGAGAGTGACAGCTTGCTCCAGCAGGTGTCGCAACGAGGAGGGAGCAAGAGACCACTGATCCGGCGAAGTTTGCTCTGCCGTGCTCCGCCCAGAGCAGGAGCCAGAGCCTCGGACGACGAAGGTCCTCGAGGCAAGGACCCAGAGCTGCCCAAGCTCGTCCCCAGTCAACCCATCCACCCAGGTAGCTTAGATTTTGTCTCTAGTTCTTTAATTTCCGATTAGCCCCAATTCGCGCCGCCGTCGATTTTCACTGATTCCGACCACCTCACCCTCCCGTTCGATCATCGAAATCCACCATCGCCTCCGCCTTCCTCCCGCGCACGTTCTACGCCCCTCCACTCAACCCATCTCACACAGGAGCTAGGGTTCGAGCTCCTCCGTCCACCCCTTCGCCGGAGCTCGCCCGCACCGACTCCCCGACCACTTTCACCACGCCTAACGGGGTCGAGGCAGTTTGCCCTCGACCCGCGAGCTTGCTGGTGTGCTTTGCAGGTACATCCGAGCCCATCTGAGGGCTTGGACCATCAGTTCCAGCAGCTCCGCCTCCGCCCGACTCTCCAGAGCTCCTCGGAGCTCCTTTGAGTCATCGGAGGCCTCCATCAGATGCGGAGGGCCCGCAGCTTCCTTCTCCGATCTTCAGCGAGCTTCCAGGAGGAGACCAGCGCCGTCACGAGCCCGACGAAGTTCGCCGGAGCCCAGTTCGTCCACCATCCTTCTCCACCGTCCGATCAGCCTCAGCGCTCCAATTTCGATCTGAGCCATCCATTCCTAGAGCAGTAGCTACCGCACGATCTTCAGGTGGACTGATCCAGACCGTCCGATGGCCAAGGTTTAGCCACCGCACTTCTCCACCGTTCGATCCCCACGTGGTGATGCCTGGACCATCTGATCCGCCCGAGGGATAGCAGCTTTGGGGCGCCACCCATTCCCAGCCGTTCATCTACCCACGTGGCGCCCAACCGTCGGTCGACTTAATAAAGGGTAATTTACTCTTAGGCCCTTCTCTTCAGTTTATTTAGCGTTTAGTCCTGTAAATACATAGCATAGTTGTTTTATTTCTGGGTTATTTGCACTTTAGACCTGAGCTTTACTTTATTTGCACATATGCCCCTATTTGTAGTGTAGCACGTGTATCGACACGTGCCCCTTTGGGATATTTGCTTGCTTAGCCCTGTAGTTTTGGATGGTTATGAAATGAAGAAATATTTTTAGAAAATTGCATTTATATCCCTGTGCATGGATTGATTTGTGCATGTGCGCTTATTTTTGGGTATTTTACAAACAAGCCCTCGGACTTTTGGTACCTGTTACCAAATAGTCCCAGGAACTTGTTTTCTTTGCATATAGGTCCCTGAGTGCCCCAGGCACGCGCTGCGCATGTGATTCCTTGGGTATTTTGCATCGGACCCCCCAATGCTTTGGGTATTTGCACTCAGGTCCCTGTGCACAGTATCTAAGTTTTATTTTTGAATAAAATAGCAAATCAACTCCGAATTCAATGAAAATTGGAAACATGGCTCCTGCCATGTTGTAAAACTTTTTAGAATTTTTGGAGACATTTTTGTTTTGGTTTGATATTTTTAAAAAATCAAAAATAGCCATTTTTGTTACTGTCTGTTTTGAAAATTCACAAAAAATATTAAAACTTATCTAAAAATTAAAAAAAAAATTAGTTATTGTTTGTTTTGGCTTGTTTGATTTTCTGGCCAATTTTTGCTATTTTTCATCATATAAAACTCTTACAAATCGATAAACACATGAAAACTCATAAAAATTCTAATAATTAATTTAAAAACCCAAAAATAATAATTAAGGTGCCTAAATTTTCCTTGTTTCTTTCTCTTTACAGGAAAATTACCTCCAGGCTTATTAGGGGTTTTTAGATATTTCATCTAAGTCCCTTAAGCTCGGCTGGACAATACCTTTAGCTTCTTGCATTGTTTCATTTTTAAAAAATTAAATAAATAAATAAAAAGAAAAATCCCAAAAATTCACTAAAAATAGTAAAAATCATAAATCACACAAAAACATTTTTATTGGAATTTTTGACTGATTTTTGTTGCATTAAATAATTGCTTGAAGTTGAGTGTTTTCTTGTTTTCCTTATTTTCTTAATTAATTCAAAATCCAAAAAAAATATAAAAAGACTAAAAATCCACCAAAAACACCTTTTAGTTTAGTTTATTTTATTTTTGACTACTTCGTAGGCCGCAAGGCCATCACGTGCTCCTTGTGATCGACCCTAGTTGCTATACCAGGTTAATAAAATAGCAAGACCGCTATTGGATGTTTGAGTGATTTTTATCATATTTGGTGGTCTCTCTTTCTGGATTGATCGAGTCTGATTGCTTGGGTCGCAACGACCATTGACGACCTTTTACCCGAGTGACCAAGCTGGTCATCATCGGGTAGAAATCCCTTTATTATAAACTATATATTAAAGGAAAATCAGAGATAGAAAACATAATTTTTGGATTTTTCTAGAATTTTTACAAAATTTTGTAAGTTTTTCTGTGTTTTATGATTTTGAACGTTTTGGTTTTGAATTTTTAATGATTTTTTGTCAGATGATAAAAGAAAATAAAAAACACCTAGTGTATTTTTTTATTTTTGATAGTATTTTGTAATTTTAATGGATTTTACATAATTAAACAAGAGAAAATGCAATGTTTTGTGTATTTTTTATAAATAAGAAAATAATTTTAAATTGCCTGCAAAAAATATATTTGATAACTATAGATTCCATGCACTTAAGTTAATTTTCCAAATAATTTTTTGATAAACTAACAATACATACTAATAAAGAAATAAAATAAAACCAGTCTGCAGCATATGGACGAAAATGTAATTAACAAAACTTGTAATCAATTTTAGAACACACAAATAAGTCCTAAGACACAATTTGTATTTTTTCAAATACACCCATAATGCACATGTAGACAGAATGAATGGCTGAGGTGCAATCTGAATGGTTGAGGCTCCACTAAGACCTGAACGACTTGGATTACATCATGACTCTTCAACAATGAATTTCTGAGGTGCAATCTGAATCATATCTGATGGTTGAAATGATTCCTCATCGGACGGTTGTGATCAGAATTGGAGCATATGGGCCATCGGATGGTTGGGAAGTCATCTGGATGAACTGGGAAGAATGCTCACATGTAGCTCCTTCAATTTAAGATATCTCTATGCCCCGTCCACCTGTCGAGCTCAGGGGGGTGCTCAAAAGGTAGCTGGATGTCTTCTACTATTGTTTAACTCCTTAAAAAGGTCTGAGCCTTGTTGATTGAGGCCTGGAGGTCGAATATGGCTCGGGGACCTGAGACTTGGTCTCCTCTTTTGAAATCACTCCAAATGGAGTCGTGTGGTGATGAATACTCATTCATCACTCTTTATTCTTATATTTTAGCTACAAAAACCTTTGCAAATGCATGTAGATATGTGTAAATAGAAATAATTACCAAAAGCATGCATGGTGTAAAAATCTATAATTAGCATGTTTTTGTGCAAAATAAAAGAATAAAGATTAAAAAGAAAAAGAGGGAAATATTTAGAATAAATATTGTGCAACCTAACCCAAGGGAGGGCTCAGCATGGGGCTGACCGCATAAAAGCCAAAGTAGAGGGAGATAGGGGCTCATGTGTGTAAATATTTATGTAAATAAATAAAAGTATTTTCCTCACAAAAATAGCTTAAAATAATCTTGTAAATATTTGTACATATTCATAAGTATAAAAACAAGATAAAAATGAAAGAAAATAAAAAAGAACAAAAAACATCACTATCACCTTGTATATAGACCACTATACCTATATTTATTTAACCTTATAAATAAATAAAATTAATTTCCAAAATTCTTGTAAATATCCTATATTATATAGTGTAATAAATAAAATAAAAACAATTAAAACAAAAACAAAATAAAAATAACAAAATTAAAAACACAAAAATATATTGTAAATATACCTTGTATATAAATGTATATATGTATTTATTTCACCTATGTATATAAATAATGAAAAATGAAATAAAAATATCCTTTTATTCCTTATTTTATAACATAAATAAATAAAACATAAAATGGGAATAAAATTGTATAAAAAAAACAATTAAAAATCAAAAATTAAAATTCCATTTAGTAGATATATACCTATATATAACATATTATGTATGTACCTTATTTTTATTTCGAAAAATTAATTAAAAATCACTAAAAAATAGAAAAAAATAAAATAAAAATATTTCATGTTTTAACATTTTGCTAAATCGGCCCCTAGCTACCCTAATTTTCACTTATAAGATCCAGCCACGTGGCCGCTTCCTACTGGTCCTGGGATTGTTGACCGCCCGGTCAACTACCCCCCCCCCCCCCCCAGGACCACTTCCACGGATTTAGGCGCCCGACCCAACTTCTACCCATTTTAGCGCCTAAACCCGATACCCTATAACCTAAACTCCGGGTCCGACTCCTTCACGACACACCCGAGACCCTCGCCGGAGCCTCTACCTCAGGATCCGCGCGCTCGATCGCCCTACTCGCGCCTGTCTTCCCGGACCCTCCACCATATATATTCTCAGCTCCGCCACCTCAAAGATCATCTTTGGCCATTCGATTTCACCTCCCGTGAGCTCCAATGCGTAGGCGAGAGTGACAGCTTGTCCTCCGTGGTGTCGAAGCGAGGAGAGGGAGCGAAACCAATGATCCGGCGAAGCTTCGCCGCCTTGCTCCGCCACCAGCAGGAGCTCGAGCCTCGGAGGGAGACGCTCCTCGAGGCGACGACCCAGAGCTGCGCAAGCTCATCCCCAGTCTCACCGTCCACCCAGGTAGCCCCGTCGTTCTTTCTTTTTCCTTAATTTGTAGTTTCCCCCAAATCGTCGCTCCGCCGTCCATCGTTGATTACGTCCGCATCCGATCACTATCCGACCATCAGGCCTCGCCATAACCTTCGCCGTCCTCACGCGCATCTTCTCCACATACCCATCCAACCCAGCTCGCACAGGAGCTGGGATTCGAGCTCTACCGTCCCCCCCCTCGCCGAAGCTCGCCCATATCGCCCCACAGTTCACCGTCACCTCGCCTAACCGGGTCGAGGCAGTTTGCCCTCGACCCGCGAGTCTTCTGGTCGTCTTTGCAGGTACTACCCAGCCCATCTGAGGGGTTGGGTCATTCGGACCAGGAGCTCTTCCTCCGCCGATCTCGCCGGAGCCCTCCCGGGCTCGGCTGGATCATCGGAGTTCACCAACAGCTGCGGGACGTCATCGTGGAGCTTCTCCGACCTTCACGAGCAGCAGGGAAGGTCCACAGTGCACGCACGAGGCCGACAAACTTTGCTTGCCAACTGTTCTTCCGATAGCTTCCCCGACCGTCCGATCATCCTCACCCTCCAGGTTGCATCTCGACCGTTCACTTGAGGAGGACCCATCATCGTCAGATCCATCAACGAGGCGATCTGGACCGTCCGAGCCGAGAGGGATAGCCACCGATACCCTCGACCGCTAGATCAGACACGTGGCTACACCGTCGCCGTTGGATGCATCCGAGGAGTTGAGCTGTGCAGCGCCAGTCCCCAGTCACCGTTAGATGCTCCACGTGGCGCGCATCCATCGGCCGTATTAATAAATGGTAAATTACCCTTAGGCCCTCCTGTTTATTTCATTTCGCATTTAGTCATGTAATTAGTTAGCATAGTTGTTTAGTTTTTGGGATATTTGCATAGAGGACCTTGTGCTTTGTTTCATTTGCAGTTATGCCCCTGTGTGTGATGTGACACGTGCTTCGACACGTGCTTTTTGGCTATTTTGCATCTAAGGCACCTGTAGTTCTGACTGTTAATGAATGAATGAATACTTTTTAGAAATTGCATTTATACCCCTGTGCGTGATACATTTGAGCATGTGCGGATATTTTTGGGTATTTTGCGAATAAGTCCCTGGACTTTTGGTACCCGTTACCAGAAAGCCCTTGGAACTTATTTTTCTTACATTTGGGTCCCTGAGTGCCCTAGGCACGCGCATCGCACGTGTTTTGCTGGGTTAATTGCACCAGACCCCCCAGAACTCTGGGTATTTGCACATAGGTCCTTGTGCACAGTGCCCCCTCTTTCTTTTTGAATAAAATAGCAAATATACTCCAAATCCAACGAAAATTGGACACGTGGCTCCTGCCATAGTGTAAAATTTTCGAGGATTTTTGGAGACATTTCTGAGTTGATTCGATATTTTTAAAAATTCAAAAACCTCTATTTTCGTTACTGTCTAAAACACTTAAAAATTGAAAAACACTCAAAATCATATAAAAATTCTAATTAATAAACCAAAAATCCAAAAATAATAATATAGGTGCCTAAATTTTTCTTGTTTTATTCTCTTTACAGGAAAATTACCTCCTAGCTAATTAGGGGCCCTTAGATATTTTATCTAGGCCCTTTTAGCTCGGTTGGACAGTACCTCTCATTCCAGTCACTGTTTGATTTTTTAGAAAATTAAATAAATATCAGATAAATCCCAAAAATTCACCAAAACACTAAAAATTGTAAAACACATAAAAATATTTTTGTTAGAATTTTTGGCTGATTTTTAGTGTGTTTAATAATTTGTTGAAGTGTATAGTTCCTTAGCCTTTATTATTTTCTTAATACATTAAAAATCCTAAAAAATATAAAATAATTAAAAACCACCAAAAAAATTTTCTTATTTTATTTTATTTCCTTTTTGACTACTTCGTTGGCCGCAAGGCCAACCCGTGCTCCTTGTGTTCGACCCTGGTCGCTATACCAGGTTAAATTAATAGGAAGACCGCTTTTGTGTGTTTGATTGATTTTATCTCTCTTGGTGGTCTATTTTTCTTGATCGACACGATCGAGTGACCGAGGTCGCGATGACCCTCGTAGAGATACCTGATTGCCTTAGTTGCTCGGCTTTCCGTGTCATCAGAATGGCGTCGTTGCCGGGGAGCACGGCTTAGTAGTTTTCGTTTTATTCTCGTTTTTGTTTTTGCGGCTTTTCGCAGCTCTTTTAGAGCTCGCGGCTTTTTCGCGACTTTTGTTTATATTTTATTTTTGCTTTATTTTGTTTTATTTTCTTTTCTTTTGTTTTTGTTTTTGTTTATTTTGAATGTTTATTTTATTTTGCATTTTTTCATATATACCTTCATTTCATTTTCATTTATTTTTCTTATCACTATTATTTGATTATTTTGGTCTGACCACTTGTCTCTGTTTCTTGCGAGGGCCCGAGGACAGCAGAGGCGACTTTCGAGGAGCCGACGCAACCGCAGGACTTGGAGGCAGCTCCCTTCTATACGGAGCCGCAGGAGAGAGCGAGAGGAGAGCTGAGTGGGAGAGGTTTAGATTAGATTCATTTTATTTTGATTATTATTGTAATAATACAGGTACTCAAACTTGGACTCTTTGGACTCTTTGGCTTAGCAGGTCTGTTACGCCAAGCACCGGTGTGCTCGGGGGACCCTTAGGATTTTCGAGGCTTTTTCGCGGTTTTGTTTTCTTTTCTTTTTACTGCCTTTTCTGGTGTTTACGTGGTTTTTATCGAGCCCCTAGATTTAGGATTTTATACTTGCTTGTGCCGTAATTAGTAGGGTCCCCACACTTAATTATCTGCCTGTTCCTATAGTGCGCTTAATTGGACCTACTAATAATCAATTAATAAAAATAACTGCTTCATCTCCTTCATAGCCTACGTGCCGCAGCCTGCCCCGTAAAGCGCTTTCTCCTACCCCCGATTTGTCGGGTAGAGGAGGGGTGGGCCAAGACCGGACCCTTTGGCTTGGAGGTCGGTGACCAGTTAGACGGTTCTGCGAGTAGACTTGCTCATCTAGGACTCGATTTTTATCGCTGCATCATTTAGGGTAGTTTATTTTCAGTCTTTAAATTCTGCACGGATCACATGCATGTAGAGTGCTGGAGGCAAGGTACGCATTTCTATCTCAGCATGCATCATTGATTTCATCGCGCATCGGCTTTTTCGTCTTCTCCCCCTGTTTTGGATTAAATAACCAGGAGAACCGAAAAATTCGTTAGGCCTTTGTTTTTATTGAAAAAAATTAAAAAGAAAAACAATAAAATTGGGACTGCTAAGACTATTGACCCTAAAAGACACTCACCATTAAAAATTTGTCTTGGGGAGAGCAACCCCCTCATTGTTTGGTTTGCTTGCACGAGAGAGTGACCCGCACCCTAGGTAGAGCCCTCCGGTGCTATTTCCATCTGACTACCGACTCTTCCGTGCGGGCCAGTCGGTTGGAGTAGTATCGGGTATCCTAACAGGTCACGTAAGCGCTCTGATAGACTGTTTGTTCACCTAATAAAGATGGACAAGATAATTAGAACGAGCCTTTACGGTCTTCAGCTCGCGTTGCGTTGGTGAACAGAGGGGTTTGCATTTTGATCATAGTTTTTCCATATCCCATCCGAACTACTCGACCAGATCACGATGATGGGTAGATGCTCTCTTAGGCAGCCTCTGGCTGCACCGCTTTCGGGCACGTCTACTCAGTCATCTAGGTTGGCCCGCGAGAGCCGAGACCAGTTCTCCGAGCCCGAGTACGATTCCGCCCTGTTCCCCCTCGACCCCCTTTCTTTTGGTTCTGAGAGATATGAGCCAGAGGAGAGACTCACAGATTTGACAACACCTGAGTTTGCCTCGTTTGATTTTGCAGACGCCATGGCCGGCAGTTCTGAGGATCGCTCCCGTCAGCCTGAGCACTTCGTATTGGATCAGGGAGCGATCAACTCCACCCTGATCGCCTCGTTAGAGACCATCCAGCAGCAATTGAGGGATCAGGGAGCATTCATGCTCGACATGAGGAGAGAGATGGAGCAGATGCGAGCAGAGAGAGCAGAGCGCGAGCAGAGGAGAGAGGGACCGAGGATCCCAGAGGAGGCTGATGCAGCAGCAGCCGCAGCAGCCGCAGCCGCCGCAGCCGCGACAGGAGGAGCACCACGACCGATGCGGGAGTTGCACAACCCCGGATCGACACTGACGCACCACTGGGTAGTACTTCCAGCCATCGTGGGGGACTTCAAGTTCCCCCCGGACACCTTGCAGCTACTCCCTCGCTTCCACGGGCTCGCTACTGAGGAGCACCATCTCCACCTCCAGGAGTTTCTGATGATTTGCAGTATTGTCCACGACTGTCAGGTGGACCAGGACACAATCCGGATGATCTCCTTCCCCTTTTCCCTAGCAGACAGAGCAACCACCTGGCTGAAGCATTTGGGGAGGTTTGTTTACACCTGGGAGCAGCTCCGCACCGAGTACTTGAACAAGTACTATGCACTCGGGTGGACCAATGCAGCGAGGGCCCTGATCAGCAACTTCTCCATACTCCCCAACGAGCAATTCCACGAGGCATGGGAGAGGTTTCGTCAGCTCACTGACCGATGCTCGCACCATGATATCTCGAAGCCGAACCTTGTGCAGAGCTTCTTCAGCGGGCTGGAACCAGAGCTCCAGGGCCTGGTGAATGCTTCTTGTGGCGGGTCCTATTTCGCCAAGGATCACGACCAGGTCTGGGCCATCTTTGAGGAGATGGCCGAGAACTATATGGTGATGTCCCAGACCCAGTTGTATACACAGGGCAGACCCCAGCAACAGCCAGGACCCGTGTAGTACCAGAGGATAGCACGTGTCGATGCCGGTCCATCCAGTTCATCCGCAGTTGCAGCAGCACAGGCATAGTCATCCGCTGCGGATATGGGTATCATCAGCGAGAAGTTGGACCGCATGGAGCTGATCGAGAAGAAGCAGTGCCAGGGCATCACTCAGATGGAGCAGATGGCACAGACTCTGAGCGACATGAAGACCCAGCTCATGTGTCTCCAGGAGGCACAGACGGCTTCCCAGCCCCGTCTTCAGTCGCGAGGCGATACCGGCGCCAGCAGCAGCTCGTCCCAGCGCTCCAGCTCCTTTCAGCAGCCTAGACAGGTTCACCTTGTAGAGGCGGAGCCGTACCAGCAGCAGCAGCCCTCTTACCTGTCCCCACCATCTCCAGACTTGCAGATGGTGGTATACCAGCCGGATCAGCCTCTGGCCGTACTCCCGCCAGCCCAGTTCGATGCAGAGCCGTTGATGGATGTCAACGGGATTTGGTATGACCGTCCCCAGCCTGGGATCCGACGAGACCATCCCGGATTCAGGTGGGGGAGTGGAGGTACCCAGCCCCAGCAGCAGTCATCCGGTTAGGGAGGGCAGTATAGCCAGTAGAGGGATCACCAGCAGTAGTAGCCCCCAGCCTACCAGCCACGCCAGCAGTTGTCCTTCGTTCCTCATCCCTATCAGCAGCTGGGACAGTCTTGGAGACGTGAGCAGCAGGCTCACCAGCCACACCAGCAGCAGCATCCTTCCTCCTACCCCTCTCAGCAGCAGCAGCACCAGTTCCAACAGCCTCATTACCAGAGAGGCTACTCGTCGGGCTCCCATGAGAGCCCCGCCTTGGACGACATAGCCCGCCTCCTCACGGACCAGCAGGCTACCTTGAGACGGGAGATGGACGAGTTCCTCCAGGAGATGCGGGACCTGATGAGAGGGAAGGCCGCCATCCCTGCACAGATAGAGCCGAATCCGAATAGCCTGAAGACGAAATCTGAGCAGGTAGCTTACACTGAGCACGCCACTCCTAGTGGTCCATTTGTTGATACATCTTCGGATCTGTTTGATGCTGATTTTGTTGCACTTAGGAGCGGTAGGACACCAGCAGGCTGCGGCGCCTCATCTGAGCTGCACCACGAGGACACATCCGGGGCGCCAGATCAGGAGGAGGAGAGCGGTACTGAGGCCGCATACGATGATGATGGTGGTACTGATGCCACCAAGGATGCTGATTCCACAGGCGGTACTGAGGCCGCCGCTTCACCAGTTCGAGGAGGTGGTACTTACGCCACCAGAGTAGCCGAGCCAGCACGCGGTACTGAGGGCGCGAGACGTCTAGCAGAGCCAGCCCGTGGTGGTACTGATTCCACCGGTGTTCATTTTGAGAGACATGTAATTTTTCCTTCTGTTGATGTATCTCAGAACACTGTTGTGAATAAAGGAAAAGGTTTAGTTTCTTCTGGTCCCACTGTGGTGATTGATGTATGTGCGGACCTGGCCGTCGAGCTGTCTAGACCTCTTCCTAGTCCTTCATCTGAGAAGGACCCTGTGATCCCCTTCCCTAGAGCCCTTCAGATGGGGAAGGGGAAGAAAAGAGAAAAAGACCCAAAAAAGAGAGAGCAGGAGGAGTTCAGCCAGAGCATGATCGACAGATTTCACATACAGCTGACCCTTCAGGAGGCTTTGCAGCACATCCCCCTTCTTCAGCGATCTTTGAGAGATAGGACCACAGTCAGGAGGAGGAGGAGGACCCACCATTCAGAGATACATGTGCTGACGAAAGCCACGTGTTTCACGATCCAGAACCGTCTGCCGGCCAAGAGGCCAGATTCAGGAGCCCCGTATGTCAGATGCCAGATTAGTGAGCAGAGGTTCGACCGTACTCTATTGGATAGCGGATCGTCTATCAACCTCCTTCCGGCAGCCCTTCTCGACCGCTTCGAGTTGGGTACTCTTCGACAGAGCATGACAGTCCTTCAGTTTGCTGATCGATCTGTCAAGAGGCCGAAGGGGTTGTTGCGAGACGTTATCGTCACTATTCAGGGTCTGCAATTCCCCGTGGACTTCGTAGTGTTGGACATGGAGATCCCTGATTCAGTGGCCGATACCCCCATCATCCTCAGTCGTCCGTTCTTGGCCACAGCTAAGGCGGTGACTGATCATGATAGCGGGAAGGTATACTTTCGCGTCGAGGGCGAGAGTGTACGAATAGAGACGGTCGAGGACTACAGAGCCAGAGAGAGAGCATGCTCAGAGGCCAGCACAGACACAGAGCAGCTGACAGATGCCGGGTTAGACATCCACCAGGACTGTGATTTTGTGATCACAGATGATGAGGCAGCATGGGCAGACCCTTCAGCACAGGCCATCCTCTCATTTCCAGACACCACTGATGCAGAGATGACAGCAGAGGAGAGCTTGGAGAGCACAGCCCTGGTCCAGGATACTTCAGAGGCAGCAGAGCCGGTTCTCGACCGCGACACAGTTTCTAATTATGGTGGTACTGAGGCCACCTTGTGCGACGGTGGTACTGATGCCACCTTATTTGATGCAGATCCCTCGGATTCAGAGTCTGATTGGTCAGATTGTGATGACCAGATGCCAGACCTGAGTCCACCTGAGCCTACAGATGAGGAGGAGGTAGAGGCAGAGCAGATCAGAGACAGCACAGTTGAGCAGCCTCCTCCAGATCCAGTTTGCGAGAGTTCGTATTCTTTCTCCCAGGCAGATTTGGCAGATTTAGCAGCATTCACACATCTTCTTCCAAAGCCAGATTTGCCAGCACCCAACTGTCCAGAGCTGAAGTCGCTCCCTACTTCGCTGAAGTATCGGTTCCTTGCGGGCTAACCTGAGATGTACCCAGTCATCATCTCCACCGATCTGACTGGAGAGAAAGAATCATGTTTGATGGGGGTTCTTGAAAAGAACCGCATGGAAATCGGATGGAGCGTAGCAGATCTCCATGGGATTAGTCCAGCAGTGTGCTCCCACCATATTTATCTCGAGGAGGGGGCGAAGCCGTCGCGTGAGTTCCAGTGGCGAGTGAACCCCAACCTGAGAGAGGTCGTGATGAAGGAAATTTCAAAATGGTGGAGTGCAGATTTCATTTATCCCATTTCCGACTCCAAGTGGGTCAGCCCCTTGCATGTGGTGCCCAAGAAGACGGGCATCACGACTGTGATCAGTGAGTCGGGAGAGGAGATTGCTACACGAGTACCCACCTCTTGGCGGGTCTGTGTTGACTACAGGAGACTCAACCAGGCCACCAAGAAGGACCATTTCCCCCTACCTTTTATTGACCAGATCATTGAGAAACTGGCAGGGAAGAGTCATTATTGCTTCCTGGATGGGTACTCGGGCTACAACCAGGTGGCCATCGCTCCTGAGGATCAGGAGAAGACCAACTTTACCTGTCCCTTCGGTACATATGCCTTTCGACGCATGCCATTTGGGCTATGCAATGCCCCTGCGACTTTTTAGAGGTGCATGCTGTCGATATTCTCGGACATGGTAGGGGAATGTTTGGAGGTCTTCATGGACGATTTCTCGGTCTACGACGACGGATTCGACTCCTGTCTTGACTGCCTAGACCGAGTACTCCAGCGATGTTTTGAGTACCATTTGGTTCTATCTTGGGAGAAGAGTCACTTCATGGTGACTCAAGGGACGGTGCTTGGCCATATCATCTCCAACAGGGGCATGGAGGTTGATCCGGCCAAGGTTGATGTCATTAGAAAACTCGCACCACCGTCCAATTTGAGGCAGCTACGGTCATTCCTGGGGCACGTTGGTTTTTATCGGAGATTTATTCATGATTTTAGCAGGATTGCCCGGCCGTTGACTGACCTCTTGACGAAAGACACCGAGTTTCTTGTCGATGACAAGTGTCTCTCGTCCTTTGTGACTCTCCAGCAGTGTGTTATTGAGGCTCCTGTCCTCCAACCGCCTGATTGGTCTCTCCCATTCGAGATCATGACGGATGCCTCCGATTTTGCCGTAGGGGCAGTGCTGGGACAGAGGAGGGATGGAGTTCCATTTGCTATCCACTACGCTAGCCGCATATTGGATTCCGCCCAGCGGAATTACACCGTCACAGAGAAGGAGATGCTAGCCGTAGTGTTTGCCCTAGATAAGTTTTGATCTTACATCATTGGATCTAGAGTGACCCTGTACACAGATCACACCGCCATCAAGTACCTCATGGCAAAGAAGGATGCCAAGGCCAGATTGACTAGATGGATCCTTCTACTCCAGGAGTTCGACATTGAGATCAAGGATAAGCCTGGAGTCAAGAATGTGGTGGCGGATCACCTCTCCCGTTTTGAGCAGCCTGAGGAGTCTGAGCAGATTGATCCCATCTGTGAGACCTTCCCAGATGAGGCGATCCTTGCTATCGCCTCACTCCCGTGGTACGCCGATATTGTGAACTTTCTCGTTGTTGGGAAAGTCCCACAAGATTGGCCAAGACAGAGGCTTGAGACCTTCCTTGCGAAGGCCAAGTCCTACCACTGGGAGGATCCCATCCTTTACCACGAGGGAGGGGATAGCGTCTAGCGTCGGTGCATTCCTCAAGAGGAACACCATAGCGCCCTTACTTACTGCCACAAGCTTGAGGCAGGAGGACATCATTCTGGGAGGAGAACGGCACAAAAGGTGCTCCAATCCGGCTTGTGGTGGCCTACCCTCTTCAAGGACTCGGATGAGTTTGTGAAGAGGTGTACTGACTGTTAGAGGATGAGCACTTGTGGACAGCGTGATATGATGCCGATGCAGCCCATTCACTTCTGTGAGGTTTTTGACGCATGGGGCATCGATTTCATGGGTCCATTCCCTAAGAGTCAGGGATTTGAGTACATTCTGTTGGCCGTGGATTATGTTAGTCGTTGGGTTGAGGCTATCTCCGCCCGAGCCGCTGATGCGAGGACAGTTTGCAGATTTTTGAGGAAACACATCATCACGCGGTTCGGGGTTCCACGAGTTCTGATTTCTGATGGGGGGTCTCATTTCATCAACGACCAGGTGAAGACCCTTGCTAGCGAGTTCGGCATAGACCATCGTGTTGCTACACCTTACCATCCACAGACGAATGGTCTAGCTGAGGTGTCGAATAGGGAGATCAAGACTATATTGCAGAAAGTCGTCCGCCCTGACCGAAAGGATTGGTCACAGCTTTTGGACTCGGTCTTGTGGGCATATAGGACGTCTTTCAAGACACCATTGGGCACATCTCCCTTTCGCCTCGTATATGGCAAGCCGTGCCATTTACCTGTTGAGTTGAGGCACAGGTCACTATGGGTAGTTACTGATATTCTGATGGATCCAGATGGTGTAGGAGATCAGAGGAGGGCAGAGTTAGCAGCCCTGGAGGAGCTTAGAGATACAGCTTTCTCAAACAACCTACAGTACAAGGAGAGAGTAAAGGAGTGGCATGATTCTCACATCAGCCACAAGCATTTTGAGATTGGACAGAGAGTATGGTTGTTTGATGCGAGGCTTCGTTTATTTCCAGGGAAGCTACAGAGCAAATGGAAGGGACCCTACTTGGTCAGAAAGGTACACGACAACGGTAGTATCGATATATCCGAGTTGTAATCTGAGAGTACCTTTCGAGTGAACGGCCAGCGGCTCAAGCCATTTCTAGATCATGAGTCGCGGGTCGTTGATCTTGCCCCTATTCATTTTGCGTGAGATGTGGTCTTTGACTCACATCTAATGCATCTCACGCCTGAGTTTCACTGATCCTCCGCCTTGTATAGATCCAGATGTCTATATCACTACATTCTTTAGTCCCACATCCCTTTCTTCATCTATTGATTATGCTATACTTAGGGTGCACTTTACCCTAAGTATAGGGGGGATGTAGGATCTTCGGGTATTCCTTTTGTTTCTTTCTACCCCTGTTTTGCTGCCTATACTTAGGGATATTTCACCCTAAGTATAGGGGGGGTAGACCCTGTACATTCTCCACTCGGTTTTCCCTTAGTATACAGCCTGCTATACTTAGGATCACTTGATCCTAAGTATAGGGGGAAGACCCGAGACCTTCTTGACTTTCCATTCCATTTATTCGTCTTTGTATATATCCTTCCTTTTCACTTCCCTATACCTAGCATGAGTTATGTCTTCTTCATCGCTCTTGACTCCGAGGACATCGTTCAAGCTAAGTATAGGGGGGTGTGTATATATTTCATATATACTTTAGCCATAACTCGTACTTTGTGTGAGTGTGTTAATAAATAAAATGGCTAAAAATCACAAAAAATTAAAAATGTTCATGTACATAAACTTCTTTTAGTTGCACATAAATAGCTAGTGTACAAATTATTTTTGTAAAAATGATTTCAAAAATCTTTTGTGTAAAGCTTGTGTAAATATTTTCTTATCAAAATTATGTATATAGTACAAAATTTTTCCAAAATGTTTTGAAAATCAAAAGTTTGCAAAAATCATGTGTAAATTTGTGTAAATATCTTTTTGCAAAACTTGCACTTCATGCATCATTCATTCATGATTTCAAAATATTTTTCAAAAATTTTGCATGCTTGTAAACTTTGTGTAAATAGCATCTTTTGTATATATGTATATAGCTTTTTCTGGATGATAGTTGACATTTAAACTAGCCTGGAATCAAATTGAGGAATGGAGCTTGATTAAGATCTTAATCCACCTAATTTCTAAGAGGAACCTTATAGGGCTTAGGTTTAAGGCTTTTCAGGTCTATGGTGACTTAATTCTTTGAGTCCACTAGGCTATGATCACATGTCATCTCAATGAGCCTAAGTAGAGCACTTAACAACAACATATGACTCATATAGACAATGGCTTTACTTGGACACCAGCACTATGCACCGAGCTCTCTACGGATGAGGTGGTGAGGAGGCAGTCTTCCTTGACTTGGGGTTGCATATGAGGGTAGTACTTCTAGGCGGAACCTCTCTTCTTCTTTTAGTGAAGGAAGTGCGTCTCAACTTGGTCTGGTTGCCATGAGGTCTAACGACGGGAGTTGTGGGTTGCAATAAAGCTTCAAAAGAGGGACAATCTACTGGCTCAAGAGGAAAAACTCCTTGTATATATGCTGCACATGTATATGTTGTATAGATGCACCTGAAAAAAAATGTGCAAAAAGAAAATAACTCCAAAAAAGTGGTGGGTCTGAGAGAAAATGATAATCCCACCGGAGTATGTATATAGAGTGCAATAAGCAAATCTTGGTTTCATGATCCACCTGATGTAGCTTGCAGCAGGGAGACTTGGCTACACTGGTCAAGCTCCCAAGGGTACTTGGCTACACTGGCCTTGACCCATTCTCTTCTTCCTCCTCTTCTTGAGCCGGTTGAACTTGAACTTAGAAGGGAATACCCCGCTCCTCGAGGAAAGAGTGGCCAGATTGAGGTCATAGAGTTACCTTGTTGGGGAGGGTTGTCAAGTTGCCATTTCTGAGGTGGAGAGCTTAGACCTCACATTCACAGGACAAGAAAAGATTCATGGTCTTCAGGGTTTGTGATTGATGACTTGTTCTGATCTGGAGCATTGAGGAGTCTTGGTTATAGAATAGTGGAACTTAGAGGCTGTTGAGTTTTAGACTTAAGTCCAAATAAGGTTCCGACACATTAATAATCCAAAGATCTGATCGAGCTCCATATCTTAATTTAATGAAGGCAAGTTTAATAATCAGCCTTGATCCATGTACATTCTCTTTTTCTTTTTCTTTATTTCTTTTTCACTTCTTTTTCAAATAAGTGTTTGCTAAGGGACTAGCAAAGTTAAGTATAGGGGGGTGATGAATACTCATCCATCACTCTTTATTCTTATATTTTAGCTACAAAAACCTTTGCAAATGCATGTAGATATGTGTAAATAGAAATAATTACCAAAAGCATGCATGGTGTAAAAATCTATAATTAGCATGTTTTTGTGCAAAACAAAAGAATAAAGATTAAAAAGAAAAAGAGGGAAATATTTAGAATAAATATTGAGCAACCTAACCCAAGGGAGGGCTCAGCATGGGCCTGACCGCATAAAAGCTAAAGTAGAGGGAGATAGGGGCTCATGTGTGTAAATATTTATGTAAATAAATAAAAGTATTTTCCTCACAAAAATAGCTTAAAATAAGCTTGTAAATATTTGTACATATTCATAAGTATAAAAACAAGATAAAAATGAAAGAAAATCAAAAAGAACAAAAAACATCACTATCACCTTGTATATAGACCACTATACCTATATTTATTTAACCTTATAAATAAATAAAATTAATTTCCAAAATTCTTGTAAATATCCTATATTATATAGTGTAATAAATAAAATAAAAACAATTAAAACAAAAACAAAATAAAAATAACAAAATTAAAAACACAAAAATATATTGTAAATATACCTTGTATATAAATGTATATATGTATTTATTTCACCTATGTATATAAATAATGAAAAATGAAATAAAAATATCCTTTTATTCC
This sequence comes from Ottelia alismoides, assembly GCA_037367405.1. NCBI lineage: Eukaryota > Viridiplantae > Streptophyta > Magnoliopsida > Alismatales > Hydrocharitaceae > Ottelia > Ottelia alismoides. The sequence goes on along the minus strand of JAZKJV010007825.1, from coordinate 318,225 downwards.
TTATTTTATAACATAAATAAATAAAACATAAAATGGGAATAAAATTGTATAAAAAAAACAATTAAAAATCAAAAATTAAAATTCCATTTATTGTATATATACCTATATATAACATATTATGTATGTACCTTATTTTTATTTCGAAAAATTAATTAAAAATCACTAAAAATAGAAAAAAATAAAATAAAAATATTTCATGTTTTAACTTTTTGCTAAATCGGCCCCTATCTACCTAATTTTCACTTCTAAGATCCAGCCACGTGGCCGCTTCCTACTGATCCTGGGATTGTTGACCGCCCGGTCAACTACCCCCCCTCGAGGACCACATCCCACGGATTTAGGCGCCCGACCCGACTTCTACCCATTTTAGTGCCTAAACCCGATACCCTATAACCTAAACTCCGGGTCCGACTCCTTCACGACACACCCGAGACCCTCGCCGGAGCCTCTACCTCGGGATCCGCGCGCTCGATCGCCCTACCGGCACCTGTCTTCCCGAACCCTCCACCATATATATTCTCAGCTCCGCCACCTCAAAGCTCATCTTTGGCCATTCGATTCCACCTCCCGTGAGCTCCATTGCATAGGCAAGAGTGACAGCTTGTCCCCCGTGGTGTCGAAGCGAGGAGAGGGAGCGAAACCACTTATTCGGCGAAGCTTCGCCGCCTTGCTCCGCCACCAGCAGGAGCTCGAGCCTCGGAGGGAGACTCTCCTCGAGGCGATGACCCAGAGATGCGCAAGCTCATCCCCAGTCTCACCATCCACCCAGGTAGCCCCGTCGTTCTTCCTTTTTCCTTAATTTGTAGTTTCCCCCAAATCACCGCTCCGCCGTCCATCGTTGATTCCGTCCGCATCGGATCACTACCCGACCATCAGGCCTTGCCATAGCCTTCGCCGTCCTCACACGCATCTTCTTCGCATACCCATCCAACCCAGCTCGCACAGGAGCTGGGATTCGAGCTCCACCGCCCCCCCCCCCCCCTTCGCCGGAGCTCGCCCATATCGCCCCACAGTTCACCGTCACCTCGCCTAACCGGGTCGAGGCAGTTTGCCCTCGACCCGCGAGTCTTCTGGTCGTCTTTGCAGGTACTACCCAGCCCATCTGAGGGGTTGGGTCATTCGGACCAGGAGCTCTTCCTCCGCCGATCTCGCCGGAGCCCTCCCGGGCTCGGCTGGATCATCGGAGTTCACCAGCAGCTGCGGGACGTCATCGCGGAGCTTCTCCGACCTTCACGAGCAGGAGGGAAGGTCCACAGCGCACGCACGAGGTCGGCGAACTTCGCCAGCCAACTGTTCTTCCGATACCTTCCCCGACCGTCCGATCATCCTCACCCTCCAGGTCGCATCTCGACCGTTCACTTGAGGAGGACCCGTCATCGTCAGATCCATCAACGAGGCGATCTGGACCATCCGAGCCGAGAGGGATAGCCACCGATACCCTTGAACGCGAGATCAGACACGTGGCTACACCGTCGCCGTTGGATGCATCCGAGGAGTTGAGCTGTGCAGCGCCAGTCCCCAGTCACCGTTAGATGCTCCACATGGCGCGCATCCATCGGCCGCATTAATAAAGGGTAAATTACCATTAGGCCCTCCTGTTTATTTCATTTCGCATTTAGTCCTGTAATTAGTTAGCATAGTTGTTTAGTTTTTGGGATATTTGCATAGAGGACCTCATGCTTTGTTTCATTTGCAGTTATGCCCCTGTGTGTGGTGTGACTCGTGCTTCGACACGTGCTTTTTGGCTATTTTGCATCTAAGGCACCTGTAGTTCTGACTGTTAATGAATGAATGAATACTTTTTAGAAATTGCATTTATACCCCTGTGCGTAATACATTTGAGCATGTGCGGATATTTTTGGGTATTTTGCGAATAAGTCCCTGGACTTTTGGTACCCGTTACCAGAAAGCCCTTGGAACTTATTTTTCTTACATTTGGGTCCCTGAGTGCCCCAAGCACGCGCATCACACGTGTTTTACTGGGTTAATTGCACCAGACCCCCCAGAACTCTGGGTATTTGCACATAGGTCCTCGTGCACAGTGCCCCCTCTTTCTTTTTGAATAAAATAGCAAATATACTCCAAATCCAACGAAAATTGGACACATGGCTCCTGCCATAGTGAAAAATATTCGAGGATTTTTGGAGACATTTCTGAGTTGATTTGATATTTTTAAAAATTCAAAAACCTCCATTTTCGTTACTGTCTAACTTTAAAAACCCCAAAAAATATTAAATATTGTCTAAAAATTCCAAAAATATTTTCTACTATCTATTTTGTTGTGTTTGACTTTCTAGCCAATTTTGGCTATTTTTCATCACTTAAAACACCTAAAAATTGAAAAACACTCAAAAACATATAAAAATTCTAATAAATAAACCAAAAATCCAAAAATAATAATATAGGTGCCTAAATTTTCCTTGTTTTATTCTCTTTACAGGAAAATTACCTCCCAGCTAATTAGGGGCCCTTAGATATTTTATCTAGGCCCTTTTAGCTTGGTTGGATAGTATCTCTCATTCCAATCACTGTTTGATTTTTTAGAAAATTAAATAAATATCAGATAAATCCCAAAAATTCACCAAAAACACTAAAAATTATAAAACACATAAAAATATTTTTGTTAGATTTTTTGGCTGATTTTTAGTGTGTTTAATATTTTGTTGAAGTGTATAGTTCCTTAGCCTTTATTATTTTCTTAATACATTAAAAATCCAAAAAAATATAAAATAATTAAAAACCACCAAAAACATTTCCTTATTTTATTTTATTTCCTTTTTGACTACTTCGTAGGCCGCAAGGCCAACCCGTGCTCCTTGTGTTCGACCCTGGTCGCTATACCAGGTTAAATTAATAGCAAGACTGCTTTTGTGTGTTTGATTGATTTTATCTCTCTTATTGGTCTATTTTTCTTGATCGACACGATCGAGTGACCGAGGTCGCGAGGACCCTCGTAGAGATACCTGATTGCCTTAGTTGCTCGGCTTTCCGTGTCATCGTGTGGACCTGAAACCTATGCCAAAAGACTCATGGCTCAAAGACGAAGGTCCTTAACATGAGGGTTAGGAAAAAGAAAGGAAAATGGATGGGGTGGAGGTGCTCCGACATTTGGCCGAGGAAGGAGACCTAATCTCCCAATCTTTGCAAGATCATGGTGAAATTATGAAAAGAGAAGGTGGAGAATATGATGGGGACTGTGTGCGGGTGATCATGGAGGCTATGGACACATTGTTTCACAATGGAACAGTGGTCAAAGCCTAGAGCTCCGACGAGATAATTTTTAGGAATTTAGTCTAATTTAGATGAGATTAAATGAAATAGAAGGGAAAATTATACTATTGACTACACTAGGAATCGAAAGAGCTAGATATAAGGGCTCACCTGACCTGTAGGTTCGGAGAGCAAAATCATGGTGAATCCACCCTCTTCCACCTTGTCCATGCCTCAGATCGAGAACGGTGCTCCTCCTGTCACTAGGGCACTCGCTCCAGTTCCAATCCTAGGGGTTACAATTGGGAAATGGGGATTGAATTTCAAAATTGGTGGAGGATATATTACATAGCACTTTGATTGGATGCTCTCCTTCACCTAATGTTTATGAGACAATCGATGGTTGACTAATGCAACCCTTCGATGCACGAGAAATCTAACTCGAGGACGAAGAGATTGCATTAAGGAATCGAGCAAAAAGGAGGTCAAGATCAAGCTAGAAAATTGGCAAAGAAGATGAAAGTTCACATTATGGACATGTCTAAAGGGAGATTGGGAAGCTGACCAAGGTCAACCCTACCCGGATCCTTATCGGTACATGTGGACAAAGTCAGGACAAAAAATGTTAACAATAAAAATAAAAGGAAAATAAAACAGATAATAGTTTTATTAAATAAATCTCAAAACATGAAAGTTGTTTATTATTTTATGTGTTATTTTATGTATTTTTTATTTATTTTATCGACTTGTTTATTGTGTGTTAATTTTTACAACTATAAACATATATACATATGTTTTGTATATTTTATTTTTTTGTGTTTATGTATACGTTATTATATTTATATATTTTATATATTTACAATATTATATATTATGTATTTACATATTTTCTTTTATTTTATATTTATTGTTTTGTTTATGTATATAAATAATTACATATGTATAGAGTATCAATATAGTTTAACTATGTATTATACTGTATTATTTATTTTAGATTTATTTTAATTGTTTTAATTTATTTTATATCTTTAATATGTTTATATAATATACAATTATTTAAAATATAAAGGGATTAAAAATGTAGAAATTAAATAATATAATATTATATACAGACGCCTTAGTACAATGATACCCAGAAAACCGATTTTTATATCTTGACTACACTTTGTTACCTTCATTAGATAGACAGTCTAATTCAAAATACAATGGATGTGAATTTGATGAATTTTGAGTCCATATGGAGGATATATTGATCACCGAAGTTATGCTTGCATTTTTTCATATGTGTGTACAAGTTGCACTATGCATGATTTTTATTGGTTATTATTTTTATTATTTTCTATACATTATTATGTACATATTTCTTGTTCAAAATATTTTAGTTTGAAGTATGTATAAGTATAAAATAGTGCAATATACACTATATACAATGAATTGAACACCTAGGGTTTCTAGGGTTATGTGTATGATTGTCTATATTCTTTTACCATTATCTCCCTCTACTTTATTCCTTGTCGACCTGGTCAACATTTGACTTAGCCTCCGAGTTTAGGATCATTCGCTATCTTTGATACTTCATTTATTTTCATGTACTTTCTTTATTATTTTATTTTGGGTTTAAGTACGAATAATTACATGATAAATACAGGATAATGTTAGATGTTAACACATGAGAGTTTGTGACATTTACATGTATTTAGCTAGGGATATAAATTCAAAATTGGAGAATAAAGATGACTGAATGGCTATTCATCAAACCGAAGGGTTTTTATATTATGTATTTAGGTTGTTAGGGTTTCAAGAGCTTGGGGACATACTCAAGTTCTCGCTCATGCGATCTCAGGAGTCATGGATGACATGCGGGAGGTATGGGGCAACTTCTAAGGGAAAAGATGGTGGCACAACACTAGGAGGAAGACTTTGAGCGTTGGGTCTACGTGAAAAGAATGGTGGGGACAGAGTTGACCTTGGTCAACTCTTTCTTGGTTTTGTGGCTACTAAGGGGGCAGGGTGGGCCAACCGAGTCATGAGGGAGATTGAACAACAACCACCTTTGACTTAGGTCAAAGATAGACCATTGATGGGGCCAAAAAAGGGAGAGGACACCAATGCTTATGGGCCACATGGCACATTGACTTAGAATTGACTCGGTACATGATGAAAGGATGAAAAAAGAAAATCCAAAAGAAAATCAAAATAAAATGGTAAATGAAGTCAAATTCAAAAGTACCCAATATAAAAGCTTTATATCTTGATGAGATCTACAATTTTCTCGAAAGGCTCAAAATGAAAGTGTAATTTACATGTAGATATTTAACATATTTTATTGGTATAAAATATTTTTTCAATTTTCAATATTTTATTTCATTTTTTCTTAATAGTATACTTTAAAATATCACCATTAGTATGAAGCATTGCTATATTTTTTGTTAAGGAAGAAAAAATAATATAAAAGCATAATATATATAGATGAACATAGTAAATCTTTTTAGTTCATTTTTAGAGATGTTATGATTTCTTTGGAATTGTATTTCTTTTGTAGTTTGTTATATTGTATATTAATGTAAAAAAGTAAGAAAGAAAGTAAAAAGGGAGAGTTTTATGCATGAAATGGCGTAGCTGTGTACGTAGCGTAATACTTCATACAATACAGTAAAGTTCGCATAGTAAATTTGGTATAGCAAATAGAAGGGATACGATAACTTCCCAATATTTGATATAGCAAATATCTCCAATATTTCAAGATAAATGGGGAGACGCTGATCATCAGATGATTGATGAGCAGCTAGGATTTCGACTGCACTTTTTGGTCTAGAAGCACGTGTAACGAGGGATCCGGAGTCCGTGGAATCTATACCTTATTTGACACGAGCGAAAGCTTGAGCGGTTTATATTTGCTTTGGGGGCAAACAAGAGGCTGAAAGCCGCTTTAGTTGATTGGGTCTTAGCCTAAATAATTGTGGGCCGAGCGTCCTTGACTAGAAACACGGAACCGAGCACACCTGAGTTGAAAGATACGACCACGAAGACCCAAAAGGACCACACTCCTTGAGGGTTATATTGCTAACATAAACTTGAGCATTAAAATAATCCACTCTTTTCTTGACCAAAACCATTTTCTACGTGAGACGACGTACGTTGCATGGCATCGTGATGTTTGCTTTGGCACCCTAGTATGATCTATTTATGTAGTCCATGTATCCATCTCACAACAAGCAGACCATCACATCTCTCCAGCTTTGTTACTCAGTTAATCTCCCTCCCTTCTCTTGGAAGATGGCCGCTCAAGCAATTGCCTCTTACCGCAACACCACAGAGATCACCTCCGGAGATGCGGCCTGCAAGAAGAAGATCACCGAGCTCTTGAAGGAGCTCTCTCTCCCCCTCGGCCTCCTCCCGGTCAACGACGTCGACGAGTTTGGGTTCGATCGTGCGTCCGGATTCATGTGGATCCTACAGAAGAAGAAGGTGGAGCACACGTTCAAGAAGATCAACGAGAAGGTATCCTACGCCACCGAGGTGACCGAGGTGACCGGCTCACCATCAACGAGGTCTACATCGCCGACCCTTCGTCGGCCAAGATCACGTTTCTAACCGGCACAGGACTTGCGGATAGCTTCCCCATCTCCGCATTCGACCTCGACGGTTGATTAAGCTGCTAGGGGCTAGAATTTGATCTATGTTCGTCGATTACTATATCATACTGTAAGCTACTTTATTGTTTATTTTGTATGCTGTTCTTACTATATAAATCTAAGCGGGAGAAGATAGCAATGATTTTCTATTGATTTAACAATCCAAGAACATAGTCTCCATTTAATAATTCATAGACGACTTAATTTATGTCCAAATTCAATCTGCGATAGCTCGATTCAAAGAGCACAAGTTAAGCTTCAAAATTAGTTTTTAATTCATGAAGTCGGGGTTCGAAGCATAAAGTTGTGAGCATAAGAAAACAAGAACAAACGGCAAAGCTCTTCATAACAATAAACTTCATCTGCATTGAATGAACTCGTCCTTAATAAGGTAAATCCACACGAGCCTATTTGCAAATAACCCTACAAGAAGGTGCCCTGCACTGAATGCACTCTGCACGTGACCGCAGATCTCTCTGATGCGCCTATGCACTCTGGTGACCGCGATCCTATGCTTCCTGTGATGCCACGTAATGCTTATTGAAGATCTCATATCTAACCGTTCATCATCCTTTAATCTTCATATATATATATATATATATATATATATATATATTTGGGTAAAATGGGGATGCCCCGTGGGAGTAGTCAACTTGGCTACTCCCACCCTTATTTTTCCCTCATTTTTTTATTTCTTTGGAAAATAAATATTTGTATGTTCATCACTATATCACTCTAACATTCTATTAAAATTTCGTCAGAAACAGAGACTCCTAGGCCCTCCATCCAGACGTCATTTTTTTAACGGTCGCAGGATTTTTTAAATCGACCCTGTTTGGATGGAGGCTATTGGAGTCTCTGTTTCTGACGAAATTTAAATAGAATGTTAGAGGGATATAATGATGAATTTACAATTTTTATTTTCTAAAGAAATAAAAAAATGAGGGAAAAATAGGGATGGGAGTAGCCAAGTTGGCTACTCCCTGGGGGCAGCCCCATTTAACCCATATATATATATATATATATATATATATATATGAGAAACTTCAAATGAGATGGAGTCTCACCATATATATGTTGAACCACCTTCAGTTTAGGCATATTTCCAATATATTTATAATTTCTTGATTCATACATATAACAATAAATATTAACACAACATGTATAGTGAAATAAAATTATGAAAATATTATTATATTGGATGGAAATGTTAGTTTAAATTTAGATGCTTTATTTTTTAAAAATTATTTTTTTACAATGTGTAGTTTATACTTTTACACAACTGTTACATAGTTTTTACTAAATTCACAATGGCCTTTACAATTTCAGAAAAGTTCCCTCCTCATTTGAAAGATCCTCTCTCTCTCGCTCTCTCTCTCTCTCTCTCTATATATATATATATAAGGAAAGGGATCCTACTCCATGGAGTAGGTAACTTACCTACTCTACTTTCTTTTTTTCAAAATTTTTTTATTTTTTTTGAAAAATGCTTCCATAGATTTTTATAACTATATCCCTCTAATATGTCATTCAAATTTCGTCAGAAATAGAGACTCCTATGGCCTCCATCCAGAACATGAAAAATACAGCAAATCTGTGACCGTTAAAAAATGACCGCCTGGATGGAGGCCGTAGGAGTCTCTGTTTTTGACGAAATTTGAATGACATATTAGAGAGATATAGTTACATGGAAGCATTTTTTCATGAAAATAAAAAAAATTGAAAAAATTGAAAATGGAGTAGGTAAGTTACGTACTCCATGGAGTAGGATCCATTTTCTCTCTCTCTCTCTCTATATATATATATATATATATATGATGAGAGAGAAGCTCTGATTGGATGTAAATCATCTCCATATATCTTCTTCTCCTACCTTCTCACCATCTCACCTCCATATATCTTCTTCTCCTACCTTGTAAAAATCCCTACCAAAATATATGAAAATATCACGATTCTCATGTTGGTTGTTCTTCTACATGAGATTCAAAGATTATTTCGGTCGTAATCGTGAAGGGTATTCATAGATCGCTCTAGTCTAGCGTGTGATTTTATTTAGAATCAATGATTGGTGGTATCAGAACACTTTCATGCCTTACGTAATTTACATATACACACGTCTCCATCCCATGTTGTTTAACTCTCACGTTCATTACAAAGTACAAGGTATTAATGGAATGTCTCAATTCTAGATAATTACAGCAAATGATTCACATTTTTATTTTAGTTATTTACTTTTGTCGTCTTTTCCGTACATAACATTATTACAAATTATTGGATAATATACACGTGATAAACTTAAAGATGACGTTGAATAGATCTATATTTGTAAACTATTACTAGTTAGACACACGTCTAACAAAATTGTTACGGGTTAAAGTATATAAATTTACTTGATTAAATACCGTTATCATCATTGTCTCTTTAGTGGTTTTTTTTGTTTGTAATGAAATTTGGGTATACATGAGAATAATAATTAGATAACCCTTACAAATTAGACTGCTTGTAATTTTGTATGGAGTACATTTTTTCTTTTCATGTTTAACCCTTTTACTTTTTAATACATGTGTAAAAATTGATCTAAGCACACAATCGACCACAGACAATCCAAGAACATACAATTTACATGGAAGAATTCATCAGTATAGTGACGAAAATACCAAGGAGAACAAAAAGGTTGCACTATGATGAAAAATTGGAGTACGAGAAACAAAATCATTGGAGGCGATGCTCTCTCAGATGACTCACACCTTACCCTAAAATACATATAAAGGTATGGGGTCAAATTGATCCTAAGGGGATTAATTATCGTGTCGAACAAGATTCATTTGTGGAATATTTTGAGATCATAAATGGTTGGATCTTCAAGACATATTTCAACAAATCTCCATCTTGTCTTGGACTCCATTTGGAAAGTTGTTACGCCTTCGTCCCCCCTCGGACGCAGATACTCAACAATCTAGTCCACGTAATGCAGTTCTATATTCAAAGCATAGAAATAAAGCTAGAATCAAAACACATAGATGCAATAGAAAATGTAGTAAACTTTTTTTCCATTACCATTTACAGATTCATTCACAAGTTACAATGTTCACAAGAAATACCACATACATGTACACATGAATGTCCATACATATATGCAAACAATATATCTCAAAAAGTACAAGAAAAGACAACAAAAACTACAAAATTTTACGTACCCAAAAGTAACAATAACTACAATAGCAGAACTGAACAAACCAAGCCGCTCACTGTTGCTAGCGCTCCTACGAAACTACTAGATTCACAAAAGTATGTATGTCATGAGAAAAGTTGATCAGTATGGTGACAAACATCTAACCAAGAAGAACCAGTAGAAGCTAGAAAGTTAGCTGATGAATCTCCATTTCATCATTTTTATTTTCATTCTAACCTTTAAATCATAGCTAAATGCATGGATAAATCATTATTTTGCACAAATTAACACTCATCGTTTATTGTATAAATATTGTATAAATTACATTGTTTAAATCCAAAATAAAATTATAAAGAAAAAAAGAGAAAAAAAGAAAATGCCCAAGGTAGTTTATGACCCTAAACCCCGTGACCTAGACATCATGATGACTGGGTCGATAAGGAATAAGCTAGGGAGAGATAAGGGTCAATAAATAAAAGAAACCCAACTTCATAAATGCCCAATAATGCATTTTTAGGACCTATTTTATTCATCATGATTTATACCTCAAATAAAGAAAGTTGTGCATGAAAGTTGTAGATAAAAATACAAGGAAAATACAATATTTATTTCACATCAAAATAATATAAATCGTACATTCTACACTCAAAATAAAAACTCAAAACTCAAACTTCCCAGACCCATATCTTCTCCATATGAATTCAAAATGCACCAAGATCACTTTAGTTGTATATAACTTGTTATTATCTATTTAATGAAGATGGTTTCATTTAGCTTGGAGTTAAGAAGAAAAAGTTAGATTTTGGACCCCAATTATACAATATACCAGAATAAAATATTCATTTTATTTATTCTTTATATTTTTTATTATTTTAAATTTTTATAAAATTTTTAATATTCTTTATAGTCTATGTACATATCTAGAATAAAAAACAATAAAAAATACAGTAAAATAATATGATGTACAAAAGAATACATAGATAGATATGCTTTATGTATACATATATAGTTTATAGCCCTATTTATTTAAGTGTACAAATAAACTCAGAAACATACAATAAAAATATATTTATGTGTATTTAAATAAGTTATAAATATATAAACTATGTATGTCAAATAATAAAGTATAAAATACAAAATAAATTAAAATACACATATCATAGGTAAATATACCTATAAATCAACCCTTAAAAAGTAACTTAGAATAAGTTAAGTCATAAAAATAAATAAAAATCATAATAAAATACTACATAAAATAATAAACATATTTCATGTTTTAACAAAAAAATTAATAAAATTATTTATTATTTTATTTTTAATAAATAAATCTTTTATTTATTGTTTTGTCATTTAGTAACCGTATGTGGACCAATAGGGTCCCGGTCTTGCCTGACCCAGGTCAACTCCTCGGAGCTCGTAGGTCTGGCATCTGTTAAAGGTTTTGACCTCGGTTCTCACATTTTTGGCGCCCGATCCTTGCACCAATTTGGTATGATTCCTTCTAACCCTTTGACCTTCGATCCTTGCACTTTCACACCCGAGCATTACATCGATCGAGGGATCATCACCTCGAGCAGCATCCTCGATGGATCATCATCTCGAGCCATAAGTATTAATTGCTTATCATTTTATATGGAATAAATATATAATGATGGTATTGTAGTTTATTTATTTTATTGGATGGATGACATGGATTTCAGAGAATGAGATGTGCGCCCCATCACCATTAGATAAAGGTTTAATAGTGTGGGAGCATTACAGATGGTATTAGAGCTCAGTCATCCCTTATAGTGTTAAACATCCGCACAATACTTCAGAAAGATATCATAAGGAGATCTTGTGAAGTCCTTCGACTCAAAGTCTGTGATGATATTAGTCCACTTCGAATGACTACTCTATTACTTTTTTATCTTATCTCTATGTTCTTATAACAAGCTCTCTCTTCTTTCTTGTGTCAGTGTTATGTTGAACATGCCTCCTTGTAGAACCCCTCTATCGTTGGGCAATTGTCCTAGATAATGAAACGCTGCAAAATATACAATAGAGGCAGCAAGACATGGAGGATCTCCTTATTTATGTGACGCAAGACAGGATTGTCGAGGATGCATCCAACAATTATCAAGGAAAAGGCATAACAACATGATGGTGAGTTCACAAAATATTGTAAGGAAAAGGTTCCAGAATTTTTGGGGAATACTACTCCAACTATTGTTGATCTTTGGTTGTAAAAAGTGGAAAAGGTGTTTCCACCCTGAATGTTGCAAAAAGTCAAAGGTGGTTTTTTCTACCTATTCATTGTCAAGATATGTAGAGGAGTGGTGGCTTTCTATTTCGACACATTTGGATAAGTCATTGACTTGAGGACGCTTTAATAATTCTTTCTAAGAGCACTTTTACCTGGAATATTGGAGAGAGCAAATGAAAAATGAGTTTGCCAATATTATCAATGATAACATAATTGTGAACAAGTACTCGGTGAAGTAGACATAGTTTTTGACAATTGATGCATGTTTGGTTCTGATGAAATATGACAAGGTTTACAAGTTTAGAAGGGTTTTACGCAAGGATATTAGAGAGCATCTGGTTCCACTTCATCTGGACACTTTGAAAGATGTACTAGATGATGCATGCAAATTCAAGGAGGCCCTTTGTGAGAGCAGATTGGGATATGGAGGTCAAGCTGCCAATAGGGCCTTCCCCTCGGATAGAAAAGGCATGCATAAGGGACAACCTTTTCATCCTTATCATTAGTCATCATCTACACCCAATACTTCCAAGAGGGCTCCAACTTTGGGATATGCCCTCACAAATTAGTAGGGACCAACCAAAGCTATGGTGAGAAGAACTACAAGGAGGCTAGAAGCACATAATGATACTCAAACTTGCTTTTATTATCTTCAGGATGGACATGTGAATGCAAATTGTCCTCGGAGATTTTCTCAGTTTAACGCTACAATATATTGTGGAGGATCACATTGTTGTGGGTCTACATTTCAAGTTTGAGGAGTACGTCAACAAAGGAACAGAGTGGGTTTGAATGCAACAGGCAAGACTAGGAATATGATTGCTGTTACAGATGGATGCCTCTTGCATTTGGTAGTGTAATACAAGGTATGGTCTCGGTAGGTGATTTTTATGCTCATACACTCTTTGATTCTGGACCTTCGCCTCTTTGATTCTATTTGAGTTTGCTTCATCATTGGTCCAAGATCCAATCACAATGGAGCATCCTTATTTCATTAAGGGACCAAGGGGTCAACTATTCAGGATACATGCTAGAAGCATATCTCCTTCAAATGTAGATGGATGATTTTGATATCATTCTTCGTATATACAAACTTGAGGAACACCATGCATGCTTGGACTGCTTTTCAGAAGCAAGTGGTCTTTCATATTCCCGATCTTGAGGAGATTGTGTATGATGATTATACTTCAAAAATGGGCATACATTGCATTTCTGCACTCCAAGAACATCATATTCTTTCCTAGGATGTAAGAGTTACATAACACATGTGGTATTCGATCAGAATCTAAGAGAGGACATACGAGATGTAGATATTGTTCGTAAATTTTCAGATGTCTTTCTTGGTGACTTACCAGGACTTTCCCCATGTAACAAGGGCACAACCGACCTCGATCATGCCTTATAGAATGGCACCAACTGAGTTGAAGTAACTCAAAATTTTGTTGCAAAAATTATTGGAGAAGGGCTTTATATTCCCTAGCACCTCCCTTGGGGAGCACCAATGTTATGTGTGAAGAAAAATAGTGGATCTTTGCGAATGTGCATAGACTATATACAACTCAATAAGATGACAATAAATAATCGTTAACCCTCCCTTGTATGATGACCTCTTTGAACAATTACAAGTGGCTTCCATCTTCTCAAAGATAGATCTCAGATCTCACTACCACCAATTACGAATCAATGTTGTAGATATTCCGAAGACTGCTTTCCGGAAGAGATATGGCATTGTGAGTACATGGTGATGCGTTTTGGTTTGACGAATGCTCCCTCTATGTTAATGGATTTGATTAATAGGGTGTTCAAACCGCTCATGGATGCTTTTTTGATAGTCTTCATTGATGATATGTTGATCTGCTCAAAGATTGAAAAGCAACACATAGTACAATTGTGATTAATGCTCGGGATATTATGAAAGCACAAGCTATATGCAAAAAATAGCGAGTGTGAGTTCTGGTTATGGGTGGTGTCCTTCTTAGGCCTTTCCATTTTAGGAGAAGGGATATATGTGGATCCAACAAAGGTAGAGGCAGTGCTTAGTTGGAGCGGCCTAATAACTTGACGAAGGTTCGTTGCTTCTTTAGTCTTGCAAGCTGTTATCGTAGGTTTATGATGGGGTTCTCTCTTCATGCAAAACCCCTAGCCCATTTTACTAAGAAGGAGATAGCTTTTGTCTAGTGAGACAAGTGTGAGAAGAGCTTCATGACTCTTAAAGAAAAGTTGACGACTATTCCAATCATGGTGACTCCATCAGGTCCATATGGTTTTACATTATACACAAATGCCTCTGAAGAAGGCCTTGGAGTAGTTTTAATAAAAAATTGATCAAGTGGTTGCCTATGCTTCTAGTCAGTTAAAACTGCATGAGCGAAATTATCCTACCCATGACATGGAGTTTACAATAGTGATCTTTGCATTGAAAACATGGAGACACTATTTGTATGGTGTTGCGTTTGAGATTTTCACTTATAATAAAAGCCTTGAACATTTTTGGTTAAAAGGAGTTGAATATGAGGCAAAGTCATTAGCTTGAGCTTCTTAAGGATTATGAGTGAACTATCTCATATCATCCAGGAAAGGTGAACATGGTGGCAGATGCATTAAGATGCAAACTAGGTTCTGATGAGAAACAACTACAACTTAAGGCATGGAACTTGTTGACGAGTCTCGGTGAATGGCACCATTTTCATAGTCGTGTCGACACAGTGATTGTACCTCTATGGTCAGAGCTCATTGACAAATTAATCTTAGGGTAACAATCAGATGTAGAGATATAAAGTCTGAAGAAACTTGTTATAGAAAATATTTTGGTTGGTTTTTCTAATGAAGATGGAGTGCTAAAAAATAAAGACTGATTGTGTGCCTGTAGATCAGGATTTGCGAGAACAGATTATGCATGAGGCTTATAGTTCATGACTTTCTATCCATCCTGGGAGTATTAAAACACATCAAGACGTGCATAGGAACTTCTGGTGGAGGTGAATGAAGAGAGATATTGCTCATTTTGTCAGTAGATGTCTACCTTTCCACCTTGTCAAGGCAGAGCACTAAAGTCCTCCAGGATTGTTGGAGTCCCCAACCATTATCGAGTGGAAATGAGAGGGTATATCAATGGATTTTGTTAATAGTTTTCCATGTACATTGGGAGGATATGAATCAATTTGGGTGGTCATAGATAGACTTACTATGTCTGTTCACTTCACACCCATTTGCATGTCTTACAAACCATCACATTTGGTGAATATTTTTATTGAGAAGGTGGTCAAGTTACATGGGTTCCTAGATAGGGATTCATGGCTTACTTCCTACTACTGGAATGTATTCCCGAAGTTGTTAACTACACAACCATTCTTAAATAAGATGTACCATCTTTAGACTAATGGCCAATTCGAGTGCACTATTCAGACCCTCGAGGACATATTGCGAGCTTGTACATTAAAATGGAAAGGATCCTAGAAGGATCATCATCTAGTGGCATAATTCGCATATAACAATAGTTATCATGCAAGTATTGTGATGGATCCATTCGAGGCGTTGTATGGCTGATGATTCCCGACCCTTTGAGTTGGCAGGAGGCTAGGGTCAACTAGATACACAAGTTGGAAGAAATTGCAAGGATGATAAAAGCAATTAAGATTGCACGAGATAAAATACTCACAACACAAAGGACACAGAAGATCTATAGAGACAGACATCGTAGATATTTAAATTTTGAGGAAGGGTATATCAAATTTATGAAGATGTCAATCATGAAGGAAGTTCGACGATTCGTGGCTCGTGGGAAACTCGATCCACGATTTATTGGGCCTTTTGAGATTCTGGAACAGTTAGGACAAGCTGCTTATTGGTTGGCCCACCCTCCACACTAAGCATGTGTGCATAATATATTTCATGTTTTAAAACCTTCGAAAATATGTGCATGATCCACGACACATCTGAAGCTATGACATTCTACAAGTATATTTAAATGTCTCTTACCATGATAATTTTATCTGTATTCTTGATTTATTGATCAAGAGGTTGAGACAGAAGGATGTGCCAGTAGTGAAGGTTATTGTGGCATCGACAAACCTCCGAAGAAGCCACATGGGAGTAGGAGGTAGAGATGCAGGAGAAACATCCACATTTATTTGTAGGTAAGTCATAATTTATACTTCTTGCTTTTTCATCGTGTCAACTGATGGTGTCAACCTTTTTAAGTTGTTATCTGACTTTATAAATCCTCTTTATCTTAAGTCTCAGAGACGAGACTTGTTTTAAGGTCTTATGATGTAAAATCCAAAAAGTTTCTTGTTTTGCTTTCTCTCAAAACCCTACTAATGTATACCCAAAAGATGCATCCTTCCCAGATGCTTCCAACACGCTAAAGAATGTGAAATTATGAAACTCAAATCTCATGATATTTGCATTCTAGTGCTATGGCATTTTCATAAATATTGAGCTGCGGTTCATTACAGGATTGATGGTTTAACACATGTTTAAACCCTTCTTCTACTCTAATAATGACCATTTAAACCCTATCTCATAGTTTCCTATCACAACCACCGTGAGAGAAGGAGAGACCATTGTTGAGACCGCCGGTGGCACAGAGGTCGCTGAGGAAGATTTATGGGAAGGGGAATGGCACAAAAAGGGAAAATACGTCCATATTTCTCCATTTTAAGATATGAAAATCTCGCAATTTTGCCTTTTGATTTCTGGAATACGTGACCATGGTGCGGATTCTCATGTTGGTTGTTCTTCTTCGCTAGATTCGAAGGTTATTTTGGTTGTAATCATGAATGGTATTCGTGGATCGCTCTAGTCTCGTACGTGATTTTATCTTGAATAAGGTAATGATTCCTTTCATGTACATTGGATTTTTCATATATTCTTTCTCTTGATAATGCTTGGAAATTATTTTGATAAATCTTGGAGTTTCCCCCAACTCCATCTTGATGAAGAGCCTTCCATCTTGACATCAATTTATGGATCTGTATGTTAATGTTTCATGTTCTAGTTGTTTACTTCATTGATACTTATGTGACTTTATTTTTTTCCTTCACAAACTAAGGTGGATTATTAGACAATGGAATTTTTATGTCCATGTTTGATCATTTTTTGGTGGGTTTGATGCTTACGATTATTGTTCTAACTGGATATCTACGCATGAATCGATTTCTCCTAAATATCATGATGAGTCTGCTATCTTTTATTAATGATTCCAATGGGATCATCATGATCATTATCATCGTTGGCTCTTTGGTGGTTTTCTGATTTGTAATGAAATATGGTATATGCGAGAATAATAATTAGATAACCCTTCTTTACATTCAGGTAGGAAACCAATTACGACCAATCGTTGATTATACGATAAATCGTGTGTAGCCAAACTTACAAGTATAGATCCAATAAGACAAATCTACTAAGAGAAACATTATTCTTGCATCCCCATTACATGATTCCTTGATTTTTGTTGGAAGATATACAGTGCATGAGCTCTTTTTATCAAACTTATTTGAAAGAATGTGTTAGTTTTAGAGTTCAAGCTCTTTGGTTTATTTATAAGCTTTTGATGCCTGAGATAATTGCGACGTTACTTACTGTATGATTTTTTATGGAAAACTTAAACGGTTTGATTGGATAACTTTAGTATTGATTGGATTGTTATAAGGTTTTGGAGGATTTTAATTCATATTCACATATGTTGATCATCCATCAAAATAAATATATTACTTTCACGGCTAGTAGAATAAGGGTTAGGTAAAGTCTTACAAATGAGAGATTAATATGATAATTTTAGATAAATGTACATATGGATAAAGTACTACAAGGTAGTGCACAACTTTGTGGTCTATGCGAACCATAGTAGAGTCAGCCTCGTCCGAGGGGCATTATAGGACAACGGTGGATGTAGGCACCCTACTTGTCTGGAAAAATCAAATCCATGCTTTTAGTTATATGGAGTTGTGGCTCCCATGTTTTGCTGAACTCGAAGGAGTTGGGTTTTTGTTCCCAAGTGGAGGGTGATACTTTCCAGACTTGATATATGTTCCTACTAAGACTTGTGTTATGAATTCCTTGGGTGGGAAGTCTTGGCCAAACCTATTTCTCATAGATACTTATCTTCGATCTACTAGAGTCTCGGGTAATAAACTAAATAACTAATTTACAAATGAACAATATCTTGATGTGGAAATGAAGTCGATCTCAGGCTCGTGATGAAATGAAAAGTAATTGATTACCCATGGTTGAAGATCTGAGGTGTATCGATTACAGACTCTCTACATAACTTGGGGGTTATGGGTACAATGCTTACATGTACAAGTGTCACATTGGTGGTGGTTTTGTTCTCAATTTTACCCGCTACTAGAGTGATTGCTCTTAATTATATGTTATATATTATTTTTCGGCTTTCACTCATCCTTGTTAGCTTTCTCTTCAGGTGACATTAAGCATGCGATAGAAGCTCTTTTTTTGCAGTTTTCCCCAATAGACCATCAGTGAGGGTAGGTCTTTACATGCTATGTTGGTTCTACTTTTCTATTCTAGATGAACTCATAAACTGATTGTATTCCTTTTCCATCTTAGTATTTTCCTATGTTTGTCTTGTATTTATGGCCCCCTTTTGGTAATAAGAATAGTATGTGGACATTGACACTAATTGCTTATCATTTTTATAATAATTATTATATGTTGTTGGTATTGTGGTTTGTTTATTGCTATTTGTTAGATGACCTAGATTCTTGGGAATGAGATGTGCACCTTGTCACCATTAGATAAAGGATTAACAATGTGGTGGTGTTATATACCTTTACTTCAGGTGTGCGAGAATCTCTACTCTGACAAGGTGTGTGGGAAGAGACTTCGCTAGTAATCTCAATCCTCCTCTTTGTCATTCAAAACACATGAGAAGGAGTGAGGCTTGAGCTACTCAGTGTGTGGTCCTTCTTCTTGTTAGGACAAGTACATGGAGCATAGGTTATATTGTAAGATACTTCTGGTGAATGTCAGCCTTCCGGATGGTACATGTACGAAGATGCTTAGGTCGTGTTTGGAAAACATGGTGGAACACTAATGTTTTGAATAACTTGAAGCTAAATGGGTGTTGTTTCAGGTGGTTGGTGAAGAAATCATAAACAGGAGATGAGGATGTGAGTTGGTTTGTGGTCTACTCAGGTATGGATAGAGGATTAGAAAGAAGAGAGGGAGAAGTAGAAGAGGAGAAGAATATAAAGTGGAAGATGAAACATGTAAGAAGAAGATGAAATCCGATAGAGGAAGGAACAATGGATAAAAAAAGAAGAGAAGAAAGTAGACAAAGGAAATAGTTGAATGAGGAATCACTTGGGGAATAATTTTAAGATGAAGATTCTTGCATGGAATCGTCAGTTTGCGAGGAGGTTATCTAGAGCAAAATGTCTATCGCAACGAGACGATAAGACTTCCTTGCATCACACCACGGGTTGAGACAGACCTCATCCTCTCCTGATGAGGCTGTGACTTTGTCTTACTTCATATGCTCGGAGCTTAAGAAAGTACCCCAAACAATGGTGAATGAAAGTAAAACTGGGCACATATTGAACAGAGATGTGGTCTATCGATCAAGCGTGCTAGATCAATAGTTGCATGTTGATCAATCTCTAGTTCAGCAATAATCAACCTATAATGAAATTCAGTGATC
Organism: Ottelia alismoides; assembly: GCA_037367405.1. NCBI lineage: Eukaryota > Viridiplantae > Streptophyta > Magnoliopsida > Alismatales > Hydrocharitaceae > Ottelia > Ottelia alismoides. The sequence goes on along the minus strand of JAZKJV010007825.1, from coordinate 298,300 downwards.
AAAATGTATGAGTCAAAATTTATTATAACTCAGAATATATATATATATATATGTCTACAGGTATAAGTAGTCTAACTGTAGAACACTAGGACAACAGGTAATAGAGTGTAAATTTATTATTAATTGCTTAATAATATTTTTGATTTTTTATTTGTATTTTATGTCTTTTTCTTTTTGCTAATTTTTACAGTTTTCAATATATGCCCATATCTACGTATTTTTAATGTTTTATTTTTATATATATATATATTTTATTTTCCAAAATTTTAATTTCTTTTTATTTTTTTCGAAATAAGATATATAATAATATATAGATAATATATATATACTATATAAGTAAATTAAAGAGAAGAGGTGTTTTTGAATTTTAAATAAGTAAAAATAAAGTCAAAATAAAGAAAATAAAATGTTTTAGAGTTTTAAATAAGTAAAAATAAAGTCAAAATAAAGAAAATAAAATGTTTTAGGGTTTTGAAGTTTAAAATATGAAAATCAGTGAATAAATAACACTTGGAGAATCATTTAGGGATCTAAAATAGATATCAGAGCAAAATAAACACTAAACTAATTTTATTATAAACTATATATTAAAGGAAAATCAGAGATAGAAAGCACAATTTTTGGTTTTTCTAGAATTTTTACAAAAATTTATAAGTTTTTCTGTGTTTTATGATTTTGAATGTTTTAGTTTTGAATTTTTAATGATTTTTGGTCAGATGATAAAAGAAAACAAAATACACCTACTGTATTTTTTTGTTTTTGATAGTATCTTATAATTTTAATGGATTTTACATAATTAAACAAGAGAAAATGCAATGTTTTATGTATTTTTTATAAATAGGAAAATAATTTTAAATTCCTTGCGAAAAATATATTTGATAACTATAGATTCCATGCACTTATTTAATTTTCCAATATTTTTTTGATAAACTAACAATAAATACTAATAAAGAAACAAAATAAAATCAATCTGCAACATATGGACGAAAATGTAATTAACAATAATTTTAATCAATTTTAGTACACACAAATAAGTCCCAAGACACAATTTGTATTTTTTTCAAATACACCCATAATGCATGTGCCGGCAGGGAATAATATGCAAATAACATAAAGGTTTCATTCATTTCATAACAATTCCATAAACATAAGGTGCAAAGTGCAAAATGTCCAAATGCATCACATGGAGAGCCACGTGAGGTGACATGACACTAGACTAAAGCACACATATAAGTGTGAGGGTCCACATGCAAATATGACATAAATATTATGACTATAGATGAAAGTTTAAATATTAAAAATAAAATACAAAAGGCGGAGGGTTTGCATTGCAATATACCACTATTGTGTGTGATCCAGCAGTTGAAGGTGCTCCACGTGGCTCCACTCAGCCCTGAACGACTTGGATTAGATCATGACTCTTCAACAATGAATGGCTGAGGTGCAATCTGAATCATATCTGATGGTTGAAATGATTCCTCATCAGACGGTTGTGATCAGAATTGGAGCATATGGGCCATCAGATGGTTGGGAAGTCATCTGGATGAACTGGGAAGAATGGTCACATGTAGCTCCTTCAATTGAAGATATCTCTATGCCCCGACCACCTGTCGAGCTCAGGGGGGTGCTCAAAAGATAGCTGGATGTCTTCTACCACTGTTGAACTCCTTAAAAAGGTCCGAGCCTTGTTGATTGAGGCCTGGAGGTAGAATATGGCTCGGGGACCTGATAATTGGTCTCCTCTTTTGAAATCACTCCAAATGGAGTTGTGTGGACCTGAAACCTATGCCAAAAGACTCATGGCTCAACGAAGAAGGTCCTTAACATGAGGGTTAGGCAAAAGAAAGGAAAATGGATGGGGCGGAGGTGCTCTGACATTTGGCGGAGGAAGGAGACCTAATCTCCCGATCTTTGCAATATCAAGGTGAAATTATGAAACGAGAAGGTGGAGAATATGATGGGGGACTGTGTGCGGGTGATCGGGGAGGCTAGGGACACATTGTTTCACAATGGAACAGTGGTCAGAGCCTAGAGCTCCAACGGGATAATTTTTAGGAATTTAGTCTAATTTAGATGAGATTAAATGAAATAGAAGGGGAAATTAGACTATTGACTACACTAGGAATCGAAAGAGCTAGATATAAGGGCTCACCTGATCTGTAGGGTCGGAGAGCAAAATCATGGTGAATCCACCCTCTTCCACCTTGTCCATGCCTCAGATCGAGAATGGTAATCCTCCTGTCACTAGGGAACTCGCTCCAGTTCCAATCCTAGGGGCTACAGCTGGGAAATGGGGATTGAATTTCAAAATTGGTGGAGGATATATTACATAGCACTTTGATTGGATGCTCTCCTTCACCTAGTGTTTACGAGACAATCATGGTTGACTAATGCAACCCTTCGATGCACGAGAAAGCTAACTCGAGGACGAAGAGATTGCATTAAGGAATCGACCAAAAAGGAGGTCAAGATCAAGCTAGAAAATTGGCAAAGAAGATGAATGTTCACATTATGGACCTGTCCAAAGGGGGATTGTGAAGCTGACCGGGGTCAACCCTACCAGGATCATTATTGGTACATGTGGACCAAGTCAGGACAAAAAATGTTAACAATAAAAATAAAAGGAAAATAAAATAGATAATAATTTTATTAAATAAATATCAAAACATGAAAGTTGTTTATTATTTTATGTGTTATTTTATGTAGTTTTTATTTATTTTATCGACTTGTTTATTGTGTGTTAATTTTTACAAGTATAAACATATATATATATATACATATGTTTTGTATATTTTATTTTTTGTATTTTATGTATACGTTATTATATTTATATATTTTATATATTTACAATATTATATATTTACATATTTTATTTTATTTTTATTATTTTGTTTATGTATATAAATAATTACATATGTATAGAGTATCAATATAGTTTAACTATGTATTATACTTTATTATTTATTTTAGATTTATTTTTACTATTTTTATTTATTTTCTATCTTTAATATATTTTATATAATATATACAATTATTTAAAATATAAAGGGATTAAAAATGTAAAAAATAAATAATATTATATTATATACAGACGCCTCAGTACAATGATACCTAGAAAACCGATTTTTATATCTTGACTCCACTTTGTTACCTTCATTAGATAGATAGTCTTATTCAAAATACAATGGAGGTTAATTTGATGAATTTTGAGTTCATATGGAGGATATATTGATCAATGAAGTTATTCTTGCATTTTTTTCATTTGTATGTACAAGTTGCACTATGCATGATTTTTATTGGTTATTATTTTTATTATTTTCTATACATTATTATGTACTTATTTCTTGTTCAAAATATTTTAGTTTGAAGTATTTATAAGTATAAAATCGTGCAAAATACACTATATACAATGAAATGAACACCTAGGGTTTCTAGGGTTATGTGTATGATTGTCTATATTCTTTTGCACTTATCTCCCCCTACTTTATTCCTTGTCGACCTAGTCAACATTTGACTTAGTCTCTGAGTTTAGGATCATTCGATATCTTTGATACTTCATTTATTTTCATGTACTTTTTTTATTATTTTATTTTGGGTTTAAGTACGAATAATTACATGATAAATATAGGATAATGTTAGATGTTAACTCATGAGAGTTAGTGACATTTACATGTATTTAGCTTGGGATATAAATCCAAAATTTTAGAATAAAAATGACTGAATGGCTATTCATCAACCCGAAGGGTTTTTATATGATGTATTTAGGTTTTTAGGGTTTCAAGAGCTTGGGGGACATGCTCAAGTGCTCGCTCATGCGATCTCAGGAGTCATGGATGACATGCAGGAGGTATGGGGCAACTTCTAAGGGCAAAGATGGTGGCACAACATTAGGAGGAAGACTATGAGCGTTGGGTCTACGTGAAAAGAATGGTGGGGATAGAGTTGACCTTGGTCAACTCTTTCTTGGTTATGTGGCTACTAAGGAGGCAGGGTGGGCCAACCGGGTCATGAGGGAGATTGAACAATAACCATCTTTGACTTTGGTCAAAGATAGACCACAGATGGGGCCAAAAAAGGGAGAGGACACCGATGCTTATAGGCCACATGGCAGATTGACTGAGAATTAACTTGGAGCATGATGAAAGGATGAAAATAGAAAATCCAAAAGAAAATCAAAATAAAATAGTAAATGAAGTCAAATTCAAAAGTACCCAATATAAAAGCTTTATATCTTGATGAGATCTACAATTTTCTCGAAAGGCTCAAAATCAAAGTGTAATTTACATGTAGATATCTAACATATTTTATCAGTATAAAATATTTTTTTCAATTTTAAATATTTTCTCTTGGAAGATGGCCGCTCAAGCAATTGCCTCTTACCGCAACACAACGGAGCTCACCTCCGGAGGCGCGGCCTGCAAGAAGAAGATCGTCGAGCTCTTGAAGGAGCTCTCTCTCCCCCTCGGCCTCCTCCCGGTCAACGACGTCGATGAGTTTGGGTTCGATCGTGCGTAGGGATTCATGTGGATCCTACAGAAGAAGAAGGTGGAGCACATATTCAAGAAGTTCAACGAGAAGGTGTCCTACGCCGCCAAGGTGACGGCTTCACGGAGAAGCACAAGATGAAGAAGCTGTCAGGCGTGAAGGTGATGGAGCTCTTCATATGGCTCACCATCAATGAGGTCTACATCGCCGACCCTTCGTCGGCCAAGATCACGTTTATGACCAGCACAGGAATTGCGGATAGCTTCCCTATCTCCTCATTCGACCTCGACGATTGATTAAGCTGCTAGGGGCTAGAATTTGATCTATGTCAGTCGATTACTATATCATACTGTAAGCTACTTTATTGTTTGTTTTGTATGTTGTTCTTACTATATAAATCTAAGCGGGAGAAGATAGCGATGATTTCTGTTGATTTAACAATCCAAGAACATCGTCTCCATTTAATAATTCATAGACGACTTAATTTAAGTTCAAATTCAATCTGCGATAGCTCGATTCAAAGAGAACAAGTTAAGCTTCAAAATTAGTTTTAAATTCATGAAGTCGGGGTTCGAAGCACAAAGTTGTGATAACTCCTCCTTAATAAGGTAAATCCACACGAGCCTATTTGCAAATAACAATTCGATGGCGAGTATCGTTACAGATACAAGAAGGTGCCCAGCATTGAATGCACTCTGCATGTGACCGCAGATCTCTTGAACTGATGCGCCTATGCACTCTGGTGACCGCGATCCTATGCTTCCTATTAGGGGTGCTAATCGAATTGAATACCTTAGAATCCGCAGTGATTCTAATTCAATTCTTTATAAAAGTTTTGAATCCGAACTCAAATCGAATTTTAAACGAATTTGCTAACTTGAATTCAGATTCGATTCATTTTGAGTTTCGAAGATTCAAGTTCCATTCATTTTATTTCGAATTTGAAATGTTAATTGATGTTTTAGAGCATATATAAATAGTATTGTATGAAGAATAATCTAATACAAAAATTTAATGTATAATTCTAATTTTTAATATATATTAATATGATAAGTTGAAAAAACTATATAATCAAAGAAAATATCTAATTAATACAAACAATAGACAAAAGTAACTAATTTTTACAATAATATGTCTTTTACAATATAAATCTACTTTTTTCTATAATAAAGAAATATATAAATACAATATAGTTTTATGAGCCTATCAAAGAGATAGAATATTAAAGACGAAAAAGTTAAACACATTATAATTGCCATTTCATGTTAAATCAAGACAAGATCAAATTTATATAGAATGTTGAAACAAATTAATATTATTTGAAATAATGAAAATAGTAAAAAATAATATATCAAGATAAAACCTCTTCATTAAGCGTGAAGATATTCGATATCAAAAAACTACGTCATGAAAATGAAAGATAAATAATTTTTGATGTGCAAATGAACAACTTACATTATGGTGAGAAGAACTTATATATTACTCATGTAATGATAAAAGTCATTTTGATAATGATTATCATCATGGATTGTTGTGTAAGGTAGATTATAACAAAAAAAGCAGAGGAGACATATCTAGATAAAAATTGAACCACGACAACCGTTAAGGAGGAAATCGAAGTAACAAAACTAGGGCTGGCTATTGAGTCACGGCTCGATGAGTCAGGCTCGGGCTCGGCTCGATAAGGGCTCGTGAGCTTAGCTCATTAAGCTATCGAGCCGAGCTCGAGCCCGAGCTGAGCCCTGCTCAGCTCGATAACTCAATACCGGGCTCAATAAGGAATATATATATATTATATTTGTGAAACTACAATGATTTTTATATTTATTTGTATTAGTGTTGCAACATTGTCAATGGTGGATTATGTGTTTATGTAATGACAATTTTGGGTGGATTATGTTGTAGACTTGGATTTTCTACCTTTTATCTATGTTAATCTAGGTTATAGTAAGATATTTAGTATTTTTTCTTTTTTATTAACAAGCAGAATTGTACAATATATTATAATTTAACTTTTATATACAACTGGGATGGTGGCTTACTGGTAAGGTGAACGATCTTCAAAAGGAGGTTTCGGGTTTGAGTCCAGGTAAAACACTTTTTCACAAAAAAACACCTATTTCCTTAAAGAGCCTAAATAGGCTCGAGCCCAGACCAGGCTCGATAAGAGGCTCGGTCTCGATAAAGGGCTCGGCTCAAGACTTATCGAGCCCGAGCTGGCTCGATAAGGGCTCGAGCCCACCGAGCTCGAGCCAGCTCTGCTGGGCTCGATCGAGCTCGAGCCCGAGCCCGAGCCTAGTTGGGCTTATCGAGCATGAGCCCGAGCCCAGCCCTTGCTTGGCTCGTTAGGCTCGATAGCCAGCCCTAAACAAAACCATCATTTTTCACATGCTAGGAAAAAGGCCACCATAATCTATCGTGAGCTTTTGGAATCTTTGGTAGATAATGAAAAGAAGAATGGGAAAGATAGTGTAAGGAATGTGGGGACATATAAATAAATGTATGGGTGAAATATTAGAATAACAAATCTTAAACATTTGATCTTTCCTTCTAGATTTTTTGACTAATATTTTCTACTATTTTGTATATTAAATATTTAGTTTTCTTTAACTAATAGGATTATACATGTATACATACATACATACATATTTAATTAGGTATGTCTTAGAGTGCTTTGTGATCCACTTGATGCCTCAAAACTTCTAAATAGTACATTGAGATTGATTATTGTGCTTATACAAAGTAATCCATAAGATATTGTCCCGACATAAGAAATAAAGATGAGAACTTAGATATTTTGTATGACCGATGCACAAAGGACCCCATATATCTGACTCATAATAAATTTCTGAGTCAAGACACTTGAACTTAGTTATAAAGGGGAAAAGAAACAAATGGGAGGGGGGGCTAATTTTGCATATGTTCGGTGTAGCATGGGAGTATGGAAATCATAGCGGTGAGGTATGGACATAATAAATCATATCAATGAAGCCTATATATGATTATAAGTTTAAAAATAAACACTTAATCACTGTAGTAAGTTGGTTTGAGAGTATCTTTAGATGCTTGTATATGTTATGCTTAGTGATATAAAGCAAATGCTAAGTCTTTCAATGTAAATTAATGTCGTAACTTTTTAATACTTATTCATTTATTATATTTTACGTCTATTTACTTACAAATGAACTCAATAAATGCATGTCAACCTTTTTATGTAATTATGCTACAATTCCTCGCATACGATTATTAAGAAAAATCCTAATCAATCCCAAAGTGGGGTTGCTACACGTATGTATGTAAATATGCATGTACTATGTATGTGAGTAAAAATATATGGATACATACATATACATATACATATACATATACATATACATATACATAAACATATATATATATATATATATATACATACATATACATATACATATATATATATATATATATATATATATATATATGTGTGTGTGTGTGTGTAAATATCAAATCGGATCGAATTATTATTGAACGAATTCAGGTTAATTCAGATTCAGTTCGTTTGGGAATCGAATCCACATGTTAAATTCAAATTCTATTCATTTAATTTCGAATCGAACTCTTTCTGATTTTTTATCGAACGAATCTCAATCAAATTCGAATGATCCAGTTCAATTAGCGGCCTACTTCCTATGATGCCACGTAATGCTTATTGAAGATCTCATATCTAAATGTTCATCATCCTTTAATCTTCATATATATATATATACATGAGAAAGGGATCCTACTCCATGGAGTAGGTAACTTACCTACTGTATTTTCTTTTTTTTTTCAATTTTTTTTTTATTTTTTTGAAAAGTGCTTCCATGGATTTTCATAACTATATCCCTCTAAGATGTCATTCAAATTTCGTCAGAAATAGAGACTCCTACGGCCTCCATCCAGACGGCCATTTTTTAACGGTCACAAATTTGCTGCATTTTTCATGTTCTGGATGGAGGCCGTAGGAGTCTTTGTTTCTGACGAAATTTGAACGTCATATTAGAGAAATATAGTTATGAAAATCCATTGAAGTACTTTCCAAAAAAAATAAAAAAATTTTGAAAAAAAAGAAAGTGGAGTAGGTAAGTTACCTACTCCATGGAGTAGGATCCCTTTCCTATATATATATATATATAGGGAATTTATCCAATGAGCCCTAAGCCATTTGAGTTTCGGTGAGCCCCTCTTTTTAGCCCTTTGATCTTAATCCAACCATCATTGTATTACATGTGTATTACCTTTTTTAAGAAGATATTTTCAATCCCCAAATAGTAGGAAGCGCAACCATAATGGGAAGAAAACTAAATTGGAAATTATAAGGAAGTCTACAAATAGCACACACTTAAAGAAACATATTGTATTGCAACGACAAGGGATTGATCTGGCGATTTGCAATGTGAGGAGATTGATCTTGTAAACTGAGATGATCGATATGTCCAATGTAAGGTTTCGTTTTTGAAGATTAAACGTTTATTTCATGTTATTTGTAGAATCTGATCGTTTTTTTTGAGTTTTTTATTTCAATTTTTAACGTGATGGATTATTTGCGATTGTATTTGAATCATGATATCTTACAAGCAATGGTGAATGATGATTCTTGGTTGGATTTGGATCGCCAGAATATCATATGAGAAGGATCGACAATGGATGACTTGCAATTGGATTTGGATCATGAAAACACTACTTCAGAAGGATCATGTTCAATTTATATTACTTTTAAATCATGAAAAATGACTTATATCACATTATGTTACCGAGTCAAATTATTAAAAAAATGATATTAAATTACTTAAGGTATTTGTCAAAGTTACTGACAATATGACATGAATTACTTTTCTATATATTATTCTTACTGATTCATTTTTATTCACTAGCTACTTATGTATCTTGAGAAAATACTGCGTATTACTTGTTAGTTTGCCATTCTTACTAAATCTTTTATACTGAATTCTAATGTATTTACTTAATTTACTTATGAGATATTTTATGTTACTATCGCCAACACAATTGTTACTTTTCATGCATTATTTTAAAAATATACTGAGTTACTAATGTATTTACATTGTTTATTGAGATGATATTTTAATTTTACTATTGCCTTCATAATTGTTACTGCTCCCTCTTTAGTTCTTACAATTTCCAACTACTAGTTTACTAATTCATTTTTATTTCAGGTATGTCAGATGCCCGAATACTTCTGATGTTTTACAACTCGCAACATCATTCGTGGATGAAAAAAATAAAAAATGAAACATTGGATCATGAGAGCATCATATCAGAAGAAACGACAATGAATGACCTGCAATTGGATTTGAATCAGGAGACAAATGAGTATTTTTACTGAGACACACGTGAAAGTTACTGAGACAAACATGAATGTTACTGAGACAAACGTAAAAGTTATTTGCATATATCTATTTTTATTTATACCAAGTTACTGATGTCATTTGCCTATGTTACAGGCATTTTGTTAAGTGTTACTTGTCCTTCTATCATTCTTACTGAATCAATTATATTTAGATTGTTGTCTTCAAATCAAATTCAATCAGAATGATATAAAATCAAGTAACAACAAACAAAGAAATGTAATCAGTAATATATATACAATAGTCCAGTAAATGGTTGTTGCGAGATTAGTAATACCCAAACAATGGTCAGTAATTCACATTCATTTTATTATATGGTTCAAAATTCAGTAATATACACACACACTAGGCAAGTAAGTAGTTGTTCTGACATTAGTAAAACCATAACAAATGATCGGTAATTTTTATATGCATTATAAGTAATTAAAAAGATTATTGATGAATCCACAATTCATCGTCTTTATTCTTTTATTTTAGCCTCATTTCCTTAGTCTAATACCTGTAAATAGCACTAATTCCATCAAATTACCATTTTGCATGCATTTGCTAAAATAGCATTTTTAACACTTTTTGTACATAAATAAAAGAATAAAGAACAAAAGAAAAAGAAAAGGATGTATTTGTGCAATAAATACAGACTTGCTCGAACTCCGAGAGAAGGTCAAGACTTGACTTGATCGACCAGGAATAAAGTAGGGGGAGATAGGGTCATCTGTTAGAAAATTTAAAAATATCTTGTAAATAATTTTTCATGTATATTTATACAAAACTTACATTAATTTATTTGTACATAATTTAACCTCAAACTAATTACTTTTGTAAATAAAAGTTGTAAATAAAATTGTGTTGTTAATAATAAAAATATTTGTAAAATAAAATATTGTATATATTGCAAATACTCGCACCAGAAAAAGTCGTAAAGTGATAATTGAAACACCAATTCCGGCTCCATACGAGCTCAAATTGAACCAAACTCACTTCCATTATATTATAAATTAAATTATCTTTCAAATGGCTGTGGTTTCATAATTTTTGGAGTTATGGTTGAAAAGTCGGTTTTCTAGGGTGTTTTGTGCAGTTTTCCCATATATTTACTGTATATATTTATTTTTATTTATTTTTATATAATGTATATAATTATAAATATTGGTTTTCATTAAAAATAAAAATTTAAAAAATTAAAATTAAGAAAAATCTTTTATAAAAATTCTTTCCTTATTTGCACCTATGTATGTTGTATTATATGTGTATAATATGTGTATACAATTAACTTCCTTAAATAAAAATCACCAAAAAAATATTTATCTAACATTAATTAATTAATTTAATTTAATTCCGAATTTCATTTTTAATTATTTCATTTAGTGGATTTATGTGAATTAATTGATTTTATATACGTACCATGTATATAAGATTTTATTCCATGCCTTATATGGCCACCATTACGGTGGTTAATTGATTTCATTAATTATTTAATTTATTTACTTTATTTAATTCCGAATTTCGTAATTAACAAATTAATTATTTTATTTATTTAATTATTTTATTTAATTAGGCAATAATCACTTTCCTTGTTTGTATAGACCTTCCTCTTTTGTTTTCCTTCTCTTTTTATTGGCTCCTTCCTCCCTCATTCACACTTGATCGATCTTTGGCGGAGAGGAGCCTGATCTCTGAGCATCGTCTTGTTGCAGAAGGGTGCCTAGCCTCCGAGCCATCCGGTGACAGCGTTTCGATCCTTGTTGAGGCCATCATGGCATATCCGATCCCAAGGTCAGATCCAATTTTTCTATCGTTGCTTTAGTGTAACCGTAGCGTAGTTTTATTTTTATTAGTTTTTAAAACTTTAAAAATCATAAAAAAATTGTCACCACACACATTCGCATCCGAATCTGAATTTTTATATCACATCTTGATGCCTACATATTCTTGTTCTACCTCACGCAATCTTCCACCTCCGATCACGCACGGTGACCGGAGCTGCGGATCTATCTCCCATATCGACAAGATCCGACCCATTCACCGATTCCCTTTTGTTTATAAATAAATTAGGGAAAAATGTATCTTGTTGTCTAACCTTTGTTTTTACAGGATACAATAAAAAATATAGAACTCTTGTTTTTATTTCTAATGATTATTTTGCAGGAATAAATAACAAAAATACAAAAATTCTATATATCTATTCTCATCCCAAACCTTTGTTGTACAGGATCAAATTAAAAAAACTAAAAAAAAAATTCCTTTTGTCTCTTCCTGTTTACTGCTTTTGTTTAAAAAAATAAAAAATTCTTTTATTATCAATCTACAGTAAAAAAATAAAAAAATAAAAAATTGAAAACAAAAAATAATCTCAGGCGGCAGGGTCGTCACCCCCCGCCGCCCCGCGCGCCGGCACCCAACGCCGACGGTGGCTCCTCCCTTCCTCGCCGCTCCCGCCTGAGCGTGGCCCACCCGCTCCAGGTGGACCTGCCGCCAACCAGCCCCCGTCACCCAGCCCTCAGTCGCAACCAGCCCGCGCGGTGCCCCTGTGGCAGCGCATCTCCTGTGCAACAGCATCCCAGATCGGTGGCTCCATGTCGCGCGACCCCTCCGCCATCTCCATTGCGCCACCCGCGTGACTCCTCCGCACCTCCAGCACAGCTCGTCCTCCTCCGCCCTCTCCATCGGCCCCCCAGACTCGAAGCCGACCACGCGCTGCAGCGCCCCATGCACCATCTCGCGCCTTCCGCTCCAGACGCGTGCGGCCCCGCTCTCCATCGGTCGCCGCCCTCCGTTGACGCCTCGCCTCCTGCCGGATCTTCACCCCCGCGCCGGTCGCGCTCCTCCCCTGGTTCGCGAGCCGCTCCGAGCCCCTCCAGATCTCACCATCTCTGCCCCACAGCGGCCGGCCCTTCACCTCCTCCGATCTCCCTAGCGCCTCCCAGGCGCCCTATCTCCGCGCCTTCGAGCACGCTCAGCCCTCCACAGCGCGCGGCTGCGCACCTCTCCGCCGCCGTAGACCCGCTGTCGTGCACCCCCTTGCTCCTTGAAGAAGAAACAGAGAATGAAAGAAGCCCTAGAGAGGTTTTTTTAAATAAGAAAATTGGGAAATTTTCATGGAAGTACCTGGAAATATCTAATATTGTAAGATGCCCCCCAGCCAGTGAGCAAGTCATGCTAAGCAATCTTACATTAGGTAATTTGCAACATTTATCTTGCATTTTATTTTTGTTAGCTTTTCACGTAAAAACATTAAATCTTTACGAATAAGTCCCTGTCAATCTAAGACTTGAACTTCATGTTCTTCTTGATGGAATAAACACTTCTATGAATGCAAAAATTCTGAAAAAAATTCATGTATGCTCCTGTTGTAGTTCTCATCATTGTGTACATTTTTCATCAATTTTTATCGTTATTTTTTATTTTTAAAAAATCAAAAATAGTGATATTTTGTCTTCCCAAACTTTGAAAATTCATAAAATATAGAAAAATAGTCTAAAAAATCCAAAAAAAATACTGTAGGTGCATTTTGATCTCTTTTAATTTCAGACCAAATTTTGTGCACTTTCCATTTATAAAACTCTAAAAAAATGTGAAAAACGAAAAATTTCAAAAACAATTGTAGAAAATTGTAGAAAAATCCAAAAATTCTGATCTTGGTCTCTATTTGTAGATATTTCTTTGTAGTTTCTCTTAAAAATAAATTTCAGGATTTTTGAGCAAATAAAGCTTTTCTAAATTACAAAATACTCTTGATAGTGCATAATTTGTTTATTTTCTGTTGTTTTATTTTAAAAAAAATAACAAAAACATCAAAAATCTGCGAAAAAACTACTAAAAATATTTTAAAGTATTTAAAACCCAAAAATATTTTCTTTTTAATTTTTTGAACATTTTTGACTATTTTGAAAAAATACAAAAAGAGTGTAGGTTATGTATTTTATCATGTTTGCTTCATTCAAAAAAAATAAAAAAAATAAAAATTAAAAAACCACTAAAAATTAGCTCTGAAATTTAACTATTTAGTTTTTAAATCGTGCTCCTTGTGTTCGACCCTGGTCGCTATACCGGGTAAAAAGAATAGCGAAAGCCGCTTACATTCATTTTCATTGATTTATCTTTTATTGAGTGGTTAAATTATTTTTCTCGATTTGACCGCGCTTGGTGATTTGGGTCACAACGACCCTTGTTTATTATTTGCTTATCCCGAGTTATCAGGCGTGTCATCAATTATACAAGTAAATAAGAGGTGTCTTAGTAACACTCAAAGCATTTAGTAATTATAATATTAGTAACAATCATAATGAGTCTACTAAAATGGATATTTGTAATCAGTACTCACTGTATGGACATTAGTAGTTTACATACTTAATTACTGATATCAAAACATTAATTACTTGAGAACTGAATATGTATTACTCGAGTGATATGAATGAATTACTAATCTCTTTACTATGTAATATTACAGATGTATAATACTGACAATTGTTTCAGTATTACTGATCTCGCAACACATAATTACTTGAGTACTATATATACATTACTGATCAAATGTACAATGATTATTTCTTTGGTACGAAATTAATGATTTGAATTTATCTTTCCAAAACCATCTTCCTTTTTTTAAGGACTCGATTTAATTGGAAATATAAAAAGGCTCAAACTAATTAATATCCTTCCAAAATCGTGCTCCTTCAAAATAGACTAAATTCAAATGGAAATACACGTGGCGAGCCCATGTTTGATGCTCACTGATGACCTGAAAAATGACCGAGACTCGGGTGAATCAAATAGAGCTAGGGTCGTTGCGAACCGGATCTCGGAAATCAATCAGATCAACAAGAAAAATATGGAACAGACCACCAATCAAGCAAATAAAACACGAAAATCAAATAGTGGCCCTGGCTATGAGATTAGCCTGGTGTAGCACCCAGGGTCGAACTCGAGGAGTGCGGATTGGCCTTGCAGCCTACGAAGTAGTCTAAAAATGAAGAAAATATAAACAAATATTTTTTCGTGGATTTTTAATATTTTTATATTTTTTTGGATTTTTAAATAATGAGCAAAATAAGAAAAAGACAACTACAAGCACATTCAACAATTTATTTAATTACTCTAAAAAGGTCCAAAAATTCAACAAAAATATTTTTAGATTTTATATATTTTTTACTATTTTTGGTGAATTTTAGAGGATTTTTAATTTTTATGGAATTTTTTAAAAATGAAAGAAGGCTGAAACAAAAGAACACTATCCAGCAAGGCTTCAAAGACCACTTAAAAATATCAAATGGTCTTTTCAAGGCCTGGAGGTATTTTTCTAGAAAAATAGAAACACTAAACAAAATTTAGGAGAAGAGTTTAATAATTTTTGGATTTTCTTTGATTTTTTAGAAGTTTTATAAATTTTTCAAGGTTTTTCAATTTTTAAGCTTTTTATAAATCTAAAAATGACCAAAAATGCAAAGAAAATCAAGGACACAAAATCACACAAAATTGTTTTTTTTGGAATTTTTAACAAAGTTTTAAATTTTTTAGGATTTTATAATCTGAACAAACAGACAAACAAGGATTTTTGAATTTTAAAAATACTAAAAATGCTCAAAAATGTACCCAAAAATTGGTGAAAATTTTACACAGTGGCAAGAGCCACGTGTCCAATTTTAACACAATTTGGATTAATTTTGATATTTTATTAAAATTCAAAACAAGCAAACAATGCACAGGGACCTAGTTGCAATAAAAATAAAGTTAAGGGGCTGAAAAGTAACATACTCAGAAAATGGGGGGTCCCTCGTGCAATTTTTCCAAGTCCCCACGCGTGTTGTACGTGGTCTGGGCACATAGGGACCAATATGCAATAAAAAATACTTCTAGGGACTTAATAGCAACGGATGCTAAAAGTCTAAGGAAGATATTGCAAAATATCCAATCAATTCAGCACGTGTCCAATAAAACCATTCACAGGGGCATAAGTGCAAATATCAAAAAATATTTTTCATTCATTAACACATCAGAACTACAGCCCAAATATTGCAAATTCACCAACAAACCACGTGACGACGCACGTGTCTCACATTCACAGGGATGAAAATGCAAATAAACTAAATGTCCAGGTCCTAAGTGCAATTTAACCAAAATAAAATGAACTATATAAAATACTTACAGGACTAAGTAATTAAGAGAAAACATGAGGGGGCCTAAGTGAAATTTACCCCACTTATTATCCGAGGGCTGGAGGCGCGCCACGTGTGAGATCCAACGGGTGCGGGGCGCTGCGCCTCAACGAAGGAGCACTGGCTTGGATCGAACGGCGGAGAGATAGCCACGTATGCTATCTGACGGTGGAGGATCGAGGGTTGACCCTTCACTGGATGGATGGCGGAGAAGCGGCCACGTGTCGATCGGATGGTGGCTTAGAAGGGCCTCTTCTTTGCCTGGATCGAGCGGTCCGAATGTAATCTGGCACGTCGAGGTTGAACGGACGGCTCTGGAGGATGCACCAAGAACATGTGGCCTACTCGCGCGGGACCTCCTCTGCTGCTGCTGATATGTCCAAGAGCTTCGCCTCGATGGTCCGCAGCTGAAGCGCCTCTCCGATGAGGCCGGGAAGCTCCGAGGAGCTCGGGCGACGACGACGGCTGGGAGTAGCTGTGCTGAACGCGTCGACCCTCATATGGGCCTCGTCTCGATCTGCAAAATCCACAGACAAACTCCTGGATCGAGGGCAAAGTGCCTCGACTCGGTGAGAGGGTGAACGGGGGTCTAAATGGGTCGGGGCGTCACCCTCCGGCGATGCGACGGCCGAGGAGGGTGGACTCCCAGTTCTGGGGCGAACTGGGTTGGATGGATGGCGGAGAACGTGCGGAGGAGTACGGCGAAGATGATGGTCGAGTCGATCGGTAAAATGGATGGACGAGTTGACCGGAATCGATGAAAGATGGTGAGGGATGGATTTGGGCGAAATCAAAAATTAGAGAAATATGGGAAGAATCAAGATTACCTGATGGAGGTGGTTGACTGGGAACGAGCTCTGGGAGCTCTGGTTTTCGCCTCGAGGGACATCGATTGCCCGAGGCTCAGGCACAGCTCTGGGCGATGCACGGTGGCGAGACGCTGCCGGATCAATGACGGATGCTCCTCCGCCTCTCTGCAACACTCCAGTCCAAGGCTGTCACTCAGAGGAATCGGGTGGAGGTCCTGGGTGGAAAGGGTGATGCCAAAGATGGAGTGAAAAGGCTGCCGGATCTAAAGCTTTATACATCTGCAGGTCGAGAAGTGAGGGTCGGGTAGGGTTTCGTGAAGCGCGGATCCCAATGAGGATGGGTCAACGTGGATCTCGGATGCAGGAGGAAGAAATAGGACCCTGGGTTTAGTCGAATGGGTCTCGGATCACTCGGGGAAAAATAGGGGAAAAGCTGGTCGGGCGAGTGGATCCGGGTCGACTGGTCCGGGGGGGGGGGGGGTTGACCGGGGGTCAACATCCCCCGTGGACCAATCAGGTGCGGCCACATATTAAATATTTGGAAATTAAATAATAAATAGTAGATGGCCGAATTTGGAAAAAGTTAAAACATGAAAAATGTTTCTTTATTTTTAAACTATTTTTTTTGTGATTTTTATTTATTTTTTTGAAATATAAATAACGCATTTACAAAATATGATTATTATATATAGGTATATACAATATACATTTTTTATTTTTGATTTTTAGTTATTTATTTTTTTGTACATTTTATTCCAATTTTGTATAGAATAAAATTTGGAATAAAAAGATATTTTTATTTTATTTTTATTATTTATTTACAAGGGTTAAATAAATAGTTTTATTTATGTACATACATGGTATATATACAATGTAGGAAATTAATTTTATTTTTATTCCTTTTTATTTTATTTTTATTTTTGTGATTTTTATTTTATTTATTTACATTATGGAAGATGCAATATATACAAATTTTTATGGGATTTTATTTATTTATTTATAAGGGGAAATAATTAGGTTTGTGGTTTCTATGTACAAGGCTTATGTATAATGATAAAGGGATTTTTATTTATTTTTAATTTTGTTTTGTTTTCCCCAATTTTATTTTAATTTAATATTTACAAATATATACATATTTACAAAAATATATTTTTGTTTTATTTAGAGGAAAATATTTTTATTTATATACAGGTATATATGTACACACATGAGCTTCCTTATCTCTCTCTACTTGGGTTCTTTTTGCGGTCATGCCCATGCTGAGCCCTCCCTTGGGATTAGGTCGCTCAATATTTATTCTAAATATCTTCCTCGTTTTCTTTTATTTCTTTATTCTTTTATTTATACACAAAAACATGCTAATTATTCATATTTACACAATGCATGCTGAATGATAATTATTAATAAATACATATATGTACATGTGTTTTGTATAGGTTTTGTAGCTAAAATAAAAGAATAAAGAGTGATGAATGAGTATTCATCACCCCCCTATACTTAACTTTGCTAGTCCCTTAGCAAACACATTTTTGAAAAAGAAGTTAAAAAGAGAAAGAAAAAGAAAAAAAGGAGAAAATGCATGGATTAATGCTGAGTATTAAACTTGCCTTCATTAAATTGAAATATGGAGCTCGATCAGGTCTTTAGATTATTAATGTGTCGGAACCATATTTAGACTTAGGTTTAAAACTCAACAGCCTCTAAGATCCACTAATCTATAATCAGGACTCCTCAACAATCCAGATCAGAACAAGTCTACATACACAAACCCTGAAGACTATGAATCTTTCCTTGTACAGTGTGTGTGAGGTATAGCTCTCCACCTCAGAAGTAGTAACTTGACAACCCTCCCCGACAAGGTAACTCTATGACCCTAATCTGGCCACTCTTTCCTCGAGGAGCGGGGTATTCCCTTCTAAGTTCAAGTTGAACCGGCTCAAGAAGAGGGGGAAGAAGAGAATGGACCATGGCCAGTGTAGCCATGTATCCTTGGGAGCTCAACCAGTGTAGCTAAGTCTCCCTACTGCAAGCTACATAAGATGGAACTATGAGTCTCAAGCTTTTCTTATTTGCACTATATACATACTCCGGTGGGATTATCATTTTCTATCAGACCCACCACTTTTTGGAGTTATTTTCTTTTTGCATTTTTTTCAAGTGCATCTATACAACATATTTACAAGGTGCAGCATATGTACATAAGGAGTTTTTCCTCTTGAGCTAGTAGACTATCCGTCTTTTGAAGCATTATTGCAACCCACAACTCCTGTCGTTAGACCTCATGGCAACCAGACAAAGTTGAGATGCACTTCCTTCACTAAAAGAAGAAGAGAGGTTCCGCCTAGATGTACTACCCTCATATGCTACCCAAGTCGAGGAAGACCGCCTCCTCACCACCTCATCCGTAGAGAGCTCGGTGTAAATGCAAGTCCAAGTCAAGTCATTGTCTATATGAGTCATGTGTGTGTTGTTAAGTGCTCTACTTAGGCTCATTGAGATGACATGTGATTATAGCCTAGTGGACTCAAAGAATTAAGTCACCATGGACCTGAAAAGCCTTAACCCTAAGCCCTATAAGGTTCCTCTTAGAATTAGGTGGATTAAGATCTTAATCAAGCTCCATTTCCCAATTTAATTCCAGGCTAGTTTAAATGTCAACTATAATCCAGAAAAATTATACATATATGTACAAGGATACTATTTACACAAAATTTACACACATGCAAAATTTTTGAAAAATGTTTTGAAATCATGAATGTGTGCATGAATGCAAGTTTTGCAAAATATTTACATATACACAAGGTTTTTGCAAACTTTTGATTTTCAAAACATTTTGGAAAATTTTTTTACTATATACATAGTTTTGATATGCACATATTTACAAATTATTTACACAAAAAGTTTTTGAAAACATTTTTACAAAAATAATTTGTACAATAGCTATGTGTGTGCAATTAAAAGAATGTTTATTTACAGGGAAAATTTTTAATTTTTATGGATTTTGGGTTTTTAGCCATTTTTATTTATTAACACACTCACACAAAGTACGAGTTATGGCTAAAGTATATATGAAATATATACACACCCCCCATACTTAGCTCGAACGATGTCCTCAGAGTCAAGAGCGATGAAGAAGACATAACTCGTGCTTAGTATAGGGATGTGAAAAGGAAGGCTATATACAAAGACGAATGAAAGAATAGAAATCAAGATGGTCTCGGCTTTTCCCCCTATACTTAGGATCAAATAATCCTAAGTATAACCGGCTGTACACAAAGGGAAAGCCAAGTGAAGAATGTACAGGGTCTACCCCCCTATACTTAGGGTAAGATATCCCTAAGTATAGGCATAGAAAACATGGGTAAAATGAATCAAAAGAAATACCCGAGAGTCCTACATCCCCCCTATACTTAGGGTAAAGTACACCCTAAGTATAGCGTAATCAAAAGATGAGTAAAGGGATGTGGGACTAAAGAATGGAATGATATGGACAACTGGATATATACAAGTCGGGAGAACAGTGATAATCAGGTGTGAGATGCAATAGATGTGAGTCAAGAGACCACATCTCACGCAAAGTGAATAGGGGCAACATCAACGACCCACGGCTCATGATCAAGATATGGCTTGAGCCGATGGTCGTTCACTCAAAAGGTACTCTCAGAAGACAACTCAGATATGTTGATACTCCCATTGTCCTGTACCTTTCTCACCAAATACGATCCCTTCCATTTGCTCTGTAGCTTCCCTGGAAATAGACGAAGCCTAGCATCAAACATCCATACTCTCTGTCCAGGCTCAAAATGCTTGTGGCTGATATGAGAATCATGCCACTCCTTCACTCTCTCCTTGTGCTGTAGGCTGTTTGAGAAGGCGGTATCACGAAGCTCCTCCAAGGCTGCTAACTCTGCCCTTCTCTGGTCTCCTACACTATCTGGATCCAAAAGTATATATGTGACAGCCCAAAGTGACCTGTGTCTCAACTCAACAGGTAAATGGAACGGCTTGCCATAAACGAGGCGAAAGGGAGATGTGCCCAAAGGTGTCTTGAAAGATGTCCAATATGCCCACAAGACCGAGTCCAAAAGCTGTGACCAATCCTTTCGGTCTGGGCGGACGACTTTCTGCAATATAGTCTTGATCTCCCTGTTCGACACCTTGGCAAGACCATTCGTTTGAGGATGGTATGGAGTGGCAACTCGATGGTCTATGCCGAACTTGCTAACAAGGGCCTTCACCTGGTCGTTGACGAAATGAGACCCCCCGTCAGATATCAATACTTGAGGTACCCCGAATCGTGAAATGATATGCTTCCTCAAAAATCTGCAAACAGTCCTAGCATCTGCGATTCGGGCGGGGATGGCCTCAACCCAACGACTCAAATAATCCACGGCCAACAGAATGTACTCGAATCCCTGACTCTTAGGGAATGGACCCATGAAATCGATGCCCCATGCGTCAAAAACTTCACAGAAGTGAATGGGCTACATCGGCATCATATCACGCTGTCCACAAGTGCCCATCCTCTGACAGTCAGTACACCTCTTCACGAACTCATCAGAGTCCTTGAATAGGGTAGGACACCATAGGCCGGATTGGAGCACTTTCTGTGTCGTTCTCCTCCCAGAGTGATGTCCTTCTGCCTCAAGCTTGTGGCAGTAAGTGAGGATGCTATGGTGCTCCTCCTAAGGAATGCACCTACGCTAGACGCTATCCCCTCCTTCATGGTAAAGGATGGGATCCTCCCAGTGGTAGGACTTGGCCTTTGTGAGGAAGGTCTCAAGCCTCTGCCTGGGCCAATCTTGTGGAACTTTCTTAGCAACAAGAAAGTTCACAATATCGGCATACCACGTGAGAGAGGCGATAGCAAGGACCGCCTCATCTGGGAAGGTCTCACAAATAGGCTCAGTCTGCTCAGAATCCTCAAGATGCTCTAATCGGGAGAGATGATCTGCCACCACATTCTTAACTCCAGGCTTATCCTTAATCTCTATGCCAAACTCCTGGAGTAGAAGGATCCATCTGGTCAATCTGGCTTTGGCATCCTTCTTTGACACGAGGTACCTGATGGCGGTATGATCAGTGTATATGGTCACTCTAGATCCAATAATGTATGATCTGAACTTATCTAGGGCAAAAACTACGTCTAGCATCTCCTTCTCCGTGACTATGTAGTTTCGCTATGCGACATCCAATGTACGGCTAGCGTAGTGAATAGCAAATGGAACTCCATCCCTCCTCTGTTCCAGCACGGCCCCTACGGCAAAATCGGAGGCATCCTTCATGATCTCGAATGGGAGAGACCAATCAGGCGGCTGGAGAACAGGAGCCTCAACAACACATTGCTTGAGAGTCTCGAACGATGAAAGACACTTGTCATCGACAAGGAACTTGGTGTCTTTCGTCAACAGATCAGTCAACGGCCGGGCAATCCTACTAAAATCCTGAATGAAGCGTTGGTAAAAACCGACGTGCCCCAGAAAAGACTGTAACTGCCGCAAGTTGGACGGCAGTGCGAGTTTTCTAATGACATCTACCTTGGCCGGATCAACCTCCATGCCCCTGTTGGAGATGATATGGCCAAGAACCGTCCCTTGAGTCACCATGAAGTGACTCTTCTCCCAAGACAACACTAGGTGAACCTCAATGCATCGCTGAAGAACTCGGTCCAGGAAGTCAAGACAGGAGTCGAATCTGTCGCCGTAGACCGAGAAATCATCCATGAAGACCTCCAAGCACTCCCCCACCATGTCCGAAAAGATAGACAGAATGCATCTCTGAAAAGTCACAGGGGCATTGCATAGCCCAAATGGCATGCGTCTGAAGGCGTATGTGCCGAAGGGAGAGGTGAAGGTGGTCTTTTCCTGGTCCTCGGGAGCGATGGCCACCTGGTTGTAGCCGGAGTACCCATCCAGGAAACAGTAATGTCTCATCCCTGCCAGTCTCTCAATGATCTGATCTATAAAGGGTAGGGGGAAATGATCCTTCTTGATGGCCTGGTTGAGTCGTCTGTAATCCACGCAGACCCACCAAGAAGTGGGTACCCGGGTAGCAATCTCCTCTCAAGACTCGCTGACAACAGTAATGATGCCCGTCTTCTTGGGCACCACATGCAACGGGCTGACCCACTTGGAGTCGGAGATGGGGTAGATAAAATCGGTGCTCCACCATTTCGAAATCTCCTTCATGACAACCTCTCTCAAATTCGGGTTCAGCCGCCGCTGGAACTCACGCGACAGCTTCGCCTCCTCCTTGAGATAGATATGGTGGGAGCACAGGGCCGGACATATCCCCTGGAGATAGGCTACGCTCCATCCTATCGCCTTGCGGTTCTTTTCAAGAACCCCCATCAGACGGGATTCTTGCTCTCCAGTCAAATCGACAGAGATAATGACTGGGTACATCTCATGCTCACCCGCAAGGAACCTATACTTCTGCGACGCAGGAAGTGGCTTCAGCTCTGGACAACTGGGTGCTGGTGGATCTGGCCTCTGAAAACTCTGAGTGAACGCTGCCAAATACGCATGGGAGAACTGAAACTCTCGATCACACTCTGGATCTGGAGAAGGCTACCCTGACTGACTGTCTCTGCTCTGAATGGCATATACCTCCTCCCTAGCTGTAGGCTCAGTAGAAGTCAGATCTGGTATGAAATCCTCAAACTCTGCCCAATCAAAATCTGACTCTGAGGGATATGTATCATCCATGGTGGCCTCAGTACCACCGTCATCAAAAAACAAATCTGTCAGACGATCAAGAACCGGCTCCGCCGACTGAACGGTATCCTGGACCAAGAATGCGCTCTCAAGCTCTCCTCTGCTGGCGTCACTGCATCAACGGACTCTGAAGGTGAGAGGATGGCCTGTGCATCTGGATCTGTCCATACTGCCTCATCATCTGTAATCACAAAGTCGCAGTCCTGGTGGATGTCTGGCCCGGCATCTGTCATCTGCTCTATATCGGAAGTAGTCTCTAAGCATGTTGTATCTCTATCTCTGATGTCCTTGACCGTCTCTATTTGTACACTTTTGCCCTCGACGCGAAAGTATACCTTCCCGCTATCATGGTCAGTCATTGCCTTGGCTGTGGCCAAGAATGAGCGACCTAAAATGATGGGGGTATCGGTAACTGACTCAGGGATCTCCATGTCCAACACTACGAAGTCCACGGGGAATTGCAGGCCCTGAATCGTGACGACAACGTCCCTCAGCAACCCCTTCGGCCTCTTGGCAGATCGATCAACAAACTGAAGGACTGTCTTGTTCTGTTGTAGAGTGCCCAACTTGAAGCGGTTGATGAATACCCATTCATCACTCTTTATTCTTTTATTTTAGCTACAAAACCTTTGCCAAACACATGTAGATATATGTAAATATTAATAATTAGCATTCATCATGCATTGTATAAAAATGAATAATTAGCATGTTTTTGTGCATAAAAAAAGAATAAAGAAATAAAAGAAAAAGAGGGAGATATTTAGAATAAATATTGAGCGACCTAATCCCAAGGGAGGGCTCAGCATGGGCCTGACCGCATAAAAACCAAAGTAGAGAGAGATAAGGAAGCTCATGTGTGTACATAGATACCTGTAAATAAAATAAAATTTATTTTCCTCTGAATAAAAATAAAAATGGGTTTGTATTTATTTGTATATATTTGTAAGTATTAAATTAAAACAAAAATGAGAAAATTAAAAAGAAATGAAAAACCCTTCATCATTGTATAAAAGCCATGTACATAGAACCCTTTATCTATTTATTTATCCCTATAAATAAATAAATTAATTAAAATCCAATAAAAATGTGTACGTATTCTATACTTCATAATGTAAATAAATAAAATAAAAATTACAAAAATAAAAATAAAAATAAAATAAAAAAGAAATAAAAATAAAAATCAAAGTCCTTCATTGTATATATACCATATATGTATATAAATAAAACTATTTATATCACCCTAGTAATTAAATAATAAAAATAAAATAAAAATATTAAATTATTCCAAATTTTATTCTATAAATAAATAAAATATAAAATTTTAATAAAATGTACAAAAATAAATAATTAAAAATCAAAAATTAAAAATGTATAGTGTATATACCTATGTATAATAATCATATTTTATAAATACCTAATTTTTATTTCAAAAAAAACTAATAAAATTCATAAAAAATAGTTTAAAATAAAAGAAACATTTTTCATGTTTTAACTTTTTTGAAATTCGGCAATCTACTATTTATTATTCAATTTCCAATTATTTAATACGTGGCCGCACCCGATTGGTCCACGGGGGATGTTGACCCCCGGTCAACTCCCCCCCTTGGACCACCAGCCCGCAGATCTTGTCGCCCGATCCGATTTCTCTGATTTTTCGCCACTCGATCCGATCTCCATATCCGCAAACCACGGGTCTTAATCCTTCATTGATCTTTCCTTATCCACGCCCGGGGTGGGTTTTGGGGATCCGAGCTCCGATCTGATCGCCCGACTCCACTCTTCTCGGACACCTAGCCATTTATAACCGCAGCTCCGTCGCACCATTCAGACCATCTTTGGCTCCGCCTTCCCATCCCAGGATCTCCACTGCCTTCCCTAGAGTGACAACTATCCGCGGGTGGTGTCGCAGTGAGGAGGAGGTGTCCCAGCCACTGAACTGGCCGCTTATCGCCGTCATTCGCCGCCCAGGAGCAGCGCTCGAGCCTCGGGCCTCGACGTCCCTCGAGGCAAAGACCAGGAGCTCCAAGAGCTCTTCCACAGTCGACCTCACGCATCCGGTAAGCTTGATTCTTTCTATCTTTCTCTAATTTCCGTTTTCGCCCAATTTCATCTTTCGCTGTCGACCATCGATTCCGACCATCTCAGCCACCCTCTCGACCATCGGACTCGACCCACACACCCACGAGACTTCTCCGCACCTTCTGCACCCACTCACACCCCCCGACTCGCCCCGGAGCAGGGACTTCGATCTTCACCACCGTCGCTTCGCCGGAGATCGACCATCTTGCCTCATCCGACCACCATGCCACCCCTAACCGGGTCGAGGCACTTTGCCCTCGACCCAGGAGCTTGTTACGCTGCTTTTCAGGTCAGAAGGGCCCCATCTGGGGGTCTTCATTTCCGAGCACAGGAGCTCCAGGCCACCACCGTCGTCGGAGTGTCTCCGACGTCTCCAGCCTCATCGGAGGCATCCACGAGGTGCGGGACGTCACGGCGGACATGTTCTACATTGTAGCAGCAGCAGATGAGGTCCACCGCGCGCATATCAGGCCGGCAAAGTTTGTCGGCCACCTGTTCTTGGATGACCCTCCAGAGCCGTCCGTTCAGCCTCCACCTGCCAGATTTCATCTGGACCGCTCATTTAGATGAAGAGGAGCCCCGATCTCCAGAGTCGTCTGATCTACACGTGGCTTCCTCTCCGTCGTCCATCCAGGCGAGGCTCAGCCAGCCGCAGCCACCGTTCGATAGCACACGTGGCTGATCCTCAGTCATCCGATCAGAGCTGAGGTTTCCGTTGTTGAGAC
This sequence comes from Ottelia alismoides, assembly GCA_037367405.1. NCBI lineage: Eukaryota > Viridiplantae > Streptophyta > Magnoliopsida > Alismatales > Hydrocharitaceae > Ottelia > Ottelia alismoides. The sequence continues at coordinate 271,950 of JAZKJV010007825.1, read as the reverse complement.
GCCATCACTTCCAACCGTTATATCGGCCACGTGACGCCATCCCAGCCCTCGGATCATAAGTGGGGTAATATTACTTAGGCCCCCCTTCTGTTTTGATTTATCATTTAGTCCTGTAAATATTTTATAGAGTTCATTTTATTTTGGAACATTTGCACTTAGGACCTTGTCATTTATTTTAATTGCATTTCTACCCCTGTATATGTTGGACACGTGCATCGTCACGTGATGTTGTAGTAAATTTTCATACTGTGGGCTTGTAGTTTCTGTTTGTTATTGATTCATAAATACTTTTTTTTAATTGCACTTATGCTCCTATGAATGGTTTATTTCAACATGTGTTGATTTTGTTGGGCATTTTACAACTTAGCCCCTGGACTTTTAGCACCTGTTGCTAATAAATCCGAGGACTTATGTTTTCTTGCAATTGGGTCCCTCAGTGCCCAGAACACGTGCCTAGCACGTGGGAATTTGGCATTTTTGCACGAGGACCCCCCAGAGTTTTGATTTTGTTCCCTTTTCAGCCCAGAACTATACTTTCATTGCAACTAGGTCCCAATGCACTATTTGTGTGTTTTTGATTTTAATAAAATAGCAAAATTAATCTAAATTGAGTGAAAATTGGACATGTGGCTCCTGCCACTGTGTAAAACTTTCGCCAATTTTTGGATACATTTCTGAGCGTTTTTATTATTTTTAAAAATTCAAAAACCCTTAATTTTCTGCCTGTTCAGATTTAAAATTCACAAAAAATATAAAAACCTCTTTAAAAATTTCAAAAAATTAGATTTTGTGTGTTTTAGTGTGTTTGATTTTCGGACCTGTTTTGGTTATTTTTAGATTTATAAAAACCCTAAAAACTAAAAAAACCTTGAAAAACTTATAAAAATTCTAATAATTCATAGAAAATCCCAAAAATAATAAACTCTTTCTCTAATTTTTCCTTTTTATTTATACCTTCAGGCTTTGTTAGGGCCATTTCATATTTTATTTTGGCCCTTGAAGCTTGGCCGGACAGTTTTCATTTATTTTTGCCTTGTTTTATTTTTAGAAAATTCTATAAAAATCACAAAATCCTCAAAAATTCACCAAAAACAGTAAAAAATATAGAAATCATAAAAATATTTTTGTTTGAATTTTTGGACCTTTTTAGAGTAATTAAATAATTGGTGAGTTGCTTCTTTCATTGTTTTCTTATTTTCTTCATAATAAAAAATCCCAAAAAAATATAAAAATATTAAAAATCCATCGAAATTCATTTGTTTTTATTTTTCTTCATTTTAGACTACTTCGTAGGCCAAAAGGTCAATCCGCGCTCCCTGAGTCCGACCCTGGGTGCTACACCAGGCTAATCTCATAGCCAAGGCCACTAGTTGTTTTCCTCTGATTTTATCTTTGTTTGGTGGTCTGTTCCATAATTTTTCTTGTTGAGCTGAGATCTCTATTCATCCGGGTCGCAACAACCCGAGAGTGATTTATTTTTACCTGATCCGGATTGATCGAAATTTTTCTCTCATCAGAATGTCTCCGTTGCTGGGGAGCACGGCTTAGTAGTCGATTTCTTTTTCATTTTATTTTGTTTTCTTTTTTGCAACTTTCCGTGGCTTTTTCATGGTCCACGGCTTTTCGCGGATTTTTGTTTTTCTTTTATTTTTATTTTTATTTTCTTTTCATTTTCCTTTATTTTATTTTCTTTTGTTTTTGGTTGTTTGCTTGTTTATTTTTATTTCCATTTCTGCATATATATCCTGTTTTCTTTTTCTTATTTTATCTGCTTCATTTTTATCTGGTCTGTAACACTCTTTTGTTTTCTTGCGAGGGCCCGAGGACTGAGGCGGCGACTTTCGAGGAGCCGACGCAACCGCGGCTATCAGAGGCGGCTCCCTTCTGCACGGAGCCGCAGGAAAGCGCGAGGAGACACCCGAGTGCGGGAGGATTAGATTAGTTTAGTTTAGATTTTCTTTTCAGCATTATTTGAAGTGTTGTAATAATACAGGACAGCAGGACTCTCTCTCTCAGACTTAGACTCTTGGGGTCTATTTCGTCGAGCACCGGTGTGCTCGGGGGACCCCTCGGTTTTACGCGGTTTTCTTCGCGGTTTTTATTTATTTTCTACCTATTCAGTTTCTTGTGGTTTTCAGCCCCTAGCCTTAGGGTTTTTTCTTGACTGTGACGTAAATAACTAGTCCACACGCATTAATAACTTTGCTTGTACCTATAGATCGGTAATTGGACGAAGAATAAAAAGCTAATAAAATTGTCGATCCACTACCTTCGAGCATACGCGCCACAACCCACCCTGCCAAGCGCTGCTCCTAAACTCGATTTGTCGAGTGGAGGAGGGGTGAGCCTAGACCGGACTCTTGGATTGAAGGCTGGTGGTCGACTAGACATTCTTTCGAGTAGAACTGCTGCTTAGGGCTCGGATTTCCTCCTGCATCATTTAGGTAGTTTTATTTCAGTCTTTAAATTCTGCACGGATCATTTTGCATGTAGACTGCTGGAGTCAGGTACACATCTCTTACTCTGCACGCATCATTGATTTTCTCGCGCATCGGCTTTTTTGACTTCTCCCCCCTGATTTTTGGACTTAATAAGCAGGAGAACCGAAAAATTTGTTAGGCGTTTATTTTTATTTGAAAAAAATACCTAAAAAGAAAAACAATAAAATCGGGACTGCTAATCACACTTGATCTAAAAGATACCTAATTGAAAATTTTGTCTTGGGGAGAGCAACCCCCTCCTTGTTTGGTTTGGATGAGCGAGAGAGTGACCCGCACCTTAGGCTAGAGCCATATCCGATTATTCTCGACTGATTACCAGCTTTCTGTACGGGACAGTCGGTTGAGAAATATTGGATTCCTATCAGCTCACGTAATCGCTCTGAAAGACTGAATGATCACCTAAAATAAAATTGACAAGATAATTGACCGATCCCTTTCGATCTTCAGCTCGTATGCGTAGGTGAATCAGGGGTTTTGCTTTATTATCTTGTGTGATTCCAGATCCCTTCTTCTTTCCCCCTTCTTCTCTATCCATCTGTCTCCACCCACCCTCCCTTTAGTCTTCTTCTTCTCCTTTACCCCTGGATGATGGATCCCCCTCACTCCTGGCTGACTCTTACGGCCTCTTCTCCATCCTTTGACCATCAGTCCAGTCCACCTTCGAGGGAGGTCGGATCCCCGACCAACCTCCCCCTCCCTCCCTCCCATCCCTTTCTTTACTCTGGGCATGATGTGCTAGACGTCCGCAGAGATCAGATCAAGCAGATGCGAGACCCGGACGATGCCGTTGCTGAGTCGAGAGTGCACTCCGTTCGTGATCAGAGAGAGCAGTGGAAATCATCAGATAGATCCTATCCCAGATGGATGGAGGAGCAGATAGGACAGGGAGCTCAGTCAGCTTCTACATTACGTCCATTCGTCTTGGATTTGGATTACATTCACAGACTGCCAACATTTTCAGGGGAGGCACACGAGGAGCCTTATCTTCACCTGTCTGCATTCGAGGAGTTTTGCAGAGCACAGAGATATTTAGATATCACTGCAGAGGAGCTGATGAGGAGGACCTTCCCATTCACACTTCAGGACAGAGCCATGAAATGGCACCGACGATTGGGGAGGAGATTCGATACGTGGGGAGAGCTGCGCCGAGAGTTCTTATAAAGATACTTCCCCCGCGTAGAGCAGAGTTGATGCGGTCATTGATCACCGAGTTTTCAGTTGATCCCCAGGAGCCATTGCAGGAGGCATGGCCGAGGTTTCTTGACCTCTTGAGGAGATTTCCAGATCACGGACTTCCACTGACAGACCTTATAGAGATCTCCAGCACTGGTGATTACCACATGTGGCGGTTCACACCGCAGTTCCGACATTCACCTACTGGATACCATCTCGAGCTTACTTGCACATAGATCTTCTTCACGAGATACCGTAGTCGGAACAACACATGCGGACGATGCAGTACCAGTGCGGTGTGTCGCATTACATGAGGATTCAGCTTTTACATACCAGCCCGAGGACTTGGATGATGCAACACCACTGATAGAGGAGATGACTGCGATAGCAGAGGTTCGGACCCAGAGTCTTCTCGAGTTCCCGTTGGTTTTCTAGCTAGAGTTCGAGTCAGCCCCAGAGTTCTCAGTCTACGAGTCTTGGATATCAGATCTTCTGATACTCCAGGAATCGGAGGAGCCCCTGCTACTACAGCCATTGAGTCAGCCACTTCAGTGTCCAGTCCCGGAGGAGTCAGCTTCTTTTCTGCAGAGATACTTCTCGGAGTCTGACAGATTTCAGGACTTAGCCCAGCATCCACAGTTCGATATGGGACACCTCTTTGAGAGACCAGACACAGAGAGTCCCTTATTAGAGCTTTTTGTCCTCCACTGTGACGAGGCAGACACACTTACTGAGGAGCAGTTGGTAGCCAGCATTGCCGTAGAGCGAGGATCAGCCGTAGATACTTTGCCAGCCTCGCGGTGTTGACCAGTACCTTCTCCTGCCTCCAGATTGCCGAGTGCCACATTTCCGATGATGATGCAGCCTGGTGCACCGAGTGGAAACTTGACAGCAGCGCAGATGCCCATCTAGACCCTGATCCTCTCTTACTCACTTCAGATCTTGCATTTCTCCCTGAGAGTTATCTGCGGGAGGATGCCGCACACGATTTGTACTCGGTTTCACCTTCTGAGTGTGTTTCCGATCTTGCAGAGCACGAAACCGAGTCTTCTGGTCATTCTGATTATGAGTCTTCTCACCTCGACGACCCTCGCGAGGTTGAGCCCATCCTGGAGATATTCGATGATCTGCCCGATCTGCTTCTATTTCATGCATTGGATATCTATTTTCTTAGAGAGTCTCCTGATCTTGACTGTCCATACCTTCTTGAGACACTGATTGACGTGGAGGATTCCAGGACTGATCCATCCATCTCCACGTTTGATTTCTTCGACTCTACACTTCCACTCCAGTTGGATCCAGAGCCGATGATTTCTTTTGTGCTACCGGATCCCGATCACTTACTTCCATATCATTGGCCGGTAGCAGACACACGCTTGATTGCATACTTGGGTATCTTACTTTACAGTTTTGAGTTCGTCATTGTTCTCATACCAAGACTGCGACGACAGTACGGCATTCGCCTTACCGATGTCGTCCTGAACCTTGACACTGCTTTATCCTAGCCTTTGCGCCCAGCTAGGGGCGTAAAAATCTAGATCTTGTTGAGAGGCACCTCAACATTGTACCCTTTTGTATATACGTGTTTTGTCTTAGTTTGATCTTTCTTTCTTCTGTTGTTGTTTTCACCCAGGTCTCGCTTAGGATTATCTTTGCTATACTTAGGATATTCCTCATCCTAAGTATAGGGGGTGGAAACATCGGGTTGTTCTTCCGTTCTGTTTCATCACTTCTATTGTGTTGCATATACTTAAGGTTCTTCACCTTAAGTATAGGGGGAGTGATGCCCTCTCACCTTGTATATATTTGTTGATTTTCTTCGTGTCTTGCTACCCATGTTTTTATTGCCTATACTTAGGGATATTTCACCCTAAGTATAGGGGGGTAGACCATGTACATTCTTCGCTCGGATTTCCCTTTGTGTACAGACTACTATACTTAGGATTATTTGATCCTAAGTATAGGGGGAAAATCCAAGACGCTCTTGATTTTCTATTCATTCATTCGTCTTTGTAAATAGCCTTCCTTCTCACTTCCCTATACAAAGCATGAGTTATGTCTTCTTAATCGCTTTTGACTCTGTGGACATCGTTCGAGCAAATTATAGGGGGGTGTGTATATATTTCATATATACTTTATCCGTAACTCGTACTTTATGTGAGTGTGTTAATAAATAAAAATGGCTAAAAACCCAAAATCCATAAAAATTAGAAAATTTTCCCTATAAATAAACATTCTTTTATTTGCACATACATAGCTATTGTACAAATTATTTTTGTAAAAATGTTTTCATAAACTTTTTGTGTAAATATTGTGTAAATATGTGCATATCAAAATATAGTACAAAATTTTTTCAAAATGTTTTGAAAATCAATAGTTTGCAAAAACCTTGTGTAAATTTGTGTAAATATTTTGCAAAACCTGCATTCATGCATTCATCCATGATTTAAAAACATTTTTCAATAATTTTGTTTTTATGTAAATCTTGTGTAAATAGCATCTTTGTATATATGTATATAGTTTTTCCCGGATTATAGTTGACATTTAAACTAGCCTGGAATTAAATTGGGAAATGGAGCTTGATTAAGATCTTAATCTACCTAATCATAAGAGGAACCTCATAGGGCTTAGGGTTAAGGCTTTTCAGGTCCATGGTGACTTAATTCTTTGAGTCCACTAGGCTATGATCACATGTCATCTCAATGAGCCTAAGTAGAGCACTTAACAACACACACATGACTCATATAGACAGTGGCTTGACTTGGACCCGCACTTTACACCGAGCTCTCTACGGATGAGGTGGTGAGGAGGCAGTCTTCCTTGACTTGGGGTAGCATATGAGGGTAGTGTAGGAGGAACCTCTCTTCTTCTTTTAGTGAAGGAAGTGTGTCTCAACTTGGTCTGGTTGCCATGAGGTCTAACGACAGGAGTTGTGGGTTGCAATAATGCTTCAAAAGAGGGATAGTCTACTGGCTCAAGAGGAAAAACTCCTTATGTATATATGTTGCACATTGTATATGTTGTACAAATGCACTTGAAAAAAAATGCAAAAAGAAAATAACTCCAAAAAAGTGGTGGGTGTGATAGAAAATGATAATCCCACCGGAGTATGTATATAGTGCAAATAAGCAAAGCTTGAGACTTATGGATTCCATCTTATGTAGCTTGCAGCAGGGAGACTTAGCTACACTGGTTGAGCTCCCAAGGATACATGTCTACACTGGCCATGGTCCATTCTCTTCTTCCCCCTCTTCTTGAGCCGGTTGAACTTGAACTTAGAAGGGAATACCCCGCTCCTCGAGGAAAGAGTGGCCAGACTAGTGTCATAGAGTTACCTTGTTGAGGAGGGTTGTCAAGTTACTACTTCTGAGGTGGATAGCTTATATATCACTTATACAGTACAAGGAAAGATTCATAGTCTTCAGGGTTTGTGTATGTAGACTTGTTCAGATCTGGATTATTAAGGAGTCCTGATTGTAGATTAGTGGATCTTAGAGGTTGTTAAGTTTTAAACCTAAGTCTAAATAAGGTTCCGACACATCAATAATCCAAAGATCTGATCGAGCTCCATATTTCAAATTAATGAAGGCAAGTTTAATATTCAGCATTAATCCATGCATTTTCTCCTCTTTTTCTTTTTCTTTTTCTTTTTCACTTCTTTTTCAAATAAGTGTTTACTAAGGGACTAGCAAAGTTAAGTATAGGGGGGTGATGAATACCCATTCATCACTCTTTATTATTTTATTTTAGCTACAAAACCTTTGCCAAACACATGTAGATATATGTAAATATTAATAATTAGCATTCAACATGCATTGTGTAAAAATGAATAATTAGCATATTTTTGTGCATAAATGAAAGAATAAAGAAATAAAAGAAAAAGAGGGAGATATTTAGAATAAATATTGAGCGACCTAATCCCAAGGGAGGGCTCAGCATGGGCCTGACCGCATAAAAACCAAAGTAGAGAGAGATAAGGAAGCTCATGTGTGTACATAGATACCTGTAATATAAAATAAAATTTATTTTACTCTAAATAAAAATAAAAATGGGTTTGTATATATTTGTATATATTTAAGTATTAAATAAAAACAAAAATGAGAAAATTAAAAAGAAATGAAAAACCCTTCATCATATGTATAAAAACCATGTACATAGAACCCTTTATCTTTTTATTTATCCCTATAAATAAATAAATTAAAATCCAATAAAAATGTGTACATATTCTATACTTCATAATGTAAATAAATAAAATAAAAATTACAAAAATAAAAATAAAATAAAAAAGAAATAAAAATAAAAATCAAAGCCTTCATTATATATATACCATATATGTATATAAATAAAACTATTTATTTCACCCTTGTAATTAAATAATAAAAATAAAATAAAAATACCAAATTATTCCAAATTTCATTCTATAAATAAATAAAATATAAAATTGGAATAAAATGTACAAAAAAATAATTAAAAATCAAAAATAAAAAATGTATAGTGTATATACCTATATATAATAATCGTATTTTATAAATACTTAATTTTTATTTCAAAAAAAATAAATAAAATTCATAAAAAAAGCTTAAAATAAAAGAAACATTTTTCATGTTTTAACTTTTTTGAAATTCGGCCATCTACTATTTATTATTCAATTTCCAATCATTTAAGACGTGGTCGCACCCGATTGGTCCACGGGGGATGTTGACCCCCGGTCAACTCCCCCCCTTTGGCCACCAGTCCGTGGATATTGTCGCCCGACCCGATTTCTCCAATTTTTCGCCACTCGATCCGATCGACAAATCCGCAAACCCAGGGTCCTAATTCTTCATTGATCTTCCCTTATCCACGCCCGGGGTGGGTTTTGGTGATCCGAGCTCCGATCTGATCGCCCGACTCCACTCTTCTCGAACCCCTAGCAATTTATAACCACAGCTCCGCCGCACCATTCAGACCATCTTCGGCTCCGCCTTCCCATCCCAGGATCTCCACTACCTTCCCTAGAGTGACAGCTATCCGCGGGTGGTGTCACAGTGAGGAGGAGGTGTCCCAGCCACTGATCCGACCGCTTATCGCCGCCCTGTGCCGCCCAGGAGCGGCACTCGAGCCTCGGGCCTCAACGTCCCTCGAGGCAAAGACCAGGAGCTCCAGGAGCTCTTCCACAGTCGACCTCATGCATCCTGTAAGCTTCATTCTTTCTATCTTTCTCTAATTTCCGTTTTCGGCCAATTTCATCTTTCACCGTCGACCATCGATTTCGACCATCTCAGCCACCCTCTCGACCATCAGACTCGACCCTCACACCCACGAGACTCCTCCGCATCTTCTGCACCCACTCACTCTCCCCGACTCGCCCCGGAGCGGGGACTTCGATCTTCACAGCCGTCGCTTCGACGGAGATCGACCATCTCGCCTCATCCGACCACCACGCCACCCCTAACCGGGTCGAGGCACTTTGCCCTCGAACCAGGAGCTTGTTGCGCTGCTTTTCAGGTCATAAGGGCCCCATATGGGGGTCTTCACTTTCGAGCACATGAGCTCCAGGCCACCGCCGTCGCCGGAGCGTCTCCGACGTCTCCAGCATCATCGGAGGCATTCACGAGCTGCGGGACGTCACGGCGGACCTGTTCCGCATTGTAGCAGCAGCAGAGGAGGTCCACCGCGCGCGTAGGCCGGCGAAGTTCGCAGTCCACCTGTTCTTGGAGGACCCTCCAGAGCCGTCTGTTCAGCCTCCACCTGCCAGATTTCATCCAGACCGCTCATTTAGACGAAGAGGAGCCCCGATCTCCAGAGCCGTATGATCGACACGTGGCTTCCTCTCCACCGTCCATCCAGGCGAGGCTCAGCCAGCAGCAGCCACCGTTCGATAGCACACGTGGCTGATCCTCAGCCATCCGATCAGAGCTGAGGTTTCCGTTATTGAGGCGCCATCACTTCCAGCTGTTTGATCAGCCACGTGGTGCCATCCCATCCCTCGGATCATAAGTGGGGTAATATTACTTAGTCCCCCCTTCTATTTTGATTTATCATTTAGTCCTGTAAATATTTTATAGAGTTCATTTTATTTTGGAACATTTGCACTTAGGACCTTGTCATTTATTTTAATTGCCTTTCTACCCATGTATATGTTGGACACGTGCATCGTCACGTGATGTTTTGGTAAATTTGCATACTGTGGGCTTGTAGTTTCTGTTCGTTATTGATTGATAAATACTTTCTGTTAATTGCACTTATGCCCCTGTGAATGGTTTATTTCGACATGTGTTGATTTTGTTGGGCATTTTACAACTTAGCCCCTGGACTTTTAGCACCTGTTGCTAATAAGTCCGGGGACTTAAGTTTTCTTACAATTGCGTCCCTCAGTGCCCAAAACACTTGCCTGGCGTGTGGGAAACTGGCATATTTGTACGAGGACCCCCCAGAGTTTTGATTTTGTTCCCTTTTCAGCCCAGAACTATACTTTCATTGCAACTAGGTCCCTGTGCACTGTTTGTGTGTTTTTTATTTTAATAAAATAGCAAAAGTAATCCAAATTGAGTGAAAATTGGGCATGTGGCTCCTACCACTATGTAAAATTTTCACCAATTTTTGGATACATTTTCTGAGCATTTTTATTATTTTTAAAATTCAAAAACCCTTTATTTTCTACCTGTTTAGATTTAAAATTCACAAAAAAAACCACTATAAAAATTACAAAAAAATTAGATTTAGTGTGTTTTAGTGTGTTTGATTTTCGGACCTGTTTTGGATATTTTTAGATTTATAAAAACCATAAAAACTAAAAAACCTTGAAAACTTATAAAAATTCTAATATTTCATAGAAAATCCCAAAAATAATAAACTCTTTCTCTGATTTTTCCTTTTTGTTTATATTTTCCAAGAAAAATACCTCCAGGCTTTGTTAAGGCCATTTTATATTTTATTTTGGCCCTTGAAGCTTGGCTGGACAGTTATCACTTATTTTTGCCTTGTTTTATTTTTAGAAAATTCAATAAAAATCATAAAATCCTCAAATATTCATCAAAAACAATAAAAAATATAAAAATCATAAAAATATTTTTGTTTGAATTTTTGGACCTTTTTAGAGTAATTAAATAATTGGTGAAAGTTGCTTCTTTTCATTGTTTTATTATTTTCTTCATAATTAAAAATCCCAAAAAAATATAGAAATATTAAAAATCCACCAAAATTCATTTGTTTTTATTTTTTTTTCATTTTAGACTACTTCGTAGGCCGAAAGGCCAATCCACGCTCCCTAAGTCCGACCCTGGGTGCTACACCAGGCTAATCTCATAGCCAGGGCCACTAGTTGTTTTTCTATGATTTTATCTTTGTTTGGTGGTGTGTTCCATAATTTTTCTTGTTGAGCTGAGATCTCTATCGATCCGGGTCGCAACGACCGGAGAGTGATTTATTTTTACCTGATCCGGATTGATCGAAATTTTTCGCTCATCAGCGGTCGAGAAGGGCTGTCGGAAGTAGGTTGATCGATAAACCATTGTCTAATAGAGTACGGTCGAACCTCTGCTCTCTGATGTGGCATCTGACAAAAGGGGCTCCTGAGTCTGGCCTCTTGGCCGGCAGACGGTTCTAGATCGCGAAACAAGCGGCTCTGGTCAGCACATGGATCTCGGACTGGTGGTTCCTCCTCTTCCTCCTAACTGTGGTCCTGTCTCTGAGCGATCTCTGGAGTAGAGGGATGTGTTGCAAAGCCTCCTTAAGAGTCAGTTGAATGTGAAAGAAGTCGATCATCTGCTAGCTGAACTCTTCCTGCTGCCTCTTTTTTGGATTTTCTATTTTCATCCCCTTTCCCATGTGAATAGCTCTAGGGAAGGGGATCACAGGGTCCTTCTCAGATGAAGGACTAGGAGAGGGTCTAGGCTGCTCGACGGTAAGATCCACACATACATCAAGCACCACAAGTGGACCAGAAGAAAACAAATCCTTTCCTTTATTGCTAGAAATGTTCTGAGATACAGGCACAGAAGGACAAACTACAGGACTCTCAGAAGTAAAAATGGTGGCATCAGCACCACCCTCGGCATGTCTTGCGGCATCAGCACCGCGCTCTGGCTCGGCAACATCGGTGGCGTCAGTACCACCTCCTCCATCTGGTGAAGCGACGGCCTCAGTAGCGTCGGTGGGATCATCATCCATGGTGGCATCAGTACCACCGTCATCATCTCTCGCGGCATCAGTACCACGCTCCTCCTCCTTGTCTGGTGCTCTGGAAGTGTCCTCGGGGTGTCGCTCAGACGAGGCGCCGCCTGCTGGCATCCTACCGCTCCAAAGTGTGACAAAATTAGTATCAAAAAAATATGCAGACATATCTCCAAATGTATCACTAGGAGTGGGATACTCTGTGAAATCTACTTGCTCAGTCATCCTCTTGAGGTCGTTCAGGTTCGGCTCGATCTGGGCAGGGATGGCGGCCTTCCCTCTCACAATCTCCCACATCTCCTGGCGGAACTCGTCCATCTCCCGTCTAAAGGTAGCATGCTGATCAGTAAGGAGGTGGGCTATGTCATCCAAAGCGGGGTTGTCATAGGATGTCCCATGAGAACCTGACGGGTGGCCTCGCTGGTAGTGTGGCTGCTATGGCTGGTGCTGAGGGTGAGAGGGGTATGACTGGGGATGATACTGCTGCTGCTGAGGCTGATCACGCCTCCAAGACTGTCCCTGCTGATAGGGATGAGGACCATACTGCTGTGACTGCTGCTGCTGCTGTTGGTACACTAGGGGTTGTTGCTGCTGGTGATCTCTCTGATGGCTGTACTGGCCACCCTATCCTGATGACTGCTACTGGGAGCTGGCACCTACGGCCGACCAACGGAATCCGGGATGGTCTCATCGGATACCGGGCTGGGGGCGATCGTACCAAATCCCGTTGACATCCATCAATGGCTCTGACTCATAAGGGGCTAGCGGAAGTAATGCAGAGGCTGATCCGGCTGGTATACCACCATCTGCATGTCTGGAGATGGCGGTGACTGGTAAGTGGACTGCGGCTGCTGGTATGGCTCTGCTTGTACAAGGTGAACCTGTCTAGGCTGCTGGTGGCTGGAGCGCTGGGACGAGCTGCCGGTGCTACTCGGATTGCCTCATGACTGAAGACGTGGCTGGGAAGTCGTCTGTGCCTCTTGGAGACACATGAGTTGTGTCTTCAGGTCACTTAGAGTCTGTGCCATCTGCTCCATCTGCGTGATGCCCTAGCACTGCTTCTTCTCGATAATCTCCATTCGATCAAGCTTCTCGTTGATGATGCCCATGTCAGCGGCTGTGGACTCGTCCTGTGCTGCTGCCGCTGATGAAGTGGATGGACCGGCGTCGACCCATGCTATCCTCTGGTACTGCATGGTCTGTGGCTGAGGGCATCCCTGTGTGTAGAGTCGGGTCTGCGACATCACCATATAGTTCTCTGCCGTCTCCTCGTAGATGGACCAGACCTGATCATGATCCTTGGAAAAATAGGACCTGCCACAAGAAGAATTCACTAGGATCTGTAGCTCTTGTGTGAACCCGCTGAAGAAGCTCTGAACTAAGTTCGGCTTCGAGATGTCATGGTGCGGGCATCTATCTGTCAACTCTCGGAACCTCCCCCATGTCTCGTGGAATTGCTCATTGGGGAGCATGGAGAAGTTACTGATCAGGGCCCTCGTGGCATTCAACCGCCCGAGTGGGTAGTACTTGTTCAAGTACTCGGTGCGGAGCTGCTCCCAGGTGTAGACGAACTTCCCCAGATGCTTCAGCCAGGTGGCTGCTCTGTCCGCTAGTGAAAAGGGGAAGGCAATCATCTGTATGGTATACTCGTCCACCTGCCTGTCGTGGATTGTGCTGCAGATCATCAAGAACTCCTGAAGGTGAGATGGGGCTCCTCAGTAGCGAGCCCATGGAACCGGGGGAGGAGCTGCAAGGTATTCGAGGGGAACTTGAAGTCCCCCACGATGGCTGGTAACACGACCCAACGATGCGTAAAAGTCGATCCAGGGTTGCGTAACTCCCGCATCGGTCTCGGTGTCTCTACGACTGCTGTTGCTGCTGCGACTGCTGTAGCATAATAGGGTATCCTCGGCCCGTCTCCTGGGCCGTGTTGGGCTCGACCGGCTCTCAACTGCTTCATCTCGTGCCTCATCTCTATCATAAAATCTCCCTGATCCCTCAACTGCTGCTGAACTGTCTCGAGGGAGGTGATCAAGGTGGAGTTGATCGCACCCTGGTCCAAGATGAATGTCTGCTTGGGCTGGGGACCTCGGGTGTGATCGTCACTACTGCCGGCCATGGTCTCTGCAAAAGCAAAAGACCCAAACTCAGGTGCCGATAAATCATCTAATAGTCTCTCATCTGGCACTGGCATCTCAGAACTGAAAGAAGGGGGGTCGAGGGGGAACAAGGTGGAGTAGAACTCGGGTTCGGAGAGCGGGTCTCGGCTCTCGCGAACCAACCTAGATGAGCGGGCAGAAGTGCTGGAAAGTGGTACAGCCAAAGGCTGCCTAAGGGACATTCTGCCCATCATCTTGATCTGGCAAGTCGGGCGGATGGGATCTGGAAACAACAATGATCAGCAAGCAAACCCCTGATTCACCTACGCAACGCGAGCTGAAGACCGTAAAGGTTCGGTCAATTATCTTGTCAGTTTTTATTAGGTGATCAAGTCAAGATAGCAGAGCGATTAACGTGACCTGTTAGGAATCCGGTTCCCCCAAGAGACTGGCATGATCCTGAACTAGATCTTTCCCAGCCAGTACAAGCCACGGACCGTTTACCGACTACCCGATCGGCTCGCTCTGTTAAGGATATCGCGACCCGCTTTACCGGAAACCAGCGTGATACTCACTGGAGAATGACTAGCTCAAGAGTAGTAGTCTGAAGGAGGTCCAGATATGGCTCTATCCTAGGGTGCGGATCACTCCCTCGCACATGCAAACAAGACAAGGAGGGGGTTGCTCTCCCCAAGACAAGTTTTTTCGATGTGGTGTCTTTTAGTGTCAGATATAGTTAGCAGTCCCAAATTTTATTGTTTCTCTTTTTAGGTATTTTTCAATAATCAAACAAATCGCCTAACAAATTTTTCGGTTCTCCTGGTTATTTAAGTCCATAAATCGGGGGGAGAAGTCAAAAAAGCCGATGCGCGTGAAATCAATGATGCATGCAGAGTAAGAGATGCGTACCTAACTCCAGCAGTCTACATGCAAAATGATCCGCGCAAAATTTAAAGACAGAAATAAAACTACCTAAATGATGCAGGCGGAAATCCAAGCCCTAAGCAAGCAGTTCTACTCGACAGAACGATGGCTAAGTGGTCAATCAAGAGGGGTCGGAGTCCTGTCTTGGATGCCGATCGGTGCCTGCCACAACGGGTCCTGTCAGCGATGTATACGACCTTTAGCGACGCGTGACCCCTCAGGTGACCAAATAGTCTTTTTATTATCTTTTTATTGTTGGTCCAATTAATCGAACTATAGGTACATGAAAAGTTATTAATGTGTGTGGACCTGCTTATTTACGTCACAGTCAAGCAAAAATCCTAAGGCTAGGGGCTGAAAACCACGAGAAACCGAATAGGTAGGAAAATAAACAAAACCGCGATAAAAGCCGCGAGAAAACCGAGGGGTCCCCCGAGCACACCAGTGCTCGGCGAAATAGACCCCAAGAGTCTAAGAAGTCCGGCTGAGTGTCCTATCCCTGTATTATTACAATAATAGTTCAAATAATACAGAAAAGAAACCTAAACTAATTCTACACTACGCCCGCACTCGGCTGCCTTCTCGCGCTCTCCTGCGGCTCCGTGTAGAAGGGAGCTGCCTCCGATTGTCGCGGTTGCACCGGCTCCTCGAAAGTAGCCGCCTCGGTCCTCGGGCCCTCGCAAGAAAACAACAAAGTATCAAACCAGATAGAAACAAAGCAAATAAAATAAGAAAAAGAAAACAGGGTATATATGCAAAAATAAAAATAAACAAGCAAAACATCAAAAAACAAAAAAATAAGAAAATAAAGAAAAATAAAATAAAAAGCAAAAGGGAAAGCCGCGGAAAGCTGCGAACAAGAAAAACAAAAAAATGAAAATGAAACAGACTACTAAGTCGTGCTCCCGGGCAACGACGCCATTCTGATGACCCGAGAAATGGCCGAGACTCGGGTTAATCAAATAGAGCTAGGGTCGTTGCGACCCGGATCTCGGAAATCAATCAGATCAACAAGAAAAATATGGAACAGACCACCAATCAAGCAAATAAAACATGAAAATCAAATAGTGGTCCTGGCTATGAGATTAACCTGGTGTAGCACCCAGGGTCGAACTTGAGGAGCGTGGATTGGCCTTGCGGCCTAAGAAGTAGTCTAAAAATGAAGAAAATATAAACAAATATTTTTTGGTGGATTTTTAATATTTTTATATTTTTTTGAATTTTTAAATAATATGCAAAATAAGAAAAAGACAACTATAAGCACATTCAACAATTTATTTAATTACTCTAAAAAGGTCCAAAAATTCCAACAAAAATATTTTTAGGTTTTATATATTTTTTACTGTTTTTGGTGAATTTTTGAGGATTTTATATTTTTTATGGAATTTTCTAAAAATGAAAGAAGGCTGAAATAAAAGAACACTGTCCAGCCAGGTTTCAAAGACCACTTAAAAATATCAAATGGTCTTTTCAAGGTCTGGAGGTATTTTTCTGGAAAATTAGAAATAATAAACAAAATTCAGGAGAAGAGTTTATTAATTTTTGGATTTTCTTTGATTTTTTAGAATTTTTATAAGTTTTTGAAGGTTTTCAATTTTTAAGTTTTTTATAACTCTAAAAATGACCAAAAATGCATAGAAAATCAAGGACACAAAATCACACAAAACTTGATTTTTTTGGAATTTTTAAAAAAGTTTATATATTTTTTTAGGATTTTATAATCTGAACAGACATAAAAATAAGGGTTTTTGAATTTTTAATATACTAAAAATGCTCAAAAATGTACCCAAAAATTGGTGAAAATTTTACACAGTGGCAGGGGCCATGTGTCCAATTTTCACACAATTTGGATTAATTTTGATATTTTAATAAAATCCAAAACAAGCAAACAGTGCACAGGGACCTAGTTGCAATAAAAATAAAGTTCAGGGGATGAAAAGTAACACGCTCAGAAAATGGGGGGTCCCTCGTGCATTTTGTCCAAGTCCCCACACGCGCCGCACGTGGTCTGGGCACAGGGGACCATTATGCAATAAAAAATACTTCCAGGGACTTAATAGCAACGGGTGCTAAAAGTCCAGGGAAGATATTGCAAAATGTCCAATCAATTCAGCACATGTCCAATAAAACCATTCACAGGGGCATAAATGCAAATATCAACAAAATTTTTTTCATTCATTAATACATCAGAACTACAACCCAAATATTGCAAATTCACCAACAAACCACGTGACGACGCACGTGTCTCATATTGACAGGGATGAAAATGCAAATAAACTAAATGTCTAGGTCCTAAGTGCAATTTAACCAAAATAAAATGAACTATATAAAATACTTACAGGAATAAGTAATAAAGAGAAAACAGGAGGGGGCCTAAGTGAAATTTACCCCCCTTATTATCCGAGGGCTGGAGGTGCGCCATGTGTGAGATCCAACGGGTGCGGGGTGCTGCGCCTCAATGAAGGAGCACTGGTTCGGATCGAACGGCGGAGAGTCAGCCACGTATGCTATCTGACGATGGAGGATCGAGGGCTGACCCTTCGCTGGATGGATGGCGGAGAAGCGGCCACGTGTCGATCGGACGGTGGCTGAGAAGAGCCTCTTCTTCGCCTCGATCGAGCAGTCCGGATGCTATCTGGCACGTCGGGGCTAAACGGACGGCTCTGGAGGATGCACCAAGAACAGGTGGCCGGCGAACTTCGCCGGCCCGATACTCGCGCGGTGGACCTCCTCTGCTGCTGCTGATATGTCCAAGAGCTTCGCCTCGATGGTCCGCAGCTGAAGCGCCTCTCCGATGAGGCCGGGAAGCTCCGAGGAGCTCCGGCGACGATGGCGGCTGGGAGTAGCTGTGCTGAACGCATAGACCCTCAGATGGGCCTCGTCTCGATCTGCAAAACCCACAGACAAACTCCTGGGTCGAGGGCAAAGTGCCTCGACCCCGTGAGAGGGTGAACGGGGGTCTAAATGGGTTGGGGTGGCACCCTCCGGCGATGCGACGACAGAGGAGGGTGGACTCCCAGTTCCGGGGCGAACTGGGTTGGATGGATGGGCGGAGAACGTGCGGAGGAGTACGACGAAGATGATGGTCGAGTCGATCGATAAAATGGATGGACGGGGTGAGCGGAATCGATGAAAGACGGCGAGGGATGGATTTGGGCGAAATCAAAAATTAGAGAAATATGGGAAGAATCAAGATTACCTGATGGAGGTGGTCGATTAGGAACGAGCTCCAGGAGATCTGGTCTTCGCCTCGAGGGACGTCGATGGCCCGAGGCTTAGGCGCAGCTCTGGGCAGCGCATGACGGAGAGACGCTACTGGATCAATGACAGGATGCTCCTCTGCCTCTCTGCAACACTCCGGTCCAAGGCTGTCACTCAGAGGAATCGGGTGGAGGTCCTGGGTGGAAGGGGCGATGCCAAAGATGGAGTGAAAAGGCTGCCGGAGCTGAAGCTTTATACACCTGTAGGTCCGAGAAGAGAGGGTCGGGCAGGGTTCCGTGAAGCACGGATACCAATGCGGATGTGTCGGCATGGATCACGGATGCATGAGGAAGAAATAGGACCCTGGGTTTAGTCGAATGGGTCTCGGATCACTCGGGGAAAAATCGGAGAAAAGAGGGTCGGGCGAGTGGATCCGGGTCGACTGGTCCAGGGGGAGTTGACCGGGGGTCAACATCCCCCGTGGACCAATCAGGTGCGGCCACGTATTAAATATTTGGAAATTAAATAATAAATAGTAGAAGGCCGAATTTGGAAAAAGTTAAAACATGAAAAATGTTTCTTTATTTTTAAACTATTTTTTTGTTATTTTTATTTATTTTTTTGAAATATAAATAACGTATTTACAAAATATGATTATTATATATAGGTATATACAATATACATTTTGTATTTTTGATTTTTAATTATTTATTTTTTGTACATTTTATTCCAATTTGTATAGAATAAAATTTGGAATAAAAAGGTATTTTTATTTTATTTTTATTATTTATTTACAAGGGTTAAATAAATAGTTTTATTTATGTACATACATGGTATATATACAATGTAGGAAATTGATTTTATTTTTATTCCTTTTTATTTTATTTTTATTTTTGTGATTTTTATTTTATTTATTTACATTATCGAAGATGAAATATATACAAATTTTTATGGGATTTTATTTATTTATTTATAAGGGGAAATAATTAGGTTTGTGGTTTCTATGTACAAGGCTTATGTACAATGATGAAGGGATTTTTATTTATTTTTAACTTTGTTTTGTTTTTCCCAATTTTATTTTAATTTAATATTTACAAATATATACATATTTACCAAAATATATTTTTGGTTTATTTAGAGGAAAATATTTTTATCTATATACAGGTATATATGTACACACATGAGTTTCCTTATCTCTCTCTACTTGGGTTCTTCTTGCGGTCAGGCCCATGCTGAGCCCTCCCTTGGGATTAGGTCGCTCAATATTTATTCTAAATATCTCCCTCTTTTTCTTTTATTTCTTTATTCTTTTATTTATGCACAAAAACATGCTAATTATTCATATTTACACAATGCATGTTGAATGATAATTATTACTAATTACAGATATCTACATGTGTTTTGCATAGGTTTTGTAGCTAAAATAAAAGAATAAAGAGTGATGAATGGGTATCCATCACTCACCACAACTCAAATGGGCACAGGGCTCACTGGATAAGCCCTATATATATACATGTATGTATATGTATATGTATATGTATATGTATATGTATATATATCTGACAGAGTGAAGCTCCGATTGGATGAAAATCATCTCCATATCTTCTTCTCCTACCTTGTAAAAATCCCCTACCAAAATATATGAAAATATCACGATTCTCATGTGGTTGTTCTTCTACATGAGATTCCCAGATTATTTCGGTCGTAATCATGAAGGGTATTCATAGATCGCTCTAGTCTAGCATATGATATTATTTAGAATCAATGATTGGTGGTATCAGAACGCTTTCATGCCTTACATAATTTACACATACACATGTCTCAATCCCTTGTTGTTTTCAAAGAATAAGGTATTAATGGAATGTCTCAATCAGGATAATTACAACGAATTGTAGTACAAGATACAAAATCATATGGGGGCGGTACTCTCTCAGAATGAGGCTCTAAGATTACCCACACCTTACTCTAAATTTAATATATGTAAGGATATGGGGTCAAACCGATCCTAATGGGATCAATAGTTAGTTCGACCAAGATTCATTTGCGGAATATTTTAAGATCATAAATGGTTGGATCTTCAAGACATATTTCAACAGATATCCACCTTGACTTGAACTCCATTTGGAAACTTGTCATATTTCAACAAATCTCTTCCTTGACTTGAACTCCATTTGGAAAGTTGTTACGTCATGTCCCCTTGGATATAGATACTCGATAATCCAATCCATGTAATGCAGTTCCACATTTGAAGTACAAAAAGAAAGCTAGAATCGTAACAGAAAGAGATGGTTGAAAATGCCGTAAGCTTTTATCATAAACGATTGGATCTTCAAGACATATTTCAACAGATATCCACCTTGACTTGAACTTCATTTGGAAAGTTGTTACGTCATGTCCCCCTCGGATCTAGATACTCAATAATCCAATCCATGTAATGCAGTTCCACATTTCAAGTACAAAAAGAAAGCTAGAATCGTAACAGAAAGAGATGGTTGAAAATGCGATAACTTTTTCCATTACCATTTACGTATATACTCAGGAGTAACCATGTTCACAAAAAATACCACATACATGTACACATGAATGTTCATACATATATGAAAACAATATCTCTCAAAAAGTAAAAGTAAAGATAACAAAAATTATAAAAGTGTACATATCCAAAAGTAACAACAACCACAATAGCAGAATTGAACAAGCCAAGCCGCTCACTATTGCCAGTGTTCTTGAGAACCTACTAGTTTCATGAAAATATATACGTCACGAGAAAAGTTGCCTAGTATGATGAGAAACAACTAACTAAGAGGAACCACTAGATGCTAGAAAGTGTGCAAAAGTAGGTAATTGTGCAAATCCAAGACCACATTAATAACACGGATTTTGTGAGGGTGTAAAGTAGTCCACACAAGGCGGGACCACAGTGCCGCTGAGAAGACTGCTCACGAAACCCAGGTCAATCAACAATTAACCCACAAGTCAGAATCAATCAATAAAAAGCAAGATGTGGAGTTAAAAATTATTATAACTCTACAACAAAGATGTGTATAGGTGCAAGTATGTCTAGAGTGTCGAATACATGAAGGAAACAGGTAGATCGGGGCAAAGAATGCACAAAAATGAATGTGATATATTTGTCTATATGTGTTATTTTTTGTGGGTTTTTAATTTTGTATTTTGTATTTTTTTTAATTTTTAGTTTCTGATTTTGTACTTTTTTATATTTTATATTTTTTATATTTTCTTTTTCTTTTAAATTATAAAATAAGATATATATAATAAAGGAAAGAGAGATATAATGTATATATAAAAATAGGTAAAAATAAGCAAAATACAAGAAATAAAACATTTTTGTGATTTTTATAATTTTGTAATATTTTTGTGATTTTTCTATATTTTTGCTAAATTTTTGGTATTTTTAAACTCTGAAATACTCAAAACAGTGAATAAAATAAATAGCTGAAATTACAATGGAGATGAAAAATAGTAAACAGTAACAAAAATTCTCCAAATTAGATTTAAAATAAATACAATAAAATAAAGAAAATTGAGAAATAGAAATTATATTTTTAGTATTTTTTACGAATTTAATATTTTTATAAATATTTAGTGATTTTCTTTTTTATGAGTTTCTTTTATATTTTTTTAGTGATTTTTGTTCTTAAGATTAAATATATAAAAAGACACAAAATATATTTTTTGGGAATTTTTCAAAAAGTTTTTATAATTTTTATGTATTTTCTAATGCAAACAGAGATGAAAATGCATGTTTTTAATTTTTTTAAATAATAAAATGGTCTAAAAATGAAAAATAAAAATATGGCATGATAGAGCAATGAAACATGAACTTATATCTATTTCTTGGGAATGTTTCGAATTTATAGATGCTTGAAACAAATGCAAACAACAAAGAGAAATGACACTATTAACAAGGATTATTTGTAAATATCCAGAAATATCAGGGACAAAGTGCAAATTTCCCAAAAATAATATAAGTGAATAAAAATAATTTTAGACCAATCATGAATAACCAAAAACTCAGGGGTATTTCTGCAAAAGCGCCAAATACCACGTGCCAGAACACGTGACTTGGTAGGGACCTCTTCGTAATTACCGAACACCTGCGGGTCTAAATGCAAATTTACCCAAAATATTATAACTGTAATATATAGTTCAAGGACTAAAACTAAATAATTAAAGTTGCGAGGGTAATTAAAAGGTTTATAACTTAATAATCATGTGGGTACCGCGTGTGCACCTAGCGGGGACACAACTGTAATAATCAAAAAACTCGGGGACTGGATTGCAAAATAACCAAAAAGTTTATAACTTAATTAAAAAGTTTTGGGATTTAACGGAAATAAAAGAAACTCAGATGGGCCCCTTTGCAAAATGGCCAACCTCACGTACACCCGCCACGTGAGGTGATGTCGCCAGGGACCAACGCATAATAATCCAAAGTCCAAGGGCTTCAACGTAAATTTTACAAAAACATTTAAACAACATATGAAAGATTAGGAACCAGATTTTAATTATAAAAAATAGTGAGGGCTCAAGTGCAAATTACCCCTGCCTAGCGGGCCGACACTCCTCACTTATACACGGGTCAGCTCGGGAAGCGCCGATACCGGTTCGGCATGAGCGGCTGAGATTAGAGGATTCTGGATGCGATTAACAGCTGAGGAAGGCTTGATCAGACGACAACTGCTCAATCTAGGGTGCCTTGAAGATCCGACAGCGGAGAAGGCTGATGAACGAACAGGGAAAGAACTCCGCCGCAGCGAAGTTCCTCCGTCAAGGTCTCCCTTCTCTGGCGGTCCTTCATGCTCAAAACTGGCGCCTGATGGTCCTGCGGTGGTCCTCCAGCATCTGGAGGCGTCAAAATTGGATGGCGACCTCTAGAGTTCTCCTATGGTGATGAAGTCGAGAAGGAACTCAAGAAGCTTCCGGCGGTTGCAAAATCGCCTCCAAACGGTCTTCTTCTTCTAGTACCTACAGGAAGTGTTACGAGGGTCGTGAGAAAACTGCAATGACCCTCCGGTAGGAAAAAAGGGGTGGAATGGGCTGCGGAGGCGAAAACGTAGCTCGCCGGAGCACGCTCCAGCAAGGTGGTCGGTGAAGATGGATGGACGGGTTTCAATCGAAAAGGAGGGGGTAGATCTAATCCTACGACTAAGGTCAATCTAAAAATGCAAGAAAAACAAAGGGAAAACAGATACCTCGATGGCTGAGAGCCAGAGATGACCTCGACGACGATGGCTTGCCGGAGGTGGGTGGAGACCAGCCTGATACTCGCTTAACCCGGCTCCAGGGAACTGGAGGAGCTCCTGTCACGAGCTCCAGTCATGAGCTCGCCACAAAGAGGGCAAAAACGGTCCAAGGAAGGTTCAAAAGATGAAGGGAGTCGGTTTGGGTTTTTGAATAGGTGAAGGAAGCGGCTCCAAAACGAGGTGGAACGACTCGGTCAGTGATTCGAAGCCCAAGAAAAGACTTGGGCGTGAATCACCAATATACGAGGTGAAAAAATTCAGAAGGACTTGGCATCAAAAGATGCAAGTGCAGGCCTCGAAAAATCTGTAAAGTTGAGCAAAAACGAGGCTCTGACGAAATGGCAGGCAGGGTCAGAGAGTTGATCGCGGGTCAACTCTCCGACCCTATTGGTTGGTCCACGTGGACCAACCAGGAAAAAGCCTGGAGAAAAGAATTTATAAAAATAATAAATGATTTTATTAATTTAGGTTATAAATAAAAATATTTCTTATTTTCTGAACTATTTTATTATGATTTAATTTATTTTTTTCAAGGTTTAAAATTATAAGTTCCCTTTTATGGGCTATATAGGTATATTTATCTATATATTTTAAAATTTTGTTTTCATTTTTTATTTTTGATTTTATTAATTTTGTTTATTATTTTATATATTTATAACGTATTTTTATAAACTTAAATATATTTTTATTTTATTTTTCTGATGTGTTATATACAATTAAATAAATAGAAGTATTAATTGTATATGTATACTTATTGGTATTATACCTATGCATTTTCTACAAGTATTTTATTTTTGTGTTTTCTTTATGTTTTTTTTCCTATTTTAATATATACATATAATATAAATAATATTATAAAAAACTATAAAAATATAAAAATATAAAAATAATGAATAATAAATAAAAGGAATATTTTAATCGGTACAAGTATAGAATAGGGGTCCAAAACCTAACTTTCACATCGTAACTCTGAAAAATATGAAACCACCTTCATTAAATAGCTTTTTAAAAGTTATATACAATTAAAGTGATTTTGATACATTTTAAGTTTTTATTTGAGAGATATAGGTCTGAGAAGTTGGGATTTTGGAAACTTATTCAGATCATAACTTTTTATCTATACATTATTTTTGTATGAATTCAATTTTGTATTTTTCTATATTTAATTATCTACAAATTTCATGTACAGAGTTTCTTTATTTGAAGTATAAAAGGTCCAAAAATAGGTCCCAAAAAATGAAGGAAAATGAATAAAATAAAAGGTATTTATTGGATTTTTGGCCCTTATCTCCCCCTACTTTATTTCTTGTCGATCTAGTCACCAAGATGCCTAGGTCTCGGGGTATCAGGTCATAAATATTTGCAAATTTTATTCTTTTTCTTTTCTTTTCTTTATTCTATAATTTTGGAATTAAAAACAATATTTTATACAATATTTACGCAAATATGCATGAATGATAAAATGCCTAAATTAAGACTATTTACACACATTTACTAGGGTTTTTAAGGTCAAAATAATAGAATAATGATGATGAAACGGAGATTCATCATCCCCCTATACTTTCCTTTGCTAGTCCCTAGAAAACACTTATGCAATAAGTGCAGAAAAGAAAAACAAAGAAAAGAAAAAGAAGAAAGATGGATTAAATTCAATTATCAAACTTGTATTCACAAAATCAAAGTTTGGAGCTTAAGTCAGACCTTTGAAATTTTAGTGCGGGTGGAACCTTAATGGGAATCAGATTTGAAATCTAACAGCCTTCGAGAATCCCAAAACTCTGCTCAAGTCTCCTCACTAGTCAGGTCAGAATACTTCAACCCATACACAAACCCTTACGACTATGAATCTGACTCGTACAGTGTAAGTGATGATGGCTCTCCCCAACTGAAATGACAAAGAGACTGACTTCTCCAGCATGACAACCTAATGATTCTCCAATCCAATAACTCCTTCGTCGAGGAGCGGGGTATTCCCTTCTAAGTTCATGTGACAATCCGCTCAAGAGGAGGGGGTGAAGAGAAGAATGGACGGTATCCAGGTAGCTACCTATCCTAGGATGCAAGACTAGTGTAGTCAAGTCATCCAGCTGCATGCTCACATGATTTGACTTTGAAGCTCAAGCTTGCTTATTTTCTATACAACATATGTACACTCCGACAGGCATTTTCTTTTTATACAGGTCTGTCCACTTTTTTTGGAGTTTTTTTCCTTTTTTTGAAATACTATATACACCACCATATACATAAGGAGTTTTTCCTCTTGAGCCAGTAGACTATCCCTCTTTTGAAGCTTTATTGCAACCCACACTCTCTTATCTTTAGAATTCCACATCACTGGACAGGTTAAGGTGCACTTCCCTCCCTAGAGGAGGACAAATGTTTCCACTTGTGTGCGTCTCATACCTACAAATCCAACACCCTCACCACTCCAATTGAGTTGAGACATGTGAAAGGTGCAGGTGTCCAAGTTAGGTCATTATCAACAAGGGTCGTGCGTGTGCTCCGAAATACTCTACTTAGGTAGTCAAGAATCCATTGAACCAAATCTTGTGATCCTCAAAGAACAAAGTCAACTAGACCTGAAGTACCTTAATTCCAGCTCCTACAAGGTTCATGTTATTGTGTAGATTTTAAGGTCCAACCAAGCTCCAATCTCTGGATTTTACTTAGACTTGTTCAACTATAAAACTCAATCCGAAAAATGCTCATGCTATGCAAATGCTATGCAGAATGCATGAAATATTTTTGTGATGCAATTTTCAAAGATTGAACTTTTTATGGAATTTTGAAAAGAATGATGCATATGCATTTTTTTGTATTTTAATTTTGCAAATGTTTTTGGTATTTTTGAAAAGAAAAGATTTTTGTTAAAAGCTAAGTACAAATATTTACACGAGAATGTTTCTTATATCTACAAGAAGTAGATTTTAAGAATCTACAAGGGTAAGTGGTCAGTTTTTTATAAAGAATTTTAGTGTGATGTATGTATTCCTCAAACTTATTTGAAAAAGATTTTTTAAACAATTTTTGAAAACTATAGTCCAAAATAATTTTTACAAACAATTTTTACAAACATGTACACACATTTGAAAATCATTTTTGCAAAGGTTTTTCAAACAATATATATAGAATTTTCAAATATTTTTGCAACCATTTTCCAAACCATTTGCAAAATGTTTTTCAAACATGTTTATTTCACACAAAGAAAATAAATTTTCAAAACAAAACAATTTTACAAAGGTTGAAAATATTGAACAAAACATTTTCCAATTAGTTTTCAAAAGATTTTACAAAAAGATTTTCAAACTATTTTTCAAACATTTTGCAAAAAAAATTTCACCTGATTTATTTAATCAGTAAATAAAAAAAGAATTTGAGGAATACTAACATATTTTTATTAAGTGATTATAATGAATTTTAATAGGTATTAATAGCCATAGTTATTAAGAAAAATACGAAAGTACGAGTTATGGCTAAAGTATATACAACCCCCTATACTTAGTTTGAGCTATGTCCTCATAGATCAGAGAGAAAAAAGAAGACATAACTCGTACTGAGTATAGGAAAATCTAAAGAATAAACGAATGGAAAAATGAATGAACGAATAGGAAGTTGACCGTCCCTCTATACTTAGGATCAAATAATCCTAAGTATAGCAGACTGTACACAAAGTAGGGAGGATCAAGGGTGGGAATGAACATATCGTACTCCGACCGTCTCCCCCTATACTTAGGGTAAGATATCCCTAAGTATAGACAAGAAGAGGAGACAATGGAGAGGATCAAAGAATAGAAGAACTCGAGGTTCACACCCCCTATACTTAGGACAAAGTACATCCTAAGTATAGAAGACTGACAACAAGAGCGACACCTTTTTCCTAGAAAAAGAAAATATAAAAGGAAAAGTAGAAAAGCGATGAAGATGAAAGAAAGATAGAAGAGGATGTACACACCACTCCCCCTATACTTAGGGTAAAAGAGGCCTAAGTATAGGCAACAACAAGAGTGAGGAAGCAGAACGACAGATGAACACTCGGTTTCGTCCACCCCGTATACTTAGGACAAAGTATGTCCTAAGTAAGACAAACACAAGAATGGGTGGATGAGCAAAACGGAAGATGGACGGAGAGCGAATATACAATAGAAATGGATGTACAAAGATCAAGAAGGCTGAAAGTGAACCTTCTTGCGGGACCGCTGAGAGATAGATGTGATATGGTGCAGGTCGACATCGGGGTCCTCAGATGAAACAAACCGATCAGGGTCAACACGGTGTAGGTCAGCATTAGTCCTAGGGTGGGGAGGCACAGACGGGTCAGTGGAAGAAGTACGACTAGGTCCGGCCTTAGGAGTCTCGCTGATATCAAAGTGGAATGGGACGAACTCATCATCATCGAAAGTAGTGTAGTCAGTGTTGTCCTGCGAGGTGTCGTCTAGGTAAAAACCAAAAGGAACGAACTTATTAGTAGAAGTAGTCGAATTGTGTTCGTCCTTTACAATCTCAACCGGATCATCCTTATCATCAAAAGACCCGAATTCTCGAATAAAAGCAACCAAATCGAATTTGGCCTTGGTCTCATATGAATCTAAATGAACAGGAGCGGACTCATCAGTGAAAGTCGTCGAGTTATCTCCGTCCTGCCTAATCTCTGAATATGCCCCCCGCTCTAGGGTATCAGTCGTGTAAATCTCGCGGATGTCATCAACTCATCGCCAATCACAGGAAGCAGAAACTCCAAGGTCTATGTTTTCCGAGTCCTCCTCCTGTGAGAGGAGTTCTCGAGTCTCGTCATCAGTTATAAAGAAAGTATCTTTGATATCTGTATATAGATCATAGGCCTCAGAGTTAGATAGAATAGGTGTAGTCACATCAGGTGTAGGTCTCTGATCGGCAGTAGGTGCAGTGATGACCACCTTGCTCTCATCAACAGGACGGAAGCGAATCTCTCCTGATCCATAATCAATAACGACCCTCGCAGAAGCGAGGAATGGTTTTCCCAGGATGATTGGAGAGTGCTCCCCAGTGGAGGTCTCCATGGGCAAAACGACAAAATCTATATGGAAGCTCGTGCCTTGAATCGAAATGATGGCATTTTCAAGTATACTCTTTGACCTCTTGATTGATCCATCAGCAAATTGAACAATCATCCTGGTCTTCTTTGGAGGCCCTAAGTGAAGAGATTGTACCAATGAGAAGGGTAATATGCTAATAGAAGCACCGCCGTCGAGGAGAGTGTGATCACATGTGTGGTCAGAGATGGTGCAGCTAATGAAAGGTGTGGCAGTGTTCCTTTTCCTAGGAATGGGACGATGGGCAATGGAATGGGCAGTGGCCATGGTCAAGATGTGACGCTCAGATCTGCTTCTCCACTTTCTCTTCTTGGGAAGAGGAGTAGATAAATCAGTCATGGCCTGCTGAAGTGGGGCACGGATGATCTCATGAATGGTGGCCGCCACTTCGGGTTCAGTCAACAATTTTTTTAATTTTTGGATCTCCTCCATACAAGGGAGAAGGTCGGAATCAGCATATACACGAGGAATGCCAAGAGCAGTATGTACATTGGCCTCCTTGGGGTCAAAGGTGGGACATGGTGTGAAGGATTGTGTGGTCAAAGATTCTGGCAAGTGGGCCCTCTCCTCACAGTCTGAATCAAGCAAAGGTCTCTCGAAATCTTTTTGAATTTTTAAATTGTTCTTATTTTTGTATTTTTTGCGATTGCAAGCTCTCATGGAAATCCTCAAATGAATCTGAATCCTCAAAGAATGGAGCTACATTCTGGATCTTATTTATACTGACTATATCACTCATCCTCGAGTTCATATGCTCCATCACCTGATTCAAGGTCTCAAGTGTGGATACCCTGAAAGGTGACTCCAACAGCTCAGTCTTGGGTGGATGTGAAGGTGGAAAATACAGAGGTAGAGGTGGGTGTGGATAGAAGTCCGAGTCCTGATACTGTGGCTGAGGCGGGTATGTACAAGAATCAGAAAAAATAGGAGGAGGGTCCTCCTGAAAAAATTGAGGTGGACTGGCTGGAGAGAACGAGGGCTCCGCAAAGTCTGGATAAAAATCACTCCAGGGGTCCATCTCGAAACAAAAGGAAAAGGATAGTCAGGAGAGCACGATGATCAAATCAAAAGAGTGACGAAAAAGGCGCAAATGCGCAGAGACGATCTAGAAATGCACACAAACAATCACAAGAAAAACTCATGCAAAGCAAACCCTCAGTTCACCTACTCAACTCGATGAAGATCACAAAAATGCGATCTTTTTATCTTGTCTCTTATAGAGTTAGGTGAGAAGTCCAAAAATTTCTCAAACACTTAGGAGGCTGAAATGGATTTGGGCACTAGTCCTTTGGTATGCGCGATCAAGGTAAAACGAAGACAATGAGGGGATTACTCGCCCCAAGATAATATTTTTCTTTTTGGTTGATTTTAAGGTTGAGTAATGTTAGCAGTCCCAATTTTATTGGTTATCACTTTTTTTGTATTTTTAATAAGTATGCACACGCCTATCGAGGATTCAATTCCTTTAATAAGCACCTAGGTGATCAAAATCAGAGGGAGAGGCGGAAAAGCAATGCATGCGACAAACGATGATGAATGCTAAAGCGTAAATGCTCACCTTGCCTCCAGCACTCTACATGAAAAGATGCTCAGCAGAATTGAAACCTAAATTATATGCAAATGCAAGCCGATGAAAGCGCCCAAGGTTGAGAAACTGCTATTAGTGTGAAGCACAGTTTTCAAAATTTGACTAGATCCAAACGTTCTCTATAGGAGCATGCAATGGTGATTAGTGTGTTTGGACCTAATACTATCGACAAGCAGATCCTAAAACTAAGTCTCAATTACACAAAAGAAATAAAAAATAAAATAAAATCAAGAAACAAAGGAAAAATACGATAAAAACTACGAAAAAATCGACGAGGCCCCCAAGGGAACAATCCCTCGGGCACTGGAACTCGTGAAGTGGTAGAGTGTGGCAGAGTCCTGAGAGTCCTATTTAAGTTACAAATCAATTGTCTCTCTCTCACTTAAATTACACAAATATATACGATAAATACAAAGGGAGCTCGGTCTTCAAAAATCCTCTCAATTTCCTTGGTTCTAGGTCGGCAAGCTGACGCCGGCTTCATGTGGGTGCACAGGCGCCTGGAGTAGAGCACCTCCCTCGATCCGTGATACCTCGCATGAAGTCAACAAGAGAGGAGGTTAGACAGCTCAAATAATTATATCAAAAAAGAAGCAAATAAATAAAGCCACAAAAAGAGAAAATAATCACAATCACAAATAATCCCAATCTAAGCATTGTTGCTCCTCAACAACGACGCCATTTGATAACACGGATTTTGCGATGGTCTAAAGTAGTCCACACAAGGTAGGACCACAGTGTCGCTAAGGCAACCGCTCACGAAACCCGGGTCAATCAACAATTAACCCACAAGTCAGAATCAATCAATGAAAAGCAAGATGTGGAGTTAAAATTTATTATAACTCTACAACAAAGATGTGTATAGGTGCAAGTATGTGTAGAGTCTCGAACACAAGAAGCAAACACGTAGATTGGGGCAAAGAATGCACAAAAATGAATGTGATGTATTTGTCTATATGTGTTATTTTTTGTGGGTTTTTAATTTTATATTTTTTATTTTATTATTAGTTTTTATATTTTAATTTTTAAATTTTAATTTTAGGAATTTGTACTTTCTTTTTATATATTATATTTTTTTTATATTTTTCTTTTTCTTTTAAATTATAAAATAAGATTTATATATATAATAAAGGAAAGAGAGATATAATGTTTATATAAAAATAGGTAAAAATAAGCAAAATACAGGAAATAAAATATTTTTGTGATTTTTATAATTCTAATGCTTTTGTAATTTTTTCTATATTTTTACTATTTTTGGTATTTTAAAGTCCAAAATACTTAAACAGTTTATAAAATAAATAGCTGAAAATAAAATGGAGATGAAAAATAGTAAACAGTAACAACATTTCTCCAAATTAATTTTAAAATAAATATAATAAAATAAAGGAAATTTAATAATAGAAATTATATTTTAGGATTTTTTAAGAATTTTTAATAATTTTATAAAGATTTTAGGAGTTTTGTAATTTTTATGAGTTTTCTTATATATTTTTAGTGATTTTTGGTCTGAAGATTAAATATAAAAATACACAAAAAATGTATTTTTTGGGGAATTTTTCAAAAGTTTTTATAATTTTTATGTATTTTCTAATGCAAATAGAGATGAAAAAGCATGTTTTTTATTTTTTTATAAATAATAAAATCGTCCAAAAATGAAAAATAAAAATATGGCATGATAGAGCAATGAAATAGGAACTTATACCTATTTTTGGGTATTTTTTTAATTTTATAGATGCATGAAACAAATGCAAACAACAAAGAGAAATTACACTACTAGTAAGGGTATATTTGTAAATATCTGGAAATAGCCGGGCCAAAGTGCGAATTTCCCAAAAATAATATAACTGAATAAAAATAATTCTGGACCAATCGGAAATAACCAAAAACTCAGGGGTATTCCTGCAAAATCGCCAATAATTACCAAAAACCTAAGGGTATTAATGCATACTTACCAGAAATATTATAACTTAAATATATAGTTCTAGGACTAAAAGTAAATAATAATAGTCGTGAGGGTATATCTGTAAAAACGCCAAGGATCACGTGGGTACCACATGCGCACCTAGAGGGGACACAATTGTAATAATAAAAAACCTCGGGGACTATATTGCAAAAAAACCAAAAAGTTTATAACTTAATTAACAAGTTTTGGGACTTAATGGAAATAAAATATACTCAGATGGGCCCCTTTGCAAAATTGCCAACCTCACGTGCACCCGTTACGGGAGGTGATGTGGCCAAGGACCAAAGCACGATAATCCAAAGTTCAAGGGCTTTAACGTAAATTTTACAAAAACATTTAAATAACAAATGAAAGATTAGGAACCCATTTTTAATTACAAAAAAATAGTGAGGGCTCGAGTGCAAATTACCCCCGACTAGCAGATCGTACGGCTGACGCTCCTTACTTATACACATGTCAACTTCGCCGATACCGGTTCGGCACGAGCGGTTGAGATTAGACGATTCTGGATGCGATCAACGGCTGAGGAAGGCTTGATCAGATGGCAGTTGCTCGATCTGGGGCGCTCTGAAGATCCGATGTCGGAGAAGGCTGATGAACGAACAGGGAAAGAACTCCGCCACGGCGAAGTTCCTCTGTCAAGGTCTCCCTTCTCCGGCGGTCCTTCGTGCTCAAAACTGGTGCCTGATGGTCATGCGGTAGTCCTCCGATGTATGGAGGTGTCAAAGTTGGCCAGCGACCTCTGGAGCGCTCCTACGGCGGCGAAGTCGAGAAGGAACTCAAGAAGCTTCCGGTGGTTGCAAAATCGCCTCCAGGCAGTCTTCTTCTTCCATTACCTGCAGGAAGTGTTATGAGGGTCGCAGGCAAACTTCCGCGACCCTCTAGTGGGCAAAATGGGGTGGAATGGGCTGCAGAGGAGAAAACAAAGCTCGTAGGAGCACGCTCCGGTGAGGTGGTTGGTGAAGATGGATGGACGGGTTTCAATCGAAAAGGAGGGGGTAGATCTAATCCTACGACTAAGGTCAATCTAAAAATGCAACAAAAACAAAGGGAAAACAGGTACCTCGATGGTCGGGAGCCAGAGATGACATCGACGGTGATGGCTTGCCGGAGGTGGGTGGAGACCAGCCTGATACTCGCTTAATCAGGCTCCAGGGAGCTGGAGGAGCTCCTGTCACGAGCTTCAGTTCTGAGCTCGCCACAAGAGAGCAAAAACGATCCAAGGAAGGTTCAAATGATGAAGGGAGTTGGTTTCGATTTTTGAATAGGTGAAGGAAGCGACTCCAAGAATGAGGTGGAACGACTCGATCAGTGATTGGAAGCCCGAGAAAAGACTTGGGCGTGAATCACCAATATACGAGGCAAAAAAATTCAGAAGGACTTGGCATCAAAAGATGCAAGTGTAGGCCTCGAAAAATCTGAGAAGTTGATAAAAAATGAGGCTCTGACGAAACGACAGGCACGGGTCAGAGAGTTGACCGCGGGTCAACACTTTGACCCTCATGGTTGGTCCACGTTGACCAACCAGGAAAAAGCCTGGAGAAAAGAATTGGAAATTATATTAAAAATAATAAACGATTTTATCTAGGTTATTAAGTAAAAAATATTTCTTATTTTCTGAATAATTTCATTATGATTTTTATTTATTTTTTCGAGGTTTAAAATTATAAGTTACCTTTTATGGGCTATATAGGTATATTTATCTATATATTTTAATATTTTGTTTTTATTTTGTATTTTTAATTTTATTAATTTTGTTTATTATTTTATATATTTATAACTTATTTTTATAAACTTAAATATATTTTTATTTTATTTTTCCGATGTATTATAGACAATTAAATAAACAGAAGTATTAATTTTATAGGTATACTTATTGGTATTATATCTATGTATTTTCTACAAGTATTTTATTTTGTGTTTTCTTTATGTTTTTGTTCCTGTTTTAATATACGCATATATTATAAATAATATTTGCAAAATTATAAAAATATAAAATTATAAAAATAATGAAAAATAAATAAAAGGAATATTTTAATCGGTACAAGTATATAATAGGGGTCCAAAACCTAACTTTCGCATTGTAACTCAGAAAAATATAAAACCACCTTCGTTAAATAGCTTATTAAAAGTTATATACAATTAAGTGTGATTTTGATACATTTTGAGTTTTTATTTGAGAGATACAGGTCCGGAAAGTTGGGATTTTGGAAACTTATTCAGATCATAGCTTTTTATCTGTACATTATTTTTGTAAGAATTCAATTTTGTATTTTTCTATATTTAATTATCTACAACTTTCATGTAAAAAGTTTCTTCATTCGAAGTATAAAAAGTGGAACCAAAAATAGGTCCCAAAAGATGAAGGAAAATGAAGAAAATAAAAGGTATTTATTGGATTTTTGGCCCAAAATAGGTCCCAAAAGATGAAGTAAAAGAAGCAAGATACAAACAACCAACACACATATGAAATCTAAGATTGTACACTAGGTAAAAAGTCACATCGGTGTGCCAAGTATATCATGTCCCCTGACTAATGACCTATCGAGATTGCAATCAACTAAGCTTCTACCCAAGGTCCTAAGGGTGCACTCTCCTCCCTTAGCACCACTACTCTAAGTTACCTTCATGCCACCAAAAGTCACACACCGTGGCATGAAATCAGAAGTATAATGGGAAACTCAACCACTAGTCCTAGGTACTAAAACTCAAATATGAAGGTGTACATGATAACTCACCTAAACTAGGAACCAAAGTCCGATCTTGGAGGGCCTACAGTGTCCGACATGTCATATCTGAATCATTGTATTGGCCGCTCTCTCGGTACGTGGAACCCAACCCGAGCGAATCGTCAACAATTAACTCATAATAATAATGAAGCAATGTAAATGAGTGAGCTAAAATTTATTATAAAACTCTACAAAATGTGTATAATGACAAGCAGTAGAGATCCAACCCCCGAGAGCATGCGGAGTAGAGAAAAAGTGGAATAGGCTACATAGGAGATTTTTATGTATTTTGAATTTCTAAATATTTTTGTGGTTTTAATTTTTACATACTTTTTATGTTTTTATCTTTTGCATTTTTTTTACTTTTTGTTTTTTAAAAATAAGATATAATAATATATCTAATGAATTGATGTATATATAAGCATGTAAGTAGTACATAAAAAGGGAGGTTTTTAGTTTTTTTAAAATATGATAAATAAAACAAAAATACTATAATAAAATAACTTCGAGTTTTATGACTTTTCGCTATTTTGGGT
Organism: Ottelia alismoides; assembly: GCA_037367405.1. Lineage (NCBI taxonomy): Eukaryota > Viridiplantae > Streptophyta > Magnoliopsida > Alismatales > Hydrocharitaceae > Ottelia > Ottelia alismoides. The sequence goes on along the minus strand of JAZKJV010007825.1, from coordinate 236,746 downwards.
AATTTTTGATAATTTTTATGTATTTTTAAATAAGGAAATACATGAAATAAAACAAACATCGAATTTAGGAACTTGAAATGAGCTTAATAAATATCTATCAACATAGATTGAGACCAAAATCAATTTTCCTAGATATTAGATAATAGAAAGAAAATTCAATAATTTTAAACATGTTTTTATGATTTTTTAAGTTTTATAGAATTTTTATGATATTTCTGTGTTTTATAGTTTTTAGGAGTTTTTCTTAAATTTTTTCACAAAATACTTGTAAAGAAGATGAAATATAATAAAATAAGCCAATAGTATTTTTTGAAAATTTTCAAGATATTATATAATTTTTATGGATTTTTAAATGCTAAACAGGAGAAAATACAATGTTTTTGAATTTTTATAAATATGAAATTAATTTTATTTGTCGTGCAAAAAATATATGTGATACAATAGGGTTTCGAGCACTTAAGATAATTTTCCTATAATTGTTAGATGTAAAATGGTATTTTTAAAATTAAAAATAGAAGCACACAATAAAATCAGCAATACATAGACCTATTTGCCATTTCTAAGAAGTTTTAGAGCATTTAATAACGCCCTCATAAAGTTTAGGGACATAATTTATCCAAAAAGTTTTATACTGATATTTAATGTTTGATGGCCAAATAATAACACATATCCTGAAGGGATCCACACAAAATGACATGGTGCCTCATGTGTATGGGCATGTGAGGTGACCTTGCATTATACTTATATGCAAATAAAAGAAGTTCAGGGTCCTTAAGGTAAATACGTTAAAAATATTACAACTATATAGGAATGTTTAAATACTAAAAAGAAATACAAAAAGGTAGAGGGGTGTAGACAAAATATATCCCTTCTTGCATGCTAATGGATGGTGATGGTGCACTCACTTAACCATGTGGATGCTCTAGATGGGCCGATGATGCTTCACAGATGGAGTGTGGAGATTAGATCCCGCCCCCTGATCTGATGGATGCAAGGTGCTTGATCCATCAGATGTTAGAAATCTGGAGCTCCATACTTGATCTGGCGACTCGGGAGGGTCCTCGTAGAATAGGGAAGAATTGCGGTGGAGGTCTCCTTCGATCCAATCTATCTCCCTACTTCAACAGCCTAGGAGGGTGGTTGATGTCTCAAAATGACACTAAGATGGATCCACAACAACTGGAGTGGTCAAAAAGCTCCAAACCTCAGTGATGGAGGCCTGATGGTCGGAAAAGCTTAAGCACCTAGAGCTGCGAACTCTATATGATTCGACCCCCAGATGGGGTCCTTTCACGTGCAGACCACAACCAGGAGCTTCAGGGCTCGAGGGCAAAGCTCCTTGACCAAATTATTAGCAAAAATATAGGTTGTATGGGTGAGATGGATTGATCACCAACGAGTGACATAAGCGAAGATCGTGCGTACCTGATCTGAGCTAAATTAGGGTGAATGATGGTCTAGGTGGTGTAGCAACATAAGGTGAAGATGAGGGATGGTCGGAAGAGTCGAAATAGGAGGTTTGGACGTTTGATATTTTGGATTTTAATTAAAATATGATGAAATTAAACAAAATAAAAAGCAAGACTAAGCTACTTATTACGCTACAAATCGAAAATAACATAGAAAAAGCAGCTCTTCCGCCTGTTATGATTGGGGGCAGAAGAACCACTAGGCTGTCACTAGCGATGGTGAACCACGCCTCCTCCTCCTTCTGCACGCCTTAGATCGACTGGGAAGCTCCTCCTGTCACTAGGGCTTCGCTCTAGAAAGAGATCTAATGTAAAGCCTTGAATGTAGCATCTCTCGGATCTAGTATCAAAAAATCTGATTCGTCAAAAGGAATTAATGGAGTTTATTTCGTGTAAATCAGACTTTGTTTCAAATTGTTATGATTTTCAGAAGAAAGAGAAGTAAGGAGGCTTAAGATGTCACTAAAACTTAATGATTGTCATTAAGATCGATTAATCGCGATTATGTAAACTAATGATGGATCAAAGACTGCTAATCAACATTACCAAACATTAATCATAGATCAGCAGAAGTTAAACGTAAGTCACGAAAGCTAAATTACGATTAGCGGGAGTTAAATCATGATTAGCGAAAGTTAATAATGATTAGCATTAATTAAAAATCATTAAAGAATCCATAACATTATGGAAAGTTCTAACTTAAGCCCTGGGCCAAAACCAAGGGCCATTAATAGTAGTTAAGGGGTAAACCATTGCTTACTAACCATAGTTAGCAGTTTTCTGGAGCCTATAAATAGCCCCCCTACCCATTCATTCTCTACGATTTCCACTACCACCACTAGCCCGAGGGCTAGGGTCAAGAGGTCAGGAGGAGGAGAGGAAGGCGGGGAAGGAGCACTAGCGAAGCGCTGTCGGGAGAACGAAGAGGAGGAAGGTACGATCCTCTTCTAGTTGGCTTCGTTTCAATTCATGTTCTTTTTCTAGTTGGGTTTTCGATTCATCTTCCTTTCCGATTTGTTTTCTGTTGTGGTTCAAGGAGAAATCTGTTTAACACCCTAATCAGGTGCGGGCGGCTATGCACGTCAGTGAACCTTATGATTCATCACACTTTCACTCACCTAAGACGCGTGGTGTCTACCGATTCTCCATCACTTATGTTTCTATTCTTTTGATTCCGCTTTTATAGTTGTTTTGATGGAGAAATATGTATAATACCCTACATAGGTATGGGCAGCTATGCACGTCAGTGAACCTTGTGAATCGTCATACCTTCACTTACCTAAGATGCGTGGTGTCTACTGATTTTCCGCCGCTTACAGTTTGATTATATTCTTTCAGTTTCGCTGTTGTTTTCCTCTCGAGGAAGATCTTCTCATTTTTATTTTGAAATATATATCGATATAAGGGGAAACTCTGCCGAAATTTTCCTAGAAATATGTCCTGATATAAGGGAAAACTCTGTCGAAATTTTTATAGAAATATGTCCCAATATAAAGGGAAACTCTGTCGAAATTTTCCTAGAAATATTACCCCGTATAAGGGGAAGCTCTGCCGAAATTTTAAGAGAAAGCATGTTATTCACATTCTTCATGTGTTCTTCACGTTCTTCATGTTCTTCATGCGTTCTTCGTGGTCTTGGCATGTTTTTACATTTTGATACGAAAATGAAATTTGATCGTTTCAGGAGCCTTAAATCATCCTTCCTGAAAATGAAACACTATAAAGCACTGCATACGCGAGAGAGAGCTTGATTAGGTAACGAAATCCTTCCTTTTTTTGTTGGGTTTTCATACGAGATCATTGAAATTCCTGATTTACGTTCTTCGCTATGAAGAACCCTAAGATTATCTATTTTTTGAAAATATGAAAAGTTGCTTTGTAATTCCCATTAAAATAAGGTTTAAGCATTGAATTGATGTTGTGGCATGGAAAGATAGGGTTTGGAAGTTAACGTAAGCAGGAATATGAGTATATATAGATATGAATTAACATATATGTGGATCTATACTCAATATTGAGGAATATACAAATTGAAGGCCTAACGGAAGAATTACATCATGGAAATTGTTGTGTATTAAATTGGATCTTGAAAAGGATCGTGTGTCACGTTAAGGATGACTAGGAGTAGAACTACAAGTCAGGCATGCAACCTGTAGGTTTGTTGGAAGGACCCGCATTGGCGTGGCCCTACATAGGTGGTACACGGTTGCCCTGTTATGATAAGTGCGTACGAAATAAATAATTTGCAACGCATGGTACCAGGTGCCAATATCTTCGGGTTGAACGACAGAAGATGTAATCGTGCCATGTGGAGGCACGGGTGGTTGGATAGCAGTTGGGTCACAATAACATGTATTTAAAGCCGCTAGGTTATATGATTAAATGTTAGCATGAGGTTTTAAGCAACCGATCCTCGAGGATGGTGTGATCCTTTGTTTACCAGGCTGAGGGCTTGAGACCCTGATTAGTAAAAGAAAGGGAAATTGTCAGGGTAGTATTGGAGGATTGGTTGAGGTGTGCGATGGCAAAAGCTTACCAGATCAACGCAATCTCCAATCCCAAAGTGTCCACAGCTTCAGAGTCCATAAAGTGGTGAGGTAATTCCCTGGACTAATCCCTGATGTGGAATAGAAAGGAACGTGACTTAAATTAGTGAAAAAGAATGAAACTTTATATGATAACAAGTTTTGAAAAATTACACAATTTGTTTGCTTTTCTCTTCTTCGTGACTTAGCATTCGCTAATTGTTATCCTATGATTTATGGAAAACCCAACAGGTGTCAGTGAGTCATCATAGGGACTTTACTAATTCATCCAACTAACATAGTCATCCAACCAGCCACAGTATCGTTATTCTGTAAGGTAGTTAATAATCTTTTTGTGTGTTTCCTTCCGGCTGATGTACATGTAAATGATTATAGTGGGATAATATATCATGTGAACTTTATTTTGTGAATGGAAAAGTGTTGAAATACTTCCTTCTAAGTATTTTTAATTACATACTGTTTCTGTATGTTAGTTGTGATTACTGAATAAATTGTTGCTGAGTAACCAGATCCGGATATGAAGGATCTGAAGGCTCGGAATTGGGGTCATGGAAGTTTGGTATCAGTGCCTGGTTACTCCAGTAATTTATTCAGTAATTGACAACTATGAGCAATATTCATAAACTAAAGTTGTATTAAGATCCTTTGATCATAATAATTGACTGCAGTAACATTCACAAGTCATTGTCCCTTATGTACATCATGCTAAGACATATAGGATCTGACTTTTGGCCTTGATTCATCACAATATCATTGTAGACCAAGACGTGTCTAGACAATTAGCGGCTATGATGACAATGCTCCAAGACATGGGGCAAAGGCAACAAACATTAGAGGAGAGGCTCAATGCACAAGATGAGAGACCCGAGGCATCCAAACCCATGGATGCTAGAGTTGAGGGTTCTGTCTATTTTTCTAAGGTAGAATCGAGTTACCATCATCCAACTGAGTCTGCTCTGACCTCAGATGAAGGAGCAATGGAGAAGGCCCTCTTAGACATCAAAAATTACTTGACAATTATCGAAAGGGAAAGATTCCTCAATTCAAAGGTGTAGAGACACCTGCCGATGCTGAATTATGGCTCGATGATGTTAGTACAATGTTGAGGATAATACATGCACCAGTTGACACCTGGGTGCCCTTTGCCGATTACTCCCTAGCAGATTATGCACGACGATGGTGGAGAGAAATTTCCAAGAAATTAGCAAAAGATGTTCCACGGGATATCTTTGAGGAGAGATTCCAAGCTCACTTCTGTCCCTCCCATTGAGAAGAATTAAAGAGGAGAGAGTTGGCTTCTCTGAACCAGAGTTCTAAGACTGTACTAGATTACCATATCCACTTTACCGAGCTTCTACGTTACTCCCCAGCTCTAGAAGCTTCGCCACAAGAGTGTCTTACCAAATTTGTTAGCGATGTTTAGGGAGATATGAGAGAAAAGCTTGCAGGTTTTAGAGCTACAACCATAGATAAAGCAATGGACATCGCCTCTCGTATTGATATGGAAAGGGATGAAAACTACCAAAGAAGAAGTTTCTACTTTAATGGTGGACCATCCAAATGCAAGGCAAATTATAACTTTAGAGATCATCGCTATCTTCCAGTCAGTTTTGGTATAAGCTCACCACAGACCTTGGGTCAGGAATTATCAGGAAGAGGGGGGTTCTCTAGACCTCTACTATATTATCGTGACTCGGCACTGGGAACTAGTACCTCTGTGGTTGGTCTTCAGCTCAGACAGGAATGCGTGCATGTTATCACTATCATCAAGAAAATCACATTAGGAAAGATTGTCCGTAGTTGAGAGGTTCGAGGTTTAAGCCAACTCCAATTAAAATATAATCCACCCCGAGCAATGGAGCAACATGCGAAGGCAGACAGGGTAGAGGTCGTGGCTTACAAGGAGCTTCTCCTACACAACAACCACCACAAAGTGTTACGGGTTATAATTTGCATATTCCTAATGGCCAGCTTAATGCAATCACTGAAGAACAAGCCTACAATTTAGGCACAATCGTACGAGGTAATGTTACTATTCATGGCTTTTCAATACATGCCTTGTTTGATTTGGGTGCTTCACATTCATTTATTCCTTAACGTATAGTACCTACTTTGGGTAAGGTACCAGTAGAAGTACAACAGTCCTATCTGATCAAGGGATCAGGAGGACAAGTATTTATAATCTGAGAAATCTTAGATGATTGTGTAGTACTGATAGTAGGATATCAGTTACCTATTTCCCTATTACTTACTGAAATGGATGACTTCGATCTCATCCTGGGGATGGATTGGCTAGAAAGGAATCATGCATGCCTTGATTGTTTCTAGAAGACAATAACTTTTCACATTCCTAACTCAATAGAGTTCCATTTTATTGGAGATGTCAAATACATCTCTACTCTAAAGGCTCAACAACGATTAGAACAAGGGTGTCAAGGCTATTTAGCTTATGTATCCACTACATCAGGGTCAGATAGATGATAGAAGATGTGCCTATAGTGTACGAGTTTCCTAATGTATTTCTAGAAGAATTACCTGGATTACCACCTGAGCGAGAGATTGAATTTGAAGTCTCTCTCACACCTGATACTCAGCCTATCTCTATTCCTCCATATAGGATGACACCAATGGAGTTACGGGAGTTAAAAGTACAGATACAAGAACTATTAGTCAAAGGCTTCATTCGTCCTAGTATTTCACCATGGAGTGCACCTGTTTTGTTTGTAAGGAAGATGGATGGGTCGATGTGGTTGTGCATTGACTATAGGCAGCTAAACAAGAGGAGAATAAAGAATAAGTATCCTCTATCAAGAATAAATGATCTCTTTGACCAGTTACAGGGTTTGACTGCGTATTCCAAGATTAATTTGAGATCTAGATACCATCAGTTGAAAATTAGAGATACATATATTCTCAAGACAACTTTTCGAACTAGATACGAGCATTATAAATTTTTAGTTATACCTTTTGGAGTGACAAATGCCCCAGCAGCCTTCATGGATCTCATGAATTGAGTATTCAGGGAGTTCCTAGACCACTTTGTAGTAGTCTTCATTGATGATGTGCTTATTTACTTCAAGGATAAGTACCAACATGAACACCAACTCAGGTAGGCACTCGAAACACTAAGGAAGACCAAACTGTATGCTAAATATAGAAAATGTGACTTCTGGTTGACTGAAGTATCCTTCTTAGGTCATGTTATTTCAGAGGCTGGAATATCAGTTGATCATGCAAAGGTTAGTGCAGTGATAAGTTGGGAACGTCCGAAGATTGTCATAGAAATACGATCTTTTCTGAGTCTAGCTGGGTATTATAGAAGATTTGTGAAGGACTTTTCACAAATAGCATTGCGAATGACTAGGCTGACTTAGAAAGAAGTCCCGTTCATATGGTCTAATGCAAGTGAAACTATTTTTCAGACACTGAAAGAATGCCACCCTATGGAACTGAAGGATTTACAGTGTACATTGATGCATATAAAGAAGGGCTTGGGGCAGTTCCTATGCAACATGATAAGGTAGTTGCGTATGCATCGCGACAGCTCAGGACACATGAGAAGAACTACACGACACATGACCTTGAATTAGCTACCGTAGTTTTCTCTTTAAAGATATGGAGACACTATCTCTATGGTATTACTTTTGAAATCTTCACTAATCATAAAAGTTTGAAATATATGTTTCATTAGAAGGAGCTCAATATGAGACATAGATGATGGCTAGAGCTGTTGAAGGACTAAGATTGCACCATATCCTACCACGTCGGTAAGGGGAACGTCGTAGCAGATTCCCATAGTAGAAGAACTTATTCACATGGGTTGGTGAGTGCTATCCACTTCTAGGGTGTACTATCAACATTAAGTGAATGGAAACCATTTGATAGTAGTACCGATAATATAACTATTCCTCACCAATACAAACCAGAGATCTAGGATAGAATAAAGAAAGGACAAGAGGATGATCCAGTCTTTAAAGACTTGAGGCAACAACTTGAGCAGAATGAGATTTTCCTCCATCCAAACCCTAACCCTAAATCTGATTGAACTTCCTGGTAATAATAGGAGGCTCTCCTGTAGTTCAGCGAGAGAGGAAGGACGTCAAGCCAGATCCAGCGTCGCCAGCCATCTCTGTTGCGAGCTTCTGCTCCCTACCTCCCAGGTCAGGTAAGCTTCTATCTCTTGTATTTTTCTATTCCTAGGATTAATAATAGAGTAGGCTAGAGTTTATTTTCGATTGATTCTGCACATTATTTAGTTAAAAATCAAAATCAAAGTTCATCGGAGTTGAATCCAACAACCCACAGTTTTGATTGTTCATCGACCTACTTGACACACCCATATGATTCCCCTTCGACTTCCACGCATTTATGATCACCTGCTCACCTTCGACTCTGGATCGAAGACTTGTAGTCCTCTACCACCACCTCCACCGGACATCATCGCCCAACTCCATTCCACTTCGATTCACCCCTAATAACTGCTAGATCCTTCGCCTTCATCTCATCTTGCCTTCTTTCCTATTTGTAGGATCTAAGACTCCATTTGAGGGGTGTGGGCCGCAATAAAATGTTCTAAATAAAAGCTCGCTCGCGGGCCCCATCGATGGGGGTCAGAACATTTTGAGTAAGCCAGTATCTATGGACCATCTTCCTGAGTGTGTCCAGCGTCGAAAATTCGAGATAGGAACTCAGAGGAGGATAACTAGGTGATCGAATCTCGGGGTATCAACTAACCAGAAGGTGCCAAGTTCTGATATGATCTGTCGATCGCTGAAGGAGTATCAACCATCCATAAGTCACCACATGTTAAGTGAAGAGCTACCCGCCATTGGATCGCTCCGTACAAGGTAGCCCTATACCCCCCAATCTTTTGTATTTTTGTTAGTCCATAAACTTTCGTTTGTAGCAACTTTTGGTTATTTTGCAAGCAACTCCATCTACTTCTTGTATTTTCCCTTAGGTCCTCTACCACGTCAACTCATGTGCCCACACAATTGAGGTAGTGGGATTTTTGTAAGAACCCCTATGTGTTTGTATGCTATTATTCAGTTCAATAACTTTGAGATTCAGTTTAAACATTTTTGGGAATTTTGCAAGTATGCCCTGCCATATCTTGCAAAATTGCATTAACCCACTTATCAGGGCAGACTACATTAAATATTTATGGCTTAATTATGCAGAGGCCCCCAATATTTTGGATATAGGTTCTGAACTTCATTTTAATTTATTTTTATTTGCATCTTAGTCTGTGCCAGTATTGTGTGTTTATTTCATTTATTTCTTAATTACTTTTGTGCACCTAAAAATCGTAGGAATTTTATTTTAAGTGATTGCTATACTATTAAATCACATATATTTTTTGCATGGCTAGTTAAAATATCTTTCTATCGTTGAAAATTAAAAAATATTGCATTTATTCCTTTTTTGCATTAAAAAAATCCATAAAATTAGAAAAATATTTTAAAAAATTTCAAAAAATAGGGGTTATTTATTATACTGTTTTACCGCTACAGATAAAAAATCGTTACAAATTCAAAAGAAAAACCAAAAAATTACAAACCCTCTCTAACCATAAAAATTAAAAAAATCATTAAAAATTTTAAAAATTGAATTTTTCATTTATGTATTTTCTCTATTATATTTCCTATATATAAGAAAATGTTTTGGACAATTTTGAGCTTCCTTGTTATTTTTGAAATCTAAAACATATCGACCCATTAATTTCAGTAACTATTTTTTAATTAAAAATACAAAAAGTTAGAAAATATTTTGAGAAAAATCCAAAAATAGAGGAAAATATAAAAAAAAAGATAAAAATATTTTCCTTTAGATCTTTGAGTATTTATAGCTATATCTATAATCATAAAAGCCTACTATTTTATATATAGTTATAATTACTTATTTATTATTAATATCATTTTTATTATTAAAAATACAAAAAATATTTTAAGACTTAAAAAATTAAAAAGGATTGTACCTTAGGGTATTTTTTGATTTTGTCATTATTTTGTATTTATTATTTATCCTATAAATAATATATCTATATATTATATACTTATCTTATATATAAGGAGAAGAAGAAAACTAGAAATAAAAAAATGCAAAAAGAAATATAAATTTCTAAAATATAAAACAAATAAAAAAAATTTAAAAATGAAAATTCCAAAAAATCTAAATAATTAAAATCCCACTAAAAATAAAAAATCTTTTAAAAAACACCAAAAAACTATTGTTGACTTTTTTTTTACCAATCTTTGTTTTTTTATTCTCCGTGTTCCTGTGTTCGACCTCTGCACTACTTTCCTTATACACATATTTTGTAGACTTATAATAACATTTAACTCCATTTTCTTTGTTATTTATATTTCTTGGTTAATTGTTGAATTAGTTCTGGTTTCATGAGTGGTCGCCTCAGTGACACTGTATTTTTGCCTTTTGAGGATATTTTTAAACCCTCGCAAAATCTGACTTTTTGCTAAGTTGGAAAGGCATCATCTGTTAATGAATGGTGGGCCATGGCACGTAAGCGAGGAAAAGATGGTTATTCCAATCGATCTACACCTCAGGCAGGGGAAGTGATGGTATGTCTTTTCGATTTGTTCTAAGGGAATAGCGGAATTGAAACTGTACTAGATATTTAATTTTGTATGAATTAATTTCAATTTCAAGAACGATATATGACCCTTAATGCTGAGAAGTGGGCAAGTACGCCTAAAGAGCAGCAACCCCATTTGAAAAACCATATGGAAACATGTATATTAACATAATATTTAAGTGGTTACATGTGTATACTCTATAGATTGTATGATTTTTAAATTTGACTATAGATTTTGGAGGAGAGGGATGCTGGTTTTACCAGCAGGAAGCAGACACTAGGTTGTCTTCCTCCATATTACGTGGAGGAACATCGACACTCTTACTCTACTTGTGGTCGACGATCATATTCCCAACCTCAGCCATCACAACAACCATCACCATCTATGGAGTCTCAGATGACAATAATGGTTGACCAAGTGACCAAGCTGCGAGAAGATTTCACTACATACATGTAAGTATTAATATATATATATATGTATATATATAATATAAGTATATTCTAAATATTCAATTTTCTTCTTTACTTGCTTACATTTATTAAATTCTATTAGGTCACAAAAATCACTAGTGCCTCAAGAGGAGAATGAAGAAGAGAGAGGGGGAGGGAGAGGAGGAAGAGATTGATCCCGAAGAAGAAGTTCGAATGTATGCAAGGTTTAAAGAAATGGAAAAAAAGAAAAAGAAATCAAAGTAGAGTTTGAATTCTAAGATCTTTTGAGGGAAAAGAAGTGAATTGGCTTTTCTTAACAATAAAATAGTGAATGACTTTCCATTTATATGAACATTTAAACAATGTTTAATGTGTTTTGCTATGTACAATAATACTATATTTTCCATTGAATTTTTATCAGTTTAGTTTAATATATTATTATTGACTATTCGTTTCTTATTTATTAACTTCGATGTGGATGATGTGATATATAAAAAGACTATTCATATATAGGATATTTAGTAACTATCATTGGTATGATTTTCGATTATCTATTCAAACACCTGCAGTGGTTTAGAGCAGATAGTACATGTTTGATGAGATTTCATAAGGTAGTAAGGGGTGGATGGTAGATAAGTTTCACTTATCTCATTTTTTGGTATATTTCTAAGGAAACAAAATCATAGGTTGAGAAGTCATTTCCATTACCAAATTAGAGTGAATAATTTAAATTGTCGGGTATTATGGTTACCGAGCTAGACTTATATCTTTATAGACATACATAACTAAAACATAAAGATTTCAAAGTTTAAAAAAATGAATAAGGGAGATGATGCAAAACAATGCTACTATAGATATCACTATGAACTCTCCAAGTATTTATAACGGTTAAGTGTATCAAGGTTGGAACATGCAGGTTAGATGTGAAATTATGATTAGTAATGAACAGTATGAGTAAGTGAATGGCATCATTAATAACAAAATTCTCATATGCATGTTCTTGTACATACCATGCACGCACATAAGTAACTGGTATAATGTAATTTAAAATTTTATTTACTTGCTAGGTAGGAGAACATAAGGAAAAAAAAGGGTGATGAGCAAGAAGTTTAGTTAAGATATAGAATTGACACTATTGCAAGAACTGGTGAGTGGTTCCAAGACATTTTTTATGAAAAATAGTTGGTTTGTTAAATTTTATAGTAATGATTTTACAAGATTTCTATGCTTATGAAGGTTTCTACATTAATTAGTGAGTTTATCCTGATCTTTTATTTACCAAGTTCAATCATGATTTTTATGTTGCAATATAGATGCAGTTTATGGTTTATGAATGCTAGTTTTACATGGATGTTTATGATTATGCCATCAAGATTTCTTGTTATACAATGCACACTATGGCCTACTCCCTAGAAAAGTCATGAAACAAGTCACTGCATGTTGGGGTAGGTATATCCTCATGGTATACCTATGGCCTACTCCTTGTGACTTAGGAGGGCTTTGGGCCCGCATTTCGTATACTAATGGGCTTTGGGTTGTATGTGAAATGTACTCGGTCTTTGGGACCATTAATATGAAATGATAAGATTTTCACGGTCTTGGGTTGAGTTTCTCTCCCTAGACTATTTTACACGGTTCATGGATTAGTATGATATGTTGGGGTAGTGTGACATTGACTACGATATGGTAAGATTATCAAGACTTTGAAATGTTGTGTCATGTCATAATTATTAAATGATACATGTTGATTCATGCAGATATTTTTTTTTATGTTTATATTTTCTAGCAAAGAACTATTTGATACCATGGCAATTACATTGATAAAGTAGTTTACCAAAAGCTTGAGATCCGCTCGCTGGGTCTAAGCTCTTTCATGGGATTAGACTCATCATTCTATTGTTATATTATTACTGATAAATCTTGAATAGGAGCTTGGAGGAACGTGCATAGTTGCATATCACTAGTTGGAGGTTGCGCCATCAAAGACCTTAGTTTTTGGTAACTTTTTGATACCTTAGCAGAGGTTTGATGAAAACAAAGTTGCGGATTTTTGTATGGATATGCAAGAATGGATGGTTGTAATGACGCTGAATATGTAGATCTTGTGTATATAGAAAGGTAAAAGATGATGTTTATATTCAATGGTTGATGTGATCTTGATTGGAATATAAAGCCTTGCCATAGAATGAAAAGAGGTAGTTTTAGGTGCAGGTAGCGGTTGGGAGATCCATATTATAGAGGAAACTCTGTCAAATTTTACGGATAAGGACTAAAGATTTAATAGAAGAACGCCTTAACACGAGGTTTATAATTAGGTTATTGCCGCGCTCGTCTCAGAAAAAAAGAGAGGGACGGGTCGTGACAAAAATTGTTTACCAAGTGACCAAGCTGCGAGAAGATTTCACTACATACATGTAAGTATTAATATATGTATAATATAAGTATATTCTAAATATTAAATTATCTTCTTTACTTGCTTACATTTATTAAATTCTAATAGGTCACAAAAATCACTAGTGCCTCAAGAGTAGAGTGAAGGAGAGAGAGGGGGGGGGAGAGGAGGAAGAGATTGATCCTGAAGAAGAAGTCCGAATGTATGCAAGGTTTAAAGAAATGGAAAAAAAGAAAAAGAAATCAAAGTATAGTTTGAATTCTATGATCTTTTGAGGGAAAAGAAGTGAATTGGCTTTTCTTAACAATAAAATAGAGAATGACTTTCCATTTATATGAACATTTAAACAATGTTTAATGTATTTTGCTACGTACAATAATACTATATTTTCCATTGAATTTTTATCAGTTTAGTTTAATATATTATTATTGACTATTCATTTCTTATTTATTAACTTCGATGTGGATGATGTAATATATAAAGAGACTATTCATATATTGGATATTTAGTCACTATCTTTGGTATGATTTTCGATTATCGATTCAAACACCTGCAGTGGTTTAGAGCAGGTAGTACATGTTTGATGAGATTTCAAAATCCCGACGAACCTGTAATTTTTTTTTGCAGTTCTGTTGTGGGCGAGCCCAGGTGCTCGCCCAATGGTGACTGCAATATCGTTCAAGACTCGTTGGGCGAGCACAAGGCCGAGCATGCTGTACTCGCCCATTACGGCTTGCGATGACTGAGATTGCACACGCGCTGGCACATTTGATATTGCATCTGGCCTCGTTGCGTGCATAAAACAGACGATCACATGTGCTCGCCCATTTTTCTAGCGAGTACTTTATGCATACATGGTGAGCACTTAGCGTGGAAAAGCATGCTCGCTGATACTGTATTTTTTGTAGTGCGTGAGTAAGATATATTATCTAAGGACAATCCATTACATGAACGCTCAGATGATCTCTAAATTGATTTGTTTGCCATTTTGTTTACCACATATGGTTTATTTCTCAGCTATGTTTCAATCTTGCTCTAATACATTGTATTGCACATTAAATCGGTTCTTGTTTTATCTATGTAATTGGAAAAAAAATGTGAAATATATGATTATAATTCTGTTAAAATGTAATGCATTTATAGAGATTCGTGTTAACCCGGATAGTTAGCGTTTAGTCTAAATCATGGCTACAACATACGAACCTCCATTGACAAGAAGATTCTTAAAATCTCCATAAATCAGTACCTTTTCCAAATTTTCCTTCAATGGAGACCATTTGCCATTCTCAAGTTCTCATCTCTGGTATGATGCAACCAAAGCGGCTTTGTTTACCCATGCTGATTTGGAGACTATTCTTGATCTCCCAGTCTGGATTGTCCTGTGTCCATTGGAGAGGAAAGAACTAATAATAATGTGACCCGGTTCTATGGCCATAGTGGAGGAATCAAAGAATTGATGAAAGGCCATGTTTGGGCCAGTGATGGGGATGTCGTGTTCTACGTGCTTTAAGCTTCGCCACTTTCCATCCCTTATCCATAACTACGATTATTGAGAAGTGGATGAATGCAGAAAAGAAATAGGGATATGATTGCTGAAAAGTGCACATAAGAACAATATTTGCAGCAAGCAAAAGATAAATACGTATTCCTTACACATATAAATTAGATTAGTTAATGCTTCCATGCACTATAATCCTCCCTCTCTCTAGATCCTTCAATCAACCTTCGAGCTCGAATGCGGAGACGGGGAAGCTGTCCGCAAGTCCTGTGCCGGTCAGAAACGTGATCTTGGCCGACGAAGGATCCGAGATGTAGACCTCATTGATGGTGAGCCATATAAAGAGCTCCTTCACCTTCACGCCGGTCAGCTTCTTCATCTTGTACTTCTCGGCGAAGCCGGTCACCTCTGTGGCATAGGACACCTTCTCGTTAATCTTCTTGAACATGTGCTCCACCTTCTTCTTCTGTATCACCCACATGAATCCCGATTCCCGATGGTAACCGAACTCCTCGACGTCATTGACGGGGAGGAGACCAAGCGGGAGGGAGAGCTCCTTCAAGAGCTCTGCGATCTTCTTCTTGCAGGCTGCATCTCCGCAGGTGATCTCGGCAGTGGCCCTGTAGTTTTGGATGGCCTGTGATGCCATATCTTTACCTTTGTGGTTATTGATATGGAAGAAAGGGAACAAAGATCTTCTGGTAATCTAGTATTAGAAAAGATATGAGGCTGTTGTTGGCGTAGAGATGTGAGGAGGGAGCCCCTATTAATACCGAACCGGGACTACCAAGTAACATCAATCAATAATAAACTAATGAGCCTACGGCAAGGTCAGTCAAGAATCAAAGATTGTATTTGTCGATGTGACCTTGGCCTGGTTTTTCATTCGCGTCCTCGGAGTTGGAATGGATGACAATTAAGTAGAGTCAATTTGTGTGCATCGGAGGCTTTTATACGGAGCATGAGGTCAATGTTTGCGGGTCGATATATGATATCTGCGTATTTTAAACAAGTCAGTGACCAAGATGCTGTTCCAAAGTTTAAACAGAAAAATCAGAAAAAGCTTGACGGTACACGCCTTTATTGACAAATTGAAACCAACTTCAGCTTCCGGATCCCGTTCCAGTTCGCATAGAAAGCACCATTATCCAAATTTTGCATATAAATAGAGGTCCTGAGTTCCCCCACACAACTCACCTCTCATTACTTATCTTCATTTCCAACAACATGGCTTCCCAAGCCATCGCCACTTACAGGCCTACCGCGGAGATCACCCGTGGAGATGCAGCCTGCAAGACCAAAATCGTCGAGCTCCTCAAGGAGCTCTCCCTCCCGCTCGGCCTCCTCCCCGTCAGTGACGTAGAGGAGTTTGGATACGACCGTGAGTCCGGATTCATGTGGGTCATCCAGAAGAAGAAGGTGGAGCACACGTTCAAGAACATTAACGAGAAGGTGTCCTACGCCACCGAGGTGACCGGTTTCGCGGAGACGCACAAGATGAAGAAGCTGACGGGCGTGAAGGTGAAGGAGCTCTTCATATGGCTCACCATCAACGAGGTCTACATCGCTGACCCTTCGTCGGCAAAGGTCACGTTTCTGACCGGCACTGGACTTGCGGACAGCTTCCCCGTCTCGGCATTCGAGCTCCAAGGTTGATGGAAGGTTCCTGAGAAGGGAGGATTACCGCAGGAGTATTAATCTGTTCAATTATATGTATAAGTGTCTCTCTTTGGATTGTAACAAGTGTAGTTCTTATGCGAGCTTTTCAATAATCGGAGAATGAACTCTCTTTTTTTTGATGTCGTCTTGACTATGCTCGTCATTGATTTCCAAATTTCTTTTGTTCTTAAATCAAAGACGATGGATTACACCTGGTCCAGAGCAAGAATACGTTGTGTCGTCCATGCACCCTCTGATCTCTTGCTACATCGGAGTTAAGAAGAGCAATATATATGTATGTGTACACCAAGATGTCCAAAGTTGAACGAAAACTTCAATTGATTTTTTTTCAATCATTAATTCCCAGATTTGAGTACCCAGTGAGCACTCCATGACTCTTACTTCGACAACCTCCACGAGTTCATCATAGAATAAACACTACATGAAAATGTAAACATTTTTCGACTGAGTACTTTACTTTTAATAAAAGTATATGTCTTCCAGTATTGACCTACACCCATCTTAGCTAGTTTCACCTCGATATAAAAAAATATGCTATGTCTTGAACTACAAAACTTATGTGGTATTTGGGGACTGTAACATAAAAGTATTATTCTTGGTGATAATCACCTGGTTGTAGTGCTATTAGTTATCAAGCATCCAACCTAGATTGTTTCATAAGTATTTTAAAAGTCATATCCCATTTCTGCAACCTGCACTAGAATCATATTGGTGTCATTTACCATGGATGCAACTTCTCACATTCTCTCTTTATAGGGCTAGAACTTATTCAGGGATCTTAAAATTTCCTTCGCCTGCAGCCCTGAGGCACTTAGGCCCTTTGGGATCAGAGTCAACTGCATTCTACATTTATCTTTGAGTGAACTACGTTTCTAAATAGTTTGTCATTACTATATTGTACTATGGATTGCTACTATGGGGAATAACCCGAGAGTTTCGATCATTTCATTAATGTAAGGACCAAAGATCTACATAATTCCGGGGAGGGTTGGGGGGGGGGGGTGTTTAAGTCATATCCCAAGGGACTTGGGGACTGACCTATCTATGTGAGTAAGATTCTCTTTGCTCAGGGCAATGGTTTCTAACCAATGGGATTCACTCACAAAATGTGTGGTCGGGCCTATATGATCGCAGAACTATTTCAACCATCCTGTAGTCGTTATTATAGTCGTTAATGTAGTCGTTGAGAGTCGAGATATAGTCACAGTTTAGTCATATGCTATAGCCTCTATTGTGATTAGAGGCACACTACTTTGCGACTATATTAGCATCATAAGAAAAACATTTCTGTGACCGCGTAAAGACCACTTTAACATTTCTTAATAACGACCGCCTTACTGCTACTTTGCTACCACTGTAATAGTAAGGTAGTTGTGTCTGTTAATGTTGTGACCACATGACTATTATTTTGCTACTAAATTGTAGCAAATAGTAACAACGTAGTCGCAAACTCTACTTTGCTAATAAGAAAATAACTAGTGAACACTTGTAATGTATGATTCTTCTGTAGTATAATACAAGATAATATAATCATCCAACCCTCTTGAGATCTTCTAATCAACATTATCATACAATCATCCTACTCGCCTGTAGTTACAACATAATACAATAATCTTTAAGAAAAAAACCAATTTTACTTATTTAAAGTCAAAGTTCAACATGTACTTTAATATATATATACATACATATAAGAAAGACAATAAAAGTGTGAATGTATTTAAAAAGCTACAATTCAAGACAATAGAAAGGACATGTTTAAGTTTAAGGAAGCCACAAGTTCATGACTAACATCCATACATTAAAATTCTTTACATTATAACTTTTTGGTAATAAAATATTATTACAGAGTCTATAGTTTGCATCAATACTTCCTTTTCCTCCATTTTGATAAAACACCTTCTTTTGCCTTTTCCTTCCCCTTGTCCTTCCCCTTCTTCTCATTTTTTTAGATTCTTTTTTATTTTTAGTACATTCTGAGATTACAACCCCATTGTGATGCGAGACTCTAAATGCGGTGACATCGTCCTCATCCTCCATCTCTCCATCCTTCTCCTCGTCACCATCTTATACTTCATGAATTTTTGGAATTTTAGTTCTATAATTTTTAAGAAGTGGTGAATCCACGATTCATTGCCTTTATTCGTTTTTTAGCTTTATTTCTTTAGTCAAATACCGGTAAATACTCATTAATTTCATGAAATTACCTTTCTTAAATATGCATTTTTAACACTTTTTATACTCAAATAAAAGAATAAAGAAGAAAAAAAAGAAAAGAAAAATAAAGGATGTATTTATGAAATAAATGCAGACTGATCCGAACCCCGAGAGAAGGTCAAGACTTTACCTAATCGACCAAGAGTAAAGTAGGGGGAGATAAGGTCTTTAATCCAAAAATAAAAAAAATCATTTGTAAATATTTTTCCCTGTATATTTATACAAAACTTACACTATTTTATTTGTATATAAATTGACCTCAAATTAAATATTTTTCTAAATAAAAGTTGTAAATAAAATATTTTGTAAATAATAAAAATATTTGCAAAGTAAAACCATGTACAGATTAAAAGTATCCCCACCCAGAAAAATCCGTAAAGTGACAATTGAAAAAATAATTCCGGCTCCATACGAACTCAAATTGAATCAAACTCAATTCCATTATACTCTAAAATAAATTATCTTTAAAATGGCTATAGTTTCACAATTTTTGGATTTACGGTTGAAAAGTCGGTTTTCTGGGGTGGTTTGTGCAGTTTCACCACACACTTATTGTAAATATATTTGTTCACATTTATTTTTTATACACAATATACACAATTGTAAATATTATCTTCATTATTAAAAATAAAAATAGAAAAATAGAAAAATTTTAAAAAATTATTTAATAAAAATTTCCTTACTTGTACAAGTGTATATTGTACTATATGTACATAATACTTATATGCAACTAATTTCCTTACATAAAAATCACCAAAAAGATTTAATATATAACAATAATTAATTATATTAATATAATTACGAAAATTGGGTTTATTTCCTTAATTTATTCATTTATTTAATTTGAAAACCTACCTTATATATAAAGATTTGATTTTATGACTTAAATAACCACCATTAAGGTGGCTAATTAATTTTTGTAAATTATTTATTTTATTTAATTCCGAATTTTGTTTTTAATTAATTAATTAATTAAGAAATAAAAACATTCCTTCTTTGTGCATATTTTCCTTTTTTATTTTTCCTTCTCTTTTTATTGGGCTCCTCCTTCCTCATTTGCTCTTGATCAATCTTTGGTGGATAGGAGCTCGATCTCCGAAAGCAATCTTGTCAAAAAAGTGTGCCCAGCCTCTTAGCCATCCGGTGAGAACCAGTTTGACCTTGTCGCGGCCATTACAACGTGTCCGATTCCAACGTTAGATCCAGTTTACTTTTCATCATTTTTCTAGATAATTATTAGGTCTAATTTGTGCTTCGATTTATGCTTAAATTTTACATCTCAATTCCAAAAATATCCGTCCTGATTTGGTTTTGCAATTCGATCTGACATCGATTTCTACATTCATTTTCTCCATCCATATGCATTGACGTTCTACCTCACATAATCTATCAACTCCGACCACGGATTGTGGTCGGAGATCCGGAACTATCTCTCACTTTGTCAGATCCGCACCCACACACATTTTTCCGTGTTTAGTCTTTCTTGGATCGAGCCGTCGTGCTCGCATCCTCATTTGTGTATAAAGAAATATTAATAAATAAAAAATTAAAAACAAAAAATGCGTTTCTTTTTCTCTAACATTTGTTTTGCAGGAAAACAATAAAATAATAAAAAAAACATATACATTTTTTAACATCTACCTGCATGTTACAAAAATAAAAATAATTGTGCGACCATTCCACTGCCTAGAACCGTCCCCAGCCCTCACCGCCGCCAGGCCGTGGCCCTCAACCGCGTAGACCCGTGCGAGCCCACCACCTCCATTCTGGCCTGCCGATCCAGCCGCTCCCAACCGCCTGGTATCGCGACCTCGACTCCCCCCCCCTCCCCCCCCTCCCCCCCCCCCCCCCCGAGTTGTACTGCCTGTCTAGCCGTTGACCACGGCCAGCTGCCTCGTAGCCCCACGAGCAGTCGCGCTCCTGACCTCTGTGAATGCCAACGCCACCTGTGGCACTTCCTGCCACCCTCCCTCTGCCGACCGCGGCCACCCGCCTCGCAGCCCCGCGAGCGGCTGCGCTCCCGACCTCCTAGAACTGCCTCGTGCCAACAATTCCCACTCTGCTAATCCCACAGTCTATCCTCCCGACGCCAAAGCATTTCCACCAGCGCCGCAAGGAGTCCACACTACCATCGCCGCTTGTCCAGCCAAGCCCCATCGCCAACCCACCGCAAATGCCACCATCGCACGCCTGGGGAAAGGAAGAGAAAGGGAGCAGTGCCCCTTTTGCTTTTGAAGAAATGAAGGGAAGAAGAAATACTAAGGGGTTAATATTAATTTTGCGAAAATTACTACTGCCCCCTGGAATTTTCCAAATTTGTAGAAATGCCCTTGTCAGTTTAAGCATTGGGCAATTTGAGTGGAGAACATCAAATTTTATAATAATTGCAAATAACGCCCCTGGAAGCTCCTCAAACACGTGATTTGCACGTTATTACTAGGTAATTTGCACTTCCGCTCATTTTATCTCTACTATTTATTTAATGCAAAAACATTAACTGTTTGTGTTTCAGTCCTTGTTTGTCCAGACTATTTATTGGCTCATCTTTTTATTGAAATAAACGTGGTATTTGCTCTGAAAATTCAACAAAAATTTGTGTATACTCCTGCAGTTGTCTTGTTATAGTGTAAATTTTTTATTGCATTTTATCATCATTTGATATTATTAAAAAAATAAAAAATAGTGTCATTTTCTCTTCATGAAATTCAAAAATTCATAAAAATTTGAATATTATTCTAAAAATTCCAAAAAATAGATTAGGTATATTTTATTGTCTTTTTTTTCTATCCAAATTTTATGCATTAATTATTTATAAAACACAAAAAATGCAAAATACTAAAAATCTTTGAAAAATTGTGGAAAATTGTAGAAAAATAAAAAATTGTGATTTCAATATCTGTATGTAGATATTTGTTTTACTTTAGCATAAAAATAATTCCAGGAGTTTTGGACGCTTAAATTAATTTTAAGTTGCAAATTACTGTATACTATGCATTGTTTGTCATTTTTACCACTATTTGATTTTTAGAAAAATACAAAAACATCTGAAAATTACTAAAAATTATTAAAAAAATTTTTTAATCTACAAAACATAAAAATATTTTCTCTGATTTTTTGAATATTTTTTATATAACTGAAAAATACAGAAAGTGTGGTGTGTGTATTTCTTTCCTTGTGTATATTGTGTGTCTATTTGAAAAAAAATGAAAAATTAAAAACCACTAAAAATTCATTTTATTTTATTTGGAATTTGACTACTAAGTTTTTCTATCATGCTCCTTGTGTTCGATCATGGTCTCTATATCAGGTAAATTAAATAGCAAAGACCGCTTACATTTCATTGATTGATTTTTCTCTTAAGTGGTTTTTTTATATATTTTTCTCGTTAAGTTAGTGATGAATACCCATTCATCACTCTTTATTCTTCTATTTTAGCTACAAAAAAACCTTTGCAAATACATGTAGATATGTGTAAATACCAATAAATACCAAAAGCATGCATTGTGTAAAAACCTATAATTAGCATGTTTTTGTGCACAAAATAAAAGAATAAAGAGCAAAAAGAAAAAGAGGGAAATATTTAGAATAAATATTGAGCAACCTAACCCAAGGGAGGGCTCAGCATGGGCCTGACCGCATAAAAGCCAAAGTAGAGGGAGATAGGGGCTCACACTTGTTTATATTTGTAAATAAATTAAACTATATATTTTCCTCACACAAAAAGAAGTTTGTACATATTGTATATATTCTATTAAAAACAAAATAAAAAGATAAAAATCAAAAAGACAAAAATACCCCTTCACCATGTGTATAGACCACACTCTTGTATTTATTTAACCCTATAAATAAATTCATTTATTTTCTAAACTTTTTGTAAATATTCTATATTACCTTTTGTAAATAAAATAAATAAAAAGAAACAAAACAAAAATCAAATAAAAATTACAAAATTGAAAATACCAAAAATACATTGTATTAATACCATGTATATAAATGTATATATTTATTTATTTCACCCTTGTATATAAGTAATAAAAATAAAATAAAAATATTCTTTTATTCCATATTTCATCTTGTAAATAAATAAAATACAAAATGAGCATAAAAACACATAAAAATAACAAATAAAAAATCAAAAATAAAAATCCATATAGTGTACATATACCTATGTATATAGCTAACCTATTTTTATTTCCAAAAATTAAATAAAAATCACCAAAAAATAGAAAAAAATAAAAGAAAAATATTTCATGTTTTAAGTTTTTCCTAATTCGACCTATTTCTACCCTAAAAAAATAAAACAAAAATCGCCTACACGTGGCCGCTCCTGATTGGGCCACGGGGGAATGTTGACCCCAGTCAACTCCCCCGCGCCTCCTTCCTTTTCTGGCCAACGCGCGCCGCGCCTTCTTCCCCGAATTTTCCCACGCGACTCCAGCTGTCTTCCACTCAACCCCCGCGCCCAGATTCTTCGCCGCACATCCCTCTCCCTCGCCGGATCCTTCGCCATCAAAATCACGCCTTCCTTTGCTGTCGCCACTCAACCCTAATCGCCCGGTCACATTATAAAACCACCATCTCCGCCGCCCTCGCGCCGCATCTTTGGACCCTCTCCTTCTTCCCCGTGACCTCCATTGGCCTCGCAAGAGTGACAGCAAGCCGTTGCCTTTGTAGCAGTGAGGCGAGAAGGCGTATCCTCTGATCCGGCGTAACCTCGCCGCCCTTGCTCCGCCGCCGCGTCGAGCATCGAGCTTCAGGCCTTGACGCCCTTCGAAGCTACGACCCGGAGATAGCCCATCTCCAGCCCAGTCTACTTCAGCCATCAGGTACCCTTAGTTCCTTTTAATTTCGTCTAATTTAGGATTTCGCCCAAATTTCATCTCCGACGCATCCTCTCGATTCCGACCATCTCGCGTGATTTCATCACAATCCGACCCGACCGTCACCTTCACCGTGCCCTCACGCACCTTCTTCACCCCTCCACACAACCCAGATCGCACAGGATCTGGGAGTCGAGCTCCACCGCCGTCGCCTCGCCGGAGCTCATTCGCCACGCAGCACCGTCCACCTTCACCCCGTCTTCTTGGGTCGAGGCACTTTGCCCTCGACCCGCGAAGCTCCTTGTCTACTTCGCAGGTCCAAGGGAGGTGTCTGAGCCTCCTTCACAGTTCAGCCAGGAGCTTCTTCTTCCCCGACTTCGCCGGAGCCTTCCAGGGTTCGGCCGAGGCCTTGGCCACCACCAGCAGTTGCGGGATCGTCCAGCGGAGCTTCTCCGACCTTCAGGCGCAGCTGAGGAGGACCGGAGTCCACGCACGAGGCCGGCGAAGTTCGCCGGCCATCAGTTCTTCGAGGACCCTCCAGAGCCGTCCGATGATGCTCCAGCTCCAGATCTGATCCTGAGCGTCCATCTGTTGAGGAGCAGCGACCGTTGATCCATTTGAGGAGCGCATCGGAGCCATCCGTAGCAGAGAAGAGAGACCGGAGTCCATCACCGTCAGATCGTCCACGTGCCTCTCCCTCCGCCGTCGATCAGAGCCAAAGGCCAAAGGGGTGAAGCGCCAGCTATTCCTAGCCGTCAGATCACCCACGTGGCGCACATCCGACCGTTGGCGAATAAAGGGGTAAATATCATAGGGCCCCCTTGTAGTTTGTTTATTTCAGTTTAGTCCTGTAACTTTTAATTCACGTTGTTTATTTTCTGGGATATTTGCATAGAGACCCTCGCGCTTTATTTTAATTGCATTTATACCCCTGCCAGTAGAGACCCACGTGCTTGGGCACGTGTTTTGTTGGGTTATTTGCAATATATGCCCTGTATGTTCTGGCTGTTATGCAATGAATGAAATGTTTTGTTTATTTGCAATTATACCCTTGTGAAGGCTGAATTGGCGCATGTGCTTTTATTTCTTGGACTTTTTGCAACCTTGCCCCTGGGGTTTTGATACGTGTTATCAAAAACCCCTAGGACTTGTTTTTTTGTACAAATCAGTCCCT
This sequence comes from Ottelia alismoides, assembly GCA_037367405.1. NCBI lineage: Eukaryota > Viridiplantae > Streptophyta > Magnoliopsida > Alismatales > Hydrocharitaceae > Ottelia > Ottelia alismoides. The sequence continues at coordinate 211,926 of JAZKJV010007825.1, read as the reverse complement.
GTGTGCCCCAGACACGTGCTTGGCACGTGATTTCTTGGGTATTTTGCACCAGGACCCCAGAACTTTTGGGTATTTGCACTTAGGTCCCTGTGCACAGTGCCCCATCTTTATTTTTGAATAAAATATCAAACGAACTCCAAATCCAATGAAATTTTGACACATGGCTCCTGCCATGGTGTAGGAATTTCTATGATTTTTGGGGACATTTTGGATTTCATTTATTATTTTTAAAAATTCAAAAACCCATATTTTTGCTACTGTTTGACTTTAAAAATACCAAAAAAATATAAAAACTCCACCAAAAATTCTAAAAAAATTAGGTAATGTTGTTTACTGGTTGATTGATTTTCGAGCCAATTTTGGCCACTTTTCATCACTTAAAAACCCTAAAAAATTGAAAAACCCCTAAAAACCCATAAAAATTGTAATAAATAAATTAAAAATCCAAAAATAATAATTAGGGTGCCTAAATTTTCCTTATTCTTTCTAGAATATAGGAAAAATACCTTTAGGGCTTTTTGAGATCCAAAATTATTTTATTTTGTGGTCTTAAGCCTTGCTGGACAGTACCCTATTTTTCTTGCATTGTTTGATTTTTAATAATTAATTTATCCATTAGAAAAATTCCAAAAATTCACCAAAAACAGTAAAAAACATTTAAAACATAAAAACCATTTTTCCATAATTTTTGCATCATTTGTGTGTCTTGTATAAATTGTTGAAGTCCAGTGTTTGTTCTTTTTCTCATTTTCTCATCTTTTAAAAATTCTAAAAAAATACAAAAACAAATAAAAACCATAAAAAAAGACTTTTTGGACTCTGACTGCATCGTAGGCCGCAAGGCCAATCTGTGCTCCTTGTGTTCGACCCTGGGAGCTATACCAGGTTAAACCTATAGCAGACCGCTCTTTCTTGTGCTTGCTTGATTTTATCTTATTCGAGTGGTTGATTATTTTTCTTGATTGACTCAGCCCGAGTGATTGAGGTCGCAACGACATTGTGATTTATTTCTTTAGACCTTTTACCTCTGTCATTTGGGCGGCGATCAGAATGGCGCCGTTGCCGGGGAGCACGGCTTTGTAGTCAGTTATCATTCTTGTATTTTTGTCTCTCTATATTATAACTGTTTTCTGACACTCTCTCTTTCTATTTTTTTGTGCGAGGTACTACGTGGAGAACTTGGAGTTACTTTTTTTTTTGAGGACCCGCACGGGAAGAAGAGCAGGAAGAGAGAGAGAGGAGAGGAAAATTTTATTTCAGAGAGAGAGAGAGAACATTTCTTGTTGTAATAATTTAGGACTTGAACTCTGGACACTCTTGGACACTTGTAAACTTAGCGGGTCTGTTTCGCCGAGCACCGGTGTGCTCGGGGGACCCATCTGATTTTCGCGGCTTTTATCGTGGTTTTCATAGCTAGCTGCCTTTTCCGGTGTTTACGCGGTTTTCCTCGAGCCCCTAGATTTAGGAATTTATGTTGATTGTGACGTAGATTTTTAAGGCCCAACACCTAATAGAATATCTGTTCCTATAGAACGTAATTGGACCTTAATAAAATTCATTGAAAAAGTTAGTGAAATTGGATTTGAGACCACGTGCCGTGAGGAGTCACATACAGCGCTGGCAGGACCCGTTGTGGCGGGCACCGAGTGACTCCCAAGATCGGACTCCGGACTCTATTCGATTAGCTAACTATTGTTCTTCACGATCAATAGAAGTTGCTCATCTAGGACTCGGCTTTTCCCGCTGCACCATTTAGGTAGTTTTATTTCTGTCTTTAAATTCTGCGCGGATCACTTGCATGTAGAGTGCTGGAGACAAGGTACGCATTTCTTTCTCTGCATGCATCATTGATTTCTTCGCGCATCGGCTTTTTCGTCTTCTCCCTCTGTTTTTGGATTAATAATCATCAGGAGAATCGGAAAAACCGTTAGGCCGCTTGTATTTATTTTTGAAAAATATTTAAAAAGAAAAACAAAAAAATTGGGACTGGATAACATTATTGACCCTAAAAGACACTCACCAGAAAAATTTGTCTTGGGGAGAGCAACCCCCTCATTGTTTGGTTTGATTGTGCGAGAGAGTGACCCGAACACTAGGTAAAGCCCTCCGGTACTCGTCTCGACTGATTACCGACTCTTCTGTGCGGGACAGTCGGTTGAGAGAGTATCGGGTATCCTAACAGGTCACGTTAATCGCTCTGATATCTTGGATGTTCACCAAATAAAATTGACAAGATAAATTGACCGATCTTTCACGGTCTTCACATTGTGTTGCGTTGGTGAACCAGGGGTTTGCTTGCGATCATATTTTCTCCAGATCCCATCCGCCCAACTCGCCAAGATCAAGATGATGGGCAGACGATCTCTTAGGCAGCCTCTGGCTGCACCGCTTTCAGGCGCGTCTACTCCATCATCTAGGTTGGCCCGTGAGAGTCGAGACCAGCTCTCCGGGCCCGAGTTCGAATCCACCCTGTTCCCCCTCGATCCCCTTTCTTCTGTTCCTGAGAGACATGAGCCCGAGGAGAGACGAATTCATTTGACCGAACCTGAGTTGGGCTCTTCTGATTTTGCAGACATCCCTATGGCTGGAGCCGGTAGTTCAGACGATCGCCAGCCCGAGCACTTTGTTTTAGACCAGGGAGCGATCAACTCCACCCTGATCGCATCATTAGAGACGGTTCAGAACCAGTTACGTGATCAGGGGGCATTCATGATAGAGATGAGGAGGGAGTTGGAGAGACTCCGAAGAGAGCGAGAAGAGCCGAGCGAGCCAGAGGACATTCCTGATGCTGATGCAGAGGCAGCAGCCGCAGCAGCAGCTGCCGCAGCAGCGGCAGCCGCCGATGCAGCAAGACCGATGCGGGAACTACACAACCCCGGATCTACACTGATGCACCAATGGGTGGTGATTCCTGCTATCGTGGGGGATTTCAAGTTCCCTCCGAACACCCTGCAGATGCTTCCTCATTTTCATGGACTCGCCACTGAGGAACCACACCTCCATCTCCAGGAGTTTCTGATGATCTGCAGCACTGTCCACGACCGTCGTGTGGACCAAGATACGATTCGAATGATGGCCTTCCCTTTTTCACTGGCAGATAGAGCAGCCGCCTGGCTGAAACATCTAGGGAAGTTTGTGTACACCTGGGATCAGCTCCGCACCGAGTACTTGAACAAGTACTATCCACTCGGGCGGACGAATGCAGCAAGGGCCCTGATCAACAACTTCTCCATGCAACCTAACGAGCAATTTCACGAGGCATGGGAGAGGTTCAGAGAGCTTCTGGATATATGCCCCCACCACGACATTTCGAAGCCGAACCTAGTTCAGAGCTTCTTCAGTGGGCTAACACCAGAGCTTCAGGGTCTGGTGAATGCTTCTTGCGGCGGGTCCTACTTTGCCAAGGACCACAACCAAGTCTGGGCCATCTATGAGGAGATGTCCGAGAATTACATGGTGATGTCCCAGACTCGGTTGTACACACAGAGATCTCAACAGCCGCCGGGGCCCGTGCAGTATCAGCGGATAGCACGGGTTGATGCAGGTCCTTCCAGTTCGTCCACAGTTGCAGCCGCACAGGCAGAGTCGGCCGCTGCGGACATGGGGATTATTAGTGAAAAGTTGGACCGCATGGAAATCATCGAGAAGAAGCAGTGCCAGGGCATAACTCAGATGGAGGAGATGGCACAGACTCTGAGCGACATGAAGACCCAGCTCTTGTGCCTTCAGGAGGCACAGACGGCTCCTCAGCCCCGTCTTCTGTCGCGAGGCGATTCCGGTGGCAGCCGCAGCTCGTCCCAGCGCTCCAGCTCCTTGCAGCAGCCTAGACAAGTTCACCTTGTACAGGCGGAGCCGTACCAGCAGCAGCAGCCCTCTTACCAGGCACCACCATCTCCAGACTTACAGATGGTGGTATATCAGCCGGATCAGCCTCTGGATGTACTCCCACCAGCCCCATACGATGCAGAGCCGTTGATGGATGTCAACGGAATTTGGTATGACCGTCCTCAACCTGGAATCCGACGAGACCATCCCGGATTCAGGTGGGGGAATGGGGGTAACCAACCCCAGCAGCAGCCAGCCGGTCAGGGAGGGCAGTACTCCCAGCAGAGAGATCACCAGCAGCACCCAGCACACCAGCCATCATCATTCGTATCTCGTCCCTATCAGCAGCAGGGATAGAGTTGGAGACGTGAGCAGCAGGCTCACCAGCAGCAGCATCCATCCTCTTACCCCTCTCAGCCCCAGCAGCCTCATTACCAGAGAGGCAACCCGTCGGGCTCCCATGAGAGCCCCGCCATGGATGATATAGCCCGCCTCTTCACAGAGCAGCAGGCTACATTTAGACGGGAGATGGACGAGTTCTGCCAGGAGATGCGGGACCTGATGAGAGGGAAGGCCGCCATCCCTGCACAGATCGAGCCTAACCCGAATAATTTGAAGAGGAAATCTGAGCAGGTAGTTCACACTGAGCCTACCACTTCTAGTGACTCATTTGATGTTATCTCGTCGGATTTATTTGATGCTGATTTTGTCACACTTAGGAGCGGTAGAAGACCAGCAGGAGGCGCCTCATCTGAGCGACCACACGAGGATTCATCTAGAGCGCCAGATGAGGAAGAGGAGAGCGGTACTGAAGCCGCACATCATGATGACGGTGGTACTGATGCCACCCGAGATGCTGATTTACCCGGCGGTACTGAGGTCGCCATCTCACCACATCGAGGAGGTGGTACTGACGCCACCAGGAGAGCCGAGCCAGCCCGCGGTACTGAGGCCGCAAGACGTTTAGTTGCAGAGCCAGCCAGAGGTGGTACTGAGGCCACCAATATTCATTTTGATAGAGATGTTGTCTTTCCTCGAATAAATGTATCTCAGAATTCTGATTTGAATAAAGGAAAAGGTTTAGTTTATTCTGATCCCACTGTGATGAATGATGTTTGTGAGGATCCAGTCATCGACTCATCTAGGCCTATTCCTAGTCCTTCATCTGAGAAGGACCCTGTGATCCCCTTTCCTAGAGCCCTTGAGTTGGGGAAGGGGAAGAAAAAAGAAAAAGATCCAAAAAAGAGAGAGCAGGAGGAGTTCAGCCAGAGCATGATAGACCGATTTCACATCCAGCTGACCCTCAATGAGGCTTTGCAGCACATCCCTCTTCTTCAGCGGTCCTTGAGAGACAGGACCACCGTCAGGAGGACGAAGAGGAACAAGACCGCAGAGATCCATGTGCTGACCAAAGCCACGTGTTACGCGATCCAGAACCATCTGCCGACTAAGAGGCCAGATTTAGGGGCCCCGTATGTCAGATGTCAGATTAGTGAGCAGAGGTTCGACCGCACTCTATTAGATAGCGGATCGTCTATCAACCTTCTTCCGGCAGCCCTTCTCGACCACTTAGAGTTGGGCACTCTTAGACAGAGCAGGACATACCTTCAGTTTGCTGATCGGTCTGTCAAGAGGCCAAAGGGGTTGTTACGAGACGTTGTCGTCACGATTCAGGGTTTGCAATTCCCCGTGGACTTCGTAGTGCTGGACATGGAGACCCCTGACTCGTTGACCGATTCCCCCATCATCCTCGGTCGCCCATTCTTGGCCACAGCCAAGGCGGTGACTGACCATGACAGTGGGAAGGTATACTTTCGCGTCCAGGGCGAGAGTATACAAATAGAGACGGTTAAGGACCACAGAGCCAGATCTAGATCCCGCTCACATGGGAGTACAGACTCAGAGCAGCTGACAGACGCAGAGCCAGACATCCACCAGGACTGTGATTTTGTGATCACAGATGATGAGGCAGCTTGGGCAGATCCTGCAGCACAGACTATCCTCTCATATTCGGATACATCTGATGCAGAGATGATAGCAGAGGATAGTCTGGAGAGCACAGCCCTGGTTCAGGATACTATTGAGTCAGCAGAGTCGGATCTTGATCGCGACAAGATTTCCAGTGATGGTGGTACTGAGGCCACCCTGCTCTATGGTGGTGCTGATACCACCTTGTTCTCCAGTGGTACTGATGCCACTGAGTCTGATATAGATCCCTCGGATTCAGAGTCTGATTGGGCAGATTGTAGTGATCAGATGCCAGATCTGGATCCACCTGAGCCTATAGATGAGGAGGAGGTAGAGGCAGAGCAGATCAGAGACAATGTAGAGGACCCGCCTTCTCCAGATCCAGTTTGTGAGAGTTCATTATCATTTTCCCAAGCAAATTTGGCAGAATTATCAGCATACACACATCTTCTTCAGAAGCCAGATTTGCCAGCACCCAGCTGTCCAGAGCTAAAGCCGCTCCCTACTTCGTTGAAGTATAGATTCCTTGCGGGAGAGTCTGAGATGTACCCAGTCATCATCTCTGCTGATCTGACTGGAGAACAAGAATCCCGTCTGATGGAGGTTCTTGAAAAGAACCGCAAGGCAATTGGATGGAGCGTAGCAGATCTCCATGGGATTAGTCCCTCGTTGTGCTCCCACCATATCTATCTCGAGGAAGGGGCAAAGCCGTCACGTGAGTTTCAGCGACGACTGAACCCCAACCTAAGAGAGGTTGTTATGAAGGAAATATCAAAATGGTGGAGTGCAGATTTTATTTATCCCATTTCCGACTCCAAGTGGGTTAGCCCCTTGCATGTGGTGCCCAAGAAGACGGGCATCACGACTGTGATCAATGAGTCGGGAGAGGAGATTGCTACACGAGTACCCACCTCTTGGAGGGTTTGTGTTGACTACAGGAAACTCAACCAGGCCACCAAGAAGGACCATTTCCCCCTGCCCTTTATAGATCAGATCATAGAGAGACTGGCAGGGAAGAGCCATTACTGCTTCCTAGATGGGTACTCGGGCTACAACCAGGTGGCCATCGCTCCTGAGGATCAGGAGAAGACCACCTTTACCTGTCCCTTCGGTACTTACGCCTTTCGACGCATGCCATTCGGGCTATGTAACGCCCCTGCGACTTTTCAGAGATGCATGCTGTCAATTTTTTCGGACATGGTAGGGGAGTGTTTGGAGGTCTTCATGGACGACTTCTCGGTTTACGGCGACGGTTTCGATTCCTGTCTTGATTGCCTAGACCGAGTGCTCCAGCGATGTATTGATACCCGCTTGGTTCTGTCTTGGGAAAAGAGTCACTTCATGGTGACTCAAGGGACGGTGCTTGGCCACATCATCTCCAACAGAGGCATGGAGGTAGATCCGGCCAAGGTCGATGTCATTCGGAAACTCACACCACCGTCCAATCTGAAGCAGTTACGGTCATTTCTGGGGCACGTTGGTTTTTATAGAAGATTCATTCATGATTTTAGCAAGATTGCCCGACCGTTGACTGACCTCTTGACGAAAGACACCGAGTTCCTTGTCGATGACAAGTGTCTTTCGTCCTTCGAGACTCTCCAGCAGTGCGTAATTGAGGCTCCTGTCCTTCAGCCACCCGATTGGTCTCTCCCATTCGAGATCATGACGGACGCCTCCGATTTTGCCGTAGGAGCAGTGCTAGGACAGAGGAGGGATGGAGTACCGTTTGCGATACACTATGCTAGCCGCACATTGGATTCCGCCCAGCGGAATTATACGGTTACAGAGAAGGAAATGCTAGCAGTAGTGTTTGCCCTAGATAAATTCAGATCATATATCATTGGATCCCGAGTGACCTTGTACACAGATCACACCGCCATCAGGTACCTCATGTCAAAGAAGGATGCCAAAGCCAGACTTACTAGATGGATCCTTCTACTCCAGGAGTTCGACATTGAGATCAAGGATAAACCTGGAATCAAGAATGTGGTGGCGGACCATTTATCCCGATTAGAGCAGCCTGAGGATTCTGAGCAGATTGACCCCATTTGTGATACCTTCCCAGACGAGGCGATCCTTGCTATCACCTCACTCCCATGGTACGCCGATATTGTGAACTTTCTCGTTGCTGGGAAAGTTCCACAAGATTGGCCCAAGCAGAAGATTGAGACCTTCCTTGCGAAGGTCAAGTCTTACCACTGGGAGGATCCCATCCTTTACCACGAAGGAGGGGATAGCATCTGGCGTCGGTGTATTCCTCAGGAGGAACATCATAGTGTCCTCACTTACTGCCACAAGCTTGAGGCAGGAGGACATCATTCTGGGAGGAGAACGGCACAGAAAGTGCTCCAATCCGGCTTGTGGTGGCCTACACTCTTCAAGGACTCTGATGAGTTCGTGAAGAGGTGTACTGACTGTCAGAGGATGGGCACTTGTGGACAGCGTGATATGATGCCGATGCAGCCCATTCACTTCTGTGAGGTTTTTGACGCATGGGGCATCGATTTCATGGGTCCATTCCCTAAGAGTCAGGGGTTTGAGTACATTCTGTTGGCCGTAGATTATGTTAGTCGTTGGGTTGAGGCTATCCCCGCCCGAGCCGCAGATGCAAAGACAGTTTGCAGATTCTTGAAGAAGCACATCATCACGCGGTTTGGGGTTCCACGAGTTCTGATTTCTGATGGGGGGTCTCATTTCATCAACGACCAGGTGAAGGCACTTGCTAGAGAGTTCGGCATAGACCATCGTGTTGCCACACCATATCATCCACAGACGAATGGTCTAGCCGAAGTGTCGAATAGGGAGATCAAGAATATTTTGCAGAAAGTCGTCCGCCCTGACCGAAAGAATTGGTCACAGCTTTTGGACTCGGTCTTGTGGGCATATCGGACGTCTTTCAAGACTCCATTGGGTACGTCTCCCTTTCGCCTCGTTTATGGCAAGCCATGCCATCTACCTGTTGAGCTGAGGCACAAGTCACTCTGGGCAGTCACAGATATTCTGATGGATCCAAATGGTATAGGAGACCAGAGGAGGGCAGAGTTAGCCGCCCTGGAAGAGCTTAGAGATGCAGCTTTCTCAAACAGCCTACATTATAAGGAGAAAGTCAAAGAGTGGCATGATTCTCATATCAGCCACAAGCATTTTGAGATTGGACAGAAAGTATGGCTGTTTGATGCAAGGCTTAGATTATTTCCAGGGAAGCTACAGAGCAAATGGAAAGGACCCTATTTGGTCAGAAAGGTACACGATAACGGTAGCATTGATATATCTGAGTTATCTTCTGAGAGTACCTTCCGAGTGAACGGCCAGCGGCTCAAACCATTTCTAGATCATGAGCCGCGGGACGTTATTATTGCTGCTATTCATTTTGCGTGAGATGTGGTCCTTTGACTCACATCTTTTACATCTCACGCCTGATTTTCACTGTTCCTCCGCCTGTATAGATCCAGTTGTCCATATCATTCTATTCTTTAGTCCCACATCCCATTTCTCATCTTATGATTATGCTATACTTAGGGTGTACTTTACCCTAAGTATAGGGGGGATGTCGGACCTGTGAGTATTCTTTTCATTCTTTCTGCTCTTGTTTTTGCTGCCTATACTTAGGGATATTTTACCCTAAGTATAGGGGGGGCAGATTCTGTATATTCTTCACTCGGCTTTCCCTTCATGTACAGCTTTCTATACTTAGGATTAGTTAATCCTAAGTATAGGGGGAAACCACCGAGTTCCTCTCATTTTATTCATTTATTCGTTCCTGTACTTAGCCATTCCTTTTCACTTCCCTTTTACTAAGCACGAGTTATGTCTTCTTCATCGCTCTTGATCACTCTGAGGACATCGTTCGAGCTAAGTATAGGGGGGGGTGTGTATATATTTCATATATACTTTAGCCATAACTCGTACTTTGTGTGAGTGTGTTAATAAATAAAATGGCTAAAAATCACAAAAAAAAAAATTAAAAATTTTTCATAAACCTCTTTTATTCTTGCACATACATAGCTAGTGTATAAAGTATTTTTGTAAAAATGATTTCAAAAATCTTTTGTGTGAAGCTTGTGTAAAATATTTTTGTATCAAAATTATGTATATAGTACAAAATTTTTTCAAAATGTTTTGAAAATCAAAAGTTTGCAAAAATCTTGTGTAAATGTGTAAATATCTTTTTGCAAAACTTGCACTTCATGCATCATTCATTCATGATTTCAAAACATTTTTCAAAATTCTTGCACGATTGTAAAATATTTGTAAATAGCATCTTTTGTACATATGTGTATATAGTTTCTCCTGGATAAGAGTTGACATTTAAACTGAGCCTGGAATTAAATTGAGAAATGGAGCTTGAATAAGATCTTAATTCACTTAACTTTAAGAGGAACCTTGTAGGACTTAGGGTTAAGGCTTTTCAGGTCCATAAGGACTTAATTCTTTGAGTCCACTAGGCTATGAGCATATGTCATCTTGATGAGCCTAAGTAGAGCACTTAACAACACACGCATGACTCTCAGAGACAATGGCTTAACTTGCACCTGCACTTTACACATGGCTCTCCATGGACGAGGTGGTGAGGAGGCAGTTTCCTTTGGCTTGGGGTAGCATATGAGGGTAGTACTTCTAGGCGGAACCTCTCTTCTTCTTATAGTGAAGGAAGTGCACCTCAACTTGGTCTAGTGGTGTTGAAAGCTAAAGACAGAAGCTGTGGGTTGCAATAAAGCTTCAAAAGAGGGATAGTCTACTGGCTCAAGGGGAAATTTCTTATATATGCTGCACCATGTAGATATGTTGTACAGAAGTTGTTGAAAAAAAAAAAAAATGCAAAAATGCAAAAAGAACTCCAAAAAAGTGGTGGGTCGGATTGAAAATTTAATAACCCCACCGGAGTATGAAGCAAAAGCTTATGGTATCCATGTTACATCTCATGAAGCTTGCAGCGGGAGACTTAGCTACACTGGCTAAGCTTCCAAAACTCTATACTTCTACCCCCTCTTCTTGAGCCGGTTGCACTTGAACTTAGAAGGGAATACCCCGCTTCTCGAGGAAAGAGTTGCTAGACTGAGGCATTAGAGTTACCAGGTTGAGGGAGATTGTTTCTTTGTTACTTCTGAGGTGGGGAGCCACATATCACTTACACCGCAAGGAAAGATTCATGGTCATTAGAGTTTGTGTATGTAGACTTGTTCTGATCTGGTTTATTGAGGAGTCTTGCCCATAGATTGGTGGAACTTGGAGGCTGTTGAGTTTTAGGCTTAAGTCCAAATAAGGTTCCGACACATTAATAACCCAAAGATCTGATCGAGCTCCATATTTCAAGTTAATGAAGGCAAAATTTAATAAGTCAACCTTGATCCATGTACATCCTCTTTTTCTTTTTCTTTTTCTTTCTTTTTCACTTCTTTTTCAAATAAGTGTTTGCTAAGGGACTAGCAAAGTTAAGCATAGGGGGGTGATGAATACCCATTCATCACTCTTTATTCTTCTATTTTAGCTACAAAAAAACCTTTGCAAATACATGTAGATATGTGTAAATACCAATAAATACCAAAAGCATGCATTGTGTAAAAACCTATAATTAGCATGTTTTTGTGCACAAAATAAAAGAATAAAGAGCAAAAAGAAAAAGAGGGAAATATTTAGAATAAATATTGAGCAACCTAACCCAAGGGAGGGCTCAGCATGGGCCTGACCGCATAAAAGCCAAAGTAGAGGGAGATAGGGGCTCACACTTGTTTATATTTGTAAATAAATTAAACTATATATTTTCCTCACACAAAAAGAAGTTTGTACATATTGTATATATTCTATTAAAAACAAAATAAAAAGATAAAAATCAAAAAGACAAAAATACCCCTTCACCATGTGTATAGACCACACTCTTGTATTTATTTAACCCTATAAATAAATTCATTTATTTTCTAAACTTTTTGTAAATATTCTATATTACCTTTTGTAAATAAAATAAATAAAAAGAAACAAAACAAAAATCAAATAAAAATTACAAAATTGAAAATACCAAAAATACATTGTATTAATACCATGTATATAAATGTATATATTTATTTATTTCACCCTTGTATATAAGTAATAAAAATAAAATAAAAATATTCTTTTATTCCATATTTCATCTTGTAAATAAATAAAATACAAAATGAGCATAAAAACACATAAAAATAACAAATAAAAAATCAAAAATAAAAATCCATATAGTGTACATATACCTATGTATATAGCTAACCTATTTTTATTTCCAAAAATTAAATAAAAATCACCAAAAAATAGAAAAAAATAAAAGAAAAATATTTCATGTTTTAAGTTTTTCCTAATTCGACCTATTTCTACCCTAAAAAAATAAAACAAAAATCGCCTACACGTGGCCGCTCCTGATTGGGCCACGGGGGAATGTTGACCCCAGTCAACTCCCCCGCGCCTCCTTCCTTTTCTGGCCAACGCGCGACGCGCCTTCTTCCCCGAATTTTCCCACGCGACTCCAGCTGTCTTCCACTCAACCCCCGCGCCCAGATTCTTCGCCGCACATCCCTCTCCCTCGCCGGATCCTTCGCCATCAAAATCACGCCTTCCTTTGCTGTCGCCACTCAACCCTAATCGCCCGGTCACATTATAAAACCACCATCTCCGCCGCCCTCGCGCCGCATCTTTGGACCCTCTCCTTCTTCCCCGTGACCTCCATTGGCCTCGCAAGAGTGACAGCAAGCCGTTGCCTTTGTAGCAGTGAGGCGAGAAGGCGTATCCTCTGATCCGGCGTAACCTCGCCGCCCTTGCTCCGCCGCCGCGTCGAGCATCGAGCTTCAGGCCTTGACGCCCTTCGAAGCTACGACCCGGAGATAGCCCATCTCCAGCCCAGTCTACTTCAGCCATCAGGTACCCTTAGTTCCTTTTAATTTCGTCTAATTTAGGATTTCGCCCAAATTTCATCTCCGACGCATCCTCTCGATTCCGACCATCTCGCGTGATTTCATCACAATCCGACCCGACCGTCACCTTCACCGTGCCCTCACGCACCTTCTTCACCCCTCCACACAACCCAGATCGCACAGGATCTGGGAGTCGAGCTCCACCGCCGTCGCCTCGCCGGAGCTCATTCGCCACGCAGCACCGTCCACCTTCACCCCGTCTTCTTGGGTCGAGGCACTTTGCCCTCGACCCGCGAAGCTCCTTGTCTACTTCGCAGGTCCAAGGGAGGTGTCTGAGCCTCCTTCACAGTTCAGCCAGGAGCTTCTTCTTCCCCGACTTCGCCGGAGCCTTCCAGGGTTCGGCCGAGGCCTTGGCCACCACCAGCAGCTGCGGGATCGTCCAGCGGAGCTTCTCCGACCTTCAGGCGCAGCTGAGGAGGACCGGAGTCCACGCACGAGGCCGGCGAAGTTCGCCGGCCATCAGTTCTTCGAGGACCCTCCAGAGCCGTCCGATGATACTCCAGCTCCAGATCTGATCCTGAGCGTCCATCTGTTGAGGAGCAGCGACCGTTGATCCATTTGAGGAGCGCATCGGAGCCATCCGTAGCAGAGAAGAGAGACCGGAGTCCATCACCGTCAGATCGTCCACGTGCCTCTCCCTCCGCCGTCGATCAGAGCCAAAGGCCAAAGGGGTGAAGCGCCAGCTATTCCTAGCCGTCAGATCACCCACGTGGCGCACATCCGACCGTTGGCGAATAAAGGGGTAAATATCATAGGGCCCCCTTGTAGTTTGTTTATTTCAGTTTAGTCCTGTAACTTTTAATTCACGTTGTTTATTTTCTGGGATATTTGCATAGAGACCCTCGCGCTTTATTTTAATTGCATTTATACCCCTGCCAGTAGAGACCCACGTGCTTGGGCACGTGTTTTGTTGGGTTATTTGCAATATATGCCCTGTATGTTCTGGCTGTTATGCAATGAATGAAATGTTTTGTTTATTTGCAATTATACCCTTGTGAAGGCTGAATTGGCGCATGTGCTTTTATTTCTTGGACTTTTTGCAACCTTGCCCCTGGGGTTTTGATACGTGTTATCAAAAACCCCTAGGACTTGTTTTTTTGTACAAATCAGTCCCTGTGTGCCCCAGACACGTGCTTGGCACGTGATTTCTTGGGTATTTTGCACCAGGACCCCAGAACTTTTGGGTATTTGCACTTAGGTCCCTGTGCACAGTGCCCCATCTTTATTTTTGAATAAAATATCAAACGAACTCCAAATCCAATGAAATTTTGACACATGGCTCCTGCCATGGTGTAGGAATTTCTATGATTTTTGGGGACATTTTGGATTTCATTTATTATTTTTAAAAATTCAAAAACCCATATTTTTGCTACTGTTTGACTTTAAAAATACCAAAAAAATATAAAAACTCCACCAAAAATTCTAAAAAAATTAGGTAATGTTGTTTACTGGTTGATTGATTTTCGAGCCAATTTTGGCCACTTTTCATCACTTAAAAACCCTAAAAAATTGAAAAACCCCTAAAAACCCATAAAAATTGTAATAAATAAATTAAAAATCAAAAAATAATAATTAGGGTGCCTAAATTTTCCTTATTCTTTCTAGAATATAGGAAAAATACCTTTAGGGCTTTTTGAGATCCAAAATTATTTTATTTTGTGGTCTTAAGCCTTGCTGGACAGTACCCTATTTTTCTTGCATTGTTTGATTTTTAATAATTAATTTATCCATTAGAAAAATTCCAAAAATTCACCAAAAACAGTAAAAAACATTTAAAACATAAAAACCATTTTTCCATAATTTTTGCATCATTTGTGTGTCTTGTATAAATTGTTGAAGTCCAGTGTTTGTTCTTTTTCTCATTTTCTCATCTTTTAAAAATTCTAAAAAAATACAAAAACAAATAAAAACCATAAAAAAAGACTTTTTGGACTCTGACTGCATCGTAGGCCGCAAGGCCAATCTGTGCTCCTTGTGTTCGACCCTGGGAGCTATACCAGGTTAAACCTATAGCAGACCGCTCTTTCTTGTGCTTGCTTGATTTTATCTTATTCGAGTGGTTGATTATTTTTCTTGATTGACTCAGCCCGAGTGATTGAGGTCGCAACGACATTGTGATTTATTTCTTTAGACCTTTTACCTCTGTCATTTGGGCGGCGATCAGTTAGTCGATTAATTGGGGTCACAACGACCATTGATATATTTTGATACATAACCCTAGTTGATCGTTAGCTCATCAAGAAGCAAAAGAAGTCAATGTAAATGTTAGAAAGATGAATCATTGTCTATACTAAAACATAACTGAGAATATAAGACATACCTAAAATAAGGTACATCCTCTTTCAAAGGAGACAATTCTAGAAAATACACTTTGTAATCCAGAAGACATGCTACCAACTATATTTACTAGTGAATTCATAACATGTAATAGTTGTCTAAACTCTGCCTCAGACACACCCGACTGAGATGTTGGTGTGTTATACATCAAGGTCATCCTAAAATAAGTGGAAGCTCCGATAGAATAAGAAGAGGACGAGATTTGGGTGGCAAACCACTCAAAGTCTACATTCTATTAGGTCCTACTTCACGCTCTTTAATGACTTCTTGCCATGAGCTGGCGACGAGGTTCAATTCCTCTTCATATTCTGGAACACCAAACCTTTCTGTATACAACTTCTTGTAATGAATCTACAATATATTTTTTTAAGTTTTTGACCAAGAAACAATAATTTTATAGTAGTAGTAATATGCATACCATCACCACCTTTGCTTCTATTGTAGACCAATCACCTCCACTTGTATGTGTAGCAATCCACAATTTTTTCAATGATAGGGGACGTTTGTCAGCAATACTATTATTGCCAATATGTTAGTCATCGGTAAAAGTTAAAACTTGAAAAAGTATATTTATTTGTAAATATCGTTTCACTCCTCACGGTTCCAAAACTTTTTGATCCACTGGTAGATCTGATTGATTATTTCCCCCTGTTTGTATTCCTTTCTTCAAAAACTTTTTGAAAATCCTCTTGAGCAAAGAGTTCACAATAACCTGTATTACCCGTATTATCCCTCTAGCTTAAGGAATTCGTTAACTTTATTTAATAATTAGCACTATTTAGCCAATAACATGTTGTAAATAATGAACACTAATGAATAACTATATTATGGTGCATATATTTTATGTGTTTCTTATTTAATAAAATCAAATAAAAATTAGGTTAATATTGTATATAATTAATCTAACATTAAATATAAATTAAAAATCCAAAAAATAACGAAAGAAAATAAAAGCAAGTTTTTATTCTTTAGAAATACTTTCAAAAATATTACTATGTACATATTATGTATTTTCTCTTTGAGTTCTACATAAAATTTGAAGATCTCATTGTGATCTATAACTTTCATGTTCTTCACTTTTTCTAATTTTACTCCTAATTATTTTACTTACATTTATCATTGATTTAATATTTTTCCCTTTTTTCTAGTTGAGCCACGTGGCCCAACCAGAGCCCGTCACGTACCTGCACCTCCTCTCCAGTCCGTAGTGGTCTAGACCGTCTGATCACCTTTATCCGATGGATGAATCTCTGTTGATCACTTTTAGACTACTTTAACATTATGATAAAGTGCATATTAGCCATCGAGCCATGCTGAAATGGTGGCCCTCTGATCGCATGATCAGACGGTTGAGGTGTATCGTCAACCTCCATCCCCAATACCTCCAAGCATTGCATCTATACCAACCAACCAAAGTCCCCAAAATTCCCCAACTTCTCCAATAACCATCTATGTTGATCGCCCATTCCCTAACATAGTTCCGGCTACCCTCTCCTACGCCCTAACCTTGACCTCAATATCCATCTAACTTCCACGCCTATGCAGGCGGTTGAAACCTCCATGGAATCTATCTTCAACCTTCATTCCTTTTCTTAAAATAGGCTATCACCGACGAGATTTGACCTTGTCCACCCTTGTGTGAGGCTTCTCCTAACCTCCAACTCCTCTTCATGATAGGATCGATAAGCAACTGGAGAGCGACGACAGCATAAGACCTCCAATGTCGACCCATGGCTGATGATCCATGTTATGGCCACGATGCGACCGTTAGATCTTCCAGGCGGGTTTCCCTCATCAAGCAAAGACTCAAAGGTCTCCCTGATCCTCTGGAACATGCACTCCCTTCACCTGAGCGGACCTCTTAAATTTCCAAGTATTTAAGTTTTGTTTTCTTTCTCATTTTCTTTGAATTACCACAGGTGTACATAATTACTTCTTTCAAATCTAGAAGACCTCGACCTCTACTATGAACTCACCATTTACGCGGGAGGATTCACTCATCAATTTCCTTCTACAGAACCCTAATTCATATTGCTTTCTTTTCTCCTCCAAGAGTGGAGGAGAATCCATTTGACCTCCATTATTTTTGCACTCATATGTCTCCATCCACCAGCTATTAGTATGCATACACATGATACTGATTCCATTACACTAACTCTGC
Organism: Ottelia alismoides; assembly: GCA_037367405.1. Taxonomy (NCBI): domain Eukaryota; kingdom Viridiplantae; phylum Streptophyta; class Magnoliopsida; order Alismatales; family Hydrocharitaceae; genus Ottelia; species Ottelia alismoides. The sequence continues at coordinate 194,703 of JAZKJV010007825.1, read as the reverse complement.
AGATCATTTGATCTTCAATGATCGAAAATTAGGGCAATCTCTGATCTGGAGCTTCGTCTCTGATGATCAGACATCTTTACCCATCTTCACAGCTTCCCATGCCTTCACCTTACAATGACTATCTTTTCCGAACCTCCAAGGTTCTCCCCTGATATTTGTGGACAACATGAGGTTAAGGCAGAGCTTTGGCAACCTCACCAGAGCACAACCTACTCCACCATCTAAGGAGGAGAGGGAAGAACTCTTCAGTGTATAGTTGTCATTGGATCAGATCTCTTTGATCTGATCTGACGGCCATGATCATCTCCGAGCAAGATGTCCAAGCCTGCAACCCTTAATGTCTCCAAGCAAGAGACAAAATGACCAGCGCTCTCCATATGGCCCAAGCCACGAGCTTGATGATCGTGAAAATCGCCTCTTTAATTATCTTAAATTGTTGTAGTATAGGAGGCAAATTCGGTTCAATAAAAAAAATACAAACTTTGAATGTTGCGGAGTATTTTAACTAGGCGAGTCTACCAAGGTCAAACACAAGGAACGGTGATTTTTAGTTGCGATATTTTAAATTAATTTAAATAATTAAATAATTGCTAGGTTAATTTCTGTGCTGAAAATAAAATACAATGCAATGATGAAGATGCAAGAAATAAAAAGAGAGAATAAAGCACTAGATCTGTGAATTATAAGATTCAATCCTTAATTAAATTTATCAATTAATCCTCAAAAGATAATCACAGATCGAAAGAGATCATTTTGAGTGGGATATTTTTAATTATACCCAAAATGCAAGCAAGAAGATTATTAGAACAATTCTTATTCGTACACCATTTCTCTACCCAATAATTCTTCCTTGGATGAGCCCCCTACACTGATTAAATTCTTCAAAAAATATAATCAATAATTCTGAGAGAATTATTCAATTTAAAATCCTCAGTTGAATCCCTATAGAAGAGACCACTAAATTCTCAATGAAATACGATACAATATGTCAATACTCAGCCTACATAGATCAGAATGGATCCTTAAATAATAACTCTCAATAACTAGCTTCGGATCTTTCCACAAACTATTTAAAATGATAAAGCATGAAAATAGCTTCGAAACGACATATAGTTTGCTAAAAATGGAGTTTGAATGGAGAAGATTTTAAAAAATTAAGCTCTACGGACTGAATTGCAATAAAAAAATATATAATCATTTCAAAATAACCCCTAGAGGACTTATCTATAATAAGGCAAAACCAACTGGATCTCTATGTAATTTACACCAGACAGGGGTCTTTTCGCAAATTGATGAACCAGGAGGGGTTCCTTGCAATTTTAGCAAATTCCAATGTGGCTCATTGATGAGACAAAATCCCACCAATCCGGATCAGGTCAAAATATCACTCGGGTCGTTGCGACCCGGATTAATGAGAATCTCAGCTCAATCAAGAAAAATGAAGATCAGACCACCAAAATAAAATCAAAATCAAGTAATATCGATAGCGGTCCTGGCTATTCGATTAGTCTGGTATAGTGACCAGGGTCGGACTCAAGGAGCACGTGATGGCCTTGCGGCCTACGAAGTAGTCTAAAAAAGAATTAAAAATAAAAGACAAGTGTTTTTGGTGGATTTTTAATTGTTTTTAATTTTTTTGGATTTTTAGTTAATAAAGAAAATGAAGAAACTAATAAAACAAGCCAATATAACAATTTATTTAATGCATCAAAAATCAACCAAAAATTCAAATAAAAATGTTTTTGTGTATTTTATGATTTTTAATGTTTTTAGTGAATTTTTGGGATTTTTCTGATTTTTATTTATTTTCTAAAAATAAAACAATTCTAGAAAATAAGGGTACTGTCCAGCCGAGCATGAGGGACTTAGATAAAATATCTAAAAGTCCCCAAGAAGCCTGGAGGTAATTTTCCTGTAAGGAGAAAGAAACAAGGAAAATTTAGGCACTTTAATTATTATTTTTGGGTTTTAAATTAATTATTAGAATTTTTATGAGTTTTTAGGTGTTTTTCAATTTTTTTTGAGTTTTATATAATGAAAAATGACCAAAATTGGTCAGAAAATCAAGCAAGACAAACTAAACAGTAGCTAATTTTTATATAATTTTTAGATGAGTTTTAATATTTTTTTTGTGAATTTTTAAGTTAGACAGTAAAGAAATAGAGTGTTTTTGAATTTTTAAAATATCAAATAAAACTAAAAATGTCCCCAAAAATTCTAGAAAAGTTTACAACATGGCAGGAGCCATGTGTCCAATTTTCATTGAATTCAGAGTAAATTTGCTATTTTATTAAAAATAAAAACCTAGGTATAGTGTACAGGGACCTGTACGCAATTATCCAAAGTTCCAGGGAGTCTGGTGCAAAATTCCAAGGAAATCACACGCGTCGCGCGTGTCTGGGGCACACAGGGACCGATTTGCAAACAAAACAAAGTTCTGGGACTAATTGGTAACAAGTACCAAAAGTCCGAGGACTTGATTGTAAATTACCCACAAATAAAGGCACATGCACAAATAAACCACGCACAGGGATATCAATGCAAATATCTAAAAAGTTTCATTCATTTCATAACATCCCAGAATTACAGAGCTAAACATGCAAATTACCCAACAAAGCACGTGTCGATACACGTGCTACACTACAAACAGGGGCATATATGCAAATAAAGAAACAGACAGGGTCCAAAGTGCAAATGTACCAAATAAAAACAACTAACTAAAGTATTCACAGGACTAAACGTGAAATAAAATAAACAGAGGGGCCTAAGGGATAAATTACCCTTTATTAATGAGGTCGTCGGATGGGCGCCACGTCAATGAGAGGACGGCTGGGAAGGGGTGGCGCCCAACGAAGGAAGCCCTCGTCCTGATCGAGCGGCGCTGGTCTCACCACGTGTCGAATCGGATGGCTCTGGTGCAGCGTGGGAAAGCTCCTCTGATCGGACGGTGCGGATTGCCTCTCCAAGGATCTGACGCTGACGGTGCCTCCTCAGATGGACGACTAAGATGCGGACTGGAGGTCGAAGGGGATCCAACGGCTGCTGAAGGTCCTCGAAGAACAAGTGGCCGGCGAACTTCGTCGGCCCAGTACGTGCGCTCCGAGCCTCCGCGGGGGAAGCTGATGATCGGAGAGGCTTCGGCTCGACTCCCCGCGTCTGTAGCACGCCTCCGATGAACCAACGGAGCTCCGGAGAGCTCTGTCGACTCAGGCGGAGGAGAAGCTCCAATGCTCATGTAGGAGAGCCTCAGATAGCCCTCGATTGACCTGCAAAATGTAACCAAAGAGCTCCTGGGTCGAGGGCAAACTGCCTCGACCCCGTTAGCGGTGGTGAAGGTGGACAGTGCGGTGGTACGGGCGAACCCCGGCGATGCGACTGCGAAGGGGTTCGAACCCCAGCTCCTGTGCGAGCTGGGTTGAACGGAGGGGTGGAGAAGGTGCGCGGGAGGAAGGCGATTGTGATGGAAGGGTCCGATGATCGAATGGAAGATGGAGATGGCCGGAATCGATGATGGTCGGCGACGGCGAGAATTGGGGGAAATCAAAAATTAAAGAAAATAAAGAAGAACTACGGCTACCTGGGTGAAGGAGTCGACTGGGGATGAGCAGCTGGTGCTCTAGGTCCTTGCCTCATGGGACGTCGTGGCCCGAGGCTCTGGCGCTACCTCCTGGCGGTGCTCGACGGCGCTAGCTTACCGGATCAGAGGTCCGACCACTCTCGCCTCTCTACGACACGGCCAACCTGGAGCTGTCACCTCGGGGGTGGCTGTGGAGGTCACGGGACGAAGGAATGGGGAGCCAAAGATGCTAAATGAGGTGGCGGAGCTCAGCCTTTATACCGCCAGGAGTCCGACAAGAATGGATCGGGTAGGGCAGCTCAATGCGCGGACACCGAGGCTGGCACTCCGGCGAGGGTGCCGGATCTGGCAGGAATGAAACAGACCCGGGGTTTAGGCGAGAAGTGATCGGGTTTAGATGCAAAAATTAAGAGAAATCGGGTCGGGCACCTAATACCTGTGGGAAGTGGTCCACAGGGGGGAGTTGACCGGGCGGTCAACATCTCCCGTGGACCAATGAGAACAGGCCACGTGGAAAATATTTAGAAATTAAATTAAAAATAGCAAATGGCCAATTTAGTAAAAACTCAAAACATGAAATATTTTTGTTTTAACTTTTTCTATTTTTTGGTGATTTTTAATTAATTTTTCAAAATAAAATAAGGTATTTACACTATATAGCTATATATAGGTATTTACACAATATAGGTTTTGGATTTTTGATTTTTAATTTGTTATTTTTTTACATTTCTATTCCCATTTTATATTTTATTTATATAGTATAAAATTAGGAATAAAAGGGTATTTTTATTTTATTTTTATTATTTATATACAATAGTGAAATAAATAGGTATATACATTTATGTACATGGTATATTTACAATGTATTTTTGGTTTTTAATTTTTGTTCTTTTTATTTTGTTTTTGTGGTTTTTTTATTTTATTTATTTACAACACAAAAGATAGAATATATACAAATTTTATAAAAATTAATTTTATTTTTGTATAATGTAAAATAAATGTAAGTGTAGTTGTATGTACATGGTGGATATATACACAAGTGATTTTTATTTTCTTTTTAATTTTTCTATTTTTGTTTTGATTTTTATAAATATATATATACAATATATACAAGCCTTTTTATTCTATTTCTTTAGAGAGAAAATATTTTTATTTCTTTACAACTCTATTTACACACATGAGCCCCTATCTCCCTCTACTTTGGCTTTTATGCGGTCAGGCCCATGCTGAGCCCTCCCTTGGGTTAGGTTGCTCAATATTTATTCTAAATATTTCCTTTTTCTTTCTTTTTAATCTTTATTCTTTTATTTATGCACAAAAACATGCTAATTATTACTTTTTACACCATGCATGCTTTTGGTAATTATTTATATTTACAAATATATACATGCATTTGCAAAGGTTTTTGTAGCTAAAATATAAGAATAAAGAGTGATGAATGAGTATTCATCACTCACATGGGCTCAAACTAGAAGGGCATCATTGTTAATTTGAAGAACGTTGGGGGAAGATTTAGCAATTGTCCATTTCTTCCATGGATGATTTCAAAGACTTGATGGGCTTTCCATTTCCCATCCGTTCTTGATTACCACGAAGATGGTTGCTGGAATCTTGAAGGAGGAAGGGGTCTACTCCTCTTTCGTGCCTTCTCGTTATTACTTATCAAGATCAAGGTGTCGCTGAGTTCTTGGATTTCGGCAAAGAAGCTATGAACGATAGTAAATGGGGTTGAAATGCAGCTGCTCTGTGGACGTCGTTCCCTGATGGTGGAAGATGATCCTTCATCCCGGTGTCTTTTTCTGATGCTTTTTGGTAAAAAGGTCTAGAAAGTGTAACAAATGTAGATGTCCAGTTGTACCTGTAAATGGATACCAGCTTGAGCGCAAGGTTGCTCGGATATGCTGCTTACCATGAATTAGATGGGAGGACGAAGCTCCAATGTACGTGGCAAATGGAGATTGATGCTAAGGTTTCGATCTAAACTAGAGGTGGAAGAGATGGAGAGGATTGAAAGAACATATGGAGGGGGTGATGGCGATTAGTAGAGGTCGATATGAGTTTAGTGCAAACAAAGATCCCCTGCTGCAATAGGGGATTTTTGTGTATTGGTTAAATAACCTCAAATTTTTAATTAATCCATTCAAGAAATTCGCCTAAAAAATTCAATAAAAATCTTCATTAGCTTCAGAACATGGGATTTATCTGTTGAAATATACAAATTTTTTTAGATTTGGCTTATGTAAGATGGTGAAATGAGGAGAGACAAAGTATGAGGAAGAACAAGGTGCAGAAAGTATGAAGAAGGTGATAGAGATAGAGGAAGAAGAAAGAAAGAGGAGGAGGAGAAGAAAAAGAAGGAATTGTATGGGGGTATGGACGAGCGCCTGGGAATGCTTCTCATGAAGCAAGGTTGCAGCTCGAAGGTCGGCAAAAGAAAGGAGAGAAGAGGATAGATGCTAGAAGAATGAGATGTGCCTAATGGAAGAGCCTGGGGAAAATCTCAAGGTTGAGCTCTGATCGTCGCTCAAGTCGTCGTCTAGGAGACGAGCTTGAGAACAACAGGGAGCTGTTGTAGCAAATGAGGTGCTCCTCCTTTGGATCACGACTGAGATGAAGCTGGTCGTCGCCTACGACAAGGGAGCGCACGTCTGTCACAAGTGGCTCCTCCGTGGCTATGGCCCTCTCGCTCGAAGTTGGCGGATGGTGATATAAGGAGGGGTTGGTGATGTTTTATAGGGAGGTGGAGATAGTGGCTGCTAGATGAAGGTGGAGGGGTGTTATGCGGGCGGTCGTAATGGTCGCTGAGGAGGTGGCAGGTGGCGGCCGTTGCGGATGAGTGCGGAGGTCGTGTGCGTTACAGACGGAAGGGGTGGGGGAGGAGATCATGTGCGGAGCATGTGACTGGGGTGGAAGGTGACGGGTCATGTGCTCTGCACTTCACCTGGAGAGAGAGAGTGTGTCTGAATGGGGGTGCCACGTGGCATGCCCAGGGGCTACAACGTGGCACCCCCAAAAAAATTCAAATTTAAAAGATGAAGGAAAATGAAAATGAAATAGGAAGAGACCTCGAATCGAAAATTTCCTTCACGAAAGTTGTTCGTCTTGAAAAGATCTATAACTTTCCTTAAAGATCCGTGAGCAAAAGAGGTGATTTGTGCGAAGTGGTATTTTTGGTGGTCTCTAAGTGTATAGAAAACCGATTTTTAGAGTTTTATATTTTTTTGATGGTTTTTAAAGAGGATGAAAATTATAGAAAAAATACAATAAAATACAAGAAAATTAATCACACACTACTCTATTTTTTTGGATTTTTAATAAATAAGAAAATAATGAAATAAAATAGAGGTACGAAACACGAGAATTTTGCACAGACTCACAACAGACACTTGGACTTAGTCAGTTTCTATGATTTCAGTCTTGATTTAAATTTGGATTTTTATAACGCTTAATAAATCTTTCATCAAAGAACACAAATGAAGAAGAAATAAAATTAAAAGGGTTAACTATGTACATAAAAACTCAAGTCAAAAATAGCAAAAAGTTAAAATGCGCAAAAGAGGCCCAAAATCCAACTTTCACTTATGAGCTCTGAATTTTACGAAATTGGTCTTGTTTTGAAGGTAATTGAAAATGGATTACTTTAAAAGTGAATACACCAAAATCGAACAATGTATGAGGAAGATATTAGCGTTTTAATCCGTCAGACGTGAAATTTGGTTTTGGGTTTATTTGACACTTATTTGTGTTAGTAAATTTTTGTATTTTTTTATTTATTCTTGTTAGTAATATTTACACAATGGAGGTAGTTTGGGTTCAATCCGAGTTATGATGAAAAAATCTGGAAAGTTAGCAGCTTTTTAGGCCAATTTATACAATAATTATGCATGATGAGATGCAAATATAATTTACACATGTATGAATGTTAATGATGCTCTACGAAAATGAATTATAGGGAAAAAAGCCTAATTGACTAATTTTAGCATGATGTATACGAGATTCATCATACCCCTATACTTAAACCATGCTCGTCCCTGAGCATCAATGAATGAATGACATAGTTGAATACATCCCTGACTGTGCATGTGAATTTTCGAGGCTCAATTCATCAAAGACCCTTAATTTTAGTGATCCTAAAATTCTGGGCTCAACAATGATTTAATTAAAAGGAATCCAACTTATCTAATTTTGATATTCTCCGTTTGTACATATAATATAAGGATATGACTTTTGGTGTACTTCATCATGAGAGTCGAGTCAAGACATCACCCGAAGTCCCAGTCCAGGAGACTCTCCTCTAGACCTAATCCTCAACACAAGGGAATAAGTCTATTCTTGCTTTCAATCCACCGTCTCATTAGTTTGTCAGACTTGAAAATGTAGATGGATGGCCAGATGATGGAGGGCATGGGATTGTGTTTATTTTTCTCTCCCTCACATTAGAACAAGGGGCCTTTCGAGTGCCTTATTACTCAACACAGATATTTTTGTTGTTGATCAATGTGTCTGTCAAGAGGATTCGAAGTTGTCTACATTTGTTTTTCTGGGAGTACATCAGGATGTGTCTCTTTTGAGTATCTAAGATACCTTCGACACCCAAACTTTTATCGCTTACGATGCAGAGCCCTTTTTTGGTGCTAACCCGACTCCTTGGTCCTAATTAGCGCTTGGTCCAAGTGGACACTTTGAAAATGGTTGGGAGCGCTTGTCATTGGTGGAAGCTCATTTATAATTTGACTTTAAAAGGTTGAGCTTTTCTTTGAATATTTCTTTCTTTTCTTTTATTTTCTTTTCTTTTTGGATAGCTCCACTGCTTTTAACAAAAGTTGACGCACACTAATCAACAATTAAGTTTCATCACACCCAAACACATAGGTAAATATCAAAGAGATAGCATATGAACTTGTTCACATACTGACTAGGGTTTTGCTGACACTCAGGTTTCCTGAAGTCTTCATTAACTTTATCTCATCTTCAAATATCATTAGATCGGGTCTAAACTTGAATATATAATCATAGTTCCTCAAGCGATAACTCAACTCATCTCATCAATCTTGCAGTTGTGAAAGTGGAGTGTTGGTCATATTTTTTAGGATGTAGAGATGAAGAGTGCAATATAGCGCTCAAATCTTTCAAACTAGGGAAGTGTGGATTGTTAAGTTTAAAAACTCTAATGACTAAGGCATGTTAACTCAGACTCTCAAGATCACAGAAATCAAGTGTCCTCAAATCCTCAAGCCTTGAGTGATAGTGAATGTGTCAGGAATATATCAACCAAGGAATGCATGAGATGCTTAATGAAATGCAAGACCATGAGTGAATTTTTTTATGCCAAAAGCTCTCTTCTTTTTTTGAGAAACACGTATTATTAGTATAATATATACTACTTGTACACTACTTGTACCCAATCCCTATGTTAGATGAAAATAATTAAAGTATGAACTATGGATAAAGTAGGTAGAATATATACAAACATATCCCCCTATACTTAGCAAGTGATATGTCCTCATGGCACAAAGTGAAACACAAACATAGCTCGTACTAACTATAGTTGAACGAAAAATAAAAAGAAGTCGACATGCCCCCTATACTTAGACTTTTTAGGGACTAAGTACAACAGAGAAACAAGAAACGAGGCAGTCGATGGTACGGAGAAAAGAATAGAAGTGATGTATACACAATGGTACTCGTTCCCCTATACTAAGTATTGGGGGACCGAGTAGATGAGTGGGTTGATGGATATACAGAAGAGTGTTGGATTTGAAGAGGTGGTTTATCCGGGCAGTTCGAGTCTTTCGTCAAATGTCGCGCCCTGAGTGAAGGAGATTTGTCCTACTTGCACTAACTACTCATTGGATTCAACAAATTGTTTAAGTACATGACCGTTGACTATAGATATTTGTGTGCTATCTACGGTCCTTGAGATCTCAACACTTTCGTTTTTGTGCACCTCTCTTACGATGAGGGGTCCCGTCCATTTTGATTTCAATTTACCTTGGAAAATTTTCAGTCTTGCATTAAATAATCATACTTTCTACCCTGGGACAAAGGTCTTTGTTCGAATGTTCTTGTCATGCCATTTCTATATTTTGTCCTTGTAGATGGTGTTGTTTTAGTAGGCATGATTTCGGATTTCAGATAGTTCATTCAAATCCATCTCTTTGTTCTTGTTTGCCCGGTGACAGTTCTAATTGATCTTTTTGATTGCCCATTTTGATTTATGCATGAGTTCAATGGGCAAATGACACGGTTTTCCATATACCATTCGAAATAGGGAGGTGCCCAATGGGGTCTTGTAAGCCATCCGGTAAGCCTATAGAACTTGGTCCAGGAGTTGGGACCAGTTCTTCATGTCAAGGCAGACTAGCTTTTGTATAATTCATTTGACCTCCATGTTTGACACCTCAGCCATGCCATTGGATTGTGGATGGTAAGGACTAGCTAAACGATGCTCGATGTCATATTCCTTAGTCAACTTATTCACCTCCTAGTTGACAAAGTGGCAACCCCCATCAGATACTAATATCTTAGGGACTGCAAACCTTGAAATAATATGATCCTTCAAAAACTTGCATACAGTCTTGTTGTCTGCCACTCGAGTAGGGATAGCCTCCACCCACCTAGATAAATACTCTATCGCGAGAAGAATATATTCAAATCCTTGACTGTTAGGGAACGAGCCCATAATGTCAATGCCCCAGGCATCGAATACATCACAAATGATTACTGGTTGCATAGGCATGGAATCTTTGGGACCACTGGTTCCTCCCACTCTCTGACAGACCGAGCACGACCTGACAAAATTGTAGGCATCCTTAAACAAGGTCGGCCAGTAAAATCTACATTGTAGTATCTTCTCAGCGGTCCTCAGCCTGAAGTGATGTCCTCCTGCCTCCAACATATGAAAGAGAATAAGGACTCTTTGGTATTCCTCCTGAGGAATACATCTTCTCCATATGCAATCAGGTCCTTCAAAGAAAGGAACGGATCCTCCCAATGGTAGTGTCTGGCTTCCGACTTGAGTCTGGCGATTCTATTCTTGGGCGAACCCTGAGGAACTTTCTTGGAGATGAGATAGTTCACCATGTCGGCATACCATGGGAGAGAGTCAATAGTAGAAATTGACTCGTCTGGGAAGGTTTCATGGATGTATTTAGACTCAGTGATTTTATTATGTTCAATCCGTGATAAATCATCAGCCACGACATTCTTAACCCCTGGTTTATCTTTAATCTTCAAATCAAATTCCTGAAGCAATAGTATCCATCTAAGAAGTCGTGCTTTTGCATCTTTTTTCTCCATCAAGTATCGAAAGACAGAATGATCTGTATAAACTGTCACCTTAGATTCTAGAAGTATACATCGAAACTTTTCCAAAGAAAAGACTACTACAAGAATTTCCTTTTCGGTCATAGTGTAATTTTTTTGATCTGGGTCTAAAACTTTGCTTGCATAGTGAATAGCATACATGATTCCATCTTTTCTTTGTCCTAACATTGCCCCTACTGTGAGACCAGTCGGGGGCTTGTAGGACGGGAGTCTCAATGATCCTTTTTTTGAGAAGCTCAAAGGCTTCAAGACAATTGTGATCTACAACAAACTCGGTGTCTTTCCCTAAGAGGTCAGTCAATGGTCGGGCAATTTTTGAAAAATCCTTAATAAATCTCCTATAAAATCTGACATGCCCCAAAAAAGTTCACACTTGTTTCACATTGTTCGGTGGCTCGAGTTTCTTGATCACATCCACCTTGGCAGGGTCAACTTCCATTCCCTTCTTGGAGATGACATGCCCCAATACAAATGCCCTCTTTTACCATGAAATGGCTTTTCTCCCAATAGAGCACCAGATTTACTTCCCTGCACTTTTGAAGGACTCGATCCAGGTGCACTAGACAATCATCGAATTAATCACCATGAACCAAGAAGTCATCCATGAAGACTTCCATGAAATCTCCAACCATTCCGGCAAAAACTGCAATCATGCACCGCTGAAAAGTGCCGAGGGCATTGTAAAGCCCTAAAGGCATGCGCTTGAATGCGTAAGTGCTGAAAGGACAAGTAAAAGTAGTCTTTTCTTGTTCCTCAGGTGCGATGGATATGTGATTGTAGCTCGAGTACCTGTCCAAGAAACAGAAGTATTCTCTCCCTACCGATCTCTCCAAGATTTGATCAATAAAAGGTAGTGGAAAGTGGTCATTCTTCGTTGCAGCATTCAGATGCCTGTAATCCACACAGACACGCCACAACGTGGGTACCCGTGTCGTGATCTCTTCTCCCTCCTCGTTAATGATAATCTGAAGTCCCAACTTTTTCGGGATGACATGCAAGGGTGACACCCACTTGGAGTCAGAGATGGGGTATATGAAACCAGCCTTACACCATTTTTCAATTTAAGTCTTAGACACATCCTTTAAGTTTGGATTCAACCTATGTTGGCATTCACGGGAGGGTTTAGAATTATCCTCAAGGTAAATATGGTGTGAACAGAGGGTGGGGTTAATCCTTGGAAGATCAGATAATCTCCAGCCTATTGCCTTACGATTTTTTTCTAAAACTTTAAGCAGGTGGATCTCCTGCTCTTCGGTCAGATGTGAACTAATGATGACTGGAAATTGTCCCTTATTTCCTACAAGGAAGGCATACTTAAGAGTTGGGGGCAATTGTTTGAGCTCGGGAAGGTCTGTATTGTTCACAAAATCTGGCTCTCTCATTGCTGATTCTGGTTGTGTTGTGGATGTTTGTTGTGTATCACTATCGGACACCACCTTAGTTGTTTTGGGGATCGGATCTCTAAAGATGAAATTAGGTATGGATAGTGCCGCGTCCGATTTATGTACCTTACTCTGGGATTGTCCATAAGGAGAATGGACTAACAGGTCAAGCGGAGCCTCTAAGTATCCGGGAGTATAGGTAGATGCATGGATGAGTGGCAGACTAAGTCATCAACAATGTCCTCTCCAGATGAGAGTGATTCTTTCATTGTGGTTGGGTTCTGTCTACATGACCCAATAGTTGCTTCCGTATTTTCTGTCTCAGGTTCTGATTATTCAGACTCTGTACTTGACTCAGCGTCAGGTCTTTGAAACCTAGTTTGCTTCATTTTAAGTTCAACTTTTTCAAACTGGATTCTCCCGGATGTGTAATCGAATATAGCTCCTGCGATCCTAAAGAACGGCTGCCCTAGCATCATTTGGGAGTCTCTCCAATTTCTAGGGACATCCATGTCTAGTATTGTGAAATTGACTGGGAAGTTTTGTCCCTCTATATTGATGACAATATTTCGAATCCCCCCCTAAGGTCTTTTAGTTGATGTATCTATGAATTAAAGTACAACTGTAGACTGGTTAAGAGGACCTAGATTTAGATGCTCAAATAGAGTTGTGGGCATGAGATTGATGTATGAGCCATTGTCTAACAATGTTCGGGCAAACTTGATTTCATTAATCTATCTAGTGACAAAGTGAGAACCCATGTCTCTTTTCTTCCTTGGTATCTCAATTTTTTATCTGGCGAGATGTAGAAATAGAGAGTATGTGCTTCTTTGTTTGGTTAGGATTCTTTATGCTGACCCTTGTCAGTGTGCATCTCACCTTAAGGTATTTTCGAAAAGCCGGGTCTCTTTCGATCATCTCGTCTAGGGACAGAGTGACCTTAATATTTTCTCTACAGATGCAGGCCATCTCGTCATCATTTTTTGATTTTTTATGTTTTTCTTCTTTCTTGTCGTAAGAGCACGGGGGAAAGGAATGGATTCATTGTGATAAAAATATCACTTTTATTAAATGAGTAATGAAATATATCTACAGGACTTGGACTGACTGAACAAAAAACAGGAAAATTGGTGGACAACTGTTGCGGATATCTTGGTGGCACTTCTTTGTCAGACTCAGATTCTGACTCTCCATGGCCTTCAATGGTGTAGTGTATAACGGGTGGTGTGGGTGGGTCTTCTTCTTTCTCCTCCTCAATTCCCCCTTGATTGTGTGTATTTGAGGACACTGGGGCTATGTCACCGTGTTCTTTTGCTGGATCAGGCATGGTTACGATCCTTCTACTCCTAAGAGAAATATGATAAGCGTCATCATGCGAAAAGATCTTGTATTCAGGTAAGGAATATTCAGAGCTTAATACCTGATTCTGTCCAAGGCTATTTGGATTAGCCTAGACTTGAGCTGGAAGTACGGTTTGGGGTGCACTTACCTCGTCACTCCATCAAGAGAGTCGATTTATGTCAACTCTCATATCATGAAGTTCGTCCAGCACTCGTTGGAGTTCCAGAGAGATGGAAGAAGAGGAGGACCCTGGCCTTGCTTGGCTAGAGGCTACTCATATTCTCTGAATTGGCCTTGCTAGCCTTGGTGTTGATACTATTGATGTTGTAGTTGCGGATTCTGATAACCCGTGCGGTACTGCTGATCTGTTGCTATTGAGGCTAGTAGGTGAGTCGGGCTTGTGGTGAATGAGGGTTAGGATTAGAGTTTTGATGTGAATGGTTGATAGGTTCCATGTTATTCCAAACTCCATTTATCTCCATCATTTGTGGAGGTTCCTCATAAATGGTTGAATGGAGGTTTCTACAGTTTGATGGGAAAAGACGTGATCTTCCCCCCAATGGCTTTACTGCCCTGCCCCTTGCCCTTGAATATAGTGAATTTGGTGTATGGGGGTATGGGATGAAGTTAGGGCAGGTATCTGCATCTTGGATACCTTGTTAGCCAGTTCCTCCATTTGTTTAGGCAATTTAGCCAATTTCTCCATATCAGATGATTTATGAAGTTCATCCACCTTTTTGTAAATCTAATCGACCATAGTCAGTTTGTCATCTATTATTTCCATATCAGCACTCTGATTGGTTATCAGACTATTCTCCATCTTTTTAGAGCCGGTTATGTAAGCCCGGCTGAACTGGTGGTCTGTGCACGGCTGGATTCAACAAGTCTCTCGAACACCTTGTAGACGGCATCCTCATTGCATCCCATGTAGCTTCCTCCGCATGATGCACTCACTAATCCTTGGGTCTCAGAGTTCAGTCCACTAACCAGACTTTGGACCCGCATGATTTTGCTTATCCCATGTCCTAGGCATTTCTAGATTAGGTCTGTGAACCTTTCCCAGGTTTCATGGAATGGCTCGCTCAGTTGTTGGGTGAAGCTTGTGAGTTTGATCCTCATATGATTACTTCTACTCACAGGGTATAATTTCTTTAAAAACATGTCTTGAAGGTGGCCCATATCGCAACCACGTCCTCTAAGTTCTTCAACCAGTAAGCCGCCTTATCATTCAAGGCGAAGGGGACAACTCTTAGCCTTATGTAGTCCTGTCTAACTCTAGGGTGGCATAGGTTAGCGCAGACTAGATCGAAGTCATCGAGGAAGATGTATGGTTCTTCATGATTATTCCCTCCGAACTTAGGCAACAATGCAAGGAAATATAGTTTGTGTTCGAACGCATCCTCGGGGGGCACCGGCCTCAACCAATTATAGTCTTTATCTAATTCAAGGAAGAACGTGTCTTCCATAGCAGCCTCGCCGTGTTGCAGTACCTCTATTTTTGCTCTAAGGATTTCATTGTGTTGTTCAGCGGCAGTTACCCTAGCCAGAAGAGCATGAATAAGGTCATTGTCGTTCTTGTCTTTTTTTGGAGGCATCTTGTCTTCTTCTTTACCTTCAGATGCAAATAAATCTGAGTTAGTCTCGTACTTAGAAGGTTTAGGAGTTCTGCCAAAGATGAAGGTTTCTTTGGCAGGAAGGGAGTAGGAGAGAGGGTTAGCCTGGGGTTGACTAATCACTATAGGCGGGGGGCGAACCATGGTTTTGAGAAAAGGGTTGTCTCCATACCATGAGGATTCGAGAAGAGAGTCATCTCGAAACCGAGGAGATAAATTACTTGAGGAGCTCAGGGATTTGTTTGCAGAGTCCGAACGAAGAACTCCAGAAGAATCCATCGTGGATGAAAGGAGTAGTTTGGAGTACAAAGGAATTTCCACGGAGCGTACAAATGTATAGAAGATTCACTCAAAACAAACGCAATTCAAAACTCGTCAATTTACCCACTCAACAATGGTGAAGGCACATTAGGATTCGACCGCTTATCTTTTCAATTTTAGTTTAATGACAAAACAGTCTTTGAAAATTAGGCGGAGCTGTTAGGTGCTGAAATATTTCGCAAAGACTGTCGCATTTTCATACAACTAGTTGCACCTACTTTTAGCCACTATAGGTGTAAGTACAGATCGTTTAAATAGCTACCCGTGTTACTTGAGGACAGAGCCTTACGCAAGGTCCTCTACGCCACCCACTCTGCTAAGGGAAGTCGGATCGTAAAATGGCTACCCGAAACCCTTACTGAGAAGTAGCTAATTGTTTTTTAAAATAGCAGTCTGAGTGAAAATTTTCGGTTCTGGGCTCTATCCTAAGTGTGCAGTCTGGTACTTGCAAACAATGAGTGGGTTATTATCCACTAGACAAAAGGGTTAATTTTATGTCAATTTATTTATAGTCGCCTTGACTAGCAATACCAATTTTAAATTTGGGTTATCACTGAAGTTTTATCTGCGCACAAAAATACACACCTAACGAGAAGTCCCAATTCCTTTAATTCCTAAGTTTAGAACTGAGGAGGAAAAATCGAAAAAGCCAATGCAAGTGTGAACCAATGATGCATGCTTAAGAAGAAGACTTACATTGATTCCCAGTGCTCTTCATGCGGGATGCAATACAAGGAATTTAAATTTATACTAAATTATATGCACTGATGAAATCATCCTAAGAAGATAGTTCTATTAACAGGAAATAATTGATTTAAATATTTGACTAAATTAAACGATCTACTACTGTGTATAGTTAGTGAAGAAGTGTGGCCTAAAAATTACGAGAAGAATAGATAAATAAGCGTATATGTGCCTAATTCCTACGCCACTCAAGTCAGGTCCCAACCACTAGAAGGGATGGAAATAGCCCCGACACACCATAAGAAAGTTCAGTCCGAATTATTACACGGGTTTAAAGAGAGGGACCCTGAGAATAATGCAAGAAATTAAATCTAGACTACGCTCTCTCTCACACACAAAATTTAAATTTAAATCTTCTTCATAGATCCTTGATTTATGTCCCAAAAATTTGCTCCCAGTAGTCTGCAAAGAGAGAAATTACGGTTAGTATTAGAAGTAAGAGAGAAATGCAAAATAAAGTGTAAAAAATGACACAAAAAATAATTTTACAAAATTTAATTATAAAAAATAATTAAAACCATAAAAATACGTCTTTCCTCGACAATTGTACCATTTGATGATCGCAAAAACCGCCTCTTTAATTATCTTAAATTGATGTAGTATAGGAGGCAAATTTGGTTCAGCAAAAAAAACACAAACTTTGAATGTTGTGGAGTATTTTAACTTGGCATGTATACCAAGGTCGAACACATGGAACGATGATTTTTAGTTGTGAGGTCATAAATTAATTTAAATAATTAAATAATTGCTAGGTTAATTTCTGTGTTGAAAATAAAATACATTGCAATGATGAAGATGCAAGACATAAAAAAAGAGAATAAAGCATTGGATCTATGAATTATAGAATTCAATCCTTAATTAAATTTATCAATTAATCCTCAAAAGATAATCACAGATCAAAAGAGATCATTTCGAGTGAGATATTTTCAATTATTCCCAAAATGCAAACTAGAAGATTGTTAGAAAATTTCTTATTCGTATACCAATTCACTCCCCAATAATTCTCCTTCGTTGGATGAGCCCCGTGCAATGATTAAATTCTTCAAATAGTATAATCTATAATCCTGTGAGAATTATTCAATTTAAAATCCTCAGCTGAATCCCTACAAAAGAGACCATTAATTTCTCAATGAAATACGACATAATATGTCAATACTCAGCATGCATAGATCAGAATGGATTTTTAAATAATAACTCTCAATAAGTAGCTTCGAATTTTTTCACAAACTATTCAAAATGGTAAAGCATGAAAATAGCTTCGAAATGACATATAGTTTGCTAAAAATGGAGTTTGAATGGAGAAGATATGAAAAAATTAAGCTTAGGGACTGAATTGCAATAAAAATAAAAATAATCGTTTCAAAATAGCCCTTGGAGGACTTATCTGTAATAAAGGAAAACCAGTCGGGTCTTTGTGTAATTTACCCCAGACGGGGGTCTTTTTGCAAATTGATGAACCAGCAGGGGGCTCTTTGCAATTTTAGCAAATTCCTATGAGGCTCATGTGGGCTTCAACTAGAAGGGTATCGTTGTTAATTTGAAGAACGTTGGGGGAAGATTTAGCAATTGTCCATTTCTTCCACGGATGATTTCAAAGACTTGATGGGCTTTCCATTTCCCATCCGTTCTTGATTACCACAGAGATGGCTACCGGAATCTCGAAGGAAGAAGGGATCTACTCCTCTTTCGTGCCTTCTCGTTATTACTGATCAAGATCAAGGCATTGTTGAGTTCCTGGACTTCGGCAAAGAAGCTATGAACGACAGTAAATGGGGTTGAAATGCAGCTGCTCTATGGGCATCGCTCCCTGATGATGGAAGATGATCCTTCATGCCGATGTCCTTTTCTAATGCATGTTGGTGAAGAGGTCTAGAAAGTGCAACCAATGCCGATGATGTCCAGTTGTACCTGTAAATGGAGACCAGCTCGAACGCAAGGTTACTAGGCTACGCTGCTTACCATGGATTAGATGGGAGGATGAAGCTCCAACGTACGTGGCAAATGGAGCTTGATTCTCTGGTTTCGATCTAAACAAGAGGTGGAACAGATAGAGAAGATGAAAATAACATATGGAGGGGGGCGATGGCGATCAGTAGAGGTCGATATGAGTTTAGTGCAAACAAAGAACCCCTATTGCAACAGGGGATTTTTGTGTATTTTTTAAACAACCTCAAATTTTTAATTAATCCATTCAAGAAATTCACCTGAAAATTTCAATAGAATCTTCATTATCTTCAGAACATGGGATTTATCTGTTGAAACATACACATTTTTGAGATTTGGCTTATGGAAGATGGTGAAATGAGGAGAGAGAAAGTATGAGGAAGAACAAGGTGCAGAAAGTATGAAGAAGGTGATGGAGATAGAGGAAGAAGAAAGAAGGAGAAGGAGGAGAAGAAAAAGAAGGAATTACCTGGGGGTATGGACGGGCGCCTAAGGATGCTTCTCATGAAGCACGGTTGCAGCTCGAAGATTGGCAAAAGAAAGGAGAGAAGAGGATAGATGCTAGGAGAATGAGATGTACCTAATGGGAAGAGCCTAGGGAGAATCTCGAGGTTGAGCTCCCATCGTCGCTCGAGTCGCCGGCTAGGCAACGAGCTTGAGAACAGCACAGAGCCGCTGAGAAAAGGAGGTGCTCCTCCTTTGGATCATGCCTGAGATGAAGCCGGTCGTCGCCTACGACAGCGGAGCACACGTCTGTCACAGGTGGCTCCTCCGAGGCTATGGCTCTCTCGCTCGAAGTTGGCGGATGGCGAGATAAGGAGGGGCTAGCGATGTTTTATAGTGAGGCAGAGATAAGGGCTGCCAGGTGAAGGTGGAGGGGTGTTATGCGGGCAGCCGTAACGGCCAGTGAGGAGGTGGCGGGTGGCGGTCGTTGCGTATGACGGTGGAGGTCGTGTGTGTTACAGGAGGAAGGGGTGGTGGAGGAGATCACGTGCGGAGCACGTGACTGGTGTGGAAGGTGATGGGTCACGTGCTCTACACGTGACCTGGAGGGAGAGTGTCTGAATGGGGATGCCATGTGGCACGCCCAGGGGCTGCCACTTGTCACCCAAAAAAATTTCAAATTTAAAATGATAGAAGGAAAATGAAAAAGAAATAGAAGGAGACCTTAGATCGAACAATTTCCTTCATGAAAGTTGTTCGTCTCGATGAGATCTACAACTTTCATGAAGGACCTATGAGCAAAAGAGGTCATTAGTGTAAAGTGGTATTTTTGGTGTTCTCTAAGTGTATAGAAAAACGATTTTTTGGAGTTTTGTAATTTTTTGGTGGTTTTTAAAGAGAATGAAAATTATAGGAAAATAGGATAAATTAAAGAAAATTAATTACACACTAATTTAATTTTTTTGGATTTTAATAAATAAGAAAATATGAAAATAAAATAGAGGTACGAAATACGAGAATTTTGCACAGACTCACAACGGACACTTGGACTTAGTAGTTTCTTTGATTTTTGTCTTGATCTAGATTTGGATTCTTATAATGCTTAATAAAACTTTTATCAATGAACACAAATGAAGAAGAAGTAAAATTAAAAGGGTTAATATGTACATAAAAACTCATGTCAAAAATAGCAAAAATTTAAAATGCGCAAAAGAGGCCCAAAACCCAACTTTCACATATGAGCTCCGAATTTTATGAAATTAGTCTTGTTTCGAAGGTAATTAAAAATGGAGTACTTTAAAAGTGATTAGACTAAAATCGGACACTATATGAGGAAGATATGAACATTTTAGTCAGTGAGACGTGAAATTTGGTTTTGGGTTTATTTGATACTTATTTGTGTTAGTAATTTTGTGTATTTTTTATTTATTCTTGTTAATAATATTTACACAATGGAAGTGGTTTGGGGTCAATCAGAGTTAGGATGAAAAAATCTGGAAAGTTAGCAGCTTTTTAGGCCAATTTATAGAATAATTATGCATGATGAAATGCAAATATTATTTACGCATGTATGAATGCTAATGATGCTCTATGCAAATGAATTATGGGGAACAGAGCCTAATTGACCTATTTTATCATGATGAATACGAGATTCATTAGAGCCCCATCCCGAACCTGGACTGAGTGTGTGTTATACGCATGAGGTTCTGGAATTTTGTAGCACCACATGTTGAAGTCTTAAAATTTACAAGTAGGTCCCTCCAGGGCATATGCCTCACATGTGCCTGGGAACATTTGCGCATTAGCCCTATCGGGTTATCTTTATTATGTTTTAGTCCCTTCAGTGACTTGTTTGCTATTTTTTGTGATATTTATATTATGTTTTTATTAAGTTTATTCCCCTAGACCCTTGATTGAATAACATGAGCAATATATCTCTGATTCAAATGATTTCAGTTTCATTGTGATCCTTATTTAATTGTCATTGGTATGATACGATTTATTTCTTGATCTGAACATAAAATAAGGATCGACTTATCACATATAACTTAGATGTTATTTTTAATACTAAATGAACAATGGCTTCTTTATGATTCCACAATTGGACCTTGATTCTTATTATCATTATTGCTTGAGTTTAGCATTTAGTTTAAGAGCATAATTTATGTTTCTACGTACATGTAGTTACTCAATTCATTCTGGTCATTGTATTAAAAAGGCATCTCATTCATATGTCTCTTTATTGCATTGTTGTGCTATTTTGACCTAGATAATGTATTAAACACTTAATCATGATATTAAACACTTAACTAATTACGTTAATAGCTCATGTCCTTCTGTTCGACCCTAGACTTTCCCAGATAAATTAAAGCCTAATCCTCTTCACAGAGATTATTCGATTCAGTTCTGATTAAGAGCAAGTTGTCCATATTATAACGAGTTAATATTAGCATTGCCAATTAGTGTTTCATAAGATGGCATCGTTTATAAGGACACAATGTCATTAATATAATTAAATTTGATTTAATATTGTTTGTAAAGTTGGTTATTTGTTATTTAAGCCAGAGCAGTTTGTATTGAATTGCTACATTGTTTTTGTTTTATAGATGTGATGTGCATTCACTTGATAATTCTTTGATCTATTTTTAATCATTTTTCTTTTGTGAGAGGACCTGCGGATCTGATGATGCTCGAAGAAGAACTAAGTCTGGATGATCGAAGCTCAGAGTTCCTATTGAGAGGCGTCGCATAAGATGCTTTCAGAAATTGAAGATTATTGATTTATTTTTGTGTATGTGTATTGTATATATATTCATGTACTATGGGCTTTGGACTGTTATTTTGTGTGTTGAGTTTGTTTCACCCTTGTTTGGGTGGGATTCAACTTGAGTGCCCAACTTAGGGTTTAGGCACATGTCTCTTTGAACTACCTTAGGTTATATTTTTTATGTGCTTGAACCATAAAGTAAGAACATGCTAACTGAATCTCAAGAGATGCACACATCTCTTCATATTTATGACATGCACTTATTCTACGTTTGACCTAGACAAACTTATCAAATTCTATCCGCTATTAGAACTTATGCTTAGGAATCAGTTTTTTTCGACTTGAGTTCATTTGAATATTAATTTTAATACAGTCTTGCATCCACATGGAGAGAGCTAGGATAACTGTAAGTATCTCTAAACACGAGCATGCATCATAGTGTTACGTCTGCATTGGCTTGTCCTGAATCCTCTATCATGTGCTTTATGTCTTAAGATTTAAAGGAAACGAGATTGGCCGGTAGATGATGTTTTATTTGCTGACATTTAAACAGTGACAACCTAAACTCTAAAACTGGGATTGTTAATGAAAGTTGACCTAATTAAATTGGAGTTAAAATTAATATTTTATTGGGAGCGCAAACCCCTCATTATTCGCAGGTACATTTTACACATGGAGAGGTAAGGACGTCTCCTTAGGATATTGTCCAAATCCTAATTAAGCCAGCTCGTAATGGATTCAAATTTTGTATTATCACCAATAAAAGATATAAGATAATTTGACCATTTGTTTTGGTCTTACAGCATGAGTTGGTCAATCAATCAGGGTTTGCTAGTTCTTGATTGTGATTTCTACAACCTCTCCCAGAAATCCTAGAATTCCATTTCTCCATGCTCCAAGTTGCATTCATCTAATTAGATTCAATTAACCCTAATGTGTCCCAGTCCCTCACCCTTTGCTCCATGCTTAGGCCACTCTCCAGCCTAAGTATAGGGGGCCAAGTTGTATCTGATTATTCAACTCAAGCCCCTTATTGCATATAATTTCTCTTTGCTTAGGCTATTTCTCAGTTTAAGTATAGGGGGATCCGAGTCCCTGTATTCTACTAACTTATTCTTTTCACTAATTCATACACCATTTATTCTTGGTTTCAGTTATGTACATCTCTTTATATTTAATAAGAGTTATGGCTTCATATCACTTTGTGCTATGAGGACATATCATAAGCTAAGTATAGGGGGTTTACTGTATATATTTCATATATACTTTAGTCGTAACTCATATTTTAAAAAATTTCAAACTTTTTAGGCTACGGGTAACATATTATTTTGGAACTGATTTTCATAAAATTGATTTTAAAATGATTTGAAAACTTTTTTAGATGATTTTCACAAATATTTTTCATGGGTTTGTAAAAAAACATGGTTTTACTTATTTTGGAAAATCTTTGTAATATTTGGATAACCTATATCTATGTGATATTGTCTTGAAAAATGTTATGCATAGGTTTGAAAAAATGGGGTTTTACTTGTTTTGAAAATCTTTATAAAATGTTCAGAAAACCTGTACTTATGTGACATGGTTTGCAAATGTTTTCAAAATTCCTTTTCAAATTTTAAGGGTGTAATTGAGAGTAACAACTGTTTTATGAATACATCTAAACTTAATTTTAAAAAATGAAAAAAAGAATAAAAGAATTGAAAATCACAAAAATGCTAACTAATCGGTTAGATTTTTCCTGACACTTGCACATTCACTAAAGGCTTGTTGAGATTCATAACACTTAGCTTATGAGGTCCAGAAATTTGTTGTTAATGATGAATCTCCATTTCATCATCTTTATTCTTTCATTTTGGCCTTTAAACCCTAGCCAAATGCATGTAAATAGCATTATTTTGCATGAGATAACACCTAGTATTTATTGGTGTAAATAATGTATAAAATAGTGTATTTAAAGCCACAAAAAAAGAATAAAGAAAAGGAAAGGAAATGAAATACGAAAGGTATTTAATGACTCTAAACCTCGAGGCCCAAGCATAATGATGACTGGGTCGACAAGGAATAAAGTGGGGGAGATAAGGGCCAAAAATACAATAAAAATCCCAATTTATTTTACCAAATAATTGATTTTTGGACCTATTTTATTCCTTATTATTTATACCTCAAATAAATAAACTTGATACATAAAAGTGTAGATAAAAATGTATTAAAAAATACAAAATTTATTTCATACAAAAATAATGCATATTGTGCATTCTACACTCAGAATAAAAATCTAAAATCCCAACTTCCGATACCCATATCTTCTCCACATGAACTTAAAATTCATCTAAATAACTTTAATTGTATATAATTTTTAATTATAATTAATGAAGGTGGTTTCATTAGATTTGGAGTTGAGATGCAAAAGTTAGGTTTTGGACCCCTATTGTATAGTATACCTGAATAAAATAATCAATTTATTTATTCTTTATTTTCATTAATATTTTATATTTTATTATAAATATTATTTATAATCCATGTACATAATTAAAAAAAACATTAAAAAAATCAAAATAAATAATTACACAAAATACATAGATGAATTATAGACTTATACCTACAAAATAAGTATACATATTTAATTAATTGTACATATTACATCAGAAAAATGCAATAAAAATATATTTATATGTATTAAAAAAGTTATAAAAATATAAAATGAGTATATAAAATAATAAAATAAAAATACAAAATAAAAATAAAATATTCAAAACATAGGTAAAAATACATATTTTTATACTAGTAAAAAGTAACTCATTTTAAATCAAATAAAAAATTAAATAAAAATCATAATAAAATATTATTTAAAATAATAAACAAATTTTATTTTATAACTTAATTTAAGTAATCTATTTATTTGTTTTAATTATTTATCATTTTCCTGCTGGTTCTGTCCTCTAACGATCCAGCTGGACCAATGGGGGCATTCGTTCGCTGACCATGGGTCAACTCTCTTACCAAGGCTCTATCATGCATTAGACCTTTGATGAATCCATGACTCATCACCTTTATTCTTTTATTTAGCTTTATTTCCTTAGTTAAATACCTATAAATACCCACTAATTTCATGAAATTACCACTCAGAGTGCATTTGTTAAATATGCATTTTTAACACTGTTTATATTCAAATAAAAGAATAAAGAAGAAAAGAATAGGGAATGAAAATAATAAAAATAAAGGATGTATTTATGAAACAAATACAGACGGACCCGAACCCCGAGAGAAGGTCAAGACTTGACCTGATCGACCAAGAATAAAGTAGGGGGAGATGGGGTCTTTAATCCAAAAAAATCCAAAAATAATTTGTAAATATTCTTCCTTTTATTTTTGAATTTATTCTTTGTATATTTGTACAAAACTTATGTGATTTTATTTCTATATAAATTTACCTCAAAAATTATTTTTTTAAACATAAATTGTAAATAAAAATATTTTGTAAATAATAAGAATAATTGCAAAGTAAAACCATGTATAGAATAAAAAGCCATAAAGTGGTAATTGAAAGACCAATTTAATCTCCATACAAATCCAAATCGAATCAAACTCACTTCCATTGTACTCTAAATTAAATTATCTTTAAAATGGTAGTGGTTTCATAATTTTTGGAGTTACGGTTGAAAAGTCGTTTTTCTAGGGTGGTTTTTGCAATTTTACCATTTATTTATTGTATATATTTATTCATCTTTATTTTTTTTACACAATGTAAATAATAGTAAATATTTACATAACTATTTAAAATAAATATATATATATAATTATTTCCTTATTTGTATGTGTGTATAATATACTATATGTGTATTCTACTTATATATAACTAATTTCCTTATACAAAAAATATCACCAAAAAACTAATTTCTAACATTAATTAAATAAATTAATATACTTACAAAAATTTAATTAATTTATTTAATTATTTGATTTGAAAACCTTCCATGTATATAAGTTTTGATTTTCTACCTTAAAAAACCACTACTAAGGTGGCTATATAATTTTTGTAAATTAACTATTTTATTATTTTATTTAATTAAGAATGTTATTTTTTAATTAATTAATTGATTGATTGATTATATTTATTTTTTAAATAACCACTAATTACCTGCCTTTTTTGGATTTATTCTTCTTTTTATTGAGCTCCTCCTCCTTTATTTTCCTCATGATCAATCTTTGGTAGAGAGGAGCCTGATCTCCAATAGCTTCTTGTCACAGAAGGGTCCCGACCTCCAAGCCGTCCGGTGACAGCGAGTTGGTCCTCGTCGAGGCCATCACGACATATTTGATCCCAAAGTGAGATCCAATTTATTTTCCTTCGTCATTTAGACTTAATTTTTGCTTCAATGTCATGATTAAATTTTAGATCCTAATTTCAAAAAAAATTATCCATACCGATTTGATTCGTTACGATTCTGAATTTTCATCTCACATCGAGTTCCCTACATTTCACATTCTACATCACACAAACACTCACCTCCGGTCACGCACGGTGATCGGATCTCCGGATCTATCTTCCCTTTCGCAGGATCTGCATCCACTCACATCTCCATTTGATTTCTTTTGCATTTCGAATAATCGGGATCGAGTTATCGTGCTCGTGTCCTCATTTGTTTATAAATAAAAAAATAAACAAAAATATACATAGTTGTTTTCTTTCTAACATTTGTTTTGCATGAATTTACAGAAAAAATATAAAATAAAAAAATATATAAAAGTTTATCTGCATTTTTTATTTAAAAATAAAAAATAAAAAAAGTTTTTTTGTTTCTTCTATTTTTTTACAATAAAATATATATAAATAAAAATGAAAAAAAACAAAAAAATCAATAGAAGGGTGCACCACTCGTCTCCCAACAACGTCGTCCGCCGACCTCCGACGTGCTGCTCCAGCGCCACTGCCTGGAACCAGCCCACGCGCGCCGCAGCCCAACCACACCAGGCGACGCCAAGTCATGCCAAGCAGCACCCACTGCATGAGCCCACACGCACCGCAACCCAGTAACGTTAGGCGACGCCTGTTGTGCCTACGACCCAGCCTCCAGCGCGTCGCCTGTCCATGTGCGGTCTTCGTCCTCTGCACCCGCAACGCACCAACACTGTCGACGCCTCCAAGAACTCGACCGCCAGTGCCACCTGCTGCCAGCGCGCGCGTGCACCCGACATCACCACCGCCTGCACCTCACGACCGCGCCGCATGGACCTTCTTCCTCCACCATCCCCCATCCACTTCGCCACTGCCGTCGGAGCTCCATCGCGGTGCCTCTGCCGCCTGCTGTTGTCTGGGTGGATTGGGTGAGAAGAAAAGAGGGCGGAGGCGCCCCCCTTGCCCCCTCTCATTTCCCTTTTGCTTGGAATAAAAGAAACGAACCCTAGGTGAGGGTCTTTTAAAATAAAAGAAAAATCGGTAAATTCACAGAAAAGTCCCTAGAGATTTCAGAATTTACAAAAAGTCCCTTCCAGCTCTATCACGTGCAACAGACGACCTATAACTAGGTAATTTGCATTAGTTTCCCGAACTTTTATTTCGGTTATCCTTGCATGCAAAAACAATAAATAATTGCATTTAAATCCCTGTACTCTAGACTTACTTTTACATGCTTTCTCTTGTTGAATAAATGCTTTTCATGGTCAAAAAATTCTACAAAAATTTTTATATATTCTTGTTGTTATTCCTCTTCATTTTATATAAATTTCATTGCATTTTATTTTTATTTAATATATAAAAAATCAAAAATAGTGTCATTTTCTCTGTTTGAAAGTTGAAAAATCATAAAAATTTGATTATTGCTCTGAAAATTCCAAATTAATTAGATTAGGTGTATTTTATTGTCTTTTATTTTCATTCCAAATTTCACGCATTAACTATTTATAAAACCCAAAAAATTGCAAAATATTAAAAAAACTTAGAAAAATTGTAGAAAATTCTATAAAATTCCAAAAATAGTGATTTCAGTTATTTTGTGTAGATATTTGTTTATACTTTAGATAAAAATATTTCCCAGAAGTTTTGGGCACTTAAAATATTTTTAAGTTACAAATTACTCCAGACTGTGCACTATTTACTTTTTTGCCACTGTTCGATTTTTAGAAAAATACAAAAACACCTAAAAACTTGGAAAAATTACCAAAAATATTTTAAAATTTATAAAACCCAAAAATATTTTCTTTGTAGTTTTTAAGAGTGTGGTGTGTGTATTTCTTTCCTTGTGCATATTGCTCATTATTTGAAAATAAAAAAATTGAAAAATTGAAAACCACTGAAAATTCATTTTATTTTACTTTGAAATTTGACTACTTAGTTTTTCAATCGTGCTCCATGTGTTCGAACCTGATCGCTATATCAGTAAATTAAATATCAAAGATCGCTTACATTACTTTTCATTGATTGATTTTTTAAAGTGGTTTTATAAATTTTTCTCGTTGATTACGCTCGGTGATTCAGGTCACAACAACCCTTGATTATTTGCATACTTAACCCAAGTTGCTAGGCGCAGTCATCAACCTTTTTTGACCCCTACTCCCTCAATTTTTTCTCGTCGCTTTTTTCATCCATTTGGATCGATTCCTTCTGCAAACATGTTCCTCAATCGAAGCACATACACATCTTCATGATTTCTCGATCGAGGAACCTTTATATTGAATGCCCTCCTCGATTCAAATCGCACGGCTATAAATTATCGCCTCTCCCTTCCATTCTAGTTTGATCCCTCTTCCACCACAAAAACCCTATCCCTAGCATCGATCGAAGCTCCTGGTGACAACAGACCCCTACTACAGGGCCAGGCGCATGATTTCAATGTTAATTCAAGGTAGATCTGAGCTCTGCCGCCACTCCACCGTGAGCTCCACTCCCAACCTCTACAGGTCCTGTGAGGGTCTCTATCTCTTGTTCTTTTCATTCCTAGGTTAGTCAGTAGTGTATATTTGTTCTTATTTCTTTTGATTTCATTTAATATTCCTAAAACTCCCAAAAAGAAGAATGTCCGTCGGAGCTCGGAGCTCCGGCCTTCATCCTTCATCGATCAGATCCTCTCTGACCTCGACGACACCTCCATCCTCTTCCTCTTCATTTTCTCCACACCCCAGGCATCTCCGTACACCAGAGTCCGCATAAGATCTGGTGATTAGCTCGCCCTCTCCACCACTTCGTCGGCGAGCTCTGCCTCACCTCATCTCCACTCATTCCTACCCGCTAACACTCCCGGAGGCTTCGTTTTTTCCCCTACTTCTAAACTTGCAAGTTCTGAAGCCCCAGATCCTCGTTTGAGGTGATTTTGAAACTCATAAGGTAGGTCCAGGACTCACATGATTCAGTGCTCCTCCGATGAGCCTTGGACAATTCTGAAGCATTCAGCTGTTGTGCATCCATTCCAGGATCATTTTGGGCCACTTCGCAGCAAGAGAGGACCGGAGGTGCAATATCCATTTATTCGAAGCTTTTCAATGCCCAGCTCTTCAACTATTCTTCCACCCGGCATCTCCTACATTCGATCAAGAGCCGATCTCTAGGAGGAGTCGTTGATGTAGGATCTGAAGCACTAGCAACCGTCGATCTCATTTGTAGATCTAATCATATACGTCCAGACGAAGGGGTATAGGCGCATCTGGGCCATCCGTTGCTCTAGTGACTCATCCTCGGCTGCACGATTGTGCGCACATGGGTGTAAATTGCATATACGACCCCCTTTTATCTCATTTTTGTTTAGTCTTGTAATATTTTAATTATGCTTTATATTTTTGGACTGTTTGCAAGTAAACCCTCGAATTTGTTGAATATTATCCTATGGTCCAATATTATATATTTTGTTTCTTATAATATTTTATATCTACAGATGAAAAATCCCTAAAAATAGAAAAGAAACCCATAAAAAATTAAAAAACTCTAAAATCCTTATACAAATATTAAAAATTCTCAAAAAATCCCACAAATAATTGTTTCGATTTATGTATTTATTTTATTATATCTATTATAGATTAAAATTAGTTATGAAAATTACTTTTATATTATCTTATTAAAAATAAAACAAATTAAAAATAAGAAATTGTAAAAGGAAAATTAAAATCTAAAATTACAAATCTAAAAAATTCAAAAAAAATCAAAAAAATAAATATTTAAAAACCCACAAAAATTCTAAAACCCTAAAATCCCAAAAACATTTACTGTCTTTCTTTAGTCCATTATTTTTGTCTATCCCCCTTTCTCCCTGTATTCGACAACCTACCATATATTGTAGGGTTATAATAATTTTTTTATTCACACTTGCTTGCATTTTTTTCTACTTTTCTGTTCTCCTTGTGTTCTCCCTATATTCGACACCCTTCATACTTGTCCGCTTTTTCTATAAGTTGTGTGGGTTGATTGTTGTTTTAATCGACTTTTGTGAATGGTCACCTCAACGATATTTTATCTTCATTTTTTAGTGAGGATATTATATTTAGACCCTTGCAGAAGTCGGTTAAATAGTTAACCTATAATAATCATTAGGGTCTTGGACTTAATAATTTATATTTCCCTAATTTGAAAGATATATGAGTTATATTACGTGCTTAATCTTATCCTTAAAAAATATGACAAACACTTCACATGCACGACTACATTTATGATGAGGTGAGTTGAGGTTTTACTTGAGGAATTGATATTTGAG
This sequence comes from Ottelia alismoides, assembly GCA_037367405.1. Taxonomy (NCBI): domain Eukaryota; kingdom Viridiplantae; phylum Streptophyta; class Magnoliopsida; order Alismatales; family Hydrocharitaceae; genus Ottelia; species Ottelia alismoides. The sequence continues at coordinate 164,566 of JAZKJV010007825.1, read as the reverse complement.
ATTTAAGCTTGGACCCAATCTTATGATGTTAGAGGATTGGATTAAATTAATGAAGGCTTCATGAAACCTGAGTATCAGCAATTTTATCCAGTATGAGAACATGTTCTTGTACTAATCTCTTGACATTTGCCTAAGTGCCAGGGTGTAATGAAATAAAAAAAAATTGATGATCATTGTGCATCAACTCTTGGTAAAAGTAGTGGAGCTAGATAGAAAGAAAATAAAATAAAGAAAAATGATAAGAAAAGCTCTGTCACCGCAAAGTCAAATCAAAAGGCTCCCACCAGTATCAAGCACTCCCAACCTTTAAGTGTCCACTTGGACCAAAATCTTAAGGTTTTTATGAGTCAGGCTAGTACCTCATAAAGGTGTAGAAGCGATACAAGTCTGGATGCCGAAACTATACTAGATATTAAAAAGTGACACACCCCGGAGCATGCCCAGAAAACAAGTACATATGACTCAACCTCATTCGACGGACACTTATTAGCAACAAAAATATACGTGTTGAGTTAATAAGGTACTTGAGAGAGCCATAGTTCCAATGAGAGAAAGAAAGAGATAATAAAAGACACAATCCTATATCAATTGATCTTGCATATACATTTTTTAAGACTGACAAAATACTGAGATGGTGAATTGAAGCAAGCCTAAATTTACTCCCTAGTGTTTGGAAATAGGTCCTAGGGAAAGTTTCTTTGACTGGAACCTTGGGTAACATCTTGACTCGACACTTGTGAATGCAATCAACTATAAACTATCATACCTCTTATTTATCTATATATATTTAGAGAGTCTAATAATTAGATAAGTTCATTTTTTTTGTTAAGACCCTATCGAGCTTAGAATATTAAGATCTCTAAAACAAAGTGCTCAGGATTGGTCAAACCTTATATGTACACATGCACAGTCAAGGAATCAATTAACTGACTAATTCATTCTTCATTTATTAGCTCGAGGATGAGCTTAGCTTCAGTATAAGGGGGTGATAAATCCCAGATTTATGAACATTATTTACAAATATTATCTCTCCAGCTCAAGGAATTCACTAACTTTCTTTTAACATTATTTGAGAAATAACCTCTTGTAAATAATTAACACTAATTAATGTCTATAAGCAACTATATTATGGTATCAATATTTTATGTGTTTCTTATTTATAAAGTCAAATGAAAATTAGGTTAATATTGTAGATAATTAATCTAACATTAAATATAAACTAAAATACCAAAAAATAGCAAAAGAAAATAAAAGCAAGTGTTTGTATTCGTTAAAAATACTTTCAAAAATATTACTATTTACGTATGATGTATTTTCTCTTTGAGTTCTGCATGAAAGTTGTAGATCTAATCGAGATCTAGAACTTCCATGTTCATCATTTTTTTCTAATTTTACTCCTAATTATTTTATTTACATTTATCATTGATTTACACGTTTTTCCTTTTTTCCTGGTTGGTCGTATGGCCCAACCAGACGTCGCCATGTACCTAGACCTCCTCTCCATCCTATGTGTGATCTAGACCGTCTGATCGCCTTGAGTTGACAACTACATTTCAATCCCCCTCGCTTGCTTTTCGACCGCTTGATCAATCTGATCAAGCACATCTCAGCCATTGAGTAGCACCCAAATGGTGGTCGTATGATCGCATGATCAAACGGTTGAGGTGTATCGTCAACCTTTATCCCCACTACCTCCAAGCATTGCATCTCCACCAACCAACCAATTTCCCCAAATTCTCTAACATCTTCGACAACCATCTCTGGCAGCCGACCATTCCCTAACACAGATAAAACTACCCTCTCCTTCACCCTAACCTTGACCTCCATATCCATCTATAATCCACGCCTATGCAAGCGGTTGAAACCTTTGTGGAATCCATCTTCAACCTCCAGTCATTTTCTTTAAATAGGTCATCACCGTTGAGATTTAACCATGTCCACCCTTGTGTGAGGCTTCACCTAGTCTCCAACTCCTTTTCGTGATAGGATCGAGGAGCAACTAGAGAGTGATGACGGTGTAAGAACTCCGGTGTCAACCCATGGTAGATGGGCCATGTTACGATCACAATGTGACTGTTAGAGCTTTGAGGTGAGTTGCCCTCGTCAAGCGAAGACTATAGGTCCCCTTGATCCTCTAGCACATGCTCGTCCTTCACCTCAGTCCATATCTATAATTTTCAGGTATTTAAGTTTTGTTTTCTTTGAATTATCCATAGATGTGCATAGTTCCTTATTTCAAATCTAGCAGACCTCGACCTCCACCATGAACTCACCGTTTAAGCGGGAGGATATGCTCATCAATTCCCTTCTCTAGAACCCTAATTCACAAACATTAGACCTCCAGTATTTTCACACTCATAGATCTTCATCCACCCCATTATTTAAATGCATGCACATGATATTACTTCGATTATCATTATCACTAAACCTGTAGGACACTTGCTCTTTGATGATCGGCAATTGGGGCAAGCTCCGAACTGAATCTTCACCTCTGATGATCAGACGTTGTTAGCCATCTTCATAGCTTTCCATGGCTCCAAATGTCCGCTCTTGGAGACTCCTCGGTGCCCGCCAGAATACGTCCTGCAAGTGTTGTATGGAGTCTCTCATGGTGTGCGGTTTCCAACTTCAAGTGACCAGCAATTAATTATTTAACTAAGTCCAAGCGAAGTAAACCATAGAGAAATGCTTCTATTAGGGCTTTGGACTTCATTAAATGTGGCAGTGTCCAAATTATTACAAACTAATTTAAAAATAAAGTAAAACTCTCTCCTCACAAAAATGAAAATAAAAAGCTAAGGCAAGGTTGCTCTTCTCCTTCTTTCTCTGCTCCTCTCCCCTAGTCGTCTCATAAGAAGAATAGGCAACCTCCGTACGACTCGGGTGTGTTCACCTCCTAAGAGATAGTCGTCGCCACCTGGTTCCTCGTCAGAAAGATCAACACAGAAATATGGATTAGAACTGTCAAAATAATCATAAAAAATAAATGACAGAAAAATAAAAAGAAAAGTAAGCATTGTAATTCACGAGTCTGGAAATTTCCCTGCTTAATTGCTGTGAATTATCATACGTTTGAATTAATGTTGTTTCGTTGTAGGCGAGCAATCAGAATCGATCAAGAAATAATCACAAGAAATTTTGTCAATTTTAATCAATGTGATTTTATGTTTATTTTACTTGGACAAGTCCCAAGGTCGAACTCAAGGAGGCAAAGGAACAACCTAGAATTTTGTCTATCAAAGTTCATACATGGTTTTCGAAGCGGTCTTTTTTGTATTTTTAATGAAAATTTGGGATGCAAAATGCAACTTTTGCCGATTTTAAGTACTAAAAAATGAATATCAATCAAACGATGTCCGAAAAATATGAAACATGGCCAAGATGACAATTATGATGAAATGAATGTACTATATTTTTTTTGGAAATTTTGGATGCAAGATAAATATTTTATGAATTTATGAATGCAAACGACGTGAATTTCAATATTTATTTATAGAAATATTAAAGCTATTTTTTTCAAAGGATAAAGTTATTTAAGATCTATCACTAGGTGATCGATCTCAAAAAAATCCTAAACATCGGAAAATATGAGATTTAATACCTATTAAAAATTAAAGATTGAAATATGTAAAATGATTTTTTGCAGGAAAATGACGTATGCAACTGCAATTCTTTTTTGGCACAATGTAACATACTAAATCTTCAATCCATGATTTTTTTGGAAATTTTCAGAGATTTGGATAATCACTTATGAATTTCAAAGCACAAAATGGGTAAATATGCAATTTTCCACAAAATAATTAATTAATAATTAACCATAGGTCACAAAAATGTCAAACATATGGCAAGATGTAGATAATTAGTTGAAGAACAAAGTGTTATTTTTATAAAAATAAAATGATGCGATAAAGCAGTTCAAAGTAGAGGGGGAATATAGGGGTATCACTGTAATTATACTAAATAAAAATATGCATAGAGGGATGGATGTGTAAATACATATACCCCTAGGGGTATTCCTGCAAAAATCTCAAGCGGTCACGTGCCAAGCATGTGACCCTTGAGCGACGGGGGCGGATTGTAATTTAGCGATCTTTCTGGGTGGATTCTGCAAATTGCCCACAAGGTCAGGTGCGAGGCACATGACCTCTAGGCTGGGCTTTAGTGTAAATCAATCTAACATCGATGGTATTGCTGCAAAATGTCCCCTCTCGCATGTGCTCAGCACGTGGGAGGGTCTCGGGTTCTCTACCCGGCCGTCAAAGGCGGAGCGATGGAGACACGTGGTGGAGCTGCTAGCGGGAGGTGCTCCGGCAGGCATCGTGGCTCGTGGGTGGGGGATGTGTTTTAGTGGCAGCTTCTTTGATGTCGATAAAGCAACCTAGGAAGATGGCTGGTATGAGGGATGTTCTTTATGGATGCTGGTTCCCCACTACTAGAGGTGGAGCTCCTCGGGATGGATCCTCCAAGGTGATGACACTGGAGTAGTCGATAAGTTGTCGATGAAGCACCTGGAGGGGAGAATCCCGATGACGTGCTCTTTGGCTGATGGCGATGGAAGGCGTCAGAGGAGGCGACCAGTGCATCGTTGTCGTTGGTCGTGGCGGAACGGCGGGGCCGAGGAGAGCCGGTGAAAATATGGTTGGGCGTAGTTGCAGGCGGTGGCGAAGCGAATCGATGAAGATGGCACGGAGGTGCATTAGCATTGGCTCGACGGGATGAAGTCTAGAGTAGAGCAGGGCCTGGGGAGGCTTTCTGCAATGAGGGGGGAACCTCGGACCTCGCCGGAGGGAGATGAAGAGGGAGCAGCGCTGACAGCACCACTCCTCAAACTTGGTAGCTTATCGACGGATCAGGGGAGATGAGGGGGCGGCAAAGCTTAAATAGAAGAGGGGGTGGTGTCGGAGATGGTAAAAATCACGAGAGATCGGGGACACATGGTTGATTAGGAAAGGGGGGAAACGATTTGAGATGGAGGTGACTAATCGAGGAGGCGGCGCCGGTCGATCGGGGATGAGATACGCGAGGGTGATGGGCGTGAGATTCACGGGAGTGATGGTCGATCATTGATAGAAGGAGGTGGCTGCGATTGGAGCGGAGGAGGAGATGGCGGTGGCAGCGGGATTTGGGGGCGTCGTCGCCCTATTGGGAAAGGCGGGGAAGACGATGGGCGTACGTGCAGTGCGCGTGCGCAGGTGGCACGTACGCTGCATATGCGGGGCTTTTAGTTTTTTTTGTAAAAAATGAGACTAAATAAGGCAGAAAATGGGTGACACGTGGCGGCTCCAGGAGCTGCCACATGTCGGCCCCACAAAAATTGAAAAAATACATTGATAAATACATAAAAAATAGTAAATGACCTCGGATTGAAAATTTTTCTTCACAAATTACTCTTCTCGATGAGATCTATAACTTTCAAGAAGACATCAAAACCAAAATCGATCATTTGTGCAAAGTGATATTTTGGGGTATCCCATGTACATAGAATACCTTGATTTTTGGGTTTTATAATTTTTTGGTCATTTTTAAACTAGATAAAAATCTGAAAAAAAATATGATAAAATCAAAGTCAAATATTTACACATTAATCTATTTTTTTGGATTTTTGTTGATTAAGAAAAATAAGAAATAAAATAAAACACGAAAATGACAATTTTTGTACAGACAGATAGTGAAGACTAGGACTTAGTTAGTTTCTTTGATTTCAAACTTAGTTTGGATTTGGATTTTTGCGCATTTTAATAAAACTTTTATCAAAGAAGACCAATGAAAAATAAATAAAATAAAATGGATTAACTATGTACATAAAATATTGGGTCAAAAACCGCTAAAATACAAAATGTACAAAAGAGGCCCAAAAACCCAACTTTCACATACGAGCTCTGATTCACTTGAACTTGGTCTTGTTTTGAAGGTAATTAAATGTACGTTAGTTCAAAAGTAAGTAGGATCAAATTAGACACGGTATGAGGAAGATATCAAGGTTTTAGTCCGGAAATCCTAGAAGTAGGATTTGGGTTTTTGGTCCACTTATTTGGGTTAATGATTTTTTTGTATTGTTCTTTTATTCTTATTAGTGATATGTACATAGTGGAGGTGGTTTCGGGTCATTTAGATTTAGCATGAATTAGCTAAAAATCAGAGAAGTTAGGATATTTACAGGTCATTTTGGCTGAGATTTTTGGATTCTTATTTTGTGCAAAAATAAGTGATAAAAAGTAATTCTTATGAAAACATGCATGAATGTTAAGTACGAAGAATAAATGAAGAAATGCTAATGATTTTTAGGGATTTGAGCTTAATTCATGACTTTTAGAGTGATGAATCTGAGATTCATCAGTAATGTACAACTAGCTACACTCTATCGCTCCCTAGAAACGAAGCCATTTGAAATAACCGAAAAAGTAGCTCGAGATCAGTCTCGCTAATCTCACATAACTATTTATCATTGTGTGACTGAACTCGAAGCCTAATTAGCAGCTCAACCATTAACCCACACAATAAAGAAATAAATAAATCAAATATGGATGTGTGACTTAAAATTTATTATAATCCTTCTATATATGTGTGTATAGTAACAAGCAGAGTAGGGGTCGAACTAGGGAGACAAGTCCATATAGAAGGTATATTAATTATAAATAAATAATGAATAATTAATATAGATGTGTTTGTACAATATCATTTTAATTAGTCATTTAATGTTTTTGTGGGTTTTTGTATTTTAAATAAGTTTTTATATGTTTTAATTTATATTTATTTTTTAAAAATTTTATTTTATAATTGTTATTTTCTTTTTATATTTTTTGATTTCTTTTTCTTCTTTGTTAATATAATATATATAACTATATATATGTAATATGTATAAGTGATATATATAATAAAAAATATATAATAATTATATAAAAGTTAGAAAAATACCTAATTAATATTCCTTTTTATTTTTAGTGGATTTAAAATATTTATATGGTATTTATAATAATTAATAATAATAATTTATTTATATATAGCTATATATATGTATATTATACAATATATGATATTATAATTATAAATATAGCTACATAAAAAATACATAAGTATTTTTTATGTTTTTTATTTTTCTTCTTATGTTTTTTTTAATTTTTCAGAAATTTTTGTCTACAATATGTACAAAATCAGGACTTGTAAAATAGACCGAATTGATATGAGATCTAAAAATAGTAAAAGGATTCAAAGTTTCTCAACATCAATTTTAATATGTACTAATAAGTATATATATTAATAAGAATAGAAACTATTATTTTTGGGGTTTTTGAAGATTTCTAATGTTTATAAGGATTTTAAAGCTTTCTATTTTTTAGTAATTTCCTTTTTCTATTTTTAGTAATTTTTTATCTGGAATTATAAAATACTAAAATAAGCAGAAGGTAATTTTTGTGGATTTTTAGTTATGGTTTTATTTTTTGGATTTCTCAAGGTAAACAAGGAATAAATGTGTATTGTTTGATTTTTAATAAATAGAAAATTTTCGTGAAATGTAAAATACAATTTATGATGTGGAAGATATTTGTATCAGGCACATTGTCCTATTTTCCCATGCTTTTTGGAGCATAGATGATATTTTAAAAAAAACAAAATAAATTACAAAAATTAACAAAGCTGGCATGAGCATTTTTGCAACTAAAAATAAATGTGAGGGTCTACATGTAAATTACCTAGAAACTTTGAACAAGAACTTCATTTTTATATACCATTTAGCAATTTACAAACATGCATGGTTAAAGTGTAAATTACCCAGCTCACGTAGGGGGTGGCACGTGAGCTGAGCTGGTAGGGAACTAACTTACAATTACAAAAAGATTCAAGCATTGACCTGCAAATATTCCAAGAAGTTTCGAACGATATTAAATATATACAGAACTACTCTAGAAATACAAAAAGAATGGAAGGGGTTTTAGTGTAATTTGCCCCCCATGTGCAAGTAAATGAATGCTCCAGAATGCTTCACTTAAGTGAATCAAGCGGCTAGGATGAGGCTTTCTTTCGCTTTAATCAAACGGCACCGATATGACATGGCAGTTGTTCTTGATCCTACGATTCCTAGAACATTGCCAAGAATAGGGAAGAAGGTACCTCCCTCAGATCTTCGTTTGTCAAATACTCCTCCTCCAATGTGTCTTCTTCAGATCTGATCAGCTCGACATCTTCCTAGGGGTCTCGCGCACATGCATGTGCCCTCAATGGAGACCAGGTCCCATCGATGGGGATCTGGATGTTCAATAAGTTTTGGAGCCATGGGGCTGGTGTTATTCATCTAATGAACACTCCAGGTATCTTCTGAAGGATCGTACCTACATACAAAAGTTCAATGGCTCGAGGCGATGTTCCTCGACCATATTTGAAGCAATGCAGCAACGAAGATGAGCGTGGAGAAGAAGCTCGAGGCAGAGATGATGGAAGAGCTTCGTGTGCTTGGATTCGTGTGAAATCCATGGCTCAGATGGAGAACATGCTTATGATAGAGAATGGTGATGGAATGCGTCGAGATACGAATGGGTTCACAATGAATCAAACCTGGAGCATGAGCTACATGTCAACACAAAATTTTGTTCCTATCCTAATAGAACCACTAATTACTGAAACTAAAATGAAAAATCAAAATCTACAAAGAAAACTAACATGGTTATGCTAGGAAATGGCCTCTATCTTGTTTGAGAACCAGAGAGGCAGAACCTTCGGCGAGCTTGGCCAGAGACGGCTGGATGCTTCGCTCCGTCGCTCCTCCTCACTGCAGCTCCACCTTGTCACTTGTTGTCACCAAGGATGGAAGGTACACCACAACTGAGAGGTTTATATAGGCCAAGGAAGTATCAAAATGCAAAAAGAAGATCTAGGGGGTTATTTATAGATGGTGAATGGGCTGACTTTGAGGATCGATTGCGTGAGCTTGAACGAGGGTAGGTGAAGGTGGAGAGGTCACCGTGGAAGACGAACGTGCATGGGTTAGAAATGTGGAGGGCTCGAGGCGAAGAAGGTGCCCGATGAAGTGTGAAAAATTGAAGAAAAGAGGATGTACATGAGTTCTAACAGGGCGACCCTTGAAGGCTGAACACTTGACCTAGGGTCAATGATTGGAGGGTTCTGTTGGTCAATGTGGACCAACCAGAAAAAAGGGAAGGTGAAATTATTTGTAAAATTAGTTAAAATTAATAGATCAATTAATTAATTTTGGGTTATAAAAATTATTTTTAATTTTATGCAGTATTTAATTCCCATTTTTATTTATTTTTACAAGGCTATTCATTACAAGTTAATATTTACATGTATATTAATAGGTAAATATACAAGTATTTTGATTATTTAATTTTTATTTTGTGCTATATATTTTACTATTTTATGCATGTCCTTTATATACTTTTGGTTTATTTAATTATATATTAATTATTTTTGTTGTATTTTTTATGAGCTCATTTGTATACTTAAATAATTATGTATAGATTCTATATAGGTACATATAGGTATATTTCAACTATGTATTGAAGTATATTATTGTTTTTTGCTATTTTGATGATTTTGGTATTTTAATTATGGACATATGTTTTAAATAATATTTACATTTGTATAAAAATAAAGAATTTGAAAAATATATTGAATAAAATATACATGTATATTGCACAATATGGGCCCAAAACCTAAGTTTTGCATCTTAGCTCCAAGTTAAATGAAACCATCTTTATTAAATAGCTTATTTAAATTAGTATATAATTAAAGGTGATTTTGATCTATTTTGATACAGTATAGAGAAGATATAGGTATGTGAAATTTTATTTATGACTTTTATTCTGTTTGTCCCAAGCATATTGTACGTTTTTTTGTGCAATCAATTTTGTATTTTTCTTTGTATTTTTATCTATATTATTCATATAGAGGGTTTGTCATTTAAGATATAAAATAATAAAATAAAATAGGACCAAAAATCAATTATAGATGGATTGAAATTAAGGTTTTATGTGTATTTTTGTACAGTCCTTCTGCCATATCTCCCCCTACTTTATTCCTTGTCTATCAAGCCATCCTGATGACTGGGTCTCGAGGTCTAGGGTTACTCAACATCTATAGTGTTTCATTTCTTTTTCTTTTCTTCCTTTATTCTTTTGGAATTATATACAATAAAAGTACAATATTTTATACAGTATTTTGTATACTTTATCAGGTGTTTATTTTAACAAATTAATGATATATATATATATATGTACATATGTATTTCTCTATAGATTTAAGTCCAAAATGAAAGAATAAAGGTGATGAAATGCATATTCATCAATGTGGTACTTGTCATTCCAAGGTAGCAAGAGTATGTGATTGAAAGGATGGTTCTGACCAGACTGTGAATTAAGATGAATAATAGGATTATGGAACCTAATGATTATTGTGTCACATTTCTAACCTTGATAAGTTCCAAACAAACCAAGAATTTAAAGATCGTAACTGAGCTCCAAACTTTCATTTTATTAAGATAAGTTTAAAAATCCAAATTGTTCCAAATTCTATCTTTTTCTTTCATTTGTTTCTGTTTCTGCACTTATTACACTACTGGAAAGTTAAATATTAACGTCGGCCTATTTACGGAGGGTGCTCAAAACCACCGTAAAAGTGACCATATATCGACGACAACGAACGCCGTAAATGACCATGTTTTTCATAAAGCCAAAATACATTTGCGGCGGCTTATTTGCGTCGCAAATATCTTTAATTCTTACGTCGGTCAACATAACCGCCATAATAGAAAAGATTTTGGTAAAGTTAAAGGCGGCAACAGTAAATTGGCAACGCGCCCTAGCTACTCATTCCCCGCAAACACTTTCCTCTTCCCAGTTTCCGCCTCCCGCTCCTGAGACATACCCTTCGATCCTCACCATCTACGCCTCCTGAGGATAACGTTATTGGCTCCGAACCCTAATCTGTGTCCAACAGCACCTCCCCGAGGATCTCTTTCTCTAAGGTATGATCACCTCGTCCTGTCTCTCTATCTATCGTGGTTGTTCGATGTAGGGTTTGACTCGCGGCTCAATCTTTCCCACCCCATAGCCGTGTTGGTCCCATTCTGGATGAGGTATTTTTTCTCCTTTGTGCTATTATTGGATATTTCCCACCCCATAGCCGTGTTGGCCCCATTATGCATGTGCACGGTTTTATCAATATGTGCATGTTTTGTTACATTATCCATGAAGTTATTTTGTCATTTGGGTGTTGATCGACATATTGTATTGAGAGTTGCCACTTTAAAATAACTTTTATATGTAATATCCCAGTTATATTTGTCGAGCCTAAAATGTGGATATCGTTTTGTTAGCCACCTTCACAAAAATCCAATTCTGTCCTATCCAGTCCTACTGAGATCAAATAAGCACCTGATAATGACAGGGCCTGCCTCCCCGGGGTAGGGGACTGGTTAAACAAAAACTGTCTGAAAAGCTATAATAATATTGTACCACCAGTGCTGAAGAAACAAAGCCGAGAACTAAAGCCTACAATTCTGATGTGAAATGATTAATCGCTAAGGAAGACATGAACACGTGACTGTTTGAGTAATTCATCTCCTTGTAAATTCTAATGGCTGGACAAGAAGATGCTGCACAACTGTCAACTCACCTTGTACAATGAGCAACCTGGGTGGCATTACCTCTACCTGTTATCTGCTTTGCGTTGGATTATCAAGAGACAATGAACATGGAGAGGAAGCTAATCTTGATTTACACTCCGACACCATGAGATCTGTGTATAGTTTGGCATTAAGCATATTTCCCATATCAAAGATCTATGTATAGTTTGGCACTACGACGTAAAAGCAAAACCATTCAATATTTGTTAAAAAGATTAGAATTGCAGTATTAAAGTGTATTCGTGAATGTTGATTTGATCCTATATTACGGTAGATGAATTTATAAATCATAGTGTCATTGTTACCAATTTGGCTTGTGAAGATAGTTATCCGTATTTAGTTGAATTAGATTTTCCTTTCTTATGATTGCAACAACAACTAAAATGTGAATCTGTCATTCTTTCTAATTTGGCTTGTGTATATGTTTTGGAAGTAATGCGATGATCGAGTGCGTGATTTTGAATTGTCTTGTGTTTTGGGGGGAAGTTCTAATCTTGGACTATGATTACAAATGGGTGGTTGATATTTAGAAACCATAATGCAGATGTAGATGTACTATGATTTTTGTACTTGGAAATGGATAGGCTTGTTAAGCAAAGATAGTAATAGCCTCCATTTGAGTTTTGCACACATGTTATTTAAGCAATGCACAATGAATATCAAAGTATTCTTACCTCAGTCTCTAACATATATTACTTCTTGTAAGGTTTTAGGCATGGATAAATCATGGTTAACGAAGCGAAGGACGGATTATCCTTCATACAAAGCTGGTGTTTTGACTTGGCTCGAGTGGGCATTTCACATTGATCGAAAGAGGTTTCGAAAAGGAGCAAACTATGAGATGATTCCATGTCCTTGCAAGAAATGTTTGAATGGATACTTACAAGAAAGGAATACTGTATTAGAACATGTCATTAACAATGGCTGGTGGGACTTTTATATCAACTGGACAGTTCATGGTGAGGAATTTGTCGAGACATCCTCATCAATAAATGGAGGTTTTCAGTTTGAAAGTAGTGGACAACCAAATGAATCTGAATTCATTGGAGATGTTCTTGATCGTGATCAGGATCTTGTTGAATTGATTGAGGATATTGGTCAATTCTTCACATTTCTGAAAGATGTAGAAGAACCGATAGTCCCGGGGAATAAGATGTCTAAACTGGAGTTCTTACTAGAATTATTCCGAATCAAGGCCAGACACCGAGTGACCTCAATTTGTATGAATGATATTCTTGATTTGTTAAGACAATTATTGGAGGTGAAGGATGGATTCCCTAATAGCTGGTGAGATGCAAAAAAGTAATTTCGAAAGTTAGGACTTCAATCCGAGAAGATTGATGCATGTCCGAATGACTGCATTCTTTTTCGAGATGCTTATAAGAATTTGGATAATTGTCCACACTGTGGTGTATCCAGATATAAATGTGATAAAGTTAGTGACTCCCGCTCAAAGCCAATACCAAGTAAGGTATTGCGTTACTTTCCATTGATCCCAAGATTACAGAGATTATTCATGTCAAATAGAACAGCTAAATGGATGACTTGGCATCAAAAGAATCATTCAAAGGATGGACTTATGCGTCATCCAGTAGATTCAATTGAGTGGAAATCATTTAATGACCGCTTTCCAGATTTTGCTTAGGATGAACGGAATGTCCGGTTAGGGCTTGCAAGTGATGGTTTTAATCCTTTCAAGACAATGTTTCCATCATATTCTATATGGCCAGTGGTTGTTGTTACGTACAACTTGCCTCCATGGATGTGTATGAAGTCAAATTTCATGATGTTGACATTATTGATTCCGGGGCCAAAAGCGCCAGGAAATGCAATAGATGTTTATTTACAGCCGCTCATTGATGAGTTGAAGTTATTGTGGGATCATGGAGTGGAAACATTTGATGCACAATCGAAGCAATCATTTTATTTACGTGGGGCATTATTTTGGACGATTAATGATTTTCCAGCGTATGCCAATCTCTCTGGTTGGAGTATAAAAAGGAAGTTTGCTTGTCCTGTTTATATGGAATATACGCACCATCTTCGCTTAAATGAGAGTAAGAAAATATGTTACTTGGGTCACCGTAGATTTCTTCCTGTATCACATCGATGGAGGAATAGTGTGCATAAGGCCGACTTTAATGGAAAGTCTTGACGCGCATCAGATAGATTTCTAGATAGAGTTCTAAGAACAGATTCTGTACGACAATCAGGGCATGTAGTGATGGAAAAGTTGTTACAATTGAAAGATATCAGACTTGGGAAGACCTTTAAAAAGGATTTAAAAGATTTACAAAATGTAGGATTCAGAAAAAAGAGCATATTTTACATGGAATTACCTTATTGGAAAGAATTGAACATTCATCATAATCTTGATGTAATGCACATTGAGAAGAATGTCATGGATAACATCTTGGATATGTTTAACCTCACTGACTCTCCAAAGGATACTATTAAAACACGAAAAGATCTACAGCAACATGGAATTCGTGAACACTTGCATGTGAAACCTATGGAAAATGGTGGATTTGGTATGCCTGAATCACTTTACCATCTTGACTCGAACAAGCGTCGACGTCTACTCTCTTTTCTAAAGGACATTGTGGTTCCAGATGGCTTCTCCTAAAATATATCAAGATGTATAAATGATGTGCAAAAGAAAATTAGTGGGCTCAAAAGTCATGATAGCCATGTGTACATGCAGCTCTTCTTTCCTCTCGCAATTCGTGGTTTGTTACCGCAATCTGTTGTTGAACCTATTACCGAGTTAGGCATGTATTTTAAGGTAATTTGTGCTAAGATACTTGATACAAAACTTTTGGAGAAGTGGGATGCAGAAGTTGTTGAGACGCTTTGTAAGTTGGAACGACTCTTTCCACCAGCATTTTTTGATGTGATGGTGCACTTGGTTGTTCATTTGGCAGATGAAGCAAGACTAGGTGGACCTGTACAATTCCGATGGATGTATCCTATTGAGAGATTTCTTAAGAAATTGAAGGATTATGTTCTAAATAGATCTAAGCTAGAAGGATCAATTGTAGAGGGATACCTTGTCGAAGAATGCATAACATTTTGTCTAATGTATAGAGAAAGTGAGGATCATCGTTTCAAATGTCTTGAAAGAAATGATGCTCCTTACAATGAGTTTGATGATGACCAACTTTCTATCTTTGAGATTCAAGGACGAGCATTTAACAAGACAATCCTCCAACCCATGTCTGATACAGATCGACGGTTGGCCCGGTTGTATGTGTTGAAACAAGTACCTGAAATTGATCCATTCTACAATGAGTGGAAACACTCACATAATGGAATAAAAAGGAGCGAAACTACTTTTATTGAATGGTTTGCAAAACGAGTCGAGCAAATGAAAGGAGAAGATGATCCTCGTTGGATAGCAGATTTTGATATGCTAGCAAAGAGACCTTTCAGCTATGCTCATAGGCACAGCGGATATATAATAAATGGTTATAGATTTAAGAGCTACTCATACTCCAATAATAGGAAGGCAAATATTCTCTCTGGGGTGTTTGTAAAAAGTAATATATCATCAGGTTGTGATGGTTACTACGGGCAGATTAATGAGATAATTGAGATGAGCTTCCAACATGATCGAAGAGTAGTATTATTCAAGTGCGATTGGTATGATGTATTCAATAATACTGCGTTTAAGTTAGAACCAATTTATGGGTATATAAGCCTTAATAAAAGTAGAACCATTCTCAATAAAGTAGAACCATTTGTGATGGCATGCCAAGCAGACCAAGTTTTCTATGTTCCAGACAATGCAAATCCGGATTGGATTATTCCAATAAAGGTAACCCCACGAGGATATCAAGTGCCTATTGAAAATGAGAATTATGAAGAAGAGGAAGAGGCTTATCAAGAACACGTGGAGATATAAAGTACATCAATCTTATTTTTTTATTTTATTTGTATAATAATTCCTACTTGAACTTAACTTTCTTTCAATGAAGTTTAGTGATATACCTCATTTCTAAATGTAGATGGTACGAACACGTTTTTCTAAACGAAATGAGCCAGAGGAGCTTGAAGAGAGTGTTTCGGAGGGGAATGAAGACATCCAGGTTTCTATGGATCAAGGGGATGACACAAATGGGAATGAGGGCACTCAAGCTCCTCCTGATACTGTAGGCCCATCATCGTCAGGTATAAACATGCTGATATGTCTTTCTTCCTTAAATTGGCAGTGAATTTAAATTTGTTTTAATAACCAGGTCGTCAACGTAAAGGAAGGGGTCGTGCCAAATGCAATCCATTAAATAAACTGAAGCCATGTGAAAGAATAAAGGTTCAAGTGACCAAGGGCGGACAAGCTATTGGAGATCACAGCGGTCCTTTTTCTAGTCGGTTGGGTGTCACTGCGAGGATGCATATCCCAATGAGTACCACAGATTTTAGAAAAGTCTTATCATCAGTGAGAGCTAATATAATCTCAGACATGAAGGTATATGAAGTAAAAGTTAATTAAAATAGTCATAGTTTTTACATGACTTGTATCTTTTTTGGATATTCAGAATGTATTTGATTGGGGTGATGATCCTGCCATCGAGGAGGGGATTCTGCAACGAGCAGCAAAAATACATCGGGACGTACATACTAGGGGAAGGAAGGTGGGTAATAACCATTCATATGTTTTCGTTATCTCTTGATTGCATGCTAACTACACAAAAAATGAAGATCTTCGAGCAATTCTCATCCGAGGCTGAAGCGAGGGCCAATATACCTTTAGGTTGGCAATATGCAGAGTGGCAGGCTGCCATTGATTTTTGGGTCAGTGAGGAGTTCCACGTATAATGATCGTATTTGTAAATAGATTCAGTATTTTGAATCTTTCTTTGAACTTTTCTTATTTTTTTAAATACAGAATATATCTATAAGAAACAGAGCCAATAGAAGCAAAGCTCCTGGTCCCACCCATACCTTGGGAAGGACAAGTTTAGATCAGCTAAAACACACCCATGTAAGATCCTTAGGTTTGATGGGTTGTAATTGCAATATTGGCTTATGTTTTATATAATTATAGGCTGTGTCAGGGGAGATCACAGATCGAGTGAGACTTTTTTAGATAACACGCCAGTCGACATACAAAGAAGGAAATACGTTTTTTATCCATGAGAGTTATGCAGAGGCTCATGTAAGCCAAACTTTGATTTTATTCTAACTTAAATAGAAGAGTATCTCATCTTAGATTAATGACATTCAATATGCAGGGTCGCATGGTCCAGTTCATACAGAGCCAACCTCCATCAGCCCACGTGACTCCATACCAATTGGGTGAGGAGGCATTTCGACACGTCTTTCCTCCTGCTACGCAACATTCAGGACGTGTTCTACTTGGTGGTGCATCTTCCACCAAGATAAGTTGGTATGGACGAATGGGTGGTGGTCCATCGCAACAGGAGTTCAACAAACTTAAGGAGACAGTAGTGGACTTGAGACAAGATCTAGATAGGGCACATGAGAGGGAAGATCAGATGCGAGCTTTAGTGCAACAGAATACCCAAGCGATGCAACAAATGCATAGGCTGATTGAAGAGCTGACTGGAAGGAACCCTGTTATTTTGCGTCGTGACCATGACGACAACCCTCCCCCTGGCGACCGCGATGCACCTGATATTTAGCTAGCTTTAGTATCTTATATATATCTAGAATCCCGGAAATGTCTAAGTATTGGGGAACAATTTCTTTGTAGAAAACCTTGTAGGAGTGTTGCATTTATATGTGACTTGCTTCTTCTTTTCCTTTTTTTGCTAGGCTTGCACTGTTATGGACATCCAAACTTATTGAAATGTGTAATTATTTGATAGCATGTGTCTAATCACGTCTACATTATGATGTAATATTTTAAATTGCTCTCGTTACTTGCAGCTATATATATTACTTTCTCAGGTCAATAGCCCATTCTTTCTATGTATGTGCACATATAAAATATGTTGAGAGGGAAGAAGAAAAAAGGTACATATTGTATTTCCTTGTATTAATCTTTCTAATGTTTTTCGATACTTATTTCATTCTTTTCAGGGTGGAGGTGGGGTGATGAGGATGAAGAATTGTTGCGAAAGAAGCAACAAAATGCAAAAGGTCGGTAACTTGTACAAAATTGAGAATACCGTTTGCACCATGGATTTTTAAAAGCATATATGATTAAACTGGTGGTTCATGGTTTAAGTTTACATTACATAAAGTAGTATATTTGTCGTATCTATTTAGCATAATAATTTTTTACTTGTCTATTGTAGATGGAAGACAAGGAGATCGGGGATGTTGAGCCTCTTATCGAGATAGTAGCTAAGATGCACACGCTACAGTTTGTATATTGTTGAAGCTCTATGGAATTGTATATTTGGTACTTTATTGATGGTCATCTCTTCTACTGTCCCTATAAAGTATCTTCTTCCTTGTTTAGTTCATTTGATTTGTGTTTATTTGTTTGGATGCCTCAAAGGTTTTTAGTCCTTTCTCCAGTGTTACATTCATATACGATAATGTATAATTTTGTAATTTATTAGACAATGAAGTTCTGTGATCTGTCCAACAGTAGATTAGCTAGTAGAATAAATTTTTTTAATGTACTGCCATTTGCGGCGGTTCCTAAAGACCGCCTCAAAAGAATTTTTAAAATATTTGAGTCTGTTTGTGCGGCGGTTAAGCAACCGCCGAAAATATTGATCTATTATTTGCGACGGCTTCCATTTGCGGCGGTTATCTTATGAACGCCGCAAAAAGTGTTTGCGTCGTGTTTATTCGCGGCGGTGATTTGCGACGGCTTTTACATTAGTTGCGATGAAATATAACCGACGTAAATAGTAGTTGTCCTGGTAGTGTTAGCATAAGTATTTGCTAGGGACTAGCAAAGTCAAGTACAGGGGGTGATGAATTTTCATTTTATCACCTTTATTATTTCATTTTGGCCTTAACTCCCTAGCTAAATGCATGTATATAGCATTAATTTGTATAACATAACACTTATATGTGACCAATAAATATTGTGTAAAATATTGTATTTCCAAAATAAATTAATAAAGGAAAGAAAAGAAGAAAATAATAAAGTGTCAATGACACTAAGTGACCCTTGACACTGATATCCAGTCATCATGATGATTTGGTCGATAAGGAATAAAGTAGGGGGAGATAGGGCAGACAAATCGTACAGACTACAACACATAAAACCCTAATTCTTTTCATCAATAAAAGGCTTTGAGACCTATTTTATTCTTTATATCTTAAAGTAATAAACTTTGATCATGAAACTTTTACATAAAAATCCAAATAAACATACAAAGTTATTTTACTCAAAAATAATACACAGTGTAGCCGGGTCACACAAAACAAAAAGCCACAAAGAAAACATCTCAGACCGGTATCTCCTCCATAGATATTCAAAATTGACTATACTCATCTTTATTTTTCATAAAATTTAATTATCTATCTAATGAAGGTGGTTTCATTAAAAGTTAAAGTAAGATGCAAAAGTTGGTTTTTGGGCCCCTATTGTATTGTATACTTGTATATAATATTCAATATATTCATTTCTTATAGTTTTCACTTCATTGTTCTTTAATACAAATATATTTAAATAATAAACATAGAATAAATGTATTAAAAATTCATTAAAATAAATAAAGTATTAAATATACAGGTCAACTAGACCTATATTATACATACATCTATTTTATTTAAGTATATAAATCAACAAAAAATTAAATAAAAATGAAAATATGCAATTTAAAAGTTATAAACATGTAAAATATGTAAATACAATAATAAAATGTACAGTACAAAAAAGTATACTAAATACAGGTATATAAACCTATGTATATACATTTAATTAAATACATCTAATAAACAATCTTGTAAATATAAATAAAA
Organism: Ottelia alismoides; assembly: GCA_037367405.1. Lineage (NCBI taxonomy): Eukaryota > Viridiplantae > Streptophyta > Magnoliopsida > Alismatales > Hydrocharitaceae > Ottelia > Ottelia alismoides. The sequence continues at coordinate 145,035 of JAZKJV010007825.1, read as the reverse complement.
ATCATCATAAAGTACAACATAAAATAAGAAACATTTTTTATGTTTTAATCTATAAATAAAAAGGGAATTCTTACCAGTAATTTTCTGGATGGTCCACATGGACCAACCAGAGCCATTATTTTGTTGGCTTCCAGTCAAATGCCCCTTTGGCGCCTTTGACTTGTCAGAGATCCTCGAGCCTCCCATTTCCTCCATTTTTCCCAATTGATCCACTCATTATCTAGCTCTCTGATCTAAACAAAAATTGGAGATTTGATCTACCTAAATCACGCCTGAACTTCTGATTGGATCAATCTTCATCGAGCTGGCCAATGTCCTCCTCACAAGATGCCCACTCCACTCTGTCTATAAATAAAACACCAAGCCTTAAAATCAATTTCTGATCCCTCTCTACCCTCTCTAACCCCTCTCTTCAATTCGTTTGAGCTTCAAGCGATAGCACCAAGCTCGCAGGAGCTTTAATGTGGAGAAAGAGCAGTCGGAGGTGGTGGTCCAGCTCATAGGAGTAGCTGTTGGACATGCGAGCCCACGACGAGCCATTATGCAATAAATGTTATTGCACATATCATTCCCTGATCTGAAATGAAGAATAAATAATTTGCATAATAGGTCCCTCCGTACAATTAGGGTTATGTACCATGGACATCTTGATGATCATATAGCTGTTGATTCAATAATTGAATCATAGAGGCTGGTGCTTGGATGAATATCTAATGGGTTAGATAGAGGACTCATCAAGCACCGTCAAATGATTATTAAAAGATGATCTCCAGCCTGAGTAGGAGATGGCAATCCTTTCTCACATAGGCTGATATCTGAATGACCTCTTGATGCAGGTCCTCTGCATGGGAATAGTGATTCGGAGGTGTCAGATTAGTTAAGTCAATGGGTTGACTTAGCGAGATCGAGATAACCTAAGTCCTATGTTGAATACTATCACAGCATAGGCACACATACTCTGACTAGAGACAGATGTGTTACTATATGTCTGAGTGTGTACATTTGGCAGCCATTAGGTTGATGACCTAATCAAGGTCTATACACCGGCGAGCTGGTGTGCATATAAGGGCATATGAGTAATACGATCTCTCAAAGGGATCATACAGGTTCACTTATGAACCGGAAGACATGAGCACACTCATGAGGTATTGGGACCGATCGAATTCCATGCATTGTCGTCGTGCTTTGGAAGCATGACAAGAAGGTATGATATATGCTTTGGGAAAGCATATGATCGATACCAAATCCCAATGACCAAGATTCAGAAACTTGGTGATCAAACCCTGAAGAAGACAATATAAAATAGATCTTCATCTTCAGGTTGATCATTGGTCTTCCACTATGCAGGATGTGCAGGTATTGGGAATACCTGAGGGTGATGTGATCATAAACGATTGTATAACCATGACACTTCCAGTCCAAGGGAGTGATGAAACAGGTCTGGATTTTAGTGACTCCTCTCAGTAGAGAAGTAACTTGATCTTAGTCCAAATGTTGGACATTGATCTGAATGTGATTCAGATACAATGAGAAGATTAAGTATACGGACTTGATTTAATCAAGCATCTATGAGAGGTCCGTTAGATCTGGATTTTGAGATGAGATCTCAACATCCAAGTCACTATACGTGGAACAATACAATCGCCCTGTCCTTATCTCCAAGTATCTGCGGAGAAGGCACATTATTCTTGAAGGAGTTCAAGAATAATTCCTATGATGAATTTAGTATCCAAGCAAGAAGATTTTGATGATGAAATGAGATTTAATTATCAAGTATAATATGAATAAGATTCATATTGTGAGAATGTGTCCAAGATAATTAAATGAGATTTAATTATCAAGTAGAATATGAATAAGATTCATGTTGAGAGAATGATTGTCCAAGATAATTAAATGGGATTTAATTATCAAGGATAAGCAGATCGTGGATAGTGATATCCAGAATATCTGTGTATATTATAAATGAGATTTATAATATATCAGAGAGAGAGAGAAACATTGTAAATAACATTTGTTAATTATTAATGTGGATTGGATCCACATTAGTTAATTAATTGGAAATGTAATTTACAAATTAGTTTGGGATGTGAATATAATTCACATTTTTTTCAATGGCATGATTGAAATATTCACAAATTAATTTGGAATTAATTTGGTGGATATTATTGCAATAATGATTATTGCAAATAATCAAGAAATAATAATATAAATAAAAGGAGACAAAACCACCTATAATCATAGGTGGCGTCACCTATGACTTAGTCATAGGTGACGCCTCCTTGATTTTAGGAGGGGTTGTTGTCTCCTCTTATTTGTTGACTTATTATCTCTTGATAAATTAATTTATGTTAATTAAATTTTGTTGATAATAATTCAACACATATTTAATTTAATATAAATTAATGTTGTTGGTTTTTAACCAACAACAATCATAGCCGTTGGATGGCTCTTGGATTACAATGACCGTTGGATCCGTGAGAGCCATGGATTGAGATCCATTGGATACCAAACTAATATATAAAGAGGGTAGCCTTAACCCTTGAGAGCACACCAAGTAGACGCCTACTCTACTTCTCTCTCTCTCCCTCTCATTCCCGTGCTCTCTCTCTCCATTGGGTGGCCGACCACCATTGTTGAGAAAGGAGAGAAGTTCTCGCCTTCGCCTTCGACGACTAGAGGATCTCCTTCTTCTTCATGGCTACTCGCTATAGAGGAAGACGACGGATTTCGCTTGACGAAATCAGGGGATCTATTGCTTGGATTTTCATCGAGGATTGCGGGAGGAACGCGACTCATCATCATGCCCGCAAGTGCATTCTTCGTGGATCGGACTTGAGACAGGAGGATCTCTTATTTGAGATCTCGCGATCACAACCACGCTTCAAAGGTATTCCTTATACTTTGTGGTTTGATGAAATGATCCGAGAAGTGTTCTCGTGATCATGTGGTTTCATCGTTTGATTTAAATTTTTTAAATTCCGCTGCACCTTGCGACTAGTACGACTAGTCACCCCGATCGTATCCGATATGATCATCACGCTTCCGTGATGCGCTTGAGGATTCTCAATATCCTTCAAGTGGTATCAGGTCCATAGGTCGAAAAAGGTTTTGGATATGATCCATGAACCATAGACGACTTAGGTTTGAAATGGTCGCGAAAGTTTTGGCGCATTTGAATTTTCGCAACTCTGTCTAATTGATTTTTTTCGGCACTGTTTAAATTGTTTAAACACGAAATATTCAATTGGATTTTGTTCCCCATTAAACAAGGAAATCATAGGACTTGAGTTTACTAAATTTGGATTTAATTTGCTCAAGATATGGCCTTTTGAATATGCATGTAATCACAGTTGCAGGAACTGCAGAACAGAACGTGATTAATTTGTTAATTACGGTTTTGTTACGCCTCGAAATGGTGAAATATCACATAGGTTCTGTAATAAATCAAGTTGGCAATCTTAGGGCACTAATTTTGCGAATTTTGGATTTAAATTGATCAATATAAGTTAATTTTAGTGATAAGGGGTCACTGCTGGAAATTGACATTTTTTTATCATGAACCTTGTGATAGTCATTCAAATAAATATTGATGAAAATTAATTGTTAATTTTCTGAAATTGGTTATTGATAAATATTTGTGGAATATTTAAAGTTGATAATCAATTCCTTGAATGACATCCCACTAAACCATAATGATAAGATAGTTGATCTTGATCATTGGTTAACTTTGAAATCATCAACAAACATTGTTTTCATGCAAAACCCTAAGTCATCCTACAATAGTTGTAGGACAACTTTTACATGCAAAAACCTCTTGCTTGAATATGATTGGGGATTTGTTTAGCAAATCTCCTTATAATATAATCAAAAATGTTTTGATGTATATTATATGGTATAATTTCGGTTGAAAGACCGATGAGCATCTCAAAGTACATGATGATCTATCTGGCATTATCCTTTCCTGAGGTGGATATGGTGTCTAGTCAGAGATCGCTGGGGTAGCGGGTTGCAACGTATGTGGTCCGTCCCACTCTCGTCGGTACTGGCCATGACAGCGGGTAGGGATTGGATAATGCCGGAGAAATCAAAGTGTATTTCTAATTATTAAAATTCGAAATAATACGTACTTTGAGATTATACCTACTATTCAAGTAAAATTCAAAGTTTGTTGATTGATAATAGGATTATTGATTGATTTAATTTGATTAAATTAATTATATCCTATGAAACACTCTATTATGAATAGATGTGTATTTCCCTTGGAAGAATTAATTATGTGAATATGATTCGCGATAATTAATTATTTCAATTTGAATAAGAGGTGGAGGATCACATAAGTGACATCCATGGTCTCCCGTCAAGGCAAAAAATTTCGTCGCCAAAAGTTGTATATAGGAGACGCCTGTTCGAAGTGACAGATCCTATATACAATTATTTGGATCGGGTTCTTTGCTTCTCGAAAGAGTAAGGCCGTATACGTAGTGACCCCAATATCGGGTCCTCATATTATTGGGGCGATATTGGATTGCGTATAACGAGTTTTAAGCCTGTTGACGGTTGGTTCAATTAGCAACGGGTCAACATCATCTTAGGGGTGGTGGGCCCGGGTGTTAAAGACCGAATTGGGAAATGCAAGTTGGACTTGCAAGGCGGAATGTGTTCCCGCTTCTCTTTATTCGAGTCACAGGTTCTCATATTATTGGGATGTGATAAAGATAGAGAGGAGATCCCAGATCTTGCTTGAGATATAGTGGTAAGTATATCTCTTATTTTGAAAGACGATTAAGGAATAATCTTTCATAGTAGACATAGCAAGACAAATTTGATTTAAAATTCCTAAATCAAAGTAAAATATGTATATATAATATATATACCCTTATGCAAATTTCTTATTTCAGATAATCCTTCATAAAACCCACTCAATGTTATACTCAATAATAACCAGTAAAATATCATGGATTGGACTCATGATCCAGATATTGTACTTGCAATTGGACACATAATGTATGTGGTTGCAATGTGCAAGTTTCCTCAACATAATGAGGAATGACAATTAAATAAGACAATAAGACATCATCTTAGGGTTTGTATGTCTCTATAGTCTTGATCTTTCATCGAGTGTACTTTGGAAGTGACATATCGATGGTGATCGTAATTGTCGAATAATCCTTATAAAATAAAAGAAGATATATTTGGCATACATATGTGCTCTAGACATTTAATCATAAATGGCATGGTTCTCTGCATTATGCAGAATGGTGGCTCGAAAGAGATGATGTATTCAAAATATTTGAATACCTTCCTGAACCAATGTTTTAGGAGTTTAGATGGATGTAGACATGATGAGTGTCATCATTCTACTGTCTATACTCTAGTCATTCATGAAACTTCATAATATTCACATTGTATGAATTTAATGAAGCATGTATAAATGTTGAAATGCTCTTACATTGAATTCTTTTGAATTTAACATAAGAGATCCTTAGTCTTGAACAATGGTTGTTTATAGATGAAGAGAGCACAGTGGAAGCGTGGGTCGGACCCATGTGAGAAGGAAAGTCAAAGAGTTGATTGTACTTCTGGGACTTCCATATGACATCCAAAGAGTTGGATAAATGCCTATACTGCAATAACTTGATGTGTTGATAGTATGACTATCAAGTCTGTCTAGAATCCTTAGAGAAGGACTCAGATAATGCATCATAATAATCTATATATACATTTGATCATTGAAATTGACTTGCTTATTTGATAAGATAAAGTCTAATAATTGTATCTCAATCTTCTAACAACACTTACAATGTGTTGCACATGTTTTAGAAGATTGGAAAATTTTGATCTTAAGGTTTAAAGTTATCCACATGGATATTGATGCAATTGTTGCAACAATCTCTGTTGGATTGATAGACTTCTTAATTTCAGCAGGAGAGCCTTAGTCTTAGAGAATGTCTCTATGACTTAGATATTAGAATATGCTCATGTTTGTTTCTAAATATTAGAAATAAACATGAATTCTGGAATAAACCTATCATAAAGAGTTATGATGGATATATTTCAGATAATAATCTAGCATCTGATGGACTCTACTAAATTAGAAATTTAATGAATGGTTCATTGAGATTTCTAATACTGAAAGTTAAACCTTATAAGATCAATAGGAGGATAAAGATCATTTGACAATGATCTGGCATCAAGCCTAGGACATTTGTTTGTTGATTTGATCAATAGACTAGTAAGATATGAAACTTTAGAATGTCTAAAACTTCAAATCTTACATACTTGTGAATATTGTATTCAAAGAAAAATGTCCAATACACCCCTCTTTAGGAATGGTGCAAGATGTCAAGGTATTCGGGATTTCATACATATTGATGTATATGGATCATCTATATCATAGTAAACATTATGGATATGTGATATCTATTGATGATTATGTATGATATGAGATTTCTTCTCTTCACCTGAGAAACCTTTGAAATGTTCAAAGATTTCGTAATTTTTGTTTAGAACCAAAGTTTGAAGGAAGATTAAATGAATTTGATCTAACCAAGGTAGCAAGTACCTATTAGATGAATTCAAAGAATATCTTATGGAGATATGATTTCTATCTCAATCCTCCTGACACACCTAAACTCAATGGAGTTGTAGGAAGATACAATTAGATCATGTGTGACATGATTTGATCAATGATGAATTTTAGCATAATTATCCCTTAGTTTCTAGGTATATATGTGTAGTAGAGACTACAATAATCTAGCACTTGAGAGTGCTACTTCATTAGGAAAATAAAGGATGGTATTGGATACCTACTTTATGACCTTGAGATTCTTAAAATATCTCATCTTTGAGAATATGATTCTTATAGGATGACTCTCTTGAGAATCAAGATGAAAATGAAGTAAAGGTACTCATTTAATCTTGAGAAGATAATGAGGCTCCAGAAATCGGAGACTAAAAGGGACAATTAAAGATGAAACACTAATACTTCTTCAATTGAGTTTGAAGATGTATTCCATGTGTCAGTTAAGTCTGACAATGATCGGATTTCATGTGATGAAGCTCCTGAGGATCATAACATGGAAAGATGGATATTAGCAATAAAGGTCTAAGGTAGACTTCATATACAAGTGTTGTATATGGACCCTCGAGGATCCACCTATAAGGGTTAGACCCATTAAGGTGTAAATGGATCTTCAATAGAAAGAGGGAACCTGATGAGAAGGTAGAAACCTTCAAAGCACGGTTCGTAGCCATGAGCCACACACCGAAGAGATGACATCGATTGCGATGTGGCTTGCTTTTCAGTGATCATGCTTAAACCCATCAGAATATTGCTAACCCTAGCTACACAATTTGACTATGGCATCTTCAAGATGTGAGTCAAGATTGTATTCCTCCATGAATACCTCTTTGAGGATATTCACATGAAGTAGCCCCAGGGCTTCATGGTTGAGGAATGCAAGATGTGCTGGTTAAAGAACTCCATCTTTGGACTCAAATAAGCTTATTGTCGTTGGAACATAAGATTTGATGAAATTATAATTGTTATAATTTCAAATAGAATCTTGATGAACCATGTGAAGCTTAGTGGGAGTGCCATTGTGTTCATCGTGTTAAATGTAGATAATATCCTAATCATTTGGAATGATATAAGGATGATAATAAGTGTTTTGTGATCTGGCTATTCCATATCTTGAGATATGATCTCAAAGATGCCTCTTAGATCTTAGTTCTGAAGGTGTTCAGAAGCAAAGAAAAGAGGGTATTGGGACTGTCACATTTGTAGTACACCTTGGACATGTTCCATTTTCTGGATATTCCAAGAAATGCTTTCTTACCTTTAAGATTTGGTTAGACCTATCTAAAGGGATAGCACCTCAAAGAGTTGAGGAAGTGAATGCTAAAAACTGGTTGCCCTTTTGTGCATCAGTTACGAGAAGCTGAAAGTATGCTAAATGTGTACAAAAGCCAGATATTTGCCATGCAGTGGGAGTAGTAAACTGTTACTAATCCTACTATGGAGATAGAACACTTAATTGCAGTAATAACAATATCTTTAAAGATGACAAGGCTTTAGAGATAGTGATCTCTAAGTCTTATCTTCAAGAAATTAAGACTTTTAGATGGAGATCTAAAAGGTCTTAACTGCGAATACCTTAGGAGATATAGATCTCCAGGGATAAGGGTATTCTGATAAGGATAATAGAAATTTCATGCTGGTTATAATAATATTTCTTTGAGATGTGGTATCAAGGATACTATGACTGACAAGATTGAGTATTGGTTGCATTAGATGCAACATTCGCATTAGATGCGAGCACTGTTACTGGGGATATGCAAGTGCCGTAAAAGGACTTGGCGTAGTCTCGCGGGAATAGAGTGACTGATCAGCTTACCTAGCTATTTTCTAAATAGCCTATGATTGTCACATGAGTGTGGGTATAAATGATTAGCCTATTAATGGCTCTTTGGGCTAGTGGGAGATTGTTGGACATGCGAGCCCACGACGAGCCATTATGCAATAAATGTTATTGCACATATCATTCCCTGATCTGAAATGAAGAATAAATAATTTGCATAATAGGTCCCTCCGTACAATTAGGGTTATGTACCATGGCCATCTTGATGATCATATAGTTGTTGATTCAATAATTGAATCATAGAGGCTGGTGCTTGGATGTATATCTAAAGGGTTAGATAGAGGACTCATCAAGCACCGTCAAATGATTATTAAGAGATGATCTCCAGCCTGAGTAGGAGATGGCAATCCTTTCTCACATAGGCTGATATCTGACCGACCTCTTGATGCAGGTCCTCTGCATGGGAATAGTGATTCGGAGGTGTCAGATTAGTTAAGTCAATGGGTTGACTTAGCGAGATCGAGATAACCTAAGTCCTATGTTGAATACTGTCACAGCATAGGCACACATCCTCTGACTAGAGACAGATGTGTTACTATATGTCTGAGTGTGTACATTTGGCAGACCATTAGGTTGATGACCTAATCAAGGTCTATACACCGGCGAGCTGGTGTGCATATAAGGGCATATGAGTAATACGATCTCTCAAAGGGAACATACAGGTTCACTTATGAACCGGAAGACATGAGCTCACTCATGAGGTATTGGGACCGATCAAATTTCATGCATGGTCGTCGTGCTTTGGAAGCATGACAACAATTTGAAGGTATGATATATGCTTTGGGAAAGCATATGATCGATACCAAATCCCAATGACCAAGATCGAGAAACTTGGTGATCAAACCCTGAAGAAGACAGTATAAAATAGATCTTCATCTTCAGGTTGATCATTGGTCTTCCAGTATGCAGGATGTGCAGTTATTGGGTTTACCTGAGGGTGATGTGATCGTAAACGATTGTATAACCATGACACTTCCAGTCCAAGGGAGTGATGAAACAGGTCTGGATTTTAGTGACTCCTCTCAGTAGAGAAGTAACTTGATCTTAGTCCAAATGTTGGACATTGATCTGAATGTGATTTAGATGCAATGAGAAGATTAAGTATACAGACTTGATTTAATCAAGCATCTATGAGAGGTCCGTTAGATCTGGATTTTGAGATGAGATCTCAACATCCAAGTCACTATACGTGGAACAATACAATCGCCCTGTCCTTATCTCCAAGTATCTGCGGAGAAGGCACATTATTCTTGAAGGAGTTCAAGAATAATTCCTATGATGAATTTAGTATCCAAGCAAGAAGATTTTGATGATTAAATGAGATTTAATTATCAAGTATAATATGAATAAGATTCATATTGTGAGAATGTGTCCAAGATAATTAAATGAGATTTAATTATCAAGTAGAATATGAATAAGATTCATGTTGAGAGAATGATTGTCCAAGATAATTAAATGGGATTTAATTATCAAGGATAAGCAGATCGTGGATAGTGATATCCAGAATATCTGTGTATATTATAAATGAGATTTATAATATATCAGAGAGAGAGAGAGAGAGAAACATTGTAAATAACATTTGTTAATTATTAATATGGATTGGATCCACATTAGTTAATTAATTGGAAATGTAATTTACAAATTAGTTTGGGATGTGAATATAATTCACATTTTTTTCAATGGCATGATTGAAATATTCACAAATTAGTTTGGAATTAATTTGGTGGATATTATTGCAATAATGATTATTGCAAATAATCAAGAAATAATAATATAAATAAAAGGAGACAAAACCACCTATAATCATAGGTGGCGTCACCTATGACTTAGTCATAGGTGACGCCTCCTTGATTTTAGGAGGGGTTGTTGTCTCCTCTTATTTGTTGACTTATTATCTCTTGATAAATTAATTTATGTTAATTAAATTTTGTTGATAATAATTCAACACATATTTAATTTAATATAAATTAATGTTGTTGGTTTTTAACCAACAACAATCATAGCCGTTGGATGGCTCTTGGATTACAATGACCGTTGGATCCGTGAGAGCCATGGATTGAGATCCATTGGATCCCAAACTAATATATAAAGAGGGTAGCCTTAGCCCTTGAGAGCACACCAAGTAGACGCCTACTCTACTTCTCTCTCTGTCCCTCTCATTCCCGTGCTCTCTCTCTCCATAGGGTGGCCGACCACCATTGTTGAGAAAGGAGAGAAGTTCTCGCCTTCGCCTTCGACGACTCGAGGATCTCCTTCTTCTTCATGGCTACTCGCTATAGAGGAAGACGACGGATTTCGCTTGACGAAATCAGGGGATCTATTGCTTGGATCTTCATCGAGGATTGCGGGAGGAACGTGACTCATCATCGTACCCACAAGTGCATTCTTTGTGGATCGGACTTGAGACCGGAGGATCTCTTGTTTGGGATCTCGTGATCACAACCACGCTTCAAAGGTATTCCTTATACTTTGTGGTTTGATGAAACGATTCGAGAAGTGTTCTCGTGATCATGTGGTTTCATCGTTTGATTTAATTTTTTTAAATTCCGCTGCACCTTGCGACTAGTACGACTTGTCGCCCCGATCGTATTCGATATGATCATCACGCTTCCGTGATGCGCTTGAGGATTCTCAATATCCTTCAGTAGCCACTGGTGATGCTTCTTCTGCTCCCTGAAATAATAAGGTAAGAGTTGCTTTCTTTCGTATTTTCATTGTATTTCTTTCTAGTAATGTAGTTTAGTCATTAGTTTAGCCAATCATTCAGTAGTGTAACTAAAATTTAGGAATTAGAATTGCTAGAGCTTTCAGCTCAAGATCAAAATCCATTTTCCTCAGCATGTTATCCACCTCGATTCCACTTTGCCTTCATTCCCTTCATATTCTCTATTATTCCCCCTTGTTTCCACCTTGGATTCTGTACGAATCTAAGTTCCCAAGCTCCACCACTGCCATCATCGCTGGAGCTCTATTGGCCGCCCATTCCTCTTGCGTAGTAGGTTCAGGCGAGGGTCGGATATTACCCCCTCATCTCCCTCTCTCTTTTTGCATAGGAACAGGAGCAATGTAGCCCTTGGAGCTCAAGACATAAGCTCAAGCTAGAAGCTTCAGGTGCATTTAGATCTAGGACCCCTTTGATGGGGCCCAGACCAATCTAAGGTACCATGCAGATGTGGAGGAGCTCTATGAGACTTTTTCGACCCATCAACGAGGGAGGAGGAGGCTGGAGGATGGAGATCTTGTCAATCGAAGCTCGCTGAAGCTTGCCTTCTTCTATATTATTCCACCAACTTCGAGAACCGTCGGATCGAGGATCATGTCCATATATAATTTGGTCCATTGAAGCCAACTGAAGCGGTACAGTGTGAGGGCAGCACGATCACACATGTGTCGTGCCGAGTATTGTCTGATAGAGCAGTCCTTTGGGTAAATTTATTAACAACCCTCTGTATTTTTTATATTTCCCTTAAGTCTTATTTATTTAGTTCAAATATTTTTGTAAATATTGCATAGGTCCCCCTATCTTATTGTTTATTTGCATCGAGGTCTGTGCCAGGTCACCTCACATGGCGACCCACGTGAGGCAGACATTTTGCATGCTAGCCCTCTCAGCTTTTTCTATTTCATTTTAGTACACAAAATTGCAATATTAATGTAATATTTTATAGTTATTTGTACAAAATACCTTGGACTATATTTTTTGCAAATATGCCCAATCTAGTATTATAATGATTTATTTGCATTTCTATTTTCTTTAAATAGCTCGTGTGCTCTATCAATTTCGGAAAAATTATGAGATATGATTTAAACGATGCAAATGCTTGCCCATATTTATATTTATCATTTTATTGCATTTCTAATTATTAAAAATCATTTAGGATCTATTTATCCCCTATTTACTTAGAAAATACAAAAATTGATGAAACCTATCTTAAAATTCCAAAAAAATAAAGTATACTTATTACTATATAATATAACTCCATACCAAAAATCACAAAAAATTGTAAAAGAAAAAAACCCTAAAAATCTCATAAAAATCAGTAGAAATTCCACAAAAGTCTTTAAAAAATAGTTTTCTATTGTATATTTTTATTTGTATTATATAGTATATATTAAAGTATTTTTAGAATTTTTGAATTATTATCTATTTTTAAAACCCAAAACAATCTAGCCTAGTTATCTTATTCCTTTTTGCATATTTAAATCAACTAAAACCACCTAAAAAGTAGCTAGCATTATAAGAAAATCACAAAAACAGAGGAAAAGTTAAAAAAATACATAAATATTTTGTTTAATTTTATCATTTTTGAGTATATATAGCTATATTTGAAAAAATATAAGACCTTATCTAGGTATCTAGGTTAGATATACTACATATACTTATATTATTATTACTTATAAATACCTAATATATGCTTAAAACCCTTAAAAAATAAAAAGGGGTTGTACTTTTATATCTTTCCTGAATTTTTATATAATTAATACATATATATCCTATATACTATTTATAATATACATTTTTTATATAGATATATATACATATTATTTTCTCTAAAACAAAAGGAAACTAAAAAATTGCAAAGTATAAAAAATTAAAAATATAAAATATAAAACATTAAAAACCTACAAAAATTAAAACAAAAAACACACACACACACACAAAAATACCTAAGTAGGTTGATCATTTATCTCTACTCCCCTCTGCTCTCTGTGGTTCGAGACTCTACATACTTGTCCTATACATATATTTTGTGGAGTTAAAATAAAAATAAATTTTGACTCACTTCACTCGGATTGCTTTACTCAAATTGTGCGGGTTGACTGTTGTTTGACTTTGTTAGTCTTGTGAGTGGTCGCCTCAGCAACTTGTGTTCCAGCCCTGTTGGAATAGCAACACTTGCGAAATCACGAGCCAATAGGGACATCCTCAAGTGGTCGCTCATGCGATCTCAGGAGACATGGACGACATGGAGGAGTTATGGGACTGCATCTAGGGGCAAAGATGGTGGCACAACATCGGGAGGAAGAATACGAGTTGTCGTGTCTACGTGAAAAGAATGGTGGGGACAGAGTTCACCTTGGTCAACTCTACTAAAGTTATGTGGCTACTATGGGGCAAGGTGGGACAACTGGCTCATGGGGGAGATCGAACAACAACCACCTTTGACTAAGGTGAAAGATGGACCATTGATGGGGCCAAAAAGGGAGAGGACACAAATGGTTACAAGCCACATGGCAGATTGACTGAGAATTGGCTTGACGCATAATGAAAGGATGAAAAGGAAAATCCAAAAGAAAAGCAAAATAAAATAGTAAATGAAGTCAAATTCAGATGTACCCAATATAAAAAATTTATATCTTGATGAGATCTACAATTTTCTCGAAGGGTTCAAAATCAAAGTGTAATTTACATGTAGATACTTAACATGTTTTATAGGTATAATTTTTTTCAATTTTCAATATTTTCTTTGATTTTTTTCTTAATAGTATACTTTAAAATATCACCAGTAGTGTGAACGCATTGTTATATTTTTTGTATTTTTAGTAAGGAAGAAAAAATAATATAAAAGCATATTATATATAGATGAACATAGTAAATCTTTTTAGTCCATTTTTAGAGATGTTATAATTTCTTTGGAATTGTATTTCTTTTGTAGTTTGTTATATTGCATATTAATGTAAACAAGAAAGAAAGAAAGTAAAAAGGGAGAGTTTTATGCATGAAATGGCATAGCTCTGTACGTAGAGTAATACTTCGTACAATAGAGTAAAGTTCGCATAGTAAATTTGGTATAGCAAATAGAAGGGATACGATAACTTCCCAATATTTGATATACCAAATATCTCCAATATTTCAAGATAAATGAGGAGACGCTGATCATCAGATGATTGATGAGCGGCTAGGATTTCGACTGCACTTTTTGGTCTAGAAGCACGTGTAGAGAGGGTTCCGGAGTCCGTGGAATCTATATACCTTATTTGACACGAGCGAAAGCATGAGCGGTTTATATTTGCTTTGGGGGCAAACAAGAGGCTGAAAGCCGCTTTAGTTGATTGGGCCTTAGCGTGGGCCGAGCGTCCTTGACTAGAAACACGGAACCGAGCACACCTGAGTTGAAAGATACGACCACGAAGACCCAAAAGGACCACACTCCTTGAGGGTTATATTGCTAACACAAACTTTAGCATTAAAATAATCCACTCTTTTCTTGACCAAAACCATTTTCTACGTGAGACGACGTACGTTGCATGGCATCGTGATGTTTGCTTTGGCACCCGAGTATGATCTATTTATGTAGTCCTTGTATCCATCTCACAACAAGCAGAGCATCACGTCTCTCCGGCTTTGTTACTCAGTTAATCTCCCTCCCTTCTCTTGGAAGATGGCCGCTCAAGCAATTGCCTCTTACCGCAACACCGCGGAGATCACCTCTGGAGACGCGGCCTGCAAGAAGAAGATCGCCGAGCTCTTGAAGGAGCTCTCTCTCCCCCTCGCCTCCTCCCTGTCAACGACGTCGACGATTTTGGGTTCGATCGTGCGTCGGGATTCATGTGGATCTTACAGAAGAAGAAGGTGGAGCACACATTCAAGAAGATCAACGAGAAGGTGTCCTACGCCGCCGAGGTGACCGGCTTCGCGGAGAAGCACAAGATGAAGAAGCTGACGGGCGTGAAGGTGAAGGAGCTCTTCATATGGCTCACCATCAACGAGGTCTACATCGCCGACCCTTCGTCGGCCAAGATCACGTTTCTGACCGGCACAGGACTTGCGGATAGCTTCCCCATCTCCACATTCGACCTCGATGGTTGATTAAGCTGCTAGGGGCTAGAATTTGATCTATGTCAGTCGATTACTATATCATACTGTAAGCTGATTTATTGTTTGTTTTGTATGATGTTCTTACTATATAAATCTAAGAGAGAGAAGATAGCAATGATTTTCTATTGATTTAACAATCCAAGAACATAGTCTCCATTTAATAATTCATAGACGACTTAATTTAAGTCCAAATTCAATCTGCGATAGCTCGATTTAAAGAGCACAAGTTAAGCTTCAAAATTAGTTTTAAATTCATGAAGTCGGGGTTCGAAGCACAAAGTTGTGAGCCTAAGAAAACAAGAACAAACGGCAAAGCTCTTAATAACAATAAACTTCAACTGCATCGAATGAACTCTTCCTTAATAAGGTAAATCCACACGAGCCTATTTGCAAATAACCCTTCGATGGCGAATATCGATGCGAATACAAGAAGGTGCTCTGCATTGAATGCACTCTGCACGTGACCGCAGATCTCTTGAACTGATGCGCCTATGCACTCTGGTGACCGCGATCCTATGCTTCCTATGATGCCATGTAATGCTTATTGAAGATCTCATATCTAACAGCTCATCATCCTTTAATCTTCATGTGTGTGTATGTGTATATAGGGTTAAATGGGGCTACTCCCACCCCTATTTCCCCCTCATTTTTTATTTCTTTAGAAAATAAAAATTTGTAAATTCATCATTATATCCCTCTAACATTCTATTAAAATTTCGTCAGAAACAGAGACTCCTACGGCCTCCATTCAAACAGGGTCGATTTAAAAAATCCTGCGACCGTTAAAAAAATGACGCCTGGATGGAGGGCCTAGGAGTCTCTATTTCTGACGAAATTTTAATAAAATGTTAGAGGGATATAGTGATGAATATACAAATTTTTATTTTCCAAAGAAATAAAAAAATAAGGGAAAAATAGGAGTGGGAGTAGCCAAGTTGGCTACTCACAAGGGG
This sequence comes from Ottelia alismoides, assembly GCA_037367405.1. NCBI lineage: Eukaryota > Viridiplantae > Streptophyta > Magnoliopsida > Alismatales > Hydrocharitaceae > Ottelia > Ottelia alismoides. The sequence goes on along the minus strand of JAZKJV010007825.1, from coordinate 128,842 downwards.
CAGCCCCATTTTACCCATATATATATATATATATATATATATATATATATATATATATATATATATATGAGAAACTTCAAATGAGACGGGGTCTCACCATATATATGGTGAACCACCTTCAATTTAGGCATCTTTCCAATATATTTACAATTTCTTGTTTCATACATATAACAATAAATATTAACGCAACATGTATAGTGAAATAAAATTTTGAAAATATTATTATATTGGATTAAATATTAGTTTAAATTTAGATACTATATTTTACAAAAAAATTTTTACAATGTGCAGTTTATACTTTTACAAAACTGTTATAGAGTTTTTACTAAATTCACAGTGGTCTTTACAATTTCAGAAAAGTCTCCACCTCATTTGAAAGGTCCCCTCTCTCTACCTCTCTCTCTCTCTCTCTCTCTATATATATATATATATGAGGAAAGGGATCCTACTCCATGGAGTAGATAACTTACCTACTCCACTTTCTTTTTTCAAATTTTTTTTATTTTTTTTGAAAAATGCTTCCATGGATTTTCATAACTATATCCCTCTAATATGTCATTCAAATTTCGTCAGAAACAGAGACTCCTATGGCCTCCATCCAGAACATGAAAAATACAGCAAATCTGTGACCGCTAAAAAATGACCGCCTGGATGGAGGCCGTAGGAGTCTCTGTTTTTGACGAAATTTGAATGATATATTAGAGATTACAGTTATGAAAATCCATAGAATCATTTTTCAAAAAATAAAAAAATTTTGAAAAATATGAAAATGGAGTAGGTAAGTTACTACTCCATGGAGTAGGATCCCTTCTCTCTCTCTCTCTCTCTCTCTCTCTATATATATATATATATATATATATATATATCTGATGAGAGAGAAGCTCTGATTGGATGAAAATCATCTCCATATATCTTCTTCTCCTACCTTCTCACCATCTCACCTCCATATATCTTCTTCTCATACCTTGTAAAAATCCCTACCAAAATATATGAAAATATCACGATTCTCATGTTGGTTGTTCTTCTACACGAGATTCAAAGATTATTTCGGTCATAATCGTGAAGGGTATTCATAGATCGCTCTAGTCTAGTGATGAATCTATGATTCATCATCTTTATTCTTTTATTTTAGCTAGAATCCTTGGTAAAACATATGTATATATCCATTAACTATCATTATTTATCATTCATCATGTATTTGTTAATAATATATATTTATCATTCTTTTTAACCAAAATAAAAGAATAAAGAAAAAAAGAAAAAGAAAAGAAATAAAGAAGGATGTATTTATGGAATAAATGCAGACTGACCCGAACCCCGAGAGAAGGTCAAGAATTGACTGATGACCCGATAAATCTCACCAAGACTCGGGTGAAATAAAATGGATCAAGGGTCGTTGCGACCCGGATCTCGGAAATCAATCGATCGATCAAGAAAATGAAGTTCAGACCACCAAAATCAAAGAAAATCAATCAAAACACGATAGCGGTCCTGGCTATTGGATTAGTCTGGTATAGCGACCAGGGTCAGACTCAGGGAGCACGTGATGGCCTTGCGGTCTACGAAGTAGTCAAAAATAAAATCAACTAAAATAAAAGGTATTTTTGGTGGATTTTTAGTCTTTTTATATTTTTTTTGGATTTTTGGTTAATTAAGGAAATAAAGAAAACAAAGAAACAAGGTAATTCAACAATTTATTTAATGCATCAAAAATCAAGCAAAAATTCAAATAAAAATGTTTTTGTGTGTTTTATAATTTTTACTGTTTTTAGTGAATTTTTGGGATTTTTCTGATGTTTATTTAATTTTCGAAAAATCAAACAGTGTAAAAAGATAACAACAATGTCCAGCCAAGCTCAAGGGACTTAGATAAAATATCTAAAACCCCCAAAAACCTAGAGGTAATTTTCCTGTATAGTAAACACTACAAAGAAAACTTAGCCACTGGATTTATGATTTTTTGATTTTTAAATTATTTATTAGAATTTTTATAAGTTTTCAAGTGTTTTGTAATTTTTATGAGTTTTGTGTAATGAAAAATGGCCAAAATTGGCCAGAAAATCATACACAACGATATAAACAGTAGCTAATTTTTGTGTAATTTTTAGATAAGTTTTAATTTTTTTTGTGATTTTCCAAATCAAACAGTGACGAAAATGGTTGTTTTTGATATTTTAAAAATATCAAATAAAAGCAAAAATGTCTCCAAAAATTCTAAAAAATTTTACAATATAGCAGGAGCCATGTATCCAATTTTCATGGAATTTGGAGTAGGTTTGATATTTTATTCAAAAATAAAACCTAGGTATAGTGCATAGGGACCTATACGCAAATACCCAAAGTTCTGGGGGGTCTGGTGCAAATTTCCCAAGAAATCACGTGCGCCGCGCGTGTCTGGGGCACACAGGGACCTATATGTAATAGAAACAAGTTCCCCGGACTAAATAATAACAAGTATTAAAAGTCCAGTGGGCTTGTTGTAAAATACCCAAAAATAAGCGCGCATGCGCAAATCAATCCACGCACAGGGGTATAAATGCAATTTCCTAAAAATATTTCTTCATTTCATAACCATCCAGAACAACAGGGCTAAGTATGCAAATATCCCAAAGAGGCACGTGTCGATGCACGTGCTACACTACAGACAGGGGCATAAATGCGAATAAAATAAAGCTCAGGGTCCAAAGAGCAAATAAACCAAAAATAAAACAACTGACTAACGTATTTACAGGACTAAATGCGAAATAAAGGAAACAGAGGGGCCTAAGAGCAAATACCCCTTTATTAATTGCTGACGGCTGGATGAACGCCACATCGATAATCGGACGGTGGAGAGACGGTGGCGCTTTAACTCTGGAATGCAAGCCAGATCAAATGGTCAAGGGTCCACCACGTGGCAGATCTAACGGTCCTGGAGCGCTGTGGAGAAACCCTCGAGTGATCGTCCAAGGAGAGGGCGACACGTGGAGATCTGACGGCTCTGAATCGCTGCCGTCTCTTCCTTCGATCGTACGGTCTGGATCGATCCTCCTGAAGATCGTGCGGTAGCTGCTACTCCTGGAATGGAAGGCTCAGATCGACACTGGAGCTGGGGAAGATCCGACGGTAGGCGAAGGTCCTGGAAGAACTGTCGGCCGGCGAACTTCGCCGGCCCAATGCGCGCGCTCCTGGCCTCCTCGCGGGGCTCTGATGATCAGAGAAGATTCGGCGTGGGCCTCCGCGTCAAATGGCACTCTCCGATGGAGCAACAGAGCTCTAAGGAGCCCGGTCAGCTCCGGCGGAGAAGAGGCTCCTGGGCTCGAGTCAGAGGACCTCAGATGGCCCTCGTTGTACCTACAAAAGGACTCCAGAAGACTCGCGGGTCGAGGGCAAAGTGCCTCGACCCCGTCAGTGGTGGTGATGATGGACGGTGTGGTGGTGCGGGCGAACCCCGGCGAAGCGACGGCGAAGGGGTTTGATCCCAGCTCCTATGCGAGCTCGGTTGAACGGAGGGGCGGAGAAGATGCGCGAGGGAAGGGCGAACGTGATGGGAGCTTCCGATGATCGAGCGGATGGGTGACGTGACCGGAATCAGAGGTGAACGGCGAAGGAGCAAATTGGGGAAAAATCAAAATCGAAGAAAAAGGGAAGAAATCTAAGCTACCTGGGTGGAGGAATCGACTGGGGACGAGCAGCAGGTGCTCTAGGTCCTAGCCTCACAGGTCGTCGTGGCCCGAGGCTCTGGCGCTACCTCCCGGCGGCGCACGGCGGAGCTAACTCGCCGGATCAGTGGTTCCTTGCTCTCTCCTCGCTGCGACACCTTCTGGAGCAAGCTGTCACTCTCGCCAAGAGGGTGGAGGTCACTGGGTGGTGAACAAATGAGCCAAAGATCAGGAATGAAGTGGTGGAGCTCAGCTTATGTATGGTGGAAGGTCCGGCTAGAAGTAATCGGTAGGGCAATGTGGAGCGCGGACCCCGAGGCGGGTGTGCCGGCGAGGGTCTCGGATGTGGCAGGAACGAATCGGACCCGGGGTTTATGCAAGAAGGGATCGGGTTTAGGTGCAAAAATTAAGAGAAATCGGGTCGGGCACCTAATACCCGTGGGAAGTGGTCCACAAGGGGGAGTTGACCGGGCGGTCAACAACCCCCGTGGACCAATGGGAATCAGCCACGTGTAAAATAATTATAAATTCAATTAAAAAAAGCAAATGGCCGAATTATTAAAAAGTCAAAACATGAAATATTTTTGTTTTAATATTTTCTATTTTTTGGTGATTTGTAATTATTTTTTAAAAATGAAAATAGGGTATTTACATTGTAGGGCTATATATAGGTATAAATACAATATAAAATTTTTAATTTTGATTTTTAATTAGTTATTTTTATACATTTTTATCCCCATTTTATATTTTATACATTTATATCATAAAATTAGGAATAAAAAGATATTTTTATTTTATTTTTATTATTTATATACATAGGTGAAATAAATACATATGTACATATATATACATGGTATATATACAATGTATTTTTGGGTTTTTAATTTTGTTATTTTTATTTTGTTTTTGTTTTAATGGTTTCTATTTTATTTATTTACAACATAAAAAGTAAAATATATACAAATTTTATAAAAATTAATTTTATTTATTTATATGGTGAAATAAATATAAGAGTGCCTATGTACATGATGACTATGCACAAGGTGAAGGTTTTTGTTTTCTTTTTATTTTTTTCTATTTGTATTTTGATTTTTATATTTATAAATATATACAAGTATTTACAAGCCCATTTTAGTCTCTTTTTGGAGGAAAATATTTTTATTATATTTACAAATATATTTACACACATGAGCCCCTATCTCCCTCTACTTTGGCTTTTATGTGGTCAGGCCCATGGTGAGCCCTCCCTTGGGTTAGGTTGCTCTATATTTATTCTAAATATTTCTCTCTTTTTCTTTTTGATATTTATTCTTTTATTTTTGCACAAAAACATGCTAATTATTACTTTTTACACCATGCATGCTTCTGGTAATTATTTATATTTACAAATATATACATGCATTTGCAAAGGTTTTTGTAGCTAAAATATAAGAATAAAGAGTGATGAATGAGTATTCATCACCCCCCTATACTTAACTTTGCTAGTCCCTTAGCAAACACTTATTTGAAAAAAGAAGTGAAAAAGAAGAAAGAAAAAGAAAAAGAGAAGAATGTACATGGATCAAGGTTGATTATTAAACTTGCCTTCATTAAATTGAGATATGGAGCTTAATCAGATCTTTGGATTATTAATGTGTTGGAACCTTATTTGGACTTAAGTCTAAAACTCAACAGCCTCTAAGTTCCACTAATCTCTAATCAAGACTCCTCAATGCTCCAGATCAGAACAAGTCATCAATCACAAACCCTGAAGACCATCAATCTTTCCTTGTCTTGTGAATGTGAGGTATAAGCTCTCCACCTCAGAAATGGCAACTTGACAACCCTCCCCAACAAGGTTACTCTATGACCTCAATCTGGCCACTCTTTCCTCGAGGAGCGGGGTATTCCCTTCTAAGTTCAAGTTCAACCGGCTCAAGAAGAGGAGGAAGAAGAGAATGGACCATGGCCAGTGTAGCCATGTATCCTTGGGAGCTTGACCAGTGTAGCCAAGTCTCCCTGCTGCAAGCTACATAAGGTGGATCATGAACTCAAGCTTTGCTAATTGCACTCTATGTACATACTCTGGTGGGATTATCATTTTCTATCAGACCCACCACTTTTTTGGAGTTATTTTCTTTTTGCATTTTTTTCAAGTCCATCTATACAACATATACATGTGCATCATATATACAAGGAGTTTTTCCTCTTGAGCTAGTAGACTATCCCTCTTTTGAAGCTTTATTGCAACCCACAACTCCCGTCGTTAGACCTCATGGCAACCAGACCAAGTTGAGACGCACTTCCTTCACTAAAAGAAGAAGAGAGGTTCCGCCTAGAAGTACTACCCTCATATGCTACCCCAAGTCAAGGAAAACTGCCTCCTCACCACCTCATCCGTAGAGAGCTCGGTGCTAAGTGCTGGTGTCCAAGTAAAGCCATTGTCCCTATGAGTCATGTGTTGTTGTGAAGTGCTCTACTTAGGCTCATTGAGATGACATGTGATCATAGCCTAGTGGACTCAAAGAATTAAGTCACCATGGACTTGAAAAACCTTAAACCTAAGCCCTATAAGGTTCCTCTTAGAAATTAGGTGGATTAAGATCTTAATCAAGCTCCATTTCTCAATTTAATTCTAGGCTAGTTTAAATGCCAACTATCATCCAGAAGAACTATATACATATGTACAAAAGATGCTATTTACACAAATTTTACAAACATGCAAAATTTTTGAAAAATATTTTGAAATCATGAATGGATGATGCATGAAGTGCAAGTTTTGCAAAAGGTATTTACACACATTTACACAAGATTTTTGCAAACGTTTGATTTTCAAAACATTTTGGAAAAATTTTGTACGATATACATAATTTTGATAAGAAAATATTTTCACAAGCTTTACACAAAAGATTTTTGAAATCATTTTTACAAAAATAATTTGTACACTAGCTATTTATGTGCAAATAAAAGAATGTTTATGTACATGAAAAATTTTTGTGATTTTTAGGGTTTTTAGCCATTTTTATTTATTAACACACTCACACAAAGTACGAGTTATGGATAAAGTATATATGAAATATATACACACCCCCCTATACTTAGCTCAAACGATGTCCTCAGAATCAAGAGCGATGAAGAAGACATAACTCGTGCTAGGTATAGGGAAGTGAAAAGGAAGGCTATATGCAAAGACGAATGAATGAATAGAATATCAAGAGAATCTCTCGGCTTTTCCCGCTATACTTAGGATTAAGTAATCCTAAGTATAACATGCTGTGCACAAAGGGAAAACCGAGTGGAGAATGTACAGGGTCTACTCCCCCTATACTTAGGGTAAAATATCCCTAAATATAGGCAGCAAAAACAGGGGTAGACAGAAACAAAAGAAATACTCAAAGGTCCTACATCCCCCCAATACTTAGGGTAAAGTACACCCTAAGTATAGCATAATCAAAGGATGAATAAAGGGATGTGGGACTAAAGAATGTGATGATATGGACATCTGGATCTATACAAGTCGGAAGATCAGTGAGAATCAGACGTGAGATGCAATAGATGTGAGTCAAAAGACCACATCTCACGCAAAATGAATCGGGGCAACATCAACGACCCGTTGCTCATGATCTAGAAATGGCTCGAGCCGCTGGCCGTTCACTCGAAAGGTACTCTCAGAAGACAACTCTGATATATCAATGCTACCGTTGTCTTGTACCTTTCTCACCAGATAAGGTCCCTTCCACTTGCTCTGTAGCTTCCCTGGAAATAAACGAAGCCTCGCATCAAACAGCCATACTCTCTGTCCATGCTCAAAATGCTTGTGGCTGATGTGAGAATCATGCCACTCCTTCACTCTCTCCTTATACTGTAGGCTGTTTGAGAAGGCGGTATCTCTCAACTCCTCTAGGGCTACTAACTCTGCCCTCCTCTGGTCTCCTACACCATCTGGATCCATAAGTATCTCAGTGACTGCCCAAAGTGACCTGTGCCTTAGCTCAACAGGTAAAGGGCACGGCTTACCATATACGAGGCGAAAGGGAGATGTGCCCAATGGTGTCTTGAAAGACGTCCTATATGCCCACAAGACCGAGTCCAAAAGCTGTGACCAATCCTTTCGGTCAGGGCGGACGACTTTCTGCAATATAGTCTAGATCTCCCTGTTCGACACCTCGGCTAGACCATTCGTTTGTGGATGGTAAGGTGTAGCAACGCGATGGTCTATGGCGAACTCGCTAGCAAGGGCCTTCACCTGGTCGTTGATGAAATGAGACCCCCATCTGAAATCAATACTCGAGGTACCCCGAACCGCGTGATGATGTGCTTCCTCAAAAATCTGCAAACTATCCTCGCATCAGCGGCTCGGGCGGGGATAGCTGATGAATCCACATTTCATCATCTTTATTCTATCATTTTGGCACCAAAAACCCTAGCAAATGCCTATCAATAGCATTAAAACCATCATCTTAGCATCCATGCATGTGCATTCAGATAGTGTACAAAACACTATAATTAAGGCCAAAATTATAGAATAAATAAAGAAAAGAAAAAGAATAAAATATTGTAAATATTTTATGACCCAAAACCCCCGAGACCTAGGCATCTTGATGAATAGGTCGACAAGGAATAAAGTAGGGGGAGATAAGGGCCAAAGTACAGATAAAATACCTATACATCCCTTTCATTCTTTATTCATTTTGGGACCTATTTTTGGTTCCACTTGTTATACATCAAATAAAGAAACTTTGTACATGAAAGTTGTAGATAATTTAATAAATAAAAATACAAAATTGATTTCACAGAAAAATAATGTACAGATGAAAAGTTATGGTCTGAATAAGAATCCAAAATCCCAACTTCCCAGACCCGTATCTCATAACTGACAACTCCAAATGCAGTGTACTCACTTTAATTGTATATAGAATAAAATAATCTATCCAATGGTGGTGGTTTCGTATTTGGCGGAGCTACGGTTTGAAAGTTGAGTTTTGGACCCCCGTTGTATAGCTATACTCATTAAAACATTCAATTTATTATTTATTCATTATTTTTATATTTTTATATTTTTATAATTTTGTAAATGTTAATTATAATATATATGTGCATTAAAATTAAAATAAAATGCAAAGAAAAATAAAAATAAAAATACTTGTATAAAGACTACATAGGTATACTGCATATACCTATACCTGTATAAAATACTCTTAGATTTTATTAAATATACAAAATACATCAATAAAATAAAATAAAAATATATTTATGTGTATAAAAGTATTTTACAATGTTATAAAATTATAAACAAAATTAAAGAAATTAAAATACACAAAATAAAAATAAAATACTAAAATACATAGGTTTTATACCTATATAGGGTTAAAAAGGTAACTTATAAAAATATAACTCCTAAAAATAATTAAAAATCAAAACAAAATACTACATAAAATTCTAAGCATTTTTTATTTTATAACTTTTAATTGATTAGGCCATTTAGTATTTTAAATTGAATTAATAAAATGTTTTTCCAGGTTGGTCCACGTGGACCAACCAGGAGGTCAGGACTGTTGACCAAGGTCAACAGTCTGATCTACACCCTGTAGCTCGTGTCAGACTATGTTTGACCCCTATTTTCACCATTTTTTCGAGGAGCGAGCTTTCATCCTTTCGACTCGAATCTTCTGCAAATATTTTCCCCTACTATCCATCTTGCTCGCCCAAGGATCTTCTTGGGCTGAGGGTCTCTGAATCAAGCCGGGCACCTCGATCAATGGAGCCCCTCGTCAAACCCTTAAAAGCAAACCCTTGACTTCATTTGAAAAATCGAACCGCGAATTCCCACTGATCCTTCCCCCTTGGTCGTGCTGAAGGTGCCTGGAGGTGACAGCTCCGAGCCCCGAGCGTCCAGGCGACGGGAAAGCACCTGATCGACGCGCGTTCCACACCTCCGGCGAAGCTCCGCTGTCGAGGTATCTACCCTCTGGCCCCAGGCCATCGAGGCTGTTCTTTGCTTCGTTTTATTCCCTTCACGTTCCTCATAGATCCTGGATCATTTCCCCCATCTTTCCGCGTTGAATCGATCACTTCATCACCTCATCGATCACCTCACCGGAGCGCAACTCCGGCGAGCCCCTATCTCGCCCTTCATTCCACTTCGAGAGTCACCTGAGGTCGAGGCACTTTGCCCTCGACCTCCTAAACCTTTTTGTGCAGGTGTTGGAGTGCTCTGACGGATCTGGAGCCCTTCTGACCCTTCGCCGGAGCACCTGGAGCACTGCATCTTCCGCGTCGCCGCTGAAGAGCTCCGCCGATCGCCTCGCCATTCCATCGCTTCCAGACGACAGAGGAGACTCCCAGCAACCTTCAGGGCCCTTTTTGGAGCTCAATCATCGCCGGAGCGCGTCGCCATCGCCGGAAGAAGGTCGCCACGGCGGTCCTTCTTCCCTGTTCTTCCACCAAGCGTCGCAGCCGTCCGATCAAGGAAAGGCCCTAGTTCTGACGTGGACCGTCCGATTGCCTTCGCCAGCCACCGTTGGATCTCATCCGAGATCTGATCTCAGCGGTCCACGGGCGAACCGTCATCGCGCTCGGAGGAGTTGCCACGTGGATAAGTGGCGTGCCCCACGCCGCTGGATCGCGCCTGAAGCCCAACCGTTGGATGTCCTCCACGTGTCAACACCTTCGCCAACGTCGTCGGATCGCCTATGCGAGGGTATTTTGCATCTACACGCTCGCATCTTTTTGTATTTAGTATTTAATATTCAAACTTTTGTCTGTCGTGTAATAGTTTTGTAATATTTGCATAAAGACCCCCAAACTTTGTTTATTTGCATCTAGGTCCTTCGCCACGTCACCTCACGTGACCTGTACACGTGAGGGGGTGGGCATTTTGCAAGGATACCCTCGGTCATTTGTGTATTTTGTTTTAGTCCTAGAACTTTTACACTCAGCTTAAAACTTTGGGACATTTTGCATAGCAGCCCTTGAGACTTTCGGATATTACAGTTAGGTCCCTGCCAGGCGCGTGTATAGCACGTGCGTAGCTTGGATATTTTGTGCTAAAGTCCCTCCGGGTTTTGTAATTGTCTTTTGGTGCTATAAATTGGATATTCAGTATAAACTTTTGTGGTAAATTGCATGAATGCCCCTGGATGTTTTGTAAATTGCATTTATACCCCTACCAGGCTTATTTATTAATTGGATGCTTGTTGTATTTATTTGACCTATCATTTTAAATCCAAAAATTCCACAAAAATAGGTTTAAGCTCCTGGATATGTGTATTTTAGCACCATCATTTTTGTTTTTGATTTTATTTTATTTTTATATTTATTAAAAATCAAAAACTTGCTTTTTGTGCACTGTCTAGCTTAGAAAATGCCAAAAAAATAATAAAACCTCTCCAAAAATTCTAAAAAAATTACTTAGTGTCTATTTTATCCTATTTTAGTCTCAGTCCAAAAATCATTAAAAACCGCAAAAGAAAAACATTAAAAAAATTTAAAACACTCAAAAACTTCAAAAAAATATATAAAATAGTAGAAAACTCCAAAAATCACAAACTCAGTTCCTGTTTGTTCCTTATTTTGTTCTTTTTATTTGAAAAATAGTGTGAAAAATTTCGGTTGCTGTTTGTCAATTTTAACTTGCATTTTATTCACAGCCAGCCCTATTTCCACTGTTTTCCTTTATTTCAGTATTTAAAAATACTAAAAACACCTTGAAAAATCCCCAAAAATAACAAAAACAGTAAAAAACCCTAAAAAGACCAAAAATATTTAATTTTTGAATTTTTGGTTATTTTTGCACCTTTTATAAATATTTTAGCTTGTCTTTTATTACATTGTCTTTACTTTCCAATATTGAAAAAGAAAAAAATTATAAAATATAAAATATAAAAATCAGAAAATTAAAAGTCAAATACAAAATTGAAAATTAAAATAAAAAAAAATTAAAAATTAAAAACCCACAAAAATCTTATTTGTTTGCTTGCTTAGTGTAGACATATCACACACACACACACACACACACACGTGAGCACAATTTTTGTGGATTACCCTGCTTGCTCCCTGTGTTCGAACTCTCTGCATACTTGCCCTTTACACCATTTGTGCAGAGTTAAAAATAAATTTTAACTCCATATTAGTTCTAATTTGTTGATCTTTAGTGTGGGTTAATTGTTGATTAAATTCAGATTTCATTTGAGAGCCGCCACAGCGACGGTTGTCTCCGCCTTGTGTGAGATACCCATTTAGACTCTCTTGAAATTTGAGTTTATCAAATGGCGCCGTTGCCGGGGAGCAACAGTGAATAGTTCACATTTTGTTTGATTGTGTGATTGTTTACCATAGCATTATTTTCCATCTCTTACATTTTTGATATATCTTGTTGAGCTATCTGACCGTCTCTTTTCTTGTCTTCTTGCGAGGGACCGCGGAGCAAGGCGGATTGCTTAGGTGATTCGGAGCATCCTTGGGAAGCGGAGCCGGCCTTCTTAGGTCACGCCGGCAGGAGAGAGCAGGAGGAGTGAGGGAGAGTGATTAGATTAGCTTACATTTATTTTTGTGAGAGAGAGACTATTAATTTGTAATAAGACAGGTACACTTGGACTTGGACACTCAGACTATCGGGCCTAATTTCCGGGTGTTTGTTCACCCGGGGGCTCACCGCAATTTTTGACGAGTTTTTATCGCCGTCATTTTCCGATTTTGTTTTCATTTTTCACTTTCTTTTGTGGATTGAGCTCTTAGTTCTAGGTCCTGCTTGATTCGATTAGAATAGGTCCAAACACCTAATTATCTTTGCATGCTCCTATAGATTCGTATTTGGACTTAGACTAATTAAACAGTTAGCTAGTAGCTTCCGATCCACGCGCCGCGAGCTCACACCCGAACAAGCGCTTTCTCCTAACTCAAATGTGTTGAGCAGAGGAGGGGTGAGCCTAGACCGGACACTCGGATTAGGAGTTAATAGTTAGCTTGTAGTTCTTCACGCTAGCAGTTGCCTAATCTAGGACGATTTCCGCTTTGCATTTCGCCATATAGTGAAGGTTTAAAAATTCTGCTTTGCATCCCGCATGGAGAGAGCTGGGATTCGCTGTAAGTCCTCTTACTTTGCACGCATCATCTAGGCACAAAGGTGAGATTTCCACCTTGGTGTCGACTTGCACGGCTTTTCCGACTCTATTCTCCCTCTGTTTTTGGAACAAAGTAGGATAAAGGAAAAATACAAAAAACCGTTAGGCGCTTGTTTGAATTTACTCAAAAGAAGCGATAACACCAAAAAAATTAAAAAAGGGACTGCTAAAGAAAACTTGACCAAAATAAAATTGGTAATTGGATTCATTGCTTGGGGAGAGTAACACCCTCACTTGTCTTCAGGTTGCATGGGAAGGTCTCCTTCCAAGTGAGGTGAGCGCTTCGTAAGGATTCGAGCCCAAAACCCAACTTGTGGCTGCCTTGTGTATCGCCTGAATTTCCGAAGTATTGGCGCTACTATCGTACGTAGTCAAGTAGGACTTGGTCGCCATTGGTGACTCGCTATTGTGTGAGCACCGACCTTGTCCGAAGTACCGAGCCTAGGCCACGCCTTCACGGGTGTGTCTCTCTCACCGGTTGCGTCCGAGTAGGATCTTGCACGCTCACGGGTGATTCCGTTGCGAGCGAGTTCCGAAGTATCGGTTTCGCCTATCGGCTTCCTCCCTCTATTTCTTTGGCTGAGTAGGGATCCAGAAAGGGTTACAAGGACCTCAAAAAGCGCAAGTTACAGGTTACACAGGAGGAGGACAAGTACGGGGACACTTTCCTGGCAGTACTCTCGCTCCTATAGGCGTAGCGTTCTAAGGACTCGTGAAAAGATAAATACCTGAAACAAGCTAAAATTGACAAGATAAAAGCCGAACCTTCACGGCTTCACGTGTTGAGTTGGTGAATTCACCCTTGCTTTGCGTTTGATTGCTAGATTTATTTAGGTCAAGATCAAAAACACCGCACAATTGTGCACAATTTTGTTGCATATCATCTTCTTCTTCTCTTGCATTATCCCCACTCTTCTCGAATAATCAAGATGATGGGACGGAGATCTCTTAGGCCGAATTTGTCGGCACCGCTATCTAGCACTCCTCCTTACTCATCTAGGAATGCCTCGGAGAGTCCGCTCTCCGAGCCCGAGTTCACATCCACCCTGTTCCCCCTCGACCACCCTTCCCATTCTCCTTCTCTCAGTCCAATTGTGTCAGAATTCAGTGCATCACAGAGTTCCGCTCATTCGACAGCACCTGAGATGGCCTCTTTTGCTTTTTCAGAAAATCCAACAATGGCAGACAATGGCGAGCACCCAGATGACCACGATCACCCTCCATTCATAATTGATCAGGTGGCCATCAACAATTCCTTGCTAGCGTCCCTGGAAAATATGCAGAGACAGATCCGTGATCAGGGAACATTCATGGGTGATCTGATGAGAGAGATAGCACAGCTGAGAGAAAACCGACCTGGGGGCGGTGGCGGTGGAGGAAGAGGAGGACCCGATGCAGGAGGAGGCGATCCAGACGCTGAGCGACCGCCACAGACTATCATGAGGGAGCTGCACAACCCAGCTTCGTCCCTCACTCACCGGTGGATCAGACTCCCGCCAATCCACGGAGACTTCGAGCTTCGGCACCACACGATTCAGTTGCTACCCAAGTTTCACGGGCTGCCAACCGAAGAGCCGCACCTCCACCTCCAAGAATTTGAAATGATATGCAGTACTATCCATGATCGGTTGATGACCGAGGACACCATTAAGATGATCGCCTTCCCGTTCTCATTGGTTGATAGAGCCGCATATTGGCTCAAGCATCTCGGGCGATTTGTCGATACTTGGGCAGATCTCCGGACCGCATATTTGAAGAAATACTATCCTCTCAGCCGGACCAACGCAGCTCGAGCCATGATCAGCAATTTCGTCATGATCCCAAATGAACAGTTCCATGAAGCCTGGGATCGATTCAGAGAGCTCATTGACCGGTGTCCACATCACGATATATCCAAGCCCAACCTGGTGCAGAGTTTCTTCTGTGGGCTGACACCGGAGCTGCAGGGGCTTGTAAACGCCTCTTGCGGTGGGTCCTATTTCTCCAAGGGAGAAGACGACGTCTGGGCCATCTATGAAGGCATGGCAGAAAACTCCACAGTGATGACCCAGGCCCGAGTCTATACACAGCAGAAGCCCCCGCAATGAGCGGGATCATTTCAGAGGATCGCCCGCATCGATGCCGGTCCCAGCACAACGTCGGTAGCCGCAGCCCAAGCCGAATCAGCAGCAGCCGACATGGGCATTATTAGAAAAAAGTTGGACCGCATGGAGATCCTTGAAAAGAAGCAGAACTAAGGTCTAGCCCAGATGGACCTTCTCACCAAAACCATGAGTGACCTGAAGACTCAAATTCTATGTATTCAGGAGGCACAAGCCCATTCCCAACAGCCTCCCAGGTCACAGGTTGCTTCCAGCAGCAGCAATTCCAACCAGGCCTCTACCTCATACCGCCAGGTGAACCATATCCAGGCGGAGCCGGTTCCATTGCTGCAATACCATTCAGAGCAACCGCCATCTTCGGACACGCAGATGGTGGTCTATCACCCGGAGCAGCCACTGGCAGTTCTCCCTCCACCCTCCTTTGAGCAGGAACCATTGATTTAAGTCAATGGGATTTGGTATGACCGATACCCTCAGCCCGCAATTCGTAGGGATCACCCCGGATTCCGTTGGGGCAATGGTGGATCCTCGTCCCAGCAGCATCCTCCTGCCCAAGGACAGCAGAACAGCCAGCCGACACAACAGCAACAGCCCCAGTATGCCCATCAGCAACAATACCAGAGTGGTCCTCGTCCCTCCTATCAGGGACAGCAGTGGAGGCAGCGACAGCCGCCTCAGCAGTCTTATCACCAGCCTTCCCCCCAGTATCAGCAACAACACTAGCAACAACAGCCCCATTTCCAGCAGGGACAGACATCCGGTTCTCAGGGTCCAACCTATGAGAACCTAGCCCTCGATAATCTTGCCCGCTTGCTATCTGAACAGCGAGCATCTTTCAGGCAAGAAATGGATGAATTCTGGTAGGAGATGCGGGATATCATCAAAGGCAAAGCCGCCATACCCGCTCAGATCGAACCTAACCCTAATAACCTAAAAAGAAAATCTGAGCAGGTAGAGTTCACAGAGGATACCTCTCCTAGTGATGATTTGAATGATATGTCTTATTCTTTGAATGATGCTGATTTTGTGACTACTAGGAGCGGTAGGATGCCAGCCGGTGGCGCCTCTTCTGAGCGACAGCCAGATGCAAGATCAAGAGCGCCAGAGGAGCAGAGGAGCGGTGCTGATGCCGCCCAAGATGATGTTGAAGATGGTGGTGCTGATGCCACCAAAGATGGAGTCCAGGACGACGATACTGATGCCGTTGTGATACCAGATGCAGACGGTGGTGCTGAAGCCACCATTTTGGATGATGAACCAGAGCGCGGTGCTGATGCCGCAAAGACCGATGCTAGTGGTGGTGCTGAAGCCACCACATCTACTTTTGTCGAGCCATCAACTGTGATGTTACCACATTTTGTACCTAGAGACTGTGGGAGCAAAAACAAAAACAAAAATATGAATAAAGGAAAGGTTTCTGTTCAAATTGCAGATCCATATGTGGTGAATGATGATTATTGTATGGATTCTCCGTCTTCACAGGCACAGGGACCGATTCCTAATCCTCCATCTGAGGAGGCCCCTACTATCCCCTTTCCCGAAGCACTCCGCCGAGCGAAGGGGAACAAAAAAGAAAATCCAAAAAAGAATCAGCAAGTAGAGTTCGGCGACCAAATGATTGACAGATTTCACATTCAGCTGACTCTACGGGAAGCATTTGAGCATATCCCCTTCTTCAAAAAGAACTTGAAAGAGACAACTACTGTTCGAAGGAAGAAGAGGCACAGAGATCAAATCCATATGCTCACTCATGACACATGTTGCATCATCCAGAACAAGCTGCCAGCCAAGCGACCAGACGCAGGAGCTCCCTATGTCAAATGCGAGATTCAGGAGCAGCAGTTTGATCGTACTCTATTAGACAGCGGCTCTTCAATTAACCTCCTTCCGGCAGCCCTACTCAAGCAGTTCGAGTTTGGTCCTCTTCTTCGAAGCAGAACCGTCCTTCAGTTTGCTGATAGGTCGATTAAGAGGCCGAAGGGGTTATTGAAAGACGTGGTCGTTACCATTCAGGGCCTGAAATTCCCCGTGGACTTCGTTGTGTTGGACATGGAGATCCCTGAGTCGGTAACTGATGCCCCCATCATTCTCGGACGTCCATTCTTGGCCACAGCCAAGGCAGTGACCGACCATGATAGTGGGAAGGTATGTTTTCGCGTAGAGGGCGAAACCATACAAATAGAGACGATCGAAGAAATCAGAGCTAGAGAGTTAGAGTGCTCCGAGCAGTCCAGCGAAGCAGCGCAGATGACAGAGGAGGAGCTAGACATCCACCAGGTTTGTGACTTTGAGATGACTGATGATGAATCCAACTGGAAAGATCCTGTAGTACCGACCCTCGCCTTGCCTACAGATTCACTATATCTCAAGCTCATGGCAGTCGAGAGCCGGGAGAGCACATCCCTGGATAAGGATATCTTTGAGGCTGACAGTGTTGTGATGAGTGGTGCAGATGAGTTCCATTCTTGCTCATCTTCTTCTGATCCCTCGGATTCAGACATTGACTGGGATGACTTTGATGATTTGCCTTGTCTGATTCCTTCTGAGCTAGCAGCCATGACAGATTACGAGCCAATGCAGTTTATTGATGATTCAGCAGGCCGCCCTTCGTTAGGAATTCATGCAGAGCGAGAGTTCTCCCATGCAGACCTGGTCGCATTTACACAGAAATGCACCCAGTCATTATCTCAGCAGATTTGACTGGAGAGCAAGAATCTCGTCTGATGGAGGTTCTTGAAAGAAACCGCAAGGCAATCAGTTGGAGTATAGCTGATCTCCAGGGGCTGAGCCCAAATCTTTGCTCTCACCACATTTATCTTGAGGATAACGCTAAGACGTCGCGTGAGTTCCAATGACGGCTGAACCCGAATCTTCGAGACGTAGTCATGAAAGAAATTTCCAAGTGGTGGAGTGCCGATTTTATCTATCCCATCTCCGACTCCAAATGGGTAAGTCCGCTACACGTGGTACCTAAGAAGACGGGTATCACTACAGTTGTCAATGAGTCTGGAGAGGAGATCGCTACCAGAGTACCAACTTCTTGGAGGGTCTGTGTGGACTACAGACGATTGAATGAGGCCACCAAGAAGGATCACTTCCCGCTACCATTCATTGATCAGATTATTGAGCGGCTAGCTGGGAAGAGTCACTATTGTTTCCTTGATGGGTACTCTGGATACAATCAAGTGGCCATTGCGCCCGAAGACCAGGAGAAAACGACATTCACCTGTCCGTTTGGGACTTATGCTTTCAGACGGATGCCCTTTGGTCTATGTAACGCTCCGGCGACATTCCAAAGGTGCATGTTGTCCATATTCTCGGACATGGTGGGTGACTGTTTAGAGGTCTTCATGGATGACTTCTCGGTCTATGGCGACGGGTTCGACGCTTGTCTTGACTGCCTAGACCGTGTGCTCAAGCGCTGCATTGAGGTTAACCTTGTTTTATCCTAGGAGAAGAGTCATTTCATGATGACTCAAGGGACGGTCCTTGGTCATATCGTCTCCAACAGGGGCATGGAGGTCGATCCGGCTAAGGTGGACATCATTAGAAAACTCAATCCACCGTCCAATCTGCGTCAGCTACGGTCTTTTCTGGGGCATGTCGGTTTCTACCGACGGTTCATTCAGGACTTCAGTCGAATTGCCCGACCGCTTACTGACTTGCTGACCAAAGACACCGAGTTTATTGTTAATGATAAGTGTCTTGAATCTTTTGAGACTCTCAAAAACATGGTTGTTTCAGCTCCTGTCCTTCAGCCACCCGATTGGTCTCTCCCATTCGAGATCATGACGGATGCTTCAGATTTTGCCGTTGGGGCTGTGCTTGGACAGAGGAGGGATGGATTACCTTTTACCATTCACTACGCCAGCTGGACTTTGGATGCCGCGCAGCGGAATTACACTGTGACTGAGAAAGAGATGCTGGCCGTAGTCTTTGCTCTTGATAAGTATCGATCATATATTCTCGGATCTAGAGTAACTATCTACACTGATCATACCGCCATCTGGTACTTAATGGCTAAGAAGGATGCCAAAGCACGTCTCACCAGATGGATCCTTCTACTCCAGGAATTTGATATTGAAATTAAGGACAAGCCTGGAGTCAAGAATGTGGTGGCGGATCATCTCTCCAGATTGGAGAATCTTGAGGAATCTGAGCCCAGCGCACCTATCACAGAGACATTCCCAGATGAGGCGATCTTGGCCATCACCTCACTCCCGTGGTATGCTGACTTTGTAAACTATCTTGTTGCCAAGACAGTCCCTCAGGGTTGGCCCAGGCAGAAACTTGAGACCTTCCTAGATAAGGCCAAGTTTTACCATTGGGAGGATCCCGTCCTTTATCATGAAGGAGGGGATAGTATCTGGAGGAGGTGCATTCCTCAAGAAGAGCAGCATAGCGTCCTCACATACTGCCACAAGCTTGAGGCAGGAGGACATCATTCTGGAAAAAGGACAGCACAGAAGGTGCTTCAATCCGGCCTATGGTGGCCTACTCTCTTCAAGGATTCTGATGAGTTCGTGAAGAGATGTACTGACTGTCAGAAAATGGGAACCTGCGAACAGAGAGACATGATGCCCATGCAACCCATTCACTTCTGTGAGGTTTTTGATGCATGGGGGATTGATTTCATGGGCCCATTTCCTAAGAGTCAGGGATTCGAGCATATTTTGCTCGCTGTAGATTATGTCAGCCGATGGGTTGAGGCCATCCCCGCCCGAGCCGCAGATGCTAAAACCGTTTGCAAATTTTTGAGGAAAAATATCATTTCACGGTTCGGAGTACCTAGAGTCTTGATTTCAGACGGGGGGGCTCATTTCATCAATGACAAGGTCAGGGCCCTTGCAGACGAGTTCGACATTTACCATCGGGTTGCCACTCCTTATCACCCTCAGACTAATGGTCTTGTCGAAGTATCGAACAGGGAGATAAAGACTATCTTGCAGAAAGTTGTCCGCCCAGACCTAAAGGATTGGTCACAGCTTTTGGACTCGGTCTTATGGGCTTATCGGACTTCTTTCAAGAATCCATTGGGAACATCTCCCTTTCGTCTCGTCTATGGCAAGCCGTGCCATTTGCCAGTGGAGATCAAGCACAAATCTTTTTGGGCAGTTACTGAGTTGCTTCTAGACCCCGAGAGTATAGGAGACCAGAGAAGAGCTGAATTGGCAGCCCTGGAGGAATTGAGAGATACAGCCTTTTCGAACAGCTTACAGTATAAAGAGAAAGTGAAGACATGGCACGATTCGCATATCAGCCATAAACAGTTTGAGCCAGATCAGAGAGTATGGTTGTTTGATTCCAGGCTGAAATTATTCCCAGGGAAATTGCAGAGCAAGTGGAAAGGACCGTATGTGGTCAGGAAGGTACATGACAATGGCAGCATCGACATATCCGAACCGTCATCTTCCTCTACCTTCCGCGTCAATGGTCAACGCTTGAAACTATATCTTGATCATGATCCGCCGACCATTGACGTTGCCCCCATTCTTCTGGTATGAGATGTGTCCTTTGACTCTCATCATCTACATCTCATACATGGTGATCAAATTCTATCTTCCGCTGTACAGATCCATCTGTTTATATCACTTTGTTGTCTGTCGATTTATTTTCTTATTTTCTTCTTTTCTTCTTTTCCTTTTCTATCTTCTTTATCTATCAAAAAGGTGTCGCCCTTGTAGACAGTTTTCCATACTTAGGACGTACTTTCTCCTAAGTATAGGGGGGCGTGCACCCCGAGTTTTTCTATTCTTTTCGATCCTCTCCATTGTCTCCTCTTCTTGTCTATACTTAGGGATATTTTACCCTAAGTATAGGGGGAGACAATCTGAGTACGATCTGTTCATTCCCACCCTTGACCCTCCCTGCTTTGTGTACAGTCTGCTATACTTAGGATTATTTGATCCTAAGTATAGGGGGGACGGTCAACTTCTCATTCGTTTGTTCATCCATTCCTTTATTTCTTTATTCTTTAGATTTTCCTATACTTAGTACGAGTTATGTCTTCTCTTTTCTCTCTGATCTATGAGGACATAGCTCAAGCTAAGTATAGGGGGGTCGTATATACTACGTACATACTTTAGCCATAACTCGTACTTTCGTATTTTCCTAATAAATATGGCTAATAATTCTTTAAAATTCATTAAAAATCCCTAATAAAAAGGTGTTTTATTCCTCAAATTCTTTTTGTATTTACTGATTAATAAATCAGGTGAAAATGTTTTTTTTGCAAAATGTTTGAAAAATAGTTTGAAAATCTTTGTGCACATCTATTGAAAACTATTTTGAAAATATTTTGTTACATGTTTTCAACCTTTGTAAAATTGTGTGGTTTGTAAAAACTTATTTTCTTTGTGTGAAATAAAAATATTTGAAAAATGATTTGCAAATGGTTTGAAAAATGGTTGCAAAAATGATTTGAAAAACCTATATATACTGTTTTGAAAGCCTTTGCAAAATGATTTTCAAATGTGTGTGAAATGTTTGTAAAAACTATTTTGGACTATAGTTTTCAAAAATTGTGTGTAAAATTGTTTTCAAATAAGTTTGAGGAATACTAACATCACACCAAAATCCACTATATATACATATGTATAAAATTGACCACTTACCCTGTAAATTCTTAAAATCCACTTCTTGTATATTTAAGAAGCACTCCCGTGTACATATTTTAACCTAGTTTTCAGCCAAAATCTTTTTCTTTTCAAAAATCCCAAAAACATTTGCAAAATTAAAATCCAAAAAAACATTTGAAAAATCTTTTTGAAAAATACAAAAAATGCATCTGCATATGCATCATCATCATCTTTTCAAAAATCCATAAAAAGTTCAAAATCTTTGAAAATTGCATCACAAAAATATTTTCTGCATTGCATTACATAGCATTCGCATTTTTCGGATTGAGTTTGATAGTTGAACAAGTCTAAGTAAAATCCGGAGATTGGAGCTTGATTGGACCTTAAAATCTACCTAATAACAGGAACCTTATAGGAACTGGGTTTGAGATACTTCAGGTCTAGTTGACTTAATTCTTTGAGGATCACGGGACTTGGTTCAATGGATTCTTGACTGCCTAAGTAGAGTATTTCGGAGCACACGCACGATTCTTGTTGATAATGACCTAACTTGGACACCTGCACCTTTCACATGGCTCAACTCAGTTGGAGTGGTGAGGGGATTGGATTTGCCGGTATGAGACGCACACAAGTGGAAACATTTGTCCTCCTCTAGGGAGGGAAGTGCACCCCAACCCGTCCAGTGATTAGGAAGTCTAAAGACAGGAGGCTGTGGGTTGCGATAAAGCTTCAAAAGAGGGATAGTCTATTGGCTCAAGAGGAAAAACTCCTTATGTAAATGCTGCTGTATATAGTATTCGAAAAAAAATGTGTTCAGGCATGTATAAAAATAAAAAGCCTGCAAGTACAAAGTCAATAAGCAAGTTTGAGTTCCAAAGTCAAATATGTGAGCCTGCAGCAGGATGACTTGACTACACTGGTCTTGCATCCCAGGATAGGTAGCTACACTGGCTACCGTCCATTCTTCTCTTCACCCCCTCCTCTTGAGCTGGTTGCCACTTGAACTTAGAAGGGAATACCCCGCTCCTCGAGGATGGAGTTGCTGGATTGGGGAATCACTGGGTTGTCGTACTGGAGAAGTCAGTCTCTTTGTCATTCTAGTTGGGGAGAGCCACCATCACTTACACTGTACAAGTCAGATTCATAGTCGTAAGAGTTTGCGTATGAGTTGGAATATCTCTGACCCGGCTATTGAGGAGACTTGGACAGAGTTTGGGATTCTCAAGGACTGTTGGACATCAAACACGGTTCTCACTAAGGTTCCGCCCGCACTAAAATTCCAAAGATCCGACTTAAGCTCCAAACTTTGATTTTGTAAAGACAAGTTTGATAATCAGATAAAATCCAAGTTCTTCTTTTTCTTTTCTTTCTTTTTCTTTTTGCACTTATGGCATAAGTGTTTGCTAGGGACTAGCAAAGGTAAAGTATAGGGGGATGATGAATCCACATTTCATCATCTTTATTCTATCATTTTGGCACCAAAAACCCTAGCAAATGCCTGTCAATAGCATTAAAACCATCATCTTAGCATCCATGCATGTGCATTCAGATAGTGTACAAAACACTATAATTAAGGCCAAAATTATAGAATAAATAAAGAAAAGAAAAAGAATAAAATATTGTAAATATTTTATGACCCAAAACCCCGGAGACCTAGGCATCTTGATGAATAGGTCGACAAGGAATAAAGTAGGGGGAGATAAGGGCCAAAGTACAGATAAAATACCTATACATCCCTTTCATTCTTTATTCATTTTGGGACCTATTTTGGTTCCACTTGTTATACATCAAATAAAGAAACTTTGTACATGAAAGTTGTAGATAATTTAATAAAGAAAAATACAAAATTGATTTCACAGAAAAATAATGTACAGATGAAAAGTTATGGTCTGAATAAGAATCCAAAATCCCAACTTCCCAGACCCGTATCTCATAACTGACAACTCCAAATGCATCGTACTCACCTTTAATTGTATATAGAATAAAATAATCTATCCAATGGTGGTGGTTTCGCATTTGGCGGAGCTACGGTTTGAAAGTTGAGTTTTGGACCCCCGTTGTATAACTATACACATTAAAATATTCAATTTATTATTTATTCATTATTTTTATATTTTTATATTTTTATAATTTTGTAAATGTTACTTATAATATATATGTGCATTAAAATTAAAATAAAATGCAAAGAAAAATAAAAATAAAAATACTTGTATAAAGACTACATAGGTATACTGCATATACCTATACCTGTATAAAATACTCTTAGATTTTATTAAATATACAAAATACATCAATAAAATAAAATAAAAATATATTTATGTGTATAAAAGTATTTTACAATGTTATAAAATTATAAACAAAATTAAAGAAATTAAAATACACAAAATAAAAATAAAATACTAAAATACATAGGTATTATACCTATATAGGGTTAAAAAGGTAACTTATAAAAATATAACTCCTAAAAATAATTAAAAATCAAAACAAAATATACATAAAATTCTAAGCATTTTTTATTTTATAACTTTTAATTGATTCGGCCATTTAGTATTTTAAATTGAATTAATAAAATGTTTTTCCAGGGTTTTTCCTGGTTGGTCCACGTGGACCAACCAGGAGGTCAGGACTGTTGACCAAGGTCAACAGTCTGATCTACACCCTGTAGCTCGTGTCAGACTATGTTTGACCCCCATTTTCACCATTTTTTCGAGGAGCGAGCTTTCATCCTTTCGACTCGAATCTTCTGCAAATATTTTCCCCTACTATCCATCTTGCTCGCCCAAGGATCTTCTTGGGCTGAGGGTCTCTGAATCAAGCTGGGCACCTCGATCAATGGAGCCCCTCGTCAAACCCTTAAAAGCAAACCCTTGACTTCATTTGAAAAATCGAACCGCGAATTCCACTGATCCTTCCCCCTTGGTCGTGCTGAAGGTGCCTGGAGGTGACAGCTCCGAGCCCCGAGCGTCCAGGCGACGGGAAAGCACCTGATCGACGCGCGTTCCACACCTCCGGCGAAGCTCCGCTGTCGAGGTATCTACCCTCTGGCCCCAGGCCATCGAGGCTGTTCTTTGCTTCGTTTTATTCCCTTCACATTCCTCATCGATCCTGGATCATTTCCCCCATCTTTCCGCGTTGAATCGATCACTTCATCACCTCATCGATCACCTCACCGGAGCGCAACTCCGGCGAGCCCCTATCTCGCCCTTCATTCCACTTCGAGAGTCACCTGAGGTCGAGGCACTTTTGCCCTCGACCTCCTTAACCTTTTTGTGCAGGTGTTGGAGTGCTCTGACGCATCTGGAGCCTTTTTGACCCTTCGCCGGAGCACCTGGAGCACTGCATCTTCCGCGTCGCTACTGAAGAGCTCCGCCGATCGCCTCGCCATTCCATCGCTTCCAGACGACAGAGGAGACTCCCAGCAACCTTCAGGGCCTTTTTGGAGCTCAATAATCGCCGGAGCGCGTCGCCATCGCCGGAAGAAGGTTGCCACGGCGGTCCTTCTTCCCTGTTCTTCCACCAAGCGTCGCAGCCGTCCGATCAAGGAGAGGCCCCAGTTCTGACGTGGACCGTCCGATTGCCTTCGCCAGCCACCGTTGGATCTCATCCGAGATCTGATCTCAGCGGTCCACGGGTGAACCGTCATCGCGCTCGGAGGAGTTGCCACGTGGATAAGTGGCGTGCCCCACGCCGCTGGATCGCGCCTGAAGCCCAACCGTTGGATGTCCTCCACGTGTCAACACCTTCGCCAACGTCGTCGGATCGCCTATGCGAGGGTATTTTGCATCTACACCCTCGCATCTTTTTGTATTTAGTATTTAATATTCAAACTTTTGTCTGTCGTGTAATAGTTTTGTAATATTTGCATAAAGACCCCAAACTTTGTTTATTTGCATCTAGGTCCTTCGCCACGTCACCTCACGTGACCTGTACACGTGAGGGGGTGGGCATTTTGCAAGGATACCCTCGGTCATTTGTGTATTTTGTTTTAGTCCTAGAACTTTTACACTCAGCTTAAAACTTTGGGACATTTTGTATAGCAGCCCTTGAGACTTTCGGATATTACAGTTAGGTCCCTGCCAGGCGCGTGTATAGCACGTGCGTAGCTTGGATATTTTGTGCTAAAGTCCCTCCGGTTTTGTAATTGTCTTTTGGTGCTATAAATTGGATATTCAGTATAAACTTTTGTGGTAAATTGCGTGAATGCCCCTGGATGTTTTGTAAATTGCATTTATACCCCTGCCAGGCTTATTTATTAATTGGATGCTTGTTGTATTTATTTGACCTATCATTTTAAATCCAAAAATTCCACAAAAATAGGTTTAAGCTCCTGGATATGTGTATTTTAGCGCCATCATTTTAGTTTTTGATTTTATTTTATTTTTATATTTATTAAAAATCAAAAACTTGCTTTTTGTGCACTGTCTAGCTTAGAAAATGCCAAAAAAATATTAAAACCTCTCCAAAAATTCTAAAAACATTACCTAGTGTCTATTTTATCCTATTTTAGTGTCAGTCTAAAAATCATTAAAATCTCAAAAGAAAAACACTAAAAAAATTTAAAACACTCAAAAACTTCAAAAAAATATATAAAATAGTAGAAAACTCCAAAAATCACAAACTCAGTTCCTGTTTGTTCCTTATTTTGTTCTTTTTATTTGAAAAATAGTGTGAAAAATTTTGGTTGCTGTTTGTCAAATATAACTTGCATTTTATTCACAGCCAGCCCTATTTCCACTATTTTCCTTTATTTCAGTATTTAAAAATACTAAAAACACCTTGAAAAATACCCAAAAATCACAAAAACATTAAAAATCCCTAAAAAGACCAAAAATATTTAATTTCTGAATTTTTGGTTATTTTTGCACCTTTTATAAATATTTTAGCTTGTCTTTTATTATATTGTCTTTACTTTTCAATATTGAAAAAGAAAAAAAATTATAAAATATAAAATATAAAAATCAGAAAATTAAAATTCAAATACAAAATTGAAAATTAAAATAAAAAAAATTAAAAATTAAAAACCCACAAAAATCTTATTTGTTTGCTTGCTTAGTGTAGACATATCACACACACACACGTGAGCACAATTTTTGTGGATTACCCTGCTTGCTCCCTGTGTTCGAACTCTCTGCATACTTGCCCTTTACACCATTTGTGCAGAGTTAAAAATAAATTTTAACTCCATATTAGTTCTAATTTGTTGATCTTTAGTGTGGGTTAATTGTTGATTAAATTCAGATTTCATTTGAGAGCCGCCACAGCGACGGTTGTCTCCGCCTTGTGTGAGATACCCATTTAGACTCTCTTGAAATTTGAGTTTATCAATAGCCTCAACCCAACGACTAACATAATCTACGGCCAACAGAATGTACTCAAATCCCTGACTTTTAGGGAATGGACCCATGAAATCGATGCCCCATGCGTCAAAAACCTCACAGAAGTTAATGGGCTGCATCGACATCATATCACGCTGTCCACAAGTGCCCATCCTCTGACAGTCAGTATACCTCTTCACGAACTCATCAGAGTCCTTGAAGAGGGTAGGCCACCACAAGCCGGATTGGAGCACTTTCTGTGCCGTTCTCCTCTCAGAATGATGTCCTCCTGCCTCAAGCTTGTGGCAGTAAGTGAGGACGCTATGGTGCTCCTCCTGAGGAATGCACCTACGCCAGACGCTATCCCCTCCTTCGTGGTAAAGGATGGGATCCTCCCAGTGGTAGGACTTGGCCTTCGCAAGGAAGGTCTCAAGCCTTTGCCTGGGCCAATCTTGTGGGACTTTCCCAGCAACGAGAAAGTTCACAATATCGGCATACCATGGGAGTGAGGCGATAGAAGGATCGCCTCATCTGGGAAGGTCTCAGAAATGGGATCAATGTACTCGGCTCCTCAGGCTGCTCTAAATGGGAGAGATGATCCGCCACCACATTCTTGACTCCAGGCTTATCCTTGATCTCAATGTCGAACTCCTGGAGTAGAAGGATCCATCTAGTCAACCTGGCCTTGGCATCCTTCTTTGCCATGAGGTATCGGATGGCGGTGTGATCAGTGTACAAGGTCACTCTAGATCCAATGATATAAGATCTGAACTTATCTAGGGCGAACACTACGGCTAGCATCTCCTTCTCTGTGACTGTATAATTCTGCTGGGCGGAATCCAATGTGCAGCTAGCGTAGTGGATAGCAAAGGGGACTCCATCCCTCCTCTGTCCCAGCACGGCCCCCACGGCGAAATCGGAGGCATCCATCATGATCTCGAATGGGAGAGACCAATCAGGCGGCTGGAGAATAGGAGCCTCTATGACACACTGCTTGAGAGTCTCGAAGGATGAAAGACACTTGTCATCGACAAGGAACTCGGTGTCTTTCGTCAAGAGGTCGGTCAACGACCGGGCAATCCTGCTGAAATCATGAATAAATCGTCGGTAGAAACCGACGTGCCCCAGAAATGATCGTAACTACCTCAAATTGGACGGCGGTGTGAGTTTTCTAATGACATCTACCTTGGTCGGATCAACCTCCATGCCCCTGTTAGAGATGATGTGGCCAAGCACCGTCCCTTGAGTTACCATGAAGTGACTCTTCTCCCAAGAAAGCACCAAGTGGACCTCTATACATCGCTGGAGTACTCGGTCTAGGCAGTCAAGACAGGAGTCGAATCCGTCGCCGTAAACCGAGAAATCATCCATGAAGACCTCCAAACACTCCCCTACCATGTCCAAAAAGATCGACATCATGCATCTCTGAAATGTCACAGGGGCATTGCATAGCCCAAACGGCATGCGTCGGAAGGCGTATGTGCCAAAGGGATAGGTAAAGGTGGTCTTCTCCTGATCCTCAGGAGCGATGGCCACATGGTTGTAGCCCGAGTACCCATCCAGGAAACAGTAATGGCTCTTCCCTGCCAATCTCTCAATGATCTGGTCAATAAAAGGCAGGGGGAAATGATCCTTCTTGGTGGCCTGGTTGAGTCTCCTGTAGTCAACACAAACCCGCCAAGAAGTGGGTACTCGTGTAGCAATCTCCTCTCCCGACTCACTGATCACAGTCGTGATGCCCGTCTTCTTGGGCACCACATGCAAGGGCTGACCCACTTGGAGTCAGAAATGGGATAAATAAAATCTGCGCTCCACCATTTCGAGATTTCCTTCATGACAACCTCTCTCAAATTGGGGTCCAGTCGCTGCTGGAACTCACGCGACAGCTTCGCCCCATCCTCGAGATAGACATGGTGGGAGCAACGTGATGGACTAATCCCATGGAGATCTGCTACGCTCCATCCGATTGCCTTGCGATTCTTTTCAAGAACCTCCATCAAACGGGATTCTTGCTCTCTAGTCAGATCGGCGGAGATGATGACTGGGTACATCTCAGGTACACCCGCAAGGAATCGACACTTCAGCGAAGTAGGGAGCGGCTTCAGCTCTAGACAGCTGGGTGCTGGTAGATCTGGCTTCGAAAGAAGATGCGTGTATGCTGCCAAATCTGCCTGGGAGAATGAGAACGTACTCTCGCAAACTGGATCTGAAGAAGGCTGCTCAACTGAACTCTCTCTGATCTGCTCGGCATCTACCTCCTCCTCAGCTGTAGGCTCTGTGGGACTCAGGTCTGTCATATAATCCTCGCAATCTGCCCAATCAGACTCTGAATCCGAGGGATCTGCATCAAATAAGGTGGCATCAGCACCACCGTCACAAAAATCCGTGTCGCGGTCAAGAACCTGCTCTGCTGCCACTATGGTATCCTGAACCAGGGCTGTGCTCTCCAGGCTCTCCTCTGCTATCATCTCTGCATAAGAGGTGTCTGAAAATGAGAGGATGGCATGTGCTGCTGGGTCTGCCCATACTGCCTCATCGTCTGTGATCACAAAGTCACAGTCCTGGTGGATGTCTAGCCCGGCATCTGTCAGCTGCTCTGCATCTGAACTGGTCTCTGAGCATGATCTCTCTCTGGCTATGTAGTCCTCGACCATCTCTATTTGTACACTTTCGCCCTCGACGTGAAAGTACACCTTCCCGCTATCATGGTCAGTCACCGCCTTGGCCGTGGCCAAGAACGGGCGACCGAGAATGATGGGGGTATCGGTCACTGAATCAGGGATCTCCATGTCCAATACTACGAAGTCCACGTGAATTGCAAGCCCTGAATAGTGACGACAACGTCTTGCAACAACCCCTTCGGCCTCTTGACAGATCGATCAACAAACTGAAGGACTGTCCTGCTCTGTCTAAGAGTGCCAACTCGAAGCGGTCAAGAAGGGCTGCCGGAAGAAGGTTGATAGACGATCCGCTATCCAATAGAGTCTGGTCGAACCTCTGCTCTCTAATATGACATCTGACATATGGGGCTCCTGAATATGGCCTCTTGGCTGGCAGACGGTTCTGGATCGCGAAACACGTGGCTTTCGTTAGCACATGGATCTCTGAGTGGTGGTTCCTCCTCCTCCTCCTGACTGTAGTCCTATCTCTCAACGAACGCTGAAGAAGGGGGATGTGCTGCAAAGCTTCCTGAAGGGTCAGCTGTATGTGGAATCTATCAATCATGCTCTGGCTGAACTCCTCCTCTCTTTTTTGATCTTTTTCTTTTTTCTTCCCCTTCCCCATCTGAGGGCTCTAGGGAAGGGGATAACTGGGTCCTTCTTAGATGAAGGACTAGGAAAAGGTCTAGACGGCTCGACGGTCGGATCCGCACATACATCAAGCACCACAGTGGGACCAGAAAAAAACAAACCTTTTTCCTTATTCACAACATGGTTCCGACGTACATCAGAATAAGGAAAAACTACAACTCTCTCAGAACGAGCACCGGTGGTCTCAGTACCACCACTGGCTTGGCTCAACTAGACGTCTCGCAGCCTTCGTACCGCGCTATGGCTCGGCATCAGGAGTGGCCTCAGTACCACCTCCTCAAACTGGTGAAATGCGGCCTCAGCACCGCCTGTGGAATCAGCATCCTTGGTGGCATCAGTACCACCATCATCAACATGAGCGGCCTCAGTACCGCTCTCCTGCTCCTCATCTGGCGCCCTAGGTGTATCCTCGTGATGTCGCTCAGACGAGGCGCCGCGTCGGCAGGTGTTCTACCGCTCCTAAGTGTGACAAAATCAGCATCAAAAAGGTCTGCAGACATATCATCAAATGGATCACTAGGAGTGGTATGCTCAGTGTAAGCTACCTGCTCAGACTTCCGCTTCAGGCTGTTGGGATTCGGTTCGATCTGGGCAGGGATGACGGCCTTCCCTCTCACAATGTCCCGCATCTCCTGGCAGAACTCGTCCATCTCCCGTCTGAAAGTAGCCTGCTGGTCCGTGAGGAGGCGAGCTATGTCGTCCAAGGCGGGGCTCTCGTATGGTGGACCATGGGAGCCCGACGGGTAGCCTCTCTGGTAGTGAGGCTGCTGGAACTGGTGCTGATGCTGGTGAGAGGGGTAAGTGGGAGGATGCCGATGCTGATGAGGCTGCTGCTCACGCCTCCAGACTGTCCCTGCTGATAGGGATGAGGAACGAAGGATGACTGCTGCTGCTGCTGTGAAGGGTAGACTGGGGGCTGATGTTGTGACTGGTGACTCTCTGTTGGCTGTACTGGCCTCCCTGACCAGAGGGCTGCTGCTGGGGTTGGGCACCTCCGTTCCCCTACCTGAATCCGGGATGGTCTCTTCGGATCCCAGGCTGAGGGCGGTCATACCAAATCCCGTTGACATCCATCAACGGCTCTGCATCGTACTAGGATGGAGGTAGCACTGCCAGAGGCTGATCCGGCTGGTATACCACCATCTGCAAGTCTGGAGATGGTGGTGATTGGTAGGAGGGCTGCAGTTGCTGGTACGGCTCCGCTTGTACAAGATGAACCTGTCTAGGTGATGACAGGCCAAGCGACTAAGGCAAAGGT
The DNA here is from genome assembly GCA_037367405.1 of Ottelia alismoides. Taxonomy (NCBI): domain Eukaryota; kingdom Viridiplantae; phylum Streptophyta; class Magnoliopsida; order Alismatales; family Hydrocharitaceae; genus Ottelia; species Ottelia alismoides. Next base: position 97,536 of record JAZKJV010007825.1, on the reverse strand, counting down.
ATCTAGATGGTCGTTGTGACCTGTCATCAGAATGGCTCCGTTGCCGGGGAGCACGGCTTAGGAGTTTATTTTCATTTTCATTTTTGTTTTCGCGGCTCTTTCAGAGCTCGCGGCTTTTCGCAGCTTTTGTTTACATTTTATTTTGTTTTATTTTGTTTTATTTTCTTTTTCTTTTATTTTTGTTTTTGTTTTATTTTGAGTGTTATTTTTATTTTGTATTTTTGCATATATACCCTCATTTTCAGTTTCATTTATTTTCTTTTTTTTATTATTTGATTATTTTGGTCTGACCACTCTGTTCTTTCTTGCGATGGCCCGAGGACCGAGGCGGCCGATCTCGAGAAGCCAACGCAACCGCGAGACTCGGAGGCGGCTCCTTTCTTTACGGAGCCGCAGGAGAGAGCGAGAGAGAGAGTTGAGTGGGTGAGGTTTAGATTAGACTTTTGATTATTATTGTAATAATACAGGTACTCTCAGACTGGACACTTTGGACTGTGATTGGACTTAGCCGGGTCTGTTTCGCCGAGCACCGGTGTGCTCGGGGGACCCTTAGGCTTTTTCGCAGCTTTTTACGCGGTTTTGTTTTCTTTTCTTTTTACTGCCTTTCCGGTGTTTACGCGGTTTTTGATCGAGCCCCTAGCCTTAGGATTTTCTCTTGCTTGTGCCGTAATTAGTAGGGTCCCACACTTAGCTATTTACCTGCTCCTATAGTACGCTTAATTGGACTCACTAATAATCAATTAATAAAAATAATCGACTCATCTCCTTTGTAGCCTACGTGTCGCAATCCACCCTGTAAAGCGCTTTCTCCTACCCCCGATTTGTCGGGCAGAGGAGGGGCGGGCCAAGACCGGACCCTTTGGCTTGGTGGTCGGTGACCGATTAGATGGTTTCTGCGAGTAGAAATTGCTGATCTAGGACTCGGTTTTTCCTGCTGCAGTCATTTAGGGTAGTTTACTTTTCTGTCTATTTAAATTTTGCGCGGATCACTTGCATGTAGAGTGCTGGAGGCAAGGTACGCATTTCTGACTCAGCATGCATCATTGATTTCATCGCGCATCGGCTTTTTCGACTTCTCCCCCCTGTTTTGGACTAAATAACCAGGAGAACCAAAAAATTTGTTAGGCAATTGTTTTCTATTTGAAAAATATTAAAAAGAAAAATCATAAAATTGGAACTGGATAAAACTATTGACCCTAAAAGACACTCACCCTAAAAATTTGTCTTGGGGAGAGCAACCCCCTCATTGTATGGTTTGGATGCGCGAGAGAGTGACCCGCACCCTAGGTAGAGCCCTCCGGTGATATTCCCGACCGATTACCGACTCTTCCGTGCGGGCCAGTCGGTTGGGGTAGCATCGGGTATCCTAACAGGTCACGTAAGCGCTCTGATATCTTGTGTGTTCACCTAATAAAAATTGACAAGATAATTTGACCGAGCTTTTACGGTCTTCAGCTCGCGTTGCGTTGGTGAACCGGGGGTTTGCATTGTGATCATAGTTTCTCCAGATCTCATCCGCACTACTCGCCAGATCAAGATGATGGGTAGACGCTCTCTTAGGCAGCCTCTGGCTGCACCGCTTTCGGGCACGTCTACCCGATCATCTAGGTTGGCCCGCGAGAGCCGAGACCAGCTCTCCGAGCCCGAGTACGACTTCGCCCTGTTCCCCCTCGACCCCCTTTCTTTCGGACCTGAGCGACATGAGCCCGAGGAGAGATTAGTAGATTTGACAGCACCTAAGTTGGGCTCATTTGATTTTGCAGACGTTATGGCCGTCAGTTCTGAGGATCGCTCCCGTCAGCCTGAGCACTTCGTATTGGATCAGGGAGCGATCAACTCCACCCTGATCGCCTCGTTAGAGACCGTCCAGCAGCAGCTGAGGGATCAGGGAGCATTCATGCTCGATATGAGGAGAGAGATGGAGCAGATGAGAGCAGAGCGAGAGCAGAGGAGAGAGGGACCGAGGATCCCAGATGATGCGGATGCAGTAGCCGCAGCAGCAGCCGACGCAGCCGCGACCGGAGGACCGCCGAGACCGATGCGGGAGCTACACAACCCCGGATCGACGCTGACGCACCACTGGGTAGTACTTCCAGCGATCGTGGGGGAGTTCAAGTTCCCCCCCGAACACTTTGCAGCTACTCCCCCGCTTCCATGGACTCGCGACAGAGGAGCCCCATCTCCACCTCCAGGAGTTCTTGATGATATGCAACACTGTCCACGACCGTCAGGTGGACCAGGACACGATCAGGATGATCGCCTTCCCCTTCTCTCTAGCAGACAGAGCAGCCACCTGGCTGAAGCATTTGGGGAAGTTCGTTTACACCTGAGAGCAGCTCCGCACCGAGTACTTGAACAAGTACTATCCACTCGGGAGGACGAATGCAGCGAGGGCCCTGATCAGTAACTTCTCCATGCTCCCCAACGAGCAATTCCATGAGGCATGGGAGAGGTTCCGAGAGCTCACAGACCGATGCCCGCACCACGACATTTCGAAGCCGAACCTTGTGCAGAGCTTCTTCAGCGGGTTGACACCAGAGCTCCAGGGTCTGGTGAACGCTTCATGCGGCGGGTCCTATTTCGCCAAGGACCACGACCAGGTCTGGGCCATCTACGAGGAGATGGCCGAGAATTATATGGTGATGTACCATACTCGGTTGTACACTCAGGGGAGGTCCCAACAGCAGCCAGGACCCGTGCAGTACCAGAGGATAGCACGGGTCGACGCCGGTCCATCCAGTTCTTCCGCAGTTGCAGCAGCACAGGCAGAGTCGTCTGTTGCAGATATGGGCATCATCGGCGAGAAGTTGGACCGGATGGAGCTGATCGAGAAGAAGCAGTGCCAGGGAATCACGCAGAAGGAACAGATGGCACAGACTCGGAGCGACATGAAGACCCAGCTCATGTGTCTCCAGGAGGCACAGACGGCTTCCCAGCCCCGTCTTCAGTCGCGAGGCGATACCGGCGGCAGCAGCAGCTCGTCCCAGCACTCCAGCTCCTTTCAGCAGCCTAGACAGGTTCACCTTGTACAGGCGGAGCCGTACCAGCAGCAGCAGCCCTCTTACCAGTCCCCACAATCTCCAGATCTGCAGATGGTGGTATATCAATCGGATCAGCCTCTGGCAGTACTCCCGCCTGCCCCATACGATGCAGAGCCGTTGATGGATGTCAACGGTATTTGGTATGACCACCCCTAGCCTGGGATCCGACGAGACCATCCCGGATTCAGGTGGGGGAGTGGAGGTACCCAGCCCCAGCAGCAGTCATCCGGTCAGGGAGGGCAGTATGGCCAGTAGAGAGATCACCAGCCGCAGCAGCAGCCCCCAGCCCACCAGCCATATCAGCAGTCATCCTTCGTTCCTCGTCCCTATCAGCAGCAGGGACAGTCTTGGAGACGTGAGCAGCAGGCTCACCGACCACACCAGCAGCAGCATCCTTCCTCCTACCCCTCTTACCAGCAGCACCAGTTCCAGCAGCCTCAACACCAGAGAGGCTACCCGTCGGGCTCCCATGAGAGCCCCGCCTTGGATGACATAGCCCGCCTCCTTACGGACCAGCAGACTACCTTCAGACGGGAGATGGACGAGTTACGCCAGGAGATGCGGGACCTTGTGAGAGGGAAGGCCGCCATTCCTGTACAGATAGAGCCAAATCCGAATAGCCTCAAGAGAAAGTCTGAGCAGGTAGTTCACACTGAGCATGCCACTCCTAGTGATCTATTTGATGATATGTCTTCAGATCTGTTTGATGCTGATTTTGTTACACTTAGGAGCGGTAGAGCACCAGCAGGCGACGCCTCATCTGAGCGACGACTCGAGGATCCACCCAGGGCGCCAGATGAGGAGGAGGAGGAGAGCGGTACTGAGGCCGCACCTAATGACGGTGGTACTGATGCCACCAAGGATGCTAATTCCACCGGCGGTACTGAGGCTGCCGCTTCACCAGTTCGAGGAGGTGGTGCTGATGCCACCAGAATAGCCGAGCCAGCCCGCGGTACTGAGGCCGCGAGACGTCCAGTAGTAGAGCCAGCCAGAGGTGGTATTGAGGCCACCGGTGTTCGTTTTGATAGAGATGTTGTTTTTCCTTCGGTTGATGTATCTCAGAACGCTGTTTTGAATAAAGGAAAAGGTTTAGTTTCTTCTGGTCCCACTGTGGTGATTGATGTATGTGCGGATCCGGCCGTCGAGCCGTCTAGGCCTTTTCCTAGTCCTTCATCTACGAAGGACCCTGTGATCCCCTTCCCTAGAGCCCTTCAGATGGGGAAGGGGAAGAAAAGAGAAAAAGACCCAAAAAAGAGAGAGCAGGAGGAGTTCAGCCAGAGCATGATCGACAGATTTCACATACAGCTGACTCTTCAGGAGGCTTTGCAGCACATCCCCCTTCTTCAGCGATCTTTGAGAGACAGGACCACAGTCAGGAGAAGGAGGAGGAACCACACTTCAGAGATTCATGTGCTGACGAAAGCCACGTGTTTTGCGATCCAGAACCGTCTGCCGGCCAAGAGGCCAGATTCAGGGGCCCTGTATGTTAGATGCCAGATTAGTGAGTAGAGGTTCGATCGGACTCTATTAGATAGCAGATCGTCCATCAACCTCCTTCCAGCAGCCCTTCTCGACCACTTCGAGATGGGCACTCTTCGACAGAGCAGGACAGTCCTTCAGTTTGCTGATCGATCTGTCAAGAGGATGAAGGGGTTGCTACGAGACGTTATCGTCACGATTCAGGGCCTGAAATTCCCCGTGGACTTCGTAGTGTTGGACATGGAGATCCCTGATTCAGTGGTCGATACCCCCATCATCCTTGGTCGACCGTTCTTGGCCACAGCCAAGGCGGTGACCGATCATGACAGTGGGAAGGTATACTTTCGCGTCGACGGCAAGAGTATACAAATAGAGACGGTCGAGGACTACAGAGCCAGAGAGAGAGCACGCTTAGAGGCCAGCACAGATTCAGAGCAGCTGACAGACGACGGGCCAGACATCCACCAGGACTGTGATTTTGTGATCACAGACGATGAGGCAGCATGGGCAGATCCTGCAGCAGAGGCCACCCACTCATTTTCAGACATAGCTGATGCCGAGATGATAGCAGAGGAGAGCTTGGAGAGCACAGCCCTGGTCCAGGATACCACAGAGGCAGCAGAGCCGGTTCTTGACTGCGACACGGTTTTCAGTGACGGTGGTACTGATGCCACCGTGTTCGATGCAGATCCCTCGGATTCAGAGTCTGATTGGGCAGATTGCGATGATCAGATACCAGACCTGAGTCCACCTGAGCCTACAGATGAGGAGGAGGTAGATGCAGAGCAGATCAGAGACAGCACAGTTGAGCAGCCTTCTCCAGATCCAGTTTGCGAGAGTTCGCTTTCTTTCTCCCAGGCAGATTTGGCAGACTTAGCAGCATTGACACATTTCCTTCCGCAGCCAGATTTGCCAGCGCCCAGCTATCCAGAGCTGAAGCCGCTCCCTACTTCGCTGAAGTATCGGTTCCTTGCGGGAGAGCTGAGATGTACCCAGTCATCATCTCCGCCGATCTGACTGGAGAGGAGGAATCCCGTTTGATGGGGGTTCTTGAAAAGAACCGCAAGGCAATCGGATGGAGCGTAGCAGATCTCTATGGGATTAGTCCATCAGTGTGCTCCCACCATATCTATATCGAGGAGGGGGCGAAGCCGTCGCATGAGTTCCAGCGGCGGCTGAACCCCAACCTGAGAGAGGTCGGTGATGAAGGAAATATCAAAATGGTGGAGTGCAGATTTTATTTATCCCATTTCCGACTCCAAGTGGGTTAGCCCCTTGCATGTGGTGCCCAAGAAGACGGGCATCACGACTGTGATCAGTGAGTCAGGAGAGGAGATTGCTACACGAGTACCCACCTCTTGGAGGGTCTGTGTTGACTACAGGAGACTCAACTAGGCCACCAAGAAGGACCATTTCCCCCTGCCTTTTATCGACAAGATCATTGAGAGACTGGCTGGGAAGAGCCATTATTGCTTCCTGGATGGGTACTCGGGCTACAACCAGGTGGCCATCGCTCCTGAAGATCAGGAGAAGACCACCTTTACTTGTCCCTTCGGTACATATGCCTTTCGACGCATGCCATTTGGGCTATGCAATGCCCCTGCGACTTTTCAGAGGTGCATGCTGTCGATCTTTTCGGACATGGTAGGGGAGTGTTTGGAGGTCTTCATGGACGATTTCTCGGTCTACGGTGACGGATTCGACTCCTGTCTTGACTGCCTAGACCGAGTACTCCAGCGATGTATTGAGTACCATTTGGTTCTATCTTGGGAGAAGAGTCACTTCATGGTGACTCAAGGGACGATGCTTGGCCATATCATCTCTAACAGGGGCATGGAGGTGGATCCGGCCAAGGTTAATGTCATTAGAAAACTCGCACCGCCGTCCAATTTGAGGCAGCTACGGTCATTCCTGGGGCACGTTGGATTTTATAGGAGATTTATTCAGGATTTCAGTAGGATTGCCCGGCCGTTGACTGACCTCTTGACGAAAGACACCGAGTTCCTTATCGATGACAAATGTCTTTCGTCCTTTGCGACTCTCCAGCAGTGTGTGATTGAGGCTCCTGTCCTCCAGCCTCCTGATTGGTCTCTCCCATTCGAGATCATGACGGATGCCTCCGATTTTGCCGTAGGGGCTGTGCTGGGACAGAGGAGGGATGGAGTTCCATTTGCCATTTACTATGCTAGACGGACATTGGATTCCGCCCAGCGGAATTACACGGTTACAGAGAAGGAGATGCTAGCCGTAGTGTTCGCCCTAGATAAGTTTCGATCTTATATCATTGGATCTAGAGTGACTTTGTACACAGATCACACCGCCATCAGGTACCTCATGGCAAAGAAGGATGCCAAGGCCAGACTTACTAGATGGATCCTTCTACTCCAGGAGTTCGACATTGAGATCAAGCGTAAGCCTGGAGTCAAGAATGTGGTGGCGGATCATCTCTCCTGTTTAGAGCAGCCTGAGGAGTCTGTGCAGATTGATCCCATTCGAGATACCTTCCCAGATGAGGCGATCCTTGCCGTCGCCTCACTCCCGTGGTATGCCGATATTGTGAACTTTCTCGTTGCTGGGAAAGTCCCACAAGATTGGCCCAGGCAGAGGCTTGAGACCTTCCTTGCGAAGGCCAAGTCCTACCATTGGGAGGATCCCATCCTTTACCACGAAGGAGGGGATAGTGTCTGGCGTCGGTGTATTCCTCAGGAGGAACACCATAGCGTCCTCACTTACTGCCACAAGCTTGAGGCAGGAGGACATCATTCTGGGAGGAGAACGGCACAGAAAGTGCTCCAATCCGGCTTGTGGTGGCCTACCCTCTTCAAGGACTCTGATGAGTTCGTGAAGAGGTGTACTGACTGTCAGAGGATGGGCACTTTGTGGATAGCGTGATATGATGCCAATGCAGCCCATTCACTTCTGTGAGGTTTTTGACTCATGGGGCATCGATTTCATGGGTCCATTCCCTAAAAGTCAGGGATTTGAGTACATTCTCTTGGCCGTGGATTATGTTAGTCGTTGGGTTGAGGCTATCCCTGCCCGAGCCGCTGATGCGAGGACAGTTTGCAGATTTTTGAGGAAGCACATCATCACGCGGTTCGGGGTTCCACGAGTTCTGATTTCTGATGGGGGGTCTCATTTCATCAACGACTAGGTAAAGGCCCTTGCTAACGAGTTCGGTATAGACCATCGTGTTTCTACACCTTACCATCCACAGACGAATGGTCTAGCCGAGGTGTCGAATAGGGAGATCAAGACGATATTGCAGAAAGTCGTCTGCCCTGACCGAAAGGATTGGTCACAGCTTTTGGACTCGGTCTTGTGGGCATATAGGACTTCTTTCAAGACACCATTGGGCACATCTCCCTTTCGCCTCGTATATGGCAAGTCGTGCCATTTACCTGTTGAGCTGAGGCACAAGTCACTTTGGGCAGTTACAGATATTCTTATGGATCCAGATGGTATGGGAGACTAAAGAAGGGCAGAGTTAGCAGCCTTGGAGGAGTTGAGAGATACAACTTTCTCAAACAGCCTACATTATAAGGAGAAAGTGAAGGAGTGGCATGATTCTCATATCAGCCACAAGCATTTTGAGATTGGACAGAGAGTATGGCTGTTTGATGCGAGGCTACGTCTATTTCCAGGGACGCTATAGAGCAAATGGAAAGGACCCTACTTGGTCAGAAAGGTACACGACAACGGTAGCATTGATATATCTGAGTTGTCTTCTGAGAGTACCTTTCGAGTGAACGGCCAACGGCTCAAACCATTTCTAGATCATGAGCCGCGGGTCGCTGATCATGCCCCTATTCATTTTGCGTGAGATGTGGTCTTTGACTCACATCTAATGCATCTCACGCTTAGTTTCATTGATCTTCCGCCTTGTATAGATCCAGATGTCCATATCACTACATTCTTTAGTCCCACATCCCTTTCTTCATCTTTTGATTATGCTATACTTAGGGTGCACTTTACCCTAAGTATAGGGGGGATGTGAGACCTTTTGGGTATTTCTTTTGTTTCTGCCTACCCCTGTTTTGCTGCCTATACTTAGGGATATTTCACCCTAAGTATAGGGGGGGTAGACCCTGTACATTATCCACTAGGTTTTCCCTTAGTGTACAGCCTGCTATACTTAGGATTATTTAATCCTAGGTATAGGGGGAAGACCCGATACCCACTTGACTTTTCTATTTCATTCATTCTTCTTTGTATATAGCCTTCTTTTCACTTCCCTATACCCAGCACGAGTTATGTCTTCTTCATCGCTCTTGACTCTGAGGACATCGTTCGAGCTAAGTATAGGGGGGTGTGTATATATTTCATATATACTTTATCCATAACTCGTACTTTGTGTGAGTGTGTTAATAAATAAAATGGCTAAAAATCACAAAAACTAAAAAATTTTCATGTACATAAACATTCTTTTATTTGCACATAAATAGCTAGTGTACAAAGTATTTTTGTAAAAATGATTTCAAAAATCTTTTGTGTAAAGTTTGTGTAAATATTTTTCTTATCAAAATTATGTATATAGTACAAAATTTTTCCAAAATGTTTTGAAAAATCAAAAGTTTGCAAAAATCTTGTGTAAATGTGTGTAAATATGTTTTTGCAAAACTTGCACTTCATCCATCATCCATTCATGATTTCAAAACATTTTTCAAAAATTTTGCATGTTTGTAAAATTTGTGTAAATAAGCATCTTTTGTACATATGTATATAGTTTTTCTGGATGATAGTTGACATTTAAACTAGCCTGGAATCAAATTGAGAAATGGAGCTTGATTAAGATCTTAATCCACCTAACTTCTAAGAGGAACCTTATAGGGCTTAGGTTTAAGGCTTTTCAGGTCCATGGTGACTTAATTCTTTGAGTCCACTAGGCTATGATCACATGTCATCTCAATGAGCCTAAGTAGAGCACTTAACAACAACACATGACTCATATAAACGATGGCTTTACTTGGACACCAGCACTATGCACCGAGCTCTCTACGGATGAGGTGGTCAGGAGGCAATCTTCCTTGACTTGGGGTAGCATATGAGGGTAGTACTTCTAGGCGAAACCTCTCTTCTTCTTTTAGTGAAGGAAGTGTGTCTCAACTTGGTCTGGTTGCCATGAGGTCTAACGACGGGAGTTGTGGGTTGCAATAAAGCTTCAAAAGAGGGATAGTCTACTGGCTCAAGAGGAAAAACTCCTTGTATATATGCTGCACATGTATATGTTGTATAGATGCACTTGAAAAAAAAAATGTGCAAAAAGAAAATAACTCCAAAAAAGTGGTGGGTCTGATAGAAAATGATAATCCCACCGGAATATGTAAATAGAGTGCAATAAGCAAAGCTTGGTTTCATGATCCACCTGTTGTAGCTTGCAGCAGGGAGACTTGGCTACACTGGTCAAGCTCCCAAGGGTACTTGGCTACACTGGCCTTGACCCATTCTCTTCTTCCTCCTCTTCTTGAGCCGGTTGAACTTGAAACTTAGAAGGGAATACCCCGCTCCTCGAGGAAAGAGTGGCCAGATTGAGGTCATAGAGTTACCTTGTTAGGGAGGGTTGTCAAGTTGCCATTTCTGAGGTGGAGAGCTTAGACCTCACATTCACAGGACAAGAAAAGATTCATGGTCTTCAGGGTTTGTGATTGATGACTTGTTCTGATCTGGGGCATTGAGGAGTCTTGGTTATAGATTAGTGGAACTTAGAGGCTGTTGAGTTTTAAACTTAGGTCCAAATAAGGTTCCGACAAATTAATAATCCAAATATCTGATCGAGCTCCATACCCCCAATTTTATGAAGGCAAGTTTAATAATCAACCTTGATCCATGTACATCCTCTTTTTCTTTTTCTTTCTTTCTTTTCACTTCTTTTTCAAATAAGTGTTTGCTAAGGACTAGCAAAGTTAAGTATAGGGGGGTGATGAATACTCATTCATCACTCTTTATTCTTATATTTTAGCTACAAAAACCTTGCAAATACATGTAGATATGTGTAAATAGAAATAATTACCAAAAGCACGCATTGTGTAAAAACCTATAATTAGCATGTTTTTGTGCAAAAATAAAAGAATAAAGATTAAAAAGAAAAAGAGGGAAATATTTAGAATAAATATTGAGCAACCTAACCCAAGGGAGGGCTCAGCATGGGCCTGACCGCATAAAAGCCAAAGTAGAGGGAGATAAGGGCTCATGTGTGTAAATATTTGTAAATAAATAAAAATATTTTTCCTCACAAAAATAGCCTAAAATATACTTGTAGATACTTGTACATATTTATAAGTATAAAAACAAAAGAAAAAAGATAAAAATCAAAAAGAACAAAAACACCCCTTTCATCATGTATATGAACCACTCTTCTACATTTATTTAACCTTGTAAATAAATAAAATTAATTCCCAAAATTTTTGTAAATATTTTATGTTATATAGTGTAAATAAATAAAATAAAAACAATCAAAATAAAAACCAGATAAAAATAGCAAAATTAAAAACACAAAAATATATTGTACATATACCATGTAAATAAATGTATATATGTATTTATTTTACCTATGTATATAAATAATAATAATAAAATAAAAATACCTTTTTATTCCTTATTTTATAATGAAAATAAATAAAATATAAAATAGGAATAAAATTGCATAAAAATAACAATTAAAAATAAAAAATTAGAAAGCCTATAGTGTACATATACCTATATACTACATACTATGTATATACCTTATTTTTATTTCGAAAAAATTATTAAAAATCACTAAAAATTAGAAAAAAAAATAAAATAAAAATATTTCATGTTTTGAGTTTTTGCTAAATCGGCCCCTTGTTGCCCTAATTTTCACTCCTAAGATCCTGCCACGTGGCAGATTCCTGTTGGCTCCTAGGGATGTTGACCGCCCGGTCAACTACCCCCCCCAGGACCACTTCCCACGGTTCTTAGCGGGTAAGCCTTCTTCTCGAATTTTTAGCGCTCAAACCCGAAACACATTCACTCAAACCCCGGGTCCGTTTTGATTTTGACATACCCGAGACCCTCGCCGGAGCTTCATCCTCGGGATCCGCGCGCTTCCACGCCCTACCCGCATCGTTCATCCCGGACTCTCCAGCTGTTATATAGCAGTTGCTCCGCCACCTCATTTCTCCATCTTTGTCCATTCGAATCCTTCACCAGTGAGCTCCAGAGAGTGCGCGAGAGTGACAGCTCGCGTCCGGTGCTGTCGAAGCGAGGAGAGGAGGAGAGACCATCGATCCGGCGAGCTACGCCGCCGCTGCTCCGCCACCAGCAGGAGTATCGAGCCTCAGAGGGAGACGCTCCTCGAGGCAACGACCAGGAGCTTTCCCAGCTCCTCCCCAGTCTCTTCGTCCACCCAGGTATCCATTTCGCTCTGCCTTTTCCTTTATTTTTCGATTACACCCAAATCGTCGCTCGCCGCATTCCATCGATTCCGACCATCCAGTAGATAGATTCGATCATCGGACCACACAGACACCTTCGCCCCCTTCCGACGCACCTTCTTCACCCCTCCATCCAACCCAGCTCGCACAGGAGCTGGGAGCCGAGCTCCTCCGTCTACCCCCTTCGCCGGAGCTCGCCATATCGACCCACAGTCCACCTTCACTCCGCCTAACCGGGTCGAGGCTGTTTGCCCTCGACCCGCGAGTCTTCTGGATTGCTTTGCAGGTCGAACGAAGGCCATCTGAGGTCCTTCGTCATTCAGCCAGGAGGCACAGCTCCGCCGACCTTGCCCGAGCTCCTCAGAGCTCAGCTGGATCATCGGAGCCCACCACCAGCTACGGGACACCCTTGCGGAGCTTCTCCGACCTTCAGGCACAGCAGAGGAGCCCCGGAGCGAAGCCACCGGGCTGGCGAACTTCGCCGGTCATCTGTTCTTCGAGGATCCTCCTCCTCCGTTCGATCAGTCCTCCCGCTCCAGGTGTCATCTGGGCCATTCATCCCTGGAGCTGCCTTTACCGTCAGATCAGAGGAGAGTCGATCGCAGCCGTCAGTCCAGTGAGGGGTGTAGCCTCTGAGCGTCCTCGACCGTTTGATCAGACACGTGGCCATCACCCCGCCGTTGGATCACTACGAGGAGAGCAGCGTTGGACCCCCAGTCGCCCTCGACCGCTTGATCAGACACGTGGCGTTCATCCTGCGATCCGAATAATAAAGGGTAATTTACCCTTAGGCCCTCTTAGTTATTTTATTTCGTTTTTAGTCTTGTAAATATTTAGCGTAGTTGATTGAGTTTTGGTACTTTTGCATAGAGACCCGTGTGCTTGCCTTTTTTTGCTGTTATACCCCTATACATGGTCTGAAACGTGCTTCGTCACGTGGTTTCTTTGGGTTAATTGCACTATATGCCCCTGTAGTTCTGGTTGTTAACAGTTGAATGAAACTTTTATTTTATTTGCATTTATACCCCTGTGCGTGATATATTTCAACATGTGCGTGATATTTTGGGTATTTTGCGAATAGGCCCTGGACTTTTGGTACCTGTTACCAATAAGTCCTTGGAACTTATTTTTATTACATTTGGGTCCCTGAGTGCCCCAGGCACGCGCGTGGCGCGTGTTCTGCTGGATTAATTGCACCAGACCCCCCAGACTCTCGGGTATTTGCACTTTGGTCCCTGTGCACTGTGCCCTCTCTTTATTTTTGAATAAAATAGCAAATTACCTCCAAATCCAACAAAAGTTGGATACAAGGCTCCTGCCATGGTGTAAAATATTCGAGGATTTTTTAGGACATTTTTTTTTCATTTGATATTTTTAAAAATTCAAAAACCTCTATTTTCTTCACTGTCTAACTTTAAAAATCACAAAAAAATATTAAATAGTGTCTAAAAATTACAAAAAAAATTGTCTACTGTCCATTTTGTTGTGTTTGATTTTCTAGCCAATTTTGGCTATTTTCCATTACTGAAAACCACTAAAAATTGAAAAATACCTAAAAACTTATAAAAATTCTAATAATTAAACCAAAAATCCAAAAATAATAAAATAGGTGCCTAAATTTTCCTTGTTTTATTCTCTTTACAAGAAAATTACCTTCCAGCTAATTTGAGGCTTTTAGATATTTTATCTAGGCCTTTTTAGCTCGGCTGGACAGTATCTTTATTCCAGTCACTTTTTGATTTTTAGAAAATTAAATAAATTTCAGAAAATTCTCAAAAATTCACCAAAAACACTAAAAATTATAAAACACATAAAATATTTTTGTTAGGATTTTTGATTGACTTTTAGTGCATTTAATAATTTGTTGAAGTGTGTGTTTGTTTACTTTTCTTATTTTCTTAATACATTAAAAATCCAAAAAAATATAAAATAAAGTAAAACCCACTAAAAATATTTTGTCCTTTTATTTTTATTCCTTTTTACTACTTCGTAGGCCGAAAGGACAATCCGTGCTCCTTGAGTTCGACCCTGGTCGCTATACCAGGTTAATCCAATAGCAGGACCGCTATTTCGTATTTTGAGTGATTTTATCTATCATTAGTGGTTCATATTTTTCTTGATTGACATAGCCGAGTGATCGAGGTCACAACGACCATCTAGATACCTTTGCCTTAGTCGCTTGGCGTGTCATCAGAATGGCGCCGTTGCCGGGGAAGGAAGGCCATCTGAGGCCTTTCGATATCGAGCCAGGAGCTCCGCCTCCGCCGACCTGGCTCGATATCGAAAGGCCTCAGATGGCCTTCCTTCCCTGGCAACGGCGCCATTCTGATGACACGCCAAGCGACTAAGGCAAATGTATCTAGATGGTCGTTGTGACCTCGATCACTCGGCTATGTCAATCAAGAAAAATATGAACCACTAATGATAGATAAAATCACTCAAAATACGAAATAGCGGTCCTGCTATTGGATTAACCTGGTATAGCGACCAGGGTCGAACTCAAGGAGCACGGATTGGTCTTTCGACCTACGAAGTAGTAAAAAGGAATAAAATAAAAGGACAAAATATTTTTAGTGGTTTTTAATTTATTTTATATTTTTTTGGATTTTTAATGTATTAAGAAAATAAGAAAAGTAAACAAACACACACTTCAACAAATTATTAAATGCACTAAAAGTCAATCAAAAATCCTAACAAAAATGTTTTATGTGTTTTATAATTTTTAGTGTTTTTGGTGAATTTTGAGAATTTTCTGATATTTATTTAATTTTCAAAAAATCAAGAAGTGACTGGAATAAAAGGTATTGTCCAGCCAAGCTAAAAAGGCCTAGATAAAATATCTAAAAGCCCCAAATTAGCTGGAAGGTAATTTTCCTGTAAAGAGAATAAAACAAGGAAAATTTAGGCACCTATTTTATTATTTTTGGATTTTTGGTTTAATTATTAGAATTTTTATAAGTTTTTAGGTGTTTTTCAATTTTTAGTGGTTTTCAGTAATGGAAAATAGCCAAAATTGGCTAGAAAATCAAACACAACAAAATGGATAGTAGACAATTTTTTTTGTAATCTTTAGACACTATTTAATATTTTTTTGTTATTTTTAAAGTTTGACAGTGAAGAAAATAAAGGTTTTTAAATTTTTAAAAATATCAAATGAAAACAAAAATGTCCTCAAAAATCCTTGAAAATTTTACACTATGGAAGGAGCCATGTGTCCAATTTTCGTTGGATTTGGAGGTAATTTGCTATTTTATTCAAAAATAAAGAGAGGACATAGTGCACAGGGACCAAAGTGCAAATACCCGAGAGTCTGGGGGGTCTGGTGCAATTAACCCAGCAGAACACGCGCCACGCGCGTGCCTGGGGCACTCAGGGACCCAAATGTAATAAAAATAAGTTCCAAGAACTTATTGGTAACAGGTACCAAAAGTCCAGGGCCCTATTCGCAAAATACCCAAAATATCACGTACATGTTGAAATATATCACGCACAGGGGTATAAATGCAAATAAACTAAAAGTTTCATTCAACTGTTAACAACCATAACTACAGGGGCATATAGTGCAATTAACCCAAAGAAACCACGTGACGAAGCACGTGTCAGACCATGTATAGGGGTATAACAACAAATAAAGGCAAGCACACGGGTCTCTATGCAAAAGTACCAAAACTCAAACAACTACGCTAAATATTTACAAGACTAAAAACGAAATAAAATAACTAAGAGGGCCTAAGGGTAAATTACCCTTTATTATTCGGATCGCAGGATGAACGCCACGTGTCTGATCAAGCGGTCGAGGGCGACTGGGGGTCCAACGCTGCTCTCCTCGTAGTGATCCAACGGCGGGGTGATGGCCACGTGTCTGATCAAACGGTCGAGGACGCTCAGAGGCTACACCCCTCACTGGACTGACGGCTGCGATCGACTCTCCTCTAATCTGATGGTAAAGGCAGCTCCAGGGATGAACGGCCCAGATGACACCTGGAGCGGGAGGACTGATCGAACGGAGGAGGAGGATCCTCGAAGAACAGATGACCGACGAAGTTCGCCGCCCGATGGCTTCGCTCCGGGGCTCCTCTGCTGCGCCTGAAGGTCGGAGAAGCTCCGCAAGGGTGTCCTGCAGCTGGTGGTGGGCTCCGATGATCCAGCCGAGCTCTGAGCAGCTCGGGCAAGGTCGGCGGAGCTGTGCCTCCTGGCTGAATGACGAAGGACCTCAGATGGCCTTCGTTCGACCTGCAAAGCAATCCAGAAGACTCGCGGGTCGAGGGAAAACTGCCTCGACCCGGTTAGGCGGAGTGAAGGTGGACTGTGGGTCGATATGGCGAGCTCCGGCGAAGGGGGTAGACGGAGGAGCTCGGCTCCCAGCTCCTGTGCGAGCTGAGTTGGATGGAGGGGTGAAGAAGGTGCGTCGGAAGGGGGCAAAGGTGTCTGTGGGGTCCGATGATCGAATCTATCTACTGGATGGTCGGAATCGATGGAATGCGGCGGAGCGGCGATTTGGGCGTAATCGAAAATTAAAGGAAAAGGCGGAGCGAAATGGATACCTGGGTGGATGAAGAGACTGGGGAGGAGCTGGGAAAGCTCCTGGTCGTTGCCTCGAGGAGTGTCTCCCTCCGAGGCTCGGTACTCCTGCTGGTGGCGGAGTAGCGGCGGCGTAGCTCGCCGGATCGATGGTCTCTCCTCCTCTCCTCGCTTCGACAGCACCGAACGCGAGCTGTCACTCTCGCGCACTCTCTGGACTCACTGGTGAAGGATTCAAATGGCCAAAGATGGAGAAATGAGGTGGCGGAGCAACGGCTATATATGCTGGAGAGTCCGGGAAGAACGATGCGGGTAGGGCGTGGAAGCGTGCGGATCCCGAGGATGAAGCTCCGGCGAGGGTCTCGGGTATGTCAAAATCAAAACGGACCCGGGTTTGAGTGAATGTGATTCGGGTTTAAGCGCTAAAAATCCGAGAAGAAGGCTTACCCGCTAAGAACCGTGGGAAGTGGTCCTTGGGGGGTAGTTGACCGGGCGGTCAACATCCCCAGGAGCCAACAGGAATCGACCACGTGGCAGGATCTTAGGAGTGAAAATTAGGGCAACTAGGGGCCGATTTAGCAAAAACTCAAAACATGAAATATTTTTATTTTATTTTTTTTTCTAATTTTTAGTGATTTTTAATAATTTTTTCGAAATAAAAATAAGGTATATACATAGTATGTAGTATATAGGTATATGTACACTATAGGCTTTCTAATTTTTGATTTTTAATTGTTATTTTTATGCAATTTTATTCCTATTTTATATTTTATTTATTTTCATTATAAAATAAGGAATAAAAAAGTATTTTTATTTTATTTTTATTATTTATATACATAGGTAAAATAAATACATATATACATTTATTTACATGGTATATGTACAATATATTTTTGTGTTTTTAATTTTGCTATTTTTATCTGGTTTTTGTTTTGATTGTTTTTCTTTTATTTATTTACACTATATAACATAAAATATTTACAAAAATTTTGGGAATTAATTTTATTTATTTACAAGGTTAAATAAATGTAGAAGAGTGGTTCATATACATGATGAAAGGGGTGTTTTTGTTCTTTTTGATTTTTATCTTTTTTCTTTTGTTTTTATACTTATAAATATGTAAAAGTATCTACAAGTATATTTTAGGCTATTTTTGTGAGGAAAAATATTTTTATTTATTTACAAATATTTACACACATGAGCCCCTATCACCCTCTACTTTGGCTTTTATGCGGTCAGGCCCATGCTGAGCCCTCCCTTGGGTTAGGTTGTTCAATATTTATTCTAAATATTTCCCTCTTTTTCTTTTTAATCTTTATTCTTTTATTTTTGCACAAAAACATGCTAATTATAGGTTTTTACACAATGCATGCTTTTGGTAATTATTTCTATTTACACATATCTACATGTATTTTCAAAGGTTTTTGTAGCTAAAATATAAGAATAAAGAGTGATGAATGAGTATTAATCACTAGGCTGATGGTGTGAGCTGGAGCATTGGGACGAGCTGCTGCTGCCGCCGTGATCGCCTCGCGACTGAAGACGGGGCTGTAAAGCTGTCTGTGCCTCCTGGAGACACATGAGCTGGGTCTTCATGTCGCTCAGAGTCTGCGCCATCTGCTCCATCTGAGTGATGCCCTGGCACTGCTTCTTCTCTATCAGCTCCATCCGATCCAACTTCTCGCTAATGATACCCATATCCGCAGCGGACGACTCTGCCTGTGCTGCTGCTACTGCGGATGAACTGGATGGACCGGTATCGACCCGTGCTATCCTCTGGTACTCCACGGGTCCTGGCTGCTGCTGGGGTCTGCCCTGAGTGTACAACCTGATCTGGGACATCACCATATAGTTCTCGGCCATCTCCTCGTAGATGGCCCAGACCTGGTCGTGATCCTTGGCGAAGTAAGACCCGCCACAAGAAGCGTTCACCAAGCCCTGGAGCTCTGGTGTCAGCCCGCTAAAGAAGCTCTACACAAAGTTGGGCTTTGAAATGTCATGGTGCGGGCATCGATCAGTCAGCTCACGGAACCTCTCCCATGCCTCATGGAATTGCTCGTTGGGGAGCATGGAGAAGTTGCTGATGAGGGCTCTCGCTGCATTGGTCCGCCCGAGTGGATAGTACTTGTGTAAGTACTCGGTGCGGAGCTGCTCCCAAGTGTAAACAAACTTCCCCAAGTGCTTCAGCCAGGTGGCTGCTCTGTCTGCCAAGGAAAAGGGGAAGGCGATCATCCGAATCGTATCCTGGTCCACCTGACGATCGTGGACAGTACTGCATATCATGAGGAACTCCTGGAGGTGGAGATGGGGCTCCTCAGTGGCGAGCCCGTGGAAGCGGGGGAGTAACTGCAAGGTGTTCGGGGGGAACTTGAAGTCCCCGACGATAGCTGGAAGTATGACCCAGTGGTGCATCAGCGTCGATCCGGGGTTGTGCAACTCCCGCACCGGTCTCGGTGGTCCTCCTGCCGCAGCTGCAACGGCTGCTGCCGCTGCAGCGGCTGCTGCTGCATCTGCATTATCCAGGATCCTCGGCCCGTCTCTCCTCTGCTCTCGCTCTGCTCTCATCTACTCCATCTCTCTCCTCATATCAAGCATGAATGCTCCCTGATCCCTCAACTGCTGCCGAACGGTATTGAGGGAGGCGATTAGGGTGGAGTTGATCGCGCCCTGGTCCAACACAAAGTGCTCAGGATGTGGACCTCGGGAGCGATCCTTGGAATTGCCGGCCATGGCGTCTGTAAAATAAAATGAGCCGAACTCAGGTGCTGATAAATCTGCCAATCTCTCCTCTGGATCATGTCTCTCAGAATCGAAAGAAAGGCGGTCGAGGGGGAACAGGCCGGAGTCATACTCGGGCTCGGAGAGCTGGTCTCGACTCTCGCGGGCCAACCTATATGAACGGGTAGACGCGCCCGAAAGCGGTGCAGCCAGAGGCTGCCTAAGAGATCGTCTACCCATCATCGTGATCTGGCGAGTAAGGCGGATGGGATCTGGAGAAACTATGATCAGTATACAAACCCCTCAGTTCACCAACGCAACGTGAGCTGAAGACCGTAAAGGCTCGGTCGGATTATCTTGTCAAATTTTATTTTGGTGAACAAACAATCTATCAGAGCGATTACGTAACCTGCTGGGATACCCGATGCTACTCCAACCGACTGGCCCGCATGGAAAAGTCGGTAATCAGTCGGGAATAGCACCGGAGGGCTCTACCTAGTGTACGGGTCACTCTCTCGCACAAGCAAACCAAGCAATGAGGGGGTTGCTCTCCCCAAGACAGATTTTTAGGTCAAGTGTCTTTTAGGGTCAATAGTTTTAGCAGTCCCAATTTTATGGTTTTTCTTTTTAATATTTTTCAATAAAAACAAAAGGCCTAACGAATTTTTCGGTTCTCCTGATTATTAAGTCAAAAACAGGGGGAGAAGACGAAAAAGCTGATGCGCGATGAAATCAATGATGCATGCAAAGATAGAAATGCGTACCTATCTCCAGCACTCTACATTCAAGATGATCCGCGCAGAAATGTAAAGACTGAAAGTAAACTACCTATATGGTGCAGCGATGAAAACCGAGTCCTAAACAGGCAATTCTACTCGCAGAACCGTCTAACTGGTCACCGATCCTTCAAGCCAAAGGTCCGATCTCGGTCTACCCCTCCTCCTCCCGACACATCGGGTTCAGGAGCAACGCTTGGCAGGGCAGTCTACGGCACGTAGGCTACGAAGGGAGTGAGTCAGTTATTTTTATTAATGAATTATTAGTAGGTCCAATTAATCGTACTATGGGAACATGCAGATAATTAGGTTTGGGGATCCTACTAATTACGGCATAGTCAAGTAGAAAATCCTAAGTCTAGGAGCTCGAGAAAAACCGCTGAAAACTGTAAAAGGCAGCGAAGAAAACAAAAGCCGCGAAAAACCGTAAGGGTCCCCGAGCACACCAGTGCTCGGCGAAACAGACCCGCTAGTCAAGCCAAGTCCAAAGTGTCTGAGTGTCCCTCTATTATTACAATAATAAAATGAAATGAAAATAAAAATCTAAACTAATCCTCGCCCGCTCGTCTACTCTCTCACGCTCTCCTGCGGCTCCGTGAAGAAGGGAGCCGCCTCCAAGTCCCGCGGTTGCGCCGGCTTCTCGAAAGCAGCCGCCTCGGTCCTCAGGCCCTCGCAAGAAAGAAACAAGTGGTCACACCAACAAAATAAGCAAATAATAGCAAGAAAATAAAACAGGGTATATGTGCAAAAATACAAAATAAAATAAACAAACAAAAGTCAAGCAAAAACAAAAACAAAAGAAAATAAAACAAAATAAAGCAAAAAGAAGAGAAAAACAAAAAGCCGCGAAAAGTTGCGGACTCCGAAAAAGCCGCAGAAAGCCGCGAAAAAGAAAACAAAGACAAAATAAAAAAGAAAAATCAAAAACTACTAACCGTGCTCCCCGGCAACGGCGCCATACTGATGACCCGATAAATCTCACCAAGACTCGGGTGAAATAAAATGGATCAAGGGTCGTTGCGACCCGGATCTCGGAAATCAATCGGTCGATCAAGAAAATGAAGTTCAGACCACCAAAATCAAAGAAAATCAATCAAAACACGATAGCGGTCATGGCTATTGGATTAGCCTGGTATATCGACTAAGGTCGGACTCAGGGAGATGGCCTTGCGGCCTACGAAGTAGTCAAAAATAAAATCAACTAAAATAAAAGGTATTTTTGGTGGATTTTTAGTCTTTTTATATTTTTTTTGGATTTTTGGTTAATTAAGGAAAAAAAGAAAAAAAGAAACAAGGCAATTCAACAATTTATTTAATGCATCAAAAATCAAGCAAAAATTCAAATAAAATTTTTTTGCGTGTTTTATAATTTTTACTATTTTTGATGAATTTTTGGGATTTTTCTGATGTTTATTTAATTTTCTAAAAATCAAACAGTGCAAAAAGATAACAACAATGTCCACCCAAGCTCAAGGGACTTAGATAAAATATCTAAAAACCCCCAAAAAGCCTAGAGGTAATTTTCCTGTATAGTAAATATACAAAGAAAACTTAGCCACTGGATTTATGATTTTTGGATTTTTAAATTATTTATTAGAATTTTTATAAGTTTTCAAGTGTTTTGTAATTTTTATGAGTTTTGTGTAATGAAAAATGGCCAAAATTGGCCAGAAAATCAAACACAACAATATGAACAGTAGCTAATTTTTTTGTAATTTCTAGATAACTTTAATATTTTTTTTGTGATTTTCCAAATCAAACAGTGACGAAAATGGTTGTTTTTTATTTTTTAAAAATATCAAATAAAAGCAAAAATGTCTCCAAAAATTCTAGAAAATTATACAACATGGCAGGAGCCATGTATCCAATTTTCAAAAATAAAACCTAGGTACAGTGCACAGGGACCTGTACGTAAATACCCAAAGTTCTAGGGAGTCTGGTGCAAATTTCCCAAGAAATCACGCACGCCACGCGTGTTTGGGGCACACAGGGACCTATATGTAATAGAAATAAGTTCCCTGGACTAAATAATAACAGGTATTAAAAGTCCAGGGGGCTTGTTGTAAAATACCCAAAAATAAGCGCGCATGCGCAAATCAATCCACGCACAGGGGTATAAATGCAATTTCCTAAAAATATTTCTTCATTTCATAACCATCCAGAACAACAGGGCTAAGTATGCAAATATCCCAAAGAGGCACGTGTCGATGCACGTGCTACACTACAGACAGGGGCATAAATGCGAATAAAATAAAGCTCAAGGTCCAAAGTGCAAATAAACCAAAAATAAAACAACTGACTAACGTATTTACAGGACTAAATGCGAAATAAAGGAAACAGAGGGGCCTAAGAGCAAATACCCCTTTATTAATTGCTGACGGCTGGATGAACGCCACGTCGATAATCGGACGGTGGAGAGACGGTGGCGCTTTAACTCTGGAACGCAAGCCGGATCGAATGGTCGAGGGTCCACCACATGGCAGATCTAACGGTCCTGGAGTGTTGTGGAGAAACCCTTGAGTGATCGTCGAAGGAGAGGGTGACACGTGGAGATCTGACGGCCCTGAATCGCTGGCGTCTCTTCCTTCGATCGTGCGGTGTGGATCAATCCTCCTGAAGATCGTGCGGTAGCTGCTACTCCTGGAATAGAAGGCTCAGATCGACACTGGAGCTGGGGAAGATCCGACGGTAGGCGAAGGTCCTGGAAGAACTCTCAGCCGGCGAACTTCGCCGGCCCAATGCGTGCGCTCCTGGCCTCCTCGCGGGGCTCTGATGATCGGAGAAGATTCGGCGTGGGCCTCCGCGTCAAATGGCACTCTCCGATGGAGCAACAGAGCTCTAAGGAGCCCGGTCAGCTCCGGCGGAGAAGAGGCTCCTGGACTCGAGTCAGAGGACCTCAGATGGCCCTCATTGTACCTGCAAAAGGACTCCAGAAGACTCGCGGGTCGAGGACAAAGTACTTCGACCCCGTCAGTGGTGGTGATGATGGACGGTGCGGTGGTGCGGGCGAACCCCGACGAAGCAACGACGAAGGGGTTCGAACCCCAGCTCCTGTGCGAGCTGGGTTGAACGGAGAGGCGGAGAAGATGCGCGAGGGAAGGGCGACTGTGATGGGAGCTTCCGATGATCGAGCGGATGGGTGACGTGACCGGAATCAGAGGTGGACGGCGAAGGAGCAAATTGGGGAAAAATCAAAATCGAAGAAAAAGGGAAGAAATCTAAGCTACCTGGGTGGAGGAATCGACTAGGCACGAGCAGCTGGTGCTTTAGGTCCTAGCCTCGCGGGTCATCGTGGCCCGAGGCTCTGGCGCTACCTCCCGGCGGCGCACGGCGGAGCTAACTCGCCGGATCAGTGGTTCCTTGCTTCCTCCTCGCTGCGACACCTTCTGGAGCAAGCTGTCACTCTCGCCAAGAGAGTGGAGGTCACTGGGTGGTGAACAAATGAGCCAAAGACCAGGAATGAAGTGGTGGAGCTCAGCATATGTATGGTGGAAGGTCCGGCTATAAGTGATCGGGTAGGGCAATGTGGAGCGCGGACCCCGAGGCGGGTGTGCCGGCGAGGGTCTCGGATGTGGCAGGAACGAATCGGACCCGGGGTTTAGGCAAGAAGGGATCGGGTTTAGGTGCAAAAATTAAGAGAAATCGGGTCGGGCACCTAATACCCGTGGGAAGTGGTCCACATGGGGGAGTTGAACGGGCGGTCAACAACCCCCGTGGACCAATGGGAATCAGCCACGTGTAAAATAATTAGAAATTCAATTAAAAATAGCAAATGGCCGAATTATTAAAAAGTCAAAACATGAAATATTTTTGTTTTAATTTTTTCTATTTTTTGGTGATTTTTAATTAATTTTTCAAAATGAAAATAGGGTATTTACATAGTAGGGCTATATATAGGTATATATACAATATAGAATTTTTAATTTTGATTTTTAATTAGTTATTTTTATACATTTTTATCCCCATTTTATATTATATTTATTTATATCATAAAATTAGGAATAAAAAGCTATTTTTATTTTATTTTTATTATTTATATACATAGGTGAAATAAATACATATGTACATATATATACATTGTATATATACAATGTATTTTTGGGTTTTTAATTTTGTTATTTTTATTTTGTTTTTGTTTTAATGGTTTCTATTTTATTTATTTACAACATAAAAAGTAAAATATATACAAATTTTATAAAAATTAATTTTATTTATTTATAAGGTGAAATAAATATAAGAGTGGCTATGTACATGACGACTATGCACAAGGTGAAGGTTTTTGTTTTCTTTTTATTTTTTTCTATTTGTATTTTGAATTTTATATTTATAAATATATACAAGTATTTACAAGCCCATTTTAGTCTCTTTTTGGAGGAAAATATTTTTATTATATTTACAAATATATTTACACACATGAGCCCGTATCTCCCTCTACTTTGGCTTTTATGCGGTTAGGCTCATGCTGAGCCCTCCCTTGGGTTAGGTTGCTCAATATTTATTCTAAATATTTCCCTCTTTTTCTTTTTGATCTTTATTCTTTTATTTTTGCACAAAAACATGCTAATTATTACTTTTTACACCATGCATGCTTTTGGTAATTATTTATATTTACAAATATATACATGCATTTGCAAAGGTTTTTGTAGCTAAAATATAAGAATAAAGAGTGATAAATGAGTATTCATCATTGACCTGATCGACTAGGAAGAAAGTAGGGGGAGATAGGGTCCATAACTTATAAAAATCAAGAAAACCAAATCTCACTTGTACATATTCACCATTTTCCACCCTGCCATTCACCTATTTTATTTATTAATAAAATAACCTCAAATAAAAATATTTCCTTCTTGAAAGTTGTGTGTAATAATGTATACTAATTTATAAAAATATCAAAAAAAATATTTAACCAATAAATAAATAAATACAATGAACCTAAAAAAGCCTAAAAGTCCAATTTTCCAGGTTCATAACTATTTATAAAAAACTTCAAATTGACCAAACTCACTTTTAAACTTTGTTTTATAATTAATACTATTTATTAAAAATACCAAAAAATCTTGGAATAAAAGGTGTGAGTTTTGGCGTTTGGACCCCTTTGTATATATGTACATTATGTGTATAAAACTTCTTTATTTTCTATCTATTTATTCATAATTCCAAATTACTTAATTCTTTTTTCTAAAATGTTCATAAAAATCACTAGAAAAATACAAAAATAGAACTTAAAAATAAATATGAATAAATACCAATAAATCTCAAAATCTAAAAGCCGTAAAGCCTAACTTCCGAACATCATAACTCGGCCATATGAACTCCGATTTGAGTGTACTAACTTTTAAAGTTCATTTTTGTAAAAATATCTATCAAATAAAAGTGGTTTTACTGAAATCAGAGTTAATATGCAAAAACTAGATTTTGGGGACCTTATGGGTATACTTGTATATATGTATATATTGTATATATTTTTATTTATTTATTTATTTGTGCACATAATTGTATTTTTAAATGTTTTGTATATATATTATTTTATTTATATAAAATAAAAATAAAAATTATAAAATCTGAAAATAATCAAAAATAAAATAAAGTATGTATCACATAGGTATTTTATACCTATTAATAAAGGTTCTTATTTATTTTACCTTATTTAATTAATTAATTTTATTATTAAAAATCACCATAAAATTATTTAATAAATTATTAACATTATTTATTTTCATTATTTTGTAATTTAAAACCATTTATTTATCTATTTATTGTATTTATCTTTTATTTAATCTGTTGTTTCGTCCTTTTCCTTGTTTCATCTTTTTCCTCCTTCAGCCAAATAATCTGTTCAACCAAGCCGTTTTCTCCAAATTTTCTAGAGCGGGTCGTTGATCAGATCGAGTTGATTTCTTCACCAAAATAAAGATTTCACAACCCTCATTTTCGCCCATATGAATTTTTAAATTTCCTACCTCGTTTTGCGCGCCGAATTTTTATTCGAAATTTAACGTTTCTCATATTATAAATAAGCCTCCATCTTCTTCCTCCTCCCATCTTTGGCCATTTTCTCCATTCCGGTGAGCTCCGTCGTTCCTCCAGTGTGACAGCAGTGAGTGAGCGTCGTTGAAGTGAGGAGAGGTGTGATCCAGCCTCTGATCCGGCGATTCATCACCGTGCTCCGCCTCGCCGGCGAGCTCGAGCCTCCGGCACCGCCGAGCCGTCGAGGCAACGACCCGGAGGTTTCACCTCCAGCCCAGGCACTTCGTCCACCGTCATCAGAATCTCCTTCATCCTTGGTAACATTGCATTTCCATTTTCTTCCAATTTGGATTGATTCGTTGTAGTGTAGATCCAACCTCCGATCTTCCGGATCAAAGGTCCTTGTCTTTCTCCTTCATTTTCATTCTATCCGATCACACATCCATCTCAATCACGCACAACACGCGCATCGCTTCTACATTTTTCCCCTCACCATCTGCGCACCTCAGATCCAACATGGGTCCGAGTTAGATCCCAAACCCATCGCCTCCGCTCGGGATCCCCATTCACTCACTTGTTTCTTGCAAACTTAGGATTCGTAATTGGAATTAGATTTCTATACATTTCAATTGGAAGGAAGAATCTTACTCATGAATTTTTTTGCATAAATCCACAATGTGATTTTGGAATCCGTTGTTCTCAAGTGAAGGCTGAGAATGTCACTCCAAATCTGATCTGTGAAGTAAATCTCATCGTGGTTGAAACCTTATCCGTAATATGCATGCAATTTTTAATCAAAGATTATTACCCTGACTACAATTTACATCTGCGATTCTATCTACCTGCACCCGATTCCTTCGAATCGAGGAGCATTTGTTTTAATCTGCAGGTACTTACAGTCCTGGAGCCGGAAAGAAGAAGATCATCACTGCGCCGAATTATCACCATCAGATTGAGTTGAGAATCACCACTGCACTCTGAGATTCAGATCGATCGAGCAACTTGACCCGTGAAGCATCCTTGAACCAACCCTGGAGATCAACCTGGAACCGCCGATGCCGATCGATTGGGGAAGAACTGAGTAAACACAAGAATAAGCAGCACCTGTTTGATCATCTTTGGATTAACGGTTGAGATCAATTGCCTCAGCACCAATTCAGGCTCGATCATGTGCACCATTCGTATATTTTGGCACTTTTACAGAAACCCCCCAACATTTATGATTATTGAGATCAAGTCTAGGTAAAGGTATTCTCACGTGAACATACACAAGGCTTTGAGCACTTTTGCATATTAATCATTAAGCTTGTATTTGTTATCATTTGGATTGGGAATCTATTTTAATCTCACTTTGGTTTCCGAAACTGCAGAATATGTGATTTCCATGTGATTCGTTGGTGTTTTTGCACAATCTTTCCTGGAGTCTGATGTGTTATCTTTTAGTTTAGAAACTTTCTAATAATTAAATTTTAGTCCTTCTACTGCAACATTTATTGTCTAGTCTATTTTGATTGAAATAAATATTTCTTTATTCAAAAACAAAATTCACAAACCCCAAGAACAACTTGTTTAGATTACCTCTTTTAATTCATTGATTGTCTTTGACTGAATAACCCTTGCTTAATAATTGTTGCCTCCTTGAGTTCGACCCTGGGAGCTATACCAGGTTAATAACTAAATAGCAAAAATCCATCGTTTTCTTTCATTGCTTTGATTGGATTTAATAATTGTTTGATTCGGTTGGTTTTTATTTGGTTACAACGACATCCTCCATTAATCAATTAAAATCCAAGTGAGATTACCGGCTAATCTTCTAGCGTGTGATTTTATTTAGAATCAATGATTGGTGGTATCAGAACACTTTCATGCCTTACGTAATTTACACATACACATGTCTCCATCCCATGTTGTATAACTCTCACGTTTCATTACAAAGAACAAGGTATTAATGGAATGTCTCAATTCAGGATAATTACAGCAAATGATCACGTTTGTATTTTAGTTATTTATTTTTATCTTCTTCCGTACATAACATTATTACAAATTATTGGATAATATACACGTGATAAACTTAAAGATATACGTTGAATAGGTCTATATTTGTAAACTATTACTAGTTAGACATATGTCTAACAAAATTGTTACAAGTTAAAGTATATAAAATTACTTGATTAAATGTCGTTATCATTGTTGGCTCTTTAGTGGTTTTTTTTGTTTGTAATGAATTTAGGTATACATGCGAATAATAATTAGATAACCCTTACAAATTAGACTGCTTTTAATTTTGTATGGAGTACATTTTTTCCTTTTCATGTTTAACCATTTTACTTTTTAATACATGTGTAAAAATTGATCTAAGCACACAATCGACCACAAACAATCCAAGAACATTAAATTTACATGGAAGAACGTCATCGGTATAGTGAGGAAAATACCAAGGAGAACAAAAGGTTGCACTATGATGAAAAATTGGAGTACGAGTTACAAAATCATAGGAGGCGATGCTCTCTCAGATGACCCACACCTTACTCTAAAATACATATAAAGGTATGGGGTCAAACTGATCCTAAGGGGATCAATTATCGGGTCGAACAAGATTCATTTGCGGAATATTTTGAGATCATAAATGGTTGGATCTTCAAGACATATTTCAGCAAATCTCCATCTTGTCTTGGACTCCATTTGGAAAGTTGTTACACCTTTGTCCCCCCTCGGATGCAGATACTCAACAATCCAGTCCACGTAATGCCGTTCTATATTCGAAGCATAGAAATAAAGCTAGAATCAAAACACATAGATGCAATAGAAAATGCAGTAAACTTTTTTTCCATTACCATTTACAGATTCATTCGCAAGTAACGATGTTCCCAAAAAATACCACATACATGTACACATGAATGTCCATACATATATGCAAACAGTATCTCTCAAAAAGTACAAGAAAAGACAACAAAATCTACAAAGTTTACGTACCCAAAAGTAACAACAACTACAATAGCAGAACTGAACAAACCAAGCCGCTCACTGTTGCTAGCGCTCCTACGAAACTACTAGATTCACAAAAGTACGTACGTCATGAGCAAAGTTGATCAGTATGGTGACAAACATCTAACCAAGAAGAACCAATAGAAGCTAGAAAGTGTACTGATGAATCTCCATTTCATCATTTTTATTTTTCATTCTAGCCTTTAAACCATAGCTAAATGCATGGATAAATCATTATTTTGCACAAATTAACACTCATCGTTTATTGTATAAATATTTTATAAATTACATTGTTAAAATCCAAAATAAAATTATAAAGAAAAAAGAAAAAAATAAAATGCCCAAGGTAGTTTATGACCCTAAACCTTGTGACCTAGACATCATGATGACTGGGTCGATAAGGAATAAGCTAGGGAGGGATAAGGATCAATAAATAAAAGAAACCCTACTTCATAAATGCCCAATAATGTATTTTTAGGACCTATTTTATTCATCATGATTTATACCTCAAATAAAGAAATTTGTACATGAAAGTTGTAGATAAAAATATAAGAAAAATACAATATTTATTTCACATGAAAATAATATAAATTGTACATTCTACACTCAAAATAAAAAGTCAAAACTCAAACTTCCCAGACCCATATCTTCTCCATATGAATTCAAAATGCACCAAGATCACTTTAGTTGTATATAACTTGTTATTATCTATCTAATGAAGATGGTTTCATTTAGCTTGGAGTCAAGAAGCAGAAGTTAGATTTTGGACCCCAATTATACAATATACCATAATAAAATATTCATTTTATTTATTCATTATATTTTTTATTATTTTAATTTTTTATAAAATTTAAAATATTCTTTATAGTCTATGTACATATCTAGAATAAAAAACCATAAAAATACACTAAAATAATATGATGTACAAAAGAATACATAGATAGATATGCTTTATGTATACCTATATAGTTTATAGCTCTATTTATTTAAGTGTACAAAAAAACTCAGAAACATACAATAAAAATATATTTATGTGTATTTAAATAAGTTATAAATATATAAACTATGTATGTCAAATAATAAAGTATAAAATACAAAATAAATTAAAATACATAGGTAAATATACCTATAAATGAACCCTTAAAAAGTACCTTAGAATAAGTTAAGTCATAAAAATAAATAAAAATCATAATAAAATACTACATAAAATAATAAAACATCTTTCATGTTTTAACAAAAAATTAATAAAATTATTTATTATTTTATTTTTAATAAAAAAATCTTTTATTTAATGTTTTGTCATTTAGTGACCCTATGTGGACCAATGGGGTCCCAGTCTTGCTTGACCCAAGTCAACTCCTCAGAGCTCGTAGATCTGGCATCTGTTAGAGGTTTTGACCTTGTTCTAACATTTTTGGCGCCCGATCCTTGCACTAATTTGGTATGATTCCTTCTAACCTTTTGACCTTTGATCCTTGCACTTTCACACCCGAGCATTACCTCGATCGATGTATCATCACCTCGAGCAGCATCCTCGATGGATCATCACTTCGAGCCATAAGTATTAATTGCTTATCATTTTATATGGAATAAATATATGATGATGGTATTGCGGTTTATTTATTTTATTGGCTGGATGACCTGGATTTCAGAGAATGAGATGTGCACCCCATCGTCATTAGATAAAGGTTTAATAGTGTGGGAGCATTACAGATGGTATTAGAGCCCAGTCATCCCTTATAGTGTTAAACATCCGTACAATACTTCAGAAAGATATCATAAGGATAAGTTGTGAAGTCCTTCGACTCAAAGTCTGTGATGATATTAGTCCACTTCGAATGACTACTCTATTACTTTTTTTATCTCATCTCTATGTTCTTATAAAAAGCTCTCTCTTCTTTCTTGTGTCAATGTTGTGCTGAACATGCCTCCTTGTAGAACCCCTCTATCGTTGGGCAAATGTGCTAGATAATGAAATGCTGCAAAATATACAGCAGAGGCAGCAAGACATGGAGGATCTCCTTATTTCTGTGACGCAAGACAGGATTGTCGAGGATGCATCTCCTCCTCCTTCCACAATTATCACGGAAAAGGCATAACAACATGATGGCAAGTTTACACAATATTGTAAGGAAAAGGTTCCAGAATTTTTGGGGAATACTACTCCAACTATTGTTGATCTTTGGTTGTAAAAAGTGGAAAAGGTGTTTCCACCCTAAATGTTGCAAAGAGTCAAAGGTGGTTTTTGCTACCTATTCATTGTCAAGATATGAAGAGGAGTGGTGGATTTCTATTTCGACACATTTGGATAAGTAATTGACTTGAGGATGCTTTAATAATTCTTTCTAGGAGCACTTTTACCTGGAATATTGGAGAGAGCAAAGAAAAAAAGAGTTTGCCAATATTATCCATGATAGCATAATTGTGAACAAGTACTCGGTGAAGTAGACATAGTTTTTGACATTTGATGCATGTTCAGTTCTGACGAAATATGACAACGTTTACAAGTTTAGAAGGGTTTTACGCAAGGAGATTTGATAGTATCTGGTTCCACTTCGTATGGACACTTTTAAAGATGTACTAGATGATGCATGCAAAGTCAAGGAGGCCCTTTGCGAGAGCAGATTGGGATATGGAGGTCAAGGTGCCAATAGGGCCTTCTCCTCGGATAGAAAAGGCATGCATAAGGGACAACATTTTCATCTGTATCATCAGTCATCATCTGCACCCAATACTTCCAAGAGAGCTCCAACTTTGGGATATGCCTCACAAATCAGTAGGGACCAACCCAAGCTATGGTGAGAACAACTACAAGGAGGTTAGATGCACATAATGATACTCAAACTTGCTTTTATTATCATCAGGAGGGACATGTGAATGCAAATTGTCTTCGGAGATTTTCTCAGTTTAAGGCTACAATACATTGTGGAGGATCACATTGTTGTGGGTCTACATTTCAAGGTAGAGGAGTACGTCAACAAAGGAACAGAGTGGGTTTGAATGCAACAAGAAAGACTGGGCATATGATTGTCGTTACAGATGGATGGCTCTTGCATTTGGCAGTGTAATACAAGGTATGGTCTCGGTAGGCGATTTTTATGCGCATACACTCTTTGATTTAGGCCTTCGCCTCTTTGATTTTATTTGTGTTTGCTTCATCATTGGTCCAAGATCCAATCACAATGGAGCATCCTTATTTCATTAAGGGGCCAAGGGGTCAACTATTCAGGATATATGCTAGAAGCATATCTCCTCTAGATGTAGATGGATGATTTTGATATCATTCTTCGTATAGACAAACTTGAGGAACATCATGTATGCTTGGACTGCTTTCAGAAGCAAGTGATCTTTCATATTCTCGATCTTGAGGAGATTGTGTATGATGATTATACTTCAAAAATGGGCATACATTGCATTTTTGCACTCCAAGAACATCATATTCTTTCCAAGGATGTAAGAGTTACATAACACGTGTGGTATTCGATCAGAATCTAAGAGAGGCAATACGAGATGTAGATGTTGTTCGTGAATTTTCAGATGTCTTTCTTGGTGACTTACCAGGACTTTCCCCTTGTAACAAGGACACAACCAACCTCGATCATGCCTTATAGAATGGCACCAACCGAGTTGAAGTAACTCAAAATTTAGTTGCAAAAATTATTGGAGAAGGGCTTTACATTCCCTAGCACCTCCCTTGGGGAGCACCAATGTTATGTGTGAAGAAAAATAGTGGATTGATGAATACTCATTCATCACTCTTTATTCTTATATTTTAGCTACAAAAACCTTTGCAAATGCAGGTATATAGTTGTAAATAGAAATAATTACCAAAAGCATGCATTGTGTAAAAACCTATAATTAGCATGTTTTTTGTGCAAAAATAAAAGAATAAAGATTAAAAAGAAAAAGAGGGAAATATTTAGAATAAATATTGAGCAACCTAACCCAAGGGAGGGCTCAGCATGGGCATGATCGCATAAAAGCCAAAGTAGAGGGAGATAGGGGCTCATGTGTGTAAATATATATGTAAATAAAATAAAAGTATTTTCCTCACAAAAATAGACTCAAATTGGTTTGTAAATACTTGTATATATTTATAAATATAAAATCAAGATAAAAATATAAAAATTAAAAAGAAAACAAAAACCTCACTCATGTATATAGTCACCATGTGTATAAACCATATATCTTATAAATAAATAAAATCAATCTCCAAAATTTTTGTAAATATTCTATATTATATAGTGTAAATAAATAAAACAAAAACCCTTAAAACAAAAACAACATAAAAATAACAAAATTAAAAACATAAAAATACATTGTAAATATACCATGTATATAAATATACATATGTATTTATTTCACCTATGTATATAAATAATAAAAATAAAATAAAAATATATTTTTATTCCTTATTTTATGATATAAATAAATAAAATATAAAATGGGAATAAAATTGTATAAAAATAACAAATTAAAAATCAAAATTAAAAACCTATATATTGTATATATACCTATATATAACCCTACTATGTACATACCTTATTTTTACTTTAAAAAAATTAATTAAAAATCACTAAAAAATAGAAAAAATTAAAACAAAAATATTTCATGTTTTGACTTTTTAATAAATCGGCCATCTACTATTTATAAATGATTTTACAAATCTTTTCCAGGTGGCAGCTTCCTATTGGTCCAGGGGGATGTTGACCGCCCGGTCAACTCCCCCCCAGGACCACTTCTCACGGGTCTGTGATGCCCGACCCATCTTCTCGGATTTTTCCCATGCAGACCCGACTCCTTCTTGCCTAAACCCCGGGTCCGAATTGCTCACGTCATATCCAAGAACCTCGCCGGAGCCACCGCTTCGGGATCCGCGCTCCAGCACGCCCTACCCGCGCTCGTCTTCCCGGACCCTCCAGCGTATATAGTCCCAGCTCCGCCACCTCCATTATCATCTTTGGCCATTCATTCCACCCCCCTGTGAGCTCCAGTGCGTGCGTGAGAGTGACAGCTCACTCCAGGTGCTGTCGAAGCGAGGAGAGGGACCGGATACCACTGATCCGACGAGTATCACCGCCGTGCTCCGCCCTGAGTTGGAGCTCGAGCCTCGGACGTTGGCGCTCCTTGAGGCGAAGACCCAGAGCTGCGCAAGCTCGA
The DNA here is from genome assembly GCA_037367405.1 of Ottelia alismoides. Taxonomy (NCBI): domain Eukaryota; kingdom Viridiplantae; phylum Streptophyta; class Magnoliopsida; order Alismatales; family Hydrocharitaceae; genus Ottelia; species Ottelia alismoides. Next base: position 63,495 of record JAZKJV010007825.1, on the reverse strand, counting down.
CCACAGCCCATTCAGCCACCCAGGTAGACCCTTAGGACTTTCCTTTTCGCTAATTTTAGATTTCCCCCATTTCGCTCCGCCGCCGTTCTCCGCCGATTCTGATCACGTCCGACCACCGTTTGACCATCAGGCTTCGCCATAGCCTCCGCCTTCCTCCCGCGCACCTTCTCCATACCTCCATCCAACCCAGCTCGCACAGGAGCTGGGGTTCGAGCTCCACCGTCCCCACCTTCGCCGGAGCTCGGCCATCTCGACCTTCTGATCATCTTCACCCCGCCTAACCGGGTCGAGGCAGTTTGCCCTCGACCCGCGAGTCTTCTGGTCTATTTTGCAGGTACATCCAAGCCCATCTGAGGGCTTGGACCATTCGGTCCAGGAGCTCTACCTCCGCCGACCTCGCCGGAGCCCTCCAGGGCTCGGCTGGGTCATCGGAGACCCCCATCTGACGCGGAAGCACCCCACGCTCCTTCTTTGACCTTCAGCGTGCTTCCAGGAGGACCCCAGCGCACGCACGAGGCCGGCGAATCTCGACGACGAACTGTTCGTCCTCCACCTTCGTCTACCGTTCGATCGCCTCCCGCGCCCCAGATTCGATCGTGTCCATCCACTTGAGGAGCATCCACGACCGCCAGATCCTTCTGGACGTGATCTCCACCGTTGATCAGCTAGGCTGAGCCGCAACGCATCTTCACCGCACGATCCAGCACGTGGAGAAGCACCAACCGTCCGATCACTGCGAGGAGTTGAGCCTTGGAGAGCCACCCGCATCCGGACCGTTCATCTGCTACGTGGCGTCCATCCAGCGACCCGCATTAATAAAGGGTAATTTACCCTTAGGCCCCCTCTTTTATTTTATTTAGCAATCAGTCGTGTTAATATTTAGTATAGTTGTTTAGTTTTTGGTAAAATTGCATAGAGGACCCTACACTTTACTTTCTTCGCATATATGCCCCTGTGTGTTATGTAGCACGTGCTTCGACACGTGATTTTCTGGTGTATTTGCATTTTATACCCTGTAGTTCTGGATGTTATGGAATGAATGAATACTTTTTGGATATTGCATTTATACCCCTGTGCGTGATTTATATTTGCATGTGTGTATATTCATGGGATATTTGCAGACTACCCCCTGAACTTTTGGTACCTGTTACCAAATAGTCCTCAGAAGTAGTTTTTATTACATTTGGGTCCCTGAGTGCCCCAGGCACACGCCACGCGCGTGTTTACCTGGGAATTTTGCACCAGAACCCCCAGAACTTCTGGTATTTGCACATAGGTCCCTGTGCACAGTACCCCCTTTCTATTTTTGAATAAAATAGCAAATCTACTCCAAATCCAACGAAAATTGGACACGTGGCTCCTGCCATAGTGTAAAATTTTCAAGGATTTTTGGAGACATTTTTGTTTTGTTTTGATATTTTTAAAAATTCAAAAACATCTATTTTTGTTACTGTCTAAGTTGAAAAACCACAAAAAATATTAAAACTCATTTAAAAATTACAAAAAAATCACTTGTTGTTTTTCCTTTCTTGCTTGATTTTCTAGCCAATTTTGGCTATTTTTCATTACTTAAAACACCTAAAAATCGAAAAACACATAAATCTTATAAAAATTCTAATAAATAAATTAAAAACCCAAAAATAATAAATTAGGTGCCCAATTTTTCCTTGTTTTCTTCTCTTTACAGGAAAAATACCTCCAGGCTCATTGGGGCTCTTAGATATTTTATCTAAGTCCCTTAAGCCCGGCTGGATAGTACCTATAGTTGTTGACCTTGTTTCATTATTAGAAAATTAAATAAACATCAGAAAAATCCCAAAAATTCACTAAAAACAGTAAAAATTATAAAACACACAAAAACGTTTTTATTAGAATTTTTGGTTAATTTTTAGTGCATTAAATAAATTGTTGAAGTGTGTTGTTTCCTTGTTTTTATTATTTGCTTAATTAATCAAAAATCCAAAAAAAATATAAAGAGACTCAAAAACCACCAAAAATACATTTTATTTCTTTTTCTTTCTTTTTAACTACTTCGTAGGTTGTGAGGCCAATCCTTGCTCCTTGTGTTCGACCCTGGTCGCTATACCAGGTTAAACTAATAGCAAGATCGCTATTGATTTTTGATTTGATTTTATCTTGATTGGTTGTCTATTTTTCTTGATTGACACATTTGAGTCTGATTGCTCGGGTCGCAACGACCATCTAGATACCTTTACCTGAGTAGTCGGATTCTCGTGTCATCATGGATCTTTGCAAAAGTGCATAGACTATATACAACTCAAGAAGATGACAATAAATAATCGTTAACCCCCCTTGTATCTATGACCTCTTTGATCAATTACAAGTGGCTTCCATCTTCTCAAAGATAGATCTTAGATCTCACTACCACCAATTGCAAATCAATGATGTAGATATTCCGAAGACTGCTTTCCGGACGAGATATGGCATTATGAGTTCATGATGATGCATTTTGGTTTGACGAATGCTCCCTCTACATTAATGGATTTGATTAATAGGGTGTTCATACCGCTCATGGATACTTTTTTGATAGTCTTCATTGATGATATGTTGGTCTACTCAAAGATTGAGAAGCAACACATAGTACAATTGTGATTAATGCTTGGGATATTATGAAAGAACAAACTATATGCAAAATATAGCGAGTGTGAGTTTTGGTTATGGGAAGTGTCCTTCTTAGGCCTTTCCATTTTAGGAGAAGGGATATATGTGGATCCAACAAAGGTAGAGGCATTGCTTAGTTGGAGCGGCCTAATAATGTGACAAAGGTTCGTTGCTTCTTGGGTCTTGCAGGCTATTATCGTAGGTTTAGGAAGTGGTTCTCTCTTCATGAAAAACCCCTAGCCCATCTTACTAAGAAGGAGATAACTTTTGTCTGGTCAGACAAGTGTGAGAAGAGCTTCATGACTCTTAAAGAAAAGTTGACGACTATTCCAATCTTGGTGACTCCATCAGGTCCATAAGGTTTTACATTATACACAAATGCCTCTGAAGAAGGCTTTATAGTAGTTTTAATAAAAAATGATAAAGTGGTTGCCTATGCTTCTAGTCAGTTAAAACCGCATGAGCGAAATTATCCTACCCATGACATGGGGTTTACAACAGTGGTCTTTGCATTGAAAACATGGAGACACTATTTGTATGGTGTTGCATTTGAGATTTTCACTTATAATAAAAGACTTGAACATTTTTTGTTAAAAAGAATTTGAATATGAGGCAAAGGCATTAGCTCGAGCTTCTTAAGGATTATGAGTGAACTATCTCATATCATCCAGGAAAGGTGAACATGGTAGCAGATGCATTAAGATGCAAACTAGGTTCTGATGAGAAACAACTACAACTTAAGGCATGGAACTTGCTGACGAGTCTCGGTGAATGGCACCATTTTCGTAGTAGTGTCGACACAGTGATTGTACCTCTATGGTCAGAGCTCATTGATAAATTAATCTTAGGGTAACAATCATATGTAGAGATATAAAGGCTGAAGAAACTTGTTATAGAAAAGACTTTGGTTGGTTTTTCTAATGAAGATGGAGTGCTAAAAAATAAAGACTGATTGTGTGTGCCTATAGATTGGGACTTGCGAGAATAGATTATGCATGAGGCTTATAGTTCATGACTTTCCATCCATCCTGGGAGTATTAAAACACATCAAGACATGCATAGGAACTTCTGGTGGAGGTGAATGAAGAGAGATATTTCTCATTTTGTCAATAGATGTCTACCTTTCCAAGATGTCAAGGCAGAGCACTAAAGGCCTCCAGGATTGTTGGAGTCCCCAACCATTACTGAGTGGAAATGGGGGGGTATATCAATGGATTTTGTTAATGGTTTTCCATGTACATTGGGAGGATATGAATCAATTCGGGTGGTCATCGATAGATTTACTAAGTCTGTTCACTTCACACCCATTTGCATGTCTTACACACCAGCACATTTGGTGAATATTTTTATTGAGAAGGTGGTCAGGTTACATGGGTTCCGAGATAGGGATTCACAGCTTACTTCCTACTACTGAAATGAATTCCTGAAGTTGTTAACTACACAACCATGCTTAAATAAGGCGTACCATCCTTAGACTAATGGCCAATTCGGGTGCACTATTTAGACCCTCGAGGACATGTTGCGAGCTTGTACATTAGAATGGAAAGGATCCTAGAAGGATCATCTTCTAGTGGCATAATTCGCATATAACATAGTTATCATGCAAGTATTGTGATGGATCCATTCGAGGCGTTGTATGGCTAATGATGCCCAACCCTTTGAGTTGGCAGGAGGCTAGGGTCAACTAGATACACAAGTTGGATGAAATTGCAAGTTATTTCATATTTATGAAGATGTCAACGATGAAGGAAGTTCGACGATTCAGGGCTCGTGGGAAACTCGATCCACGATTTATTGGGCCTTTTGAGATACTGGAACAGTTAGGACAAGCTACTTATTGGTTGGCCCTCCCTCCACACTAAGCATGTGTACATAATATATTTCATGTTTCAAACCCTTCGAAAATATGTGCATGATCCACGACACATCTGAAGCTATGACATTCTACAAGTATATTTAAATGTCTCTTACCATGATAATTTGATCTGTATTCTTGATTTATCGATCAAGAAGTTGAGACAGAAGGATGTGCCAGTAGTGAAGGTTATTGTGGCATCGACAAACCTCCGACGAAGCCACATGGGAGTAAGACGTAGAGATGCAGGAGAAACATCCACATTTATTTGAAGATAAGTCATAATTTATAATTTTTGCTTTTTCATCATGTCAACTGATGGTGTCAACCTTTTTAAGTTCTTATCCGACTTTATAAATCCTCTTTGTCTTATGTCTCGGAGACGAGACTTGTTTTAAGGTCTTATGATGTAAAATCCAAAAAGTTTCTTGTTTTGCTTTCTCTCAAAACCCTACTAATGTATACCCAAAAAATGCATCCTTCCCAGATGCTTCCAACAAACTAAATAATGTGAAATTATGAAACTCGTATCTCATGATATTTGCATTTTAGTACTATGACATTTTCATAAATATTGAGCTACTGTTCATTACATGATTGAAGGTTTAACACCTGTTTAAACCCTTCTTCTACTCTAATAACGACCATTTAAACCTTGTCTCATAGTTTCCTATCACAACCACCGTGAGAGAAGGAGAGATCATTGTTGAGACCGCCGGTGGCATAGAGGTCGCTGAGGAAGATCTATGGGAAGGGGATGACACAGAAAGTGAAAAATACGTCCATATTTCTCCATTTTAATATATGAAAATCTCGCAATTTTGCCTTTTTAATTCTGGAATCCGTGACCATGATGCGGATTCTCATGTTGGTTGTTCTTCTTCGCAAGATTCGAAGGTTACTTCGGTTGTAATCATGAATGGTATTCATGGATCTCTCTAGTCTCGTACGTGATTTTATCTTGAATAAGGTAATGATTCCTTTCATGTACATTGGATTTTTCATATATTCTTTCTCTTGAAAACGCTTGGAAATTATTTTGATAAATCTTGGAGTTTCCCCCAACTCCATCTTGATGAAGAGCCTTCCATCTTAACATCAATTTATGGATCCGTAAATGGTTTCATGTTCTAGTTGTTTACTTCATTGGTACTTATGTGACTTTTTTTTTTCCTTCACAAACTAAGGCGGATTATTAGACAATGGAATATTTATGTCCATGTTTGATCATTTTTTGGTGGGTGTGATGCTTACGATTATTGTTCTAACTGAATATCTATGCATGGATCGATTTCTCCTAAATATCATGATGAGTCTGCTATCTTTTATTAATGATTCCAATGGGATCATCATGATCATTATCATCGTTGGCTCTTTGGTGGTTTTCTGATTTGTAATGAAATATGGTATATGCGAGAATAATAATTAGATAACCCTTCTTTACATTCAGGTAGGAAACTAATTACGACCAATCGTTGATTATATGATAAATCGTGTGTAGCCAAACTTACAAGTATAGATCCAACAAGACAAATCTACTAAGAGCAACGTTATTCTTGCATCCCCATTACAAGATTCCTTGATTTTTGTTGGAAGATATACAGTACATGAGCTCTTTTTATCTAACTTTTTTTTGAAAGAATGTGTTAGTTTTAGAGTTCAAGCTCTCTGGTTTATTTATTAGCTTTTGATGCCTGAAAGACGTTACTTACTGTATGATTTTTTTATAGATAATATCTGGAAAACTAAAACGGTTTGATTGGATAACTTTAGTATTGATTGGATTGTTATAAGGTTTTGGAGGATTTTAATTCATATTCACATATGTTGATCATCCATCAAAATAAATATATTACTCCCGCGGCTAGTAGAATAAGGGTTAGGTAACGAGTAAATCCGATGTCTTACAAATGAGAGATTAATATGATAATTTTAGATAAATGTACATATGGACAAAGTACTATAAGGTAGTGCACAACCTTGTGGTCTAAGAGAACCATAGTAGAGTCAGCCTCGTCCGAGGGGCATTATAGGACAATGGTGGATGTAGGCACCCTACTTGTCTGGAAAAATCAAATCCATGCTTTTAGTTATATGGAGCTACGACTCCCAGGTTTTAATAAACTCGAAGGAGTTGGGTTTTTGTTCCCATGTGGAGGGTGATACTTTCCAGACTTGATATATGTTCCTACTAAGACTTGTGTTATGGATACCTTGGGTGGGAAGTCTTGGCCAAACCTATTTCCCGTGGATACTTATCTTTGATCTACTAGAGTCTTGGCCAAACCATGTGGAAATGAAGTCGATCTCAGGCTCGTGATGAAATGAAAAGTAATTGATTACCTATGTTTGAAAATTTGAAGTGTATCGATTACATACTCTCTACATAACTTGGGGGTTATGGGTACAATGCTTACATGTACAAGTGTCACATTGGTGGTGGTTTTGTTCTCAGTTTTACCATCTACTAGAGTGATTGCTCTTAATTATATGTTATATATTATTTTTCGGCTTTCTCTCATCCTTGTTAGCTTTCTCTTCAGGTGACATTAAGCATGCGACAGAAGCGCTTTTTTTACAGTTTTCCCCAATAGACCACCAGTGAGGGTGGGTCTTTACATGCTATGTTGGTTCTACTTTTCTATTCTAGATGAACTCATAAACTGATTGTATTCCTTTTCCATCTTAGTATTTTCCTATGCTTGGCTTGTATTTGTGGCCCCTTTTGGTAATAAGAATAGTATGTGGACAATGACACTAATTGCTTATCATTTTTATGATAATTATTATATGTTGTTGGTATTGTGGTTTGTTTATTGCTATTTGTTAGATGACCTAGATTCCGGGGAATGAGATGTGCACCTTGCCACCATTTGATAAAGGATTAACAATGTGGTGGTGTTATATACCTTTACTTCAGGTGTGCGAGAAGCTCTACTTTGATGAGGTGTGTGGGAAGAGACTTCGCAAGTAATCTCAATCCTCCTCTTTGTCATTCAAAACACATGCGAAGGAGTGAGGCTTGATCTACTCAGTGTGTGGTCCTTCTTCTTGTTAGGACAAGTGCATGGAGCATAGGTTATATTGTAGGATACTTTTGGTGAATGTCAACCTTTTCGGAAAGCTACATGTACGAAGATGCTTAGGTCGAGTTTGGATAACATGGTGGAACACTAATGTTTTGAATAACTTGAAGCTAAATGGGTGTTATTTCAGGTGGTTGGTGAAGAAAGCATAAACGGCAGATGAGGATGTGAGTTGGTTTGTGGTCTACTCAGGTATGGATAGAAGATTGGAAATAAGAGAGGGAGAAGTAGAAGAGGAGAAGAATATAAAAGAGGAAGATGAAACATGTAAGAAGAAGATGAAAACCGATAGAGGAAGGAATAATGGATAAAAAAGAATAGAAGAAAGTAGACAAAGGAAATAATAGTTGAATGAGGAATCACTTGGGGAATAATTTTTGTAAGAAGATGAAGATTCTTGCATGGAATCGTCAGTTTGCGAAAAGGTTATGTAGAGCATAATGTCTATCGCAACGAGACGATAAGACTTCTTTACATCACACCACGGGTTGAGACAGACCTCATCCTCTCCTGATGAGGCTGTGACTTTGTCTTACTTTGTATGCTCGGAGCTTGAGAAAGTGCCCCAAACAATGGTCAATGAAAGTAAAACTGGGCACATGTTGAACAGAGATGTGGTCTATCGATCTAGCATGCTAGATCAATAGTTGCAATGTTGATCAATCTCTAATTCAACAACAATCAACCTATAATGAAATTCAGTGATCAAAATGTATGAGTCAAAATTTATTATAACTCAGAATATATATGTGTGTGTGTGTGCATGTGTGTGTGTCTAATGTATAAGTAGTCTGACTGTCGAACACTAGGACAACACGTAATAGAGTGCAAATTTATTATTAATTACTTAATACTATTTTTGATTTTTTATTTGTATTTTTATGTCTTTTTGTTTTTGCTAATTTTTACAGTTTTCAATATGTGCCCATATCTATGTATTTTTAATGTTTTATTTTTTATATATTTTTTATTTTCCAAAATTTTAATTTCTTTTTATTTTTTTGAAATAAGATATATAATAATATATAGATAATATTTATAGACTATAGAAGTAAAGTAAAGAGAAGAGGTGTTTTTGAATTTTAAATAAGTAAAAATAAAGTCAAAATAAAGAAAAAAAATGTTTTTGGGTTTTAAACATTTTCCTCTTTTTTGGTGATTTTTAGATACTTTTTAGGGATTTTAAAGTTTAAAATATGCAAATCAGTGAATAAATAAAACTCGGAGAATCACTTAGGGTTTTAAAAATAGATATCAGAGCAAAATAAACACTAATCTAATTTTATTATTGGGATTTTTACCCGGCAGACCCTATAAACTTTTTTTAATTATCTCTACGACCTTTTGCACAACGTAATTACCCTATCGACCCTAAAAATTACCCAAAGAACCCCCACGGGCTTCAAACAGATCACCCGGAGGGTTCATGGGGTAAGAGTTAGCAAGTTTACGGGGTCGAGGGAGGAATTATGTTGTTTCAAAGGTCGTAGAGGTAATTGACAAAGTTTATAGGGTCTGCCGGGTAAAAATCCCTTTATTATAAACATATATTAGAGGAAAATCAGAGATAGAAAACATAATTTTTAGATTTTTCTAGAATTTTTACAAAATTTTGTAAGTTTTTCTGTGTTTTATGATTTTAAACGTTTTGGTTTTGAATTTTTAATGATTTTTGGTCAGATGATAAAAGAAAACAAAATACACCACTGTATTTTTTTATTTTTGATAGTATTTTGTAATTTTAATGGATTTTACATAATTTAACAAGAGAGAATGCAATGTTTTATGTATTTTTTATAAATAGGAAAATAATTTTTAATTGCATGCGAAAAATATATTTGATAAATATAGATTCCAAGCACTTAAGTTAATTTTCCAATAATTTTTTGATAAACTAACAATAAATACTAATAAAGAAATAAAATAAAATCAATCTGCAGCATATGGACGAAAATGTAATTAACAAAACTTGTAATCAATTTTAGAATACACAAATAAGTCCTAAGACACAATTTGTATTTTTTCAAATACACCCATAATGTACGTGTAGACAGAATGAATGGCTGAGGTGCAATCTGAATGGCTGAGGCTCCACTAAGACCTGAACGACTTGGATTAGATCATGACTCATCAACAATGAATGGCTGAGGTGCAATCTGAATCATATCTGATGGTTGAAATGATTCCTCATCGGACGGTTGTGATTAGAATTGGAGCATATGGGCCATCGGATGGTTGGGAAGTCATCTGGATGAACTAGGAAGAATGCTCACATGTAGCTCCTTTAATTGAAGATATCTCTATGCCCCGTCCACCTGTCGAGCTCAGGGGGGTGCTCAAAAGGTAGCTGGATGTCTTCTACTATTGTTTAACTCCTTAAAAAGGTCCGAGCCTTGTTGATTGAGGCCTGGAGGTCGAATATGGCTCGAGGACCTGAGACTTGGTCTCTTCTTTTGAAATCACTCCAAATGGAGTCGTGTGGACCTCAAACCTATGCCAAAAGACTCATGGCTCAAAGACGAAGGTCTTTAACATGAGGATTAGGCAAAAGAAAGGAAGATGGATGGGGCAGAGGTGCTCCGACATTTGGCGGAGGAAGGAGACCTAATCTCCCAATCTTTGCAAGATCAAGGTGAAATTATGAAAAGAGAAGGTGGAGAATATGATGGGGACTGTGTGCGGGTGATCATGGAGGCTATGGACACATTGTTTCACAATGGAATAGTGGTCAGAGCCTAGAGCTCCGATGAGATAATTTTTAGGAATTTAGTCTAATTTAGATGACATTAAATGTAATAGAAGGGAAAATTAGACTATTGACTACACTAGGAATTGAAAGAGGTAGATATAAGTGCTCACCTGACCTGTAGGGTCGGAGAGCAAAATCATGGTGAATCCACCCTCTTCCACCTTGTCCATGCCTCATATCAAGAACGGTGCTCCTCCTGTCACTAGGGCACTCGCTCCAGTTCCAATCCTAGGGTTACAGTTGGGAAATGGGGATTGAATTTCAAAATTGGTGGAGGTTATATTACATAGCACTTTGATTGGATGCTCTCCTTCACCTAATGTTTACGAGACAATCGATGGTTGACTAATGCAACCCTTTGATGCACGAGAAAGCTAACTCGAGGACGAAGAGATTACATTAAGGAATCGAGCAAAAAGGAGGTCAAGATCAAGCTAGAAAATTGGCAAAGAAGATGAAAGTTCACATTATGGACATGTCTAAAGGGGGATTGGGAAGCTGACCAAGGTCAACCCTACCCGGATCCTTATTGGTACATGTGGACCAAGTCAGGACAAAAAATGTTAATAATAAAAATAAAAGGAAAATAAAATAGATAATAATTTTATTAAATAAATCTCAAAACATGAAAGTTGTTTATTATTTTATGTGTTATTTTATGGATTTTTTATTTATTTTATCGACTTGTTTATTGTGTGTTAATTTTTACAAGTATAAACATATATATACACATGTTTTGTATATTTTATTTTTTTGTGTTTTATGTATACGTTATTATATTTATATATTTTATATATTTACAATATTATATATTATGTATTTACATATTTTCTTTTATTTTATTTTTATTGTTTTGTTTATGTATATAAATAATTACATATGTATAGAGTATCAATATAGTTTAACTATGTATTATACTATATTATTTATTTTAGATTTATTTTAATTGTTTTAACTTATTTTATATCTTTAATATGTTTATATAATATATATACAATTATTTAAAATATAAAGGGATTAAAAATGTAGAAATTAAATAATATAATATTATATATAGACGCCTCAGTACACTGATACCCAGAAAACCGATTTTTATATCTTGACTACACTTTGTTACCTTCATAAGATAGACAGTCTAATTCAAAATACAATGGATGTGAATTTGATGAATTTTGAGTCCATATGGAGGATATATTGGTCACTAAAGTTATGCTTGCATTTTTTCATTTATGTGTACAAGTTGCACTATGCATGATTTTTATTGGTTATTATTTTTTATTTTCTATACATTATTATGTACATATTTCTTGTTCAAATTAGTTTGAAGTATGTATAAGTATAAAATAGTGCAAAATACACTAATACAATGAATTGAACACCTAGGGTTTCTAGGGTTATGTGTATGATTGTCTATATTCTTTTGTCGTTATCTTCCTCTACTTTATTCCTTGTCGACCTAGTCAACATTTGACTTAGCCTCCGAGTTTAGGATCATTCGATATCTTTGTACTTCATTTATTTTCATGTACTTTCTTTATTATTTTATTTTGGTTTTAAGTACGAATAATTACATGATAAATACAGGATAATGTTAGATGTTAACTCATGAGAGTTAGTGACATTTACATGTATTTAGCTAGGGATATAAATCCAAAATTGGAGAATAAAGATGACCAAATGGCTATTCATCAACCCGAAGGGTTTTTATATGATGTATTTAGGTTGCTAGGGTTTCAAGAGCTTGGGGACATGCTCAAGTGCTCGCTCATGCGATCTCAGGAGTCAGGATGACATGCGGGAGGTATGGGGCAACTTCTAAGGGCAAAGATGGTGGCACAACATTAGGAGGAAGGCTGTGAGCGTTGGGTCTACGTGAAAAGAATGGTGGGGACAGAGTTGACCTTGGTCAACTCTTTCTTGGTTTTGTGGCTACTAAGGGGGCAGGGTGGGCCAACCGAGTCATGAGGGAGATTGAACAACAACCACCTTTGACTTAGGTCAAAGATAGACCATTGATGGGGCCAAAAAAGGGAGAGGACACCAATGCTTATGGGCCACATGGCAGATTGACTGAGAATTGACTTGGTGCATGATGAAAGGATGAAAAAAGAAAATCAAAATAAAATCAAAATAAAACGGTAAATGAAGTTAAATTCAAAAGTACCCAATATAAAAGCTTTATATCTCGATGAGATCTACAATTTTCTCGAAAGGCTCAAAATCAAAGTGTAATTTACATGTAGATATTTAACATATTTTATCGGTATAATTTTTTTTTCAATTTTCAATATTTTATTTCATTTTTTCTAAATAGTATACTTTAAAATATCACCATTAGTATGAAAGCATTGCTATATTTTTTGATAAGGAAGAAAAAATAATATAAAAGCATATTATATATAGATGAACATAGTAAATCTTTTTAGTCCATTTTTAGATATTTTATGATTTCTTTGGAATTGTATTTCTTTTGTAGTTTGTTATATTGCATATTAATGTAAAAAATAAAGAAATAAAGTAAAAGGGAGAGTTTTATGCATGAAATGGCGTAGATCTGTACGTAGAGTAATACTTTATACAATACAGTAAAGTTCGCATAGTAAATTGATATAGCAAATAGAAGGGATCCGATAACTTTCAAATATTTGATATAGCAAAAATCTCCAATATTTCAAGATAAATGGGGAGACGCTGATAATCAGATGATTGATGAGCGGCTAGGATTTCGACAGCACTTTTTGGTCTAGAAGCACGTGTAGCGAGGGATCCGGAATCCGTGGAATCTATACCTTATTTGACACGAGCGAAAGCTTGACCGGTTTATATTTGCTTTGGGGGCAAACAAGAGGCTGAAAGCCGCTTTAGTTGATTGGGCCTTAGCCTAAATAATCGTGGGCCGAGTGTCCTTGACTAGAAACATGGAACCGAGCACACCTGAGTTGAAAGATACGACCACGAAGACCCAAACGGACCACACTCCTTAAGGGTTATATTGCTAACATAAACTTGAGCATTAAAATAATCCACTCTTTTCTTGACCAATACCATTTTTTACGTGAGACGACGTACGTTGCATGGCATCGTGATGTTTGCTTTGGCACCCGACTATGATCTATTTATGTAGTCCATGTATCCATCTCACAACAAGCAGAGCATCACATCTCTTCAGCTTTGTTACTCAGTTAATCTCCCTCCCTTCTCTTGGAAGATAGCCGCTCAAGCAATTGCCTCTTACTGCAACACCGCGGAGATCACCTCCGGAGACGCGGCCTGCAATAAGAAGATCGCCGAGCTCTTGAAGGAGCTCTCTCTCCCCCTCGGCCTCCTCCCGGTCAACGACGTCGACGAGTTTGGGTTCGATCGTGCGTCGGGATTCATGTGGATCCTATAGAAGAAGAAGGTGGAGCACACGTTCAAGAAGATCAACGAGAAGGTGTCCTACGCTGCCGAGGTGACCGGCTTCGCGGAGAAGCACAAGATGAAGAAGCTGACGGGCGTGAAGGTGAAGGAGCTCTTCATATGGCTCATCATCAACGAGGTCTACATCGCCGACCCTTCCTCGGCCAAGATCACGTTTCTGACCGGCACAGGACTTGCGGATAGCTTCCCCATCTCCGCATTCGACCTCGACGGTTGATTAAGCTGCTAGGGGCTAGAATTTGATCTATGTCGGTCGATTACTATATCATACTGTAAGATACTTTGTTGTTTGTTTTGTATGTTGTTCTTACTATATAAATCTAAGCGAGAGAAGATAGCAATGATTTTCTATTGATTTAATAATCCAAGAACATAGTCTCCATTTAATAATTCATAGACGACTTAATTTAAGTCCAAATTCAATATGTGATAGCTCGATTCAAAGAGCACAAGTTAAGCTTCAAAATTAGTTTTAAATTCATGAAGTCGGGGTTCGAAGCACAAAGTTGTGAGAACTCGTCCTTAATAAGGTAAATCCACACGAGCCTATTTGCAAATAACCATTCGATGGTGAGTATCGATACGAATACAAGAAGGTGTCCGGCATTGAATGCACTCTGGTGACCGCGATCCTATGCTTTCTATTAGGGGTGCTAATCGAATCGAATACATTCGAATCCGCATTGATTCTAATTCAATTCATTATAAAAGTTTCGAATCCGAACTCGAATCGAATTTTAAACGAATTTGCTAACTTGAATTCAGATTCGATTCATTTTGAGTTTCGAAGATTCAAACTCGATTAATTTTTTATTTCGAATTTGAAATGTTAATTGATGTTTTAGAGCATATATAAATAGTATTGTATGAAGAATAATATAATACAAAAATTTATTGTATAATTCTAATTTTGAATATATATTAATAAGATAAGTTGAAAAAACTATATAATCAAAGAAAATATCAAATTAATACAAATAATGGATAAACGTAACTAATTTTTTCAATAATATGTCTTTTACAATATAAATCTACTTTTTTCTATAATAAAGAAATATATAAATACAATATAGTTTTATGAGCCTATCAAAGAGATAGAATATCAATGACGAAAAAGTTAAACACATTATAATTACCATTTCATGTTAAAGCAAGACAAGATCAAATTCATATAGAAAGTTGATACAAATTAATATTATTTGAAATAATGAAAATAGTAAAAAATAATATATCAAGATAAAACCTATTCATTAAGCATGAAGATATTCGATATTAAAAAAATACTTCATGAAAATGAAATATAAATAATTTTTGATGTGCAAATGAACAACTTACATTACGGTAAGAAGAACTTATATATTACTCATGTAATGATAAAAGTCATTTTGATAATGATTATCATCATGGATTGTTGTGTAAGGTAGATTATAACAAAAAAATAGAGGAGACATATCTAGATAAAATTTGAACCACGACAACTGTTAAGGAGGGACTCGAAGTAACAAAACTAGGGCTGGCTATTGAGTCACGGCTCGATGAGCCAGGTTCGGGCTCAGCTCGATAAGGGCTCGTGAGCTTGGCTCATTAAGCTATCGAGCCGAGCTCGAGCCAGATTTTTGGGCTCGATATCTTATCGAGCCGAGCCCAAGCCAAGCCTTGCTCAGCTCGATAACTCAATACCGGGCACAATAAGGAATATATATATTCTATTTGTGAAACTACAATGATTTTTATTTTTATTTGTATTAGTGTTGCAATATTGTTAATGGTGGATTATGTATTTATGTTGTTTATGTAACGACAATGTTGGGTGGATTATGTTGTAGACTTGGATTTTCTACCTTTTATCTATGTTAATCTAGATTATAGTTAGATATTTAGTATTTTTTCCTTTTTTATTAACAAGCAGAATTGTACAATATATATTATAATTTAACTTTAATATAAAACTCGGATGGTGGCTTTCTGGTAAGGTGGATGATCTTTAAAAAGGAGGTCTCAGGTTCAAGTCCAGGCAAAACACTTTTTCATCAAAAAAACACCTATTTCCTTAACGAGCCTAAATAGGCTCGAGCCCAGACTAGGCTCGACAAGAGGCTCGGGCTCGATAAAGGGCTCGGCTCAAGACTTATCGAGTCGGAGCTGGCTCGAAAAGGGCTCGAGCCCACCGAGCTCGAGCCTGAGCCAGCTCAGCTAGGCTCGATCGAGCTCTAGCCCGAGCTCGAGACCAGTTGGGCTATCGAGCCCGAGCCCGAGCCCAGCCCTGGCTCAGCTCGTTAGGCTCGATAGCCAGCCCTTAACAAAACCATCATTTTTCACATGCTAGGAAAAATGCCACTATAATCTATCGTGAGCTTTTGCAATCTTTGGTAGATAATGAAAAGAAGAATGGGAAAGATAGTGTAAGTAATGTGGGGACATATAAATAAATGTATGGGTGAAATATTAGAATAACAAACATTAAACATTTGATCTTTCCTTCTAGATTTTATGACTAATATTTTCTACTATTTTGTATATTAAATATTTAGTTTTCTTTAACTAATAGGATTATACATGTATATATATACATACATACATACATACATACATATTTAATTAGGTATGGCTTAGAGTGCTTTGTGATCCACTTGATGCCTCAAAATTTCTAAATAGTACGTTGAGATTGTTTATTGTGCTTATACAAAGTAATCCATACTTAAGATATTGTCCCAACATAAGAAATAAAGATGAGAACTTGGATATTTTTTATGACCGATGCACAAAGGACCCCATATCTCTGACTCATAACAAATTTCTGAGTCAAGACACTTGAACTTAGTTATAAAGGGGAAAGGAAACAGATGGGGGGGGGGTAATTTTGCATATGTTCGGTGTAACATGGGAGTATGGAAATCATAGCGGTGAGGTGTGGACATAATAAATCATATCAATGAAGCCTATATATGATTATAAGTTTAAAAGTAAACACTTAATCACTGTAGTAAGTTGGTGTGAGAGTATCTTTAGATGCTTGCACATGTTATGCTTAGTGAAATAAAGAAAATGCTAAGTCTTTCAATGTAAATTAACGTCGTAACTTTTTAATACATATTCATTTATTGTATTGTACGTCTAATTACTTACAAAAGAATTCAATAAATGCATGTCAACCTTTTTATGTAATTATGCTACAATTCCTCGAATAAGATTATTAAGAAAAATCCTAATCAATCCCAAAGTGGGGTTACTACACGTATTTATGTAAATATGCATGTACTATGTATTTGAGTATAAATATACATATACATATACATATACATATATGTGTGTGTGTGAGTGAGTGAATGAGTGAGTGTGTGTGTGTGAGTGAGTGAGTGAGTGTGTGTGTGTATAAATATCAAATCGAATCGAATTATTATTGAACGAATTCAGGTTAATTCAGATTCAGTTCATTTGAGAATCGAATCCACAACTTAAATTCAAATTCAATTCATTTAATTTCGAATTGAACTCTTTCTGATTTTTTATCGAACGAATCTTAATCGAATTCCAATGATTCAGTATAATTAGCAGCCCTACTTCCTATGATGCCATGTAATGCTTATTGAAGATCTCATATCTAAAAGTTCATCATCCTTTAATCTTCATATATATATATATATATATATATATATATGAGAAAGGGATCATACTCCATGGAGTAGGTAACTTACCTACTCCATTTTCTTTTTTTTCAATTTTTTTTTATTTTTTTTGAAAAGTGCTTCCATGGATTTTCATAACTATATCCCTCTAATATGTCATTCAAATTTCGTCAGAAACAGAGACTCCTACGGCCTCCATCCGAACGATCATTTTTTAACGGTCACAGATTTGCTATATTTTTCATGTTCTGGATGGAGGCCGTAGGAGTCTCTGTTTCTGACGAAATTTGAATGTCA
Organism: Ottelia alismoides; assembly: GCA_037367405.1. Taxonomy (NCBI): domain Eukaryota; kingdom Viridiplantae; phylum Streptophyta; class Magnoliopsida; order Alismatales; family Hydrocharitaceae; genus Ottelia; species Ottelia alismoides. Next base: position 45,840 of record JAZKJV010007825.1, on the reverse strand, counting down.
TATTAGAGGGATATAGTTATGAAAATCCATGGAAGAATTTTTAAAAAAAATTGAAAAAAAGAAAGTGGAGTAGGTAAGTTACCTACTCCATGGAGTAGGATCCCTTTCATATATATATATGTATTTATGTATATATATATGTATATATATATATATATCTGACAGAGTGAAGTTCCGATTGGATGAAAATCATCTCCATATATCTTCTTCTCCTACCTTGTAAAAATCCCCTACCAAAATATATGAAAATATCACGATTCTCATGTTGGTTGTTCTTCTACATGAGATTCAAAGATTATTTCGGTTGTAATCATGAAGGGTATTCGTAGATCGCTCTAGTCTAGCATGTTATATTATTTAGAATCAATGATTGGTGGTATCAGAACGCTTTCATGCCTTACATAATTTACACATACAAATGTCTCAATCCCTTGTTGTTATCAAAGAATAAGGTATTAATGGAATGTCTCAATCAGGATAATTACAACGAATTGCAGTACAAGATACAAAATCACAGAGGGCGATACTCTCTCAGAATGAGGCTCTCAGATTACCAACACCTTACTCTAAATTAAATATATGTAAGGATATGGGGTCAAACTGATCCTAATGGGATCAATAATTAGTTCGACCAAGATTCATTTGCGGAATATTTTAAGATCATAATGGCTGGATCTTCAAGACATATTTCAACAGATATCCACCTTGACTTGAACTCCATTTGGAAAGTGGTCATATTTCAACAAATCTCTTCCTTGACTTGAACTCCATTTGGAAAGTTGTTACGTCCTGTCCTCCTTGGATATAGATACTAGATAATCCAATCCATGTAATGCAGTTCCATATTTGAAGTACAAAAAGAAAGATAGAATCGTAACAGAAAGAGATGGTTGAAAATGCCGTAAACGTTTTTCATAAACGGTTGGATCTTCAAGACATATTTCAACAGATATCCGCCTTGACTTGAACTTCATTTGGAAAGTTGTTACGTCCCGTCCCCCTCGGATCTAGATACTCAATAATCCAATCCATGCAATGCAGTTCCACATTTGATGTACAAAAAGAAAGCTTGAATCGTAACAGAAATAGATGGTTGAAAATGCAGTAACTTTTTCCATTACCATTTACGTATACATTCAGAAGTAACCATGTTCACAAAAAATACCACATACATGTACACATGAATGTTCATACATACATGCAAACAATGTCTCTCAAAAAGTAAAAGTAAAGATAACAAAAACTATAAAAGTGTACATTCCAAAAGTAACAACAACCACAATAGCAGAACTGAACAAGCCAAGCCGCTCACTATTGCTAGTGTTCCTGAGAACCTACTAGTTTCATGAAAATATATACGTCACGAGAAAAGTTGCCTAATATAATGAGAAACAACTAACTAAGAAGAACCACTAGAAGCTAGAAAGTGTACAAAAGTAGGTAATTGTGCAAAACCAAGACCATACAGATTTTGTGAGGGTCTAAAGTAGTCCACACAAGGCGGGACCACAGTGTCGCTGAGGCGACCGCTCACGAAACCCGGGTCAATCAACAATTAACCCACAAGTCAGAATCAATCAATAAAAAGCAAGATGTGGAGTTAAATTTTGTTATAACTCTACAACAAAGATGTGTATAGGTGCACGTATGTGTAGAGTGTCGAACACAGGAAATAAACAGGTAGGTCGGGGCAAAGAATGCACAAAAATGAATGTGATGTATTTGTCTATATGTGCTATTTTTTGTGGGTTTTTAATTTTATATTTTTAATTTTTAGTTTTCTGATTTTGTACTTTTTTATATTTTATATGGTTAATATTATCTTTTTCTTTTAAATTATAAAATAAGATATATATATTAAAGGAAGGAGAGATATAATGTATATATATAAATAGGTAAAAATAAGCAAAATACAAGAAACAAAATATTTTTGTGCTTTTTTTATAATTTTCTAATGTTTTTTGTAATTTTTCTATATTTTTTCTAATTTGTTGGTATTTTTAAAATCTGAAATACTCAAATCAGTGAATAAAATAAATAGCTGAAACTACAATGGAGATGAAAAATAGTAAACAGTAACAAAAATTCTCCAAATTAATTTTAAAATAAATATAATAAAATAAAGAAAATTTAGAGATAGAAATAATATTTTTAGATTTTTTGAAGAATTTTAATATTTTTATAAAGATTTTAGGGTTTTTGAAATTCTTACGTGTTTTCTTTTATTTTTTAGTGATTTTTGGTCTGAAGATAATATTTATAAAAACACACAAAATATATTTTTTGGGGAATTTTTCAAAAAGTTTTTATAATTTTATGTATTTTCTAATGCAAACAAAGATGAAAATGCATGTTTTTAATTTTATAAATAATAAAATAGTCCAAAAATGAAAAATAAAAATATGGCATGATAGAGCAATGAAACAGGAACTTATATCTATTTCTTGGGAATGTTTTGAAATTATAGATGCATGAAACAAATGCAAACAACAAAGAGAAATGACACTACTAACAAGTGTATATTTGTAAATATCCAGAAATATCAGGGCCAAAGTGCAAATTTCCCAAAAATGATATAAATGAATAAAAATAATTTTGGACCAATCAGAAATAACCAAAAACTTAGGGGTATTTCTACAAAATCGCCAAATACCACGTGCTAGAACACGCGACTTGGCAGGGACCTCTTCATAATTACCGAAAACCTGAGGGTATAAATGCAAATTTACCTGAAATATTATAACTTAAATATATAGTTCAAGGACTAAAACTAAATAATAAAAGTTGCAAGGGTATATCTGCAAAAATGCCAAGGATCACGTTGGTACCGCGTGCGCACCTGGCGGGGACACAACTGTAATAAAAAAACTTGGGGACTGGATTGTAAAATAACCAAAAAGTTTATAACTTAATTAAAAATTTTTGGGACTTAATGGAAATAAAAGAAACTCAGATAGGCCCCTTTGCAAAATGGCCAACCTCACGTGCACCCGTCACGTGAGGTGATGTGTCCAAGGACCAATGCACAATAATAATAAGTTCATGGGATTTAACATAAATTTTACAAAAAACATTTAAACAACAGATGGAAGATTAGGAATCAATTTTTAATTACAAAAAAAATAGTAAGGGCTCGAGTGCAAATTATTGTCGCCTAGCGGATCGGAAGGCCGACGCTCCTCACTTATACACGGGTCAGCTCGGGAAGCGCCGATACTGGTTCGGCACGGGGGGCTGAGATTAGAGGACTCTGGACACGATCAATGATTGAGGAAGGCTTGATCAGACGACAGCTGCTCGATCTGGGGCGACATGAAGATCCGACGACGGAGAATGCTAATGAACGAACGGGGAAAGAACTCCGCCGCAGGAAGTTCCTCCGTCAAGGTCTCCCTTCTCTAGCGGTCCTTCGTGCTCAAAACTGGCGCCTGATGGTTCTGCGGTGGTCCTCCGGCGTCTGGAGGCGTCAAATTTGGATGGCGACCTTTGGAGCGCTCCTACGACTGTGAAGTCGAGAAGGATCTCAAGAAGCTTCCAGCGGTTGCAAAATCGCCTCCAGATGGTCTTCTTCTTCCAGTACCTGCAGGAAGTATTACGAGGGTCGCAGGAAAACTACAGCGACCCTCCAGTAGGCAAAAGGGGTGGAATCGATTGCGAAGGCGAAAACGTAGCTCGCCGGAGCACGCTCCAGCGAGGTGGTCGGTGAAGGTGGATGGACGGGTTTCAATCGAAAAGGAGGGGGTAGATCTAATCCTACGACTAAGGTCAATCTAAAAATGCAAGAAAGACAAAGGGAAAACATATACCTCGATGGCCGGGAGCCAGAGATGACCTCGATGGCGATGGCTTGCCGGAGGTGGGTGGAGACCAACCTGATACTCGCTTAACCCAACTCTAGGGAACTGGAGGAGCTCCTATCACGAGCTCCAGTCTTGAGCTCGCCACAAAGAGGGCAAAAACATCCATGGAAGGTTCAAAAGATGAAGGGATTCGGTTTGGGTTTTTGAATAGGTGAAGGAAGCGACTCCAAAATGAGGTGGAATGAGTTGATCAGTGATTCGAAGCCCAAGAAAAGACTTGGACGTAAATCACCAATATACGAGGCGGAAAAATTCAGAAGGACTTGGCATCAAAAGATGCAAGTGCAGGCCTCGAAAAATCTGCGAAGTTGAGAAAATATGAGGCTCTGACAAAAGGCAGGCGCAGGTCAGAGAGTTGACCGCGGGTCAACTCTCCGACCCTCAGGTTGGTCCACGTGGACCAACTAGGAAAAGGCCCGGAGAAAAGAATAGGAAATTATATTAAAAATAATAAATGATTTTATTAATTTAGGTTATTAAATAAAAAATATTTCTTATTTTCTGAATTATTTTATTATGATTTTTATTTATTTTTTCGAGGTTTAAAATTATAAGTTACATTTTATGGGCTATATAGGTATATTTATCTATATATTTTAATATTTTGTTTTTATTTTTTATTTTTAATTTTATTAATTTCGTTTATTATTTTATATATTTATAACTTATTTTTATAAACTTAAATATATTTTTAATTTATTTTTTTGATGTATTAATACAATTAAATAAATAGAAGTATTAATTGTATAGGTATACTTATTGGTATTATACCTATGTATTTTCTACAAGTATTTTATTTTGGTGTTTTCTTTATGTTTTTGTTCATGTTTCAATATGCACATATATTATAAATAATATTTACAAAATTATGAAAATATAAAATTATAAAAATAATGAATAATAAATAAAAGAAATATTTTAATCGGTACAAGTATACAATAGGGGTCCAAAACCTAACTTTCACACCGTAACTCAGAAAAATATGAAACCACCTTCATTAAATAGCTTATTAAAAGTTATATACAATTAAAGGTGATTTTGATATGTTTTGAGTTTTTATTTGAGAGATACAGGTCCGGGAAGTTAGGATGTTGGAAACTTATTCAGATCATAACTTTTTATCTGTACATTAATTTTGTAAGAATTCAATTTTGTATTTTTCTATATTTAATTATCTACAACTTTCAAGTACAAAGTTCCTTCATTTGAAGTATAAAAAGTCCAAAAATAGGTCCCAAAAAATGAAGGAAAATGATTAAAATAAAAGGTATTTATTGGATTTTTGGCCCTTATCTCCCCTACTTTATTTCCTGTCGACATAAACATCGAGATGCCTAGGTCTCGGGATTTAGGGTCATAAAATATTTGCAATATTTTATTATTTTTCTTTTCTTTTCTTTATTCTATAATTTTGGCATTAAAAACAATATTTTATACAATATTTACACAAATATGCATGAATGATAAAATGCCTAAATTAAGCCTATTTACACGCATTTACTAGGGTTTTTAAGGCCAAAATTATAGAATAAAGATGATGAAATGGAGATTCATCATCCCCCTATACTTGCCTTTGCTAGTCCCTAGAAAACACTTATGCAATAAGTGCAGAAAAGAAAAATAAAGAAAAGAAAAAAATGATTAAATTTAATTATCAAACTTGTCTTTACAAAATCAAAGTTTGGAGCTTAAATCGGACCTTTGGAATTTTAGTGCGGGCGGAACCTTAATGGGAATCGAATTTGAAATCCAACAACCTTCGAGAATCCCAAAACTCTGCTCAAGTCTCCTCAATAGCCGGGTCAGAATACTTCAACCCATACACAAACCCTTAGACTATGAATCTGACTCGTACAGTGTAAGTGATGGTGGCTCTCCCCAACTGAAATGACAAAGAGACTGACTTTTCCAGCACGACAACCCAATGATTCTCCAATCCAATAACTCCTTCCTCGAGGAGCGGGGTATTCCCTTCTAAGTTCAAGTGACAACCAGCTCAAGAGGAGGGGGTGAAGAGAAGAATGGATGGTAGCCAGGTGGCTACCTATCCTAGGATGCAAGACAAGTGTAGTCAAGTCATCCAGCTGCAGGCTCACATGATTTGACTTTGAAGCTCAAGCTTGCTTATTTTCTATACAACATATGTACACTCCGGCAGACATTTTATTTTTATACAGGCCTGTCCACTTTTTTGGAGTTTTTTCTTTTTTTTTTGAAATACTATATACAACAGCATATACATAAGGAGTTTTTTCTCTTGAGCCAGTAGACTATCCCTCTTTTGAATCTTTAAATCAACGCACACTCTCCTGTCTTTAGAATTCCTCATCACTGGATGGGTAGGGGTGCACTTCCCTCCCTAGAGGAGGACAAATGTTTCCACTTGTGTGCATCTCATACCGGCTAATCCAACACCCTCACCACTCCAATTGAGTTGAGCCATGTGAAAGGTGCAGGTGTCCAAGTTAGGTCATTATCAACAAGAGTCGTGCGTGCGCTCCGAAATACTTTTTTTAGGTAGTCAAGAATCCATTGAACCAAGTCTTGTGATACTCAAAGAATTAAGTCAACTAGACCTGAAGTACCTCAATTCCAGCTCCTACAAGGTTCCTGTTATTGTGTAGATTTTAAAGTCCAACCAAGCTCCAATCTCTGGATTTTACTTAGACTTGTTCAACTATAAAACTCAATCCGAAAAATGCTCATGCTATGCAAATGCTATGCAGAATGCAGAAAATATTTTAGTGATGCAATTTTCAAAGATTTTGAACTTTTTATGGATTTTTGAAAAGGATGATGCATATGCAATTTTTTGTATTTTAATTTTGCAAATGTTTTTGGGATTTTGAAAAGAAAAGATTTTGGTTAAAAGCGAAGTACAAATATTTACACGGGAATGTTTCTTATATTTACAGGAAGTAGATATTAAGAATTTACAAGGGTAAGTGGTCAATTTTTATAAAGAATTTTAGTGTGATGTATGTATTCCTCAAATTTTTTTATATTTTATATTTCCTTTTTCTTTTAAATTATAAAATAAGATATATATATATATAATAAAGGAAAGAGAGATATAATATATATATATATAAATAGGTAAAAATAAGCAAAATATAGGAAATAAAATATTTTTTTGATTTTTATATTTTTCTAATGTTTTTGTGATTTTTCCTATATTTTTGCTATTTTTTGGTATTTTTAAAGTCCAAAATACTCAAACAGTGAATAAAATAAAAAGCTGAAAGTAAAATGGAGATGAAAAATAGTAAATAGTAACAACGATTCTCCAAATTAATTTTAAAATAAATTTTATAAAATAAAGAAAATTTAATAATAGAAATTAAATTTTTATGATTTTAAAGAATTTTTAATATTTTTATAAAGATTTTAGGGGTTTTGTACTTTTTATGAGTTTTCTTATATATTTTTTAGTGATTTTTGGTCTGAAGATTAAATATATAAAAACACACAAAATATATTTTTTAGAGAATTTTTCAAAAGTTTTTATAATTTGTATGTATTTTCTGATACAAATAGAGATGAAAAAGAATGTTTTTGATTTTTTATAAATAATAAAATGGTCTAATAATAAAAATAAAAATATAGCGTGATAGAGCAATGAAACATGAACTTATGCCTATTTTGGGGGATTTTTCAAATTTTATAGATGCATGAAACAAATGCAAACAACAAAGAGAAATTACACAACTAGTAAGGGTATATTTGTAAATATCTAGAAATATCAGGGCCAAAGTGAAATTTCCCAGAAATAATATAACTGAAAAAAATAATTCTGGACCAATCAGAAATAACCAAAAACTCAAGGGTATTCCTGCAAAATCGCTAATAATCACCAAAAACTTAAGGGTCTAAATGCAAACTTACTAGAAATATTATAACTGAAATATGCAGTTCTAGGACTAAAACTAAATAATAAAAGTCATAAGGATATATCTGCAAAAACGCCAAGGATCACGTGGGTACCACGTACGCAACTGGCGGGGACACAACTGTAATAATCAAAAACCTCAGGGACTAGATTTCAAAATAACCAAAAAGTTTATAACTTAATTAAAAAGTTTTGGGACTTAGTGGAAATAAAAGATACTCATATGGTCCCCTTTGCAAAATGGCCAACCTCATGTGCACCCGTTACGTGAGGTGACGTGGCCAGGGACCAATGCACGCTAATCCAAAGTTCAAGGGCGTTAACGTAAATTTTACAAAAACATTTAAACAACAGATGAACGATTAGGAACCAAATTTAATTACAAAAAAATAGCGACGGCTCGAGTGTAAATTACCCCCGCCCAGCGGATCGGACGGCAGACGCTCCTTACTTATACATGTGTTAGCTCGGGAAGCACCGATACCGGTTCGGCACGAGCGACTGAGATTAGACGATTCTGGACGCGATTAACGACTGAGGAAGGCTAGATCGGACGATAGCTACTCGATCTGGGGCGCTCCGAATATCCGACGGCGGAGAAGGATGATGAACGAATAGGGAAAGAACTCCGCCGCAGTGAAGTTCCTCTGTCAAGGTCTCCCTTCTCCGGCGGTCCTTCGTTCTCAAAACTGGCGCCTGATGGTCATGCGGTGGTCCTCCAACGTCTTGAGGTGTCAAAATTGGCCGACGACCTCTGGAGCGCTCCTACGGCGGTGAAGTCGAGAAGGAACTCAAGAAGCTTCCGGCGGTTGCAAAATTGCCTCCAGGAGGTCTTCTTTTTCCATTACCTGCAGGAAGTGTTATGAGGGTCGTAGGCAAACTGTCGCGACCCTCCAGTGGGCAAAACGAGGTGGAATGGGCTGCGAAGTAGAAAACAAAGCTCGTCGGAGCACGCTCCAGCGAGGTGGTTGGTGAAGATGGATGGGGGGTTTCAATCGAAAAGACGGGGTAGATCTAATCCTACGACTAAGGTCAATCTAAAAATGCAAGAAAAACTTAGGGAAAACAGATACCTCAATGGCTGGGAGGCAGAGATGACCTCGACGACGATGGCTTGCCAGAGGTGGGTGGAGACCAGCCTGATACTCGCTTAACCAGGCTCCAGGGAGCTGGAGGAGCTCCTATCACGAACTCGAGTCCTGAGCTCACCACAAAGAGGGCAAAAACGGTGCAAGGAAGGTTCAAAAGATGAAGGGAGTTGGTTTGGGTTTTTGAATAGGTGAAGGAAGCAACTCCAAGAATGAGGTGGAACGACTCGATCAGTGATTCGAAGCCCAAGAAAAGACCTGGGCGTGAATCACCAATATACGAGGCAAAAAAATTCAGAAGGACTTGGCATCAAAAGATGCAAGTGCAGGCCTCGAAAAATCTACAAAGTTGAGCAAAAACGAGGCTCTGACGAAACGGCAGGCACAGGTCAGGACTAACCATGAAAAAGCCTGGAGAAAAGAATTGGAAATTATATTAAAAATAACAAATGATTTTATTAATTTAGGTTATTAAATAAAAATATTTCTTATTTTCTGAATTATTTTATTATGATTTTTATTTATTTTTTCGAGGTTTAAAATTATAAGTTACCTTTTATGGGCTATATAGGTATATTTATCTATATATTTTAATATTTTGTTTTTATTTTGTATTTTTAATTTTTATATTTTTTTATTATTTTATTTATAATTTATATTTATAAACTTAAATATATTTTTATTTTATTTTTTAGATGCATTATATATAATTAAATAAATAGAAGTATTAACTGTTTAGGTATACTTATTGGTATTATAACTATATATTTTCTACAAGTATTTTATTTTTGTGTTTTCTTTATGTTTTTGTTCCTTTTTTAATATACATATATATATTATATATAATATTTACAAAATTATAAAAATATAAAATTATAAACATAATGAATAATAAATAAAAGGAATATTTTAATAGGTACAAGTATACAATAGGGGTCCAAAACCTACCTTTCACACCGTAATTAAGAAAAATATGTAACCACCTTTATTAAATAGCTTATTAAAAGTTATATACAATTAAAGTTGATTTTGATATTTTTTGAGTTTTTATTTGAGAGATACAGGTCTGAGAAGTTGGGATTTTGGAAACTTATTCATATAATAACTTTTTAATTGTACCTTAATTTTGTACGAATTCAATTTTGTATTTTTCTGTGCTTAATTATCTACAACTTTCATGTGAAAAGTTTCTTCATTTGAAGTATAAAAAGTGGAACCAAAAATAGGTCCCAAAAGATGAAGGAAAATGAATAAAATAAAAGGTATTTATTAGATGTTTGGCCCTTATCTCCCCCTACATTATTCCTTGTCGACCTAGTCATCGAGATGCCTAGGTCTCGGAGTTTCGGGTCATAAAATATTTGCAATATTTTATTCCTTTTCTTTTCTTTTCTTTATTCTATAATTTTGGCATTAAAACAGTATTTTATACAATATTTACACAAATATGCGTGAATGATAAAATGCTTAAATTAAGCTTATTTACGCGCATTTACTAGGGTTTTAAATGTCAAAATTATAGAATGAAGATGATGAAATGGAGATTCATCATACACTACAACTGATCCGGAAACCTAGAGACTCGATCCTTATCCCTACGATACCAAGCTTGATGCAAAATCATGAAACCCCACACTTTACCATGTAACGATGTCCAACCCACACATTACTATGTGCCAATTCAAATACCATACTTCAATGTGTACCAAGACACACTATAGGTTTGTAAACGACCATTGGAAAGTCCATCCTGAACCTTCTCCTTCATGTGAACCACAACTCCTAGAAATCCCCGCTTAGTGCTTCCATCCGAAATACCAAGAAATGTAGCCTACACCAGCCAATACACGAGTGCTACCCAAAGTAAATGAAGCGAGACACAAACAACCAACACGCATATGAAATCTTAGACTGTACACTAGACAAAAAGTCACATCGGTGTGCCAAGTATATCATGCCCCCTGACTAATGACTTATCGAGATTGAAATCAACTAAGCTTCTACCCAAGGTCCCAAGCGTGCATTCTCCTCCCTTAGCACCACTACTCAAAGTTACCTCTGTGCCACCAAAAGTCAGACATCGTGGCATGAAATCTGAACTATAATGGGAAACTCAACCACTAGTCCTAGGTACTAAAACTCAAATGAGAAGGTGTACATGATAACTCACCTAAATTAGGAACCAAAGTCCGATCTTGGAGTGCCTGCAGTGTCCGACAAGTCAGATCCGACAATCATTGTATTGGCCGCTCTCTCGCTACGTGGAACCCAACCCGAGCGAATCATCAACAATTAACTCACAATAATAATGAAGCAATGTAAATGAGTGAGCTATAATTTATTATAAAACTCTACAAAATGTGTATAATGACAAGAAGTAGAGGTCCAACCCCCGAGAGCATGCAGAGTAGAGAAAAAGTGGAATAGGCTACATAGGAGATTTTTACGTATTTTGAATTTCTAAATATTTTTGTGGTTTTAATTTTTACGTACTTTTTATGTTTTTAGCTTTTGCAATTTTTTTACTTTTTGACTTTTTTTAAAATAAGATATAATATAATATTTAATGAATTGATATATATATATATAAGCATGTAAGTAGTACATAAAAAAGGAAGGTTTTTTAGTTTTTTTTAAAATATGATAATATCTTCGAGTTTTATGAATTTTTGCTATTTTTGGGTAATTTTTGATATTTTTTATGTATTTTAAAATAAGAAAAAACATAAAATAAAACAAACATCAAATTTAGGAACTTTAAATGAGCTTAATAAATATCTATCAACTTGGATTGATACCAAAATCAATTTTCCTAGATATTAGATAATAGAAAGAAAATTCGATAATTTTAAACATATTTTCGTGATTTTTTAAGTTTTATAGAGTTTTTATGATATTTTCTATGTTTTATAATTTTTAGGATTTTTTCTTAATTTTTTTCACAAAATACTTGTAAAGAAGATGAAATATAATAAAATAAGCCAATAGTATTTTTTTGAAAATTTTCAACATATTATATAATTTTTATGGATTTTTAAATGCTAAATAGGAGAAAATACAATGTTTTTGAATTTTTATAAATATGAAATTAATTTTAATTGTCATGCGAAAAATATATGTGATACAATAGTGTTTCGAGCACTTAAGATAATTTTCCTATAATTGTTCGATGTAAAATGGTTTTTTGAAATTAAAAACACAAGCACACAATAAAATCAACAATACATGGATCTATTTGCCATTTCTAAGAAGTTTTAGAGCATTTAATAACACCCTCATAAAGTTTAGGGACATAATTTATCCAAAAAGTTTTATACTGCTATTTAATGTTTGATGGACAAATAATAACACATATCCCGAAGGGATCCACACAAAATGACCTGGTGCCTCATGTGTATGGGCACATGAGGTGACCTTGCATTATACTTATGTGCAAATAAAAGAAGTTCAGGGTCCTTAACGTAAATACAATAAAAATATTACAACTATATAAGAATGTTTAAATACTGAAAACAAATACTAAAAGGTAGAGGGGTGTCGACAAAATATATCCCTTCCTGCATGCTAATGGATGGTGATGGTGCACTCATTTAACCATGTGGATGCTCCAGATGGGTCGATGATGCTTCACAGATGGAGGGTGGAGATTAGATCATGGCCCCTGATCTAATGGATGCAAGGTGCTTGATCCATCAGCTATTAGAAATCTGGAGCTCCATTCTTGATCTGACGACTAGGGAGGGTCCTCGTAGAATAGGGAAGGATTGCGGTGGAGGTCTCCTTCGATCCGATCTATCTCCCTACTTCAACCATCTAGGAGGGTGGTTGATGTCTCAAAATGACACTGAGATGGATCCACAACAGCTGGAGTGGTCAAAAAGCTCCAAACCTCAGTGATGGAGGCCTGATGGTCGGAGAAGCTTAAGCACCTAGAGTTGCGGACTCTATATGATTCGACCCCCAGATGGGGTCGTTTCACGTGCAGACCACAACCAGGAGCTTCAGGGCTCGAGGGCAATGCGCCTTGACCAAATTATTAGCAAAAATATAGGTTGTATGGGTGAGATGGATTAATCACCGACGAGTGACATAAGCGAAGATCGTGCGTACCTGATCTGAGCTAAATTAGGGTGAATGATGGTCTAGGTGGTGTAGCAACATAAGGTGAAGATGAGGGATGGTCGGCAGAGTCGGAATAGGAGGTTTTGACGTTTAATATTTTGGATTGTAAGTAAAACATGACGAAATTAAACAAAATAAAAAGCAATACTATGCTACTTATTACGCTGAAAATAAAAAATAACAAAGAAAAAGCTGCTCTCCTGCCTGTTATGATTGGGAGCAGAAGAACCACCACGCTATCACTAGCGATGGTGAACCACGCCTCCTCCTCCTTCTCCACGCCTTAGATTGACTGGGAAGCACCTCCTGTCACTAGGGCTTGGCTCTAGAAAGAGATCTAATGTAAAGCCTTGAACGTAGCATCTCTCATATTTAGTATCATAAGATCTGGTTCATCAAAAGGAAATTAATGGAGTTTATTTCATGTAAATCAGACTTTGTTTCGAATTATTATGATTTTCAGAAGAAAGAGAAGGAGGCTTAAGATGTCATTAAACCTTAATGATTGTCATTAAGATCGATTAATCGTGATTAAGTAAACTAATGATGGATCAAGGACTGCTAATCAACATTAGCAAACACTAATCATAGATCAGCAGAAATTAAACGTAAATCATGAAAGTTAAATTACGATTAACGGGAGTTAAATCATGATTAGCGAAAGTTAATAATGATTAGCGTTAATTAAACATCATTAACGAATCCAGAACATTCTGGAAAGTTCTAACTTAAGCCCTAAATTTCGGATAAGCTTTGGCCAAAACCATGGGCCAAAACCAAGGGTCACTAATCGCAGTTAAGGGCTAAGCCATTGTTTACTAACCATGGTTAGCAGTTTTCTGGAGCTTATAAATGGCCCCCTACCCATTCATTCTCTACGATTTCCACTACCACCACTAGCCCGAGAGCTAGGGTCAAGAGGTCAGGAGGAGGAGAGGAAGGGGGGGAAGGAGCGCTAGCGAAGCGTTGTCGGGAGAACGAGGAGGATGAAGGTACTATCCTCTTCTAGTTGGCTTCGCTTCAATTCATGTTCTTTTTCTAGTTGGGTTTTAGATTCATCTTCCTTTTCGATTTGTTTTCTGTTGTGGTTCGAGGAGAAATCTGTTTAACACCCTAATTAGGTGCGAGCGGCTATGCACGTCAGTGAACCTTGTGATTCATCACACTTTCACTCACCTAAGAAGCGTGGTGTCTACCGATTCTCCATCTCTTATGTTTCTATTCTTTCGATTCTGCTTTTATAGTTGTTTTGATGGAGAAATATGTGTAATACCCTACTTAGGTATTGGTAGCTATGCACGTCAGTGAACCTTGTGATTCGTCATACCTTCACTTACCTAAGACGCATGGTTTATACCGATTCTCCATCGCTTGCAGTTTGATTATATTCTTTCAGTTTCACTGTTGTTTTCCTCTCGAGGAAGCTCTTTTCATTTTTATTTTGAAATATATCTTGATATAAGGGGAAACTCTGCCGAAAGTTTCCTAGAATATGTCCTGATATAGGGGAAAACTCTATCTAATTTTTTATAGAAATATGTCACAATATAAGGGGAAACTCTGTCGAAATTTTCCTAGAAATATTACCCCGTATAAGGGGAAGCTCTGCAGAAATTTTGAGAGAAAGCATGTTCTTCACATTCTTTATGTGTTCTTCACGTTCTTCATGCGTTCTTCGTGTTCTTGGCATGTTGTTATATTTTGATACGAAAATGAAATTCGATCGTTTCAGAAGCCTTAAATCATCCTTCATGAAAACGAAACACTATAAAGCACTGCATACGTGAGAGAGAGCTTGATTAGGTAATGAAATCCTTCCTTTTGCTGTTGGGTTTTCATACGAGATCATTGAAATTCTTGATTTTATGTTCTTCGCTATGAAGAACCCTAAGTTTATCTATTTTTTGAAAATATGAAAAGTTGCTTTGTGATACCCACTAAAATAAGGTTTAAGCATCCAATTGATGTTGTGGCTTGGAAAGATAGAGTTTGGGAGTTAATGTAAGCAGTAATATGAGTATATACAGATAAGAATTAACATATATGTGGATCTATACTCAATATTGAGGAATATACAAATTGAAGGCCTAACGGAAGAACTACATAATGGAAATTATTGTGTATTAAATTGGATCTTGAAAAGGATCGTGTGTCACGTTAAGGATGACATGGAGTAGAACTACAAGTCAGGCATGCAACCTGTAGGTTTGTCGGAAGGAACCCTTATTGGCGTGGCCTTTCATCGGTGGTACATGGTTTCCCTGTCATGATAAGTGCGCACGAAATAAATAATTTGCAACGCATGGTACCGGGTGTCAATATCTTCGGGTTGAACGACAGAAGATGTAATCGTGCCATGTGGAGGCACGGGTGGTTGGACATCGGTTGGGTCACGATAACATGTATTTAAAGCCGCTAGATTATATGATTAAATGTTACCATGAGATTTTAAGCAACCGAGTCCTCGAGGACGGTGTTATCCTTTGTTTGCCAGGCTGAGGGCTTGAGACCTTGATTAATAAAAGAAAGGGAAATTGTCAGGGTCTTATTGAAGGATTGGTTGAGGCGTGCGGCGACATAAGCTTACCAGATTAACGCAATCTCCAATCCCAAAGTGCCCACAGCTTCGCAGTCCATAAAGTGGTGTGGTAATTCTCTGGACTAATCCTTGACGTGGAATAGAAAGGAATATGACTTAAATTAGTGAAAAGGATTGAAACTTTTTATGATAACAAGTTTTGAAAAATTACACAATTTGTTTGCTTTTCTCTTCTTCGTTACTTAGAATTCGCTATTTGTTATCCTCTGATTTATGGAAAACCCAACAGGTGTCAATGAGCCATCGCAAGGACTTTACTAATCCAGCCAACTAACATAGTCATCCAACCAGCCACAGTATCGTTATTCTGTAAGGTAGTTAGTAATCTTTTTGTGGTGACTTTCCCGATGGGAGCCCCGGACCGCGAAGGCTCTGTCCCTCAGCCCGCAAGTATAGAAAAGGGGTAGAGAAGAAAGATAGTGAATGAGGATGAAGTTTCTTTCAAGCTGATGTACATGTAAATGATTATAGTGGGATAATGTATCACGTGAAATTTATTTTGTGAATGGAAAAGTGTTGAAATACTTCCTTCCGAGTATTTTTAATTACAGTCTATTTATGTATGTTAGTTGCGATTACTAAATAAATTATTGTTGAATAACCAGATCCGGATATGAAGGATCTGAAGGCCCGGAATTGGGGTCAGGACAATTTGGTATCAGAGCCCGGTTACCCCAGTAATTTACTCAGTAATTGACAACTATGAGCGGTATTCAGAAACTAAAGTTGTATTAAGATCCTTTGATCTTAATAATTGACTGCAGTACCTTTCACAAGTCGTTGTCCCTTATGTACATCATGCTAAGACATATAGGATCTGACTTTTGGCCTTGATTCATCACAAGATCATGGTAGACCAAGACATGTCTAGACAATTAGCAGCTATGATGACAATGCTCCAAGACATGTGGAAAAGGCAGCAAGCATTCGAGGAGAGGCTCAATGCACAAGCCGAGAGACCCGAGGCATCCAAACCCATGGATGCTAGAGTTGAGGGTTCTGTCCAATTTTCTGAGGTAGAATCGAGTTACCATCATCCCGCTGAGTCTGCTCTGACCCCAGATGAAGGAGCAATGGAGAAGGCCCTCTTAGACATCAAAAATTACTTGACAATTATCGAAAGGGAAAGATTCCTCAATTCAAAGGTGTAGAGACACCTACCAAGGCTGAATTATGGCTCGATGACGTTAGTACGATGTTGAGGATAATACATGCACCAGTTGACACCTGGGTGCCCTTTGCTGATTACTCCCTAGCAGATTATGCACGACGATGGTGGAGAGAAATTTCCAAGAAATTAGCAGATGATGTTCTATGGGATATCTTTGAAGAGAGGTTCCAAGCTCACTTCTGTCCCCCCCCCCATTGAGAAGAATTAAAGAGGAGAGAGTTGGCTTCTCTGAACCACGGTTCTAAGACTGTACAAGATTACCATATCCACTTTACCGAGCTTCTACGTTACTCCCCATCTCTAGAAGCTTTGCTACAAGAGTGACTTACCAAATTTGTTAGTGGTCTTCATGGAGATATGAGAGAAAAGCTTGCATGTTTTAGAGCTACAACCATAGATGAAGCAATGGACATAGCCTCTCATATTGAGATGGAGAGGGATGAAAACTACCAAAGAAGAAGTTTCCACTTTAATGGTGGACCATCCAAATGCAAGGCAAATTATAACGTAGAGATCGTCGCTATCTTCCAGTCAGTTTCGATATAAGCTCACCACAAACCTTGGGTTAGTAATTATCAGGAAGAGGGGGTTTCTCTAAACCTCCACTATATTATCGTAACTCAGCACTGGGAACTAGTACCTCTGTGTTGGGTCTTCAGCTCAGACATGAATACGTGCATGTTATCACTATCATCAAGAAAATCACATTAGGGAAGACTGCGCGCAGTTGAGAGGTTTTAGGTTTAAACCAACTCCAATTGACAGTATAACATCCACCTCGAGCAATGGAGCAATACGCAGAGGAAGACAGGGTAGAGGTCGTGGCTTACAAGGAGCATCTCCTACATAACAGCCACCACAAAGTGTTGCGGGTTCTAATTTGCATATTCCTAATGGCCAGCTCAATGCAGTCACTGAAGAACAAGGCTACAATTTAGGCACAATCGTACGAAGTACTGTTACTATTCATGGCTTTTCAGTACATGCCTTGTTTGATTTGGGTGCTTCACATTCATTTATTGCTCGACGTATAGTACCTACTTTGGGAAAGGTACCAGTAGAAGTACAACAATCCTATCTGATCAAGGGACTAGGAGGACAAGTATTTATAATACGATAAATCTTGGATGATTGTGTAGTACTGATAGTAGGATATCAGTTACCTGTTTCCCTATTACTTATTGAAATGGATGACTTCGATCTTATCCTGGGGATGGATTGGCTAGAAAGGCATCATGCATGCCTTGATTGTTTCTAGAAGATAATAACTTTTCACATTCCTAGCTCGATAGAGTTCCATTTTATTGGAAAGACATCCAGTGATGATGTCAAATACATCTCTACTCTAAAGGCTCAACAACGAGTAGAACTAGGGTGTCAAGGCTATTTAGCTTATGCATCCACTACATCAGGGTCAGATAGATGATAGAAGATGTGCCTATAGTGTACGAGTTTCCTAATGTATTTCTAGAAGAATTACCTGGATTACCACATGAGCGAGAGATTGAATTTGAAATCTCTCACACACCTGATACTCAGCCTATCTCTATTCCTCCATATAGGATGACACCGACGGAGTTACGGGAGTTAAAAGTACAGTTACAAGAACTATTAGTCAAAGGCTTCATTCGTCCTAGTACTTCACCATGGAGTGCACCTGTTTTGTTTGTAAGGAAGAAGGATGGGTCGATGTGGTTGTGCATTGACTACATGCAACTAAACAAGAGGACAATAAAGAGTAAGTATCCTCTATCAAGAATAGATGATCGCTTTAACCGGTTACAGGGTTCAAATGTGTATTCGAAGATTAATTTAAGATCTAGATACCATCACTTGAAAATTAAAGATACAGATAATCCCAAGACAACTTTTCGAACTAGATATGGGCATTGTGAATTTTCAGTTATGCCTTTTGGACTGACAAATACCCCAACGACCTTCATAGATCTCATGAATTGAGTATTCAGGGAGTTCCTAGACCACTTTGTAGTAGTCTTCATTGATGATGTGCTTATTTACTCCAAGGATATGTACCAACATGAACACCAACTTAGGTAGGCACTCAAAACACTGAGGAAGAACAAACTGTATGCTAAATATAAAAAAATGTGACTTCTGGTTGACTGAAGTATCCTTCTTAGGTCATGTTATTTCAGAGGCTGGAATATCAGTTGATCCTGCAAAGGTTAGTGCAGTGATAAGTTGGGAACGTCTGAAGATTGTCACAGAAATACGATCTTTTCTGGGTCTAGCTGGGTATTATTGAAAATTTGTGAAGGACTTTTCACGAATAGCATTGCCAATGACTAGGCTGACTAAGAAAGAAGTCCCATTCATATGGTCTGATGCATGTGAAACTAGTTTTCAGACACTAAAAGAATGCCTAACATCTGCACCTATCCTTACTCTACCCTATGGAACTGAAGGATTTACAGTGTACATTGATGCATCTAAAGAAGGGCTTGGGGCAGTTCCTATGCAACATGATAAGGTAGCTGCGTATGCATCGCGACAGCTCCAGACACATGAGAAGAACTACCCGACACATGACCTTGAATTAGCTACCGTAGTTTTCTCTTTAAAGATATGGAGACACTATCTCTATGGTATTACTTTTGAAATCTTCACTAATTATAAACGTTTGAAATATATATTTCATTAGAAGGAGCTCAATATGAGACATAGACGATGACTAGAGCTGTTGAAGGACTATGATTGCACCATATCCTACCACCTCGGTAAGGGGAACATCGTAGCAGATTCCCGCAGTAGAAGAACTTATTCAAATGGGTTGGTGAGTGCTATCCACTTCTAGGGTGTACTATCAACGTTAAGTGAATGGAAACCATTTGACAGTAGTACCGATAATATAACTATTCCTCATCAATACAAACCAGAGATCTGGGATAGAATAAAGAAAGGACAAGAGGATGATCCATTCCTTAAAGACTTGAGGCAACAACTTGAGCAGAATGAGATTTTCCTCCATCCAAACCCTAAACCTAAATCTGATTGAACTTCCTGGTAACAATAGGAGGCTCTCCTATATTTCAGCAAGAGAGGAAGGACGTCAAGCCAGATCCAGCGCCGCCAGCCATCTCCATTGCGAGCTTCTGCTCCCTACCTCCCAGGTCAGGTAAGCTTCTATCTCTTGCATTTTTCTATTCCTAGGATCAATAATAGAGTAGGCTAGAGTTTATTTTTGATCTATTCTGCACATTATTTCGTTAAAAATCAAAATCAAAGTTCATCGGAGTTGAATCCAGCAACCCATAGTTCTGATTGTTCTTCGACCTACTTGACACCTGATGAATACCCATTCATCACTCTTTATTCTTTTTTTTAGCTACAAAACCTATGCAAAACACATGTAGATAAGTGTAAATAGCAATAATTACCAGTTAGCATGCATTGAGTAAATATGCATAATTAGCATGTTTTTGTGCATAAATAAAAGAATAAAGAAATAAAAGAAAAAGAGGTAGATATTTAGAATAAATATTGAGCGACCTAATCCCAAGGGAGGGCTCAGCATGGGCCTGACCGCAAAAGAACCCAAGTAGAGAGGGATAGGGAAGCTCATGTGTTTGTACATATACCTGTAAATAAATAAAAATTATTTTCCTCTTAATAAAAAAAAGGGGTGTGTATTTATTTTTATATATTTGTAAATATAAAATAAAAATAAAAATGTAAAAACAAAAATAAAAATAAAATTCCTTCATCCTTGTACATAGACTATGTGTATATAAATAATTTATCTATTTATTTCACCTTGTAAATAAATATTTAAAATCCCATAAAAATATTTTCAAATTCCATATTTCATGGTGTAAATAAATAAAATAAAAATTAGAAAAATGAAAATAAAATAAAAAGAAATAAAATAAAAATCAATTTCCAACCTTGTACATATACCATGTATGTATATAAATAAAAGTATTTATTTCACCCTTGTAAATAATTAGTAAAAATAAAATAAAAATACCTTACCATTCCAAATTTTATTCTATAAATAAATAAAATATAAAATTGGAATAAATTATACAAAAATAAATAATAAAAAATCAAAAATAAAAAATACATACCTGTATATAATAATAATATTTTGTGAATACATTATTTATATTTCAAAAAAATAAACAAAAATCACTAAAAAATAATTTAAAAACAAGGTTCATGTTTTGACTTTTTTTGAAATAAGCCATTTACTATTATAAATTGAATTTTCAAATAATTATCCAATGGCAGCCTCTGATTGGTCCACGGGGGATTATTGACCCCCGGTCAACTCTCCCCCCTGGACCAGTCAACCCGGATCCACTCGCCCGACTCGCTTTTCTCCGAATTTTCCTCGAGTGATCCGAGCCCCAAATACCCAAACCCCGGGTCCTAATCATTCTAGATCCGTTCCTAATCCACGCCCGGTGTTTTTGCCTAGGGATCCGAGCTCCCATAACCATCGCCGACCTCTTCTTATCGGACCCCTAGCTGTATATAGCTGAAGCTCCACTGCGCTTTTCATGCCATCTTTGGTGCTTCCCCTTCGTCCCAGGACCTCCATTGTACTCCCCATAGTGACAGCTGAGTGAGCGTAGTGTCGAAGAGCGGAGAGGAGCCCTCCGCCACTGATCCGGCGACCCCCTTATCGCCGTGCGCCACCGTGAGCTGCGCCCGAGCCTCGGGACCCCGACGACCATCGAGGCGACGACCAAGAGCTTCCTTAGCTCGCCCACAGTCGATTCCACTCATCAGGTAACCTCGAATCCCCTTCATTTCATCTAATTTTCCATTACGCCCAAATCGATCTTCCACCGTCTCCGATAAATTCACGTCACCGCAATCATCGCTTCGATCATCGGACGACACCATCATCTCCACGAGACCTCTCCTCACATTCTTCACCCGCTCGTTCACCTTGGCTCGCCCCGGAGCCAAGGCTCGACCTCCCTCGCCGTCGCTTCACCGGAGGTCCTCGTCGTGACCCATCCAGCCACCCACATCACCCCTAACTGGGTCGAGGCAGTTTGCCCTTAACCCAGGAGTCATCTCGTGCGATTTTGCAGGTCGCAGGAGACCCATCTGAGGGTCTGAGCATCCAAGCACAGAGGCTCAACTCCGCCTTCGTCGCCGGAGCTCCTCGGAGCTTCCCGGCCTCATTGGAGGGGCTCATCACTGCGAGACGCCTTGGCAGAGCTCTTCCGCATTTCAACAGCATCAGGGGAGGAACCCAGCACGCACACTAGGCCGGTGAACCTCGCCGGCATCGAGTTCTTGGAGCATCCATCCTCACCGTCCGATCGTGCCCACTCGCCCAGTTTTGATCTCGAGCGTCCATCCGCGAGGAGCCAGCTGACGAGTCCGCAAAAGCCGCGATAAGAAATCGTTTTTATCGTGTTGTGCGTGAAATTAATGAAAGTCGTTCGTTGTAGGCGGCGATCGGAAACAGTCAAGAAATAACCACAAAATAATGATTCAATTTTAATCTCGTGGTTTATGTTTATATTACTTGGGAAAGTCCCAAGGTCGATCACAAGGAGGCAAAGGAACAACCTAGATTAATGTCTATCCAATTTTGAGTTCGGTTTTCAAGGCGTATATTTATTTTTTTTTGGAATTTTTCAATGCAAGATGAGATGCAAAATGCAAATTCAGCCTATTTTAGGGACTAAAATGTAAAATACGTTCAAACGGTGTCCGAAAATTACGAAACTTGGCCGAGATGTAAAAATTGATGAAATAAGTGGAGTGTAATTGTTTTGGAATTTTTAGATGCTGTATGAATTTTTTATGAATTGTGGAATGCAAACAAATTAATTTTCAATATTTAATTTTAATAAATATTAAACCTACTTATTTTCGAGAACTAAAATTATCTAAGATCTATCACTATGTAATGGATCTTAAAAAAATCCTAGACCTCAAAAATGTGGGGTTTTATACCTATTAAAAATCAAACATTGAAATGTGCAAAATGATTTTTACAGGGCAAATGATGCATGCAAATGCAAAGATTTTTGGGCACAATGTTAATCAAAGAAATCTCTACAAAATGTGATTTTTCGGAGATTTTTAGAGCCACGGTTAATTAACTATGAATTTCAGAACATGGATTGGGCAAAATATGTAAATTTTCACAAATCAATTATTTATTAATTAACCGTCCGTCACAAAAATATCCATAGCATGTCAAAATGTAGAGAATTATATGAGGAACACAGTGCTATTTTTAAATAAATAAAATGATGTGGAGAATAGGTCTATAATGGATGGCGAACACAGGGGTACATATGTAATTTCAATAAATAGATAAAATTAAAAATGCAGAGCAGGGTACTACTTGAAATTACCTATGAATCGAGGGGGGCGAATATGCAATTTAACCAAGGGGGCACGTGCGGAGCACGTGCCCTCTGGATCTTGGGCGGAGCGGCAAATAGGATATCCGCCGGGGTTCTTCTTGCAATTTACCCACGGTCACGTGCTAAGCACGTGACCTGGGCCGCTGACGCAAAGCTGAGGTCGTCCCCCCGCGCACGTGCAGCTCACGTGCGGGGGGTCTCGGGCCTGGAGCCCGGCCTGGCTCGGCGGAGGATGGCGGTCCGGCAGAGGGAGGGGGCCGCTTGGCCACAGCGGTTTGGCGGAGAAGGCGGAGTTGCTCCGGTCGTTCTGATGAAGACGATGGTGGCGCAAGGCGGAGCGGGGCTCCGGTGGCGGGGCCGAGTCGATGAAGAGGCGATGGCTGACACACGGCCGTGGGACGTCGAGGGTGCAGCGGCGTGGCGGAGAAGATGAGGTGTCGATGGTGGAGGAGCCCCTGTCTCCTGGAGGTGTGATCGGAGGAGACGAAGTCGGGGCGGCGTTGACGATGTTGGCCGGTCCCAGGAGTCGCTGAAGTCGTTGTCGATGGCGAAGATGCTGCTGGAGATGGCCGGAGACGTTGGTCAGGGAAGATGAAGCGGTAGCGTCGGCGTAGCGGGAGGAGATGGAGGGCGAAGTCGGCGGAGCGGGCCCGGTGAACGTGGGCGAGGGCCGCTCCAGGCGGAGAATGGAAGAGTGGCGGCCGCAAGTCGAGTTGGCGGAGAGATAGAGAGCGAGGGAAGGAGATAGAGAGAGAGAGAGAGGGAGAAATACCTGGAGGAAGGGGCTCTACGGCCGATCGCCGGAGCACGGCAGCGCCTGGAAGGAGCTGCGACGAAGCACCGAGGGGGTGGGGGGCTTCGGATCACGCCGGCGGAGCAAGGTTGCGGAGGGCTGTCACCACCTCGGAGGCCTTCCTAGGGTGAAGATCGGCGGATGAAGGTCTGGGGGGGCCGGCGATGGTGCTTATATAGGGTAGATGGGGAGAAGGGCTCCGGTGGTTGGTTGCGGGCTTTTAGGAGAGCGGCGGCGCGCGAATATAGCGAAGGAGGTTGGCCGTTGGCGAAGATAGCGGGGGACCGGCGACAGTTGCGAAGGGAAGGGCGGCGGGCGCGAGGTTGGGGGTGACGCACAGCGGCCGTCCGATCGGCCGAGATCGGACGGCCAATTATGCGCCACGTGGCGAGGAAGGGGGCAAGGGCGCGCACGTGCTTGGCGCGTGCCTGGGGGCACGTGCCTCGCACGTGCGATGGCTTTTTAATTTAATTTTTTTTTTTAATAAAAACGATATAATAAAAAGGCGAAAAGTGGCTGACACGTGGCGGCCTCTGGGGCTGCCACGTGTCAGCACCAGAAAAATCCGGAAATAAAAGATTTCTAAAATCTCTAAAAAATAGCAAATGACCTCGGATCGAAAAAGTTCCTTCACGAAAAATGCTCGTCTCGACGAGATCTACAACTTTCATGAAGACATCAAAGCCAAATTCGGTCAAATGTGAAAAGTGAATTTTTGGGGTATCCCATGTACATAGAATACCTTGATTTTTGGGTTTTCTAATTTTTTTGTCAATTTTAAACACGATAAAAAAACCGGAAAAATAAGGAAAACTCAAAGATAAATAAAAGAGACCTTAATCTAATTTTTTTGGATTTTTATTAAAAGAGAAAATATACACATAAAATACAGGTCAAAAAGCCGCGAAAATACAATGTACAAAAGAGGCCCAAAACCCAACTTTCACATACGAGCTCCGATTCACTTGAACTTGGTCTTGTTTTGAAGGTAATTGAATGTGCATTAGTTCAAAAGTGAGTAGGATCAAATCGGACACTGGATGGGGAAGATATGTGGCTTTTTGTCCGAAAATCCTGAAACTAGGGTTTGGGTTTTTGGTCCACTTACCTGGGTTAATTATTTTTTTGTATTTTTCATTTATTCATGTTAGTGATGTGTACACAGTGGAAGTGAGTTTGTGGTATGCGGTGTCAGCATGAAGGAGTTAAAAATAGGGGAAGTTAGGCTATTTACAGGTCATTTTTGGCTTGGATTTTTGGCTTCTTATTTTATGCAGAAATTCATGCTAAAATGCAATTCTCATGCAATCATGCCCGGATGCTAATTATGTGAAATAAATGCAGAAATGCAGTTGATCTTGAGGGACTTGAGCCTAATTAATGAGACTTAGAGTGATGAATCAGATTTTCATCATCCGCATATACTTAAACCATGCTCGTCCCTGAGCATCAAAAAGAAATGCCATGAAGTGAAATGAGACTGGGTTCCATACCAAGACCATGAACCGAAGGTGAAAGTGGAACTAAACTCGACCTTTGGATTAATAGTGTGGCGGAACTTCTGTGAGACTTAGAATTTTAAAATCAACAGCCCTCAAGTTCTACACATCATTGACACAGTTTCGGCTCAGAAGTCATCTTAGATCAATCTTCTTCCCAAAGTATACCCTATGAACATTGAATAACCGACTCATGTGTGTGAAGGGTTTTAGCTCTTCCCATTCAGAATGCCGGACTACCATGCTCCTCTCCTCTCCAGTAACTCGTCCTCGGGGAGTCAGGTATTTCCTTCTTAGGTCTGTCGTGCTGTGTTCACAATCGAATGAGGGAGAAGATAGAAGAAAGAGAAAAGAACAGGAGGGTGGCCAGTGTAGTCACCTCTCCTTGTGGAGATGGCCAGTGTAGCCGAGTCTCCACCAAGATCTGCAGGTGTCTGAAGCTTGGACCTTTTTGGTCGGATTTTTATTTGGTAGAATGCTTCTATGTATTTGGAATTTTTGGTGGTTCTGCTTGGATCTTGTTGTGCCCCTACGGATATAGAATCTTTTGTTCCGTACATTTTTTGGGGTCTTAGAAAAATTGTGCCCAGCCGTCCATCCCTTTTCCGAAGCTTTATTTCAACCCGTACTCCGGTCTTTAGATTTCCACGCTACCAGAAAAGAGACTCACACAGTCTTCCAACATCCCGTTTGGGTTGAGCTAAGTGCATAGTGCGAGAGTGCGAATTAATTCCCTATTCCAGAGTGGTACCCAGAATGAAGAGACCAGGTTAGACACTAAGAGTCAAACGCTGCACATTGTCAAGTGGAACTTAAGGAATTAAGTCAAAAAGACCTGAAGCTCTTAAAATTTTATTTCTCGGTGAAGTTCCTCTGAAAATTAGGTGGATTAAGGTCAAGCCCAGACCACTCTTGGTTTCGGCTCATAACTCGGTTCAGAACCCAATGACTTTTCACAGATGCAAATGCACGCGGTGATGGATGGAGTGCAGGTGCGTGAAATGCAGACATTTCATTTTTTTTCATTTTTTTTTCTTCTTTTTTTTATGCAGAAAATGGAATAAGAAGCCTTTTTTTCATTCATTTTTTTTTCAGAAAATTAGGGCAAGTCAGTGTTTTTTTTTTCTTTTTCAAGTTAGTACCCACCCCGTAAATACATATAGACTTACGCGAAAGTACGAGATATGGGTAAATATATACAAAGTATATACAGACCCTCCTATACTTAGCGAGTGCTGTGTCCTCAGAGCACAAGAAGCGTAAAGAAGACATAGCTCGGGCTAAGCGTAAGAGAGTGAGAAAAAAGAAAGAAAAAAGAAAAGAAGAAAAAGAATGAAAAGAAAAAGTGGTCAGGAAATGAGGAGAGTATATACGGGTGGATGTCGGTTCCCCCTATACTTAGGCTTTGAACAGCCTAAGTATGGAAGAAGGGTGGATATGGAGCGAATGTGGTCGGGAGGGGGGGTGGTAGTGGTCAGATAGATTTTCAATATCCTCGCTCTGCGTGAAATAGATGGCCTCGACTTGAACTGTTTGTTCTTTGGGTGATTCAATGTATGGCTTCAGCATTTGTCCATTTACTGAGAACGGTTGTGCATTCTCTTTGAGTTCGGCAATGTCTACGCTTCCATTGGTATGCACATCGACGACAATGTAGGGACCCGTCCATTTTGATTTGAGTTTCCCATGAAAAATCTTCAACCGAGCATTAAACAACCACACTTTTTGTCCAGGGACAAAGGTCTTCTCTCGAATGTGTCTATCATGCCATCTCTTGACCTTGTCCTTATAAATCACACTGTTGTCATATGCCCGATTTCGGATTTCAATTAGCTCATTCAGATTTAAGTCTCGACATAGTTTCCCAAGGTGACAACTCCAATTCAACTTTTTGATCGCCCATTCAGATTTGTGGATTAATTCTGCAGGAAGATGACATGGCTTGCCATAGATCATCCTAAAAGGTGAAGTACCGAGTGGAGTCTTATAGGCTGTCCTATAGGCCCATAGAACTTGGTCCAACAGTGTTGACCAATTCTTCCTATCAGGACGAACCAACTTCCGGAGAATGCTCTTCACCTCTCTGTTAGAAACCTCTGCCATGCCGTTAGATTGTGGATGATACGGGTTGGCTATTCTATGCTCAAATTTGTACTCCTTAGCCAAAGATCTCATCTCCCTGTTCACGAAGTGGCTACCTCCATCAGAAATCAATACTTTTGGTATCCCGAATCTCGCAATGATGTTATCTTTGATAAACTTACAGACGACTTTGCTATCTGCGGTTCGGTTTGGAATAGCCTCTACCCATCTTGATAAATAATCCACCGCTAACAAGATGTACTCAAATCCATTGCTGTTGGGAAAGGGACCCATAAAATCGATCCCCCATGCATCAAAAACATCACAGAAAATTATTGGTTGCATGGGCATTTCATCTCTATATCCCATAGTCCCTCCCATTCTTTGACAAATCGGGCATGACCGTACAAATTCATTAGCATCCTGAAATAAGGTCCGCCAGTAAAATCCACATTGGAGTACCTTGTGCGCGGTTCTCTTTCCCGAATGGTGTCCTCCAGCCTCGAGAGAATGACAGTATGTGAGGACACTCTGATATTCCTCCTGAGGGATACATCTTCTCCAGACACAATCCGGTCCTTCATAGAAAAGGAAAGGATCGTCCCAATGGTATTTTCTCGAATCCGACTTTAATCGATCAATCATTTTTTTGGTCCAACCATAGGGAACCTTCTTGGAGACAAGATAGTTCACTATGTCAGAATACCATGGGGTTGACTCAATGACGCAAATCGATTCGTCTGGAAAAGTTTCCTTGATTGGTCCGATATCAAGATGATCGTTTTGCTCGATTCGGGAAAGGTGATCAGCAACAACATTCTTTATTCCAGGTTTATCCTTGATCTCCAAATTAAACTCCTGGATTAACAAGATCCATCTCAAAAGTCGTGCCTTAGCATCCTTCTTATCCATGAGATATCTGATTGCTGTGTGATCTGTGAAGATTGTCACCTTGGAGCCCAATATGTATGATCTGAATTTTTCCAGGGCCCAAACAACCGCGAGCATTTCCTTTTCAGTCACTGTATAGTTTTTCTGTGCAGGGTCCAATACTTTGCTCGCGTAGTGAATCGCATAAGGAATTCCATCTCTTCTTTGTCCGAGTACCGCTCCAACAGCAAAATCCGATGCATCAGTCATGATCTCGAAGGGAAGAGACCAGTCGGGAGCTTGTAATATCGGCGATTCACATATTTTCTTTTTCAGGAGCTCGAAGGCCTCTAGACATCTGTGATTTACAATAAACTCGGTGTCTTTTCCTAAGAGCTCAGTCAGTGGGCGGGCGATCTTTGAAAAATCAGGAATAAACCGTCGATAAAATCCAACATGCCCTAAGAACGACCTCACTGACTTGACGTTGGTTGGTGGCTCAAGTTTCTTGATCACATCCACCTTGGCAGGGTCCACCTCCATTCCCTTTTTGGAGATGACGTGCCCCAACACGATACCCTCAGTCACCATAAAGTGACTCTTCTCCCAGGAGAGTACCAAATTTACCTCCCTGCATCTCTGAAGGACTCGGTCCAAGTGTGCTAAGCATGTATCAAATGAATCACCATGAACCGAGAAGTCGTCCATGAAGACTTCCAGGAAATCACCAACCATTTCGGCAAATACGGTAATCATGCACCGCTGAAATGTGCCTGGGGCATTGCAAAGCCCGAATGGCATGCGCTTGAATGCGTAAGTACCGAAGGGACATGTGAACGTGGTCTTTTCCTGGTCCTCGGGGGCGATAGCTACTTGATTGTAGCCGGAGTACCCATCAAGAAAACAGAAGAATGCTTTCCCTGCAAGTCTCTCCAATATTTGATCAATGAATGGCAGTGGAAAGTAGTCTTTCTTGGTCGCAGCATTCAGGCACCGGTAATCGACACAGACGCGCCACGACGTGGGTACTCTGGTCGCGATCTCTACCCCCTCCTCGTTGGTAACCATCTGGATTCCCGACTTCTTCGGGACGACATGAAGGGGGGCTACCCACTTGGAGTCGGAAATGGGGTAAATAAATCCTGCTTTGCACCATTTCTCTATTTCTTTCTTCACTACTTCCCGAAGATTGGGGTTTAATCTTCTCTGGAATTCACGGGAAGGCCTTGCATTATCCTCAACATAAATTTGGTGCGAGCAGAGAGCGGGGTTTATTCCTACGAGATCCGACACAGTCCAACCTATGGCTTTTCGATTTCGCTCAAGGACTTCGATCAGTCTGGATTCTTGGTCCACGGTTAATGATGAGCTAATGATCACAGGGAATTTTTCTTTGGGTCCATTGAGGAATGCATATTTCAGCGTGGGAGGTAGTGGTTTCAGCTCTGTTAATTCTGAATCGTCGATCAAGTCTGGCTGAATGACTTTTGCTTCTGGCTCAGTATCGGTTGGCGGTGAATCACTGTGTGAGATGTTGGCTACCAATTTCGAAGAAGAGTGAGTCGGATCGATAGAGGAGAATGGTAATTCGGCCAGAGCCGTGTCCGACTCATCATCGATTGACTGTCCCAAAGGTGAGGTGATTGATAAATCCAAGAGGTTTTCAGTGTTGTCTGGGGGTGTAGAAATCTCAGAGACTGCATGGTGGATTATTTCTTCTTCCGAGGATGTGCCTTCTATCTGTATGTCTGGCAGTTGGTCCCATGGCCCAGTGGTTTTGAGGAGATTGCATTCTGATGTTTCGGCATCTTCAGTTGTGGATTCGGAGTCTGGTCTTTGCCACTTTGTTTGTTTCATCTCCAAGTCCACTTCTCCGCCTGGAGAACGGAATTTCATCATGCCAGTTCCGTAGTCGAATACGTCCTTAGCAGTTCTTAAGAAAGGTCTTCCGAGAATGATTTGCGATTCCTTCCAATGGTTCGGGGTCTCCATGTCCAAGACAGTGAAGTCTACTTTGTATTCTGTACCCTCGATGATGATGATGACATTCTTCACTTCTCCCTTAGGTCTTTTAGTGGATTTATCAGCAAATTGGAGTAAAGATGATGATTTCTTGAGAGGGCCCAACTCCAATCGATAATATAAGGCTAAGGGTAGAAGGTTTATGGAAGATCCATTGTCGAGAAGTGTGCGTGAATGCTATGCCGCCAATGTGACTCTCCACATAATGGGCGCCCAGATCCCTTTTCTTTCTTGGCAGATGCTGGTTTCTGACGCATTTAGTGGTGGCAACTGTCAAGATATGAGTCTCCACAAATTGACTTGTTCTCTTTGTACGAGTCCGGGTGGGGGTGCATTTTGCCTTCAAGTATTTCTGAAAGGCTGGATTACCTGCCACGTATTGATCAAAGGGTACTTTGACTGTGATGTTTTGTTGGCAGAATTTTTCCATGACTGGGTCATCTTTGATGTTTTTCTTTTGTTTTTCTTTCTTTAAGGCATGGGGGAAAGGAATGGATTCATTTGAGACAGGAGATAGGGGATCAGAATCAAAAATACGAGCATCTTTATTCGACTTGGAGTTTTTATTACAATCATAATAATCAAAATCAGGTTGCTCAAAAGGTGACAAAGGTATTTTTGCAGCAACTAGAGGCTCAAGGTCCTCTGCAGACTCCATAGATGCTTTCCCTTTATCTACTGCTGGGATCTTCAGGCGTCCTTCATCTTCCTCCTCGGAAACATCTTCCGGTTGATCTTCCGAGTCTTCATGGTCCGATTCCCTTGCCCGGTCAGGTACGACCACGGTCCTTCCGCTCCTGAGTGACATGGCATTGATTTTGTCAAATGAAAGGATCTCATGTTCAGATGTGGAAAAGTCTGGATAGTATACCTGGTTATTGTGTTGAGATGAGTTGAATTTGTTCAAACTATTGGGGTTAGCTTGAACCTGGGCGGGAATGGTTGTGGCTGGAGCTGTCTGCTCATCCTTCCAGCGGGACAAGCGGTTGACATCAACCCGTAGATCTTCCAGTTCATGTCGGAAGTGACGAAACTCCTCAAGTAGTTGTCTCTGGATGTCGATCGGTTCTTCTGGGGGTTTGGATGACTGAGCTGATTGTCTGGGGGCTTGAGATTGCTGATGGTATTGCTGAGGTTGGCTCTGGCGATTGTAGGGTTGCTGCTGCTTCGGTTGCTAGAATGCGGCATTATAGAAAGTAGGTGGGCGCTGATAAGTCTGACGGTCTCCCATATTACCCTGTCGGGTAGTGTCTTGGGTGTACCAGATGCAATTCACTTCAAATGTCAGAGGCGGGGCTTCCTTGACTGTCTCAGTCGGTGGGGGCGCCTGTTGGGAAAATTGGGCGTGGGATTGCTCATGAGCCCATGGTTGTTGTTGCTCTGCTCCTGGTTGCTCCTGGACATGATGCACATGATATATAGGAACAGTAGGTGCACTAGGCATCCCCATCTTGGACACCTTCTCGGTGAGTTCCTCCATCTGCTTCGGGAATTGCGAAATCCTACTGTCGATATCGTTCATTCTCTTGTCCACAATTGTCAATTTATTAGAAATAAAGTGCATGCTTGGAATCAAGTCCTCAGCTATTTCTGCCACCGTCTGCTTCCCGCCTTTGGCTTGAAGGGTGTTCAGGGAATCAGTGTATGCTCGACTGGCAATTTGAGACCGGCTTGTTTCTGCCATCTGCTCCAGTATTTTCCAGACGGTCTCAGCTCCACGTGATGTGTAATTCCCTCCGCAGGCAGCACTAACTAACCCTTGAGTCTCGTGGTTGAGGCCAGAGTAGAGTGATTGGACTAGGATGTTGTTGTCCAGATCATGACAGGGACATTTTTGTAGCAGGTCCTTAAACCTATCCCATGCCTCACAAAGTGGTTCATTGGGCATCTGAGCGAAATTGGTGATGCGGGTCCTCATTTGATTGGTCCGGCTCAAGGGGTAGAATTTTTTCAGAAAGAGGTTTTTGAACCTCTCATAAGTCGTCACAGACACCCCCAAGTTCTTCACCCAGTAGTCTGCTTTCCCTTTCAAGGCGAAAGGTAGTGCAGTGAGACGAATGTAGTCTTGGCTGACTTGTGGGTGCCTCAGATTAGAACATATCAGCTCTAGGTCCCTCAAGAATTCGTATGGCTCCTCAGTCGTATTACCATGGAATTGAGGTAATTGACTGACAAAATGTGGCTTTAATTCATAGTGGATCTCCGGCTGTGGTGGCTGCAAATAGTTCCACATTCTGTACTGTCCAGGGTTATATGCGGCTTCCATTGGAACTTCTCCCCCAGCATTCATTTGTTCGAGCTGCTCCCTCAGCAGCTGCTGTTGCTGCTCAGATGCAGCCAGTCTCGCGAGAATCATCTTCATTGGATCTTCATTAGGTTCATCTTCAGGGTCTTTCTTGGAAGGTATCTTGGGTGGCATCTCTTTTTTCTTTATCTGGAGAATATAAAGGATTTGAGTTAATAGATTGGAAAGAATTGATGTAACAGTTATTCTCGATCTTTTGGGGTGAGAAATGGACAGGGTGGGTCTGTCCTCCTTCTAGGAGGAAGAAGGAATAGGGTTCTTGGGAAGGGTTTCACGAAGGCCAAGCAGGTCCAGAGTAAGAGTTTCTCTGGGCCTTTGAGGTTGGGGAGTTTGTGGTATAGAGAGATGAGCCTGAACAAAAATTACCACAATTCTCCATTCTCGGAGTCAACAAGATGTTTTATGATGTAGACACAATTGTGTGGTATTCGTTGATGCACTATTTTCTACGCACAATCAAATACAATACAAGGGTTGTTTCACCAACTCAACTCAAAGTGAAGACCGTAAGGGTCCGGTCAATTATCTTGTTAGTTTTAATTGGTGAGAATTCAAGCCTTGCAAGCCGTTTACGCGAGCTATTAGGTTTGGAGCTGAGCTCTATCCTAGTGTGCGTCTCTCTCCTCGCTGCAAGATAAATCAAACAATGTCGGGGTTGCTCTCCCGCAGAAATTCTTGATTTTATGGATTTTTAGATCGGCTATATTTAGCAGTCCCAGTTTTAGTAAGGCGATCACTGTAGAATTTAAGTGAACACAAATTCACGTCTACCGTCCAGTCCCAATTCCCTTTAGATTTATGTGATAAAACAAGAGAGAGGAATTCGGGAAAAGCTGATGCACGCGGAAAACTTATGATGAATGCTCAGTTAGAAGACTTACAGTGTCTCCTCGCAATCTCCATGTGGGATGCAATACAGAATTGAAAATTTATACTAAATACGTGCAAGCCGATGAAAACCGCACCTAAGCAGAAAGTTCTATTAGCGGGGATGAATTGAATTAATTTTGGCTAAGTTGAACGATCTACGTGCGTCTCAGTTAAAGTGTAGTGTGGCTTAAGATCCTACGAGCACAATCAAAAATAAAAAAAATGCTCTAAGAGCCGTATGTGCAGGTCTATCCTAATCGCCACTCAAGTCGGGCCCCACCCTCTCCGGAGAGTGAAACAGGCCACGACACACCACAAATAAAGTTCAATGTCCTTGTACACACGCGAGAGTCCAAACGGACACCGCTATAAATGAGCAGAAAATAAAAACGCAGAAATTAAAAACCTAGACTCTACTCTCTCTCACGACTCGACTCGATCTTAATTTAATTGCGGTTTCTTCGGGTGTCGGTGAAGATGCGTCGGTTCCTTGAAAAACCGCTCCACGTGCGCCGGGTACCTCGCAAGAAAAATAAGAGAGATATTGTAAGAGAGTGACTCAGAAAATAATCAAAAATAAAATAAATGAAAGAAATGCTGAAAAATAAATACAATAAATAAAATGGGATTTACAATGAAAAATTTGGGGGTCAGACTACCCGAATTCGGAAAACCGAACAAAAATTTTCAAAACAAAAAAACTAAGTCGTTTGCCTCCCCGGCAACGGCGCCATCTGACGAGTCCGCAAAAGCCGCGACAAGAAATCGTTTTTATCGTGTTGTGTGTGAAATTAATGAAAGTCGTTCGTTGTAGGCGGCGATCGGAAACAGTCAAGAAATAACCACAAAATAATGATTCAATTTTAATCTCGTGGTTTATGTTTATTTTACTTGGGCAAGTCCCAAGGTCGATCACAAGGAGGCAAAGGAACAACCTAGATTAATGTCTATCCAATTTTGAGTTCGGTTTTCAAGGCGTATATTTATTTTTTTTTTGGAATTTTTCAATGCAAGATGAGATGCAAAATGCAAATTCGGCCTATTTTAGGGACTAAAATGTAAAATACGTTCAAACGGTGTCCGAAAATTACGAAACTTGGCCGAGATGTAAAAATTGATGAAATAAGTGGAGTGTAATTTTTTTGGAATTTTTAGATGCTGTATGAATTTTTTATGAATTGTGGAATGCAAACAAATTAATTTTCAATATTTAATTTTAATAAATATTAAACCTACTTATTTTCGAGAACTAAAATTATCTAAGATCTATCACTATGTAATGGATCTTAAAAAAATCCTAGACCTCAAAAATGTGGGGTTTTATACTTATTAAAAATTAAACATTGAAATGTGCAAAATGATTTTTACAGGGCAAATGATGCATGCAAATGCAAAGATTTTTGGGCACAATGTTAATCAAAGAAATCTCTACAAAATGTGATTTTTCGGAGATTTTTAGAGCCACGGTTAATTAACTATGAATTTCAGAACATGGATTGGGCAAAATATGTAAATTTTCACAAATCAATTATTTATTAATTAACCGTCCGTCACAAAAATGTCCATAGCATGTCAAAATGTAGAGAATTATATGAGGAACACAGTGCTATTTTTAAATAAATAAAATGATGTGGAGAATAGGTCTATAATGGATGGCGAACACAGGGGTACATATGCAATTTCAATAAATAGATAAAATTAAAAATGCAGAACAGGGTCCTACTTGAAATTACCTATGAATCGAGGGGGGTGAATATGCAATTTAACCAAGGGGGCACGTGCGGAGCACGTGCCCTCTGGATCTTGGGCGGAGCGGCAAATAGGATATCCGCCGGGGTTCTTCTTGCAATTTACCCACGGTCACGTGCTAAGCACGTGACCTGGGCCGCTGACGCAAAGCTGAGGTCGTCCCCCCGCGCACGTGCAGCTCACGTGCAGGGGGTCTCGGGCCTGGAGCCCGGCCTGGCTCGGCGGAGGATGGCGGTCCGGCAGAGGGAGGGGGGCCGCTTGGCCACGACGGTTTGGCGGAGAAGGCGGAGTTGCTCCGGTCGTTCTGATGAAGACGATGGTGGCGCAAGGCGGAGCGGGGCTCCGGTGGCGGGGCCGAGTCGATGAAGAGGCGATGGCCGACACACGGCCGTGGGACGTCGAGGGCGCAGCGGCGTGGCGGAGAAGATGAGGTGTCGATGGTGGAGGAGCCCCTGTCTCCTGGAGGTGTGATCGGAGGAGACGAAGTCGGGGCGGCGTTGACGATGTTGGCCGGTCCCAGGAGTCGCTGAAGCCGTTGTCGATGGCGAAGATGCTGCTGGAGATGGCCGGAGACGTTGGTCGGGGAAGATGAAGCGGTAGCGTCGGCGTAGCGGGAGGAGATGGAGGGCTAAGTCGGCGGAGCGGGCCCGGTGAACGTGGGAGAGGGCCGCTCCAGGCGGAGAATGGAAGAGTGGCGGCCGGAAGTCAAGGTGGCGGAGAGATAGAGAGCGAGGGAAGGAGATAGAGAGAGAGAGAGAGGGAGAAATACCTGGAGGAAGGGGCTCTACGGCCGATCGCCGGAGCAAGGCAGCGCCTGGAAGGAGCTGCGACGAAGCACCGAGGGGGTGGGGGGCTTCGGATCACGCCGGCGGAGCAAGGTTGCGGAGGGCTGTCACCACCTCGGAGGCCTTCCTAGGGTGAAGATCGGCGGATGAAGGTCTGGGGGGGCCGGCGATGGTGCTTATATAGGGTATATGGGGAGAAGGGCTCCGGTGGTTGGTTGCGGGCTTTTAGGAGAGCGGCAGCGCGCGAATATAGCGGAGGAGGTTGGCCGTTGGCGAAGATAGCGGGGGACCGGCGACAATTGCGAAGGGAAGGGCGGCGGGCGCGAGGTTGGGGGTGACGCACAGCGGCCGTCCGATCGGCCGAGATCGGACGGCCAATTATGCGCCACGTGGCGAGGAAGGGGGCAAGGGCGCGCACGTGCTTGGCGCGTGCCTGGGGGCACGTGCCTCGCACGTGCGATGGCTTTTTAATTTAATTTTTTTTAATAAAAACGATATAATAAAAAGGCGAAAAGTGGCTGACACCTGGCGGCCTCTGGGGCTGCCACGTGTCAGCACCAGAAAAATCCGGAAATAAAAGATTTCTAAAATCTCTAAAAAATAGCAAATGACCTCGGATCGAAAAAGTTCCTTCACAAAAAATGCTCGTCTCGACGAGATCTACAACTTTCATGAAGACATCAAAGCCAAATTCGGTCAAATGTGAAAAGTGAATTTTTGGGGTATCCCATGTACATAGAATACCTTGATTTTTGGGTTTTCTAATTTTTTTGTCAATTTTAAACACGATAAAAAAACCGGAAAAATAAGGAAAACTCAAAGATAAATAAAAGAGACCTTAATCTAATTTTTTTGGATTTTTATTAATAAAGAAAATATACACATAAAATACAGGTCAAAAAGCCGCGAAAATACAATGTACAAAAGAGGCCCAAAACCCAACTTTCACATACGAGCTCCGATTCACTTGAACTTGGTCTTGTTTTGAAGGTAATTGAATGTGCATTAGTTCAAAAGTGAGTAGGATCAAATCGGACACTGGATGGGGAAGATATGTGGCTTTTAGTCCGAAAATCCTGAAACTAGGGTTTGGGTTTTTGGTCCACTTACCTGGGTTAATTATTTTTTTTTATTTTTCATTTATTCATGTTAGTGATGTGTACACAGTGGAAGTGAGTTTGTGGTATGCGGTGTCAACATGAAGGAGTTAAAAATAGGGGAAGTTAGGCTATTTACAGGTCATTTTTGGCTTGGATTTTTGGCTTCTTATTTTATGCAGAAATTCATGCTAAAATGCAATTCTCATGCAATCATGCCCGAATGCTAATTATGCGAAATAAATGCAGAAATGCAGTTGATCTTGAGGGACTTGAGCCTAATTAATGAGAATTAGAGTGATGAATCAGAGATTCAGAACCAGCCATCGTCAGATCGTCCTTGGGCTCGATCGTGACCGTCGATCCAGAGAAGGGGTGCCCTCAAGTAGCAGCCGTTGATCATCCACGTGGCACCCCCTCAGCCTTCCGATAATAAGGGGTAATTTATACTTAGGCCCCTCTTGTTTTTTCATTTCTTATTTAGTCATGTAAATATTAGATATAGTTGTTTCAATTTTGTAAAAATTGCATTGTGGATCCGGTTGTTTATAGTATTTGCTTATTAGTCCCTGTGAATGTGGACCACGTGCTTCGACACGTGAGGACCTGGCATTTTTGCATAATCTATCATGTGGTTCTTGCGTGTTATGATTTGAATGTTTTAAAATAAGAATTGCATTTAGGTCCTCCCGTGCCTAGTCCACGTGCGCTGCATGTGTTTTATGGGATATTTTGCATGAGGGCCCTCATATTTTCTTGCCGTGTTACTGTGTGCCCCTTGCAACTTGTTCTTCTTACATATAGGTCCCTGTGACTGTGAGCCTCTTTTTGATTTAAATAAAATATCAAATTAAGTCCAAATCGCATGAAAATTGGACATGTGGCTCCTGCCAATGTGTAAAATTTTCACCAAAAATTTGGTACATTTTTTAGGCATTTTTCTATTTTTAAAAATTCAAAAACTGCCATTTTTATGTCTGTCCAGATTATAAAATCACAAAAAATATAAAAACTCTTTTAAAAATTCCAGAAAAAATCAAGTTTTATTTGTTTTTGTGTATTTGATTTTCTATGCATTTTTGGCGATTTTTAGATTTTGAAAAACCATAAAAAACACTTAAAAACTCATAAAAATTCTAGAAAATTACAGAAAACTAAAAAATCATAAATTCTTTTGCTGAATTTTCTTTGTTATTTGTATTTTTCATAAAAATTACCTCCAAGCTATTATAGGACCATCTGATATTTTTCATGGCCCTTTGAAGCTTGGCTGGACAGTACCCCACTGTTTCTGCCTTCTTTGATTTTTAAAAAATTCCATAAAAATTATAAAAATCTCAAAAATTCACCAAAAATGGTAAAATACCCATAAAACTTAAAAAAAAATTTGTTTGAATTTTTGAAGCTTTTTAGAGTTTTTAAATAATTCATTGTTTGTGCTTGATTTTGTCTTTTTATTATTTTCCTTCATTATTAAAATTCCAAAAAAAGATAAAAAATTTAAAAACCACCAAAAATATTTGTTTTTATTTTATTTTGATTTCTGACTACTTTGTAGGCCGCGAGGCCAACTCGTGCTCCTTTAGACTGACCCTGGGTGCTATACCAGGTTAATCACATAGCATGACCACTATTTTGGTTTTATTGATTTTCATCTGTTCGATTGGTGGTCTGATTTTGTTTCTTGATTGAGCTCTGAGCCCCGAGTGACTGAGGTCGCAACGACGTTAGTGATATCTTTACCTTAGTCTATCGGGCGGCTCATCAACACCCCCATATCATTCCCCTTCGACTTCCACACATTTATGATCACCTACTCACCTTCGACTCCCTCTGGATCTAAAACTCGAATTCCTCCACCACCTCCTTTGCCAAACGTCATCGCCCAACTCCATTCCACTTCGATTCACCCCAAATAACATCTAGATCCTTCGCCATCATCTCATGTTGCCTTCGTTCCTATTTGTAGGATCTAAGACTCCATTTGAGGGGTGTTGGCTGCAATAAAAGGCTTTAAATAAAAGCTCGCTCTTGGGCTTCATCGATGGGGGTCAGAACGTTTTGAGGAAGCCAGTAGCTATGGACCATCTTCCTGAGTGTGTTCAGCATCAAAAATTCGAGATAGGAACTCAGAGGAGGATAACTAGGTGATCGAAGCTCAGGGTATCAACCATCCAGAAGGCACCAAGTTCTGATATGATCTGTCGATCGCTGAAGGAGTATCAACCATCCAGAAGTCACCACATGTTAAGTGAAGTGCTACCCGCCATTGGATCGCTCCGTACAGGATAGCCCTCTACCCCCCAATCTTTTGTATTTTTGTTAGTCCATAAACTTTCGTTTGTAGCAACTTTTGGTTATTTTGCAATCAACCCCATCTACTTCTTGTATTTTACCTTAGGTCCTCTACCACGTCAACTCAGGTGCCCATACACGTGAGGTGGTGGGATTTTTGTAAGAACCCCTATGTGTTTGTATGTTATTATTCAGTCCAATAACTTTGAGATTCAGTTTAAACATTTTTGGGAATTTTGCAAATATGCCCTGCCTTGTCATGCAAATTGCATTAACACACTTATCAGGGTGGACTACAATAAATTTTTATGGGTTAATTATGCAGAGGCCCCAATTTTTTGGATATAGGTTCTGAACTTCATTTTCATTTATTTTTATTTGCTTCTTAGTTTGTGCTAGTATTGTGTGTTTATTTCATTTATTTCTTAAATACTATTGTGCATCTAAAAATCGTAGGAATTTTATGTTAAGTGATTGCTATATTATTAAATCACATATATTTTTTGCATGGCAAGTTAAAATATCTTTCTATCTTTGAAAATTAAAAAATATTGCATTTATTCCTTGTTTGCATTAAAAAATCCATAAAACTAGAAAAATATTTTGAAAATTTCAAAAAAATATGGGTTATTTATTATTCTGTTTTACACCTACAGATCAAAAATCGTTACAAATTCAAAAGAAAAACCAAATAATTACAAACCCTCTCTAACCCTAAAATTAAAAAAATCATTAAAAATTTTAAAAATTTAGTTTTCCATTTATATATTTTCTCTATTATATTTCCTATATATAAAA
The DNA here is from genome assembly GCA_037367405.1 of Ottelia alismoides. NCBI lineage: Eukaryota > Viridiplantae > Streptophyta > Magnoliopsida > Alismatales > Hydrocharitaceae > Ottelia > Ottelia alismoides. The sequence continues at coordinate 5,584 of JAZKJV010007825.1, read as the reverse complement.
AATTATTTTGGACAATTTTGAGCTTCCTTGCTATTTTTGAAATCCAAAACATATTGACCCATTAATTTCAGTCACTATTTTTTAATTAAAAATGCAAAAAGTTAGCAAATATTTTGAGAAAAATCCAAAAATAGAGGAAAATATAAAAAAGATAAAAATATTTTTCCTTTAGATCTTTGAAGATTTATAGCTATATCTATAATCATAAAAGCCTACTATTTTATATATAGTTATAATTACTTATTTATTCTTAATATCATTTTTATTATTAAAAATACCAAAAAATATTTTAAGCCTTAAAAAATTAAAAAGGATTGTACCTTATGGTATTTTTTGATTTTGTCTTTATTTTGTATTTATTATTTATCTTATAAATAATATATCTATATATTATATACTTATCTTATATATAAGGAGAACAAGAAAATTAAAATAGAAAAAGTAAAAAGAAATATAAATTTAAAAGATATAAAACTAATAAAAAATTTTAAAAATGGAAATTCCAAAAAATCAAAATAATTAAAATCCCACAAAAAATAAAAAATCTTTAAAAAACATCAAAAACCTATTGTTGACTTTTTTACCAATCTTTGTTTTTTATTCTCCGTGTTCCTGTGTTTGACCTTTGCACTGCTTTCCTTATACACATATTTTGTAGACTTATAATGACATTTAACTCCATTTGCTTTATTATTTATATTTCTTGGTTAATTGTTGAATTAGTTCTGGTTTCATGAGCAGTCGCCTCAGCGACACTGTATTTTTGCCTTTTGAGGATATTTTTAAACCCTCACAAAATCTGACTTGTTACTAAGTTGGAAAGGCATCATCTGTTAATGAATGGTGATCCATGGCAAGTAAGCAAGGAAAAGATGGTTATTCCGATCGATCTAAACCTCAGGCAGGAGAAGTGATGGTATGTTTTTTTGATTTGTTGTAAGGGAATAACGAAATTCAAACTGTACTAGATATTTAATTTCGTATAAATTAATTTCAATTTCAAGAACGATATATGACCCTTAATGCTGAGAAGTGGGCAAGTATGCCTAAAGACCAGCAACCCCATTTGAAAAACCATATGGAAACTTGCATATTAACATAATATTTAAGTGGTTACATGTGTATACTCTATAGATTGTATGATTTTTAAATTTTACTATAGATTTTGGAGGAGAGGGATGCTGGTTTTACCAGCAGGAAGCAGACACTAGGTTGTCTTCCTCCATATTATGTAGAGGAACATCGACACTCTTACTCTACTTATGGCCGACGATTATATTCCCAGCCTCAGCCCTCACAATAATCATCACCATCTATGGAGTCTCAGATGACAATAATGGTTGAACAAGTGACCAAGCTGCGAGAAGATTTCACTACATACATGTAAGTATTAATATATGTATAATATAAGTATATTCTAAATATTCAATTTTCTTTTTTACTTGCTTATATTTATTAAATTCTAATAGGTCACAAAAATCACTAGTACCTCAAGAGGAGAATGAAGAAGAGGGGGGGAGAGGAGGAAGAGATTGATCCTGAAGAAGAAGTCTGAATGTATGCAAGGTTTAAAGAAATGGAAAAAAAGAAAAAAGAAATCAAAGTATAGTTTGAATTCTAAGATCTTTTGAGGGAAAAGAAGTGAATTGGCTTTTCTTAACAATAAAATAGAGAATGACTTTCTATTTATATGAACATTTAAACAATGTTTAATGTATTTTGCTACGTACAATAATACTATATTTTCCATTGAATTTTTATCAGTTTAGTTTAATATATTATTATTGATTACTCGTTTCTTATTTATTAACTTCGATGTGGATGATGTAATATATAAAAAGACTATTCATATATTGGATATTTAGTCACTATCTTTGGTATGATTTTCGATTATCTATTCAAACACCTGCAGTGGTTTAGAGCAGGTAGTACATGTTTGATGAGATTTCAAAATCCCGACGAACCTGTAATTTTTTTTGCAGTTCTGTTGTGGGCGAGCCCAGGTGCTCTCCCAATGGTGATTGCAATATCGTTCAAGACCCGTTGGGCGAGCATAAGACTGAGCATGCTGTACTCGCCCATTACGGCTTGCGACGACAGAGATTGCACACGCGCTGGCACATTCGATATTGCATCTGCCTCGTTGCGTGCATAAAACAGGCGATCACATGTGCTCGCCCATTGTTCTAGCGAGTACTTTACGCATACATGGTGAGCACTTAGCATGGAAAAGCATGCTCCCTGATACTGTATTTTTTGTAGTGCGTGAGTAAGATATATTATCTAAGGATAATCCATTACATGAACGCTCAGATGATCTCTAAATTGATTTGTTTGCCATTTTGTTTACCACATATGGTTTATTTCTTAGCTATGTTTCAATCTTGCTCTAATACATTGTATTGCACATTAAATCGGTTCTTGTTTTATCTATGTAATTGGAAAAAATGCGAAATATATGATTATAATTCTGTTAAAATGTAATGCATTTATAGAGATTCGTGTTAACCCGGATAGTTAGCGTTTAGTCTAAATCATGGCTACAACATACGAATCTCCATTGACAAGAAGATTCTAAAAATCTCCATAAATCAGTACCTTTTCCAAATTTTCCTTCAATGGAGACCATTTGCCATTCTCAAGTTCTCATCTCTGGTATGATGCAACCAAAGCGGCTTTGTTTACCCATGCTGATTTGGAGACTATTCTTGATCTCCCAGTCTGGATTGTCCTGTGTCCATTGGAGAGGAAAGAACTAATGATAATGTGACCCGGTTCTATGGCCATAATGGAGGAATCAAAGAATTGATGAAAGGCCATGTTTGGGCCAGTGATGGGGATGTCGTGTTCTACGTGCTTTAAGCTTCGCCACTTTCCATCCCTTATCCATAACTACGATTATTGAGAAGTGGATGAATGCAGAAAAGAATTAGGGATATGATTGCTGAAAAGTGCACATAAGAACAATATTTGCAGCAAGCAAAAGATAAATACGTATTCCTTACACATATAAATTAGATTAGTTAATGCTCCCATGCACTATAATCCTCCCTCTCTCTAGATCCTTCAATCAACCTTGGAGCTCGAATGCGGAGACGGGGAAGCTGTCCGCAAGTCCTGTGCCGGTCAGAAACGTGATCTTGGCCGACGAAGGATCCGAGATGTAGACCTCATTGATGGTGAGCCATATAAAGAGCTCCTTCACCTTCGCGCCGGTCAGCTTCTTCATCTTGTACTTCTCGGCGAAGCCGGTCACCTCTGTGGCATAGGACACCTTCTCGTTAATCTTCTTGAACATGTGCTCCACCTTCTTCTTCTGTATCGCCCACATGAATCCCGATTCCCGATGGTAACCGAACTTCTCGACGTCATTGACGGGCAGGAGACCAAGCGGGAGGGAGAGCTCCTTCAAGAGCTCTGCGATCTTCTTCTTGCAGGCTGCATCTCGGCAGTGGCCCTGTAGTTTTGGATGGCCTGTGATGCCATATCTTTACCTTTGTGGTTATTGATATGGAAGAAAGGGAACAAAGATCTTCTGGTAATCTAGTATTAGAAAAGATATGAGGCTGTTGTTGGCGTAGAGATGTGAGGAGGGAGACCCTATTAATACCGAACCGGGACTACCAAGTAACATCAATCAATAATAAACTAATGAGCCTACGGCAAGGTCAGTCAAGAATCAAAGATCGTATTTGACGATGTGACCTTGGCCTGGTTTTTCGTTCGCGTCCTCGGAGTTGGAATGGATGACAATTAAGTAGAGTCAATTTGTGTGCATCGGAGGCTTTTATACGGAGCATGAGGTCAATGTTTGCGGGTCGATATATGATATCTGCGTATTTTAAACAAGTCAGTGACCAAGATGTTGTTCCAAAGTTTAAACAGAAAAATCAGAAAAAGCTTGACGGTACACGCCTTTATTGACAAATTGAAACCAACTTCAGCTTCCGGATCCCGTTCCAGTTCGCATAGAAAGCACCATTATCCAAATTTTGCATATAAATAGAGGTCCTGAGTTCCCCCACACAACTCACCTCTCATTACTTATCTTCATTTCCAACAACATGGCTTCCCAAGCCATCGCCACTTACAGGCCTACCGCGGAGATCACCCGTGGAGATGCAGCCTGCAAGACCAAAATCGTCGAGCTCCTCAAGGAGCTCTCCCTCCCGCTCGGCCTCCTCCCCGTCAGTGACGTAGAGGAGTTTGGATACGACCGTGAGTCCGGATTCATGTGGGTCATCCAGAAGAAGAAGGTGGAGCACACGTTCAAGAACATTAACGAGAAGGTGTCCTACGCCACCGAGGTGACCGGTTTCGCGGAGACGCACAAGATGAAGAAGCTGACGGGCGTGAAGGTGAAGGAGCTCTTCATATGGATCGCCATCAACGAGGTCTACATCGCTGACCCTTCGTCGGCAAAGGTCACGTTTCTGACCGGCACTGGACTTGCGGACAGCTTCCCCATCTCGGCATTCGAGCTCCAAGGTTGATGGAAGGATCCAGAGAAGGGAGGATTACCGCAGGAGTATTAATCTGTTCAATTATATGTATAAGTGTCTCTCTTTGGATTGTACAAGTGTAGTTCTTATGCGAGCTTTTCAATAATCGGAGAATGAACTCTCTTTTTTTTGATGTCGTCTTGACTATGCTCGTCATTGATTTCCAAATTTCTTTTGTTCTTAAATCAAAGACGACGGATTACACCTGGTCCAGAGCAAGAATACGTTTTGTCGTCCATGCACCCTCTGATCTCTTGCTACATCGGAGTTAAGAAGAGCAATATATATGTATGTGTACACCAAGATGTCCAAAGTTGTACGAAAACTTCAATTGATTTTTTTTTCAATCATTAATTCCCAGATTTGAGTACCCCAGTGAGCACTCCATGACTCTTACTTCGACAACCTCCACGAGTTCATCATAGAATAAACACTACATGAAAATGTAGACATTTTTCGACTGAGTACTGTACTTTTAGTAAAAGTATATGTCTTGCAGTATTGACCTACACCCATCTTAGCTAGTTTCACCTCGATATAAAAAAATATGCTATGTCTTGAACTACAAAACTTATGTGGTATTTGGGGACTGTAACATAAAAGTATTATTCTTGGTGATAATCACCTGGTTGTAGTGCTATTAGTTATCAAGCATCCAACCTAGATTGTTTCATAAGTATTTTAAAAGTCATATCCCATTTCTGCAACCTGCACTAGAATCATATTGGTGTCATTTACCATGGATGCAACTTCTCACATTCTCTCTTTATAGGGCTAGAACTTATTTAGGGATCTTAAAATTTCCTTCGCCTGCAGCCCTGAGGCACTTAGGCCCTTTGGGATCAGAGTCAACTGCATTCTACATTTATCTTTGAGTGAACTACGTTTCTAAATAGTTTGTCATTACTATATTGTACTATGGATTGCTACTATGGGGAATAACCCGTGAGTTTCGATCATTTCATTAATGTAAGGACCAAAGATCTACATAATTCCGGGGGGGGGGGGGGGGGGTGTTTAAGTCATATCCCTAGGGACTTGAGGGGACTGACCTATCTATGTGAGTAAGATTCTCTTTGCTC